>CM036927.1:6100228-7412728 GCA_020800305.1 Porphyrio hochstetteri
ATATCCCTTGCCAAATACATCTATTTAATTACCTCTGTCATTTCTTTTGGAATAATACAGATTTTGGTTTAAAAGAACTACTCCAGATGACTCCTAAACCTAAGAATTAACCTCCCTTGAAGGTTATTTCAGCTGATGTTGTCTCTATACCGATCAATCGCCTGGCGTAGGTGAAATCAGCTCCTTCACACAGCAAACACCCACTTCTTTCTACAGGAACGTCACTTGCTCTGGTTTACTCAAGGAGTCCTAAAAGCAGCTGACTTCACTGGAATCTGAACACCTGACACTCTTCATAGTTCCTCTTAAAAAGAGTAAATATGAGGTTTTCCAAAGCAGTGAGAGTCAGTGTTTTCTTACTGGGAAGAGGTCTAAGCTCTACCTGGTGTTTCCCACTAACTAACAGAAGCTAAAAACATGCAGCTGAAGAAAAGAATCTCAGTTCCACCCCAGCTCTAAGAGCCTTTTTCTCCCATTCATTACAGTGAGAGACATGCAGATGGGACCAGGGAAATGAAGACATCACAGGATCTTGGGAGCCCACTGCCGCACAGGACACAGGCAGCCCTGAGGGCAGGACTGGCAGCAACGCATCTTTAATTCCCAAACATCTTCACTGTGGGTAAATATTAAGTCCTGAAACCATTACAGAGAATCCCAGACTGCTTTGGGCTGGAAGGGGCCTTAAAGATCATCCAGTCCTACCCCCTGCCATGGGCAGGGACACCTCTCACCAGACCAGGCTGCTCAAGGCCACATCCAACCCGGCCTTGAACACCTCCAGGGATGGGGCAGCCACCACCCCCCTGGGCACCCTGTGCCAGGGCCTCACCACCCTGAGAGTGAAGAATTTCTTCCTAATATCCAATCTAAATCTACCCCCTTCCTATTTAAACCCATCCCCCCTCATCCTGTCACTCCAGGCCCTTCTACAGCATCCCTCCCCAGCTCTCCTGCAGGTCCCTTCAGGCACACCTTCAAACGCTGCAGCATAATGCTAAACCATGCAAGACTCCCATCAAAATCGTATCAAAAGGGAAAAACAGAAGGATTTGATGAATGGCACCAGGCTCTGATGCTAGAGCCACGCAGCTGTTAGCACAGTGTCACCATCCTGAACCCATTGGGGCTGCACAGGGGACGCGGTGTGACACAGCAGCATCAGAAGCACAGTCAGCAGGTCCACGCTGGGGACGCAGCAGTGTGCAGGTCTGGCTCGGTTCCACTGAGCGTATCCAAGTGCTCTCAGCAGCAAACGCTGTTCTCAGTGAGGGCAAGTGTGTCGTCATTGCCAGACTGTCAGAGGGTCCCCAGCAAGGCACCGACCTGATGGTGCTGCCACAGTCAAAGTCAGCTTTTAGCTGCGTTTGCTACAGCAGGAATGCAGAACTGGGTTACTAGGTCAGAAGAGACTGCTAGAAGCAACCAGCTAGTTTGGAGTCCAAATGGCATCTCGTTATTTCACATTTCCTACTCCAGCTACTCCTGAAATATACAGCTCAGATACCTCTGTCATTACAGAATCACAGAGTCACAAGGTTGGAAAAGACCTTGAAGATCATCAAGTCCAACCATTCCCATCCTAAGCTAAACCAGATCCCTGAGCACCTCATCTACCCTTTTTTAAACACACCCAGGGAAGGTGACTCAGCCCCTCCCTGGGCAGCCTGTGCCAGGCCCCAAAAACTCTTTCAGTAACAAATTTTTTCCTAATGTCCAATCTAAACCTGCCCTGGCACAGCTTGAGGCCACTGCCCCTTGTCCCATCTCCTGTCCCCTGGCTGAGGAGACTATCACCCACCTCTCTGCACCCTCCTGTCAGGTAGTTATAGGTGGGGATGATAAGGTCTCCCCTCAGCCTCCTCTTCTCCAGGCTCAACACCCCCAGCTCCCTCAGCTGCTCCTCAGAGGATTTGCCCTCCAGCCCCTTCCCCAGCCTGGTTGCCCTTCTCTGGACTCGCTCCAGGACCTCAATGTCCTTCTGATGGTGAGGAGCCCAGAACTGGACCCAGCACTCGAGCTGCAGCCTCCCCAGTGCCCAGCACAGGGGCAAATCAGGAAATTCTAACAGGGAAAGCAGTCACCTCAGCCTTCTTCCCCCTCCACAACCAGCATGGCAGTGACAAGCCTTACAGCCTTATCAATCGACCACAGCTGCTTACCTTGTGCATGACAATCTTCCGCTGAGCTGGTTCTGCCACATCGATCATCTTCTGTACCACGTAGTTGGCATACTGATCTTTCATCATGGTGTATAAGGCACTGTGAGGGCCATCATTCATAGTGCACACCTCGTCAATCAGCATGGCACGCTCCGTACGGGAGGCGTGGGTAACGCATTTCTCCACTACGTTGCTGTAACAATAAGAGATGGACAATGTGTGAGCAACAACATCTCTACCAGGCTCTTCCTTCAACCCTGAGGAGGGCTCCTATGCTGCTAGCAAGGGTAGATGGTTTGGGAGACACACATGTGCTGGCACAGAAATAAGGCAATGTGAAACGGAACAGTTCAGGGATGCAGGGATCTGAGTGGGAATTTGGGTAAAGGGCCGGTTTAGGGTTTAGTTCACCCAAATTTGGGCAACTCCACAACAATACTGTATTTGAGATCAGCACCCACTCATACAGCGTGCCTGTTAGAGCAGAGGAGATGCTCTTTCTTTGGTTCTTGGTACTGGAGCTGGATGGGAACAGAAGTCCAAGGCTAAAACAACATGGAAATGAGATTCAGGACTGAAAAGATCTTAGAAAAGGCAGAGAATTCCCAAAAAAATCATGAATGTGTCAGATCAGCAGCCTCTGCTCTCCTGAGAGCCAAGTTAAAGAGGACATATGAAAGGGGATGGAGAGCTTTGCCAGTCTTATCTTCAGCATCCCTGATTGAATCATAAAAATCACCAAGCGGTTTGCTCAGCTCAGGGGACATCCTACACTAATTAATGCTCCATCAGAAAGAAGGTTAGGGAAAGAAAGAACAAGGCAAATCAGGGAGGAAGAAACTGAAATAACAACATTAACACCATGCTCTTTTAATTCTTGTTGGTATTACACTTCCCTTGTGCCTGTAAGCATTAAAGAACTATTTTACCAACCACAAGAAGGTGAGAGTGGGGAGCCTTTGAAGAGTTCAGCCTTCATGTTCAAATGGCCGCACACACACAAAAGGGATTTACAAACGTGGGAAATACTTTGTCTGGACAGCCACTGAGGAACCTGGGTTTTGCCTCTATCCATGTGAAGCTCTGTAGCATCTGGACTAACAAGCTCAGAGTGCTGCAGCTTCCCTACAAGGATATCCTTACGCATGTGTCTCAAAGGACTGAGAGACTTGCCATATGAAAAGCCCAGATTCGTCTGTGAAAAGTGGGATGAGAAAGGACTGTTGCTAAATTCATTTCCCAAACTCCTTCATGGCTTGACAGAGCAGCCCAGAGCAGGGAAATGCTCTCTGGCATGTTATTATTCAACTTAAACCCACCAAAACTAAACAAAACCAAACAAAAACCCAAACCACCACACACAAAAACTCTTGGTCAAGTTCAGACCTTGGATTAGAGCTGCTCTTCCACATCTTCATCCTCCTTCAATACAAGGGCAATGAGGATGGGGAAGGGTCTGGAGGGGGGAGGCTTATGAGGAGAGGCTGAAGGCCCTGGGGTTGTTCAGCCTGGAGAAGAGGAGGCTGAGGGGAGACCTCATGGGGTCTGTGGCTTCCTGATGAGGGGAGCGAAGGGGCAGGTGCCAATCTCCTCTCTTTAGGGAGCAGGGACAGAACCCGAGGGGACAGCATGAAGCTGCACCAGGGGAGGTTTAGGCTGGGTGTCAGGAAGAGGTTCTGTACTGAGAGGGGGGTCGGGCACTGGCACAGGCTCCCCAGGGAAGGGGTCACAGCCCCGAGCTGGGCTGAGGGCAAGAAGCATCTGGATGATGTGCTCAGTGCAGCTCTGACTGGGCTGGGCTGTGTGGGGCCAGGAGCTGGACTGATGGTCCTGAAGGGTCCCTTCCAGCTCAGGAGATTCTATTCTATGATTCTAAGTAAAACTTACCTTGCTGGTCATTCATCCCATTTTACAAGCAGTTAGGAACAGCATTCTGTTGTTAAGCAAGAAGTTATTTTCACCTCCTTTCACCTGTCTACACCCCACCCCCAAAACTCATCTGCCACTCCAGCACGTGTCCATGCTGCCTCGGGGCGTGGAGACTTTAAGGAACAGATTCATACCTAGCAAATTTATGTTGACTCAACACCAGCACGTTGCCTCTAATTTCTGCTACAATCTTGCTCTTATCCTCAGGCCGACCATGTTCTAGTACATGCTGGATAACATAGTTCCCATACTGATCCTGTTTGAGAGACAGCAGAAGTGTGTGACAAAACGTGAACAGGAACCATTCACATCAAACTAGTTCCCAACGTGAATAAAGACTTACAAACTTGGACTAAGCACTAATTAAGATTACTACTGTATAAATCACCTCTACAAAAAGAAAAGTGCATTCTTGAGTTTTACTGGGAGGTAAAAGTACATCTTTGTACCCATTATAAAACTCCAAACCATCTCTTTGAACATGACACATCGATACTCTGCTTATTTCAGATTTCTTTGCTTTCTCCAGGCTCAAAGGTACCAAACCTCACATCCTGGAGGGCTGCACCACGGCTCTAGCAACAGAAGGCTCAACTTAGGCACGTTCATATTCTGGATGTGTGTCTATTCAGATCATGAGAGAGGCATTTTCCCTGTTGACAGCACTAGAGGCATGATGTGACACGTCACCTTCATGCCCAACCTCTTCCCACTTCCCAAGAGCTAAATACGTGAGCATACAGGACAGGGCACAGTTGCTGTCACATCCATTGTGTCCCAGCATTAAATTCTAGAAAGACAGGCACTGGTTTTCCAGGGACAGGCTGCCAGGAAGGGGGTGTGCATAAAGCCAACACATTTTAAAAACCCCAATTACTTGGTGCTTCTTTCTCCTTGAAGGAATCAGCTCTGTGCATCAACTCGCTTCATTCTTACTTGCCCTGTAACTTCTGGAGTGAAGCATTAGGGGACACACTCACTTAAAATCCTTTTTAAGAAGGAAAGAAACTACAACATTGCTTTAGCCAAACCAACCAGTGAAGGTGTGTTTCTTGTCTGCCCCGTTCTTTCCCATTCCTCCTCGGGAGCAGAGTCTCAGATGATCCCAGCAGCCCTACAGCTGCAGGAGCATCCCTAATACAGAGCAATAACCAGGAAACATCCCACAACACCCACATTCCCCCTTCCCACGCTGACCTGAACAAGCTGCTCGGTGTGTTGGTGAAGTTCCTCCAAGATGGGTAGGGTCTGCTCAGGGAGACAGTGCTCGAGGATCCTCTGGATCACGCGACAGCCGTATGGATGCGTAGACAGCGCAAAAACCTGTGTTCAACAAAGACAGGCAAGCACAGGCAGCAACACACCTGTTAGTCTTTGGGAATCCTTCAGGAATCCTAGAAACCTTTTGGAATTACATGAACACGTGGTGTTTTTTTCCAGACATGGAAGGGTAAAGCAGCAGATGCTCCAGAGAGCACCAGCATCTGCTCGCCACTGCCACAGGACCGGCTGGGTGAGTGCAGGCACATCACCTCCCTACCTGTGCTTCAGCCTCCCCACTCAGCCAACAGGAAAACAAATAGTAAAGCCCCTTAACTAACAAAAAGCACACTGGGACAGCCCAGTGTTACTACAAGCTGTGTTAAAACACTGTTTCTGAAGATTAAAGCCAGCATACTGCTTGCCAGCTCCACGTTTTAAGCTATGTAAGAGATGGGATGAACCAGAAAGGTTGAAAACGCTCAGCAAAGGATTTTCCTCAACTATCTGGATTTTTTTAAAAAGCCTCAACTGCATGAGGAGAAGTGATAACAAGGAACCTTCTTTCTCATTTCTAATGGCTTACCAAATCTGTTGGTAAGAACATGACACGTTTTATTACTGCTGCAGAGTTTTCTGTCTAAAGCACAAAGTCCTATTTAGTTGCTTAAAATTAATAGAAGTAGCAAATCCAAGCACTCAAGTTAAATTGACAGTTTCCAAATTACTACTGAGTAAACTGTGCAGGAAAACAGGACTTGAAGTGCAATTAACTGGAGAAAAATTAGTCTTGAAGTGGTAAGTTTAATCCTTCATATGAAAGTTCAGCTGAAACTGGGATAGCTGGTCCAAGAAATGTCAGTGCCACCAACCCACTACAGAGTATTTTCACCTCCCCTAACTCCTTCTGGAAGGTCCAAAGCAAAATCCTAATCAGCAAATCTGCTGAGCAAGTTTCCAACTAGGATCCTCCTTGTTTTGATCCAGCTGAGCCCGTCCCCACTGTCACAGCTCTTCCAGGAACAGCCAAAGTAACACAGCGTGGTCCTTGTGAGAACAACCCCTGGCTATCCTCACATCCCTGTGGATAACACCCCTTAATACTTCAAAGTCCCTCTCCAAAGTCAATTAAGTTGAAGTTGGAAATGCCCAAACCAGTGTTTTTGTATAGGAAGACAAGCTGACTACAGGCAGAAGAAAGCCAGCTACACACTTGGTATCTGGGGCCAACAGATCAGGAGAGGATACCAAGGCAAAACGAGGAGAAGGAAGCACGATTAACTGCCCTTTCCTAGCTGGAACTCATGTTTTCCCCCCAGTCCTCTAAGCTGTTCTCACAGAGAGGCCTGTAATCAGACTGTATCCACCACAAAACTCCACTCAGCACCTTTACTCTGAAGATGGATTAACAAGAGACTAGTTTTTCACTGAAAAAAACCACAACTTCATGTTCCAGGAACACAGATTTTTGCAAGGATGCTCTACTGCAATGCACCCACACAGAGAGACATGACCAAAGAGCTTCAGCTGATGCTCACTGAAAGTTAACATTCACAGTATCTGAACACGTTACAGCCACCATCGTGCTATTCAAAGCAATGCATAAAGATACAAAGAATGAGAGTCAGGAGCTTTGTTAAGGACTTACCTGTCCCTTAAATGCATCAATGATAAACTGCAGGGACTGAGGCTGCACACACTCGATGCACTTCTGCACCACGTGGTTACCGTTCTGGTCTTTGACGCACTTCAGGACGTGGCCGTCCAGCTCCCGTACCATCTCATTCTATGAGGAGAGAGACACAAACAGAAAGCACCACCAAGATTCATGGCTCCTAACAGCCAAGTTTTCACTGCCAGAAGTGGTAGTGAATAGGAGAGGTATGAAGGATGCTCTCATGTATTTCAAACTGGAAGTTTTCCAGTGGCCAAACGCTGAGAGGAAGCCTGCTGTGCTACAGCAACCACCAAGAAAGACACTCCTGGGACATGAAGACAAAGCACTTGCTGCATCAAACATGAGAGTCCTCTTACAAGTTAACGATCCAAATTGAAGACAGTCTGTCAGTACACAAACTGTGCAGCCCCCATTCCCTCCTCTGCTCCCCCCAAGAAAGAGATCTAAAATGCCCAAACTTCAGGAAACTTTCTAGGTATCTGTTTCCACAGGTATTGGCTTCGTATGGCACTAAAACCAGAGCAGCACTGGGATAAGAACCCAGTAGTATTTTACTTGGGCATGTGAATACCTTATGGTAATTAAAGAAACCAAGGAGATAAGGTTTAGACATGACCCAAACAGCACATGTGCAGGCTAAAAGATCCACAACTGGGAAACAGAGAACGACAGGTTTGGGGCCTTTAATAATGCCCAATAACCTACTCAAAACTCCCATTCTGGAAGTAGGCAATTAGTAAATCCTCAGACCAGGAGTGCTGGAGTTTGGGCCAGCACCCACCTACCTGCCTGAGGCAAGAGCTTGGTTCAGACAAAACACACTCCTAAAGCCTCTTTCCATCTTTTAATTCAATAACCAACACTGAGACTCTTGTACTACAATTCCTTACACCTTCATTAGCTAGCTTGCCTAGCGTAATATTCATCTTAATTCATAGCTCATTAAACCCTAGAGGAACTGGTTTATTAATGAGCTTTGAGAGGGACTCTGGCTATCATCCACATCTCTCCAGTGCCAGGCTGAGCTCAACAGGAACTAGGAGTTCTGCATACATCTTGCTGCAGAAAAGCAGAGTATTGACCCACATATCAAAGCAGTGATATTAAAGGCAGAAACTCCAGGACTGCTTCCTTCCAGGGATTTAAAACTAAGTACCTTCTAATTCACCATCATTCAGAGTTTCCCCTCATACATAATCTGATCTTGGGGAATTAAGGGAGAACCACCACCAGCAGTGAAGTGGAACGAGGAGATGATGATGAGACCCACAGATGGCATCACGTACTTATCATGCACATGAAACGTTAACGAACATGCCACAGAGCAAACCAAAAGAACACCAGCCACAAGAGGAACAGGTCTCAGTTCGGGATCACCAAATGGCAAGGAACGTTAAACATCAAGAAGAAAGTTAAAATTGAAACTTACAATTACCTGCTGGTCTGGGGGAATAAACTCAAGGGCCTTCTGGATCACCCTGCAGCCGTACATTTGCAGAGCCAGGGACAGAACGTGCCCACGGATGCGTTCTGCCAAGGCCAACTTCTGCTCCAGGCTGCCAAACTGGGAAGACAAAAATGAATCACTAAGAGCACAAAACCCCTCCAACGTGGCCAAGCAGCATGGCAGCCCCCCCACGCCGAAGCATTGGCCAAGCAGCACTGTGCCTACTGAATGGAAACAAAACACCAGCCCTGCTGCAAGGGATGAGGCCAGGCACAAGCCAGACGTCTGGTCCGTGTCTGTCAGACGTGCCCAACACCCGTGACAAACTCCAGAGTCAAAGGTGCTGGAGGCATGGGGTGACACGTGCCAGTTCACTAACCCTTCTCAGGGTCACTATTAAACTCCTGGATAAAAGAAGCACCAAGGCTTGGTGGAGAAAAACACAGCAGTTTCAAGGAGAGATGGGTGTCTGTCCAGCCTCCTGCAGGAAAACACATCGCTTTCTTCCAGCAGATGCTGGTCCCTGGAAAAGTTTCTCTTTCCACGGAAAACCCCGAGAGCCAACAGCTCAGCCCAGCATCCCTGAAAACTCTTGTTGGACCAACATCTCCTGGATATGCTGCTATTTGTTCCTATACCTTCTGCACCTCAAAACAAAGCATTGCTTTTCAGATGAGTCTTTAGGAGTACAACCCCTCAGCCACCCCAAGAGGATGATGCAGGAGGAGGAGATGACATTGGTGTTGAGTGATACCCATCGTTTCAGCCAAAGAAGAGAGTTCCTATGATCCCACCCACTCCCTCAGGCAAGCAGGGATGCCAGCAAGACTTGTAAAGAGGGGAACAGAGACTTACTTCAAAGAACTTCTGGATGACATAATTTCCAAACACATCAACCATCAACTGATAAGCTGCCTGAAGGATCTCGTTGAACACGAGCTGACGTTCTGCTGGGGTAGCACGCTCCAGTTTCAGCTGAATAAACCTGAAACACAGGGCATATACACTCACAATGCTAACACAAACCCACTCTAAAGCTCCAGACACTGAGCTCATGCAAAGCACAGATCCTGAGCATGCAGTTGCCCTATCCAGTTATCCAAATCCTCAGGGTGGTCACAGCCACAGGGTCCGTGGCCATATGTCACTGTTGGTATCCCAAAATCTCCTCATCCCAAGCAAAGTGGATCCCAATGGACTAACACCAATTTTCACAATGGACTAACAGCAAAGTTTCACAGCTGGGCAGCACTTTGAGGTAAGTTTTGCCAGTGGGACTAGCAAGCAAATGACAAAGCAAGCTCTTCTGCAGAGAGGGGCCTCCTGCTATCCAAATCTGTCCCAGTCTTTATAAAGGAGGGTGGGAGCATCACGCTACTGCACTGAGTTCTACCTGTCCTGCCCCTCCTGCATGAGGACATGATGCAATGGGCAAAGGAACAAACTCAAGGAGCTCCTGTCCCAAAAGTTCCCCATAGTATATGGGATTTCAATCCCACCTGGATCCATGCTGATCTTGGGAAAACTCCATGATGTGCCCAGCAATCTCCCTCAGCTGCAAATTCGGGTACCGGTTATTGCGGAAGTCTTCGAGCAGCCTGCTCCGGCCAGAGGGCATAACATCGGACATCCCGTAGCGCAAGCGGGAGGACGGGAAGAGCGTGCTGCTGGGGCTGAAGAGGCTGGAGGCACTGCTCGCACTGCGGTACTTGGCTTCCGCGCCAGGAGCAGCAGAGATGTAACGGCCGCTCCCGTTTGTGAGCCCTCCTGCAAGTCACAAAAACAAGGGGATTTCACAGGATGAAATGAAGCGGCCCGAGGGACGGACGGACAGCCTGAGCACGCTGTCCTTCTCCACTGAGATGGGTTTCTGATGGTTCAAGTCAGCCAAGCTAAACAAACTGCACCCAAAATCATTTCGCAGAATCAGAGATCATCAGGTCCTGCCAAAGCAGGGTCCCTAGGACAGGTCACACAGGACGGTGTCCAGACGGGGCTGGAATCTCTCCAGAGAAGGAGACTCCACACCCCCTGGGCAGCCTGTCCCAGGGCTCCCTCAGCCTCACTGGGGAAAAGTTCTTCCCCATGTTGGTGTGGAACTCCCTGTGCTCCAACTTGCAGCCATTGCCCCTTGTCCTGTCCCCACAGACACTGAAAAGCAGCTGGCCATTCCCCCCTGTGTCCCACACACATGAATAAGATCCCCTCTTAACCTTCTTTTCTCAAGGCTGAACAGCCCCAGTTCTTTCAGCCTATCCCCATTTCGGTGGGGACGCAGTTCAAGCATCACCCCTTAGCACAGCAATGCTGCGTTAAGGCAGGAAAAGCTCATTTCAGCAGAGAACTGTAACAACTTCTGTTCCTCACTGTCTCAAAACTAAGAGGAACGAGAAACCCACCACTTGCATCTTGTCACTGACTTGCTGTTTCCAACTACCTTATCATCCAGCCTTAGGGGTTTTTTCACCTGTCCTGCTGCCCTGGGAAGGGCCAATTGAAAAAAAACATAGCAGGAATGGAATTAAGATGAAATTAGAGAAGAAAAAAGCAGGAAGAAGCAAGCATAAACACTCTGGATATATTAAAAAAACCCCAAACCCCAACCAAACCCAAATCACTATTAAATACAGGTAAATGACAATACACTACAGCCAGCAAATAAATCCTTTCAAACCCTCGTGCTTTCACAAATGCCCTGAAGATTTTCACCCACATTAAGACAGCCGCTGAGGTACCCCATACCAGGGATACAGGGATAGGAGCCAAATCACCCCTCAAACAGTTTCCTCGCCTGTAATTCTTCTGGTATTTGCTTCAGGCTACAGCTGAGGACTCTTCCCTTTCTCACAGGGCTCGGGAACCCTCTACTGGTCAAAGACTGAAAGGTGCCTTGAGTGAGTATGGTAGTATGGGGGTGTGGGGGGCACACAAGTCCTCCCAAGAAAAATGATCTTATGGCACAGGGACTTGCTGCTCACAAAGCCAACGTGAGGCAGAGAGGGCAAACCACCTGGAAAAAGAAAGCTGTAAGAAGGATTTGGAAGGGAAAGACCTTCAGGGTAAATATGGGTAAGGCTGTCTGCAAAGAGAACTGACTGGATATACAACAGCACCTGAAATAGAAATATTAAATAAAATAATAATAAAGGGTGAGTGGAGGGACCTGCAGTCCTCTGCCAGCAATGCCCCAGGGCAGCTCCCAGGCAGGAAACTCTGTATGAGGATTAAGCATCCAATAACAGCCTGATTAAGTTCCCTTGTTTCTGAGCTGGTTGTGACATCCCAGAGCTGGTGCCAAAGGTCCCTCTCTCAAGGGGTAGACTCGATCTGATCAGATCTTTCTTAGGGCCTCTGCCAATGGTGCGGGCATCATCTTCCTATCTGTTCTTCACCCCAGAGCCCCCTGATATCCCAGGCTGCTGGAGAGACCAGGATGTTCTTCAAAGGAACAGCAAATTGCCTCTGAAGGGCTCAGTTACCACCTGTCTGAAAGCCCAGAGCCACAGCAGGAAGGTGTGAAGTGCAGAGCTGGTTCCCGATCATCTGCAAAGGGCTGTGAGAGGAAGGGATTTAGCACTGCCTCTTATCACCCAAGCCTTATCTCCTAGTTAAGAGGGAAAGCTCACTTTGTACAAAGTCTTTCCTTTTTCTGAGAAAAAAAGTAGTCTTTTTGGAGACTGGAAACGACCCACACATTTCCAGCCCTACCACAGGTTTCTGGCCCCACCTTTTTTCCGATGGAGATGCTGACTGCAAGTCAACATACCAAGAATTAAGAGACAGTGGTGGGGCAAGGACAGGAGAGGTTTCCTAAATAAAGGAAGAGTTCCCAAGACCTTCCTTCACCCATCAGCCACACAAGGCCACACCTTGGAGCTCATTTACACCAAGGTGTGGCTGGGAATACAGCAATGGTCAGAGGCAACTCCAGCAGGGTCTCAGCAGTGACTACAACAGAACAACTCTGTATTCAAGCACTGTACAGAGAGGCTGCAGCTCCTGAAGCTCTCAGGGATTCCAAGGTGGGGTAAAAAAAGAGGCAAAAACCCCAAAGATGGGACAGGACTCCCACAAGATGTAGGCACAAAGAGTTTCTCCCGTATCCTCAGCCACAGCAAACTTCAACAGGGGAGTGTGCAAACCACGCAGAGATGCCTTATTGTGCATCCACACAGGAGTGTAAACCAGTGCTGCCTGCAGAGCACGAAGGCTGTGCAGAAGGCACAGCTGGGGTGCAGCTCTGTCTCTGAATGTATCCACTAAGTGTCTGGGATAGGTCTGGAAAAGCCTGTGTCTGGGGAGGACAAAGCACATGGACTCTTTCTCCTGGGGACTCCAAAGTGGACACGTTCCTCAGACTCACACTGCAGCAACCAACGGTTTCCCATTTTGAAATGGTTAAGTCATCCTGGTGCTTGCTGGGACACAGGAGACAGACGTTAACCTGAAAGAATTCAGGGAAAGGAAAAGACAGTGAAAGGATGAGTCAAGAAGAAAACACAGGGGAAGAAACACAAAGGCTGCTGTCTGAAAACAAAGCACTTCTTAAGTGAGCTTCCAGGGGACTTTATAGGGCCTTCAAATTGCCCTGGAGGCAGGAGCACAGTGTGAGAAACACCAGAACAATGGGAGAAAGAGGAAGATGAAGAGGTGGCTCCTCAAGAAAGCAGGCGGCAAAGGCATCCCTGCTGCTGTCCCAACAGGGACTCAGAGCCAAGGCAGCACTCACCCAGCCCAGGGGACCCCACGCTGCCTTCCTGGGGCTGGGAAGGGCACCACGACCCCCGTGTCATCATCCCAACCTGTCACCCCAACACCACATGTCCCACCAGCCACCCTGGGAGACGCAGCCCCACAGCCCTCCCAGTTGGTCACAGTAACTGGTTACTGGCTCCCCAGCCAGTTTTCCCAAAAAAATCTCTAATAAATTCAATTCCCACATGCGTGTTTCTGCCTCCTCAGGCTGACTACAGCATGAGGCAGCCCCCTCCCAAGCAACTCCTGCAAGAACATCATAAAATTAAAATAATTACTGCTGCAAATCCCGATCCCCATTCCAAACTGGGAAAACCCAGAGCTGGACACATTCAGCCTCAGGCTGCAGTGTTTCTATGGGACCACAAGCAGCTGCACACATAAAAACTGTTTCTGGGGCCACACAGACTGATGTGAAGTGTAACCTGGCCAAAATGAAACTTAATAGTTTTAAAAAAAACCCTCATATTTAGTAATTTATAATGCTATAATTTTGATCCATGCTGGGGAGGAGGAGGATCCCTGCTGCCTTTGGTACCCAAAAGCGAGTATTTGTTTGTCCCAGCTACACACAGTTGTATGTGTCACATACGCCCTGGAGTTCAAGCACGTATTCAGCTCAGCCTTCCTCCTCCAGTAGTTCCTTACCATAGGAACCAGCTGTACAGTTATTTCAGGTACTCTGATTGCCCAGACATTTCACAAGGTCACTTTACACCACCAGAAAAAAAGCCTCTCGATAAATACACCCCATTTCTCACAGCTATGAGCTTTCAGAGAGCCAGAAGAGCTGAAGATCTTTGCACACACCACACACGTTTCACCCCAACAAGCCATTGATTTGGGCATCCACGAGACGTGACAAACTCACAACTTACACAGTGTTTAACCACAGCTTTGCTGATCATGAGTGAGATCTGATGCCAACGTCTGATGTCACTGTGTCACCCTGAAATCCAAGTCACTCCAAGTGACTCTCCCAGGCTGTCTCCCGCCCCGTCACGCAGCGGTAGGACGTGGTTCAAACCCGACTGCTCCGATTTCTCTTCTGGCACACCCTGTGTTTGGGTGTTCCCATCTGTCCTTTCCTTTTTAGATATTGAGAAATACTCCTCGTTCTCATTATCATCAACTCCTACTGATAGCAGTGCCAAACAGGAGTCAGCCTCATGCTTCTTATAAGGAAAAACAACGCCTGTGCTCTTTTTATAGCATTAAAACTGATTTGATAACCAAAGGAAACTGCAACTACATTTAACACTGTCTTCCATTACAGGTGAAAGAGAAATTTCAAATAAATGAAATGACCTTTTAGGGTTTTCCAGGTGAAAATGACACAAAAGCAGAGCTAGTCTATAAGAGATTTGGGGTTTTTCTTGCAGCATTACCAAGCACAAAGGCAGCCACAGAGGAAACGTGGCTACCAGGAGAGGAATACTTTGCCAAGATGGTAAGACCCACATGAGCTGCTGCAGAACACAGCCCGTTTATGTAAATGGTAACTCTGCTTTTTTCCCCTGGAGTTTGTTCTCAAACAGCTTAACCTTTCCTCTGATCCAGTTTTTAAGATTCATTCTTTTGTTTGCCTGCAGGGGCAACAGACTTTTTCTAGTGCCAGGTTTGGAATCTGGTTAGTCTTCAGCATTAATTTATTGTAGCTATTTAACTGTCAGCTTAAGGGCTGTACAGCTGCATAAATAAAGTTAAACCCCTTCCAATTCTATTAAAGCTCCAAACAAGGAAAGATGGTAAATCTAAAGTTGATCTTGGAAAAAAAAAAAAAATATTTATTCCTATTCCATGCTAACCTTTAGCATCAAATTTATCTCACACACACACATACATAATAAACATGATAAATATGGTAGTTGATGAGTGTATATTTGCATGGAAAACCATTCCAATAACCCCAAGTTTTGGTAAATCCAGACAGATGTGTGACAGAACCAAAGCAAAGCCATCTTTTTTGAGCAGGTACTAAATTATCTGGTGTGGATGCAACCAGCACCTTGTTTGTTCATAAGGCCTGGAAATGAACACTTCAGGAAGCTCAGATGAGGATTGCTTTATTATTTAATATTTGCTTTATTTAAATATTTCCTTTCCTGTCTGTAGGAGCTCTGGGCCATCTAGAATCTCTTCCAGAAGACGTAGCTTGCATAAAGTCACGTATCTTACCAAAATAACCAAAGCCTCTCCCATGCACTGAGGTGCTTTCCATAAGGTCATGTTGATGGGATATTTTCAAAAGCAAACTCACAAAATCCTCAGCTAAAAGCCAAGTGCTGCTCCAAATCATGCTGCCTATTTTGGTTAAGAGGAGAAACTGCATTCTAAGCTTGTTCATTTATTATTGAAACTTAAAGGGCATTTTAAAACACCTGACAAGTTTCAGGATCAGCCCTCTGTATCCATTCTGTTCCAGGTTTACAAGCACTCAGTGCTGTTGCTGAGATCCACTCAAGAGAACCAGCTTGTTTCTCAAATGTTATCCCATCATTTAGAGATGAGGAAACAAGGTGTCAATACCAAAACCTTCCTGTGTAACAGCTGAACTACTGCAAGAGACAAACATGTAACACAAGGCGCTACAACTCCAGCTTCTGCGTTTCCCCAACTACTTCTGCAAGAGCCAGGACCCTGCCCCGGGGAGTAAGAGCAGCAGCCAGGCAGCAGGAACATCACCTACCCAGCAGCGGGGCCATCGCACCTCCACACCAAGGGAGAGCAGAGCAGTAACCTGTAGTGCTGGGGCAGCGGCACCTCTTACCCAGGTTTAAACTTGAAGATGATCCATGTGAAGATAAGGAAGGTGGTGGAGTCTGAGAGTGGCCAGGTCCTTGGCTGGGTAGAGGCATTCCCACAGGTCCAGGAGAGGAGGAAAACCCAAGGCCATTATAAAAACTGTGTCCTATAGGTGTCAAACTGCTGGATGTCCTCTTGTACAGGTCACTGCTCCCTGTGAGGGAATCTCGGCGGGAGCCACTGCCCGTGTTGGAGTTAGCAACTGGAAAGAGGAAGAGAGTGAAATTGTGTCATGTCAGCAAGCTGCCCAGGACAACTGGAGAGATGGAGAGACTGCACAACTCTGCTGCACTGGGCTGTTGTTCTCCTAAGGGTGTTGCATGGCCCAAATAGAATGCATTAATTAAAACCACACTGTTAATGATAAAGCAGCAATCCTGGATTTAAACCATTAGCTTGAAGCCTGTCTTTGCATTTATGGTTTTATAGGGTTTTTTTTAAAACAGTAGAACAGATTGAGAAAGAGAGCTCCAAAATAATCTACAAGCAGAAAGATCACAAGGTAAAAACCCTGCTTAAAGGAAGCGACAGAACGGAACAGACAGAACGACTGCAAACACGTTGGTTTTCAGACACCAACACTTGAGGCTTTGCTTCTGGACCTTCAGAAGGCCTGCACATCACAGAATCACAAGGTTGGAAAAGACCTTTAAGATCATCAAGTCCAACCATTCCCATCCTAAGCTAAACCAGATCCCTGAGCACCTCATCTACCCTTTTTTTGAACACACCCAGGGAAGGTGACTCAGCCCCTCCCTGGGCAGCCTGTGCCAAGCCCCAAAAACTCTTTCAGTAACAAATTTTTTTCCTAATATCTAATCTGCCCTGGCACAGCTTGAGCCCATTGCCCCTTGTCCCATCTCCTGTCCCCTGGCTGAAGAGACCATCACCCACCTCTCTGCACCCTCCTGGCAGGGCAGGGGAGGTGGGGAGAAGGTCTCCCCTCAGCCTCCTCTTCTCCAGGCTCAACACCCCCAGCTCCCTCAGCTGCTCCTCAGAGGATTTGCCCTCCAGCCCCTTCCCCAGCCTGGTTGCCCTTCTCTGGACTCGCTCCAGGACCTCAATGTCCTTCTGATGGTGAGGAGCCCAGAACTGGACCCAGCACTCGAGGCTACAAAGCCCTTTTCCCTTAAGCATATGGCTGCATCTAACAGGAGGTATCAGACCACCCTGCAAGCGCTGCCTCCTATTTATTCTTTGACCATTAAAACCAAACCAAATCCAACGTGAGATTTAATCTATTCATGTTTACTTAAGAGCATGTGCAGCTTTGGGCACGTTTACTTGAAATCCTTGTGCTCACCTTTCATTGTATTAGAAAACAGGTCTTGTTTGCACCATGCTTTATTGAGATGGAAATCAGAATTCAATTTAACACATAAACCCAACCATTTCTTTAACAGTTGTCTTGGTAGTCAAATACAAACTCTTTCAATGCACTGTCAAGTTGAGGGGGGGGGAAAATCAATTTTGCATTAAAAAGCCTTGTTTAATAAATAGTGAAATTGTTAACTGTGATCAACTAATCATTTTTCATGACTGCAGACAAGTTCTAGAAGCAACAGCCTCACATTTTTATTCATTGATTGAGGGAAAACAAGTTTGTGCATCTTGGCATTGAGCAAACTAGTAATTTAATTTAATTAGTTAAATAAACTGAAGTGAATGCTGTGTTTACTTGAATTTAAGAAGGTTCAGATTCTCAGGCTTAGTTTAAGAAAAATATTTAGAAAAACTTTTATTGAAACTGTGATTTGATGCAGTGACAGTGTGTCCCCCTCAGTGTTTTCTGACAGGGAAGGTTCAAAAGGCATGTTTTAACTTGCTCTTCACAGTGATGAAAGCAGGAAAGTTCAGGACATAATTACTACCTCTGAGACTAAGCAGTAATTAAAATAATTGTTCAACTTCAAAAAAAAAACAAATCTAAGGGGAAAAAAAACCCAACCCACAGACATCTTCCTGAAAAAATAAAGGTCCTTGTGTCCAACTGCTTAACAAATGCAAACAAACCTTGTACGTAGCATTTCTTGCAAGCACAGCAAGTGCCTTTTCCTGGTGTAGGATAGAAACAAATCCCAGAATAAAGCATGGAAACCACCTCAGATCAGCTTTTTTAAAATCCCAAGAAGTTACTTAGCCATTACTCAGAGGTCAGGGTTAGAACAAGGGTGGACACCACTCTGGAGCCTGTTTGCCCAGGATCTCCACCAAGCACTAGGCAATTCAAATCTCTTTAAAAACTTTCAAAATCTGTAGCAGTGACTGATAACATGCACAACAAAAAAAATCTTTACTTTGGTACTTCTCACAGATCATCTACTAAAAGAAGGTTCACCAGAAAGTGCTGCAGATTCTGAAGTCCCTACAGGAAGATTTCCCTTCAGCCCCAGATGGAGTGGAAGGGCTCAGCAGCTCTGTGCACCAGAGCCAGCTCCAGCACTTCACAAGCCCATGAGCTTACACAGAGATCTGCTTCTTTCCTGCCCCCCATGAAGAAGGTGCTCTTCTTACCTGCTGTCCCAAACCCTCCTAGCGCAGAGCCCAGTGTGGCACCGAGAGAGCTGCTGCTTCCGAATCCCAGGGAGGTGTTGGCAGGCTGGGCAGAGCCCTGGGAAAAGAGGGAGCTGCTCTGGGAATTGCTGCTGAGAGAGTTATTGCCGTAAAAGGAGCTGGATGCCAGGTTGTTGGTGGGCTGCTGCTGGGGCTGGGGTTGGGGCTGCTGAGTTCCTAGAGGGCGAAATGGTCCGTTTGTCGTTCCTGCCAGGCCACCTGCTGCACCGTTGGCTGAAGCTGCAGCCGCTGCAACCGCTGGGGAGAAAGCAATCAGGGGCAAAGGTTGAAAAAAATCACTTTCAGAGCAGTTTTAGAAGTTAAAACTGCTGGTTCCTTTTATTTACTACATTTTTTTTCCTTTCCTCTCAGGATGAAATCCTCCCTTTAGCATCAAACTCTGCATAAAGTCTCTTCCCTTGGTATCTGAGCTCCACCAGTCTTGCACAGAGCCCCCAAATACCAACAATGCCCAGTTATTATTACTGCTGCTTGCATTATTAGAGCTCCACAGATCAAACACACAAAAACATTCCCTTTCTCTCAAGATCTAAGATCCAAATCAATACAGCCACACACTTGGCAACAGCCAATTAAGAAACACAAGTTTTGAAATAAGCAAAATTGTCCTTTAGCACACAGAAAGCAATCCCGTGGTGCTAAGAACATCAAACCCAAGTGCTTTTGTTTTGCAGCCAGTTCCAAAGTAAAAGAAAAAAGCAAGATAAACAAGAGCTACAAGGAAACAATTATAAGGCCCATTTCATAATCTAACCCTGGCAGGCTGCTTACACGCACAGAATTGGGCTGAAAAAAAATCCTTTTAAAGCCTTGAACTCCCAAAGAACCCTAATAAAACCCAAAACAACACCTGGCAAAGGCCAGACATGTAATGTTTTATTTGAGGTGATCATCTGGGAGTCCCACACCAGCGAAACCCATTTATTACGTGGGAAACTAGATACCAGCAGGTAAATTTAAATAACTGTCGTGAAACCCTGCAGAATACTGGAGTTAAGGCAACGTTACCTCTCTGAGGCTGTTCTGGAGGCTCAGCCCACTGTGAGCACACAAAGGATGTTCTCAACAATGATCCCCGCAAGGGATCTCAGTGAGGGCAAGTGTGTCATCATTGCCAACCCAGCCCAGCAGGTTTTGGGTCCACCCTGCACAGGGGATGGAGCAGATTGTTCACAGGACTGGGACTCACCTGCTTGTGCTGCGGAGGAGCTGATGATGACCGGAGCGGGGGCCACCAGCCGGACAGGGGCCCCCAGCCCGTTCCTGGCCCCGGCATTCACCACGAGAGCACCTGTTTGGTCATAGTAAGCAGCAGGAGCCAGCACGGGGTAACCTGCAGAGGAAAATTCCAGATGCACAGATAAGGGAAGAGGTAACACAACACATGGCAGACCAATCCTCTTCAGACAAGGACAGAGCAATAAGGTTTTAAATGGCAATCTGAACAGGGGGGAGCAACAACAGCTCTGTTTCACCTGAAGCAAAAAAACCACAACCCAACATAATCACAGAATCACAGGGTTGGAAAAGACCTTTAAGATCAAGCCCAACCACTCCTGTCCTATGATAAACCATATCCCTGAGCACCTCATCTACCCTTTTTTAAAATACACACACAGAAGGTGACTCAGCCCCTCCCTGGGCAGCCTGTTCCAGGTCCTCACAACTCTTTCAGTAAAAATTTTTTTCCTAATATCTGCTCTGCCCCTGCCCTGGCACAGCTTGAGCCCATTGCCCCTTGTCCCATCTCCTGTTACTTGGCTGAAGAGACCATCACCCACCTCTCTACAACCTCTCTTCAGAATCACCTAATTCACATTAAAAGTCTACAACTTCACACTCATAAGACTTCCAGGTAGAGAAGACATTATTCCCTCCTTACTATACCAGCAGTGCCCTCAGTGTAAAGTCAGGTTTAGGGATAAAAAAGGGTCTCAGAGCAGAAAGGAAATTGGGCTTTGTATTTTAGATACAATGTGTGCTGGGACTTCATGTATGTGAGCACAGTGCACTTCCAACTCTCCCACTGTATGTTGGAGCTGTTCAACGTGCACACATGTGCAAATCAGACAGGGCACTTAAAATTAGGTATTTTTGAAGTTACAGATCATAAAGAATTCTTTACTATATGTAAATATAAACTCTTCAATCAAATATCCTGTTGATACGCAAAGCAACAAGCTTGAAGTATCATACAGCTATATAGGTACCTTGCTACATAATTCTACAGCTAAATAGAACTTTCAGGAAAAGCTGAAGTGATTCTCCAAGGTGGGGTCACAAAGAGAATGTGCTCTGTGAAGATCTGCTTTGCAAATACAACCCCCAAATCCCAACAAAGCAGATTTAAGGAAATCTGCAGATTGCTTGGAAACATGGACGTTACAGGTTTACTTTCTAATTTAACATTGCAACATTCTTAAACCATAAAAACCACCACATAACAGCCAGGTGACACTTCCAGTGAGGAGATCCCAGGTCAAAATAAGCCTGTTCTCACATTTGACCAATGGGACATAATTTCACATCCTTCAAAAACATACTTACAGTGACCTCTGCCATTACAGTAATATTCTGTATAGCCAAATGTCAAAAGCATTTGTGCCACGCAGTCTCATGGATCAGAGTCAGTCATACCCTAGCTCCTCTCCTGCAGAATTATAAATGAGAATAAAAGCCTCTTTCCTTTTATTCATTTCTTTTCCTTGTTTTTGTCACTTGTATTTTCCTGGAAGAAATCATGAAAGGAAAGCCCCTATATCCTGTTCAAGTCAAGCACCTTGCAGGGCTGGAGTGACAATGAACAGGACCGGGATCTCTCTGAGGTTTCAAAATAAAGATCATATAAGCTAGAATGATCCACAGGAAAATGTGAAAGTGACTTTCAAGAGGAGCCATCAGTTTTCTGGATTACAGAGGCAGCTAATGCAGCCATCCAGGGATACAGTTGATAACATTTCTTTTTCTTCCATCTGTGACACAGAGACCTGAACCCTGATTTAACTGAGACCCTGCCTAGGTAGTCAGGTTCCCATCTAACAGCCTCTTGATGCTGCTTTGTACACCTACAGATTAAAACCAAAAAACCCCCACCCCCAGTAACACCAAATCCTGCTGAATGCCAGGCAAACGTGACACCACGCAGAGACAGGAGATAGCATTCCCTTAGCTCTCCTTGGGCACTGGAGATGCTGTGGCTCCCTGTGAGCCCCTACCTGGCATCCCTGCTGCCAGCCCTTGTCCAAAGGCAAGGGCGGAGTTGACGGCTGCAGCAGCCACCAGCGGATCAGTCTGCTGTCCCTGCTGGTTCTGATTTGGGGTCAAAGGACGCTGACTGGCTCCTCCACGTAGAACCTGGGGAAGACAGAGGAACATCGATCTGTTTATTTTGGGACCCAGGAGCAAGCAGCAATCACCAGAGACAGGAGCATCATCAGTGCAGCAGGATCAGCAGCAATCTAGTGTAAGTTCTCACAGACAACAGCAGCTCTGTCACAGCCAGTGTGTGACAACCCCTCCCTTGACTCAGGACAGAGTGGCCTTTGCCACCACAAACCTTCACACCACTGCTATAGGTGAGTGCAGAGACCCATTTAAACAACACAGCCCCTCTGGGACTTACTGGGCATAATCTGGAAGCACTTTATCATCTGACCCTTCATTTCTGGACACACCTCCAGTACCCATCCTTTGCTACAAGCAGTAACAAGCCATCCGCCCCATCCCAGGTAACATCTGGGCTCTGCCACAAAAGCACTGCTGAAAGCCCATTTGAGCAGAAACCTTAAAAAGCCCCGCTTTGGGGCTGGGGGGTGGTGACACAGAGGTGACAGGGGTTTTTCCAAGCTGCCAGCCCCCATAGAAAACAGCCAGACTCAGTGACATCACACTTACTCATCGGAAATAACGACCAAAGATCACACACCGTCTCTTACACGTAGCTCTTGTGGTTTCAGCACATGTTGCTCTCAAAAGGGAAGATGGCAAACTGACCTTTCCTGTAATTACCTGTGACAGGCTTTGTTTGCAAAAGCTTTTTACTCCAAGCAGTGATGCAAGAGTCTGCCCCCACCAGAGAGGTCAGCTTATTAAAAAAAGAGCCATCCTTCTGTACTCAGCTGCAAAAAGTGACATCCTGTGTGTCACCCCATCAAGTTATTAAAGGAGAAAATGACTTTGTGGGCTGAGAGACTGGGACAGGATCCTGAAGTTAACAGATTTAGACATGCATCCCTGAGTCTGCTACCGGCGTCAGAGCCTGCACAAGAAGCAGCCTCGCAGCGCTGGGTAAGCAGGCACTGGGCAAGGGGCTGCACTGAATATACCAGAGGGCTGGCAGGCTGCAGGGAGGGATGCAGGTGGGTTTTATAGATATGCTATTAAGATGTCGTGAGCATCACAAATCACCTGTCTACTACCAGCGTGTTAGGTCTCCAGAACATGTGCCTCAGCACTTCTCCAGAGAAATTACTGAATCCCAAGGTTGGAAAAGACCTTTAAGATCATCAAGTCCAACCATTCCCATCCTAAGCTAAACCAGATCCCTGAGCACCTCATCTACCCTTTTTTAAACACACCCAGGGAAGGTGACTCAGCCCCTCCCTGGGCAGCCTGTTCCAGCCCTGACAACTCTCTCAGTAAAAATTTTTTTTCTAATATCTGCTTTGCCCTGGCACAGCTTGAGCCCATTGCCCCCTGTCCCATCTCCTGTCCCCTGGCTGAAGAGACCATTGCCCACCTCTCTGCACCCTCCCTTCAGGTTAGTTGTAGGTGGTGTTAAGGTCTCCCCTCAGCCTCCTCTTCTCCAGGCTCAACACCCCCAGCTCCCTCAACTGCTCCTCAGAGGATTTGCCCTCCAGCCCCTTCCCCAGCCTGGTTGCCCTTCTCTGGACATGCTCCAGGACCTCCATGTCCTTCTGATGGTGAGGAGCCCAGAACTGGACCCAGCACTCGAGGTGCAGCCTCACCAGTGCCCAGTCCAGGGGCACAATCCCCTCCCCAGACCTACTGGCCACACTATTTTTGATAAAAGCCAGGATGTCATTGGCTTTCCTGGCCACTTGTTTTTCATCCCAAAAACACACCCTGGATCCTCATACGGCTGGAAGGCTTGTGCAACAAACAATACCCCTCATACCTGTATAAACAGTGGAAAAAATATTATAAACACTATTGATGATTGATTTTTTTTTATTTTAGTAGCCTAAACCTTTGCTGAAGCTCCCTTAGCACACACCTTCCGTGCAGGGAAAGGCTCCCTGTTTGAAGGCCAAGGCAGAACTGGCTTTAACACTCTTAATGCCATTTCACTTGCACGAGCAGGTCTGCTGGATGCTCTCCTGGCATCATGACCTGCCAGGCAGGGACGTTCAGTGATTATCTTTGTCAGGAGCAGTGTCCTCCTCCTGATGGCTGGTTCAGTGAAGCATCGCTGCTCTTTTATCCGAAAAGACCTACTAATGCTATCAAACACTGAGGTTTGCATTAATTTTCAAACCAGAAGCTAATAAATTCAACTAATTGCTATTTTCTATGATCGCTCTCTCAAACCCATGAGGGCTGGAAAGGAGGGCTCAGTGTCACTACAAGAAAGGAGCAGCCTCACTTTTCAGTAGGTTAACTTTGTAAAAAATGTTTAGTGTGGCTTTTCATTACAGTAAAAGAAGGAAATTGTTGTTCCTTATTAATTCTTGTACCAGTCTCTCACTTTCCACCTGCTGCTCCAGCAGTTGCTTGGTTCATGTTTGTGTCATCTGCTTCAGAGGTACAACTGTGATTAAATACCAGACCTTTAGAATGCTTATTTGAAGGTAGGAAAATTAACCTACTTTAATTCCAAATATAAAGAAAGAAGAAAAAAAAACCAACTGAGCAAGAAATTACACTGTGATTCATCACCAAGATGCACAATAATTTTCAACAGAAGGAAAAATATAAGCTACAGAATCCAGCATCACTGCCAAGGGATGAAGATAGAAGAGGTGGATGGTGCAAACCCCACCAAGCACACATCACTTACAAAGTATATGAGGAAGAAGTTTCCCTTCCAGTGGGACCTCTCCATTGTTTCTTGGGTTTTTTTTAAATAAAGCAAATACCATTTTAACAACAGACCCATGTCTCAGTATTTCTCTCCAACACACTTAAGGGGGTAACACAAAGCATATGAAAACCCTTTACTAACTTCCATTAATTTTGTCCCTTTAGATGTCAAACTCGAAATTTCTCTGCAGACTAAAGCAAAGCAGCTGCACAGTTTGTCTTAGAAGAACAGCAAATTCAGTGTTTTCTCTTCACATTCACCTTCTGTCTCCAAATCCCCACACAAACACCAAACCAATTCATCCTGCTGTTATTTTGACCCTGTTATTTTGGGACCCTTCAATCCCAAAACCAGCATCCTATACTGGACAGCACTTTGAAGACAAGAACACGCCACTTAGTGTCACTTAGTATTTGATAGTCATTTTCATCATCTCCATAGCCTTCAAACCACAGTGACCAGCAGAAAAACAAACTGCAGGATGCTGATGTCCACTCACACACCAACATTTGGTACTGCATCCTCAGCAGTGTTTGCAAACCAATTAGTTTGTTCTCCAAAGCATTAACATACAATAACTCACCACTCCAAACATACCTGATGCATAAATGACAGAAGGGAATGTACAGATGTTTCTCCTCTGTTTTTGTTTTTTTTTGAAGAGAAGCTAAATGCTCTTCTCTTAAAGTTGAGGGTCAGGAGTGGTCATTGGGAAAAAAATATAGGAATTTGGGATTCTTCAAAGCTGTAGTACTCCCTGTAAATGACTCGACGTGCAAAGCACCCAACCCCATACCTGCTGTTGGCCCTGCTGGGTTTGCTGAGTGGTCTGCTGATTTGCAGAATTAGTGGCAGCGGCGGCGGCGGCAGCTTGTTGCTGGAAGAGACTGGCAGGATACACTCCCCAGGGTGTAACTCCATAGTACTGGTGAGGGACAACCGCCGGACCTAAAATGGGAAGGGAATCAGTGAGGTGCTGTAGCGGTGACAGGTGTTGCACAGCCAAGGGTCAAAAATACCTGCTCCTCTTATCTGGTTTAACAAACCCTATTTCAAGATGATCTGCTGCAAATCCTTTGCAAATATGGCATTTGTGTTGCTCCTTTTTAAAATGCTTTGAAGTTGGATCCGAAGTTTCATCTTTACTTGCTCTTACCTTACTGGATGAAATAAAATTCTGCTACCAGTGATCCTGTTGACACTCCATGTTTTTAATATTACTGTGCCCTAATTTTACAGTGAAGGACCAAACTTTCTCTCTAACCAAAAGAGAAGGAAACTTTTTTAAGCACAGAGTTGTATACAAGTCTCTTCTAATCTCAGCTGACACTCACAGCTCAGTAACATCTATCATATAAGCTCCCAAATAAATTAAAATAACCCTCTTTGCATAGATAGCATCAATTCTCAAGTGTTTACAATGTTATTTTTCTAACTATTCAGTCCTACTTTGCATGAGAAAACCACAACAGAAGCAGTACCACCCTGTATCTTATCACATTCCCTCTTCTGCCAACTTAAAAGGCTTAGAAAAAAAAATGAAAGGAAAAGAAATCCTGGAGAACACCAGAAAAAGCATAGCTTTTGAAGATTCATTGTTGATTTATCAAGTCTCAGGGACTGCACACTTAATTTGATGATAGTAGAATGGCAGCCTATAGCCTTAAATAATTCTAGCTGGCAGAATGCTGAGGAAGCAGCGAGTACTCTGCACTTAACACTGGAGTCCCTCCCACGAAATAACACATGTGTGAATTCAATAATGGTTTTTAATGTCTGCTCTGTATCTTTTGGAAAGGTCAGCAGAAAAACAGAAGCACTGCCTTGGCTTTTCAAATACATCACCTATCCCACGGGCTCCTTCCCCACAGCAGGAGGAAGTTACAGCACGCTGGCCTTTGTATGGTAGAGGGCCAGGATCGTATCTGACACTGCAGAATAAACAAGTCTTTATGAATTTAAACCACATGCCTGCTCCTGGAGTAAAACTAGCTTCTATTTTAAGAGAGGTGCTTAGCATTTGAGTTTGAACTGAGTCCTTTCAGGGTGGCTGTTGGTTATGTCTTACAGCAAGAGCCTGCGAGGAGAATGTGTCACACACAAGTGGCAGCGTTAAAAAGGAGACTGAAAAACGACTGCTCCAAAAGCAAGGGGTGAGAGTGAAAAGGGAGACACAAACAGGCACTGCGGAGCCTGAGCTGGCGTATGACCAAGGGGGAAACATCTGGGAAGTCTCCTTTTGGGTTTGTTTTTAATACAGCCACATGTGTTTGTCTCAAATCAACTCCTGTGTAATGCAAAAGCAATCCATGGGGCAACAGGGTGGATCTGGGCCTGGACAAGCTACCACTCCCACAATGAATACTGCCCACTGCAGAGGTTCAGCAATGCTTCAAGGCAGTCATTTCATACTGAATGTCACCTCTTCATTCCCATTGCAAAAGTGTAACAGCTACTCCTTTATTATTTGGCTTCTAACCACTGTACGTCCTCAACTTTAGGATCTGGTGGTGTCACGATCACACGCCTGGCTCTACGTACAGCAGGGAGCTGTTAGAAGCAGGCTGTTGTCTGACACCAGGCACGTGGGCAGTACATGCTCAAAGGATTTGGATCTCACACTAAAGCTCTGCCATGAAATCCACCCTTGCTGGATTCACTGGATACCAGCAGCTGGAGAAGGTGACTTCTGTGTCATACTCGGATTTGTCTTGGAGCAGCTTGTTTCTTACCTTCCAACCTGGCAATTCACGAGCAGCAGCAGCTGAAATAAAGAACCTGCAGGAAACACATCAGTCCCACAGTGGTACTGCCCGTCTTGACCCAAGCAGTTACAGACATGTAGCTACTGGGTGGACTGGAACCTGCTTATCTTCAGTCAGTGCAGGTGAGACGGCAGCTGCTCAGATGTCCTGCGCTCACCAGGAAAACAGTTGCAGCCGCTGTGTTTTATGCAAGTCATCAGTCTGTGTTTGCCCTTAGGCTACTAGGAAGCTGCTACAGTGCCCTTTGTCTGGGTGCAATGTGGGCATCTCTCCGGGCTATTTTAATCTCAGTTCTAATTATCAAACAAGCATAGTCTAGATTATTTTTTTTTCCCTAGTTAGAGGTTGCACATCAGCTCTGCGAAAGCCTTTAGGTGTTTAAAGGAAGCAGAGACACAGTCTTTGAAGTTTGCAGGCAGCTGGGCTTTAAAGAGCTGCACGTCTGGCTCAGCTCATTTGAGCACACAGTGAGGCTCATTATTGAACAGTGTTCTCAGTGAGGGCAAGTGTGTCATCATCGCCAGACACAGAAACACACGGAGCGTTTCTTTACTTCAGGAGATATTGCACCTGCTTTTACACTTATTAAAGATACACAAAAAAAGAAAAGCCATTCAAGTGCCTTTGAAATCAAATATTCCCACTACTACGTCTCACACATTGGCCACAGACACCCACAAATATCCCTCTCCAGAAACATTAGCTAAAGCAGCTGTCAGTGTGTCCATAGCAAATTTTTTGCTTTTAATCTCAGCCTTCACACTCAAATCTCTGCAAGCAGAAGCCAGACCTGCAGAAACTGCCAGCCCCCCTTGCCAAGGATGAGAACTTAACGACCTGAGTCAGGTCCAACAGCCTCAAGAACCTCACACACCTGACAATGCAAGGCTGCCAACAGCAGCATTATCAAATACTATCACTTCATGAGCTGAGCACACCGCAGTTACTGGTATGGCAACCACAGATACCCAGGAAGTGGTGTCTTTTTAGGGACGGGGGTAAGACACAGCTGAACTCACAGCTCTGGTGCACCCCATGCAAACCCTGTGGCACAGCGCCCAGGGCCGGCGCAGCACCTAGGAGGAGAGGCAGCCTTGCATGACACCGTGCCTGAGGCAGCAGGTGATCCAGCTGCCGGTGCTCCCCCGAACCCTGGTCCTAGGTAGTGTGTTCATGCACCCAAACTTCCCTCCAGCTCCCAGCTGACTCGGCACAGGACACAGGTCATCACCAAGTGAATGAGGCTGTAAGAAACCCAGGCTTGAGAAGGACAGTGCAGACTGACTCTACCTTCAACCTGGGAGCACTGATTTTTTTCCGTATGCAGATTATTCCAGCATCCACTTCTCTACAAAGAACAGAAACACTTTTCTACCTGTAACATACCACCTCAGAGGGAATCAACATTTCCCAACTTGTCTTACAAAAGGTAAAGATCTTTTTCTTTTCTTTTCCTTTTTTCTTTTCCTTTTTTTTGAGTGACATCTCTCTCAAATGATTGAAGGCAATTCCACAACACTTTCTAAAAGGCGGTCATATCTTCCCCAGGGTTTGAACTCACAAATGGCTTTGTCTTCAGTCTAGGAAGCCCTTCCCTCTGCATTCAAATTTGTTCTTTAAAACTCTACTATTGTTGGGAAGAAAAGAGCATTATCACAGAGCTGACAGCCTTACAATCATGAAAAAGCTGCCGTAACGGCAGAATCTTAATTGACAGAATTATCTCCACCATAAAACACACAAAAGTTTCCCCTCTGCTCTAAGAGTAAACTGTGAGCAATAAACTACCAACAACTCTAAACTAATTTCTTCCATCTCATAAACTTCTCTGGGTTGTCCCAATTTAACACCCCCATACACACTGGGGAAGCCTTTCTGACTTTATACATCACTCTAGAACCATCTGAATTGCCCCACACCCCTTCAGCGCTGCGCTCAGTCATTATGGCGAGAAGGCTTCCAAAACTGCTTGAGTCCAGCCAGAAATGGTGCTTTTCCTAAAACAAACATCAGGGAGGCAGGAGGCTTGGTAAATTGCCAGTTGTGCTATTAGGGTCCAAAGCACAGTGAAGCTGCTCGTGTGTCTCGGTGGTGTAACACTACACGTGCGTTACAGAGCACCGCACGAAGCCAGGCTGAGAGCTGGGCTTGTTCAGCCTGGAGAAGAGAAGGCTCCAAGGAGACCTTATAGCAGCCTTACAGTCCTTGAGAGGTGCTGGGGAAGAACTGTTCCTGAGGGCACGGAGCAATAGGATGAGGGGTTATGGGTTTAAACTGGAAAAGGGGAGATTTAGGTTGGATATTAGGAAAATGTTCTTCAATCTGAGGGTGGTGAGACACTGGCACAGGTTGCTTATTAGGTGGTGGAGGCCCCATCCCTGGAGACATTCAAAGTCAGGGTGGATGGGGCTCTGAGCGACCTGCTCTAGTGAAGATGTCCCTGCTCACTGCAGGGTGGGACTAGATGGCCTCTGAAGGTCCCTTCCAACCCAACACAGTCTATGACTCCATTTACTTCTGTTTTGCTTTCAAGAGTCATTAAGTTTAAAAATTATTCAAGGAGAGAGTCTGATGCCAAGTTCTGGGATGCTTTATGTATCCTGGGGTGTGTTATTTCCCAGTTCAAATTTGTAAGGCCCCAGTTGGATAGTCAGGCAGCTGTACCCACAATAATGCTGAGAGGAAGGGAGAAAACTTGTTGCAAACACACTTGCTGTTTCCTAGAGGTCTGGCAGCAGTTACACAAAGTCTTTCTATGAAATCAAGGCATCGACCTCCTGCTCCACTGAAATTCAGTGTTATTGAAGAATGAGCACTCACTTTAGCAGTGCTGAAGTGACACAGAGACCAACCAGAATCCTCTTTTTACAGCATTCATTTACAAAGCACTTCTTCTGACTGTAAGGGAGTTGATAGTGTGCTGGCACCTCTTCCCTGCTGCGTCTTGACTGAAGCCTTCTACTTGTATTTGCCACAACAAGTACAGGTCAATCATTCATTGCCACACATTCATCATCACATGATAGTTTATTGACTCCTGGACTATTAGAAATACCCTTGTACTCTAGCTCTTGGCTTGCTTCCATTTAATCACAGCATCATTTCTTTGCCAACAACATGTTGTTACCTAAACTTAATCTTGCATTGTTATTATGCAATCAGCACACAAAACTCACAACAGCCAAAAAGTCCAAAGCCCGTTTTCAAATTATAATCTTGATTCTTTACATACTTCTATATGACCCACTAAAACCACCAACGGTTGCTGAAATCCCATTTCAGAGCTTGACCCAGTACTGGCCTCTAAGCTTAAGAGCTAAGCAGGGGGATGTAAGAGCTGCTACATGCACTGGAAAGTCACATACCGACCCACAACGCTGTCTGGCCATGTTATATTCATGTCCAGCCAACATTTTATGGGTTTGATTTGGTACGAGCTAGAGGTTCACAGTTGAGTATAACAGTTGTAAGCTGAGCGTGGGAACGGTATGCTACAAATCACCACTGCTCTGACCTAAGCAGCCTGTATGTAAAGGGTAGAAGGCTCCCTTTTCCTGGAGGCTCATAGAGAGAAAAGCACAGTTATAAAAATGGTTCTTCTCAAAGTACATTCTTCTTTTGTCCTCAGTGCTTAGGCAAGAACTTTCTGCCATACACAGCAAAAGTTCAACGTACAATGTGTTCTTCGCACTGCCTGATAAGCTGTTTTACCGAGCTGTCATCTCAAGATACAACAATTTGGGCTATAACAGTTGGCAAGAATTTGGAAACTGATACACGAACGTTTGGAAGGAAGATCTTGCAGGAAGAAAAGAGCCACCATCTTTTGCTTGCCATCTGGAAAACTGCATATTCATAGCGTAAGCCTCAGCAGATATGGGATGTTTTTACCTAGAGAACCTAAAAAGCAGAATTTCTTAACAGACTCTAGCAAAAGGACAAGCCATCGTTCACAGGATGCACTTGAGCAGCAACAATATCCAACTCTCCTGGCAGGAAAATACATCTTCCATCTTTCTAGCATGTAGTATTTCCACAGCTATCTATCTCTCCCCACTGCCAGTTACCAAATCACCCCAAAAAAATGTAGCAACATTTATGCCTGTGTTTTATTTCAGATTCACTCTGCCTGTTTATCCTCAACAGAGAGAGCCCAGAGCAAGCATTATACAAGATTTATTGCATTTAATCTAAACAAAAGAGGCCTTGCAAGACAAATTCTGTTTCAAGTCACTGATCTACGATTACCTCTCTATAGAAATTACAGTGTACTAAAATATTTAATTGCCAAAAGGACAGATTCAGGAGCAGCTTTGGTACAGAAAGTGGTCACAAATACACAGACAACTGGAAGTAGCTCACCTAATGTGGCAGCTGCTGCAAGTCCGGCTGCGTATGGATCCGTTCCCGGTGGAGCGGCGCTGATGATGTATGGATTGGGGACAAAGGCAGCAGGAGCTAAACCTGCTGAAAACATACCTGTCAGTAAAAACAAACTTAACTAGAGCTGAAGCCCTACCAAAAACCCCCATGGCTACCTGGCTGGTGAACATAAAAGCTCAGGTTGCTTTCTATAGGGAGTAAGTATCCTCTGCACTGCCCAGAGTCTGAAGTGAACGACCCGCAGAGGACAGAATTTACAGAGCAGAAACCTCATCCCAAGGCTTTGCAGCCCTGTAATGGCTGGACTCGATCTTAAAGGGCTTTTCCAACCTAAACAATTCAATAAGGAAAGCTGAAGAGTCTGTATACAGTCCCCATACATGCTCAGATATCTCTGCAGTACAGACACCCCTCACTCTTCAGGTGACTACAGACACCAGCCAGATACTAACACTACCCAACTGCTTGTTACTCTTGTGTATTTCCTACAGCAGGATAATCACAAACCCATTCACCCTGCTTTCTGAGTTCCATACCCACTACACAGTACCAGTTCTTTTAATTAATTCATTTGGAAGGAGCTCAGGAGTACACAGGCACCATCGCAGGGCACCTACTATCAGTGCGGTGCAGGTGTTACCTCTGCAAGGGAACAGTTTAATCATTAGAGAAACTATTGGGGGGCGGGAGGGGGGTGTGGAGGGAAGGTGAAGGGGAGTAAGTTAAAAAAGTTAAAGAATTTTAATTTGGGTCTAGTACTGAGCTCCAATAAGCACACAAAGGCACTCCAGAGAGTTGGAAGAGTCCCAGTAGATGTGCTGGGCTTCTGGGTAGGAAGAACTACTACTGAGATTGATTGTTGGGCTAAAAAAGTTTACCTGTAAGACAGTAACAACTCCAATCATCTATGAGCAGCCTCTTTTACAGTTCTGTTTTTCTAGGCACAGGATTGAGAGCTCTCTTCCCAGTTAATCTGTACCATTCTAATAATATGCATCATGTGTTTGCATAAATTACATCTTTAAATTAAAGCCAGACCCCAGGCAGCCGAACCACAGGAAGCACATTCAGGTGTATGCTGAATTGTGCATTCTTCCCTCACTTCACAGTGCCACTTACCCCAATTCATGCCTCACTCAGAGAGAGGCAAGTACTTCAAAACGCTCATTACTGAGCAGCGCTCTCAGCCAGGCTGAGTGTCATTCCTGACAGATATGAATGCTCTAGAGCTTTCAGAACGTGCAAGAGAGACCTCCAGAATTTTTCAAGTAAGTCTTCAAACAACATACTCTGCTTTCCTGTCGACTACCAGTTGCAAAAACATATTTAGGATTCTGCAAGACCTACCAATCCCTTTTTCCCATTGTTTTCCCAATGTATTCCAAGGAATAAGAGAAGTCCAGTAAAATGTAATGTATTAAATGCAAGACTTACCTATGTGAGGCTGATGGGCAGCTGCCAATGCGTACTGCTGCTGCTGAGCTGCTGTTAGCTGTTGAACAGCGAGTGCATTCGGTCTTTGGAACAACTAAAGGGACAAAAGCACAAGCACGGTCCTTTACTCATGCACAAAGAGCATTCTCTTACATCCTTTTTGAAGTGATTCCTTTACACAAGATTTATTTTCATACTACAAGCACTCCTCCTCTTTAAATGGCAAGATTTCCAAAGGAACTGAAATAAAAACCCACCACAAACAAGCAAACCACTTTGGGATCAATTGCCCGTGATAATCCACCTGAAAAAAAATACATATATTCTGAAGTAGGGTTAAACTACAGCCTGGGTTTCTCTCTGTGCAATGCCTGAAAGCCATTTCCACCCCCTCCAACTCCTCCTCAAACACACAAACCCCCCTAACTGCAGCCTGTGGGTCACCAACTGCTGCCATGAACCCTTCCAGATCCCAAACAACACCGAGTGCAGTCGCAGTTACACCAGTGGGCAACCTGAGTCACTCCCGGGGGGGTCTGAAGTGGCAAGCAGGATGTGGGAGGGTGACACTCTTGAGATCACAGAATCACAGGGGTTGGAAGGGACATCAGAGCCCATCGGGTCCAACCCCCTGCCAAAGCAGGGTCCCTAGGACAGGTCACACAGGTCGGTGTCCAGACGGGGCTGGAATATCTCCAGAGAAGGAGACTCCACACCCCCTGGGCAGCCTGTCCCAGGGCTCCCTCACCCTCACTGGGGAAAAGTTCTTCCCCATGTTGGTGCAGAACTTCCTATGCTCCAACTTGCAGCCATTGCCCCTTGTCCTGTCCCAGGGCTCTGTCTTTGGAGCCAGCAGAAGAGCCATCAGATGGGATGCCAGCCTCTGGAGCTCAGGAAAATGCTTCCTTTACCTGCTAAGGTTTCTGTCTCCAGCATCTCCTACATGAATCCAGACAAGGGGTATAAATTCTTCTTTGACCACAGACAGAAACCAGACCCATGGTCTTTTTAGTTACAGCATCCAAAGCACATACAACTTTGCCAGCTAAGAGCTCACTACAGTCTTAGGGACCAATGGGCACTGTTATTGAGAACAGTCATCCTCAACAAGAAAAGAGGATTTACATTAGTCTTCAAAGACAAAGTATTTCTGCTCAGGGGTTGGGTTTTTTCATCCATCCAGGTCCTTACTAAAAAACTCCCTCCCCAGGTTCCCTTCCCTGTACCTAAAGGAAACACTCCCTGAATCAATCCATGACCATGGCTCAGCTCTAATTAAAACATCTGGGAATACACAAGCCTAATAACCACAATGAACCTATCCAGAAGCAAGGTTCATCCTCACTTACTTCCCAAAGTGATCATTTCTGAGGTGTGAACGACTCTGCAAACTGCTGTGAGAAATGTTTTCTCTCTCCAGTCACTTGGAAAAAAAAAAAAAAAAAAAATCGGCCTAAATGCTATACAATTTTCACACCTATTATCTCTGCCCTCCTTTCAGCCAAGCCAAGGGAGCTACTTCAGCTGTCAGAAGCAGCAATAACAATTCTGCCCAAATTTTTGGCAGAAATTTGCAGCCATCAAGAAGTACAGAATCCTTTAGAGAATTAGGGGGGGAAAGGGGGTAATAGGCAAAAATTGGAGCCAGTTTTACTGAGAGCAGGGTGAGCAATTGCACTGTTTAGGCAGAAAATCCAAAAAGGATGAGCAATAGTTTACCCCTATTTTCTTCTCTTTTTACAAGTTCAGAAGGAGGGGGGGAAAACACCCAACGTATCAGATTTAAGATGTGGAAACTCAGTACTCAGGGGATCCAGAATTGATCTTCTGTGTGCCAAAGCCCTGTTGACAACTGAGCATACAAACAGGAGGGGAATCAGCTTGTTAAAGGGCAGAGACTGGCAGGACAAGGGGGATGGAGTGAAGCTGAGGGAGGGAAGGGTTAGATTAGATACTAGGGGGAAGTTCTTTACAGAGAGAGTGGTGAGGGGCTGGAACAGGCTGCCCAGAGAGGGGGTGGGTGCCCCATCCCTGGGGGTGTTCAAGGCCAGGTTGGATGGGGCCCTGGGCAACCTTGTGTAGCTCCAGGCCTGGAGGTTGGTGTCCCTGCCTGTGGCAGGGGGTTGGAGCTCTGTGACCCTTGGGGTCCCTTCCAACCCAGACCATTCTATAAGTCTATGAAATTGCTCACCCCATAGATGTTGGGGGCCAATCTGTACATCCCAGGAGTGTTGTAATGCTGCTGATGGAAGAACACAGCAAATCCACAAGTACTTTATCACCTCCCTGGCCTGACACAGGGAGGACACTCCTAGCAATCTTTATGCAAAACACAACTTTTTTGTTGATTTCTTTTCTTTAGAAAACATGTCATTCAAGAACACTTCATGCTTACACAAAGCTGAGTGCTTCTAAGGGGTGTAATCTTCGTTACTACACCATCTGTCATTAGTAGCTGGATCAAACACTTTACTGACATTTTTTAGTTTAAAAAGAAAGAAAAGCAAGGGTATCACAGAGTGACCTACAGAAAACAGAATGAGGGACACTGGCTCTGTAGGGGTCTCAGGCACATCTCATTCCCTGAGCAGCATCAGCAGATATGGGGGAAAAAACCAGATATACACTGGTCCGCTGCTAGGTGTGGATATGCCTAGAAAAGCCACCCTTGGGTTTGTGGTCTCCTTTTGTACTGAGTTCAGCAATTCAGTGTCTGAGCTTTCTTCAGCTGCAAACACCTCACCAAAACCTCTCATTTTCATATTTTTTTCGCAGCCCTTGGATCTGTTTTTCCAGACTGCTGATGTGCATTCCACCAAGGTGAACAGCAGAGGAGATGCCTAGATTATTAGCTGCCTGTGTAAAGGGCAAAAACCCACTTATCTCTGAAAAATACTTTTTCTTGAGTCCACTTTACATGCCACTGACTTCCACACCTCCCAAACACATCTAAATGATCCATTTTTAAATCAGAAGTACTAGCAAAAACTAAAGAACCCACAATATGCAAGCATCAGTATGCTGCTGGTGTATTTTTTGTTGTTGTCTGCTTGCTCTCTCTGCCTCCTGTGAGCACAGCTGACAACTGCTAAGTTTGACTTTCAGACCCAAGTACCCACACTAAGCTCTGTGCATTTTTCTTTCACTGAAATCAAGCCATAGCATCCCAAAATGCTCTGTGTGGAGTTTATCCCTAAAGACTCAAAGAGCAGGATTGAAAAGATGCTCCTTTACTTAAAAAGAACAGTATTACGACAGGAGGAATAAGCAAGGAGCACAGAGTCCCTTCATCTGCTCAAGGGAATCACTTGGAGGAGGTCTGTGTCCTCACCTCCAAGAAACCTGAAGGCTTAGCTCCAACTCAGTGATGCTCACTTCCTCAGCCAATACTCCTGACCTTCTTTAAAACCACATGCAAATGCTCTGTGTGTGTTGCAAGCATCAAGGAAGGGCTGAATTCCTTCCATCTGCAGACAACCTCCTCTCGAATCTTTATCAGTTCCCTTCCAAAGAAGGGTCAGATAAATGCTGGTATCTAAACCACACACTTGGGCAGTGACTCGAATCAGTGACCTCTCCCTCTTGCCTGCTCTAAATCACAATTTCTGCCAGCCTGCAAACCCAGACTCAACTTACCCAGAAGAAACTCAGTGTGAGCAGCTAAAAGTTTTTGCAGCTGCAGCTTTCCCTACTGCCTGTAGCATAAAGCAAGCAGGGCCAACAAAACCCATCATCATTGCAGGCTTTACTTAGCCAGATAAGCCCCTACACCACGTGGGCTCTGGGAATCAACTCTACGTATTTAGGAAGCCTTATTAAAGCCTCAATGCACTGACTCCATCTGCTGACAGCAAAGACCCATGTTCTGAAAAAATGAAGAGCAACAAGTAAGAACTCCAGTAACAGCTTTTTGTCATCTGATCTGGAACCCCACTGGGTATGAAAATGAAGTTAAATTAGGTATCACTGTTAAACTGTGGCCCACAGTAAGTGGGAAAAAGGAAAAGAACCTTTTTAACAGGTATATTAACTGGAACTTACAAAGCAAGTTACAAGAATGTATGCATAGAGCATCGAAGCCCATTAAAAATCACATTCAGAGTAACCCACAAAGGACATTGTTTCAGAGGAGCTCATTCATTCTCCTGACATGTCACAAGGGAGGGCATTCCCCTCTTTCCCACATCCCCACAAATGAATGGGGGGAATGCATCGAGGGAATTCCAAGAAACCAGAACATCACAGTCTGTGTTACACAGTTATGGGAACACTGCAAGATTAGATTTCTGTAAGCCTGTTTCTTCTGCAATATAAACATCTGACATCTCTAATCAGATTACACGTGGTTAAGACCTTCCCTTCTTAATATTGCTTTTAGCTGTACTTGCTTGTAATCCCTTCAAAGTATGATGCTTCCCAATGGGCCGAGGAGGACACTTTTACAGGCAAGCTCCTCTTGTTCAGCACATGGTTCCTCCTGACAAAGGAACAGAGAATCTACGCTGCCAAAAGACACGTTTCTTTCATAGAGGCTCTAACTGGCAGACAAGTACCAAGGAACACTGGCTGCTAGATACCGTATCTTAAGAAAACGAGTACAACTCCGAGCCAAGATACATTGTGTTTACACCAACGTGTACTGAGAGGCTGTGGTTGGCAGAAGAGTGAATCCTTATCTTTAATGCAGCACTTATGCTTACACAAGCCTGTTGCTTGCGTTGTAAGTAGCTATTACAACAAAGCTGAAACTGTAAAACAGCAATCCTTATCAGAGCCTGCTTATTCTTGGGCTGACTGGGATGGGGAGGGAGAGGGGGAAGTGAAGAACGGCAGAGCAACTGGGTGGGCACACCGCTGGGACCTCTGCTCCCCACCAAAATCCACAGGTTGAGAGAACTGAAGCCTCATGGGCATCCCAGAAAAAGGCTGTGTGAGTACATGGAAATTATGTGGCTATTACCCATCCACTTTAAACAAAGGGAAAACCCCACCACCCAGGCCAGCCTACAGAGCCAGAAAGCTGTACAGCACTTCCACTGGAAATCAGCCTTACTTGGAGTGTTCATTTCCACTACCTAGGTGCAAGACCTGCCCAATTTTAACTCCATATTTAAAAGTCTGGAAGAAACAAATAAAAACTACTTGAACTTGCAAATAAGTCTTAATGTAAATAGAAAACACTGACAAAATGCAAATTACAGGCTTCACATTCCTGCAGCTATTTTCTCATATCTAACGGGTCTTTAAAAAGCCGCTGCTTATTTAGCTCTGAAGTAGTGTGTTAAAAAAATACACTGGTCTGAACTAAATCTTTGTATTCAAGGTCCTATGCTGGAGTAAGACAAAGATTTGAAACAAGGTTGTTGGGGTTTTTTTTTCCCCTTTTTGAACTGTGCAGCAGCTATTTGGTTTAATCATTTAAAAAATTTCCATCATTAACCTCCCAAACACACTATCTAATAAAACAAACCGATTAAGCTGTAAGTATTTACACCGCTTTTAAGAGTGTGATAACTTGCGCCTTTAGCATAAAAACTTGGCAACAGCCTTTCCTCATGACAGAGTGCCAAGGGGCTGTTTTGCTAAAAGAGATCAGATATTTCAGGAAACCTAGGGCTAGTTATATACTCCTGCAATCAGCAACAACAAAGGATTTTATTCTTCTTTGAGGGATATTATAGTCACAGAAGGAAGGCAATAAAAGTTTACAATCGTTACCTGAACTAGCAGGAACAGGAGTGGATTACAAGTCGATCGTTGGATCTAGGCCCAGCATTCAAGAGAAGCCAACGGCCAAGCAAGGACTTGGGTTACTTGGCCAGGTTGAGACGCCTGGGCCGCGTGTGTGGGAGAAAAGGTCAAACAAACCCGCTGGGCTGAGATAAAAGTTTTGTAGTGTTGGACTCTGACCTCAGGTTTTAAACCATGCTCAAGTACAAGTAAGACAGTTTATAGCATTATTCCTTGGGTCTGCTCCAGTTCGCCACCAGAGAGATCCCAAAGCAAGGCTGCAACACCGAGGCTGAACAGCCATCGGACCTTCAGGTCACTTTAGGGGCTCAAGGGTGAGTTGTATGGATTGGGTTTGGGGTTTTTTGTTTAACATTTTTTACTAACTTCACTCTTCTCCAATGCAAACTTACTCAAGGTAGAAGTGGTTAACACACAGAAACGTGCTGGTGGTAACTGCTGGTTACCACTGGGCCTGAAGACCCCTGTTCAGATGGCAGCATTAAGCAGCCCTCTGGCATCAAGCTCCTGAGGACCCATGCAGCACTCTATAGAGATGGCACAGAGGTGATGAAACCATTCTACGTCTTCATCCTGCTGCCCAAGACAAGAGCCTGAGCTCACGCTAACCCCACGACTACTCTCCTGGAGGAACTGGAGCAGAAAGGAAAGGACCAACGGCTGACACCTTACCTGCTGTTGGGAATTGTAATCGAAGAGTCCCACGGTGGCAGCGGCCGAGTCCACGGGTACTTGAGTACCAGAATAATCAAACTGAAGAGGCTCCATGCCAACGTGCTCCATGGGATCCAGAGGGACACTCTGGGACTCGATGTTGGAGAAATCCTCCACCGGCTTGGCACCGTTGGTACTCGCCAGCTGGGCTAAGCCCTCTGATCCGTTCTGGTTTGGACCCAGAAGATCTACTTCACTAGCAGAGTTCTGGCAATTACCAGGTGTACGGCTATGGAGAAGGAAGAGATACTTGTCACTCAACACAGCCACTTCACACAGCTTCCACTAACACCAACAGACACCAGTGCTCACCAGAACTGCTGGTAGATGTTGTGGTAAAGGGGCAAAAAGTAAAAGGAGGGTCTGACAGAGTTCCCTAAATGATGTGTCTACAGAACAGTTTATATATTAAAAAAACCCAAAATAAACCCAAAAATAAACACAAACAAAACCAGCAGTCTGTGCCATCCCATTCCCCTCCCAAAAAAGTGTACGTAAGTCTAATACAAGTGTAAAAAAATTCAGTTCCTTTTTTCTCCTCAATTGAGGTGTCAGCCAGACGAGACAGGATTTCAGAAATGCCAGTTATTTTTTCATAAAGCTATTGGGTAATTATTAACCATGTAACACTCTAGCACTGTATCTCACTTGAAACCTTCAGAGAGCAGCTGCCACGGCTTCCTAATTATCTAACAGAAGCACTGGACTCAAACAGAAAGCATCTCATCTCAGCACAAGGGCCTTGGCACATTTCATTTGGTTTATAAACCTACATATCAACATGGGCCATAGTAAGCAGGTAAGGTAGCAAGAAATACAAATGCATCAATTATATCAATAGCCAGGGTTTCAGCAGGCTTTAATCTCTTGAGAGATACAAGTCCAAAACCCCAAGTAAAACTTAGACTCATGTATGGACAGAGTCAACATCTTCAGGAGGGATTTCCATACTGATGCCACACAGAGTATTTAAAAACAGGTGTGAAAATAAGATTTCAATATACAGAACTAGCTCTGCACAGGTGAGAGGGATCAGGTGCTGCTCCCCACCTTCTCACAGTGCTCCCTGTGCACATTCTAACGTCCTCATGACACTGTTTCAACAAGCCAAACACTTTTTCACTACAGCATGGAAAATCCTTCCCAAAATGTTGTTAAGTGTGCTGCTGATTAATAATTAACCAATGGTGCACACGTACCTGAAGTCTTTGACATCTGCATCGATTCCATTCTGCACAGGCAAACCATTTGTTTTATCCATCACATCCCCCTCCTCCTTCAGATCTCCTAATTTATCGCCATCAAATGTGCCCTTATTTTTCTTATCCCCTTTGTCATTCTCATCATTCTCTGCATCCCTCGGCCCCTAGGCAAAAGAGACATTATTTTAATAAGCTTCGTTTTCAGATCAATTTTGCCTTTTTCCCCGAGATTATCACAAATCAAAGAAACCTGGCACGGTAAAGTCACTTGCAAATGTTAGTTCCTCCAAATAAAAGTACAAAGAAAAGCAAAATAGTCAATCATAATCAAAGAAATAAGGAAATTAGTTCTTAACTCTTCCAAGAAAGATGCTATCTATTTATCTATTCAGTTTTTCCCATTTAGTAACTCAGGGTCTGACTCTACAGGCTCTAGAATCCCACCCAATGTAATTTTAAAGAATACTTATCCAAATCCTCATTTTAGATGGGACTTGGGGAATTTAAAATTAACTCAGGAGCTTTTAAATATGACAGCATGTACTGCAGGGGTATACACTGTATAGTGCCTCTCTGATAAACTGACTTAGTGCCTCTCCAAAGTCACTGACTCTGTATCAAAGATGCAGTAATTGATTGGACAAATGCATAGATTTGAGCAGGACAGCATCACGTTGTTTTGGGGGGCATCACTGTGATTTCCACAGTGAACTCAAAGGTAGAGCTCATTTAAGAGCACTTGAGTCAATCACTAGCCTGATCACTGGTTTGAATAATCCTAAAGCACATGTTCTGGGGGAAAGGAAGGAGGGGGGAAGAAAAAAAAAGAGAAAAAGAAGAGAGAAGAAAGATTTCTGTTGTGTTGAGCATTTTACAAGTGGTATTACATCTGCAGCATCCCTGCCCTTAATGTCTGTATTTTATTTCACTTGGGAGAAGAATAAAGGGCGATTATGCCAGGGGCAGAGTTTTTAACAACAAAAGGGAGAGGGAAAACAACGTAATTTATGATAAAAACCAGCAAGGGGCATATAAACATATTTATCAGAGACAGCTTTGGTGCTGTCAGAAAGACAGGCACTCAAGCCCTGCCTTCCACTTCATTTGAGGGAAAAGCACTCCATACATGACAGGGCATTTGATGCCTGTATCAGCTAACTCAGTTTTCCATTCTTTCTGTTCGGAGGGGTGGAATTTTTCACTCCCATATTTGGGGGGAGGGCAAGGAATTGTTTTTAAAGAAATCATCTTCTGATGCTGATTCTTATTGAAGGGCAGGCTTGGAAATGACAATTCTCAAATTTGGAGCCCAATTCTCACCCATGCAATGCGATAGCCACCAGTGAGACCCTTCCTTTCAGAACAGGCATCCTGACTATCAACACTGCAGAGCAGACCCCTCTCTAACCCCTAATTTGGATGATAAATTGTCTCCTTCCACTGATCGTTTGTTTCTCAGAAATCATCTTTCTTAGGCTCAGGGTTCAACAAGGTTATAGGGTGGTGCCCACTAATGAGGGATAAAAGTAAGAGGATGGATGAAAGAAGCCACACATCAGCTCCCTGAAGAGATGAGCACAGCAGTCCAACTGTAACAAACCCACTCAGCTCTCATGGCTTTCGACAGTTCCTGATCTAGCACCTGGCCGATGAGGTAGAGCTGAGGTGCAGCCCCTTTGTTCCCCGCTACCGGGATGGGGCTTGATTATGCCTCTCTCACCGCATCCTTAGGTTCGAGGCAGCAGCACTTATGCTCCCATCCCATCCCACCCCACGAAGCCCAATGACTAATCCAATTTCTCCATAGGAAGCAATATGCCCTTGAAAGCATTCCCCAGCTGGAGTGGCTTTTGTAGCTACGTTATGTTTCTAGCATCGTTCTTTTTGTTCTTAGCCAGCAACACAGCAGCCACACGCTCATTCAAAACCCACAGGTATATCTGCATACTTTTCCAACAGGCTTAGATGGGGTGTTGCTGTGAGTGTGCTTATCCAGAGAACCAGGGAATGCCAGCAACCTCCACATCCTTTACACCCAGCTCCCACACTGCATCCCTTAAGTCAAGACCAAGGGTTAAGCTGCTAGCCTAGCAGGTTTAAGAGAGACAGCTAAGCTACGAGCAAAGAAAAGAAAGAAACATCTGCCTTTAGGAATGGATTAACAAACAAACAAACCAAGCAGCAAATGGAGAAAATAACATAATGGGAACTCAAATGTCAGAATCAGGCACACTTACAAATCCTCCTTTCCTTAGGCAGGAATCTCCAGGAGATGAGCTCAACACATACTCCACCATGCTAACTCCAAGTCCTCCACTCTCTGACCGTGGTGAAAGCACTGAGTTGACTTCACTATTCACATGAAACCCCTGACCAGGTCTTCTCTGAACCATAATTGGTTGGGAAACAGAGTGATCTGGAACAAAAACATGTGTAATTCTTGTAAGTAGATCCACTATTCAAAGGAGGCAAGTAATTAAATATGTACTCTCTAGTGTCTTTCTTGTACTAAGAAGTGCCAACTTTTTGACTCTGATGGTGTCCATTAGAGAAAGCAGGATGCCTTTCTCATTTTTAAATACCAGAACCTGTAAACCTATAAGCAATAACTATATATAAAGTCTAAAATCATAGAATTTCGGAAATTTAAGTCTCTAAAGGTTGCAGTTAAAAAAACAAGAATTCCACTTTTTAGTTTTAGCAAGACTCTTGCATTGGTACAGCAAAAAAAGATCAGTCTTGGTTTGTCATTTAAAACATCACCCTACCATTACACCAGCCTGTGTTTCTTTTCTGGGTCATATGAAATGCCATGTTCTCATCACGATCAGAACTTCTCTTAGCTGCTATTTCCTCAAAAAAATAGTTTAGATCTTAATTTCTTCTCCCTCATCCCTTCTCTTCCTGCCCTGTCCATCCTTCCATCATCCCTGCAGCATGAAGGTTTGAGATCCAACCAGAACAGACTAAGGACCAATGTCTTCAAGTCCTCAGGAGCTTTGAAAACGCTGGCTGGGCAGCAGAAGGTGATCTTGCATCTCCAACAAGGGAAGGGAACAAGTTCTGTGCTTCTGGCTGCTCAGACTGGCAAGTCAGTGAACCAGTGGCAGCAAACTGAGTAGTTGCCAGGGGATGGTGGAGGGACAGGCAATGATCTTGATGCTGTAGCTTCCTTATACAGCAAGCATAAGCTGTCAAGAGACATAATTCTGTTCTGCCACTGCTCCCAGCTACACTTTCCTGCCTTCTCCTTCAAGCCAGCACAAACATCTATGTGTCCACAAAGTGAGGTGGACTGGGCAGACTTTTCAGGGATAAAGCTAACAATGAGAAGCCAGTTTTTAACTTGGAGCATTTCCCCAGGGCAGGTTTCATTGCACTGCTGCAATACTACTTGTACCACCAAGAGGGGAAGAAAGGAATGGCCTGTGTCAGGCAGGACTGCTTCTTTTAGCTGAACTGGTTTTAAATGCTTTCAATCTACCACTTTGGGGTACAGTAGTGAAGAACTAAAGCTATATGGGAGGACTGCAGCGTATATTGTGGACACAGACAGAAAGGAAAATGGATGGAGCGAAGGGCACCTTACAGAAAACCAGGCTTCCTTAGCTCCACTGCCCCTGGAACAAACTCATCTTCTTCTGGCCAAGGACATTTCTGCACCCCCACCTCTCCAAGCTGTACTTCTCGCTCAGGGGCTGCCACCATGAGCAACTGCTCAGCCCATGGCCATTCTCTCCATCTTAGCTGAGCAAAAGGGGAAACTATGACTGCCCTGACTCACAGACACCATTTCAGGCCATGGCTTAGGACTCAAGGCTCGAAGCTGCACAGGATTAATTGGGACTAACCAAAGGAAGAGATGAGACAAAAGGCTTTGACTCATGGAGATTTGTGATCAGCCAGGGTAGGATGTTACCTCTCCCAGATGTCTACCCTGCCTGGCTGGTGGATGGAACCAGCCCAGAAGTCTCCTTCCCAGCTCCTGCTCTTCAGAGCCTGGCTCAGGCCTTTAACCCACCCTCTGGTTCAGTTCACCGCAGCAGAGCCCAGGCACAGGCTGCTCTCAGGATGGGATGCAGGTGCTGCTATGGATGCTCACTGCAGAGAGGCAAGTCACAGCTGGGGGCAGCAGCTCCCCAAAATCTCCCTGGTACCCAGCCAGACTGCAATACTCCGTTGAGTAGATGTTGAGGAGCTTTATCCCCTTTTTACCATGATTTTGAAGTTTAAATAATAAAAAAATGCCCTTATCACTATCCCAATACCTTCACTCTAATGATGGGTATTTTCAGCAGGGGAAAAAAGAAACCAAACCCAGACAAACAGTGAAGTTCCTCTAAATTGCATCCCCCCTGGAGCTGTAGCTCCACACAGCTGTTTGGGAACTGTGCAAAATACTCAGCAGTGTGTAAGGAGCATATTCATTACAGAAAGAAAGCACAGAAAATAAAAAGTAAAAGGTTAGCATTTCAAATTCAGCACATGCACGTGACTTCTTATTTAACTAAAACCAACCTGAACACTCTCCCCTTGAAATTCAAAGTAAGGGACAGTCTCTGATCCAAGAACAAAATTCTTGGCAGATAAAACTTTAACACTACTAATTAGAGACATCACTTTTTTTTTTCTTCTTCTTCTTACTTAAACTGGATGTTGGTTCATTGGTTTAGTATTTTTAAAAACATGGGCTGGTTGTGGGTTTGATTTTTTTTTAACTGATCTTGTTCTCTAATATTTTTGTTCAAACTTCACATAATCCATCCCATTCCGAGGCACAAAACACATCAGAAAGTTGAAATTCAAATTTTAATGGCAATCTAAGATTTTTAAGTGGTTAAGCATAAGGGTACACACATTCATGTCTTTTTATAACTATGGATAGCTTTTAACTCTATCACAAAGCAATGTGGGGGTTTCTATTAGTTTTCTATTATGCAAACCAGATGTTTTTAAGAACCTCTGAAAAGCTGTGTCATGCAGACTGGCCAGCAATTGAGAGTAGACGAGTTGGACATTTCTGTATTCAACCTCCAACTAAATTAAGTAAATAATTGAGCTACCTGATGTTCCCCAAGCACTGTCTCTCCACTGATCTCCCAGAAATATCCCTTTTGGTCCATCTTTGCTGGAATCATCAGATTCCCAAAACTTTTTACCCGGCAACAGCTGCTGCAATTAAAACAAAAAACAAAAAAACAAAGCATGATTAAAATAAGTATAAAATGCAAACATAAACAATAAGCGTCTCCCTTCTAAACATGAATCAATCATTAAACACAAACCGATACATGCTTTATATTCAAAATATTTATATACTCCTAGGGTGAAAGCCATACAGCCACTGAGATAATGGTTCAATCTCTGCAATCCTCTTACATTCTTAAATGCTTTATGGATCCCACACACGTAAGCACACACACATACAGTTTACATTCTCCAGCCTCTCAGCAACAGAGCCACTTGTAAGAAAAACATTAACAGGGGGAAAAAAACCCTCACCACATTCTGATCAGGAAATTGTCACAACTTCCACCTGAGCGGAGAGGTGGAAGAGCTACCCAGCATTGCCAGAGCCAACTCCTGCCTTCAAATCCTGCAGTTCTGATGCTGGCAGGGAAGGAATAGCTCAGGAGGTGCCAAGAGCTCTCACTCCTTGCTTATTTAACGGCCACTGAGGACTCTCCATGCTATGGAGGTTATTTATAAACACTAATAAGAGCAAACAGTTCTGGGCCACTGCACCTGCCACGGGTGTTGTTCCAACCGGATGAAAAGAAGAAGGTTACACACGTGGTGAGAACAAGACTGAAAGTCATCCCTGGTGTGAATGAATCCAAGGAGGATTGTTGGGAAGTTCAGAAGACAGCAGAAAGAACAACGAGCCCTCTTAGAATCACAGACTGGGCTGGGTTGGAAGGGACCCCAAGGATCACAGAGCTCCAACCCCCTGCCACAGGCAGGGACACCAACCTCCAGGCCTGGAGCTACACAAGGTTGCGCAGGGCCCCATCCAACCTGGCCTTGAACACCCCCAGGGATGGGGCACCCACCCGCTCTCTGGGCAGCCTGTTCCAGCCCCTCACCACTCTCTCTGTAAAAAACTTCTCCCTAATACCTAATTTAAACCTTCCTTCCTTCAGCTTCACTCCATCCCCCTTGTCCTGCCATTACAGCAGGACAGATCTCTTTTACAGATGTATTTTGAAAACACCAGCTTCACCGAGGAAACACCTGCCACACAGCATCTACATATGGCAAGGGGAATTTCGAGCCCTGCTTAAGTGCCTTAGATGTCAAGCATACAATCTTCAAATTAAATCTTCTGGCTGAACGAGATGTATGCAATTCAGGCAGGAAACAACAGTACATTCATAGCAAATTAACAAAATAAATGAGCCTTGCCTGCTGAAGTTGGAATAAAACTAAAGGAACTGGAAGATTAACACGTGTTTGCATCTGTTTGAAATTACCACAGAACAAACACGAATCATCAGATTAATCCCTATATATCACAAGTGGTGATAACACTATACCCCAGCAGCACCCGGGCAAATTTAAGGCTACAGTGTAAATAGGCGGCTGGATGAAGGAAGTGTAAATGGTTTAAGAGCTCCCAGTTTGCTGTTTGTTCTGGTTTAAGATGGACAATCAAAAACTGTGCTTAGCATTCACTTTTTAGCTTAAGGAAGATGGGTTTGCTCAGAAACCTATCATGAAGCAGGTCTGTATGTGTGAGATTAAACCCAGGGTTCAGATTTGGATAACTGGACAGATTACGCAGAGGATAAGTATTGTAATGAAGCCAACGTTCATTTTACCCCACACCCAAAAAGCAGAATTCCTTCCAAATTCTAAAAGCAAATTAAAAAAACCAAAACAACCACCACAGGTAAGAGAGCGATCACATTCAGCTGCTCAACCAACACTCCAAGTTGCTGCTGGCTACAAGTAACCTTGCTTCTGTGCTGAGCCCAGCAGAGAGTAAGATCAATCCACAACTTAAACATGTCAGTTGTGGTTTTCCCCTTAAACAAGGGGAAAGCAAATAGACAGACAGACTTGATCCCACTGGAAAAAAACCCTTGTGCAAGCATGAGATAGATGGCACCTCAGGGGCTCTCAGTCCAGGCTCAGGCTGGACACAGGTTTTGGCAGCAGCCCCACAATCCAGGTTGCTGACTGTATCCATGACAAGGGCCCTGGGACAGGCTGCCCAGGGGGTGTGGAGTCTCCTTCTCTGGAGAGATTCTAGCCCCATCTGGACACCGACCTGTGTGACCTGTCCTAGGGACCCTGCTCTGGCAGGGGGTTGGACCTGATGATCTCTGGAGGTCCCTTCCAACCCCTACAGCTCTGTGAATCTGTGACTGTGAGCCCAGAGAAGAGCTGGCACGGGGACGCTTTCCAGCCAAACTGAAACATTTCTGTGTACACCTGTGTATTGTCTGTACTGGCATGTACACCAAAGCAATCCACACCTACAGAGAGAATCAACCCTCAAACTAACATAGAACAGAGCAAACTTTAGGATGACGTGTGCCAGTAACCTTCCTCTTGTGCAAGGCACACCACAGGCTCCAGTACTGAGGTCAACACTTCTGAACCAGCCGAGATCCTCCTCCAAGGCTGGAGACACCACACACGTGTGTGCTGTCTGCTGCCACAGCACTAACAGAACTTATTTACAGACTGAACGTTGCTCAATTAAATTGCAGTTTTTCTTTTACTGAAAGCACACACTTGTATAACCTGCTCCCCACCTCCTCTTCCAACTTGCAATAGTCTTCTCCTCCTACCAATTCAGAAGAAGCCTTCAGATTAGTTTTTAAACTAAGGATGGGATGAGCTCATTCACCACCAATGCTCAAATACAGGATGGTATACTCACAAGTCCTTCACAGGTAGGTGCACGTCAGCCCTCCCTGGACATACAGACTCGTGTGCCTAGGTCAGGAGAATCAGCCATGGAACAAGTTTGAGGGTCAGGCAGGACTTGCACCCACCCTGCTTCGCAGCATTCATTACAGATGCAGAGCCTAGAATCACAGACTGGTTTGGGTTGGCAGGGATCTTCAAAAGTCAACTAACCCACCCCTGTTGCCATGAGAACAGATGTCTTTTCAGCATCTTGCAGGGTGCCCAAAGCCCCATCCAACCTGGCCTTCAACCCCACCAGGGATCTATGGGCTGCCCCAGCTTTGCTGGGCATTCTCTGCCGGGGCCTCCCTGCCTACCCAGGTAAGGATTGCTTCCTTGTGTCCAAGACCTCTCCCTTGAAACAAAGAAGGAAAAATCTTCCTTTCCCTACAGTCACATATTTGTCCAAAACACTGGCTTTGAGTATCAGAACTAAACTTCTGTCTTCCCCCAGTTCTTCAACTTTTGGCACACCATCCGTGCCTACAGACTCCACATCTTGCACACACTCTCCCCACACAAGACCATTTAATTACCAATAGTAAGTACCCCATTCTAGTTTCAATCTTTTTCAGCAGCAAGATATTTCCACACAAACCTCTCAAAAAGATTAAAACTTTGAAGACAGCATTTTAATCCAAGTGCTAAGATACCTCTGGGGCTTTTATTATCTTCTTCCTACCAAGAGAACAAGACTCAACTTGTTCTTTTAACCCTCAAGCCTCTGAGTAGATAGAAAACATGGGGGTTTTCCTCAGCTGCTCCTTCAAGAAGCATCATGAGATCTCAGCACTGTCACTCACTTTTCAGAAGCGAGTTCGTGGCTTTAAGATATATCACTGCATTGAAAACACAGCACAGGACTGCTCAGGATCCTCTCAAGTGAACAATAAAAGCAAGAGAACTTGCACTGTGCTCCCCTTTTTAGGTAATCCCAAACCAACCCAAGACAACCATAAGGACAAGCGACTCCCAGCAGCAAAGCTCATTTCAAAACACACAGACTAACCTGTTCCTCCATCTACACCACGGGGTGACGTTAAGGAGGTGAAAGCCAACTCAGTGCTCTCTAATACTTACCAACACAAACACACACCAGGTGCATTACCTTCTTTTTAAAGCTTCTGTCATTCCCCTATTTCTTAAAATGCTGCTTTTCCACTCCTGCTGCTACCACCCCAGCAAAAGTCACTATTCTCCTCCAAGTGATGCAGACTGATTCAAATTTCAGCCTCAACCAAACACTTCTCGTTTCCTTTACCTTGCAGAGCAGAAGGCACACTACTCTGCACTCACACCTTGAGTAACAGATGAGAGTGGGCACAGGCTTGTGGGAAGGAGACAGGAAAGAAGCGAGCAGAGTATTTTCTTCTTGAGGAAAGAGCAATTTCTAGTGTACAAGACAATTAATAAGCTCTCAAGTTTACAAAAGGCTAATAAATGTTCCTGATGTGCACAAGAAAGCAACAGGGAAATCTAAATATAGGAAAATTTGTTTCTATTTTAAGCTAAAATTTAAGACAAAATGGAACTCAAGCAAAAATAAGTCAAGGCTGACACAAACCAAAGAGGAAATCCACATCTGCAAACCTACACAAGAAAGGGCAATGGGAGCCCGGGAACTGCCTGGTAAGTACAGGCACAGCAGTGAGTAATCCCAACATTTGCAATGCAACCCTAAAATCTGAAGCAAATAAGCATAAAGGCTCAGTAGCAACTTCTTCTGGAGAAGTCTGCTAGAGGTAACAAAGTTCAACCTCCCTTCTTGGTTTTAATCCTTTGAGGCACTTTGCGATCTCATGAAATACAAACAGCAGCGACAAAATGGGATTTCCCATTCTACCATTTGAAAATTCACCAGATGTTTCCAAACCAGCAGCTCCAGCAGAATTCACCAGAGGAAGAACACGCTTCAGCAGCACCATGAGACAAAGGGACTCACCCTGTGCATCCCAGGTGCCAGAGCATGAGTGTGTGTCCCAAAGCCCCTCTTTAGAAAGAGCAGTCTTTTCAGGCAGAGAAGGACCTGGGGGTGTTGGGTGACTGCAGGCTGAACATGAGCCAGCAGTGTGCTCAGGAAGGCCAATGGCATCCTGGCTTGTGTCAGAAATAGTGTGGCCAGTAGGTCTGAGGAGGGGATTGTGCCCCTGGACTGGGCACTGGGGAGGCTGCACCTCGAGTGCTGGGTCCAGTTCTGGGCTCCTCAGCATCAGAAGGACATTGAGGTCCTGGAGCGAGTCCAGAGAAGGGCAACCAGGCTGGGGAAGGGGCTGGAGGGCAAATCCTCTGAGGAGCAGCTGAGGGAGCTGGGGGTGTTGAGCCTGGAGAAGAGGAGGTTGAGGGGAGACCTTCTCCCCACCTCCCCTGCCCTGCCAGGAGGGTGCAGAGGTGGGTGATGGTCTCTTCAGCCAGGGGACAGGAGATGGAACAAGGGGAAATGCTGTGCCAGGGCAGGGGCAGAGCAGGTGTGAGGGAAAAATTTGTTACTGAAAGAGTTTTTGGGGTCTGGCACAGGCTGCCCAGGGAGGGGCTGAGTCACCTTCCCTGGGTGTGTTTAAAAAAGGGTAGATGAGGTACTTAGGGATATGGTTTAGCTTAGGATGGGAATGGTTGGACTTGATGATCTTAAAGGTCTTTTCCAACCTTGTGATTCTGTGTTGCAAACCAGTCAGAGTCCTTGCAAAGAGCAGCCTGAAAATCTGGTAGCTGAGAAGGCTGGAGGAGGGAAGGGGAGAAAAGTGCAACACACCCACGGCTGATGCAAGAGCACCTTAAACCAGTACTGCCAACACAGGTTGGTGCAGCTCATGAAGCACTTTTAAATCTCCACTCTAACAGCATCATGCACTAACGGTGTGGAAAGGGACAGGTGTGGACACAAGGCACCAGGGCTGGTCACACTTCATCTACAGCTTCATAAACCAGCCCAGTGCTCCTAACGACACGAAGGGAAACGAGCACTTCATACAAACACGAGTTTACAGACCATGGCAACAAGCTGTGTTACCAGGAGGGAGGTGCAGAACAAGCTTCTCTGTGTTCTGGTCCTTCATTTAAAGAATAATTTCAGTTTTCCTGACCATGCAAACAGGGCCACTACCAGGAAAGGTAACAAGATCACGTCTTAATACTCATTTAGCCCATTACGGCTCCACTGACCCTCTACCCCTTTCTTAAGGGTGAAGCCACATCCACTTACCAACAAGCTCCTGCAGAAGTGCACCCCAACAGCTTCTTAGGGTTTTGAAGTGACTCACAGGCCAGGGTTAGCAACATTTCTAATATTCTCTCATGCACACACCCCCCCCTTACTGCACAAACACCTCTGTCCCCTGTAGTTTCATCTTTTCCCCCCAGAACAGCTCTGTACCATAAGCAGAAAGAAACAGAATAGAAATGTTTGTTTTACATGCAGATTTGAGATTTACAAGTACTGGGGAGGGGAAAAGGCAAAACACAGTATTAACAGATGGCATTGGGGGTCCTTGTTCTGTCAAGTACTGCTCCAGCCAAAGTGAGAGGTTTAGCAAGCAGCCATCATCTGTATGGAATTGGGCAACAGGCTGCCAAGAGGACAGTTTTCCTCAGGGAAAGTTGTCAGTTGTAATGGAATAAGATAAAATTACATGAGTATCATCCAGTTCTTCACATTCAAAACTAAAAAAGAACATGCAGCAGTTTAGAACTAGACTAGATTATTTTTCCACGGTTTTTATTAAAATTGACCCTATCTAGTGTGAAAATAATCCTTCTAAGCCCTCTTACAGAGGACTTAGGGAGTTAGGCCAATATTCAATTTAGCAGAGCAGGGAGGAGGGGAGAGGATGACTGAAACATCAACAATAACAATTCTGCAACCAGCAAGTCCAGAGCCTGTGCCTGTAGATCCCGCTGAGATGGGATTACGAATTAGCCAAATTAAGTAAACTGATCTCTGTCAGACAAGGCAAATATGAAGATAAAAAGCCATCTGTGCTGCTGGAGAACTCAGCAACAGGTATAAAGCAGAGCGTGTATTTACAAGTCACATTTGGGCAGTACCACAGGTTTACAAACACTAAGATCTTATCAACCTTTAAAAAAAACACATTGCCATGTAAAACCAAACAAGACAGGGAGGCTGAGCACACACTGAGCAACCCCAGCCGGAGTGTCACCACAAGGAGAGCTTGCCCCAAAGAGCAGGCAGCTTTCTGGAAATGGCCAGCCCCTTTTCAGTGTCTGTGGGGACAGGACAAGGGGCAATGGCTGCAAGTTGGAGCACAGGGAGTTCTGCACCAACATGGGGAAGAACTTTTCCCCAGTGAGGGTGAGGGAGCCCTGGGACAGGCTGCCCAGGGGGTGTGGAGTCTCCTTCTCTGGAGAGATTCCAGCCCCGTCTGGACACCGACTTGTGTGACCTGTCCTAGGGACCCTGCTTTGGCAGGGGGTTGGACTCAATGATCTCTTGAGGTCCCTTCCAACCCCTGTGATTCTGCCAGCTCTGGGAGTTGAACTGGCTCACAGGAGGGTCCAACAGTGCACAAAACCCAGCCAGGATCATACAACTGGCAATATAGTGGGTGAGGTTAAAAAAAAAAAGGTAAGATCCATCTCCATTGTGGCAGGATGGCAAGCACTAGGGTAACACCTTTCACTGACTCCACAGCCAGCAGAGGCTGCCTGACTGTCCCCTGTGCACTCCTGCTCAGCTCTTGTCCCAGTCCTGGTGCTGAGCCATCCCAAGGGGCCAGCATCACTCCTGGGGCACCATCACACCTCACAAACACAGCTCCATCCTCTCACTTCTAACACTGCTCGATAAATTGATGGGGGGGGAGGGGGTCTGAACAGAAATATTATCCAAAACTGTCAATGTTCCCCAGCCCAGCTGCTAATGAATCATAAATCTGTGAGCACACAGCAAAGGCGGCGTTACCAGGGAAAGCAGAGTCACAGGGAGGTTTAGCTTTGCTTTGGTGGTCGCTGGGGGCTTTGTTTGTTTGTTGAGGGGGTTTTTTGGTGGTTTTGCAGGTTTTTTTAAGTCACCTGTAAGAATGCTGAGGCCTGGACCCTCAAAACAAGTGCTGGTCCCTGGAGAGACAGGGACTTATCCAGGACCTAACCACCTGCATCAAACACACACATGGACACGGTGATGCAACTATCACTTCAGCCATTGATGTCCAAGAGCTCTGCTACAACAAACCACAGGGGTGTAGCAGTTGCACTGTCAGCCAGAGTCACCCCAACGCTAAACTCCAGCACTAAAATCTGCAGGGGACAGCAGCAGAGAGCAATATAACTGCTCCTCAGATGAAATGGAAAATATTTCTTACTGGTGTTTCTTTCCAAGCATAGGGCAAGATGCATTGTTACCCCCAATATTCATACTTGGCAATTTTGGGCTCAATTCCTTCCATTTTTTTAATTTTTTTTTTTTTCAAGTACCTACCAGTTGCCAAACATCTTTCTGTTGCCATCCTCCCACTCTCCTGGATTAAGTTACAGCTAGCTACTCAATCTGCTGCTCTTTTATTCTAGACAATGCCTTATCTCACAGATAACCTACTACCAAAACACATGCAATGCCCTGACAGCAAACACCACCTCCCAGTCCCTCCCCACTGTCCACTATCCCAAAAAGATGTCACATAAATATTCAATATTGCAAAGCTCCAGGCAAGACAGATTTAAGGGAAGAAAAACAAATATTCAGTTCTCCTGTCTTGAAGGTTGGAAAAGAGAACTTGCAGAGCTCAGGTTAATCACCGAATCATTCAGGTTGGAAAAGACCTCCAAGGTCATCCAGTCCAACCATATTGCTCACTAACCCACGTCCCAGTGTACCTCATCCAACCTCTCCTTGAACACAGTGACTCCATCACCTCCCTGGGCAGCCCGTTCCAATGCCCAACCACTCTTTTGGAGAAGAAATTTCTCATTTCTAATCTGAGCTCACCCTGGCACAACTTGCAGCCATTCCCTCTTGTCCTCTTCACTGCTTATTTGTGAGAAGGGTCTGAGCCCCAGCTCACCACAACCTCCTTTAAGTTAGTTGTAGAGAACAGTAAGATCTCCCCAGAGCCTCCTCTTCTCCAGGCTAAACAGCCCCAGCTCCCTCAGCCACTCCCCATCAGACTCATGCTCCAGCCCCTTCCCCAGCCTTGTTGTCCTTCTCTGGACACACTCCAGGGCCTTGGTTGCAGAGGGAGGGATATTGAAGATAGAAACAACCACAAAGCAGATGGAAATTGTGGGGGTTTTAACTATTTGTAATATTCCCAGATTAGGGTTATCAGTTCATCACCAAATATTATCTATCCTGCTGTTAAAATGCAGGTAAGAGATTTAATTGTATGACAGCACCCTTTAAAAAAAGCTCTGTCTTCAGAGGCACTGACTCCTTAAATCACTAAAAATTATGGTGTTGCTTACCAAGAAGCAAGAGGACACGAAGATAACAGATACACTAAATGTATAAAGACTGTCCCTCATCTTTCTCCTCCAGGTTTGTCACTATTGACTCCAAATATGAGGTTATTGTCACTTTCTGCAGGCAAGGCTCAGAAGACACAAGATCAAGAAATACACATGAAATTTAGTCTTTTCCTCATTTATTTCAGACTTAAATTTGTTCTTAGTACGCTGACTTTCTCCATGAGCTTCCTTCACATTCGAGGAGCAGGAGGAGTGGAGGAAACCATCCATGCCTTGCTAAGGGATCTAACAGCAGGCAGGGCATGCTGCAGAAAATCAAAGTCTCTAGCTGAAGAACACGGTCTTGAAAGCCAATACGTATATCCCATGGGGATCTCTGTTTACATAGCTCCTTAAATCAGCCAGCTGGATCTATGTTGAAATACCTTGGGGAAATACAGAGAAAATTCAATGGATAAAGAAAGGAAATTGTGGGACTGAGGGAGAAAAACCACAAGAGAAACAAGAAACAGAGTCTTAGCTTAAAGAGAGGGGTGAAATGTCACCTTTCCTGGAAAAATACACAGGTTCCAGTGTGTGGGGGGAAAAAAAAGTGACAAAAGGATGCCATCTCCAAAACTGTCTGCATCACAGTTATGAGAAACAGGTGAGTCATCAAAACTCACATCCTCAAACTCAAATTCATTTCTCTCAAGAAACAGCTAAGTACACTAAGAGCAGGTAGGAGTCAGCATATTTAGGAATGCCTTTAGGCATTCAAGCTAAGGTGACCTCATGCCACCTTAAGTACAAAACAAGCTCTGAACTTAAGGGGCTTCTAAAGAGCCTGTACACTATCTGAAAACAAAGGTCTTGAGCAAGTGAGGTGTTAAAAAATAGTATCCCCAGAACATTCCCACCCCCGTCATTCCACTGGCATGCTTGATGTGGAGGCACATCAGCTGTTTTTCAGCAGCTTTAGACAGACTTTTAATGTCATGTTTTCTCCTTTGTAAATCATTTTCATCTACTCTTAGTCAATAGTTTCAATGTAGGTTAATGCCACCTAGAGAAACAAGATTTTCCTATCAAGTACTGTCAAATTAAAACACAACTCAGCATTAGGATCTTCCAGAGAAGAAGGAAGAAGAGGCACCTTCTTAGGATTCCCACCATGCAAAAGTTCAGGTTTGCCTTTTTCACCAAAACAGTGATTTTGGTTCTAGGGTTTTGTTTTTGGGTTTTTTTTTTTTTTTAATCTGGCTCATAAACCAGGTAACAGACTAAAAGTGAAGAAAATAAATTAAGTCTGAACTGGACAGATGGGAAGGCAAAAAAGCAGGTTCTCCCAAACAAAAGACCTGTAGCAAGCTGACCAGCTGTACATTAACAGCCTCCTACAAAACACGATTTTCTCATCTCTGTTCTTCCAGAAGCCTCTGGAAGAAGGCTTCCCTGTTCTCTTACTGACTATAAAGGAACAGGGAACAAGGCAAGGCAACAAAGCATTTACATCTAATGTTCAGGAGCCTAACACAGCCAACCACTATTCTTTCAAGTCAACAGGCAAGTTGTCTCTTTCCAAAGCAAGGTGATGGCAATCTCCCCCAAACCTGCCACCCCTTACTGGGCTGTGAGATTAAAATAAGTCACACTGGGTTTCCATAAAGTTAGAACTGACAGGGCCCATTATCTGACAACTCCCTGCTCAGCCCTTTGACCTGTCCGAAGCACTTAGCACTTCTGCAGCCCTTGATTACGTTGCCCAGCTACTTCAACCGTTAAACAGTCCTGTGCTCTGTGACATAAGCCAAAAGGTGACCAGGAGTGGAAACAGGGAAGCAAACAATGACAGACAACTAAACCCACAATATTAAGGGGTCTGAGATCACTGGATCCCAAAATAAACACGCTACAAGTATTGTAACACTTGTCACAAGACATACTTCTAACTGTTCTTTTACACTTTACTGTTTGATGATACAACAGGTGGAGGGCTTAGCTGTTCCTCCTACTAAGATGCATTCCAGCCTGACAGGTTTTTATTCTGTTAAAGTGCACACATACACACACACACGCTTCACAGTCATAATGGAGAACTCTCAAGTTCAGAATCACTCCAGCAGCCTCAAAAACTGTTATTTTCCTCCTTCTCCCCCCCCAAACAAACAGGCTTTGGTCTGCAGGCCTTTCTCTTACCTCTCCCATAGCCCGTCCTTCCAGAGCAAGCGCTTGAAAATCATGATTCAGTTCATCCATGGAACGCACCTATTTATGGATGGGTAAGAAAAAGAAATAGATGAGGAAATGTTTGTACTTGGGGTTTTTTTTAAATGATCATCATAGCATATAGCGATTTCTCTGATACAGTTTGAGAGCTACATTCCATATTACAGCATATAACAAGGTTATTGAGCCCAAAACATGACTTACCTTTAAGGTTTCGAGGAGCTACAACATTTACAGTGTTAGATTTATACACACACAGAGAAGACAAAACTAGCAATTACTTTTAAGTCTAACACAACTGCCTCTGCTAAGTGTATTGCAGAGACTGATATTTCACAGTGAGCTGTAGGATTTCAACTGAGGAAGTCAACACATAAGCACATCAGCATCATTTCCTTTCAGGTGAATATCAAGACTCTCATACAGAACACACAGGTTTATAGTCAGGTCACACTCATGAAAGAAGAAAACACAAAGATAGAAACAAAAGGCAAATTAAATAACACCACTGGAAATGGGGGCAGGGGATGAAGGTAGGACAGCAAGCAACACTTTAAGATCAGTTGTGAATTTTAATTACTACAACCACTACAGTATCTCAAGTGGAAATCCAGAACGACAAACAACTGGGGTGCAGAAAACCCCTGATGGGGTATGGCCATGGGTGCAAAGCAGCCACACAGCCCCAGGGCTATGCTGGGGGACCCAAGACTTGCAAGGCACAGGCAAAGCCAACCGTCCGTCCAGGCTGAGGCAGGGCAGAGCCCAGGTGCTGTGGGAGCAAGGGGATGGCCCCAGGAGGTGATGCTGGCCTTGCTCACCTGGCAAACCTGTAGCTCTAAGTTTACTTGGGGAGCTGTGCCACTTTCTGCTTCGGATCATGATTTGAAAAGATTCAGTTAGAACATAAAAAAGCAGCAATTTAAAACTGTTAGCTAAGTCAAGTCAGGTATGTCAAAAAGGTAAGAAAACACTTGTGGTTTTCATTCCCAAATCTCACCCAGGCCAGTCCTTACAGACACAGCAGTTGAGCACATGTGCAAAGAAACAACTCAACTATGGACCTGAGGATAAAGCACAGGAGTCAGACTGCATTATTGCCCTCCTCAGATAACACACCTGTATCAGAGCGGCACTTACAGCCACAGACACAATGGCACATGAGCAATAAATATCACATGCCTCCTACTCAATGTTTACATAATCCCTGCAACCCAACAGTTCCCATACACCTTTCTGCAGGAGCAATAGTTTGTAAAACACTTCTGAGTAATCCACACACTGCAGTCACTGTTGTCCTTTATGGGCTCTTTTTAACTCGAGGTGTTTAGTTGTGTCACCAGTGACAAGTCTCAGTGGGTGATTTATAGGACAAACACATAAAAACTGGTTTAGATGCTAATGCACCAGTGCTGTACGCAGTTACTCCCTGGTCACTGACCCTAACCTTCAGTTCTGATGCTCACACCACTATTTCCAGCAGAACCAAGCCAAGACTTTGTTGTGATTATGCTCTACTTCCATTTCAAGAAAATACTCAATAGATCTCATCCAAGAGTATCATCACTTGTAGGCAAAACACCACAGGTAACCTCCAGGTCCCCCCATCTGACATCTCCTACTACTCAGTGACAATACTACTTTGCAAAAGATTACATTATCTAATACATACTTATGCAATTCACAAATCCTCAACAGTCAGTCACTCAGAATCACAATTTAAAATAAGGTATCCTCTTAGTACTATAGCTCAGCTCAAAGTTATTTTTGGTCTTGCCACCTTCTATGGCAACACACATCACATCAACCACAAACACTGAAAATGGGACTCCACCTTCCAGAAAGGACAGCACTGGGCAACAGCAAAGACCTCCCTTTACTGCCAGCTTCATCGCTGCCCTGCCAGGTGAGGTATCTTGGTTGTCTCATGTGACAGAGGAGTTAGTAAAACTACATTCTTCCATGAAGCATTTCAAGCTGAACTCATGGAAAGTGCAGCAACCTCCAGACACACAAAGCCACAGAAGCTGAAGAGTAGCAAGTTATTATTTCAATGAGACATCTGAGGCATAGAGAAGCTGTACAAAGAGATTCAGTAGGTGATGTTCAGGCTGCTCGCTGCTAAAGCAATGTCCCAGCAAACCACAGATGCAGCCACGATGGCAGCACTCCAGGATGCTCAGTGCTGTGGAAAGGACTGGTGGAGAAACAGAGGCTGCTTCAGCATGTCCCCCTACTTCACCAAAACAAATATACCCCCAAAGGTGGACATTGTGCTATGGGAACCTCAAAAGAAAGCTGCTAGGAGAATATAATCATTACATTCCTAGCATAAATCAAAAGGATAGTAAGAGATGTTTGTATTTTGCTTTGGCCATATCACCTCCCCACTGCAAAGCAGAGCTCCCTTGCAGCTTCAGCTGCTTTAACATCCCCAGCAAAAGCCCCGTGCAGAACACACAGGCAGTTTCTGGACAACAAACTCTCCCTTCTCAGCCTCTCTCTTGCCCTTCAGCATGTTACACGGACATCCTTACTCCACCAAATGTATTTAAAAACACTAGAATCATACTTTGTTCACATGAGATCCACGAACATTTTCAGTGATGTCTTATTCAAGCATTTGTCCTGAGCAGAAAAATGTGTTAGCATCTTGTTAAACCAGTTACAGCAGGACAAATAAGTATTTACAGCCACACATGAAGTGGCTGTAAATACAATGCAGCTGCTCCTACACTGGCCTGAGCTGTTGGTGGAGAAGGTAGAGCTGGTGTAACTAAAAACATTGTCTTCTCCAACACAGTCAGTGCCTTCGACACAAGTTCACGTTCCTCCAGCACAACAATTTAGCAACTCCTTTTCCTGCAAGAGCTATGTACAATCCAGTAAACACATATAGCTCTCCTTGGTGTTGACCATTTCTCCACATGTCCACAGTCATGATTACTAGAGAGGAGATACAGAGACTGAGATAAGAAGAGTGGTAAAGGGCAAAAAGCAGGATAAACATGAAAGCACTCCAGTTGTTCCATACCTGGTTGGTTTAATTGCACACCGAAGGGAGCGCTATCATTTTCACTCCTCTCTCAGAGGTCTGAAGGAAGACGTCCTTCAAACCCCTAAGCCCCACCCCATGATACACAGTGAAATGGCCTGTCTCCATCTCCTTCCAGAGTACACTTTGCCCCACTGACTATAAAAGGCAATGAAAGAAATACTGGGTTCTCTGTCTGCTATCAGGGGTAATGGAAGAAATTAGACATCACAGCTACCTCAGTCACAGAGGTAGCTCAGATGCTCCTCATCTGTTTCATCAATCCGAACAATTAGGGATAAAAACACTTTCTAAATGAGGTCTTCACACCTGACTTCTGGACACTGTGTGTTCAAACCATTTAGAACCACCAGTTTTGAGGCCCTTTCTCTTAGTCACATGGTTCCTTTATCGCCACTGATGGTTATATCCATCTGCTTGTAGTACAGGTTAGGTTTTTATTCAACTGGCAGAGGCTGTATCCAAAAGGTCCTCTTTTCGTTTCCCCACTTTTGTAATAATAAACAGCAACACCTCTTCACCTCATCTTCTTACACATCATGCACAAATATCACAGGGGTCCTTTATCTTACTTTGAAAGAAAAAATAGCTCCTGAAACTGCAGAACTCAAAGCCAAAATCATTACTTCCTACACCTCAGCATTCCAAAAGGCAGGCAATAGTCTGAAATGGTAATTAAATGACACTGACAATCTACTACCTCATTGGGATCTAGTCCTGTCAGCTATCACCTATAACAAACACCGACACGGAGAGCAGAGCCACAATGGTGTAAACACTAGAAACAAGGAGGTCTGCAGAGAAAGAACTTGTTCACAGATGAGCGCTAACGTCAATGAGATTTGATTACCATAAAATCTGGTTCACCACTGAACCAGAGTTTTGAAAGAAATCCAGAAGACAATGCCAAGATAAATTGGCTGCACAAGGAAGTGATGCCCTGACATCTGGATACGACATGACAACCTGGTTCCTTGGAGGAAGAGGTGATCTCGAGAATCACATGAAGAGAGGTCAGCTGCAGTCCCATTGGCTTCACAAGTGATCCAACTAAAGCTGACTCCTGCTCTCAGCCAGCAGCACCCCTCAGTCGCACCCCCATTTCAGGCTCTTCCAGGCACGCCGCCTCTGCAAAGCAAAATGCAAAGTGCACACCCTCGCCAACTACCACAAGCAGACCTCCCTACAGTCTTGTCAAGAGTACTCCTTCCTTCTGATAAAGCAGGGGGCCAGCAAGCTAGCTTTTGAAGCCGACTTAACAAAATTAAGGCTCTGTACATCAGCAACACTGCTACTGAACCGGAGTCACAAAGCAATTTCATTGCACAAGAACATTCCTCCCCTTCACATTAAATGCTGCGTATGCACTCAGGAATTATGTAAATCTCACCAAAATTAATGAGAATCTCATTCAAGAAGAGTAATTTCCATGTAATATATGAATGTATGTCACTATAACACACTCCAGCCACTTCACTGACTCAGAAATCACTTCCTGCCTGCATGGTAGAAGCTCGTACCCCAGAGCAGATTCACTGTCACACTAACTATGAGCCACACCAAGAAACAGGAGTAAACCCACCAGACCGCTTCTCCAGGGCTGAAGTGGGTTCAGTCTCTCAAAAGCCCTCTTAACAAGTTTTCACCTTTGCTCTGAAAAACATGTGATAAAATGAGAGACAGCCGTATTACTCATTACACAGCCGCTGCAGGTCAGACCTCCAGATCCTATTTTCAGTCTCCTGAATAAAAACCCTTGGCCTCATACACACCAAGGCTACAGAGGCCTTTCCAAGCTTCAATAGCAGGTGCCCACGGCCTATTTTAGAGGGGACAAGACAAAACACACAGGACTCTTTCCGCTCTCACCTGCTGCAGACTGTAACAGCACAAACCCATTTCTCTCCAGGTCAATGGCCACTTTCAACACTCAACCTCCCACGCAGCAGAAGAGCTTTTTGGCAACTCTGCATTCACCGTGGATTCTCCCACCCCTCGAGCAGCACACAGCTAATTTATGTCAGGTAGCCACCTCACACAGGACAATTACTTCTTTCTTTTTCTAAATAAGGTTAGAGGACCTCACCATTGCAAAACTCAATGCCAGTAACTCAGCAGCAAATGCTTTTGTGATCTCAAAGCTAGAGCGACACTAGTCCTTGTCTGTTTGTAGAACACTCTTGAATTCATGTAGCTGTACCAGAAACAAAAAGCAATATTCAGGCAGCCAAACAAGTTCTATGCCCTGCCACTCGGCACCAGAGCTCCTGCTCACCTACCACACCACAAACTCAGGCTCGATTTCTCCTGCCTGAGCCCCCTCAACACGCTCCATCACAGATACAGCCAGTATTTAGACATTCTGAAAGGTTTTTCTCATAAAAGAACAAAGCAGACTCGGGTGATCTTCCTAGGCATCACCAAAGAGAGTCTGAATCACCCACAAGAGGGGGTGAGAGCAGAGGGAACAACTTACAGAGACCAGGACCAAACCAGCTACACCTCTAACAAGCCACCCCAGAACTGGGTTTGATGTTCTCACTGCTAAAAAAGCTGCAACGCAGAGATGGATGAGCAGGGAAACCTGCAGAAGCACCAGTATGCCCACAAAGATGAAACCCAAGCACCTGAGAGGACACACAGCACTGCTGGAACTGGAAACTCCAGTTAATTTTAACCCAGCAAGCAACAAGGCCCACGGGGCTAAATGGCACTTGTCAAAAGGAATTCTGCAGTCAGTTAAATTAACAGGAACTGGGTCTCCAAACTGTCCTTGCAATTACTAAACAGGGATTTGAAGGGCCTAACAAATTAACATGAGAGCAACAGTATATTTACCTTTTGGATTTCCAGTACAATATTTTTTATTCCAGAATAATCCAAGGGTTTGGGGTTTTCTTTCCCCAACTGCTAGCTAACAGTAAAGTAGCTGAATTGCAACTTTAAGTAAATATTAATGTCAATAATCAGTGTTAATACTGCACCTTATATTAAGCAAATACAGTTGCTAATATGACCTTTATATATAAATGCAAAGTGTAATACCATAGCACACTTCACGGTCTGCAGGAATCCCAAGGGACTGTGCACCAGTCTTATATATTAAGGAATCCTCATTTACGTAGAATTTATATTCACCTAGACAAGACACACAGTAAAACTATCAAAGGCTAAATTCCACCCTTAATCACAAAGGGCTTTTTCTGCCTCCTCATGCAAGTGATGTTTCCCAGTAAGAGAAAAGATGGGTGGAATTAAGAAAAAATTGAAAAACAAAGCACCAAACATACAGGGGAGAGACCAATCCAACAAACCAGAAAGTCCTTTGGAAAAAGAGATGCTGAAAAATAACCAGCTGAGAAATTTTCTAGCTGATGGTTTAAAGAAATTGCCTCTAAAATTACACCACAAAGCCTGAGGGTTTATGACTTTTTATTTTTTCATGTTGGACAACATTAAACAAATCAAGTATCTGCATTTATTAGCAGTAATAGCAATTGAAGAGGGCTTAAACTATCTATTTCTATTAAGCCAATTATGTTAAATAGGGTAACCAAAGCAAACTCCAAGGCTGCTTCCCTAAGCCTCAGCTCTCCAGTTTCTCCACTTCCCCTCTCCCCATGCAGCCCCATTTCAAAGGCTGCCTTTCCCTTTCCCCAAACACCTTCTTACACCAGGATTTATCTCCTCCCTGCTGTCCCTCCCTTAGGTTACAACACTGATTGTCCCACTACCCCCCTTCCCTCGGTTCCTGTTCTGCCCAGGAGGCAAACCCCCAGGACAGCATCTCCTAAAGCCAAGCAGGACAGGCACTGTGAAGACAGGATTTCATTAAGTTGGAACATGTAAATGGCTGCTTTCAAAATTTCTTTGATCTGCAGCAAATTACAGAGCCGACTGCAGCCTCCAATCCTGCCAGCCCAGCAAACCAACGCCAGGGTATATCCCACAGGTACTACCATAAGGAATTCTGGGTGAAGCTCCCCAAACTTCTTTGGCACCCTGGCAAACAAATGTAGGGGAGCAAGGGGCAGGTGCCAGGACCACAAATCCAGGGGAAGGGCTCATCCTTCACACTGCTGATGCTGGTTCCACTCCCAGAAGCATGGAGGGAGCCCTTGGACAACTCAAGCTCTACACAAGCTCAAGGGAAGCAACTTGAGACCACTTGCTCCAGTGTGGGAAGTGATGTTACTGTTTTCCATGTCAGAACAGATCAAAGCCTTATGATTTCAGCATTTATTTGGTTCTGTGAGACAAGAAATGAGTGATTTCAAGTTCTCCCCTGCTCGCACTGGCACATGAGGGGTGCTTAGTAAGAGCACCTCCAATGTGTGATCACTACATGGATATTTGCTTATTTTTAACTCACTCCGCAAGTGTGAAAAGGAAAGTGTCATGCAAAGTTTCCACTCACCAGGCCCTCACATTTTAAGCCTTGCTTAATTTACAATAGAAAAAAAAAGAAAACACCATAAAAAACCCAATCAAAATCTTTATTTTCTAATAAAACATTCCTCAAAAGAGAGCAACATTACTACAAGGACTGACTGAGGTGGTAAGAACAAGAAACACCAAAAGCATTCAGGCTGCTGCCTGCATAAAACATCCTTAGAATGGAGAGGAGAAAAAAAAATACTGCTGGTTGAACAGCCTAAATAGTTTTTAAATTAACCAAAGGTTTACAAATTTCAGATAGAAACAAGTGCCTCCTACTCAGCTGGGGGAGACTGCCTGCGTGTGCCTTGTCTGAACAGCTTGTTATTTAAACACAGCACGTTATTTAAAATACCTACTCTGAGTGCACACACACACACATATATAGTATTGGGGAGAGGAAAAAAAGAGTATTTACCAGCTGACAGTAAGAAAAGCACCACATACTGTCAACAAGAGGCTTGCCACTACCAACCAGATCCAGGGTTAAAATATGTTGTTCCATCAACTGATTACAGCACTATTTTTAGTCCTCTCCTGTAACAATAGTCAGTAAAGAAAGAATGTGAAGTCACAAGTATTAGACAGGATTAGGTGGTTTAACTACTATTTTTGTAGTAAAGGATTCATCATTAGAATTGCTACTACCATTAGCATTCGTAGCAAAAAGCTATTGAAATTGCAGATTGGCTAATGCTTTACATGGCGTTCAGCCAAGATGATTAATGATTCAGGGTACAGAAATAAATGCAAGAAAGGCGGCCTTCCAGAAAGGCTCAGCTTAGTTAGCTAATTGTGTTTTTCTTCAGATTTTATTCACCCAGGGAAGCTCTTCATTAATGAGGAATTTGGGTTACCCTGTGATGTCTCGGGCACAATATTGTTGGGGTACAAAATTCCAAAATCCTGGATTACAGAAGAAGCAGCCTTCATTCTGCCCTGCTGGAGCTGGCAATGCCTTGGGAAAATCTCTTCTGTGTGTGTCTGGGTTAATGTTTTTGGGTGAGAAGTCTGGGCTACACCAAGATCTGGCTCATTTCACTCCCGGGAGTGTTTACCTTTCGCTCCCACCCCTACTCTCATCTTCTGAGGTTTACATTCAGAGGGAGAAAGGTATGAAGAAGGGATGCAGCAGTGTCTCATTCCAGTGCTGAGCTCTGTCTGAAAGAGAAGCAAGCGGCCCTATGCCACACCAACTGTGGGCAGCAGGGCAAAGGACTAATTGGGAGGTTCAATACCAGTCTGATTTCACCTCAGCACAGAATCAAGACATGAAGTGCAGCTTCTCTACAGGGCAAGTAACACAGCTAGATGCTCTCAATAAAAACAACTGCCCCAGAACAAAAGTTACCCTTAACAAAGGAAGAGAGAAACACAATATCTGAGAGCAGATCTCTTGACAGGAGGGAACGCAGCATCACATGATATCTGCACACAAAGGCAGGTCTGTTCATCACAGACCCACAAGATCATCACTCAGAGAAGATAGCTTGAAATTTGGCTCAGCATAAACCTGCAAGCAAGTTTTCAGACACAGGCAACACCAGATTCAATGCTCCAGAACAGCTCTCTGTTGAGATTTCTGGTCAGCAGTTGAAATTAGCTGAGCCAGTCTTGAAGGAAGAGGCTACTGTGGATGGATGATATGGGTTGTATCTCATGTAAAGCTTCACACATTTATAAATATGCTACAAATATCACAACCTGTTCTGCAGAAGCAAGGATAGGTCACACCAACTATTCTAACTCAGCAAACCATCAAAAAGCTGATAAGGAGAACGTGAAGCTGGAGAGAGGGAAGGAAGAAAACAAACAGAGGCTATGCTTGAATAAAGCTCTATTCAAAGCACACTTGGGCACCATATATTAACTGAAATACTTGAAGTACTCTTCAAGCATGTGAAAATAACTTTGCTCTTCCTGAGCAAGCACACAGCAAGGAAGCAGTCTACAAAGATGATATAGCACAGAGAAATCACAAAGCCAGCACACCACTTGTGCAATCCCAACCAGAGCCAGACATCTTCCAACTGCCTGTCAGGGACAGTAAAACCTATGGATGGAGAAGCAGCAGATTCTTAACCTACCCTGAAACCTGCAGAAAGCTTTTTCTCCCCCCTAGAAGAGGAAGATTTTCCAATTCCCATCATCAAATATCTAACTTAGCCAACATTCTCAGGCTCCTTCTATCTCAGGAGGAATTTTCAAAAAGCATTATAAAGCAGAAAACTTAATCAAATGTTCAGATTCCCCTCCACAAGATAACCTTTCATACACAGAAATCTCTGCAAACCAAATCAGCCAAACCAGACATTTCATTTCAGCAAGGTATTATGTTCTCCACTATCTGGGTATCAAGTTAGCACAGCTACTTCAGTGTCAATGCAAGAAAGGTCCAAGCCAGTTCACTCTGACACATGGAAGTACCCATGAAAATTCAGGATTTAATGAAACATAGATCAGAAAATGCTCTCCAAGAACAGAGCCACATGTGCAGTCACATTGCATACATACCCTAAACTCTAGCCCAACTAGCCAGGTTACTTGGACCACAGTGGCTCTCATACACTGGGTGCTCACAGGCACATCAGGAATCCTCCATCCTGCAGTTAACTGTCACTTCAGTAGGATTTCACTTTGGAAGAACAAACACTAGTGCTTCTGCTTCCTCAGCTCCCAGGCTGGTTTTTTTTGAGGACCTGGCCATGACTTCAAGGCAAACTCTGGTCGCAGTGCCTGCCAACAGGCACCAAACATTGTCAAACAATGTCAAAACCAGACGCTTTCGCAGCATCAAGCAGCATAGTTTGAGTAGCTGTGCTCCAGAAGGGCAGCTGCCAGAATTACCTTCTGTCTCCACTTGAATGAAAGCTCCCAGTTAAGAAGTTGCACAGTCACATTGCCAAAAGGAAAACTGAGCAGAAAACCCAGTCCCAGCCCTGTCGCTCTGACTATTCTTCACCAACTATATGTGAAGAATTCCCCACATCCAACAAGCTGATCCCTGCAGAGTTCTATTGTCTCGAATTATTAAACATGCTCTCAAAGAAAGTAAATCCCTAAAAATCATTTGCTTTTACTAAGCAACTCCCATATTGCCCTAACTGCAGTTCAGACAGTCTACGTATACCCATTCACTGTAATTCAGAAGGGACCACCACCAGAGAAGCTCTCTCTCTCCACTCCAGTTCAAGAACATACATGCATGCACAAGCCACCAGAGACCCCATTCAAGAAAACCCAGCAAATTGTCCTAAAAAACTGCTCAATGTTGATAACTTCTCCCTGCTGAACATCTCTACCATCTTTTCGTTCCCCTCAGGAGGGGCAGATGGCTGTTTGGATTTGTAATGAGATAACCTTTTATAACCAAGACAAATCTATCAAAGCCATTACTCATCAGGAGTCATCTTGTACCTCTTCACTCACCTACCTGAAGTGAGGTTCTGATCCCTACCCATTTTTTGCAGGATAAACAACATACCCCAGCACAGCTATCAGAACTGCCCAAACAGCCTGAGGAGTTAATCAAGCATTGTAGATGAACAACAGCCTAAACCTCTTCTGGTTTTAATCTTAGAATCACTGGTGGACCTTGACATTCAACCTTATCTTGTTGACTTTCGTGGATAAAAAAAAAAAAGGAAGACAACATTTTGCAGTCAAGGCCTGGCTGATGGAAGTGCCTTCCATGGAAGGTTTGGTGATTAAGTATTTGTAGCTGCAGACAGCTGGAAGTTTGCTTAGGAATTCAGATTTGAATCTAGGGGAAAAAAAGGCCAATTCCTACTTGCACATCTGCAAGAATAATGAGGAATTGATAATATACACCTAAATATTAAAAAAGTGACACTAGCATCTTTAATTGCTGAATTTTAGACAAAAACATAATTATTCCTCTCTTCCTCATCCCCCTCCCACTTTCTGGGGGCCAAGGGAAAAACACAAAGGGAAGAGAAAGTTTCTAGGTAAAATACAGAACTGGCATTTTCTTCCTGTTCACAAGGAGAGGACACTGTCTACTTCCTTGGGAGCACAGAAACTTTGTCGAAAGGCATCCCTACTAAAACTATTCACAGCTCAATTGTCAGAGCTGCTAGTCAAAGTGCAGCCAAATGACAAGGAGAAACAGGAGCACAATAAAAAACACTGAAAAGCAAGAATCCTGTAAATAAGTTGTGACTCACAACACTCCCAGCTATTTAATAACACATGATGAAATGCTACCATTTGGTAAAAATCACCAGAGTATTATCACCAGCAGAGATAGGTGTCTGCCTATGTACAGAACAAAGAAGACACTGAGATTCAACAATTTAAAAAAAAAAAAAATCCCCATACCTTTAATTACGACCTCCCAAGCTTTAGGCAGACATTAACCTATATACCCTGTAATTATTTTCTCTAACTGTCCATTATCTTTTAGCTACTGAGTTTCCTAACCAGTCTTCAAGGCAACAAGACATAAGCCACATTCGCTTTGGAAGTCTAAAATCAAGAGTACAGTAATACAAGTGTATCTGTAAGAAACGGAGACTTAGCAGACATCAGTAACAACTCCCCACCTCTCTGCACATCTCAGCACTTCCTTCCACTTCTGCTCTTGCAGGACAAATTCAATTCTATCCTGGCTAAGCCCAAACTGAATTAAATCATTTTGCATGCATAAGACTAGCTCTTGCTCCAAGGAATTCATGATTTAGGAAGCAGATGCAGAGGTGGCCAAAAAGTCAAAAGGAAGGGCAGTATTAGGATTACATATATCCTGCATTCTGCTTCCCATGAGTAAAACCCCGAGGCAAATGGGGAACCATGGAAAAAGAGGCAGTCAAGAAAGGCTGAAGCAATAAATATATCAATAAAACTGCCCAGCAATCACCGAAGTATCAAATAAGACACAAAAGAGAAGAGTTACTGGCCCATCTCAGGCTGACTTTGAAGAAATGAAACACAAAAGATTGGTTTAAAGATACATACTGAATGCAAAACACCAGGACTGCATGACAAATACATGACAGCCAATGTAAAAACCAGCAGGAAGTAGAACAGATAAGGTTCCAACTTTAATTATACTCTAGTGGGCATTTCTCAAGCTTCAGATCACAGGTCATGTGGGGGAAAAGCAGAGAAAGCATCACACACAACCTTGTGAGCTCAATCCTGTGGTGTATTTTCTCCATCCAGCCTTCTCAGAAGCATTCTGCCCCCAAAGAATATACAGGCTATTTTTTAAAAGTTGATTTACACTCGTGTAAACTAATGAGGTTTTATTTCATTAAGTGGTATGTTTATTGGTGGTGTCATTTCATTCTAAAGTTACCGAAGACAATCAAGCTGAGGAAGAGCAACATGTCTACTGACACCAGGCAAGGCTTTGTAACTGGTAGGGTTCTTTTGTTTGAGTAAACATTTAAGACTTATTAAAGAATGCAGTAAAAATGTTCCAAATCCTGCAGTCATTAAAAATTGTGCTAGCATTTGGTGCCTTGTCCCCTGGTCCCTCAATCTGCAGTGAGCTGTGTAGTCTTTGCTTTTAGGGATTTTCAGAGAAAGAAAAATGAGACTGTGAATAGGAAGAAAAACATAAAGAACTTTATGATGTTCATTTCACTTTGTGAAGTCATCTTTCCACAAAATGTCCAAACAAAAGCACTTCCTACCTGAACAGTTCTGGTCTTTCAATAACACATCTTTGCTTACTGTGTCTTGTACAACCTAAACACTTTACAATCGCTTCCATCGATGTCTCTTGAAACAAGTTTTACATTTAGCAACTGAAAACTAGTTAACAGAGAGATTACATCTCATTTCAGTGTGGTTATTTCACTTAAAGTGATACCAGAACTAAAAACTCTACTTCCCTGTAAAGGAATAACTACAATATTCTTCTAGCTGCTTTGTTCATATCACAAGTATTTTATGTGTTTTTTCTGCAAGAACAAATTAACAGGGCTTATCCTTTGTTGATGTACACAGTGACTTCAGTGAGGTTGCAAAATTCACTGCAATGTTTGCTTTTAAATGTCCGGATGGCAACACATTCCCTGGGGAGGCACAGCAGAGGAGCAAGGACTTGCTCGCTTTTATTTGAAAAACTAGAGGCAGGAGATATTCATAAAGGTTGCAAAAGCTTTGTGTCTGCTGCCTTAACAATATTTGTGGCAATCATTCGTTTCTAAAATGTGCTTACACTTAAGTTCTGCTCCCTTAGCAGAGGAAGCACATCTCCTCCTTTGAGGAGTTACTTACAGGTCACCGACAGAAAGCTCGAGTGAGTCACGCACTCATTTAACTCGCAGCACATCTGACAATGCAACTACGGAAAAGACTGCTAGTAAACACTACTACTGAGACACAGTTTGGCCCACTACCCTTTCAGAGCCGTTACATCCCTGTGTTCCAAACAGCAGCATTTCATGACATTGTTAAGGATGTTTCTCAGTTCAGCCAAGCACAAGAACAGCACCTTCCCTTCCCAACTACAACAACAACAAAAAACCCTCAAACCCCAAAACAAACAAGCAAAAGAAACCTGGGAAAACACACTACCAGCAACTTCCAGAACTGTGTTTTTCAATATTGGGAATGGTAAAAGCCCAACCTACATGCATTGGCAGTTTTGTAATACCATTACATAAGAATTATTTAACTCCAGCAACAGATCTGACTCCAGCAGTCACTGCTACACTGGGTCACACATCCAAAAAAAAAAAAAAGAAAAAAGAAAAGAAGGGAATCAATAAAGGGATTGATAAATTTTGCAAACATGCATTTGACTGTCACAGAGAATGGATTGGGATTTCAACACCCCCAAGAGCAGAAACATTTCAGCTTACAGCTACCAAGGCATGGAAAACCTGAAAAGAAAAAACAACCACAAAGAGTACGACTGTTGCCATTCCAACCACAGAATAACCAGAGAAAGCTTTACAAAGCAGCATTACAAGCATCTATCACAAGCCCGGTGCGCTCACGTGTTGAGTTTGGAAACATTGAACATTTTTGTTTTACCTGATGTTCTGCATGAATGTTATCCCCAGTAGGCCAGCGATGTTTGCTGTTATTATAGCCGCCTCCACCACTTCCTCCTCCCCCAAGCTGCTCACCATGCTGCCTCTGGAAGAAGTAATCCACCATAGCGTCGTCCTGGGAGCGGCCTGCAACTCCTATGGATCCAGGAACAGGACTGGAGTGTGTCCCTGCTGCAAGCGCCTGATTTGCAGCTGGCTGTTGCTGAGCCTGGGACCCTGTTCCAGATGTCAATACAACAGGCATGTTGGGATTAGCTGTATCTTGAGCGTGCTGTTTCAGGTGGGGGCTGAACGAGTCCTGCCAGAGTACTGCTTTTCTCTTCAAAACACACGCAACGCTCATTCCACCAACACCTACAGGGGGTGAGGGGAGGGGGGAGAGATGGTGAGAGAGAGAAGGAAAAGAAAACATGAAATCCTTACAGCTTCAGCTTTACATATTCAATAACACAACCATCTTGTGGCTGGCAGGGAAACATCACAACGCCAAATCTGATTCCTTTTAACATAGTTATTTGCTCCATTAAGCTAGCAACTAAAATATCATATAAAAATGCATGCTAGCCAGAAATCCCACATTTTGTGCTGTAAAGTGTTATCAGTATGTGCAAGATCCACGTAAGGTGCCCATTACACTGAAAGCAAAACACCAATTTAGGAGATGGACAAAACACTGACTGGAGTGCTACTGCAGAAGACTGCTAGGAAAAAAAAAAAAACCCCAAAAAACCTGGAGGAACACAAATCACACCATCAGTGCCTGTGTGTGTGTTTACACCCAGCAAGATACCAGGCAGATCTGCAATCGATACACAACTGCCCCTGTATCACTATGTATTCGCTCCCTCACACGAAGCATCAAGGCAACAGGTTTGTTGTTTGCTTTTTTCTCAAACGCAAACTTGAAAGGATGGATCTCTGCTTATAGAGTTAATTAAGTCCCAAACACCTTGTGCACTCTTCCTGCTAACTCAGAAGCTGGGTTGGGTCATGAGATGGTCAAACACACTGGGATGTTCTGTACGAGATTCCCCAGAGAAGAAGCAGCTAACCTCTGTGTCCAGGATCTCAGCAGAACCTTCCAGAGCCAGAGCAGCCAGCAGTGCCAGTCCCGCTGTCAACAGCACTGAGGAATGAATGCTGGGCGAGCCACAGAGACCAAAAATACCCCAAAAGCTTTGCCTACACCCAAAATCATCTGCGTGCAGAAGAATAACAGGCAGCCTAGGCTGACAGCAACTCAATCACTTACTATCCCCCCGCAAATGTTTTAGTGGCATCCCAGCATCAAAAGCAGGGCACAAGTGTGTTATTCTGTTTAAGACAACATTATGGGCTGACCCCACGAGCAATAAAGACATTAAATGTGTGAACAGAAAAGCGTTTGCCCCCGTTATGTAATGCTCAGCCAACGAAGAGCAAATCAGATCTGTTTCTAAAGGCATGGCACGGTCAGAATTGTTACTCTTGTTGTTATTATTTTAAAAGATTGCTAGTTTAGTTAGTAACCTATGTGCAAGGCCACAAATACCACTGAGGATAAAACCAGGGCAGGGGAAGAAGAGCTCAGCCCTCAGGACTCCCACCACAGCTGCATACCAGCATGAGAATGCTTTTACTCTTGTACCTTGGTGGCTGGAAACCTTGGCCCTGCTCCTGCCAGCGGCTCTGACCGCCTGAAAGGCGGCTCTGTTCCCTCTCTGCTCATCATAGTAGTTTTGAACAACCGTCAACTACTACAAGCAACTTCCAAGAACAATTTTCTAACAGTGGAGAAGGTTGACACACACACAAAAAACCCCCAAGTCCTATCTTTGATCAAACTTACTCAGGTTTGTCCCACTAATTAAGAACAGCGTTAATATTCATAAGAAAATGTCTGGAAGAGCCCAGTGATAGTAAGACTTTTAATTGCACCTACAACGTGCATTTGTTGACACACACACAGAGCCTCCTGGCCACATAAACAAACAGCTCTGCGAGGCTTTTTATACATCCAAAGACCTTCAGAACTTAAATACAAGCAACATTTAAAAGAACTAACCCTCTGTCTTCCTCAAAACACAACACAAAAAAAGCCTACCTGGTATTACTAAGCCTTCACTGATTTTTAGACTGTGATTTAGCAGTATTTCCTCTTTACTTTCCCTTTAACAAATATTATTCAAACCCTTCAATAACTCCTCTACACAGTAACAAAAAGTAATTAATTTCTGGTGAGAAATTCAGGTATCACCAAGTTGGAGTGTGTATTAATGGCAGACAATGAAATCTGAGCAGCCCCAGGAAAAGAGGTTACAAAGTTATCTCAGGGCAGTCTTTAAACAAAAAGCCAAACAACTCCAGGAAGACACTATGAATCCACAAAAAAAAAAAACCCAACTTTTACGTATTTATATAGAGACAAACCCCTGTTTCCAGTGGAAACACCACCAGTACAAAGTTGGGAGTGGAAGCCAGCACAGCCACAACCCTCCTCTCCTCCTGGCAAAAGGCTGCAAGGTCCCCCTGTTCACCAGCACTAATTTGTGTCTGGTTTCACTTGCACACAGATCGTTAATAACCGCGTTACTTTAAAAACTGGGGAGGGTGTGAGACTCTAGAACATTTCCGTCAGGGCACTCGGAAGATTCACACAAGTGCCTCCTGCTCCCAGACGCTTCCTCTTTCGTCTAAGCCAGACAAGGCAGCTCCAAACACGAGAGGAAAAACTTGGCAAAGGCGACATTTTGAAGCGGAGCAAAGGGGAAAAGAGCATTCTGGGTAGTTCAAGTTCAGTTCCAAGCCGTGTTTTTATAGAAATGCCGTGTTAAATGTAGCGGGGACAGCTGAATCCTGTCATTCAAAGCTCACGGAGCATCAGAAATATGTAGAGTCACCTACACAAGGCACATTCATTAGCGAAGAGGCAGCTGCCAGGCTCACCGCTGCTAATGGCTACTCAGACCTTGTTCGTTCCTAAACTGCTGGTAAAAAAATCTCTCATCAACTTCTCCCACCGAACAGTTTACATGGGAAGAGTTATGTATTTACAAACAAAGGCTACAAAGCACCCAGAGGAGGCAGTTTCCCTCCTCCCTTAATAAAAACACAGCGTGTAAATTAACTGCTCTGTTATCATCATAAGCAAAATACTTTAGATAAGAAACAAGAAACAAAAACTTTGCAGGCATCTCCCAGCAAGTTTGAAGCCAAAGTGGCGACGACACAGCTGTGATCCACATAGGGGCAGAGCGATGGGCTCAGATCTTCCCTGCTCTTAGTCAATTCTCCTCTAAAAATAACAAAACAATACGAAGGAATTAAACCAGCACAAGCCGTGTGTTTCTAAAAGTTCAGCTGGGAACTGGGAAAGAGTTTGGGTGGGTTTCTGGTTTGGGTTTTTTTTTTTGTAAAGTTAAGAGTGGCAATTCAAAGCGCAGCCATTGTTCCTGAGCTGTGTGGCCTACAAGAAGTTTTAACGCTAAACCTTGTGTTTTCCCGAAAACCTGGGAAGAGGCAGCAGGAATCGGGGGGGGGGGGGGGGGGGGGGGGGGGGGGGGGGGCGCGGGGAGGCAACTGTTCACAGGCCACCAGCGTGAAGACACCCCAAAATCAATGTTTCCCCCCTTGTCCACCTCCCTCATCCTTAATAAAGGAAATTCCTTACTCATGATCTGTCGAATAAGAAAAAAAATAAACCTCTGCTCAGAACAAAGTTATTAAAGATGTACACAAAAGAAAGAGAAAAAAAAAAACCCGGAGTGTTTCTTAGAGGCAAGAGACGAGACTCTTAAAATTACAACTCTGCAAGTCAAAAGGGCCAAACGGTGTTATTACGCAAAGCCGAGATAAAAACAAGGAAAAACCCCACACAAACAGAAAACCCCAGGGTCACCCAGCACATCAAAAAGTATTGTTTGCATTCCCCTTCCCTCCCGCTTGCGAGGCACCGTCCCTCTGCTCTGCCGCGGACACCGAGCCCCCCAGCCCCGCTGAAGCCCCCTCAGGGTTGGGGAAGGGGGAACCCAACCACCATCAGCCCCACTCCCCTCCCCTCCCCTCCAACACCGTGGGCCAGCGCCGGGCCGGGCCCCCCAGAGCAACAAAGCGGGGCCTCGGCCCCCGCCGGCGGGCCGGGCTGGACTCCCCCGGGAGAAGGGGGAGCTCTGAGGGTGGAGGGTCCCCGCAGAGGGCCGGAACCGGAGGAACAAGGCGGGAGGTGCCGTCGCCGCCCGGCCGGGATGGGCCCGCGGATTCCCCCCAACAATAACACACACACCCCCACCCCCCGTCCCTGCCGGCCGGGGCGCGGCGACGAGCAGCCCGGGAGCCGCTCACGGCAGGCGGGGGCCCACCGCACTCGCCGTCCCCCCCGCTTCCCCGGTAACAATAGGGGCCAGGCCCCAGCCCCCGAGCGCCGACAAGGAGCCGGGCGGGAGAACTGGGCGCAGCGCCCCGCCGCCGCTCGCCTTCGGGGCGGCCTGGCGGCTCTCCGTCCGTCCCCCCCACCAATATGGCCCCACCGGCGGCTCCGCTGGGGTGCGCGACGCGCCGGGGGCCCGGTCCGGTGCCGATACTCACGGGCGGAGCGGTAGGATGAAGACGGATCTCGGCCCCCCCCAGGCCGCTCGCCGCCTGCCTCTCCCCCTGCCTTTCACTCCGACAACATGGCGGCCCGGCGGGGACGGGCGCCGCGCTGCACGCCGGGAAGGCGAGGCCGCTGTAAGCGCCACTGGGCCGCAGCTCCTCCGGCCGCGGTGGGTCCGGGCCCTGCCCTCCGCCGCCCTGCCCGCTGCCCCTTCCTGCTCCACAGCCGCACCGCGGGGGGATACAGGCTGTGCCTGATGCTCTCCTGCGCGTCCTCTCGCTTGCCGGACCGGCTCGGGGCCCTGCCAGGCTCAGATCGGGGCCAGGCCTGGGCAGGGGGCGTTAAGCGCGGCCCCTTCCCCGCCTGGGGCTGGGGGGCACCGGCTGTGTCTGTCCACACGCTGCCGCCACCAGCGCTCCCCCGGCTAGCGGGGCTGTGGTTGAGACCCCGCCGCACCGCTGCCTCTGGCCTTGGGTACCCCAGCACCCTGGGCAGTGGGGAGGCTGCGGGGCAGCTGCCAGCGCCCCTGCCCCGAACGGCAGCCGTCCACCCGGGCCCTGCTCACACCAAAACACAGCGAACAACCCCACCAGAGGTACAAAACACAGCCTGGCGCAGGCAGGGAGAGCAGCTCTTCCTCACATTGTGCCTTACCGAGCTGGCACTAGCTGCCAAGCGCGGGTTTGGGGGGTTTTCCCTTCATATCTCCCCACTACTCAACCCCACTCCCCTTCCCCACAAAGCCAGAGCTGTGGGGAAACTACACACCCCAGCGTGCGCTGCTCCAGCGCAGGCCAGGCTCCCGGTCTGGACATTACAACAAAGCGCTGTACCCTGGGAGCAGTAGTTCCTTCACTAACACCTCCATGTTAAAGGGACAGCTTGCTCGGGAGCAGCTGCCTCTGGATTTGTGCGCTGCCCTGAGCTGGGGTGCTGGGCTCCAGTGTTGGGGGAGAGGGGGGAATTTGATGCTTGGCTGTTTTCTCCTCCTAGCCAGGCAAGAAATCCATGTGTAAAGAGCAGGAGGAAACTGCCTGCTTCCCCTGCAGGGAAGCGCCTGGGACATGCCCTCACATGCACACAGAGAGCCAACAAACAGCCCGGCACAGCAAGCAGCTAGGGCATTGCAAAGGGCCTTGTCAGCAACTGGGGTCCCACAGACTGCACGGGGCTCAGCAAAAGATTCCCCTGAAGCCTGAGTCGTAGTGTCAGGTACAAGAAGTTGCTTCGAGCTCATTAAAGCCTGAGCGGGGCCAGATCCATCTGTGATCTGGTTGTGTAGCTTGCATCCATTTTCTCCCCAAAAGGCTGCTGGGGTGATGAGTGTCTCCACTCGTGTGCTGCCTTTTCCAGGCACCAGCGCCTCAACAAAGTGTGCAGCCCAGCCGGCTGGGGCTTGTAGGGAACCAGAGACTCACCCCTGCCACCCTCCCAAACCTGGGGAAACCTGCTTGTGACTGCAGCCTGGGAGGTGCTGGTACGTGATGGGGAACCTTCAGGATAAACACTTTCACTATCAGTGCGGGATTTAAAGCCCAGCCTTGCTCAGCCACCAAAGCTTTCTTCACCCAGCGCCAGTGTGGTTTATTTCACCTGGCAAAAGCACGCTGTGATAAACTTGGCTCTGCTGGGTTCAGCTGCCTGCGCCGCAGCAGCACGTTGCTCAAACACGTGTGGCACTTGGCGTGGACCCCCTGCCCTGCTGCCCCACAGCCCTGCAAGCCCTGAGCACCCCACAAATGTCTGTGGCGTGGATCCTGTGGCACAAGTAGCTGCTGTGAGGCCAGGCCACCTCTAGGCTCTTCATTGGAATAGGAACATCAGCACATTCTCCTAGCTAGTGTCCCTAAAGAAGATACAACTCATTCTGCTGAGCTGAGCTGCCCTGTTATAAGGAAACCGCCTTGGTGTCACGGTCAGCCCATCAGAAGTATGTTTGTGTGGTGAGGACAGATCAGTTCTCCACTTTCAGACTGGTGGAACCCTAAACCTGGCTCTGCCATGCCATGCTGGGCCATGTGGCATCTCCTGAATGTCACCGGTGTGAGCAAGGCTGACCACTTGGCATTGCAGAAATGTGAACAGTGATACTGTGTCACAGAATCCCAGCCTGGTCTGGGTTGGAAGGGACCCCAAGGATCAGAGAGCTCCAACCCCCTGACACAGGCAGGGACACCAACCTCCAGGCCTGGAGCTACACAAGGTTGCCCAGGGCCCCATCCAACCTGGCCTTGAACACCCCCAGGGATGGGGCACCCACCCCCTCTCTGGGCAGCCTGTTCCAGCCCCTCACCACTCTCTCTGCAAAGAACTGCCCCCTAATATCTAATTTAAACCTCCCCTCCTTCAGCTTCACTCCATCCCCCTTGTCCTGCCAGTCTCTGCCCTTGAACAAGCTGATTCCCCTCCTGTTCCTCTGCTCCCTTCAGGGACTGGGAGGCTGCAATGAGGTCCCACCACAGTCATCTCAGTGTTGGGGCAAATAAGTCTGTTCAGACCCTGTTCTCCTTTGGTTGCACTCTACAACATCTCCTGAACATCCCAGGCTGGTACAAGGCATCAGTGTTGACTCCCCATGAATATTTGGGCTGTGAAGTGTGAGAGGTCGGGAGCTCTTTCCCACACCATGTCTTCACTGCAGAGCCCAGGGGAAGGAGGGCCGGCAGGTCCCTACCTGCTTCTGGCCAGGTTTTGGGGTGCTGTGCTTGCAAACTGGCAACCTCAGCACCCCACCTTGCTGGTGGGGCCACCTGCCCCCAGGCTATCGTGCTGGCAGTAGCACAGACATCCCCAAGCAGCGCTGACCCTCCACTGTGAGCCAGAGATAACAGCTACGCCGCAGCGGGTTGCAGCACACACCCAGGCTGCTTGCTGACTCTAGAAATATGGTTTCTGTTAATTATACCTGGAATAATTACATTTATACCAGTATAATGAGAGGGGGAGGGAAGGAGTACTCCTGTGGATGAAGTATTAGTGGTTAAAACCCGCTGAAGCCAGTTAGTCTGTTTGGTTTAGGAAGAAAAGCGCAGAGAAACGGCACGTGGGGACACACAGCCCTGTGGCTGTGGGACTGAGTCAGAGTTTGAGCCTCACCTCCAGCATCTCCGTTCCCCCCTCTAGCCTCTTCTGTCCTCTCTTGCCCCTCAGACCTTGCCCGAGCTCCCAGCTTGTTGCTATCCATGCAAAGTCTCCCACTGGGAGAACATGCTGTTCTGGAGAGTTCAGAGTCACAGAGGGCAGGCAGAGCAGGAGGAAGAGGCAGCACAGGCAGTGAAATAAATTCCACCTCCATGGAAAAAACCTTCTGGAGGTGGAAATGTCCTTCAGATCTTCATTACACCGTTGGCCATCAAAGGGAAGCCCCAGCTTCCTGGTCCAGGCTCACCCCATACCAGTTATGGCATAAGTTATCCTAGGCTTCATCTTTGATCTACAAAGAGAAAAAAGGTGCCTCCAGAAGATAGTTGATGTCCTCCCAACCCTGAAATGACCTGCTAGAAACACCTTTCTCCCTCCATTGACTACAGAAGGGGCTTCAGTCATCCATGCTCTGCCCAAACTCAGTTCCTGGTGGCATGATGCCCAGCATGACGGTATCTTCTCTTTGAAGAAGCCTTCTAGTCTAAGAGCAAATAACCCCAGTGCTGCTGTGATTCATGCTCCTTGGAGCAGAGCTTCCCACAGCTTCATGGAAGAGACACATGTGCAGGAGAGGGAATTCAGCTGGAGAAGAAAATAGAGTGAGGGACTCCATAAATTACAGATGAATGGTTTCAGAACTGCCCCAGAGAGACCTGGCTGTCCCCAGCCTTGAGGACATGTAGGAGATTCCAGCACTTTCATTCCAAAGGCAGCTTGGTCTCTGAAATGAAGAGCCAGATGGGAGGAAAGAGCATCTCGCTCCACAGTGCCAAGATCTTCAGTGGGGCAGCAAAATTTTATTTGCCACTGGAAGAAAAAATCCACTTGAATTACTTGATTTTTTCCTAAAACTGCTGAGATTGTCATGCAGGACATTTTCAAAATGTGCCAGCTTAACCAAAAAGCTTTAAAAGCCAACTACATGATTCAGCTTCATCAGGGGGACAGAGTTTCATCCAACCATGTTGCCTTGAGATAAAAAGTAACGACCAGCCCAGCAGCTGAGGATGGGCCCAGCCAACACACCATCAGCTGCTTCGCAAGGAGACCTCCAATCATGGATCTTTCCCTCTCTTCCCCCTCTGCTCTGCCCTGGTCAGGCCCCACCTGGAGTGTTGTGTCCAGTGCTGGGCTCCCTGGGATAAAAAAGACAGGGATCTCCTGGAGAGAGTCCAGAGGAGGCTACAGGGATGATGAAGGGCCTGGAGCATCTCCCCTGTGAGGAAAGGCTGAGTGAGCTGGGGCTGTTCAGCCTGGAGAAAAGAAGACTAAGGGGGGACCTTATTAATGTTTATCAATATCTGAAGGATGGGATGCAGGGGACATGGGCAGCCCCTTTTCAGTGTCTGTGGGGACAGGACAAGGGGCAATGGCTGCAAGTTGGAGCATAGGAAGTTCCACACCAACATGGGGAAGAACTTTTCCCCAGTGAGGGTGAGGGAGCCCTGGGACAGGCTGCCCAGGGGGGTGCGGAGTCTCCTTCTCTGGAGAGATTCCAGCCCCGTCTGGACACCGACCTGTGTGACCTGTCCTAGGGACCCTGCTTTGGCAGGGGGTTGGACCCCATGGGCTTTGGAGGCCCCTTCTAACCCCTGTGATTCTGTGATTCTGTGACCTCCATGAGAACCCAGTCCCACACACACAGATACAGGGTGCACAGATAAACGCTTTCCAGGCTGGACCTGTCCTCATCAGCAGTCCTAGATGGGAAACATCCCTCCGTTTCCCCAGCAGCTTCCAGCAATCCGATAAAACGGTGGTTTTCACCGACACTCTTCGCCCACAGGTTTCCAGGTTCTTGTTGAGAAACCCAACACAGCCATTTGCAGGAGTCAGCAGCCAAGTGTCTAAAAGCGGCTGCTGAGATGATGTGGTTCCAGCAAGCTGAAGGGAATTCTGGCTGGAGACCCACCTGACAACAGGAAAGTCTGAAAGTTTCGTTTTGGCTGGAAAATCACTTTCTTTTTCTTGCAAAAATACACCCCTCTCAAATTAAAACTGTTCAGCAGCTCCCACCAGTCAGCTGTGCTGAGCGTGACACGGAGTCCCCGATCCTGGGTACAGTGATAGCAGCCAAGGAGCTCTGGGTGATGTCTTGAGGGTTGTTACCAACAAATCCCACTATTTCTTCTCTGTGTGCAGGGAGGCAGATGGCAAAGCCATGCCACACATCCCACAGGGAGAAAATAACCGTGCCAATGTCTTCCTCTGTATCCCAGTGATGTCCTCTGCTGCCCTCCACCCCAGAGGCTCAAAGAGCCACTGAAGAAGAAGACAGCCAAGGGCTGGCAGCAAAACACCCTGGAGAAATGGAGATAAAGTGGAGATTGTTGAGGACTGGAGCACCTCTCCTATGAAGCCAGGCTGAGAGAGCTGGGCTGGAGAAGAGAAGACTCCATGGAGACCTAATTGCAGCCTACCAGTACTTAGAGGGGTCAGAGGGAGAGGGACTGGTCACCAGGGAGTGCAGGGACAGGACAAGGGGTGATGGCTTCAAGCTGGAAGAGGGCAGGGTTAGGTTAGACCTTAGGAAGAAATTCTTCACTGGGAGGGTGGTGAGGCCCTGGCACACGGTGCCCAGAGAGGTTATGGAAGCCCCATCCCTGGAGGTGTTCAAGGCCGGGTTGGATGGGGCCTTGAGCAGCCTGGTCTGGTGAGAGGTGTCCCTGCCCATGGCAGGGGGTGGGACTGGATGATCTTTGAGGTCCCTTCCAACCCAAGCCAGTCTATGTTTCTATGAAATCCAGGATGGATTTACATGATCCAGGGTGGGTTAAATCCAGGGTGAGAAGAGCCACACAGGACTTCTCACTCTTACGGGGTCACAAAGGCATTTTCCCCAGGGATGAGGCAGTGGGAAATGTTCTTGGCAGGGTCAGTAGCACACAGGGCCCAGTGCCATTGGGAAAGGTCTTTGGGTGCCCCACCAGTGAGAAACCTACAGAAAAAGCAACAGCACAAACAACTGACAGCACCTCTAAACCAGGAAAAGGAAATTCTTGTTTATTTATTAAACCACCTGGGTTTTCCCCCTGGACCTCCTGCAGGGACGTGTTGTGGCAGTGCCACATTCCTGCCTTTTCATCAGCCTTTTGAAACCAGTCCCCAAACCCTGTAGGGACCCAGATGCCAGAGCTGCAGAGGCAACAGGAGATCTGATGGATGCTGATGGCTAAAATGAAGGAGTGTTTGGGGAATGCACAGCTGCTCCCCCCCTGAGAGCCTTGTGGGAAGGTAGGGCTGTGCTACAGGGTGACAGCAGTTGGGTTGAGGGCAGCCCTGGGAGCCGATGGGATCTGATGGGCTTAGCAAAGCATCTGCAAGCAGGGGAGTTCAGGTGGTGGCACCTTCCTCCATCGAGTTGGACCCAATGATCTCTGGAGGTCCCTTCCAACCCCTGTGTTTCTGTGATCCTGTGAATCTGTGAAACCAGGAGCACTGATGAGGAGCTGGGAGCTTGTGGCTGGGAAGAGCAGTGTCAGCCCTGCAAGCTCTGGATGTGCTCAACCCAGGACAGCTGAGGCATGGCTCTGGTGGGGTGGGTTTTGTGAGCACTTGGGAATCCTTGTTTCTGGTCCCCCCCACAAACCTCAGGGCTCCCTATGTGCCAAACAAGCCATGCTGAGAAGTTTTGCTGGCAACTTGTTGGGTGCCAACTGCTCCCCAGCCCAGCCAGGCACACCTGCCTTCATGGCACGTGAGGACATGCAAGCAAGGAGACAGCAGAAGCCCAGGTCCCTGGGCTGTCACCCTGGGCCGGGCTGGGCTGCAGCAGGGAGGAGGAGGCAGAGCCCCAAGGGCCACCGGGCTGCCTTCTGGAAGGGAAGGATAGAAGCAGCCTCCACACAGCACCCAGGCGCATCTCAGTGTCCCAATGAAAGGTGAGCATGGATGGAGAGATGGTGTGGAGCTCCTGGATGGAGGGTGGTGGAGGAGGAGTATGGGGAGGGATGCTGGCAGCAGTGGGGCTTGGAGCTGGGGACAAACAGGCTCTACCTTCACCCTTTCTTGCTCAGCACCCCAGATATTGGCAAAACCACCTGGGTTACGAGAGAGAAGAAACACAAAAGCATTTCAAGCACCAGACCTCTGTCCTTCTCTCCACATGCTCCTCCCAGCTTGGGCAGGAGGGGGTTCCCACATCCACATCTCACCCATCACTCTGCCCCAGGGCAGAGCCAGCCCAAACTGGGCCATGGGTGCCATGGGAAAAACCTCATCTGTGAACCTCTAATTAACAATTGGATTGCAGAGCACGTGCCTGAGGGGGCTGGATGAAGGGTCCACAGGCAAATGTAACGCTGGACTTTCCTAAATTTGAGCATGGGAGCCTGCAGCTGGGATGGTGTTCTTCTGACCATGACAATTTGTTGGGTGGTTGGTTTTTTTCTTAACTGGGACCATAACAGGAAACACATCTTGAAGGTGTGGGGTGCAGATAGCTGTGCCCTGGGGAGGGCCCCGGGAGGCCACCACGAGGAGGAATCACACAGACTCATGGGATGATGGGGGTTGGCAGGGATCTTGAAGGACCATCTAGTCCAACACCCCTGCCAGAGCAGGATCTCCTAGATTAGGTCATACAGGAACACATCCAGGTAGGTTTGAATGTCTCCAGAGAGGGAGACTCCACACCCCCTGGGCAGCCTGTCCCAGGGCTCCCTCACCCTCACTGGGGAAAAGTTCTTCCCCAGATTGGTGTGGAACTCCCTGTGCTCCAACTTGCAGCCATTGCCCCTTGTCCTGTCCCCACAGACACTGTGGCTGGCCATTTCCCTCTGCATGAGCTCCCCTGCATGGACACAGCCTCAGATGAGCCCTGGAGATGCCTGGCTTCCACATCCAGTTGCCCCCAGGCTCTAGGGTGATGGTGCCCCCTTCCTTAAGGTGCCCGCTTGCAGACCAGGATTTGCTTGAGCAAAACTGCAATGGGAGTCAGCAGGAGCTGAGCTTTGCACACATGGAGAGACAATGCTTTGCAAAGACCTCAGAGATGTTGGATTTGGGGTGTCCTGAGCATTGGCTGCACGTTCTGCCAAGCCTGGGTGGTCATTTGCCCATTAGTCCCCATCCTTGCACCCATTTTGACTGTAACTGGGTGAGTTTACTCCAGAACACACCCAGGCGTTGTGCTTGCAATGACCAAGGGATGTGCATCCTTCTGCCAGCCCCAGAGCCACCAGCCCTGAGACCTTCCCCATGCACCTTCCCCACCTGGGAGATGAAGCACGGTGGTTACAGCTGGTTGCATCTCCATCCCCTTCACAGGTAATGCCCCACCTGTCTGTCTATGCAGCTCTGGTTGGAGCCCAGAGGGGTGAACAGGGTCTGCAGGGAAAGCAGCTCCACCACATACATGGAGAAGGCCCCAGAGACACAACCAAACTGCCCTGGGGTGGGAGGCATGGGTGCCAGGAACAACATGGGGAGTCTCATGGCAACAGGGAGGGGAGGCAAGTTTGGGGAATGGTGTAACACACCTGGCACCCATCCTGCTCACAGGAGCCCAGGAGCTCTCACCAAGGCAGATGTTGTGTCCATCCAACCTTCATCTGGGTGAACACCTGTCCACGTGTCACCTTCCAGCTGGGGCCAGAGGTAAAGGGAACACTGAAAAGAGCATCTTTTGGAAGATGTGGGGCTGGGGATTTTGGGGGCCTCATACCGTGCCATAGATGATGCCAGGAGGAGGGTGTCTCTTGAGGGTTCCACTGCATCTTCCACCTGGTAGGGACCATTGGAGAGCCACCCACCTCCACTAAGGAATCAAAGGGGGGAAAAATAAGGCCTGGGATGTGTTTCTTAATCAATTTGCCACCGAAAGGAAGCACTGAGCTTCCTTCCCAACCACAAAATCCTTGTTCCTGTTCCCCCACTTCATCCTACCGGCCTCTCTCCAGCTCCCCTTTCCCTGGCACCAGCCGTATTTAAGTCAGCACACCTAGGACAGCAGCAGCCGGATCTACAGACCTCCTCAATGCCCTGAAAAGCGTCTCTATGCCTTTGTTTGACGTTGTGAAAGCGGCTTTTTTCCTCCTTAACATCTGTGACTCGCTGGGGTCCCCCGGCTGCAGGAGGGAGCTGGTGTTTCTGCTCGGGGTAAATTAATCCTTTGTTGCTCCTCAGCCATTTCTTTGCTCGGGTTGGGATGGAAGAAAATCAACTCGTTTTTCTTCCTGCCCTTCCTGTTTACAGCCACACAGGGTTTCTTCACATGATAGTGATGAGAGATGCTTGGACTCCGTAAATACATCTCAGCCGCGGCCAGGCAGGGACCGGTGGCTTGGCCAAGGGTGTAAGGGGTTCAAAGCAAAGCTCCCCCCCCACAACCCTCCCCATGGCTGGGGGTAGTGGTGCAATGCCCACACTTGTAACTTTGGGGGGGTCCTGATAGTTTTGGGGGCAGAAAAACCATCACTGCTGAGGATGCTGCACCCGTGTCCCAGCTTCAGCCTGGGGTGGGAGCAGGAGGGGGGACATCTGTCACTGGCCGGTGCCATTTGGCTGATCATCCATATGGTTTTGATTCTGAAGAATTTCCTCTGCTCTGAAAAATCACATTATGGCTGTAAAGCCGTAGGAAGCTGATGAGGGCAGTGAACCCTTTGTCTGTGGGGACCTGAGGGAAAGGCATCCGCTCACGTGCCGAGCATCCTCCCTGCCTGGCAAAGGATGCACTGGCTGCAAACTGGGAGGAGAGCAGAGTCAGCCTTTCCCAGGGAAGGCAGAAAGGCAGGAGATGTTTTAATATCCATCTCCCAAGAAAAACAGGTGATGTGAGGATGTAACCTGCCCAAATAACGGGGTAGGTGCAGTGACACTCCCAACCAAGGCGCTGCTGCTCACTCTCCCCATGAGTCACGCTGGGATGTGAATCAAAGGTCAGGTTGTCACCTGCCTTCATCTCCTCCAACAGCTTGATGATGCTATGCCTGAGGATCCCAGGGTGGGTGTGCAGCACCCTGGCTCAGCTGGGGAACAGCTAACCAGGTCAGGAGGCTGGATTTCCTGGGAAGCCCCCCAGTACCGCTGGTGGGATGTGGCTCTGGTGTTGGAGATGCTGCTCAGGCTGCAGGGAAAAGGAGCTGTGACACCCCAAAAATATTCCCAGTTTGGTTTTCAGCAGCTGGTCCTGAGCTGGCTTTGCCATTTCGAAACAATCCCACTGGGTCAGGTTGGCAGATAGAAATTTGGAGGGGAATGCCCATGGGAAAAGGGGTGGGAAGGAAACGGAGAGAAGGGGAATGCCGGGAAGCAGCTGGTTGCCTTTCCTCTATATCCCAGATTTTTCCTTCCTCCCTATGACCAGGGACAGGATGAGGTTGGCTTTGCCTCAGGGGAAGACACATGGACCATCCTCTGAATTTCCAGCCCCAAACCCTGGGGATTTGTTACCTGTGAAGCACATCTCAGCCCTCCCATCCTCCTGGGATGTTCCACCGGCCACGAGCGCTGAGCAAACGGGAACGAGCCGCCTCTGAAACATGTTTTCCCAGCACTCAGGTTGGAAAAAAGCTTTTAAAATTGGCTTTTGCAGGCTGGGCATTTACTTTAAAAATCTCCTTCATTACAAGACATTAAAATCCAGCTCATATTGTAACTCCTGAGACCCCCCAAGCACAGTTTTATCCTTTATCTGTGGATACAGAGTCATACTTTGCCTTTTTACCTATTTATTTACTTTTAAAACTTGCTCATTCATTTATTTACTTATAAGTTAATATATTTACTTATAAATGAGTAAATAAATATGGTTTTAAAGGAAATAAATGGTTTTAAAGTAAATAACTGTTTTTAACAACTAACTAGTTAAATTTTTAATAGATGACCCCAGGCCAGACCAGCAAAACCCATCACCTTCCTCACGATGGAGCTGGAGGAAGGATTTCTGGAAGAGACACATTTTGGAGTGATGCTGAGCCCCATCTGCAGCCCCACAGTGCATGGGATGGCTACAGCTGCACCTGAGAGCACCTACATCCCCGCTGTCCCAGGAATACAGCACTGCTCCCAGCTGGGATGGGATGGGATGGGATGGGATGGGATGGGATGGGATGGGGTTTTTTTGCTTTTAAGCAGCTTCCAACTAGTTTTCTTTCTTTTTCTGTGCTGTGGGGATGTTTTGGAGCCAGGAAACACCTCGCTCATGGTGGCTGTGGGAGGGTGACAGTGGCTGTGGCTTGTGGAGGGGCTGCTAGAAATACCCTCACCCCAGCGCTGACGTGAGCCCAGGGCTGTGGGGAGCCTTCACCTTGCTCTGACTTAGGGTCATTTTAGTACCAACAATAAAATCTTCCCCCAGCAAGGCTCCCAAAGTCATCCCCTGCATTTCCCAGTCCCACCAGTGCCACCTTCTTGGTGTGCCCAGATCCCTGCTGGGAGGCAGCTCACCGAAGCAGCACCCACAGAACCCCCCTCAATGAGTGCTCCAGACCCACTTCTGAATTAATTCCCGTTGCCAGCATTATCCAGCCAACACCAGCACGTGACATGGCTTTATCTCCCTTACCTGGTGGCATCTCAGAGCCCCACAACCACCCCTCACAGCAGCAGCCACCTCCACAGGGACCCGACTTGTGTCAAAGTGCGACGGGTCCTGTGACCACCAACACTGCACAGAAAACCCTGGGTGATGCCTCCCAAAATCAAACATTTTAATTGAAGAACACTTTAAGAACCCTATTTCTGCCTCCAGTTTGATGCTTACCTCCTCTTACTGGTCCCCTGCAAGGTACAGGAGGCAGAACATGGGGCATGGTGAGGCCGAGGGCTGGAGCGCCGTTACTGCCGGAGGGTTTCCTGGCATGCCCAGGCAGGCTGCTGGGGCTGGGGCAGGGCTGGGCAGCAGGAGGTTGTTTTGCAAGAGGTACAGGGATGGGTGCAGGCAGGCAAACAGGTTTCCTCCTTCCTCCCCAGCTGGGGAGGAGGAGCGTGGCCAGATGCTCTGCGGGATGCTGAGGAAGCACGGCCATGGGATGCTCCAGTGGGACCATGGGGATGCTGATCCGCTGTTTTCCCTGGTTCGTGGCCTCACTGTTCTCATACAAACTGGCCTCCATCCCCTCTGGGTCCCTTTCCTGGGGACTCAGGAGGAGCTGCTAGTATCCCCCCATGCACAGGGAAACCCCAGTGCCACAATGGGTGTCACCTTCACCCCCTGCACCCACAGCTTTGGGGCAACACCTGCCTGTCCCTGGGATGCTGAGACCCCCCTGCTGTCCAATGGCCCAGGGAAAGCCTGTGGCTCCTCCACCTCCGGGCATGCCCCTTTAAATCCATGGATTTTAGGTCTGAAAAGCTTCTTTCAGCTTTTTCTATCAAAGGCTGGACCCCAGGGATGAGAGCTGAGCCAATGGGACCTGTGGGTGACCCAGTGACACCCAACTGGGGCCACTGACCTCAGCCAAGGAACACCCAGGGCTGCTGGGGATGGCACCACCACCCTCCAGCCTGTTCCCATGGCAGCTCCAAGCTGGGGACAGACCTTTATCGGGATGAAGGCTCGATTTCCACAGGAACAGAGATTTGGGAACAAGTGGGAACACATCAGCTTGAACACCATGTCCCCAAATAGCTGGTGACAAAACTCCATGGCAGGGAGTTGCTGGGCAGAAACATGACCTCAGCCCAAGGGGAAGGAGCATCCAGCTCTTCTGGTCCCTGATGTCACCAGTGACCCTGTATTTGCTGCCCTGGCCTCACCACAGTCACATATTGATTTAGAAAATAAGATTGAATTCAACATCATCACCTTCTGCCTTCTCCTGCTTTGCTGGGAAAGGCAGCAAAGGGGAGGAACACCAAAGGGAGAGGGGTGGGAGCAGAAAGCCACCGCCTCTCACCTGGAATCAGTGAACAACAGAGCAAGTGAGATGGCTTTGGATGCTTCAAACGAAACTGTGTGTGAAGCAAGCAGCACCCCAAAGGGGTGGCATCGGCCTAAATTCAAATTGCTGCTCCAGGAATGGAAAATGTGAATATTTGGGGAGAAAAGGAAACTTTTCCCATGGATCTGGGGGCATCTCCTGCCAGGGAATCCCCACCCTTGCTCCTTGCAGGGCTGGAAAACCTTATGTCAGGAGCTCAACCTGAGAAAACATCTCAGGGGGTTCTTAATATTTTTTGGGGGGGTTGTTAATACTTCTGGAGGGGGGTTATCAATAATTCATTGAGGGTTATTAATACTTCTCTTAAGGGAAGGACACCCTGGCTGCCCCTGGGTATGGAGATGGGATGCACCAGCCACTGACACACCCCCAGTCACAGAGTGGGTGGTACCCACACCCACCCAGGCAGATGCTGCTTTTCCTCATTTCTGCTTTTAATTGATTTTTTTCCTGTTGTTTTCCCACCAGGGAGGAAATTACCTGTGCTGGCAGCAAGAGAGGAGGCAGAATCTCACCAGGGCATCATTAAAAAAAGCAGCACTGGGTTAGAAGGCAGCACAAAGCTGGGTGATGCAGAGCCCGTGGGTACTGGGGGTCCTGGTGGGTGACAGGGTGGCCATGAGCCAGCAGTGTGCCCTGGGGGCTGAGAAAGACAATGGGATCCTGGGGGCATCAAGAGGAGTGTGGCCAGCAGGTCACAGGAGGGGATCCTCCCCCTCTGCTCTGCCCTGCTCAGGCCCCACCTGGAGTGTTGTGTCCAGTGCTGGGCTCCCTGGGATAAAACAGACAGGGATCTCCTGGAGAGAGTCCAGAGGAGGCTACGGAGATGATGAAGGGCCTGGAGCATCTCCCCTGTGAGGAAAGGCTGAGTGAGCTGGGGCTGTTCAGCCTGGAGAGAAGAAGACTAAGGGGGGACCTGATTAATGTTTATCAATATCTGAAGGATGGGATGCAGGGGGAAATGGCCAACCCCTTTTCAGTGTCTGTGGGGACAGGACAAGGGGCAATGGCTGCAAGTTGGAGCACAGGGAGTTCCACAGCAACATGGGGAAGAACTTTTCCCCAGTGAGGGTGAGGGAGCCCTGGGACAGGCTGCCCAGGGGGTGTGGAGTCTCCTTCTCTGGAGAGATTCCAGCCCCGTCTGGACACCGACCTGTGTGACCTGTCCTAGGGACCCTGCTTTGGCAGGGGGTTGGACCCCATGGGCTCTGGAGGTCCCTTCCAACCCCTGTGACTGTGACTCTGTACCATCAATGGGCTGGGGGCAGGATGGGGAAGGGGGGGGAGAAAAAATATAAAAAACCCCCCAAACCCCTCCAATTTTTAATCAGTTGAACTGCACAGGGGAGGGAAATGCCCCAGAACCAGAACAGCCACCGGATGAAACTTTCCTTCAACTTTTATCATTACGGAATAGAAAAGAAATCCTCAGTTCACATTACAAATACAGTCTCATATAAAAACAAGCCAACAGAAAAGAAGCAAAATAATTAAAAAGAAAAGGTCACAGAGAGCCAGTGCCTGGCTCCTGCCCAGCTCAGGGGGGAGGAAAGCTCTTTCCAAGGAGTTTTAAATGCTGGCAAGCCTTTCCTGCTGCTTCCTGTGGGGTTTAAGGAGGGCTTCCACCTGATGGGTGTCTGCCCATCCTGTCCCATCCCATCCCATCCCATCCCATCCCATCCCATCCCATCCCATCCCATCCCATGGTAGGTCAGCAGGAGCATCGTTGGTCCTGGAGAGGAGAATAAACCCTGGAGATGCTGCTTCCCCCCAGCTGGGAAGTGCTTAGGGATGGGGATGGGTTTTGGGGAGGATCCATTGCTTGAAAAGCACTATTTTCCTTTGGAGAAAAAAAAAAAAAAGAGGGGAAAAGGTGGGAAAATTATTGCCTGTGAAGTTTGCAGCTTGGCTGGAGGCAGTGGAGGGGCTGAGGGGGCGATGCAGCCTGTCCCCTGCCCAGGGCTCGGGCAGCTTTGGTCGTTGGCACTTCTTGGTTTCTTCTTGGGAAGGACAAAAAGAAATTCAAATCCCTTCAGGGTGCAAAGAAATCCCCAAAGAACCCTGGGAGGACTGGGTGGGAAATGCCTGGGAGGCAATATTCACCCAAACCCTCCTGCTCCCGGTGCAAAGGGTGGGCTTGGGCTCAGATCCAGGGATCCAGGAGAAACTGCATCCCACCTCTGGGAAAGAAAAGGGGCTCGAGGAGACCTGGGGGAGCTGTGATGGTTCCTCAAATGACTTTTTTTTCCTTCTGGCTTCTTCCAAGACTTTTAATTCCCAGCTCATCTTCATGTTGCCAAGCAATCACTGCCCAAGGGACCTTGTGTGTTCCACCCCCCCAAAATAATCCTTCCCCATGTGCAGACATCACCCCTCTTCTGCTGCTCAACCTGATGGATGGATTTGCTGCCGAGCCCCAGCATGAATGGAGGGGGCTGGGGAGATGATTTGGAGATCTGCACCCCTACCCTGCCCCAAGGTGAGGGGTTGGGAGGGCACCAGGCAGCCCCTGGGTTGGGCACAGCATTGCTGAAGGCACGGTGTTGGCCTTGGGGGGGGGCCTGGCACAGGCTCACAGGGGGTGAGGGGGGGGTTGTGCTCAGCCAGAGTCTACTCAGGCACTTTAAATGAAGACAAAAGAAAATGAAACAAAACCCCAAAACTCAAAACATTCATTAAATTCATTAAAACAGCCAGAAAGGGGCTGTGTGGAAAGCAGCCTCAGTATTGCCAAGTTCGAGCAAGATCCACCCCCCCCTCCCCAAAATGTGGGAGGGATGGGGGGGGGGAGGGGGGCTGTTCAGAGGGATTTTGGGGTGCTGTGTCTCCCCCCTCCATGTCCCCAGATTTAGGGGGGGGAGACACTTGAGGCAAGATGCTGACAGCTGGATCCAGCTCCTCAGGGCGAGGGGGGGGGCATCCCGAACTGAGCCCCTTTGATGCTGCTTCATCCAACTGGAGGGGGGGGGGGGCTGGGAAACTCCTTCTGGGAGCAAAATCCCCATTTTTGGGGTCAGCCCCACTCCCAGACCCAGCGTTTCAGGAAACCCTGCAGAGGACAAAGCTGCTCCCTGGGTCCTGTTGTCCCCAAAGTGGTGTTTATCCCTTGCCCCCAGTCCCAGTTTGCTCCAAACTGGCTGGTTTTTGCCCCAGTCCTGTTTTGGACCCCGCTCCTGCCTGGCACACCAGGAAGGGTCCTGCTGCTCCAAGGGAAATCCAGGCTGGGAGAAACAGAAGGAAACAGTGTCCAGCGAGCAATGCCACCTCCTCACATGTCCCCACGTCCCCATCCTGGGCAGGGTGTAGGAGCCTGAGGGGGTGGCACGACTTGGGAGGGTCCCCCCATATCCAGCCCCCACACACACCCCTCGCTCCTGCTGTGGTTTGGGTGGTTTGGGCTCGGAGGTATCCAGGGTGGGATGGATGTGCAGCTCCTGGCTCCGTTCTTGGGGGTCTCGCAGGGTGTGGAGAGGCAGGAGGGGGACCTGGCATTGTGTCCCCTCCCTCGCCAGGGTTGGGTGTGGGACAGTTCATTTGAGGGGGGTCCTGTTGCCTCTGGCTCCCACGCCGGGCTGGGGATGGGTGCAGGGCAGGAGGTTACCCAGATCTGGGGAGAGAAGGGGAGAGGAGGTGTTAGGGGTGAGAGGGAGCTCCAGGAGGTCATCCCTGCTGTGTGTCCCCATGGCCATGGGCAGCCACCAGCTGCCCCTCCTGGGGCACAGGGACCTGCTGGGGTGACCTGGGGTGGCTCTCACACAGCCAGCACCCTCCTTTTTGCCCCCCCCCCAAAATGTAAGAGGGCAACTGGAGCCAGGCTGGGAAGTGATGTCCCCACCATGGGGACATGGAGGCTGCAGCCAGGGCTGCCCCACTCCCCCCCTGGCTGCTTATGGGCACTGAGGGGTATATGAGGGGGGCACAGAGGGACCCCAACCCCAGCAGGGCACTCGCTGCCCAACCCCCCAGCCCTCTCTCCTGGCAGGACACCCTCTGGCAGCAGCTGGGGGGGGTGCTGGGGGATGCTGCTCCCCATGTGTGTGGGCACAGGTACGTGGGTGCAGGGGTGTGTGAGTGAGCACATGTGGGTGTGCACAGGGGGGGTGTGTGCAGCATAGGTGGGAGGGTCCTGGGGGTCCTGAGGGCAGCAGGATGCCCATGCCCAGCACTCATGGCTAAGGCAGCCTGAGCACCTGAGTGCCAGGTTTCTCTGCCATCAGCTTTAAGGGCCCATGTGGAGCTAAAATTGATCTTCCCACTGATACCCCCAAACACTGCAGCTCTCAGTGCTCATCCTGCAGCTGCTGGGGAGCACTGGGCACACAGCAGCCCCCTGGCACCCCCACTTGTCCCCCCTCTGTGCTGCTGGAGGCTGCAAGCAGGAGGGGATCAGGTAGGGCCCCCTCCAGTCTCCACCTTTGCCATGGTGGCTTTGTGCAGCTCTGAAGGGGTTCCTGGGTGACACCATCCATGGGATGTGTCCCATCTGTGGCACAATGCTCTCCTGGGTCCCCCAGAGGGTGGGCACTTGGCTGGAGGAGGGCAGGACACCTACGCTGATCCCCAGGGCAAGGGTGCTGGCACCACTCCCACCCCTGGGTGACACTGATGCCACCTCCATCCCTGTCCCCACATCAGGAAGCTCTGGTCTCACCATGCCCCCTCACTCCTGGAGAGATGGGGGGCTCCCAGGGAAGGACCAGCTCCATGCAGGGGGGGGTACAGCACCCATGGGTGCTCACCCACACCCACGCACTGCCTGTGCCCAAACTGGGGAGGGCACTGGGGGGCTGAGCAATATCACAAATGCATTTGTTCCACCACAGCCCTCTCTTTGCATCCCTAATTGCCTGGTGTGCCCTTGAATTTGCATAGAAGGCTTAAAATATAATTAATATTTGGCACCCAGCAAAGCTAATCCCTTCAGCCTCTGCAGCCTTATCTCGCTGGAGCCTTTATCTACTTGAGCTTAATGGGGGAGGGAGAGGAAGAAACAAACTCAGCTGCACTTATCTGAAGAGCTGCTGCTCCCCCCGGGGCAGCCCTGGCACGTCCAGGCTCAGCAGACAAGTGGCAGCAAAAAGCAAAGCAAGGGCAGGACATCCTCCCCCTCCCCCCTAAAAATCCATCCCAGCCCTGCCAGAGCCTTGGGGCTTTAGAGTGAGGCCCCAGATCCTGTGGGTTAGGATGGTGTGATGAAGCTCCTGCATCCCTGAGCATCCCCGAGCATCCCTGAGCAACCCTGAGCATCCCCGAGCATCCCAGAGCATCCCCGAGCATCCCAGAGCAACCCTGAGCATCCCAGAGAAACCCAGAGCATCCCAGAGAAACCCTGAGCATCCCTGAGCATCCCTGAGCATCCCAGAGAAACCCTGATCATCTCTGAGCATCCCTGAGCATCCCAGAGCAACCCTGAGCATCCCAGAGCATCCCTGAGCATTCCAGAGCATCCTAGAGCATCCCAGAGCATCCCAGAGCAACCCTGAGCATCCCTGAGCATCCCTAAGCAACCCTGAGCATCCCTGAGCATCCCAGACCAATCCTGAGCATCCCAGAGCATCCCTGAGCATCCCAGAGCATCCCTAAGCAACCCCGAGCATCCCAGAGAAACCCTGATCATCCCAGAGCATCCCAGAGCATCCCAGAGCATCTCTGAGCATCCCAGACCAATCCTGAGCATCCCAGAGCATCCCTGAGCATCCCTGAGCATCCCAGAGCATCCCTGAGCAACCCTGAACATCCCAGAGCATCCCAGAGCATCCCTGAGCATCCCTGAGCATCCCAGAGCATCCCTGAGCATCCCAGCACAGCCCCTGGCTCTGGACTCACGTGTAGAGCGGCTGTAGCTGTAGGTGTGACGTCTTCTGTGGCGCCTGGTAGCCGTAGGAGTCGAACCCTCCGATGAAGTCAACTGGGGAGAGGGGGGAGAGCAGCCAGGTGAGCTGGGGAGGGCAGTGGGGTGACTTCCCTGCCTCCCCCTGTCCCCCACAGGTCATGCTGTACCCTGAGCTGGTGCAGCATCCCTGGGGCAGCACAGGATCAGAGTTTGCAGCTGCATCCCAGGGAAAGGCACCATCTCAGTTTGCAGTAGCATCCTGAGTCACCACAGCACCCTGGGGACATGCAGCACCCCAGCAGCATGCCAGAAGTCTGCAGCACCCCAGGTTGCTGCAACATCCTAGGACACCACAACATCCTGGGGTCACTAAAGCACCCAGGGCCACCACAGCATCCTTGGGCCACCAGAGCATCCTTGGGCCACCACAGCATCCTGAACCACCACAGCATCCTGAACCACCACAGCATCCTTGGGGCACCACAGCATCCTTAGGGCACCACAGCATCCTTGGGGCACCACAGCATCCTTGGGACACCACAGCATCCTTGGGACACCACAGCATCCTTGGGGCACCACAGCATCCTTGGGCCACCACAGCATCCTGAACCACCACAGCATCCTTGGGGCACCACAGCATCCTTGGGGCACCACAGCATCCTTGGGGCACCACAGCATCCTTGGGGCACCACAGCATCCTTGGGGCACCACAGCATCCTTGGGGCACCACAGCATCCTTGGGCCACCACAGCATCCTGAGCCACCACAGCATCCTTGGGGCACCACAGCATCCTTGGGCCACCACAGCATCCTTGGGACACTGCAGCATCCTTGGGCCACCACAGCATCCTTAGGGCACCACAGCATCCTTGGGGCACCACAGCATCCTTGGGGCACCACAGCATCCTTGGGGCACCACAGCATCCTTAGGGCACCACAGCATCCTTGGGGCACCACAGCATCCTTGGGCCACCACAGCATCCTGAGCCACCACAGCATCCTTGGGCCACCACAGCATCCTTGGGGCACCACAGCATCCTTGGGGCACCACAGCATCCTTGGGGCACCACAGCATCCTTAGGGCACCACAGCATCCTTGGGCCACCACAGCATCCTGAGCCACCACAGCATCCTGAACCACCACAGCATCCTTGGGGCACCACAGCATCCTTGGGGCACCACAGCATCCTTGGGCCACCACAGCATCCTTGGGGCACCACAGCATCCTTGGGCCACCACAGCATCCTTGGGACACTGCAGCATCCCAGGTCATGGCAGCATGGCAGGAAAACCTGTCAGCCCAGGGCAGCACAGCATCCTGGGTCCCCAGGGCATCCCAGGCTGCAGCAACACCCCCTGTCATGGCAGCACCCTGGGTGACCACAGCATCCCAGCATAGTACCAGTGTGAGACAGGGGAAAGAGTGACTCTTCTCCTCACCACAACAGCCCTTGTGTCTCAGGCTGGGCCAAGTGGGTAAAATTACCCTGTCACTGTGTCCTGAGTGGGTGTTTAAGGAGAATTGTGGGGGAATTACAGCTTGTTTAAAGCCTGTCAGTGAGGGCAATTGCAGACACCAGTTTCCATGGCTGTGATTTCCAGCCCAGCAGTTCACACCCCTCTGGCTGGCAGAGCCCATCACCCACCCACCCAGCCCTGGGGCACTCGCTGGACACAGTGTCAGACCCCCAGACCTGATGTGATGGGTGGTTACCCCAACTTCTCCCATGAGCATCCTATGTGCCCCTAGACCCAAACCCTCAACCAGGGGTTTGCCAGCGCTGGGACAGGCACCACACACAGCCAAGCTGGGGTTTCCAAACTACTGTGGGCACCCTAACACAACCCTTCTCCCCAAAACAAGTACATTCATCCCCATGGATGCCCATGTATTGGGCCCCCAGTACAAGGAAGATGTGGGGCTGTTGGAGAGGGGTCAGAGGAGCCACGGAGATGCTCAGAGGGCTGGAGCAGCTCCCCTATGGAGAGAGGCTGAGGGAGCTGGGCTGGGTCAGCCTGGAGAAGAGAAGGCTGTGGGGGGACCTCATTGCAGCCTTCCAGTGCCTGAAGGGAGCAGAGGAACAGGAGGGGAATCAGCTTGTTAAAGGGCAGAGACTGGCAGGACAAGGGGGATGGAGTGAAGCTGGAGGAGGGAAGGGTTAGATTGGATATTAGGGGGAAGTTCTTTGCAGAGAGAGTGGTGAGGGGCTGGAACAGGCTGCCCAGAGAGGGGGTGGATGCCCCATCCCTGGGGGTGTTCAAGGCCAGGTTGGCTGGGGCCCTGGGCAACCTTGTGTAGCTCCAGGCTTGAGGTTGGTGGCCCTGCCTGTGGCAGGGGGTTGGAGCTCTGTGATCCTTGGGGTCCCTTCCAACCCAGCCCAGTCTGGGATTCTATGAAACAGCACAGTGAGCTTGAGGTGTGGGGGGTGTGTGTGTTGGGGGGAGCCCAGTTCTCCCAGCATATTTATCTCCCCGACTCAATATTCAGCCAGCTCTCAATTTTGATGCCATCCATCCATTTCCAAATCTAATAAACTATTCCATTAAAAAAGCTGCATTTGAATCTCAGGCTCCAGCAGCATGAATATTGAAAGTGTATTGAATGCAGGAGTTTGTTTGAATGCAAACACACTCCAAAGCCAGTGGCAACAGATAAACCCTTTTGCCAGCTCCCTGGGTACAGAAACAAGTTATTACCTCAGGCAGTGTCCAATTTCACACAGAGATTTTCCTTTTCCACTACACTGCTTCCCAGCAAGGGGTGGGGGAAGGAAAAACATGGGGATGCTGAACCCCAACATCTCCTGGGCTGGGACCATCTGTGGGTCCACCGGTGCTGGGACCATCTGTGGGTCCACACTGGGGATGCTGAGCCTGATGCTGCAGGGATGGAGCCCGGTGCTGAGAGCATCTCAGTGCCTTTTTGCTGTGCTGTGGTTGGGGCACATCCCTGCCTGGGGTTGGGTGCTGGGAGCTGCCAGCTGGGGACAATTAATTAATGGCAGATGAGCATTTAATGCAGTTGGATGGCCACAGCCTTAACAGCCTGGTTAATTGGGGCTGGGGTGCTCAGTGCTTCAGGAGGGGTGTTTGTGGGGATCCTTAGGGCCTGGCACAGGCTGCCCAGGGAGGGGCTGTCACCTTCCCTGGGGGTGTTTAAAAAAGGGGAGATGAGGTGCTCAGGGATCTGGTTTAGCTTAGGATGGGAATGGTTGGACTTCATGAGCTTAAAGGGCTTTTCCAACCTTGGGATTCTGTGAAAGCACAGTATAGCTTGTATAAAATCAGCCTGGGATTTTGCTGAAATTGCTGGTTTTACCCCTGCTTTGGGGTGAAAAACCTCGAGGTGGGAAGGAGGGATCAGCCACCCCACTGTCCACAGGGATCCTGGCCAGGGGGGGTGTAATATTCCCCTTCCATTGCCTGGGTGGCTGTCAAAAGCACAAGGCTGGTGCTGGGAGATGTGAGCAGTGAGGACAGGACTCCCACATCCCCCACGGGCCAGACCCACTCTGGGAGCAGCACTGCTGTGGTGTGGGAGCAGCTCTTCACAGATTCTCCCTGCTGCCAGGCTGGACCTGGGGGGGACGCTCTGTCCTGGAGGAGATGCTCTGAATTTGGGTCAGTGGGGAGTAGCAGGAGAGATACTGGCCCTAAATCCAGCCCTGAGCAGCTGCACATGGGGATGAGCATCCTGGCTTCAAGAGGAGCTGGGCTCCTACTGTGGTGCTGGTGTGCACACTGGGGATGCTGGTGTAACAGCCCAGGGATGCTGGTGTAACAGCCCAAGGATGCTGGTATGCACGCTGGGGATGCTGGTGTGCATGCTGGGGATGCTGGTGTAACAGCCCAGGGATGCTGGTGTGCACACTGGGGATGCTGGTGTAACAGCCCAGGGATACTGGTGTGCACACTGGGGATGCTGGTGTAACAGCCCAGGGATGCTGGTGTGCACACTGGGGATGCTGGTGTAACAGCCCAGGGATACTGGTGTGCACACTGGGGATGCTGGTGTAACAGCCCAGGGATGCTGGTGTGCACACTGGGGATGCTGGTGTAACAGCCCAGGGATGCTGGTGTAGCAGCCCAGGGATGCTGGTGTGCACACTGGGGATGCTGGTGTAACAGCCCAGGGATACTGGTGTGCACACTGGGGATGCTGGTGTAACAGCCCAGGGATGCTGGTGTGCACACTGGGGATGCTGGTGTAACAGCCCAGGGATACTGGTGTGCACACTGGGGATGCTGGTGTAACAGCCCAGGGATACTGGTGTGCACACTGGGGATGCTGGTGTAACAGCCCAGGGATGCTGGTGTGCACACTGGGGATGCTGGTGTAGCAGCCCAGGGATGCTGGTGTGCACACTGGGGATGCTGGTGTGCACACTGGGGATGCTGGTGTAGCAGCCCAGGGATGCTGGTGTGCACACTGGGGATGCTGGTGTGCACACTGGGGATGCTGGTGTAGCAGCCCAGGGATGCTGGTGTGCACACTGGGGATGCTGGTGTGCACACTGGGGATGCTGGTGTAACAGCCCAGGGATGCTGGTGTGCACACTGGGGATGCTGGTGTAGCAGCCCAGGGATGCTGGTGTGCACACTGGGGATGCTGGTGTGCACACTGGGGATGCTGGTGTAACAGCCCAGGGATGCTGGTGTAACAGCCCAGGGATGCTGGTGTGCACACTGGGGATGCTGGTGTAACAGCCCAGGGATACTGGTGTGCACACTGGGGATGCTGGTGTAACAGCCCAGGGATGCTGGTGTGCACACTGGGGATGCTGGTGTGCACACTGGGGATGCTGGTGTAACAGCCCAGGGATGCTGGTGTGCACACTGGGGATGCTGGTGTAGCAGCCCAGGGATGCTGGTGTAACAGCCCAGGGATGCTGGTGTGCACACTGGGGATGCTGGTGTAGCAGCCCAGGGATGCTGGTGTGCACACTGGGGATGCTGGTGTGCACACTGGGGAGTGGGGACCGTCTCCACCTCTTGTGTGCTGGTGTGGGGATGAACCCTGAGCCCAGGCATCAGCTGCAACCCACCCTGTCCCTGCAGCTGAAGGCTCTGGGCACTGCAGTCCCGTGGCAGCTCAGCTGTCCCTGTCCCACTCCTCTCCCAGCCCTGGCCAGGGTGCAGCACCCTCTGTGAGGCAGATCAGGGAGACCACTGGTGACATGGGCTGGCACCTCTCACATCCCTCATTCACCAGGGATGGAAAAACAGGGCAAGAAACCCAACTAAAGGGATCCCTTAGCCCACCTGAGACCCAGCCAGTGCTCCCCTGTCCCCGGTGAGGTGCTGGCCCAGGCTGCTGTGTAGTGCTGCATCACTCCCCCCTCCCCAGGACCACCAGCCAGGGCACTCACAGCTGTCTTCTTCCTCCAGGAACACTTTGCTGACGTAGCAGGCGTAGACAAAGCCAAAGAGCTGCAAAACAACAGTGGGCAGAGAGGGAAATGGGTTATCAGGGTGATGGGCAGCACAGCACTGGGAGGGGATGGCGGTGGGTGCTGCGAGGCGGATGCCTGGGAGCATCCTGGGGGGACTGGGAGCATCCTGGGGGGACAGGGAGCATCCTGGGGAGGGTCAGGGCTGCCTCCAGGCTGGCAGTGCTGGAGCCCATCTCTAGTGGGTATGGGTGTGGTGGCAGGACAAGGGTGGTGGCTCTTGGGGGGGATGAGGAGACATTGTGGTGGCTCTTGTTGGGGGATGAGGAGACATTGTGGTGGCTCTTGGGGGAGGATGAGGAGACATTGTGGTGGCTCTTGGGGGGGATGAGGAGACATTGTGGTGGCTCTAGAGGGGGGATGAGGAGACATTGTGGTGGCTCTAGAGGGGGATGAGGAGACATTGTGGTGGCTCTAGAGGGGGGATGAGGAGACATTGTGGTGGCTCTAGAGGGGGGATGAGGAGACATTGTGGTGGCTCTAGAGGGGGGATGAGGAGACATTGTGGTGGCTCTAGAGGGGGATGAGGAGACATTGTGGTGGCTCTAGAGGGGGGATGAGGAGACATTGTGGTGGCTCTAGAGGGGGGATGAGGAGACATTGTGGTGGCTCTAGAGGGGGGATGAGGAGACATTGTGGTGGCTCTTGGGGGAGGATGAGGAGACATTGTGGTGGCTCTTGGGGGAGGATGAGGAGACATTGTGGTGGCTCTAGAGGGGGATGAGGAGACATTGTGGTGGCTCTAGAGGGGGATGAGGAGACATTGTGGTGGCTCTAGAGGGGGATGAGGAGACATTGTGGTGGCTCTAGAGGGGGGATGAGGAGACATTGTGGTGGCTCTAGAGGGGGGATGAGGAGACATTGTGGTGGCTCTAGAGGGGGGATGAGGAGACATTGTGGTGGCTCTAGAGGGGGGATGAGGAGACATTGCACTGGGACAGGAACACAAAGGGTGCTGAGCCCTGTTAGCACTGGGTGCCCCCTTGGTGGGTGCATGGCAGCTTCTCCAGACCCCAATTCCCTTTAAACCTTGATTTTCCCACAGCCCCCCAAAGCTCCCTGAGAGTTTTCCTTCCACTTGCATCTCCTTCCCACCTCCCCAGGGGGTGAGACAGCCACCAAGAAGGGGGAACCCCCCTTTCCAACCAGCAGCATCCAGCCCACATCCTACCAGGTTTATGGGCTGGGCAGCACCCTCAGAGTGCTGGCACAGGCTCCAGCTTCTCCTCTCTTCCCAACCTTGAGCCAACACCACCCCTCCTCAACGCTCTAAAATAGATGCATGATGATGGGACCTCTCCAGCTGGACCACAGCAGCTCTGCCCCACCCTGCCCATCATTCCTCCCCTCCTGCTTCACAGTTTGGGATGAGGGCTGAGGAGGGAAGGTGCCAGCAGCTGCCCTTACCGCCAGGAATATCTGTGTGGCACTGCTCAGCACCTCGATGTACTGGTAGTCGAGCAGGCAGCCGCTGACGGTGATGACGTGGTGGTCCTCAGGTGCCAGGTTGGAGTTCACCACTGGTGTCACCAGGCAGCCTGGCCCGTTCTCCATCCACCACGAGCGATGCAGTGAGGTATTGAAGGTCATGATGAAGTCTCTGTCCTGTGGGAGGGGAGTGGAGGACACACAGGGTGGGGCTGGGGCTCTGTGCAGGGCAAGGTGGACACAGAGTGGCCATTCCCCACCCCGGGATGCTCCAGGCACCCAGAGCATGTTCATGCCCACACATCTCCTGAACCTGCAGCCAGCATCCCCAGGGGCTGTGGCTTCATCCCATCCTGGTGTCACACACCATTTGGTCACACACACATCCTGGTGTCACACAGCACCCAGACCAGGTGTCCAGGTGACACCACGGATGGCACAGCACAGTCCCCAGGGAGCCATCCATCCAACACATGGGACCACAGGATCACCTCACCAGCGTGGTCCAGGGATGCAGAGCAGAGAGGGTTTCAAGGTGCCACCTTGCAGGGCCCCCCTCATGCCACCCCCTCCTCATCAGCCCATCACCAGGCTTTGGGGGGGGCTCCAGGTTTGATCTGCAGCCTCCCTGTCCCAAGGGCCAGCACCAGGGTCAGGCAAGACACAGTGCTCACCCCCAGCCCCTGCCTGCCCCCTCCCTGACTGCAATTCAATCAGAGCAGCAAGATGGGGTCTGGGCTTGATCCCAGGAGGCACCACACACTGATACCCCCCAGATGTGGCAGGGAAACAGGGGCTGAGTGGGTTGGGATGCAGCCCCAGCACAGGGCTCTTGCAGGCAGCAGCAGCGTGGCTGGGTGAGCACCCATCTCATGGAGGGTCCCCCCAGCATGGTGGGGTGTGTGCCCACCCCACCCCACCTCACAGAGGGTCCTCTCAGCCCCTCTCTGCACCACCAGCCCCTGGGGCTGTCAGGGGGCTGGGAAACCCACTGAGCATCTCTGGTGGGAAATCACCAACCTGGGCTTAAAAGATTTTTTGGGGGGGGGGGGTTGGAGGTGGGGAAAATATAGAAAGAAAGTGGGTTTGGGTTTCTAAAACCAAAGGATGTGGGTTGAAGTGCTGGCAAGCACGACCAGGGGGTGTGCTGGCACTGCAGCATCACTGAGGAACGGGGGATTTCCACCACAAACCCTCAGTGGGAGCAAATTCTCTGTGCCTGCTGCACCTACCCAGCAGTTCAGCTTGTGAGAGGAGCCTCAAACGACCTGGAGCAACATGGGAAGGTGGGTTTGTCCTTACAGCCCCCCCCCCCGCCCCCATCTGAAGCCCTCTTCCCTCCTGTGGCAGCTGCAGAGCAAACTGGAGCCTGTTGCCCTGAGCACAGCACAGGGAACAGCATCCTCAGAGCCCGGAGTGGGGCTCACCCCAGCCATGGGCTGAGGATGCTCAACCCATGGAGAGGTCCAGCACCATCACCTCCAGCTCTGCTTTTCTGGCTGGGTACCAGCTGGAATTTAATAGCCCAGGGTGGGGTGACCCACTGAGGCACAGCTCCCATCACCCCCCTCACCCCCATCACCCCCTCACCCCATCACCCCCATCACCCCCTCACCCCCATCACCCCCCTCACCCCATCACCCCCATCACCTCCTCATCCCCATCACCCCCCTCACCCCCCTCACCCCCATCACCCCCATCACCTCCTCATCCCCATCACTCCCATCACCCCCTCACCCCATCACCCCCATCACCCCCTCACCCCCCTCACCCCCATCACCCCCTCACCCCCATCATCCCACTCATCCCCATCACTCCCATCACCCCCTCACCCCCATCACCCCCCTCACCCCCCTCACCCCCATCACCCCCATCACCTCCTCATCCCCATCACCCCCATCACCCCCCTCACCCCCCTCACCCCCTCACCCCCATCATCCCACTCATCCCCATCACTCCCATCACCTCCTCACCCCCATCACCCCCCTCACCCCCCTCACCCCCATCCCCCCCTCACCCCCATCCCCCCCTCACCCCCATCACCTCCTCATCCCCCTCACCCCCCTCACCTCCCTCACCCCCATCACCCCCATCATCCCACTCACCCCCATCACCCCATCACCCCCCTCACCCCCCTCACCCCCATCACCCCCCTCACCCCCCTCACCCCCCTCACCCCCTCACCCCCATCACCCCCTCACCCCATCACCCCCCTCACCCCCATCACCCCCCTCACCCCCCTCACCCCCATCACCTCCTCACCCCCCTCACCCCCATCACCTCCTCACCCCCCTCACCCCATCACCCCCCTCTCCCCATCACCCCCATCACCCCAATCACCCCCTCACCCTCCTCACCCCATCACCCCCCTCACCCCATCACCCCCCTCACCCCCATCACCTCCTCACCCCCATCACCTCCTCACCCCCCTCACCCCCATCACCTCCTCACCCCCCTCACCCCCATCACCTCCTCACCCCCCTCACCCCCTCACCCCCATCACCTCCTCACCCCCCTCACCCCCCTCACCCCCATCACCCCCTCACCCCCTCACCCCCATCACATCCTCACCCCCCTCACCCCCCTCACCCCCATCACCCCCATAACCTCCTCACCCCCCTCACCCCCATCACCCCCCTCACCCCCTCACCCCCATCACATCCTCACCCCCCTCACCCCCATCACCCCCATCACCCCCATAACCTCCTCACCCCCTCACCCCCATCACCCCCTCACCCCCATCACATCCTCACCCCCCTCACCCCCGGGAGACTTTAAGGCCATTAATGCTCTCTAGCCACTCTCCTGACACTGCTGGGTGCTCCAGGGCTGAGCAGAGCCCCAGAAAAACCTGGAAAATTTGCAATATGAAGCGGGGGGGGGGTCTCCTCTTCTCCCCCCCCATCCCCACCTTGCCCATCCCTGCCTGCACTGCAAGCTGAGCTGCTGGAGACCCTGCCCCAAACTTTCCCATCCCTGCTCATCCCCCCATGGCCCCTCTCCCCCCTGTCTCCTTGCTGGTGTGTTGGGAAACGCTGCTGCCTGCTTTCTGCACCCCAGAAACCCCATCAGTGCCAAGGGTGCCCCAGGACTAACGAGTGCCCTGCAATTCCTGACTCATCAGCCTCATTAACTTTGCACTCCAGCTTCAAAGCCCACCCCCACCCAGCCTGGCCCAAACTGGCTGGCTGGCTGTCCATCCCATGCATGCCTGGGTGCTCGGGGCCCCCTGTGGAGGCACCCCCAGCACCCAGGTAGGTGCTCAGCAGACAGGATGGGGGCACCCACAGGCTCTGGGGAGAGAGGAGGAGGAGAGAAAGGTGGAGGGAAGGTGGATGGGGAGGAAGAGGAGGCAGGCAGGGGGTGTTACCTGTGACAAGTGTCCCACCTCCAGGTAGAAGCAGATGATGAAGGCGTTCCAGCCGACCCACAGCACCAGCCACACTGCATACTGCAGGGAGAAGAGGAGGTCAGGGGGTGCTACACCAACCCTCCTCCCCATCCACACCCCTCTGCACCCTGCTCCCTGGATCCCAACAGGGATTTAGGGTTGGATACAGGAGGGGGACCTGGTCCTGTGCCATCCTCAGGGATGAAGATGCTGCACCCAGGCGTGGGGAGCAGCCCCCTGGGGGGGGGTACCTACCATCATGAGGTATCTGGATCTGTACTGGATGGTCCCAAAAATACCCAAAATAACAGCCATGATGTGTAAAAAATTAGCCAGGATGGGTGCCCACTGGTAGCCCAGGAAATCAAAGATCTGCCTCTCCAGTGCTGCTACCTGCAAGAGAGCAGAGAGGGTGCTGGTGTCAGAGCACAGGGGTGCTGGTGTCAGAGGGGTGCTGGTGTCAGAGCACAGGGGGTGCTGGTGTCAGAGCACAGAGGGGTGCTGGTGTCAGAGCACAGGGGTGCTGGTGTCAGAGGGGTGCTGGTGTCAGAGCACAGAGGGGTGCTGGTGTCAGAGGGGTGCTGGTGTCAGAGGGGTGCTGGTGTCAGAGCACAGGGGTGCTGGTGTCAGAGGGGTGCTGGTGTCAGAGGGGTGCTGGTGTCAGAGCACAGGGGGTGCTGGTGTCAGAGGGGTGCTGGTGTCAGAGCACAGGGGTGCTGGTGTCAGAGCACAGGGGGTGCTGGTGTCAGAGGGGTGCTGGTGTCAGAGCACAGGGGTGCTGGTGTCAGAGCACAGGGGGTGCTGGTGTCAGAGGGGTGGTGGTGTCAGAGGGGTGCTGGTGTCAGAGCACAGGGGGTGCTGGTGTCAGAGGGGTGCTGGTGTCAGAGGGGTGCTGGTGTTAGAGGGGTGCTGGTGTCAGAGCACAGGGGGTGCTGGTGTCAGAGGGGTGCTGGTGTCAGAGGGGTGCTGGTGTCAGAGCACAGAGGGGTGCTGGTGTCAGAGCACAGGGGGTGCTGGTGTCAGAGGGGTGCTGGTGTCAGAGGGGTGCTGGTGTCAGAGCACAGGGGGTGCTGGTGTCAGAGGGGTGCTGGTGTCAGAGGGGTGCTGGTGTCAGAGCACAGGGGGTGCTGGTGTCAGAGGGGTGCTGGTGTCAGAGGGGTGCTGGTGTTAGAGGGGTGCTGGTGTCAGAGGGGTGCTGGTGTCAGAGCACAGGGGGTGCTGGTGTCAGAGGGGTGCTGGTGTCAGAGGGGTGCTGGTGTCAGAGCACAGAGGGGTGCTGGTGTCAGAGCACAGGGGGTGCTGGTGTCAGAGGGGTGCTGGTGTCAGAGGGGTGCTGGTGTCAGAGCACAGGGGGTGCTGGTGTCAGAGGGGTGCTGGTGTCAGAGCACAGGGGTGCTGGTGTCAGAGGGGTGCTGGTGTCAGAGCACAGGGGTGCTGGTGTCAGAGGGGTGCTGGTGTCAGAGCACAGAGGGGTGCTGGTGTCAGAGCACAGGGGTGCTGGTGTCAGAGGGGTGCTGGTGTCAGAGCACAGGGGTGCTGGTGTCAGAGGGGTGCTGGTGTCAGAGCACAGGGGTGCTGGTGTCAGAGCACAGGGGGTGCTGGTGTCAGAGCACAGAGGGGTGCTGGTGTCAGAGCACAGGGGTGCTGGTGTCAGAGGGGTGCTGGTGTCAGAGCACAGGGGTGCTGGTGTCAGAGGGGTGCTGGTGTCAGAGGGGTGCTGGTGTCAGAGCACAGGGGTGCTGGTGTCAGAGGGGTGCTGGTGTCAGAGGGGTGCTGGTGTCAGAGCACAGGGGGTGCTGGTGTCACAGCAGGACATTGGTCCCCACAGCAGCTCCTGGGCTGCTAGAGGCAAAGAGCAGCCAGTAACTCCTGGGCTGAATAGTTGCAATATATTGCACCTATCACAGACTAATTATCCCACAGGTAATTAGTTGCAGTAGCCTGTGGGATGCACCAGCCAGCAGTGGGTGAATGCACTGCAGCAAGGGATGGGTTATTAGGAATAATTGGAGCTCAGAGGGGAGCAGAGGGATGCCAGCACCCTCTGTGACTCAGTTTCCCCCACTGCTCAGATCTCAGGCACTGCTGAAAATCACCCTCCAGGCTGAGCTTATCCCTGAGCTCAGCTTACCCAGGTCACGCTCAGGGGATCTTCCAAGTGGTTTTTCTGCCTCCTCACACGCCTCCCCATGGGATGCTGTGGGGGTTTGGTCCCTGTTACCTTCATAACCCACAAACGAGGCCGTGCTGCAGCTTAATGAGTTGCAGGGCAATCAGAGATTGCAGCCAGTGTGATCCTCCTGTGATCCCAGGGCTGCTCTCTGGCTCTATTTCCTACCAGCCTGGGGTCTATTACTCTTAATTACAGGATTAAAGAAAGCTGAGGTAGGAGTGCTGGAGCATTCACCAGTGGTTTTAAGGTGAAAAATGGAGGTTTTGTGTTTTTTGAGGGGACTCTGGGGTGTGTGAGATGCCACACAGGGACGGGGCTGCAGCGACACGTGTCTCCAGCAGCCTTGAAAAGAGAAAACCTTCTTTACATTTCTCTTTCTGGCAGCCCAGCCCTGTCTCCTGGCTCTGTGAGATGCCCCAGATTCACCTGATAAACCCCATGAGCTCCAGGGACCTGAGTCCTCCCCATGGCACCGTGCCTCAGTTTCCCCTCCCAGTGCAATGACTCCTGGCAGAGAAGTAGGAGTTTATCCAGAAGAAGTGCAGGAGGAAATGAGCTTCACATCCCCTCCCTGCTCACCAGCAGCTTCCCCTGCTTATCTGGACTTAGGGGAGCTCCATCCTGGTGCTCCCTGAAGCTCCCATGGGCATTACAGCTGCGGGGCTGCCCCAGGGCCCTGCAGCATCCCTGCACATCCAGCCTGACTTAATGTGTCCTAATTACAGGAGGGAAGTAAATGAGGTGGCAAAAGTCCTTCCCTGAGCGTTTTGTGAGGATGCAACATGGCTAATGCCTCTGTGTGCACAACTGCCAGCCGTGCCTCAGTTTCCCCATCCATTGTGAACCTAATGAGGTGCAACACTGCCAAGTGTCAGGTGTTGCACTTGGGCTGGAAGAATCCCAGACACAGATACAGACTGGAAGAGGAGATCCTGGAGAGCAGCCCTGCTGAGAAGGACCTGGGGATTCTGGTGGATGAGAAACTTCCCATGAGCCAGCAGTGGCTCTGGCAGCTGGGAAGGGCAATGGGATCCTGGGATCCATCAGCAGAGGGGTGGCAGCAGGGACAGGGAGGGGATTGTCCCTCTCTGCTCTGCCCTCCTGAGGCCCCAGCTGGATCCTGTGTCCAGAGCTGGGGCCCCAGGACAAGAAAGATGTGGGACTGTTGGAGAGGGGTCAGAGGAGCCACGGAGATGCTCAGAGGGCTGGAGCAGCTCCCCTATGGAGAGAGGCTGAGGGAGCTGGGCTGGGTCAGCCTGGAGAAGAGAAGGCTGTGGGGGGACCTCATTGCAGCCTTCCAGTCCCTGAAGGGAGCAGAGGAACAGGAGGGGAATCAGCTTGTTAAAGGGCAGAGACTGGCAGGACAAGGGGGATGGAGTGAAGCTGGAGGAGGGAAGGGCAAGATGAGATATTAGGGGGAAGTTCTTTGCAGAGAGAGTGGTGAGGGGCTGGAACAGGCTGCCCAGAGAGGGGGTGGGTGCCCCGTCCCTGGGGGTGTTCAAGGCCAGGTTGGATGGGGCCCTGGGCAACCTTGTGTAGCTCCAGGCCTGGAGGTTGGTGGCCCTGCCTGTGGCAGGGGGTTGGAGCTCTGTGGCCCTTGGGGTCCCTTACTAACCCAGCCCAGTCTGGGATTCTATGATTGAGCATCATGCACTCATTGAATTGTCTTAACAAGGGTTCTAATTAATGCCTATTTTAGCCCAGATCCATCCTGCCAGCAGGGAGGAAAGGCAATGGCAGAGCTGAGGACTGGGGTATCCCACCTCTCCCTACCCCCAGGATAGGATCAGCTGGCCCAGAGGAGCCCAGGTTCAATGAGAGGTGATGTAAAGCCACAGAGCAGCCAAAGCCCAGGCAGCTCCTGGATCCACAGGGCTGGGGCTGTTTGCATGGAGGTTTAATTCACTTCCATGCTGTTTAAACTCTCTGAGGAAACAGCCTTTGGAAATACTTACAACTGGCCCGTAAATCTTTTCAATTGAGGGCTGTAAATAATAAATGATACAAGGAGCGTGGTGCTGGGGGCTTTATAGCCACCCATCGATCTGCTGGCTGCTGACAGAGCTGCTTAGCAGGAGCACCATGCAGAGGCTGTGAGGTTTGGGTAGTGGAGAGTCTGTGAGGTGAAGGATGGGGCTGGGAAGAGCCTCAGGAGCATCCCATGGAGATGGAGCCATGGGCTGTGCCACCTCCAGCCCAGCCCCTCAAGCAGGGAGAGGCTGAAGGAAGAGGAGTTGGGAAGAACCTGGGTGGGCTGAATCCTTCTTCATCCCACTGTGGTCTCCCCCCACAGATAAGCCTGGGCTGCTAATGGCACTGAAAGGCTTTGCCAGAGCCAGCCAGCAAGGGGAACGCTGCTCTGTGTGTGCCAGAGTGTGAGAGCATCCCCTCCAGTGAGGAGCAGATCCTGGGGGGGTTCAGCCTCGTGGGATGCTGGTTAAGGGAAATACAGGGACACAGCACAAACTGAGGCTGCAGCTCCCCAGTACTTGCTGCCTGCTGAGCACCAAGGGCATCCCCAGTGCACCTCAGCAGCCTGATGCCCAGTTTCATGAGTGGGGAAACTGAGGCACAGCCACGCTCCAGGCAGAGCAGCAGGCACAGGTTCAGCAATCTTCACACAGGGCTGAGAAAGCACCTTCTTCAGCTCAACCCCACGCTCCTGGCTTCCTCCAAGCCTTTTCTTGTGGGTCCAGCACCCAGAGCATCCTCACCCCATCTTTTGGGGGTGAGATGACACTCAGGCTTCAACACTGTTCCTCAGCAGTGGAAGCAAGAGCAGTGAGCAAGCCAGGCCATGGGGCTCTCAGCACTGTTGGTGAGCATGGCAAGGGGCTACCTCCAAGTCACTTGGGGACAAGCAGCATCCAATCCCCCCCACCTCCAAACCAAGGTGACTTGCAGAGCTCAGAGCATCCTCCCCAGCCTGTCCTGGGGTATTTCCCATGCTAATAGCAGCCCCATTAACCACATCCCCCTCATTAACACCCCATTCCAGCACTTACTGGAAGCTGTGTTGGCTCCCAGGAGGGGTGCAGGGCTGGGAACCACACCCCCATCCTGCTGCTAATTAAGATAAACCATTGCAGCCGATCAATGCAACGAGTTTCAGGGCTCCCTCTTAATTAAACACTCTCTGGTTTATTGATCGGCCCCAAAAGTTCCCTTTGCCAGCAAATCATATCAATTAGTCGGGGGCAGGCGTGTGCCAGGGCTCTGCTAATTGAAGCACACTGCCTGCAATGATTTCATTTTAATCAAGAAATCGAAGCAGGAGAGATGCAGGGACCAGGCACCATCTGTGTGTGGCAGCCCCCAGGGAGGAGGGGACCGACAGATCCTTCCCCAGGGAGGAGGGGACAGACAGCTCCCACCCCAGGGAGGAGGGGACCGACAGCTCCCACCCTAGGGAGGAGGGGACAGACAGCTCCCACCCCAGGGAGAAGGGGACCAACAGCTCCGCCCCCCCTAGGGCTCAGCCCTGAGGCTCTGGGTGGGCAGAACCAGGGAGGAAAATGGGGTTTCTTTAGGAGGGCTGATGGCAAATTCCTGTAGGAAGGAGCTCGCCTGTCCCTGGATTCACCTCGTGGGTCTGGCACCTTCATCTTCCTCAGACCCATCCCATTGCTCAGTGGGGATTGCCCAGTCTGTTTTAATCCCCATGACAAGGGTGGGAGAGATGAAGCCAGCTCTGGCTGTGCCATGAGGATTGTAGAGGCGCCAGGAAGCACCTTCCCCATGTCCCATCCTTGCTGGATTTAGTCTGGAGGTTGGGAATCCCCCCTGCAGCCCCAGCTGAGCAGCACTGGGCAGGGACCCCTTCCAGGGTGCTCAGAACCCCATCCAGCCTGACCTTGAGCACTTCCAGTGTGGAATCACAGACTGGTTTGGGCTGGAAGGGATCTCCAAAGAGCATCTAATCCACCCACCCCACCATGGGCACAGACATCTTTCATGTTGCCCCAAGCCCCATCCAGCCTGGCCTCAAGCCCTGCCAGGGGTGGATTCCTCCCACTGACCTGGGGGTGCAGCCCAGGACACAGTTGGTGTGCACACTGATGGGGTATGGCCAGCTTGTCATCCACTGGTACCCCAAAGCCCCCCTCTGCAGGGCTGATCTCAATCCCATCCATCACCAGTCTGTACTGGTGCTGGACACTGGTCCTGGGTGCAAGACCTTGCACTGGGTCTGGTTGCACTGCAGCCTGTCCAGGTCCCTCTGGATGCCATCCCATCCCTCCAGAGCATCAAGTGCCCCACTCAGCTTGGTGGACTTGCTGTGGGTGCACTTGATCCCAGTGCCTACATCACCAATGAAGACATTAAATAGTACTGGTCCCAGTATGGACCTTTGAAGGGCACCATTCATCACCCATCTCCACGTGGACACTGAGCCATTGAGTGCAACGCTTTGGATCACAGAATCACAGAGCTGTAGGGGTTAGAAGGGGCCTCCAGAGCCCATGGGGTCCAACCCCCTGCCAGAGCAGGGTCCCTAGGACAGGTCACACAGGTCGGTGTCCAGAGGGGGCTGGAATCTCTCCAGAGAAGGAGACTCCACACCCCCTGGGCAGCCTGTCCCAGGGCTCCCTCACCCTCACTGGGGAAAAGTTCTTCCCCATGTTGGTGTGGAACTCCCTGTGCTCCAACTTGCAGCCATTGCCCCTTGTCCTGTCCCCACAGACACTGAAAAGGGGCTGGCCATTTCCCCCTGCATCCCATCCTTCAGATATTGATAAACATTAATCAGGTCCCCCCTTAGTCTTCTTCTCTCCAGGCTGAACAGCCCCAGCTCACTCAGCCTTTCCTCACAGGGGAGATGCTCCAGGCCCTTCATCATCTCTGTAGCCTCCTCTGGACTCTCTCCAGGAGATCCCTGTCTTTTTTATCCCAGGGAGCCCAGAACTGGACACAATACTCCAGGTGGGGCCTGACCAGGGCAGAGTAGAGAGGGAGGATCCCCTCCTTTGACCTGCTGGCCACACTCCTCTTGATGCCCCCAGGATCCCTTTGTCTCTCTCAGCCCCCAGGGCACACTGCTGGCTCATGGCCACCCTGTCACCCACCAGGACCCCCAGGTCCTTCTCCACAGAGCTCCTCTCCAGCAGGTCACCCCCAGGCTGTCCTGATTCCAGCAGTTATTCCTTCCCAGGTGCCAGACTCTCCACTTGCTTTTGTTGAACTTCATCTGGTTTCTCCCTGCCCAGCTCTCCAGCCTGCCCAGGTCTCTCTGGATGGCAGTGCAGTGTCCTGTGTGTCAGCCACCCCTCCCAAAATGGATGCAGCCATCCAGCCAACACCATGGCCATCCAACAGTCTATCCATCCAACCCACACCTCCAATTTGAAGCTGAGGGTGTTGGGAGGATGTCTTACTGCATCCCACCCTCTGCTCTTGAGATGAATGAACCCTGCCCTGCCCAGTCACACAGCAGCAGACAGCCTGCCTGGGGGGACCAAGTCCTTCTGCTGCACAGCAGGATGGACACCATGTGTGCAGGGTGGCCATGAGGTCCCAGCACAGCCCTGGGACAGCCATCACCCCACCCTGCCCACCAGGGACCTTCTGGAGCCACCACAGCATCCCCCAGCCCATGACCCTGCCTGGGATTCACGGAAGGGAGATCTGGCAGCAGATCCCTCCATCATATCCACCACACCTGGTGCCTCATAGAGGCTCCTCCAAAACCCACTGAATTACCACCAAAACCAAAGGGACATGAGGATGTGGCCACCTGCAGACACAAACAATGTGTCTGGGTGCTCAGGAGTCTCAGCCATCACAGGGATGAGTTATCCATGTCCTGCTCAAACACTGTCACAACAGGCCACAGAGATGCTCAGAGGGCTGGAGCAGCTCCCCTATGGAGAGAGGCTGAGGGAGCTGGGCTGGGTCAGCCTGGAGAAGAGAAGGCTGTGGGGGGACCTCATTGCAGCCTCCCAGTGCCTGAAGGGAGCAGAGGAACAGGAGGGGAATCAGCTTGTTAAAGGGCAGAGACTGGCAGGACAAGGGGGATGGAGTGAAGCTGGAGGAGGGAAGGGTTAGATGAGATATTAGGGGGAAGTTCTTTGCAGAGAGAGTGGTGAGGGGCTGGAACAGGCTGCCCAGAGAGGGGTTGGGTGCCCCATCCCTGGAGGTGTTCAAGGCCAGGTTGGATGGGGCCCTGGGCAACCTTGTGTAGCTCCAGGCCTGGAGGTTGGTGGCCCTGCCTGTGGCAGGGGGTTGGAGCTCTGTGATCCTTGGGGTCCCTTCCAACCCAGACCAGTCTGGGATTCTCCCTCAGTGCCCAGGAGAGGACACTGGCCTGGCTGTGGCCCTTGGCCCCCCTGGGCTCTGTGGGGGAGGTGGCACTGTGTCCCTCCCTGTGCTCCATCCTCTCACCTTGCCTGCCATGGGGATGACACAGTTGCTGCCACAGATGCATAAACACATTACTGCATCCCTAAAGCCTCAATAATTAATGGCTGGGGAGAGATGGGAGCTCACTCCAGGGCTGGGGCTGGGGGGGCGTCTCCTGGAGCTGGGGAGGGGACAGCCCCTCCATCCTGCTCACTCATGGCTGGTCCCTTCTGCCTCTCCCTGGGCCCCCCCAAAGCTGCAGGGGGATGTGACTGGGTGCTGGGCGATGCTCTGGGGGCATCCCCACTGCATCCTCACCCAGCCAAGCATCACCCCAGGGTGCACCAACACCCCAGGGTGTGACACCTGGGGACATGGGGCAGTGCCTCCCCCAGCTGCATCACAAACTGTGCACCCCCCTGTCCAGGCAGGGATGTTTCCAGGTACCTGATTAGGTATTTAATTACTTTCTAATAAAATCCCCCAGGGGGAAACCCAGGTGTCTGCACCACGTGGGGCATCAGTGACATGGGGGTGGGGGGGGCATGGTGACACAGGGGTCCAATCCTATTAATTCACACAGGGTGACACTGGTCACCCCATCCCTCTGTGCATGGGGATGGCCCTGGCCAGGCCACCACATCCCCATCCCCATCCTGGGCTCCCCCCACTTGCTGCAGCTTCAGCTGTGGCATCTTGGGGTTCACTCTCTACTTGGGCAAAACTTTCTGGGGTGGAACATCCCCTTTTTCTGGGATGGAAACTCCTCCCATCTATTCTTTTCCCCTTTCTAGGAAAAATCAGGGGGCAGATACCCCCTCCCCCTGCCCATTGGACTGTCAGACCCTCAGAAGGGTGATGGGCAAGTTTGCTCCTGCCTGCAAATGGCAGAGCCCCCTCCCAGGGAGTGGGCAGCAGACAAGCTGCAGTGGCAGTGGGGGGGGATAGTGGCAGTGGGGGCAAAATTCCCTTAAAAATATCCCCTTTTCCCCAGTTTACACCCCTGGCACTAGCTGGGGGTTGGGGGGCAGGGGGGAGATGTGTGGTGAAGCCCCCCAAAAGCTGGTTGCTGCCCTCAGTGGCTGCCTGCACACTACACCCCCCACCCTCAAAGGGGGGATGCTGATTGAATCAGGGAGCTCAGGGACTCCCCACTGCCCCCAGCATCCCAGTGGCACTGGGATGGGGCACATGGCTATCACAGGTGTGGCTGTGCCTGTCACACATGTCATGTCTCTGTGATGTGGGTGTACATGGCAGCACCCACACACCAAGCTGGTCCCCAACCACCTGGTTTTCAGCAGAGCAGGAAGCATCCCAGCACAGCCCCTGCTGCCAGAGGGATACAGGACCCCAGGAGCTGTGGGGAGGGAGGGGGCAGAGGGCTGAACCCCCCAACCAGGACACCCCTCAGCACTCAGAGTGGGGAGAATGCTCATCCATGCTTCATCATGTGGGGCATCAGTGACACAGCAGGGGTGGTGTAGTGACACAGCAGGGGTGGCATGGTGACATGGCAGGGGTGGTGTGGTGACACAAGGGGCCAAGCCAGAACCTGGGAGGTGGGACACACAGCATCCCTGGGCACATGGGGTCTTGCTGGGGGGGGGGGTTGATGCACCAGGAGCCAGAAGCTCCCCTTGGCCAGTCCCAAGGTTGACATGAGGGGAAAGGGCATTTTTAGGGGACCTTTCTTTCCCCCCCTGCTCACCAAACCCACAGCTTAGCTGCTGCCAGCTCCTCAGGGATGCAGCTCCATCACCCTTCTGAGGGGCTCCCCTGAGCCACATGGGCAGGAGAAGGTGACATTGCCCCCAGAATGGGAAAACCCAGGGGGGCAATATCACCTTCCCTCTGCAGAATGGGAAAAATCCCTTTTTTTATTTTTTGGGGGGGAGGGGGGATATTCCTCCCTTAAAAATATCCCTGCCTAAAGACTGAGAAGCCCAGGCAATCCAGCTGCATGTTGTTTCCTGGAGCTGGCGAGGCCAGAGGAGGCAGCACAGGCAGGATGCTCCTCCCGGCTGCCTCCTGCCCTTGATCTCAGCAGCAGCATCTGTGCTGCCCTCCCCTCCACAGGCTGCGGCGTGGCAGGGGCTTTCCATACCCCCCGATGGGTTATTATCCTTCAGCCGGGTGATTCTCTCCCGCACACCATATGCCTGGGGCTCGCTGGGGATTTAACTTTTCATCTCGCTGCATTTTGAAGAGATTTGGGGGGGTGGGGAAGGGGAGGTGGGGGGAATAGGGGGTTTATTCCACCTCCAATTCCCCTCTGTGCTGTGGCTGAAGATGTTATGAGAGCATCGCTCCCCACCCTGCTGAGCTGGTCCTGGCTGGTTTGGGGGCAGAACTGGCTTTTTATAGAGTTGTGGATTCAAGGAAAAAGGGGGTTTAGGGAGAAAACACCCTCTGGGCAGAGCCACAGGGCAGGATGCAGCCCGTAGCAGGATGCAACCTGTAGTAGGATGCAGCCCATAGTAGGATGCTGCCCATAGCAGGATGCTGCCCATAGTAGGATGCTGCCCATAGCAGGATGCTGCCCATAGCAGGATGCAGCCCATAGTAGCAGGATGCAGCCCATAGTAGGATGCTGCCCATAGTAGGATGCTGCCCATAGTAGCAGGATGCAGCCCATAGCAGGATGCAGCCCATAGCAGGATGCTGCCCATAGTAGGATGCTGCCCATAGCAGGATGCAGCCCATAGTAGGATGCTGCCCATAGCAGGATGCTGCCCATAGTAGGATGCAGCCCATAGTAGCAGGATGCTGCCCATAGCAGGATGCTGCCCATAGCAGGATGCAGCCCATAGTAGCAGGATGCAGCCCATAGCAGGATGCAGCCCATAGTAGGATGCTGCCCATAGCAGGATGCTGCCCATAGTGGGATGCAGCCCATAGTAGCAGGATGCTGCCCATAGCAGGATGCTGCCCATAGCAGGATGCAGCCCATTGTAGCAGGATGCTGCCCATAGCAGGATGCTGCCCATAGTAGGATGCTGCCCATAGCAGGATGCAGCCCATAGTAGCAGGATGCAGCCCATAGCAGGATGCAGCCCATAGTAGGATGCTGCCCATAGCAGGATGCTGCCCATAGTAGGATGCACCCCTTAGTAGCAGGATGCAGCCCATAGCAGGATGCTGCCCATAGCAGGATGCAGCCCATAGTAGCAGGATGCAGCCCATAGCAGGATGCAGCCCATAGTAGGATGCTGCCCATAGCAGGATGCTGCCCATAGTAGGATGCAGCCCATAGTAGCAGGATGCTGCCCATAGCAGGATGCTGCCCATAGCAGGATGCAGCCCATTGTAGCAGGATGCAGCCCATAGCAGGATGCAGCCCATAGTAGGATGCTGCCCATAGCAGGATGCTGCCCATAGTAGGATGCACCCCTTAGTAGCAGGATGCAGCCCATAGCAGGATGCTGCCCATAGCAGGATGCAGCCCATAGTAGCAGGATGCAGCCCATAGCAGGATGCTGCCCATAGCAGGATGCTGCCCATAGCAGGATGCAGCCCATAGTAGCAGGATGCAGCCCATAGCAGGATGCAGCCCATAGTAGGATGCTGCCCATAGCAGGATGCTGCCCATAGCAGGATGCAGCCCATAGTAGCAGGATGCAGCCCATAGCAGGATGCAGCCCATAGTAGGATGCTGCCCATAGCAGGATGCTGCCCATAGTAGGATGCAGCCCATAGTAGCAGGATGCAGCCCATAGCAGGATGCTGCCCATAGCAGGATGCAGCCCATAGTAGCAGGATGCAGCCCATAGCAGGATGCAGCCCATAGTAGGATGCTGCCCATAGCAGGATGCTGCCCATAGCAGGATGCAGCCCATAGCAGGATGCAGCCCATAGCAGGATGCTGCCCATAGCAGGATGCAGCCCATAGTAGCAGGATGCAGCCCATAGCAGGATGCTGCCCATAGCAGGATGCAGCCCATAGCAGGATGCTCGATGCTGTTGGTCCCCACAAGGGACGTTTCCCATGGCAGATGGAGCATCACTGAGAAGCTCACTGGACTCCTGTGGTCCAGCAAGATCCTGCCCCCACTTCCCAGGAGGGAATGCAAAGCCCAGCTCCCAGCCCAGTTCACAACCAAAGGATGCTCCAGGGCTCTGCACCCCCCACCCTCAGCCTGCACAGCACCTGAGAACCCCCTCAGAGGTTCACCCAACCCCCTCCAACCTCTCTTTTTGGGGCTGTTGAAGGTGTTTTGCTGATTTTCACTCCTCCAGCTCCTTCCCCCTGTTCCTGGGGAGCTGGAGGAGCCGTTGGAGGCGTTTTCATCCTGTGGTACCCAGGAGCTGCCCATCTCCACAGAGGGGAATTGGTTGGGATTTAAATGAGCAGCAAGTGAGCGAACTGACTATTAAGAAGGTGCAGACACCACTGTGAACCCAGGGACTTCATTTAATGACTTGGAAACAAGTTCTTGACCTACTTCCAGCTTGCAAAAACCTTGGTGAAATCGCAGAAGAAAAGGAAATTAAAGGTGCTGGAGCCTTGATCCCTCCTGTATCAGGCTGTGCACACAGGATGTGTGGCCCTTGGCTGGCAAGATGCTCGGGGACCAAGCAGCCCCAGTGTAAAAGGTGGCAGGAGCAAAAAAAATGGGGTGAAAGAGGCACAAATTGGGTCTTTCCCCGGGTGTTGCACACACATGCACCGCTGCCATTGATGCCAGCAGGATTTGGGGACCCCCTGGCCTCTGGGCAGCCCCTTGTTGCCCCCCCAACAGCATCATCACTGGATTTAGGACCTCCCAGCATCCCAAGCATCCCAGACCTCAGGGATGTGGCTGTGAACACTGGGGGCACAAGCAGAGACTTGGGGTGCGCAGGGTCCCTTGTCACAGCCCCCCAGCACCCACCACCCATCTGATGGGCTTTCCTTGCTCTTGCCTCATACCCCCCCCTCCCCATTCCTGGTTATTTATTTCATTCCCTGCATCCAGCAGCGTTGCCATGGGAACGCAGCAGCAGCCCCAGCTGGATGCTCTTGTCTAGACACTGCACCCTGGGAGCCCACTGCCAACAACCTGCTCCATGGGCTGGATGCTGCCCTAGGGCAGGCTGCACCCCTGGGTGCAAGATCACCTTCTGCACCCATCCCCAGGAGACACCAGCACCCATAGTGCTGGGTCCCCTCCAAGCCCTGATTTGTGTTCCCAGCTCCATCCAGGCCTGGGAGGTTCCTCCACTGTACAAGGAGGGCTGGGAAATGCAGCCTGGGGGCAGCTAATGGCAGGAAGAGTGATAAATACTAACAGCAATCATAATAATAATCCCCTAAACACAGCCTGAGGGTGGCAAAGTGCCCTTTGCACGAGGCAGATTGAACCCAGCCCCTTCCCTTTTTCTCTATCATAGAGAAGGGAAACTGAGGCACGGCACAAGGAGACACCCCACCACCTCTGCAGTGCTCTGAGATGCTGGGAACACCGAGACCCAGAGCACTGCATGTCCCCCCACGCAGAGGGATGCTCCATCACTGTCCCAGGCTCCTGATTTACACACAAAGCCCCAAGGCACTGCAGGGCCTGTCCGCTCCCCAGAGTGTGGGTTTGGGGTGGGTTTGGCTCTCAGTGGCTCTGATGTCCCCAGTGAGGCCCCACAGCAGGTCAGGACCCCTGGAGGAACTTCAACAGGGTGGGTTTGTCTCCAGCAAACATCACAAATCCCACGTTTCCCCATGAGTGGGCTGGAAAGGTCTCGATGCTGAGGGAAAGCTGAGGTGGTTTATTCGCCCTGTCGCCCATCCCGAGCCATCCCCTCCTCTATTCCCACTGGGAATTGCTCCATCCCCTCAGGAACTGCTCAGGAGCCACAAACCCCCTGAAGAGCCCCCACAGATGGGAGCTGGGATGATCCCATTAACCACAAGCTTGACCTTGCAAGTGACCTTGAGAGGACCCAGGACTCTGGGGTGCCCTCACTGGGGACGACATAGGGTGGTGGCACCCATGATGTGGAGTCAGGAGGTACCAGTGTCCCCCAGGGGAAGAATGGGCACTGGTGGCAGCAGCGGTGCCTGAGGAGACACCTGCTGTGGAGGGGAAACTGAGGCACAGGGCTGCAGCCCCAGCAGGACCCAGGCACCCAACAGTGTGAGCTTGGGGTGCTTTTAGACCTGCAAAGGTGAGGCACCAAGGCTGCCTGGGTGCTGTGCACTGCTTGCTGTGCCTCAGTTTACCTGGAAAACAGGTCAAAGCTTGCCTGGCCCTGCTGAGCACTGCGCTGGGGAGCGATCTCATGGTCTGAGTGAGCAGCTCCACCAGAGCAGGGAAACTGAGGCATGGCATAGGAAATCCCTCTGGATCACAGCCTTCAGCCTAAGAAAGCCTAAGGAGAAATCCAGAGGTTGAGAGATGTGAGCATTGGGCATCAGCACGGGGCTGGAGGAGGAATGGGTGCAGGGGAGTGATGGGACCCAGGGCCAGAGCCTGGCCATGCTGCCTCAGGGTTGGAGCAAACCCAGCTGGATGCAGAGGGGGATGTGCAGGGGCTGTACAGCCCCAAGCTGTGCCCAAATAACCCAGCTTGTGTCTGGGATGGAGCCTGAATGGGGGACCCTGCTATCCCACCAGTCCTGTCTGCCCCACGCCACCCCACCGAATCCCACCCCATCCCTATCCCACCCCACCCCACCCCAGTCCTATCCCTATCCCATCCCACCCCAGTCCTATCCCTATCCCGATCCCTATCCCTATCCCTATCCCATCCCACCCCACCCCAGTCCTATCCCTATCCCGATTCCTATCCCTATCCCGATCCCTATCCCTATCCCATCCCACTCCAGTCCTATCCCTATCCCTATCCCTATCCCATCCCACCCCACCCCAGTCCTATCCCTATCCCTATCCCTATCCCTATCCCTATCCCTATCCCATCCCACCCCACCCCAGTCCTATCCCTATCCCTATCCCTATCCCTATCCCTATCCCTATCCCATCCCACCCCACCCCAGTCCTATCCCTATCCCTATCCCTATCCCATCCCACCCAACGCCAGTCCTATCCCTATCCCTATCCCTATCCCTATCCCTATCCCATCCCACCCCACGCCAGTCCTATCCCTATCCCTATCCCTATCCCTATCCCTATCCCTATCCCTATCCCTATCCCATCCCACCCCACCCCAGTCCTAACCCTATCCCTATCCCTATCCCTATCCCTATCCCTATCCCATCCCACCCCACCCCAGTCCTATCCCTATCCCTATCCCTATCCCTATCCCTATCCCTATCCCATCCCACCCCACCCCAGTCCTATCCCTATCCCGATCCCTATCCCTATCCCTATCCCATCCCACTAACACCACCCCACCCCAATCCCACCCCGATCCCACCCCACCTAATCCCACAGCATGTAGCCCCTGTCCAACACAAATCCCCCATCCCTGGCCCAGCCTTGGAGGCACTTGGTGTCTCCATCCCCTGGGCAGAAGTCCCCCTCCTCCCCAGCTTCCACAGCCTTTCCCAGACAGAAACCAGGATTAATCAAGCGCCTCAATTAGCCACAAGGAGCTGGAGACTCACAGCAGAGAGAGCACATTAGTGGCACGGCCACTGAGAGGCTGAAAATTAATTAAAATGGAGAAAAATACCCTAAAAAAACCCCCCCCACCAGCAAATGGGGAATCGCCCTGAGCAGGGGGATTGCTCCCTGAGAATCCCAAGGTGCTGAGCAGAGCCCCAGCCCTGGTCCTGGCAGAGCATCTCCAGCACCCACACTGGCATCTCCTCCAGTGCTGGTTTGCCCATGGGACACCCCCCACTGCCCATGGAGACCCCCCAGCTCACCCACCCCCTTGTCCTGCTGGTGGTGGGGATGGGAAGAGCCTTGGAGGTACCTGATGCTCCATGGTGATGGAGCAAGCAGCACACTGCAGGGGAGGATGGTCCTGCCCCACACAGCTCCAGGGGAGCTGGGCTTAGGCTTGGGGGACCTTGGGTTTGAGCCTGGGAGATCTTGGGTTTAGATCTGGAGGATTAGGGGCTAAATGTGGGGATCTTGGGCTTAAATCTGGGGGATCTTGGGCTTAGATCTAGGGGATCTTGGGCTTAAATCTGGAGGATCTTGGGCTTAAATCTGGAGGATCTTGGGTTTAAACCTGGAGGATTTGGGGATTAAATCTGGGGGATCTTGGGTTTAAATCTGGAGGATTTGGGGATTAAATCTGGGGGATCTTGGGTTTAAGCCTGGGGGATCTTGGGCTTAAATTTGGGAGATCTTGGGCTTAAATCTGGGGAATATTTGGCATAAATCTGGGGGATCTTGGGCTTAAATCTGGGGAATATTTGGCATAAATTTGGGGTATCTTGGGCTTAGATCTGCAGTATATTTGTCCTCAATTTGGGCAGCGCAGGGGATCAGCAAACAAGATGAGGAGCCAGTAGAGATACAGGGAGTCTGACCCCATAAAAAACCCCAAATCCTGGGCTTGGACCGGGATGGGGAGTGAGCAGGAACCGTGTGCTCCAGGAAAAGCAGCTTTAGGCCACTGGAAAGAGCAGGAGGGGGACAACCAGGAGGAAGGACACCAGGCACTGCGCTGGGTGGGATGGGGTGACTGAGCCCATTTGGACAGGGCTTAAGCCAGAGGCAATTTCCATGCTAATTCTCCCAGCTGAAGTTCTTTAGCCCAAGGTCTGTGAGAGGCAAGAGGTAATTTCCCTGGGATCACAAACGGCGCCTCGAAGATGCTGTTAACATAATCCCATAGAGGGGAGGGGGAAAACATATCTCTAAAAAAATAAATATATATATATATATATATATAAAAAAAAAAATCCAATTTACTGACTTCTTTAGTGACACCTTTTGTAATCAATTCTCCCAGGGAAGAAATACTGATTAAAGCCAAGCACATTGCTATGGAAACCGGCGGTCCCTCCTCCCACGACCCGCAGGCTGGGAAGGAGAAAAATGGGGTGAGGAAATCTGCCTGGTAACAACCCCCTTAATGAGCTGGGGAGCAAAAATAATCCCTGGGAGGGATGGTGCTGTTGAAAGGAGCAGCCTGCAGCAGCCGGTGGGGAGGCGAAACCACGCTGCTCCTGAAATGTTTATCTTCATGGGAGGGTAGAGGTGTCCTGGAGGAGGAGGAGGGGATGCTCCTGCAGCCTGGAGGGATGAAGGGAGGTGGTACCCAGGGTGACTGGGTGTGCCCACCAAGCCATGCACTGAGTGTGGGTGTTTCTTCCAGCCCTTCTCCGAATTTGTAGCATCAAAATAGAGGATAAACCCACCCTGAGATGTGAGTTTAAGAGATTCACCTGCCCTGTGGCTGACAAGGAGATAGCTGCCAGCACAAAAGGGTTTGATACCATAAACCCTTGGGGGGACTCCTCAAAGCACAGGCAGCCACGATGCCTGGTGAGGGGCATCGCTGCTGGCAGGGCTGTCATGCCCATGCTCATCTCCTGGTGAGTGAAATCCCCACGGGCCAGAGAATTGGGGAGAAGTGAGGATTTATTCTTATGTCTACACTGAATAATGAGCTCCCTGAGCTCCTGAAGGCTCTGGAGGTCTCCTCCTGGCTGGACATGGACAAGGGTCTCCTAGCACCCTGCTAGGAGATGCTTGGAGCACCCATGGGTGCGGGTGAGGCAAGGGTGCAGCTTCCCATGGGCTGAATACAAAAGCATCCAGGCAGTGGGATGCAGCTGGGCTGGCAGCAAGCTGCAGGGAAGAGACCTGGCTGTCTCCCCAAGTGCCCATGATGCTTTCCTGGGGGGCTTTATGGACACCATTACTGCTGCTCATTATCTATTGAGGGGTTTAACAGCAATCCCATCTGGCATTGTCCTTCCATTGCCCCCATCACCACCACTGTCCCCACTACCAGGGGTGGGAGTGGAGCTCCACTGCTCTGGACACAGGTGCAGCCCAGAGCTGCAATCCCACAGGACCAGAGCATCTGACTGCTGCCATCACCCCATCCACTGCATCCCAGGATGAGTCCCAGTGCCCTCCTGAGGCCCCAGCTGGAGTACTGTGGCCAGAGCTGGGGCCCCAGGACAAGAAAGATGTGGGACTGTTGGAGAGGGGTCAGAGGAGCCACGGAGATGCTCAGAGGGCTGGAGCAGCTCCCCTATGGAGAGAGGCTGAGGGAGCTGGGCTGGGTCAGCCTGGAGAGGAGAAGGCTGTGGGGGGACCTCATTGCAGCCTTCCCATCCCTGAAGGGAGCAGAGGAACAGGAGGGGAATCAGCTTGTTAAAGGGCAGAGACTGGCAGGACAAGGGGGCTGGAGTGAAGCTGGAGGAGGGAAGGGGGAGAGGAGAGACTGGGGGGAAGTTCTTTACAGAGAGAGTGGTGAGGGGCTGGAACAGGCTGCCCAGAGAGGGGGTGGGTGCCCCATCCCTGGGGGTGTTCAAGGCCAGGTTGGATGGGGCCCTGGGCAACCTTGTGTAGCTCCAGGCCTGAGGCTGGTGGCCCTGCCTGTGGCAGGGGGTTGGAGCTCTGTGACCCTTGGGGTCCCTTCCAACCCAGACCAGTCTGGGATTCTGGGATTCCATGAATGCAAAGCGAGCAGCAGAGCAGCATCCGAAGGGATGAGCTGGCCTAATAAAATCAGACACCTGAATGTTTAGAACCAATTCCTTTGGTGAAGGAGCTGTTCCTCCCAACCATCCTTTCCCCACTCTCTGCAAGAGGGTTTAATAAGGTGCCTGAGCAGAGCGTGCCGTGGCCACCGGCGCGTTATTAAAGGCAGCGATTAGCAGCTGCCAGGGCTGGGAGCTCATTAGAGACTTCTCAAACAGCCATAAAAATTGCTTTTATTAATTGGTTCGTCCTCTCTCTGTACCCACCACGTGCAGGGTGAGGGGGGGGTGGGAGGGAAGCTCTGAGGTTGGTTGTTTTATGAACCCCTTTGTTGCACGATGGGCAGCTCCCAGGGCTGTATCCATCCCAGCACCTGCCCTGGGGCCACCCAGCTCTGCTTGGTCCCGTGCTTTAAGGACAGGGTGTGACACCAGGATGGGTGACAAGGCCATGGAAGAGCAAGCAAAGGGATGATGCTGCCCCAAGCATCCCAAACCCTGCAGCGGGGTTGTGGCACAGCCATCAGTCCTCTGCATCCAAGAGGGATGTGAGCCCATCCCCCTGGCATCTGGGCCAGCCCCACATCAGAGAATCCAGGATTTTCCCTAAAGTCCCATTTCTCCCCCCATAACCACATGGGATGGCTCTGCCAGCTGGGAAATGGGGGAATTGCTGATAAATTTGGCAGCCACAGGGTGCTGCCCCAAGCCATCCCCCCTCTTTTGCTGCACCCACAGGGGAAATGAGGATTTCCATACCAAAATTTATGGGGAGTGGGGGGGGGGAAATGAGCTCAGCAGCACCCACAGCCTGGACACAAGGCTGGGAGAGGACTCCTGGGGACCTGCTATGAGAAATGGAGCTCTGGGGATCTCCCTGTGTCCCCCTGCTCCCCCCTCCCCAGGATGGGGGGAACACCAACCCTGCCACCCACCCCGTTAAGGAGGGTGCTGCTAATGGCAGAGCAGGCAGTGAGCCCCTGCCCCATGTATAATTCAAGCCCCTTCGTTAGGGCTGGCTTTGCTTTGTCTGCTCAGTGCTGCTTCCCTGCAGGACCCCCTCCCCATCCCACCCTGACCTGGCTGCCACGTAGCTCCTCCTTTGGGGGAGGCTTGATTAAAAATAATTAGGGCCTGGGGCTGCTGCAAGGCAGGAGGTGGTGTCATTAGCAGGGCTGGGGTCGTTAGTGGGGTCAGCAGCTCCCCAGGCAGAGGAGAAGATGGAGCAAGGGGGCACAGGGAGATCCCTGGAGATCCATTTCCCAAGGGGGGACCCACACGGGCACCCCAGGAGCTGGGGGGAGCATCAGTTGGCTGCCATGGGTGCTGCTGAGCTGGGTCTTCCCCTGAATTTGGGGAATGTGTGCACCCAACCCTCCTGAGGGTGCACACAAAGGGGCAGCAGCACCCATGGGTGCCAAAGTTGGGGGGCAGCACCCATCTCCTGGCTGGTGGGGTGGGAGTGCTCATGGGATGATGGGGAGCATCTGCACCTGGTGGGGCATAAACCAGCCCAAAATGGGTGAGTGTGTCCCTAAGCAGGGACTGACACCCCACACAGACACCCCAAATTCACTGCAGCATCGCTCACCTGCTCTTCCCAACCCAGCCAGCCCCAGGAGCAGCAGTGCCAGCACCCTGGTCCTGAGCTCAGCCCTGCAGCCCCGGGGCCAAATCCAGGCTGCAGAGCCCTGGCAGGGGCTGAGAGGGAGGAAGGATGGTGGCCCTGGGCATGGGACAGGGATGTCCTGCCCTCTAAACTGGAAGGGACCATGGGGACCTGCCCCAGCCTCCACTCACCATCACCCACCCAACTGCTGGGCTTCAGGGAGGGGAAGGGACAGAAGTTAAAATAGATAAGAAATATATTAAAATATATATAAAATATCTATTAAATATATAAAATATCTATTAAATATATAAAATATCTATTAAATATCTATTTTATATATTAAATATATATTTATAGTTATTTTATATTTATATATTTATATAGTTAATACATAATACTTATATATTTAATATCTAATGTTTATATATATTAAATATATCTATATATTTAAAATATATAATTAAACCTTCAGCACTGAATGGGTGTTTGTGGAGTGGGTGGAACAGCCACCCTGCTGCTGCCAAATTCAATCCCTGTTTGGAGCCACCGAGTCAGAGAAAGGATGCAAATTCCCAGGAGGAGCAAAACAGGTCCTGGCACTGATCCTGCACACACTTCCCTGCCCCTCTGGGCTCTGTCCCATGTCCTTCCCAGTAGAGAGGGAGGTGACAGCCTGGGTGTCCCCAGGAGCACAGGGCAAGGGGATGTGACCACGTCCAGTGTTGCAGTGGGAGGGTTGGGAGCCAGAGGGGATGGAGGCACAGCCAGGGCATGGGAACCCCCAGCCCTTGGGGACTGTCCCCACTCCCTGTGAGCTCCACACCCAGTCCCAGCCCTGCAGTGTTGTCCCCACCATGTCCCCCCCACAGCCTGGCTCTTGTACCTTTGGCTCCAGGTAGCCACAGCACCATGCCAGGGGATGCCACCCTGTGCCACACATGTGCCATCTCCAGCCCTGGTGAGCAAACAGGCACCCCCAGGCTCCCCCAAACCTCGCTGCACCCTGAGCATCCCACCCTGCCAGCGGTGCCCACAATGCTGTGGGGACTCAGTGCCAGCCCAGTGCCACCTTGGTGCCCATCGTGGGGCTTGCTGTGTCCCCAGCCAAAGGAAAGCTGTGCTGGGAGCTGTGACATGGATGGCTTCACCCCAGAGTCCTGGGGATTGTGAGGGGAACTGGCACCCAGTTGGTGCTGGGCTGGGAGTGGAGGCAGAGGAGACAGGAGGGGATGGCAGCAAGGAGGGGTCCAGGAGGTGCAGGTGGGGATGCTGTGTCTCTAGGGTGGGGAAGGGGAACAGGGCAGCCAAAGCTGGGTGGGGGAAGAGGAAATACAGCCTGGAGCTTGTGCACAGCTGCTCACCCTGTGCCTGGCTGCTGCACCCACGGGGTGGGTGCCAGGTCCCTTCCTGGGGCAGGGAGACACGGTTCAAGGAGCAGGGACCCCAGCTGAACCCCACAGCCCCACTGTGTGCCCAGCCTCCCAGGGCTCCTGGCCATTCAGTGGAGAGGAAGAGGAGGGGGAGGATGAGCATGTGGGAGAGAGCTCTGAGGGGGGTGGGACTAGGACTCCCAGCTTGACATCTGCAGGCAGTGGCTGAGGACCACCATTAATCTGAGCCATCACTGCACAGCAGCAGCCAGGTTTTCCTGTGGGCTCCCATTCCCCTCAGCACTGCTGTGCTGCCCGAGCTCCACTCAGGCTCCAAGCATCCTCTGTGCCCTCTCCACTCTGATGCAGAGCATCCTCTGCTCCCACCCCAAATACCCTCCACCTCAAGCACCCTCCACTTCCCAAGCATCCTCCACAATCGCCCTCAGCATCCTTGAGCCCCACCTGAGCATCCTCCATCATGACCCCAAACATCCTCCACTCCACCTGGAGCACCCACCACTCTCAGCCCAAGCCCCCCTCTGCTCCCACCCTGAGCATCCCCTTCTCCCCCTGGATATTTCCCAGTTGAGGCTCTGCATCCCTGTGGGATGGCATGGGTGTGCTCAGGGGACAAGGTGCCACTGTGGTGACATGCCCACACTTCCCTGCTACCCCCAAACTGGGACAGAGCCAGGCCACCCCCAGCCCCTGCCCCCTCCCAACAAGGGTCTTAGACTGTCCTCTCCCTGCCAAGAGACCAAGGGAAGCCAAGCTGCCTGCACCAGCTCCTCTCTGCTCCTGGGTGCCCATGGTGTCCCCCCAGCACAGGCTCTGCCCCATGCAGAGCAGTGGGAAAGCCTTCCCTATGGACCCAGTTATGGGACAAGAGCAGACTGACCCAGAGCCCTAATTAGCCCTGATCACAGTAATTAGCCTGAGAGCCAAGCATCTCAGAGCTTGGTCCCTTCAGTTGAGTCCTGTGTGGCTGTGACTCTGGACAGGCAAGGTGGCTGTGTCCCCTGCTGGGATGACACCCAGTCCAGGCAGGGAGGATGATGAGGGTGCCAGGACATAGCTGGGCTGGCAGCACAACAGCTCAGCCAGCACCAGCACCTTTGCAGTCCCTGGGGTGCCTGAGGGATGCTCAGCACCAGGGGCTGCACCACCTGGCAGTGCTGCCTCCCTCAGCATCCCCCCAGGGGACAGGTCCCCACTGCAGGGCTGGAGCCAGGATGCAGCAGTGACCAACTGCTGGGCAGTTGAGCAGCTCTGGATGTACCCCTCCAAACCCAACCTGCACCCCTCCCTCCAGGCTCCTGCTCCCTAAAGCCCCCCCAGCATCACCAGCTGAGCCCCCTGTGCAGGGGCCACATCCTGCCCTGCCTCTCCCACACAGCAATTGCCTTTTTCTCCCCCAAATCTCCTTCTGCCACAGCACAAAAACCCAAGATGGGGGGGAAATTCCCAGCCCAGCACACAGGAGCTGTCATTAATCTTATTAATCACCCCACTTGGGGTTTAATGTCCTGTTTAAATATGACCAGGGCCTCTCCCTGCCAACTTTGCCTTCCCATTTTTCCAGGCCATTGCATACAGATTTGGAAAATGGAAACAAATAGCTGGTTTCAACTGGAGGGAAGGGGAAAAATCCCCCCACCAAGGGGCCCATGCTGAGCCCCTCTGCCCTGCTATGCAGCCCTTCAGGATTTGGGCAGGATATCTCATCCCCACTCAACCCCCAACACTCCAGCACTTCCAGCCAAAAACTGGCCCCAGCTCCACACTGTGATGGGGACAAGAACATCCCTGGGCATCCCAAGAGGATGAGGGATGGGAATACAGCCTGGACCACTGGGATGAGATGGAACAGAAGTCACCCACCCACTCGCTGTGGCCAGGCACCAACACATCACAACCTGCATCACCAGCACTGGAGGAGCTGTTATGATGGGAACATCAGGGGTTTGTGGGTCTTTCACCCCTGCTTTGTGCTCCTGGCCATTTTCTCCCCCTTCCATAAAGACATTCCCTTCTCATAAGGAGACCTCCCAAGCCTCAGTACCCAGGGACAGCTGCAGCATCCAAGGGGTCCCCTGCTCCGCAGAGGGAGGTGGTACCAGCAGAACCCTGTTCTGCAGGGAGATGTGCAACAACTACCAGGTTACAGAGCCCTTTTCCAGCCCCAGAGCACCAAAGCCAGGCTGAGAGGATGCTGGTACCCCAGCACCCCGTGCCCAGCATCCTTCCAACAGCCATAACCCAGCCCTGAATTGACATTTGTGGGCAAAGCAGGATGAGTGCAGGGCTGGGCCTGATTCCCAGAGAGAGATCTGGGTTTCCCATCAGGAGAGAGATGTGGGTTTCCCATCAGGAACTGAACTGCTCTGCCATGAGTTTGGAATCATGTGCACCCTGAATCCTTCCCCCTGTTGCATTTCTCAGCCCCAAAGATGCTCCTGGTGCTTCCTAGCTGGAGGATCCAGGCACAGAGGAGCCAACAGATCCATTGCAGGGGGAGCAAGAGGTGAGAGCCATCAGCCTCTGGGTTGGGCAGAGCATCCCTGGGGGCTCTGAGCCTGTAAGCACATAAACCCACGAGGAGCTGGGCTGAGCTGCTCATCGATCCACAAGCAGCAAGTTCCCACAGCAAAACGAACCAGCTCACTGCCAACACACAGCCCAGGGGGCTCAGCACCTGCCAGAGGTGCCTGCTTCTCCCCAGCACCCAGGGCCTCTCTGCTGTCCCCCCCCAGGGATGCACAGAGCATCAGCAGCATCGATGGGTGAAGGCAGCAGGGAAGAGCTGCTGCACCCTGAGGTAACTCCTGCTGCAGCCTGTCCCCAGCGTGGGTGGGCAGTGGCTTCTCTCCCACACTGCTGTGCTCTCCACCTTCCTTCTCCTGTGTTAAGGATGGCTGTACTGGGAACCTCTTCCACCTCCACCTTCCCTCAGCCCAGCCACAGGGATTGAGCATCTCCAGAAGCAGCTTCTCCTCCTCTTCCAACCTCAGATCTCTCCTCCCAGTGCCTCAAGGGTATGTTCTGGGATGGGAGAGCCAGCTGCCCCTGGGCTGGCAGGGATGGGGTACCAGGGTTGGGGGGGGGGGGCACCCATTGCACCAGGCAATGCTTGTCACCACCCCATCCATCCACGTGCTGGCTCCAGCAGGGATTTTATCCCTTCCCTCCTCTCTTCCTGCCCCTGAAATGAGCATCATTGATTTTTCATAGTGCTAATTTCCCTCCTAACAGAAAAGCCACCCAGGATTAAATCAAATTGCTTATCAGCATCTACACACTAGTACAGCAGCTGAGTCCCTTTCAGCAGCCAAACTTGGGAGCTCAGGAAGAAACAAGATCAAGTTTGCTTACATGAGACTCATTCTCCCAGACATCAACCAGGCCACCAGCATTTTGGCTTTGCTGATCACATCATGCACCAAGCTTCCCTTCCCGTGCTCTCACGCCTTTGGTGTCAGGTCAGGCTCTTTCCTGGCTCATCTTCTTGATTTTTCTCTACAGCCCAGCCCTCTGAGACGTTTATTTCCCAGTCCCCATCGCTCCCAGCTCGCTCTGTCACCAGCCACCATGAATGATTTAGAGAGTTCTTCAGCCAGTCTCGTTAATGCTCCTGGGGGCACATTAGCTGGGCCTGCAAATTTAGATGTACTGCACTTGAATCGTGGTTTTAATTGCAAGTGGTAACGCTCTGCCTTCCCAAACCTGCACCAATAAACCTCTACAGTGGCCTGGCAAGCAAAGCTCTGCCTGTGGATAACGAGGATGCACTGGAGGATGCACATCCACAACGGCGGTCTCACCAGGCTGGGATGCTTCTCCACACCCACCCTCCTGGAGCTCTTGGGGTGGTCACCCAGCTGAGGGGTGACAAGGTGAGGTGGGGGTTTTCATGCCTCTAAACCCACACAGATTTCCCCCCCTCTAGGATGTTTGCACACCCATCCCTGGAGCATCCCCAATCCCTCCACACCTCTCTGCAGCATCCCCAGGCGCGGGGGCATCACCGCACCCATCGCATCCCATCCCATGGAGATGGGGTGCAGGGAACTGAGGGGCTCACCATCCCTGATGCTGCTGTCAGCCCCCCATTTCCATGGCAACCATGCAAATGTGAGAGCTTTCCATACTCATTAGGGAGCGGGGCTGAGCAGTATAAACAGTGACTGCAGTAGATTACATGCCTATTATGAGCAGTCGCGCCTTCTGAGCGCTGGTAATTATACCTAATTGTGCATTTAATTGTGTAATTGAAAACCCCCATCCAGAGTTCAGCCAGGGCTCCTTTCCCCCCCTCCCTGGTGGTGGGGAGGTGGTTGGGGCAGCCCCCAGCCCCGCTGCCCTCGTGCCATCCCCACGCCAGGGCTGGGGCACGGTGGGAACCGTGTGAGGACAAAAGAGGCTGGCAGATGTTGGAGGCAGCTGCCTCTCACCAGTGCTGGAGGAGGGAGGGTTGGTGGCCAAAATCAGGCAAAGCAGGACAGGAGGGGTGGTGGGAATGGTAGGGTGGGGGCACCCGTGATGCCTCAAGAGTGCGGTGGGATCCCCTTGGGAAGGGGGTGCCAGGCAGGGCTGGGGGGTGATTGAGGGATGCAGGGATGGGACCATCCTCTCTCCCTTCACCCATCCTCATCCTGTTAAGCTCCTTGTCCAGGCTCAGTGATGGGGGTTCACATGGGGCACCAAGATGCTCATCCCAGAGGCTCTTGGTGCCCCATGAGGTTGAACAGGCAGGATGGGGTGGACCTTTGGCCCCTCTCCCTGCACCCTGACCCTTGGGAGGCAGGATGCCTGTCCCAGCCTGGCACAGCACCACACAGCACCCCCCCAGGCAGGAGGTGCCAATGAGCTTTGCTTTTCCAACCAATTCAAGGAGAAGGAGAGAAACAAAGAAGGAAATGAAACCCTGGTCCAGATCCCTGTCAGGCAGAGGTGGGAGTGCTCAGCATCTCCTGCCCCCACCCAGCTGTATCCCACCCCCCATGGGGTCACCACATTGGGGTGGAGAAGGAGCCAGCCTGACCAAGCCAGTCCCATGCCAATGCCCAAGCGTGGCCCTAGCACCCCAGGGGGCAGACTGGGATGGCCAAGGGGCACATCAAAGCAGCCAGACCTCTGCATCCAGACCCCCTGTACCACCACCCTGAGGGTGGGTACAACACCCCCTGCCACAGCACCACTGTCCCAACCTGTGACCGACACCACTCAGCTCCAGAGTGAACAGGAGCTGCAGCTGGCAGCTCACACCCCCACGCCAGCACCCAGCTTCATTTACCACCCAACCACCACAGCACCTTTCATCTCCTCACACAGAGAAACCCCCCCACCAACCACAGGCAGGTGGGGAAAGGTTTAATAAGGCACCATGACCCCCACAGCTGGTTCTTCACCACCCTGTGCAAGAGGGGGGACTGGCCACAACCCCAGGGTTTTGGTTTTCATCCCACCTCATCATCCCACCTCCCTGCAGCCCATGTCAGGGTGGGGCAGGGCTGGTGTGTGCCTGGCAAGGGGATCCCTCAGCTTTTTCCAGAGACAAAACATCAGTGGAGGCAAAATCTGGGGGATGCTGCTCGTCCCCTGGGAGCAGAGACACCCAGCACTTGCAGCATCACCTCCAAGAGCAGCAGGAGAACATAGGGTATTTGGAAACTCCACAGCAGCTGCCCGGGCTCCCAGCTGTGTCGTGGCCCAAAAACCAGTTTCCCACACTGGTTGAGGCACAACTGCTGCCCTGAGGTCTGGGCTGTGCTGGGGGGAGCAGGCAGGGCTCTGCCAGCACTGGGCAGGGCGTGCAGCCTCTCCAGACCTGCCTTCTCCCACCCAGCACCAGGACCTCGTGCCCTGTGGGTGCCAGCAGCATCCCAGCACCCTGCAGCCATGGAGCATCCTCTGCCACCATGAGCATGCCCCATGTCCCGGGGGGACAAGGCACCAGGGGGCACATTCCCTGGGGATGCAAATACCAGGGATGCCAGTGGGGACACAGAGGGTGCCTGCAGGGCCAGGAGCTGTGAGAAGGTGCCTGTGGGAAGGTGACCTGGCAGTGAGGACCAACCAGAGGTGGTGGCATCACCCCAGGGCAGGCTGTGTCACTGCTGTGTTCAACAAGCCAGCCTGCTCATTGGGTAGCCCCAGGGCAATGGGGCAGAGTTTCCTGGGCAGCCCCAGCACACACCAGTCCAGCCCCAGCTGCTGGGGGCACTGGGAGGACAGCTGTCCCCTCCCAGAAAGCCCAGTTACAGGTGTCAGGGCTACCTGGATTTGGGGGCCGCCCATCATCCCCTCCCAAGCCTGGGCACCACCTGTTCCCCCCACCTTGGGGATGAACATTGGCCTCAGTCACCCAAGGGACACCCTGATGGCACCCTTCCCCTCTCCAGCACCTTTTCCATGGGGGTGCCACCACTGTGGGATAGGGTGCTGGGGGTGGGGTGCATCTCCCCAGAGCCAGAAGGGAGGGTGGGAGAGCACCCAGCAGGCTTGGAGGGGTGGGGGATGCATAGGGAGAACCTGGGGTGGAAAGGTGACCAGAAAGGGACAATTCTGGAGCCAAGCCTTTGGGGACCCCATCCTCACTGCAGCACACCAGGAGGGATGGAGAGGAAAGCGTGACCCCAACCTGCAGCACAAAGTTTCCCTGGCCATGAGCAGGAGCTGCTCACCCAGCTGGGAGCTCACACGGGTTCGTTCAGTTCCTCCCCTAAAACAAATAGATTAAAACCCCTCAGATCCGGGGTTTCTCCGTGAATAAATGCCAACAGACCTGTTTGAAGAGCTGAGTGGTAAAAATAAAGCGACCGAAACCCAGGAAACTCCTGGCAAAGCCGGGAAACACCCCTTGGATTCGTCCTGCCCCAGGGGGAAGGTGAGCGAAGCGCAGAGCAACCGCGGGGACAGCTGGGGACATGAGAGGCTGTTCCTGCTGGGAACGGCAGGACTTCAGCCCCGGGGGTGAGCCCACCACAGCTCCCGGGGGTGAGCCCACCACAGCTCCCGGGGGTGAGCCCACCACAGCTCCGCTCCCCGGGGTTGGGAACCGGCTTTGAAGCTTCCCCTGTGCCCCGCACCCAGGGAAGCTGGGTGCCCTCCCTTCCCACCCCCATGCAAAAGTAGGGACCCCTCCCCACTCACTGCTTCCCGAAGGGTGGAGAAGGAACAAGAGCAACGCCAGGAAGAAAGTGCCCGTCAGCAGGATGCCACCATCATCCCCAGAGCGGCTGCAGAGCCCCTTTCCATCGGTGCCTCCATCACCCCATCGCCCCCCGCAGCCCCCGGGGACACGGCGGGCTGACCACCACGCATCTTGGCAACCTCCCCCCTCCTTTTCCTCGCCACCACGAGCCCCGGCATAGCCGTAGGGGCGAGTTGTAAGATGCTGAGTCCCCATTAACAAACCACCTGGCTGGGATAATTAATCGCGACCTCATCAGCGCCGGTTTGAGCAGAAACCCCCCCCTTCCCCTCCCCAAATACCCCACACGCTCCCTTTCGCCTTGCTCCTCTGCCAGCAGCTTGATGAAGATTGATTCACGGGCGGCGGCAAGAACAGCACCTAATTATTACGAGGACTGACAATCCTACCCAAATGAACCCTGTCCCTTCCCTCTGCCCCCACATCCCGGCGCCCCCTGGCCGCAGGCAGGTCCCGCTCGGAAGCGGGAGAGTTTACAAAGTGCTGGCAGCAGCTCCAAGTTTCCCCTTCTTGCCCCGAGTCGGGGGGAGCAGCATCCCCCTAAGAAACAACCTCGGAGTCACCAGGATGTGAAACGGCTGGCGGGGAAGAACTCGGAGGGGAGGGATTGGAAACAAAGCTCACACCTGCTGGAGACGCATCCCCAGGAGCTGACAGCACAGGGAAACTGGTCGGCATCCATCTCCCCAGCCGCAACTCCAGGGTTGAGGCAGGGGACGAGGGTGGCATTTCGTTCCTCACGGTTGGTTGGGTTGGTGAGGGGTTTTTGGGGTTTTTCCCCTTCTTTTTTTTTTTTTTTTTTAGGGTTTTTTGAGGGTTTTGGGGTTTTTTTTTATGTTGTTAAATTGGGTGGCAGTGGAGCATCCCTAAGCCGGTCCCACAGCAAGGTCACCGCCAAGACAAGAGTGTGTAACGGTGACAGCCAACACCTCGCACAAAGCACAACCCGGCATGCTGATGAGCGCAGACGGCCCCTCGCCTTACCAGCTGCAGGCAGCAGAATCCGACCAGCGTACATCTCCCATTGCATCTCCCCATGGTTTCCCAGCCGGAGCCTCAGCTTTCCCTCACCGTGGCCTCGCGTCGCCGTCCTCCGGCTCCTCACCAACCGCCTCTTCGCCAGCAGAGCCGCCACCCGGGGAGCATCAGGGGGACACCAGCAACATGTCCCGCTCTCCAGCCTCCGGCCAGCCCCGGCACTTTCTTCACAGCAGCAACCCTGCCGCCTCCCGCATCCTGCCAGGTTAGCACAGAGGCGGGCTGGGCTCAGAAAGGGGCATCGCCCCCCTTCTCCGCCTTCTCCCCACGCCAAACCCCGCTCCCCCCCAACACACCACCCCACCCCACCAGAGCCCTCTACGGCCCCATCATCCCCCGGCTCGGGGACCCGGGGCCGCGCACACCTCTCCATCCATCCCCGGGGCGCGCAGGTTTGCGCGGAGCCCGCCCGGCCGCTCTATTGTCTCTCCCGCACAGCCGCGCTCCGCGCCCCGGGGGCGGGCGGGAGGGAGGGAGGCGGCGGCGGGTGGGGTCGGGGGCGCGCCGGGCAGGGCGGGCCGAGGCCGCCGGAACAAGGCGAGACGCGCTCCCGCCCGGGGCCCGACGGGCGGCGCGGCCGGGCGGGGGGAGGCGAGGCCGGGGCACGCCGCGCCGCGCCGAGCCCTTGGCGGCTTCCGGGGGCAGCGCGGCGCCTTCGCCGCAGCCGGTGGCGCCCGCTTCTCCTTTCCGCCCGCTTCTCCTTTCCGCCCGCTTCTCCTTTCCGCCCCGTTCGGCTTTATTAATCGCGGGTTTATTGTTTTAGTTGGGTCGTTCCCCTCCTCCTCCCCTCCCGGCCGGCCGGAGCTAAGGGGGGCGCTGGGGTAGATCCCGGCCGTTGCCAAGGCACAGAGGGCAGGTGAGCCGCTGCCCTCCCCCTTCCCTCGGCCCTGCGGCCCGTGGGTGGTGCCTGGACCCGCCGCGCAGGGACCCCGCAGCCCCCAGCGCTGGGGGACACACACACACCCCCCCCCGGGTCGGCGCTGCCCGGGCAGCAGCTGGGCTGGCAGCGAGGACAGATGGCCCAGCCCGGGAGGGGAAGCCCTGCCACCCACCCCTCTCCATCCCCTGCGGAGCGCTGCTCCCAGCCGGCACATGCGGCTCCGGGGCGGGGAGTGATGCGGGGCCGGAGGCGAGACGGCACCCGGGCATCCTGCCTCGGGGCTTTGCCCCCGGAGGGATCGCAGGCTCGGATCCGGCAGGTCTGGGTGAGGCTGTGGGTGCCGGCAGAACTGGCAGGGTCCGGCCCTGACCGCCACCCACCCGGCTCGCCTTTGTTCTTGTTTCGCAGCACACCTTCGGGGGAGCGTGTCTGCCGGGGGGAGCCACTGGGATGCTGCTTTTCCAGTGCTTCAGAAAGCTCATCCTGCAGCCACCCAGCACGAGGACTTGGGAATAGTTTGCTGCTTTTCAGTTCTGGGATTTCTTAATCCTCAGCCCTGGTTTTTATAAGGATGTGTCTCCTAAACCAGCCCCACACACCCTTAGGTGCCAGCGCAGCTCTGCACGGGAAGGCCAATGGCATCCTGGCTTGTGTCAGAAATAGTGTGGCCAGTAGGTCTGGGGAGGGGATTGTGCCCCTGGACTGGGCACTGGTGAGGCTGCACCTCGAGTGCTGGGTCCAGTTCTGGGCTCCTCAGCATCAGAAGGACATTGAGGTCCTGGAGCGAGTCCAGAGAAGGGCAACCAGGCTGGGGAAGGGGCTGGAGGGCAAATCCTCTGAGGAGCAGCTGAGGGAGCTGGGGGTGTTGAGCCTGGAGAAGAGGAGGCTGAGGGGAGACCTTCTCACCACCTCCCCTGCCCTGCCAGGAGGGTGCAGAGAGGTGGGTGATGGTCTCTTCAGCCAGGGGACAGGAGATGGGACAAGGGGGAATGGCCTCAAGCTGTGCCAGGGCAGGGGCAGATTGGATGTTAGAAAAAAATTTGTTACTGAAAGAGTTGTCAGGGCTGGAACAGGCTGCCCAGGGAGGGGCTGAGTCACCTTCCCTGGGGGTGTTCAAAAAAAGGGTAGATGAGGTGCTCAGGGATCTGGTTTAGCTTAGGATGGGAATGGTTGGACTTGATGATCTTAAAGGTCTTTTCCAACCTTGTGATTCTGTGATTCTGGGAATCCAGGGCTGCAGCCTTCCCCGTGCTTTGTGTGCCAGTGTCACTCTGGCCATGGTCTATCCTGGCTCATCCAAGCTTTCAAGGCATCACACATCCCTGTGTGCTGCTGGGACCAGCCTACAGCACCCACCCCACCGGGAGCTTTTCCTTTGCCCTCTGTGGTGGGAACCTCTCTCCCTCCCAGCTGTTGGTGCTCCCAGGAGCAGTTTGGGGGACTTTGCAGAAGAGGCTGGGCTTCCATGAATGCCAAACCCAAGCTGCAAGCATGTGGTGGGTTCTCCAAGTCCAAAGTCCTGGGGTGGTTGAATCCCCACAGAGACTGTGTGTGTTCCCACCCCCAGGAGCTCTGTGTTTGCTCTCTCTTGTCCCAGGCTGGTTAAGTGAGCACATGGTGAGCTGCAGCCTGTCAGCCCTGTGTACACCTGTGTCCCACTGTGCAGGCTCCAGGGATCCCACCCATGGACCTGGCTCCCCTGTGACCCCTCCACCCAAGGCTTGGCTCCATCACCCCCGTGCTCCTGGCTCCACGGAATCACAGACTGGTCTGGGTTGGAAGGGACCCCAAGGGTCACAGAGCTCCAACCCCCTGCCACAGGCAGGGCCACCAACCTCCAGGCCTGGAGCTACACAAGGTTGCCCAGGGCCCCATCCAACCTGGCCTTGAACACCCCCAGGGATGGGGCACCCACCCCCTCTCTGGGCAGCCTGTTCCAGCCCCTCACCACTCTCTCTGTAAAGAACTTCCCCCTAATATCTCATCTAACCCTTCCCTCCTTCAGCTTCACTCCATCCCCCTTGTCCTGCCAGTCTCTGCCCTTTAACAAGCTGATTCCCCTCCTGTTCCTCTGCTCCCTTCAGGGACTGGAAGGCTGCAATGAGGTCCCCCCACAGCCTTCTCTTCTCCTTCCTTCCTTCCTTTAGTTTTAATCCAGGCCCTGTCAGAGCCTCATCCCAAATCCTGCGTCCCTTGCAGGACAAGGGGGATGGAGTGAAGCTGGAGGAGGGAAGGGTTAGATGAGATATTAGGGGGAAGTTCTTTGCAGAGAGAGTGGTGAGGGGCTGGAACAGGCTGCCCAGAGAGGGGGTGGGTGCCCCGTGTCTGGGGGTGTTCAAGGCCAGGTTGGATGGGGCCCTGCGCAACCTTGTGTAGCTCCAGGCCTGGAGGTTGGTGGCCCTGCCTGTGGCAGGGGGTTGGAGCTCTGTGATCCTTGGGGTCCCTTCCAACCCAGCCCAGTCTGGGATTCTATGGTCCCTGCCCTGCAGGAGCCTGGCATGGCTCTGACCCCCGTCCTGGCCCTTTGGGATGGAGATGGGAGAGGAGCTGTACCCCCCAAGGGCTGAACCTCTCCACCACCCCAAGGGGTCTCACAGGAGATGTCCCCCCAGCTATGGGCAGATCACCTCTCTGCTCACCCAGGGGTGCTGGCAGTACCCTGGGACCAGCAGCAGGGATGAATCCAGCAGGGCCAAGCCCTCCATCCCCAGGGCAGGAGGAGCCAGGTGGGGTCATGGCCCCAGCTACACAAAATCCCCTGCTTTATCCAAAAAATCATCTCCTTCCATGAAAAAGGGGTATTTTAAATAAACCCCTCCTGGACCCTTATGCCAGAGAGAGATCTCTCTGCCAGGGGTATAAGCAGAGCACATGGAAACAGGGCTTTTCACTAAACTGGTATTTTTACCCCCAAATACCTATTTTACCCCCAAATATCTATTTTTTGCTCAGGAGAAAAAAAAAAAACAACACAAGGATTTATTCCCCCTCCCCTTATTTCCCCTCAAAGAATTTTGGAGTGGAAAAAAACCCACCCCACTGGCAGCTTTTGCTGCCCTTCCTCAGGTGAGGGCAGGGATGTGCCATGGGGAGCTGAGCCAGGACACCAGGACTTCAGGTGCTTGTGTTCCTCACTGGAATTACTCAGGTCTTTTCAGATAGAGCCAAAAAATGAATATACAACCCCCCAGGATGAGCATCAGGGACATTCCCTGTGCAGCCAGCAAGGGGTTGTTTGAGGGAAGAAGGAGGCACAATGCTGCTGCAGGGTAAGCCAGGCTGGGGAGGCTGTTTACTGCCTTAAAAAAGAGAAAAAAAGGGGGGAAAAAGGGGGTTTAGGTTAATGGAAAGCACCCAAGGGACACCAGTTTTGTAGCCCTGAGCACTGGCATTGGAGTTGTCCTTTTTTCCCCCTTTTTTGACTCATTGTTTTGACTTCTTTTCCTTTCTTTTGGGCTGAAACCATTGTCCAGGCTTGGTGATGATTTGGAACATGAATTTGGGGGGGGTGAATTTATCCCAAATCTCTGCTCAGGGATGTCTCAGCAGGGATGCTCCATCCCATGGGAGCTGCTGGGGAGACAAAGCCAAGGGAGCTGGTGAGCATCTCTCACCCATTCAGGCAGTAATTAACAGCACTAAGTCATCAGAACAAGACAGAATGATGATTTTTGGCATGTTTATTAGCAAAGAAATCTTCAAAGGGACCCCATCTATCTGGGTTATGGTGATGGGGAGAAGGTATTTATCCTGATGCATTATGTAAATCAGTGTGGGGTAAATATGTGCAAATCATCAGCACAGGTTGCACATAATTAAGCTGGATGGGTAATTCCCCTTAATGAGCAGGAGCAGGGAGGGGGTTTGTGCTCTGTTCAGGCTAAATCCCTCCAGAGCTGATGGGTGGCTGGATGTTGGTTGTGGAGTCATGATACACACACCTCTGCTGCTCAAGGGATGAAGGAATCTGGGACTCATGTTAACGAGCCTCTAATTAACTGGAGTGGCAGAGCAGCACAGGGAGTGGGAGGGAGAACCAGAGAATCCCAGAATGTCCTGAGCTGGAAGGGACCCATCAGGACCATCAGTCCAGCTCCTGGCCCCACACAGCCCAGCCCAGTCAGAGCTGCACTGAGCACATCATCCAGATGCTTCTTGCCCTCAGCCCAGCTTGGGGCTGTGACCCCTTCCCTGGGGAGCCTGTGCCAGTGCCTGACCCCCCTCTCAGTACAGAACCTCTTCCTGACACCCAGCCTAAACCTCCCCTGGTGCAGCTTCATGCTGTCCCCTCGGGTTCTGTCCCTGCTCCCCAAAGAGAGGAGATCAGCACCTGCCCCTTCACTCCCCTCCTCAGGAAGCCACAGACCCCATGAGGTCTCCTCTCAGCCTCCTCTTCTCCAGGCTGAACAACCCCAGGGCCTCCCCCCTCCAGACCCTTCCCCATCCTCACTGCCCTAGAGAAGGTGGTGAGAAGGTGGCTTGGTGCAGCCCAGCACCTTGCAATGGGGCAGCGGGGCTGGACATGGCTCCTCTGGGCTGTGCTGGGACATAGCAGCCTGGAGCAGGGACATCCCAGCCCTGGTTCAGGGATGCTCCAGCCCTGGAATCACCCCTGTCCCAGTCCTGGGGTCAGGGACATTCTCCATCCGATGGGGAGCCCAAATCTGGGCATCAGGGTGGGTGTGCCAGACACCAGCCCACACCCAGCACCTCTGCCCCTGGCCTGGACCCCAATGCCATCCCCCTTGCTTCTCCAGGGACCAGCCCCAAACCCCCACAGCTCAGAACTGGAGGGACCCCTTGTGTCACCCCACCCAGGGACCAAGGGAAGGGCCATGGCAGAGCAAACTCCCTCCAAAGCGACTTCCCCAACTGCCTCCAGCAAGAATCAGAACCACAGACTGGTCTGGGTTGGAAGGGACCCCAAGGATCACAGAGCTCCAACCCCCTGCCACAGGCAGGGCCACCAACCTCCAGGCCTGGAGCTACACAAGGTTGCCCAGGGCCCCATCCAACCTGGCCTTGAACACCCCCAGGGACGGGGCACCCACCCCCTCTCTGGGCAGCCTGTTCCAGCCCCTCACCACTCTCTCTGCAAAGAACTTCCCCCTAATATCTCATCTAACCCTTCCCTCCTCCAGCTTCACTCCATCCCCCTTGTCCTGCCAGTCTCTGCCCTTTAACAAGCTGATTCCCCTCCTGTTCCTCTGCTCCCTTCAGGCACTGGAAGGCTGCAATGAGGTCCCCCCACAGCCTTCTCTTCTCCAGGCTGACCCAGCCCAGCTCCCTCAGCCTCTCTCCATAGGGGAGCTGCTCCAGCCCTCTGAGCATCTCCGTGGCTCCTCTGACCCCTCTCCAACAGTCCCACATCTTTCTTGTCCTGGGGCCCCAGCTCTGGACACAGGACTCCAGCTGGGGCCTCAGGAGGGCAGAGCAGAGAGGAACAATCCCCTCCCTGTCCCTGCTGCCACCCCTCTGCTGATGGAGCCCAGGATCCCATCGCCCTTCCAAGCTGCAGGAGCACACTGCTGGAAAGAAGCAGCAGCTCACATCTATTTCCTCACCCTTTCCCCTGATTTTAACCTAATTAGCCAGCAGCCTGCCAGTCACCATCAGGCCCGTGGATCCCTGTGAATGGATTACTGCTCAGCCTGTTACTGAATCGATACAGAAATTAAACTGCACTCACCCCATTCTTCCTCAGTTGTCATCTTATCTCAGGGCATAGTGAAAAGTGCAGCAGATTACAGAATCCATCATCATTTAGCCTTTGTAGCTCGCAAACTTCATAATTAACAGAAAATTTCTATTCACTTGCTCATGTAATTTAATTAGTTTCCCATTAAATAGAGACTAAATATCATCTAATCCCCCAACAGAGCAAATAATTGTTTTCCATTCTTTTAGAAATTATCTCTTGCTTATTGTAACTATCAAAATTCATTAGAAGCCCAGGAGCAGCAGTGGGAAAAGGTGGGAGGAGTGCCCAAGGAAGGACAAGGAAGGAATTAGAGGGGGTGGCAAAGGGGGGGCAGGTTGCTCCTGGCTCAGCTGGGACCTCCTGGTGAGGCTGGTGTGGGGATGAGCAGCACACAGTGCAGGATCCCAAGTGCTCTGGGTACCACATCCCCCTCCAGCTGATCTGCTGATGCTTGGGTTGCTGAAGGCTTAAGGAGCAGGATGGGGATAGGGTTTGGGACAGCCACACAGGACCATGGCAGGGGGTCACTGACAGCTCCCCCCAGGCCCACGGAGAGGTGGGGAAGCAGCTGGCAGCCCCCTACCAGAGCAGCTCAGTTCCACAGAGGTTGTTTATCTGGATCCTGGGACAGATTTAATTTATAGTGGAAATCTCTCAAGCAAATACCTCCCTTGGAGGAATAAACCTGTTTAAGAAAACAATTTTCTCAGTGCTGGGATTATGCCTGTAAGGGTTTGAGGCTGCAGTGCCCTGGAGCTGGCACGGCTCCTCATGGGATGGGAGCCAAGAGGGGCCCACACTTGCCTGGGGGCAGCCAGCAGTGGTGGGGAACCAAGGAGAAACTGGTCCCTGGAGCTGCTCAGCCCCACAGCCCCCCCATGCTCTGCTGCACAGAGGCATCACCCTGTTCCTGAGGGCTGCTGGTGGTGCCCCCTCGCAGCGTCTGTGGGTACATGTGGGTGCCTGTGTGGGCACACGTGTGTGTGCACCAGTGTGCAGGTGTGTGTGCACACACTGACAAGAGGTATTTGTGCAGGTACATACATGTACATGCTTGCAGGGAGCAGCACCTACTTGGCACAGCAAAGGTTTGGCACAGCCCCATGCCAGCCAGCCAGCCCCACGGTGGGTGCCAGCCCCACGGTGGGTGCCAGCCCCACCACGGTGGGTGCTCGGCTCCCCCAGCAGCCCCCCAGCCCCAGCAGCAAGCCCAGGGCAAGGCCAAGGTGTGGGAGGGCACAAGGGGCCAGTTGGGCCCAGGTTGGGCTCTGCAGAGCACTAAACCTGCTCAGCTCTGAGTAACCCCCACAGCAAATGATATTAAATCCACATCCTGTCCTGACAGTGCCAGTCAGGAGCCACCAAACACATCTGTGAGGAGCAGGTAGGTGCTTCTCCTAAATCCACTTTCACCTCTCCCCAAGGGCTGGGATGTTGGCCCATGGTCTGATCCATCACCCTCTTCCCCAGCACAGGTGGGTGGGCATCAATCTGGCCCTGATCATAGGGGGGATTGGGGGCTGCCCCCCTTCAGCACCCCCATCTCAAGCCAGTGTGTATTTGCTCCACAAGCTGCCTGGCTCTGGAGAGCAGAGATTTCTCTCACAGCACAAGGATGGGCACAGGGACCTGCCTGGGAAGCTGGGCTATGCACTCACTGCTGCAGTGAGTTTGCTAGTACTCAGGTAGCCTCACTGCATGCAGCAGGGAGATGCCCTGGAAGCAAACTGTCCTCTTGCCCCAGCCCTGAGCTCACACTGCCCCACTGCTGCTTCGGGGCTGGGGATTTAGTGCTAATCCAGATCATTTCCCAGATCTGGGTCACAGTTCCACTCGTGCTGGAGGGGTGTCTGAGGGCACCAGGGGTGGCACCCGCTCACCCCAAGGTGGGGGTGAGATCCATCCAACCCCCACTGCCTCATGCTGGGAGCTGCCAGCTGCTGAGTATCCTGCTCTAGACGCCTACGTGCTGCAGGACCCTGGGATGCAGCAACCACTGCCCAACAAAACCTTCCAGGATGCAGGGCAGGGGGAAGAGCAATGCCCTTCCCTGGCTTTCCTGCAGATTCCTGGGATGGGAATCAGGAAAAAAAAATCCCCACCTTTCCTTCTTTTAAATAAGCAAGATTCAATAAACTGATAACCAGGGTTATCATCCTGGCACCACTGGCTCAGCTCAGAGTCTCTCTTCCCTCTCACACCAGGGCATATACTCCAAGAAAACCATAAACCCAGGATTACAGCAGGGTCTAATTAAGCTCTAAATCCACATGCTGGCACCCTCCTTGCTGGACAGCCCATGGTGAGGGGGTAGAGGCACTCTGTCAGTCCCCAGGCACGGGGCTCCCATGCCAGCAGCTCTGGGAAGGTTCATCCCAAATCACAGTGCTCCCAGCTGGAGTCTCAGCTCTCACTTACAGGGCATGTTACTTAATACTCTGAGGAGTTAAAAATAAACCTTCCCCCAAGTTTCCAGCTCTCCCCACCCAGCTCTTCAGCTGAAGGGGGATTTGTTTGCATTTGGCTACATTCATTCTCTGTGACCTGGCCACAGGTCTTTCCCCTCCCACCCTGTGCCTTCCCCAAGGCTGGACACAGGGGTGTGTGTCCCCTGGGGACAGACATAGGGGACAACAGGGCTGCAAGCAGCTCATCCTGCAGGCTCACACTCACTGGGAATCAGGGGAAGGATGGGAGGATGTTGGCAGCAGAGCTGGACCAGGCTGCTGTTCCCTCCCTGCCTGTGGACCTGGAGCTCTGCTGGGTGTCAATGTTCAGAGCTGATGCTCAGCTCCATCATGCTGTGGATGAAGAGGGGCAGTGAAGGAGGCACCAGCAGCTCCATGGTTTCCTGAGACTTAAACCCAGCTGCTCCCTCCCTCCAGCTCAGCCCTGTCTGCACCCAAAGCCACTCTGGCTGCTCTGAAACAGCCCCAGGGGCCCCAGAAGAAACACCGTGGTGAGAGAGGGATGGGGGCAGCCTGCAGCCATCTGCTGGAAGGACACAGTGCTGGGCCAGGAACCATCCTAGGTGATGGGGACAGAGATTATCCCACACCCAGGACACATCCCCTTGCCTCCCAGGGAACGTGCAGCCACATTTCCCTGCCTTTTCACAAGCTGATGGATCTGTTTGGACACCACGTGCCACCTTCAAGCTCTATTCTCCCCACCACAGGGAATGCAGGGACAAGAAACACTACCAAGGGGACCCTCTGCTTCTTCCCTTTCCACTGCACAAACTGTACCAATTTCCCAGCTCTTAAATACCTGGAGGCTGCAGCAGGTTCCTCTTGGTCAAACACTGGCCAAGACCTTGCAGGACAGTCCTACAGCACGGCCCTGCTGGGCTGGGAGCATCCTGTGTCCACACTGCATCCTCCTGCTGAGCTGCAGCCTCCTCTGGGATGGGGCAGAGAGGTGAGAAACAGCTGACAGGACCTGAGCCAAAGCAGCAACGGGGAGAAAATTGAGGTGGGGTTAAGAATGAGAAGTCTAATAGGTGAGGTGGACACATTTGGAGGGGGAGTACAGCATGGCAAGTTAATTAATGTCACCAAGGAGCTGGGGAGCACAGGAGGAACCCCCCACCTCCTTGTGTGTTCTCCCAAAGACCAGCTGAGGCTCAGACTCACATCAAGAGCTCGAGGCTGGTTTCACCCTTGGCAAAAAAAAGAAGTCAGGGCAGACTGTTCCCCTCTGGGGGGCTGGAGCACAGCAAGCCATGAGCCACACAGAGGGGCTGGGGCTGCCAGGCAGGATCTGGCAGAATAAATCCCCTAAATACAACCCCCCCTACACACACCCCATCCAGCAACCAGCCACGAGACCTGATGTGCTCCAGGAGCTGCCACCATCTCCTGCCACCAGCCTGGGTACAGGACAGGCAGCCAGCCTAGTTCCCCCACTGCCAAGCACTGAAAACACTGTGCCTGTCACAGGAAACTCACTCCCTTTATATTTATTTACAGGAGGAGGCTGGATTTTACTCAAACCCAGAGAAATAGGATCCAGCAGTAGCCCAATAATTATTTCAAGTGTGGTCATTTTTATTGCCATGAATAAAAAATAAAGCTGCTCCTCTGAAGTGAATGTCTGTGGGTTCCCTGGGTTGTGTATGAGTGAGGGACTTGATTTAGTATTGTACAATAGAAAAGTAAACCTGAACAATAAATCCCATCCACACAGTTCTTGTAAAAAGCTCTCTATTTCAGTTTTCACTGTATAAAAAAACCCAAGAGAAACCTGACAGGGAATATACAAGCCACATAGGGAATTTAAACACATTTTACCAATTTCAAGTGATCTGGGTAAGGGTTTAGTACAGCCAAAATTAAAATCTTTCCAATTCCAAGTGTTCCTTCCTCCCCAAAGAAGGAAGGGAGTGGAAAAAGAGCTGTATGGTGTGACCATGCAGACACTGCAGCCTGTGAGGGTGGCTCATCTCAGCAAGCTGCTTCACTTCCCCACTGCCACGAGCATGAGGGGGGCTGGCACTGGTGAGAAGCCAAGTTGATCCCACTTCTTGTAAACCAAGGATCTCCAGGGCATGAATCCCACCAACTCCTGGTCAGCATCACTGGATCTCCCCCATGTAGAGCCTTTTGTCACTGGATGCAGAGAGGACTGTGAGAGAGAGGGGAGGAATATGAAAGTTAAACCACAATACACCCTTTTGAGACCTCACTGGCACCACACCACTTCAACTCCTCCTGCTGTGAGTGATCCAGAAAGCCAAATTTCACTCGATCCCCAAACCCCCCCCCCAGTGGAATCACTCCTCTGACTCCTAATCACACACCGTGGGCCACTCCCCTGTCCCAAGGCAGGAGTAACTGTGCAACGTCGGAGCGTTAGAGTGGCAAAGGGAGGAGCAGAGACACGGGGAGGGGATGCTGGAGAGTTATTCTCATGGCCAAGAGCAGTGGGATTGTGCCGGGTGCCGCTAGAGGGCACAGGCTGCCCAGGGAAACCTCACCCGGAGGAATTACTGTATCAGAGCAGCGGGCACCCAGCTCCCAGCACACCCCCTGAAGTCATAACCAGCTCCCTGGGGAATTCAAGACACGAGCATCAGCAGCGCTGCTCTTGGCACCAGCACTCGAGCCCAGGAGATTTGGGAGGTTTCTACACAAAGCAGCAGGCTGGTGCCTGTCATGTCACCAGGTTTTGGCTCCCCACAGCACCCAGACAAGCACCATGGGGTGGGTGTGGTGATGTACCCAATTAACATTCCCAGACACTGACAGAAATCAACCATGTAACTCACAGGCAGCACACAGATAAGTTTTTTAATTTTTATTTTAAGCTCAGTGATGGATGCACAGGGAGGAGCTCAGCACAACTGTGCACAACCCTCTCCAAACTAGAGGAGAGATGGCTCTGCTCTTCCAGCACAACCTCTGATCTGAAGGCAGGACAATGAATTACCAAGGAACAAACCCATAACTCACTGCCCTGCTGCACAGACTGTCATCCCAGGCACAACCATGCCCTTGGCTTTGCTCTGGGGTTGACTCCTGTCAGTTTTTGGCTGGAGCAATGTGGTGACCTGGCTGTTGGTGCAAGTGTTTCCACAGAAACAACCCCCTCTGTGGTCCTGCCTGGGCCACACACTGCACCACAAAACCTGGTCTTGGCTAATAAAATGGTTCTGAACAGCCACCACGAGGGTTGTCTCACCCAGTGCTGATAACACGGTGCCAGACACCTCTAACAGGGACAAATCCTGCTGCACAAAGAACCTTCTCTGCTTCCTACAGCTTTTGGGTGGGTCCAGAGCCCCCAGGCTGGAGAGACACTCTGGGTGATCACTGTCCTCACCCTGTCACCAAATGTACAGTCCAAACTGAGGGAGCTCATGGACACCCAGAGCTCATGGACACCCAGAGGCCCCCACCCAGGCATCCCCCCAGGCAGGACGCAGCAGCACAGCCCCCCCACTCAGCACAGCACCCCAGGGCACACCCAGCCCAACTCCTGGCTATAGGAGAGGAGCAAGCAGGAGTCTACTACCCCTCCATTTGTCTGACACTCAGGGCAATTTTGGGCTCATTTCCCAGAGGATCAGCAGTTCAAACAGCCCTGAAACTATTTCCCCAGCTGACTTGAGGTGGGGAGAACTTACTAATGGGTTCCTCTGGATGGAAAGCCAGTTCATTCACAGACCCAGCATGGCCTGGCAGCTTGTACAAAATCCTCCTGGATGTGGTGTCCCACACATAGACAAACCTACAAAAGAATTGCAAGAGTAGGTGTTTGAGAAGGGAAAGCAGCTGCTCCCCCCTCACCCCTCACCAACGGCTTCTTCCTGCAGTGGTTCACCACCACCCAGGCTGTAAGAGCTGCAGCTGTTAGTGTGGATAAACAAGGAGCCTCTCAGGAGTGAAATGCAGCACTGCCAAACCCAGAAGAGCAGAGGTCTGAGCAGAGGTCAGCTCAGAGTTAATGGCCTTGCTGCTGTCACGGCGCGGGCAGCCCCATCCCACCCTATCCCATCCCATCCCATCCCACCCTATCCCATCCCATCCCACCCCACCCCTCACAGCACAGAGATGGATTTGAAAGCACAAGACCCTCCAGACCCTCATATGGCAGCAACTGTGGGCTAAAGGAGAAAAACAGCGTGGGGAGTGGGGAAGGAGGGGGTCTCACCCTCACAGATACCTGCCTGCAAGCCCAGCAGTCATCCTTGGTTTGGCAAGCAACAAGGAGGAGCCCAGGTGATCCACCAGCCCCCACCATAACCCCTCACAGCCACTGGCTTTCTAGATGGTTTTCTTCCTGCTGTGCTGCTATAAAGCCATGATTCACTTCAGCATTCACCAGGCAGCTGCTCAGATCACACCAAGCCCTTTGATTAACCCCTGCAGCCATGGGCTCCTGCTGCTGTGGGGCTCTACCAGAGCACCACACCTTGGCTAAAGGGAGTACAGGAGCCACTGGGATCCCTCAGACAGGAGGTCAGAAAAAAAACTGGGCACAAGGCACAGATCAGCTTTCAGGTTCCTCTTATAATGGTCTCGGAGTGGGGGAGCGGTGCCTTGCTGTACATCACACTGTACCCCAGCTCACTGTGGGGTCACTGCAGACACCCCTGTGCATCTCCATGTCTTGCCTGCACAAATTCAAACATGTTGGGGTTCACCAGCCCCCCCCACAGAGCCCAAACTCCAAATTAACCACAGCCAGACCCTTTCAGGCCTATGCAACTCTACCACCAATGGGTTCCAGTTTCACCTGGGCCTTTCCATTTGTCAGGGCTTTGCAGACCAGACAAAGAACAAGATCTGCTTTTACAATTAGCCCTTTAATTGAAATAGAATTGACCTCCTTTCCCCCCCCAAAAAAACCCACTGAATCATTGCTAACACTTGCTGGCTTGGCAGGGAGGACACTGGGTACCCACACAGCGCAGAGCTGCTCGTTAGGAGCACTCAGTTCTCAGGCTGGTGTTATTCTTTGACTTATTTTCTTGAAACACATGAAAGAGAAAAATTCAAGCCTGCAGCTTAAGTCATGACTGGAAGCAGCATTTCCTCAAGCCCAACTGTTTTATCTAGCAGGCCAGAACTGTATCAAATGCTATCTCAAAGCACTCAGCTGCTGTGGGTTTAATTTGGTATTGCAAAGTGGGCAAGCACTTTCAGCAGCTGATTTTAGTACAACCCTTCTGAAGGGCTCAACAGCAAGGAAGATATATTTGGGTAATCATCCCTGTGACATAGGCACACTCCATGTAATGCAGGAGAGACCAGTCATTGGGGTGCTGCTTTGTACTCAGACAAGTGAAATGTTTGTTCCAGGTCACTTTGCTCTCCCAGCAGAGCCCTTCCTCAAACCAACCAAAAGTAAAACATGAAAAGCTCAGAGACAGCAGAAAGATTTGAGCAGCCTGGTCTAACCTGTCCTGGACCTTCCAGTACAGAATCACAGAATCACAAGGTTGGAAAAGACCTTTAAGATCATCAAGTCCAACCATTCCCATCCTAAGCTAAACCAGATCCCTGAGCACCTCATCTACCCTTTTTTTAAACACACCCAGGGAAGGTGACTCAGCCCCTCCCTGGGCAGCCTGTTCCAGGCCCTGACAACTCTTTCAGTAACAGATTGTTTTCTAATGTCCAATCTAAACCTGCCCTGGCACAGCTTGAGCCCATTGCCCCTTGTCCCATCTCCTGTCCCCTGGCTGAGAAAACCATCCCCCACCTCTCTGCACCCTCCCTTCAGGTAGTTGTAGGTGGGGAGAAGGTCTCCCCTCAGCCTCCTCTTCTCCAGGCTCAACACCCCCAGCTCCCTCAGCTGCTCCTCAGAGGATTTGCCCTCCAGCCCCTTCCCCAGCCTGGTTGCCCTTCTCTGGACTCGCTCCAGGACCTCAATGTCCTTCTGATGGTGAGGAGCCCAGAACTGGACCCAGCACTGGAGGTGCAGCCTCACCAATGCCAAGTACAAGGGCCTACAGGAAAGCTGGGGAGGGACTCTTTAAAAGGGCCTGGAGTGACAGGATGAGGGGGAATGGTTTAAATTGGAAGGGGGGAGATTTAGATTGGATATTAGGAATAAATTCTTCACTCTGAGGGTGGTGAGGCCCTGGCACAGGGTGCCCAGGGGGGTGGTGGCTGCCCCCTCCCTGGAGGTGTTCAAGGCCGGGTTGGATGTGGCCTTGAGCAGCCTGGTGTGGTGAGAGGTGTCCCTGCCCATGGCAGGGGGTGGGACTGGATGATCTTTAGGTCCCTTCCAACCCAAACCAGTCTGGGATTCTACAACCCAGCTGCGTGCTGCTCCCCACGAGTGTCACAACAAAGTTGCCATCAGACCAGAGAGCTCCATCAGCATCTGCAGGGCCACCCAACAGCCCAGGATGTCACAGAGCTGCTGTGGCCTCGCAGGGGGACACGCAGGATTCTATCCCTCACCCCTGGCACAGCCGGTACTGCGCAGCGGGACTGGAAAGGAGAGTCACGTCTCAGCCCCTTGCTGTGACAGCTGCCCCACCATATCCAGGCAGTGAGAGCTAAAGTTCTCCCTCTCCCCTATCAGAAACTCATTAATTTGCTGGTTACTACTGCTGCGTGCCCTGGCCTCCAGCCTGCAGGAATTCCTGTCTCCATGTCACCGAGAGCGTGCCTGGATTTGCTCCAGCAGAGGCTGGTATCCTTCAGGGTGACCTTCAGTGTCTGGCACAGACCCCTTCTGCTGGGTCCCTCCCTCCACATGTTTCACTCCTCAGTTCATAGAATATCTCATTTCAAAGTCGAATAGGTGCACATTTAGTCCAATCTAAATTACTTCTTATTCATTAATTAAAGTAAGGATCTAGAATGATCCTTGCAACACCACTGGTGCCCCCTGCAAGGCACCAAGCAGCAAGTCCAGAGAAGGGCAACCAGGCTGGGGAAGGGGCTGGAGGGCAAATCCTCTGAGGAGCAGCTGAGGGAGCTGGGGGTGTTCAGCCTGGAGAAGAGGAGGCTGAGGGGAGACCTTATCACCACCTACAACTACCTGAAGGGAGGTTATAGAGAGATAGGTGATGGTCTCTTCAGCCAGGGGACAGGAGATAGGACAAGGGGCAATGGGCTCAAGCTGTGCCAGGGCAGGGGCAGATTGGATGTTAGAAAAAAATTTGTTACTGAAAGAGTTGTCAGGGCTGGAACAGGCTGCCCAGGGAGGGGCTGAGTCACCTTCTCTGGATGTGTTTAAAAAAAGGGTAGATGAGGTACTTAGGGATCTGGTTTAGCTTAGGACAGGAATGGTTGGACTTGATGATCTTCAAGGTCTTTTCCAACCTTGTGATTCTGTGATTCTGTGACTTAGCTGCTATCTGTGGTCCTTACCAGTGTGACCCCCCTGACACAAGCTTCCCAGACTCCCTGCTTCCAGAGAGCCTCCCAACACCTGCCAAATGGCCACAAGGCACCCAGGCTGTTGACAGCCACACTCCTGTCATCTCCTGGTCCTGGCAATGGATCCTGAGGTTGACCAGAAGCACTAACACACTTCTCTAGTCAGCTTTTGACAGTAATAGTAAAGATTTTACACCTAGATGGTGCTTCTCCACTCACACAGAGGCAACACGAACACATTGAGACAGGACAAGGGGCAATGGCTGCAAGTTGGAGCACAGGAAGTTCCACACCAACCTGGGGAAGAACTTTTCCCCAGTGAGGGTGAGGGAGCCCTGGGACAGGCTGCCCAGGGGGGTGTGGAGTCTCCTTCTCTGGAGAGATTCCAGCCCCATCTGGACACCGACCTGTGTGACCTGTCCTAGGGACCCTGCTTTGGCAGGGGGTTGGACCTGATGAGCTCTGGAGACCCCTTCCAACCCCTGTGATTCTGTGATCACCGTAGGAATCAGCAGACAGAGCTCAGAGAAGACCACAAAAGGTTGTTTGGGTCTTCGGTGCACAACTCTTGAGTCTTTGGATCAGGATCCTACTCAGTCCAGGAGCACCTGCAAAGCCATTAGGGACTCAGTACAGAGGAAGGCAGTGGCAACTCACCTGTCAGCCGATCCCCCAGCGATTTTACTCCCATCTGGGGACCAAGAGCACCTCAGAAGATTCTAAAATAAAAAGACCAGGCACAGATGTATTTCTAAAGGAAGATTTAGTTTTCCCTTTGTACTCAAATTAAAATTGCCAGGAGGCTTTAAATATCACGAGCCCCACTTCAGTGATCTCCTTCTGGAAGATGAGATGGTGAATACAGATTTTATTTTATCACTGGAAACATCCAGTGCCTTGTTATGTTATATAAAATGGATAGTAAATGTAGAAAATACTTAATTTACAGCTAATTATAGCTGAACAGAGTAAAGAAATCTTGTGACTGCAGCTTTAATTGGAATCCCACTTTGTGCATTCATCTTTCTTTGAGTTCTTATGAAAGCCTTTCTGGTTTAAACTTGGATTTTAAAAAAATAAACCCCCAAATTTACAGAGAAAGTGAATAGCAGCAGCACCTCACCAACAGTCTGCAGGACACTCACCTTTTCAAAATTATGGACATTCCCCTGGAAGATCTTCACACATCTCTCCTTAGGGGCAAAGGGTCGCACATCCCAGATGCGAACTGCAAGAGAGAGCTCACAGGGATTAGCTGGAGATGGCAGAGGCAGGAGGGCAAGGTCAGCTTCTAGCAAGGTTCCTGTCCTTCACACTCACTGCTGATGGGTAAAGACCTGCTCATGCTCCTTGTTCTTCTCATGCCTAAGCTTCCTCTGCAGCAAAAGGGAACCAGCAGCTTTTCCCAGCAGAAGCTTTGATACAGAAGGAATAATAGAATCATAGAATGGTCTGAGTTGGAAGGGACCCCAAGGGTCACACAGCTCCAACCCCCTGCCACAGGGAGGGCCACCAACCTCAGGCCTGGAGCTACACAAGGTTGCCCAGGGCCCCATCCAACCTGGCCTGGAACACCCCCAGGGATGGGGCACCCACCCCCTCTCTGGGCAGCCTGTTCCAGCCCCTCACCACTCTCTCTGGAAAAAACTTCCCCCTAATATCTAATCTAAACCTTCCTTCCTTTAGTTTTAATCCATCCCCCTTGTCCTGTCATTGTCTATCCTTTTAAAAATCCCCTCCTGCTTATAAGCTCCCTTCAGGGACTGGAAGGCTGCAGTGAGGTCCCCCCACAGCCTTCTCTTCTCCAGGCTGACCCAGCCCAGCTCCCTCAGCCTCTCTCCGTAGGGGAGCTGCTCCAGCCCTCTGAGCATCTTCGTGGCTCCTCTGACCCCTCTCCAACAGCCCCACATCTTTCTTGTACTGGGCCCCAGCTCTGGACACAGGATCCAGCTGGGGCCTCAGGAGGGCAGAGCAGAGAGGGACAATCCCCTCCCTGTCCCTGCTGCCACCCCTCTGCTGATGGAGCCCAGGATGCCATTGGCCTTGCGAGCTGCAAGAGCCACTGCTGGCTCATGTTTGCCCCAAGCCCACTGCTGACAGGAGCAGGGGGAAATCCTAATTTGTTACACAAACGAGCCACCACCTCCTTACATGAGGATCTGCTTTACTCTTAACATGCTCCACAATCACATTTCTCATCAGAAACGTTCCAAACTGCCCATCTCCTGGCTTGGGGCTGCTGAAAAGCAGCTGAGAAAGCAGCCCCAAGCCAGGAGATGGGCAGTTTGGAACTGTGCTGCCAAACCACCATGACAAGTGCCAGACTGAGACTATGTTTAGGTGTCTGTGCAAATTATGTGGGCCACAGCTCGCACCCTTGCTGCCCATCAGGAGACACAACTAACCCTTCTGATGAAGAGGGGTGGCAGCAGGGACAGGGAGGGGATTGTCCCTCTCTGCTCTGCCCTCACGAGGCCCCAGCTGGAGTCCTGTGTCCAGAGCTGGGGCCCCAGGACAAGAAAGATGTGGGACTGTTGGAGAGGGGTCAGAGGAGCCACGGAGATGCTCAGAGGGCTGGAGCAGCTCCCCTACGGAGAGAGGCTGAGGGAGCTGGGCTGGGTCAGCCTGGAGAAGAGAAGGCTGTGGGGGGACCTCATTGCAGCCTTCCAGTGCCTGAAGGGAGCAGAGGAACAGGAGGGGAATCAGCTTGTTAAAGGGCAGAGACTGGCAGGACAAGGGGGATGGAGTGAAGCTGAGGGAGGGAAGGGTTAGATGAGAGATTAGGGGGAAGTTCTTTGCAGAGAGAGTGGTGAGGGGCTGGAACAGGCTGCCCAGAGAGGGGGTGGGTGCCCCGTCCCTGGGGGTGTTCAAGGCCAGGTTGGATGGGGCCCTGGGCAAGCTTGTGTAGCTCCAGGCCTGGAGGTTGGTGGCCCTGCCTGTGGCAGGGGGTTGGAGCTCTGTGATCCTTGGGGTCCCTTCTAACCCAGCCCAGTCTGTGATTCTATGAAGCTGCTCCCTCCCTGCAAGGGACGTGACTGTCACCAGTGTCACAAGAAATATTCCAGCTGTCTCTCTGGAGACAAACTCCCTTCAGCCCATCCCACAGCCAGTTCTTGGTTCTTTAAGTTGAACAACTTAAGCTGTTCCTTCTCACATCATCAGGACAGACCTGTGTTGTCCATGGCATTGGAGAGCAGGTAGGAGCCTTCTGAACTCAGGCTGAGGCCAGTCACCGAATCTGCGTGTCCTCTCATCGTGTAGGTGAGCTTGTTCTGGCGAAGGTCCCACACCTGCAGACACAACACCATGGGTTAACAAAAAGACAGCCAAGACCTGTGGAACTGCCATCTCCAAAGCACCCATCAGTCAGCTGAGGACAGCAGCTTTCCATTCAGGTTGGAATGGCTAAAATGGAAGGTTAGAATTTTATGTGTCTTGTAGGGAAAACAGAATTTGCCCCTTAAAAGACTTCTTACCTAACAGTTCAACCACCAAGGTGAATCCCTCCCTCTCTGGCTATAGTTCCCCCAGCTCCCAAATTCCATTGACTGATGGCACAGAGCAGTTGTCCAGTCCTCAAAATTTCACATTGTTCTCTTCCCAAGAGTTCCTGCCTTTTGGGGGCAGTTGGAACAGCTCTCATGTCAGCGCTACACTTAGCTGTGGCTCTCTGACAAGCACGTGCTCCCCACACCTAGGTAACACTAAAGCCTGAAGCTGAAAGGACAGTATGACAGACTGAACCACACAGCCATCAGAAGAATCTCAGTTACCAGCTGAGAGAAACACTGAGCTCACTCTTAACTACAAACTTTCCACACTAGCAGGTGTCAAAACAAGTTGCAAACTGGAGCAAAGGGCAGAGAGGGTGGATGTGACACCACATTTTCTTTAGTTTACCTCATATATGGCTCTGGGACAGATACAAGCTGCCAGAAGAGCCAGCACACTGCATTGGCTCTGGTGGGTGACAGCCAGGCTGGGATGTCTGGCCAGGAATGCCAGGGCTGCCCAGGCTGTCACGTGGCAAACAGCCCTGGAGCAACGCTCTCAGAGTTCACTGGCTTTGTACCAACAGTGAGGTTGGAGGTAGCAGGTCCACAAGGCTCTTGTGACTGTAAAACCAACCAACAGGCTCTCACGTTTGTCCCTGACCAACACATGATGTGAGGGGATGGAAGAGGCACATGCAGCAGGACAGGCACATGGGGACACAGGAGACTCACCTTAATATCGTTGTCGATGCCTCCGGATATGATCTGGTCACTGGTGTCATTGAAGGTCACAGCCAGGACCTGGTACGTGTTCTGGAATGTCTGCACAGCAGCTTTTTTCCTGATATCCCACAGCTGAAAAGACAAGGAAGTTGTGAAGTCACAGAGATACTTGGGAGAGACTCTCCTGAAACTCCTTCTTTTACATTTTGGGGTCTAAACTAAATAATAATAATAATAAATGTCTTAGGGGGTGGGGAGAAGGGACTAGCAGTGAGATTTCATCAACAGTTTGCTTTCTCATGCTTTGTTAATGCAGATCAGCAGAAAAAGTACAATGGAGAGGATGAACCTTCTGAACCCCCCAGAGAACTACAGAAAAAAGGAGCAAATTGGATTTCAATCTTTTTACTTCTGAAATCAAATTTATTAGGTGGTGAGATTACTCAGTTAAACAAATTTATAAAGACATTTACTTCACACAAATGGAAAGACTCCTCAAATCCTTTCAAAGACCCAATCTCACTCCCATTCCAGACTCTCTCCTTACCCAACACACTGACCTTCACTGTCCCATCATCGCTGCCTGTACACACAAGCTGGGGGCCCCGCCGCGCTGGGTAACAGGAGTTAACGAAGGACGTGTGGCCCTTGAGTCTCTTCACTCTCTCTCCAGTCTCACTGTCCCACACAGCCACTGTTTTGTCTGTTGATGCTGAGAAGAGCATGCTGCACAGAGGGATCATAGAAGCATAGAACAGTCTGGGTTGGAAGGGACCCCAAGGGTCACAGAGCTCCAACCCCCTGCCACAGGCAGGGCCACCAACCTCAAGCCTGGAGCTACACAAGGTTGCCCAGGGCCCCATCCAACCTGGCCTTGGACACCCCCAGGGATGGGGCACCCACCCCCTCTCTGGGCAGCCTATTCCAGACCCTCACCACTCTCTCTGTAAAAAACTTCCCCCTAAGATCTCATCTAACCCTTCCCTCCTTCCTTCAGCTTTAATCCATCCCCCTTGTCCTGCCAGTGTATGCCTTCTGAACAAGCTGATTCCCCTCCTGTTTCTCTGCTCCCTTCAGGGACAGGGAGGCTGCAATGAGGTCCCCCCACAGCCTTCTCTTCTCCAGGCTGACCCAGCCCAGCTCCCTCAGCCTCTCTCCATGGGGAGCTGCTCCAGCCCTCTGAGCATCTCCATGGCTCCTCTGACCCCTCTCCAACAGTCCCACATCTTTCTTGTCCTGGGGCCCCAGCTCTGGACACAGGACTCCAGCTGGGGCCTCAGGAGGGCAGAGCAGAGAGGGACAATCCCCTCCCTGTCCCTGCTGCCACCCCTCTGCTGATGGAGCCCAGGATCCCATCACCCTTCCAAGCTGCAGGAGCACACTGCTGGCTCATGCCAAGCTTCTCCCTCCCCAGTTTTCTTTCCCTCCCCAGTGTGTCCCACATGACTGACAGTAACTTTCCTTCATTCCTCATGACTGAAATCAAGTGGCTCACAGGTGCCTCAACATCTTTTGCCCAAGCTCAGGAAGGCACCACTCCTCATTCAGGAAACCCACACTGCAAGCATTCGCTGTACAGGGAGCGAGGATGAGCTCAAGGGACTCCAGCCAGCAGAAAGCCCCTTCCTCCAGAAAGCCCCTTCCCCCAGGAAGAGCCAGGCCTGATGCTGACAGCCACTCACACACCCCTCACCTGCCATCTGTGTTATAGTGCAGCTCCATCACCGCCCCGCTGTGTCCCTTCAGGGTGGCGTAGTTATCGCAGTCACCGTAGACATTCCACAGCACTGGGGGACAGGAAGGGACAGGTCAGGCCAGGAACCATGGAGAGACACCTCCCTGGTGGGGATGGAGTGATGCTCTGGGAATCCAGCAGAAGGAACTGTGTGCTGTCACCACAGTCGTCTCACAGGAGCCCCGGAAGGACAGACAGACAGACAGACAGACAGCTGGTGTGAGCCCACCTGACACCGTCTCCCACAGCATCCTCCTGGCTAAACTGAGGAAGTGTGGCCTGGAGGATCAGGTGGTGAGGTGGGTTAAGTGGTGGAAGGAAAGAAGCCAGAGAGTTGTGGTCAGTGGGACAGGGTCTGGCTGGAGGCTGGTATCTAGTGGAATTCCTCAGGGATTGGTACTGGGACCAGTACTATTCAACAACCTGGATGAAGGGATAGAGTGCACAGTCAGCAAGTTTGCTGATGACACAAAAGTGGGAGGGGTGGCTGGCACACCAGAGGGCTGTGCTGCCATCCAGGGAGGTCTGGACAGGCTGGGGAGTTGGGTGGGGAGAAATAAAAGAAGGGTGAGTGTAGGGTCTGGCATCTGGGGAAGAATAACCCCAGGTACCAGTATAGGTTGGGGACTGGCCTGTTGGAGAGCAGCATAGGGGAGAGGGACCTGGGGGTCCTGGGGGACAGCAGGATGAGCATGACCAGCACTGTGTCCTCATGGCTGAGAAGGGCAATGGCATCCTGGGGTGTATTAGAAGGGGGGTGGTTAGTAGGCCAAGAGAGGTCCTTCTCCCCCTCTGCTCTGCCCTGGGGACACCCCATTTGGAATATTGTGTCCAGTTTTGGGCCCCTCAGCTCAAGGACACAGGACTCCTCATAAAAACCCAGCACAGGGACACCAAGGTGATGGAGTGGAACACCTTCCTTATGAGGAGAGGCTGAGGGAGCTGGGCCTCTTCAGCTTGGAGGAGACTGAGGGGTGAGCTTATTAATGTTTATAACATTACTGACCTTAGGAGATCACTGACCTCATCAGTGTCTATCAATATGTAAAGGGTGAGAGTCAGGAGGCTGGAGCCAGGCTCTGCTCAGGGGTGGCAGTGACAGGACAAGGGGCAGTGGGTGCAGCTGGAGCAGAGGAAGCTCCATGGGAATGTCATGAAGAACTTTTTCCCTGTGAGGGTGCTGGAGCCCTGGGACAGGCTGCCCAGAGAGGCTGGGGAGTCTCCTTCTCTGGAGACATTCAAACCCACCTGGTCACTTTCCTCTGCTACTTAGCCTGGGTGATCCTACTCTGGCAGGGGGTGGGACTGGATGATCTTTTGAGCTCCCTGACAACCCCCATCACTCTGTGACTCTCTGATTTACACTTTTAGGTCAAGATGATTTCTTTTTCAAAAGAAAAATAAGGATTGCCTTTCTGCAGAGTGCTGCAGTCAAACCCAACCCACCCATAACCTGTGTGAGGGACCTGGGAACACAGGGCTGGGATGAGCGAGGTGTGGGAGAGCCCTGCAGGACAGTGACCTGTTGGGAGGAGCAGAACGATTGACAGCAGAGATGAAACCCATCACGGCACAACCGCCAGAGCTCGCCTGAGCCCCGCTGGCTGCCAGAGGCGCCCGGTACTCACGGATGAGCCTGTCGAAGCCGGCAGAGGCCAGGGTGTTGCCGTTGGGGTGGAACTTGCAGCAGTACACCTCTCCTTCGTGCCCCGAGAGCAGCATGATGGGGGCCTGCAGGGAGGAGCAGCGCGGCGGGCCCTGCTGGAGGCAACGGCAGAGAGGATGGCACGGAGGGGAACCGGGAGAACCCCGGGGCCCTGCCTCACGACCCCGCACCCCGCCGGCCCCTCCCAGGCCGGTTCCCCTCACCCTTCCCACCCGCGGGCCCTCCCTCCCGCCGCCCCACAGGCCTTCCCCCCCCACCCCAACCCCTTCCATCCCCTCTCGGGCAGTTCCCACCCGCCGTACCGTCTGCAGCAAGGCCCCGGGGGGCGGCTGCCCGCCCCCGCCAGTGCCCGGCGCCCCCGGCCCGTCATGGCGGGGCCGCTTGGCCGCTACAGGAACCAGCGGGAGGTCGGGGCTGGGGGCGGGGGCGGGAGGGGCGCCGGGAGGGGCGCCGGGAGGGGCGGCGGGAGCGGGGGCGGCGCCGGGAGGGGCGGCGGGGCCGGGGCCGGGCCCGGAGCTGCCGCCCGGGGCTTTGCGCTTCTGCTGCTCGATCATCGCCGCCGGCCGCGCGCGCCGCCCGCCCCGCCCCGCCCCGCCGCGCCGCTTCCCCATTGGCCGGCGGGGCCTCTTCCGCCGCTCTGATTGGCGGAGAGCGGCCGCTTGACCCGCCCCCCCTGGATCGTACTTCCCGTGCGCGTGTGACGAGCGGGAAGCGCCGCGTACCGGCGGGAGCTCCCTGAGGGGGAGAAGACGCGGCGTAAGACGCGCAGCGCTGATTGGCTCAGAGCCGCCACCCGCCATCATTGCGCGCGGTGATTGGCGGAGCGTGAGAGCCTGAAGGTGAAGGGGGTGTGGAGGTGGCGGGCGATGGCGGCGGTTGGGGGGTGTTGACAGGCCTCGGCTCCCCCGCGGCCTGAGGGGCCATCCCGGGCCCGGCCCGAGTCGGAGCGGGCCGCTAAGGGCCAGGCCGGGGGCAGGGCCGGGCTGAGGGCCGGGCTGAGCTCGCCGCGGTTGCCTGTGGAGAGCCGCTCCGCCGCCGGGCGCCCGCGCTGACGAGGCGTCTCTCTTCAGGGCGCCTCCGGGCCGCGGGCAGGCCTTGGCCGCCCTGAATTCAGCTGGTGTCAGTGGGACCGTCGGAGCGGCGTTCGCCTGGGGCCCCGCGGCGATGGAGGCGCTGCCCGAGCTCTACGCCATCTTCCAGGGAGAGGTGCGCGGCGCTCAGCCTGCGGGCCTGGCCCCGCGGGTGTTGCGGCCTGTGGCGCGCTGCTTTGCCTGGTCCCTCTGTCGCCTCGGCGCCGCCTCGTTTAGTGGCGGTTGGGGCAGGGGAAAGCTTGTGCTGGAAGGCGCGGTGGGGGTCGGTGAGTGGTTTAAGATGATCTGAATTCCCCAAGAACAATAGGTCCTGGCTTTCCCAGGGCTGGAACTCCTTTGCTGTGTGGAGCTAACTGCACACCAGTGCTGCGAGGCTGTGAGTGAGGGGACAGGTCAGCTGAAAAGCAAGAAGAGATAAAAATGGCTTTGCTTTTGGTGCAGAATTAGATCAGCTGAAGTGACTGTCAGCCTGCAGTCTGACCCTGCAACGTGGTCAAAGCTGAGCCAGAACCACCTCACCTTTCCTTACACTAGAACAGTAAACACAGACATGTGATAAATGGGGCTGGGCAGGTGATGGAGTTTGGAGGGTGAATGAATCCTGGGAGATAGGGAGCACTGTCAGATGCCAGCATGAACTCAGCCCTACCACCCTTCAGCTGGGATCTCACAGGCCATGAGAATGGAATAGGTCAGCTGTCAGTGACCCCAGAGACCATCTGCACTAACAGCATGGGAATCCACCTTGTCATTAAACTGGAATCATTGTCCCTTCTGCACCCACATCCCTAATGGCACAAAGATACCAAGGACTGGATATCCCTGGCTGGCCCTGTGTGGAGCCAGGAGTTGGGCTGGATGATCCTTATGGGTCCTTTCCACCTCAGGAGGTTCTAGGGTTGATACACACACCAGTGTCCAAGTTTCCATACAGATGTATCAGCTTATACATCCCAGATGAGATAGGATTGGTTGGCTGGCCACACCCACTCCAGAATTATGGAACATTGCAGTGCTTAACCTGCCTTAAAATCTAAACCTGAAGGAAAGCAGGAGTACCATGTGGATATTTTGCATGCATTCCAACTTGTGGTTTGCAGGGAGGGGTTCTGTGAAGGGCTTTGCCTTAGGTGATGTGTTGGTTTTCTTCCCAGGTTGCTACAGTGACTGAATATGGGGCGTTCATTAAAATCCCAGGCTGCAGGAAACAAGGTTTGTTTCTTCTGTTTTATTCAGATGTGACTTTATGTTGGTTTGTTTGAGCCAAGTGGCTGTTCTCAAAGCTCAGAAAATGTGGGGTTTGGGTGTTTTCCTAAATTAGAAGGAAATTGAGCTTCTCAGTGTTTAGAATATGGTGGTATGTTTGCATAAAAAACCCACTCAGAGGGTGATTTTAGGGAGTCACCTTCAGGTATTGGAGAAATACAGAAGCTTTCAATAATTAGGCAGTTTGTTCAACTTACTACTTTTATGGCCACCATAAACAAGTGAAATAAAGACTAAAATGAAGCTGAAGTAAAAAATAAGCCACAAAACATGACTTAAAGCTCTGCCAGTGGGAAACCTGCAGCCAGACAGGGAGGGGATTGTCCCTCTCTGCTCTGCCCTCCTGAGGCCCCAGCTGGATCCTGTGTCCAGAGCTGGGCCCCCAGTACAAGAAGGATGTGGAACTGTTGGAGAGGGGTCAGAGGAGCCACGGAGATGCTCAGAGGGCTGGAGCAGCTCCCCTATGGAGAGAGGCTGAGGGAGCTGGGCTGGTTCAGCCTGGAGAAGAGAAGGCTGTGGGGGGACCTCATTGCAGCCTCCCAGTGCCTGAAGGGAGCAGAGGAACAGGAGGGGAATCAGCTTGTTAAAGGGCAGAGACTGGCAGGACAAGGGGGATGGAGTGAAGCTGAAGGAGGGAAGGGTTAGATGAGAGATTAGGGGGAAGTTCTTTGCAGAGAGAGTGGTGAGGGGCTGGAACAGGCTGCCCAGAGAGGGGGTGGGTGCCCCATCATCCCTGGAGGTGTTCAGGGCCAGGTTGGATGGGGCTCAGGGCAACCTTGTGCTACTGCCCTAATGCTGTGTATGTTATAAAACCTACTCTGGAATTAAAACCCATCAACTAAAGATGAAATAAGAGTTAATTATTTTTGTAGATTTTCTTTATGAAAGGTACAAAAAATACTTTGTCCCTGAGGATTGTCCCCCACACCTCAGAGACCACTGTCCCAGAGGATACAACTGTGATTCAGTAGAGACTTTTCTTCATTTTTGGTTTTTTTCCCCTTTCTTCTCTTCCACAAACACACTCAGGCCTCGTCCACAGGACTCACATGTCCTCCTGCCATGTGGATAAACCCTCAGAGATCGTGGATGTTGGAGACAAAGTGTGGGTGAAGCTTATTGGAAAAGAGGTAACATTGATTCTTGTTTCTGTAGTGCTGTGTAGATGAATTGTCCTGCAGAAACAGGGACCTGAGAACTTCTGAGCACAGAGGCCGTGTGTGGCTGTCACCTTGTCAGGCTCTGATATACAGAGGGGTGAATTCTGCTTACCTCCAGGTGTGACTTTGGGACCTGACCTTCTGTGACTCAACAGAGAAAGGGAGTTTGGAAAAGCTGTGGCTTAAAAGCAACAAACTGCTTCTCTCTGTTCCCCTGTGCTGCTTGTATCACCTTAACCACATGTTTTGGTGGCTAAATGAGCAACTGGAGAGGATCCCAAGATAAGAGCTGGTACAAACACATTTCATTACTTGCTTTGAGACACAGGTGTGTTCTTGGCAGATGAGACTCCTGTTGGCTTTCAAGAAAGCATCAGGAGGGTTTGTTTGGAGTAAGAGTGTTATACATTCCCCCTCCACAGTCTACATTGCCCTGTCTTCTGTAGAAGAGGTGAACATAGAGTGTCTGTATTAGCAGAGGGCTGGCAGCAGGGACAGGGAGGGGATTGTCCCTCTCTGCTCTGCCCTCCTGAGGCCCCAGCTGGATCCTGTGTCCAGAGCTGGGGCCCCAGGACAAGAAAGATGTGGGGCTGTTGGTGAGGGTTCAGAGGAGCCACGGAGATGCTCAGGGGGCTGGAGCAGCTCCCCTATGGAGAGAGGCTGAGGGAGCTGGGCTGGGTCAGTCTGGAGAAGAGAAGGCTGTGGGGGGACCTCATTGCAGCCTTCCAGTCCCTGAAGGGAGCAGAGGAACAGGAGGGGAATCAGCTTGTTAAAGGGCAGAGACTGGCAGGACAAGGGGGATGGAGTGAAGCTGAAGGAGGGAAGGGTTAAATTGGATATTAGGGGGAAGTTTTTTCCAGAGAGAGTGGTGAGGGGCTGGAACAGGCTGCCCAGAGAGGGGGTGGGTGCCCCATCCCTGAGGGTGTTCAAGGCCAGGTTGGCTGGGGCCCTGGGCAACCTTGTGTAGCTCCAGGCCTGGAGGTTGGTGGCCCTGCCTGTGGCAGGGGGTTGGAGCTCTGTGATCCTTGGGGTCCCATCCAGACCTTTCTATGATTCTATTTAAGGATTACTTGGAACAAAACCTAAAGGATCTTGCATTGTTGAGCCATGGAAACAAAACAAGCTGACTGTATTTTGCTGGGATCAAGGTGAAAGCATTCAGCTCAACATTCAGTTCATTGTTCCATGGGATTTGGCCATAAATGCTTTGCTTTTTGGTTTTTCTTTGGGTTTTAGGTGGTCTGGGGTTTTTTTGGAAGAAGATCATCAGGTTGTTCCACAAAACAAGAACTTGGTTTGATGTGAGATAAGGGAAATGGTTTGAGAAATCCAGTCTTATTTGCAGGGTACAGAAAATCTAAGTGAAAGACTCTACAGATTCATTTTAATTATCTCTGGCTAGATTTCTTCAATTTAAAAATTGTGTAAGTCTTTATTAGGCTGCTGTTTTCTTTATCTGGAGCACAGCTGTTGGGTTCCTGACTTTGCTGTAGAGGCCAGAGGCGCGAGCATGTAGGAGAGGAGCAGAGGAGGATTTTGTTGCTCAGTTGCCTACAAATAACAGTCTATGAGCCATAAGCAGGCAAACCAGGAATACCTTTGCTAGCAGCACTGGTAAAAATGCAGAAAGCTGTAAGAAGGCTTGAAAAAACCCTAAATATATGACTTATGTTCTTCATTCTAGAGTGACAGTGTGGACAGTCAAGGGCTTATTGGGATTCAGAAAGGAGTAAGCTCCTAGTGGAGATCCTTAGAGCATTTTCAGTCTCATAAGAGGATTGAAATGGGAAAAGCCATATGAAGTTTTATTTCTTGGGATGCCAAAGTACTGGTCCAGGGGGAGCTGCCTTGGGGTGGGTGAGCTGGGAATTACTGCAAAGCTTCCAGACATGCACCTTGTTGACTGCTCTTGGGTTTGGTCCTGCTGGAAGCAGAACTTAACCTGAACATGCCTGTCATTTGATCTTGTCTCACTGCTGAGAGGTCTGCTGAACAGCAGCTCTTTGTCAGTTAGAATACTCTAAGCACAACTAAAAAGATAACAGAACAAAAGCATTTTCATGTAGTATCCTCTGTGGTGCTGCTCTGTGCTAACAGTTTCCTTCCTTCTCTGCAGGCCTCCAGACACAGGGTATTAATTAACATCATGCTCATTTAGACTTCTCATTCTGTATCTCTTTCTTTCAGATGAAAGATGACAAGCTGAAGCTTTCCCTCTCCATGAAGGTTGTTAACCAAGGCACAGGAAAAGACCTCGATCCAAACAATGTTTCCCTTGAGTAGGTAAATCTTCTGAGCAGAGTAGAACAGATCAGACAGGTTGCTGCTGCCTGCCTTCTCCTGGCATACTTCCTCTCCAGGCCCTTCCCCTTTTGCAGGGTGAGGGTGGGCTCTTCCTGAGCCCCCAGCCCAGCTAGCTGGTGGGCAGGCTGCCTGAAGGAGGCAGGCAGGAACTGGTGGAGGCTGCAAAGCTGCAAGGGGTTCAGCCCTTCACAGCCTCAGGATTTTCACTCCTGTGTTGTGATTGCTGTGTGCTTGTACTGGAAGGGCTGTTTGTCTCAGCTGGGTGTTTTTCTCCCTTTCATGGCTTAAGAAATCAAATCTGAACTGCTGGGATGTTTCAGAACTTTTACATACCCTTTTTTTGCAACATCTCTTGCAGGTCAAATAAAATGGCTTGATTTTCCTACTGCTCAAGTCTGTGTGTGTTCACATACTTGGTACAGGGATGTTAGCACAAAGGATGTACCTGCAGCTCCCCAGGTTTGTGTAGAGTGCCCAGTTAATTTCAAGAACAGAGGACAGGTAGTAATCTGTTCACAGTGTAGTTTATTCAGTGAGCAGTTGGGCAGCTCTGCTCTTTGGCTAAGCTAAGCAGTGCTTTTAGAGCAATGCTGGAAAAAACTTGTGTATAGATCATGTCTGTATGAATATACAGGGTTAAAGACAGGAGTGGATTGAAACTGGACCTGTCCTCCTCTTTCCAGTCAGGATGAGAGGAAAAAGCGCACGTTCAGAGACTTTACCAGTCAGAAGATCACACTTGAAGCTGTCTTGAACACTGTGTGCAAGAAATGTGGTTGCAAAGGTATGTTCATGCAGGGCTGTCTTGTTCTTTTCATAGAAACACAGACTGGTCTGGGTTGGAAGGGACCCCAAGGGTCACAGAGCTCCAACCCCCTGCCACAGGCAGGACCGCCAACCTCAGGCCTGGAGCTACACAAGGTTGCCCAGGGCCCCATCCAACCTGGCCTTGAACACCCCCAGGGATGGGACACCCACCCCCTCTCTGGGCAGCCTGTTCCAGCCCCTCACCACTCTCTCTGCAAAGAACTTCCCCCTAATATCCAATCTAACCCTTCCCTCCTCCAGCTTCACTCCAGCCCCCTTGTCCTGCCAGTCTCTGCCCTTTAACAAGCTGATTCCCCTCCTGTTCCTCTGCTCCCTTCAGGGACTGGAAGGCTGCAATGAGGTCCCCCCACAGCCTTCTCTTCTCCAGGCTGACCCAGCCCAGCTCCCTCAGCCTCTCTCCATAGGGGAGCTGCTCCAGCCCTCTGAGCATCTCCGTGGCTCCTCTGACCCCTCTCCAACAGCCCCACATCTTTCTTGTCCTGGGGCCCCAGCTCTGGACACAGGACTCCAGCTGGGGCCTTGTACTCCAGATGGGGCCTCAAGCTTCCTGTAAAGAACCTTCCTGCTGATTATGGGACCAGCACAGGTTCCCTTCTTGCATATTTGCATTAATTTACCCTCATTCATTTGATCCTGATGACATTTTTGCTTGTGGCCTAGCACAGGGACAGGAAGCTGGCATACACGATGCCTTCTCAGTAACTTTTGCAAGTCTCTTAGGCATAAAGTAGCTCTTTGTACACTGAGTTTTTGCTGCACCCTGCTTTTATTATTTACCCATAAATAGTTAAGCTGGAGTTGATGCTCTTTCTGGAGAAAGCTAATGAAAGTGGCTATCTAGTGTAGATGACTGTCTTTAAAATACTTTTTTAAAGAATCCCCAAAACTTTAAACTGGATTCTGCCTATTTCCAGTCTGCTTTTTAATGCTGGTGCCTACTCCTGGCAGGCAGGTAGATGTTGCCTGTCTGTGGTTTCCAGTACAACTGTTCAAAGGTCTCCAGAGCAGAGAGGGTAGAACCAGAACCAGTTGATTTCCTCCATATTTATGGGTTTGGGTCTCATTTACCAGGTGCCTCTCACACCAGTTTACCCCCTTTCCCATACACTTCTCTGTGTTTAAGGCATGTTTCTACCAATCACCCTGCTCAGAAAAGAGTTGTTTTGCCTGACTGGTCTTTCCAGAGTGACCCAGGTTGTGTTTGCTCCTTGGCTTGTTTAATCAGAGTGTGTTAAACTAGCAGGACAAAAACTGTACAGCTTATTACAACTAATAATAAAATGATCATTGGCAGCACTTCAGGTGTTTGAAATGTGGGGCTTTTTAAATAAAAAGGGGGTGATTTGCTCCTTCAAACACTATTTTACAGGTCACTTTGCCAAGGAGTGTTTTGTGCAGCCTGGAGGGACCAAATACAGCCTCATCCCAGAAGAGGAGGAAGAAAAGGTGGCAGCAGGAGGACATGAAAGAGATAGAAAGAGCAACCTGGCTGAGGAGTCTTCAAAAAAAAGGAAAAAGGTATGAGGTTTCCTGCTGCTGGCCTGGAAAAGGGAGCCAGAGAATTTTATTCCTTCTGCATAGTTACTTCTGTGACTTACTACAGCAGTGTGGTTATGAGTAGCTGGTTCTGGGCTGAGAAGGTGGCTCAGTTTTGTGCAGATTCTGGAGCAAAACAGGAATCCCCTCTGCAGACTTCATAGCAACTCTTAAACTTTCTTTATTTTTCTAAACTGCCTTTAAGACTCTTTTGTGCTGTAATGCACAGTCCTGAAGGGATTTAATACAGGTGGGTTTTTTCCTGGCCTTTGTGAGGCTCTGTAGAAATGGCTTCACTTTGCTGGAATCCTGTCATTCCTGCTGATAACCCTGCTTCCTCTCCCTTCTCATTTCTCTTGCCCTAGCACCTCTCTTTAATCTGAACTCAGTGCCCTGCTGCATTGCTACAGGGGGTGTCCTGACCCAGCCAGTGTGATCTGATCTGGGCTTATCTGTGTGTGCCAGGGGAAAATCACTGGCTCTGTTTGCACAGGGAGCATACTCCTTTTCCAGGCTCTAAAGCTGGTTTTGTCTCTGTGAAAATGTCAAGAGATAAGAGACCTTTTACATCCAGAGTTTGAACTCTGGCTTCAGAGCTTGCTGGGGGAGACCTGAATCCAAACCAGTTTTTGATGGTCAGTCTATTTATACAGTGAGGAGTATTCCAGTCCTGGAATTTAGTAGAAAACTGTTCATCTGCCCCTTTGTAACTGGAGTCTGACTTGTAATTACACTTCTGGAGCCTTCATAGAATCATAGAATGGCATGAGTTGGAAGGGACCCCAAGGATCACAGAGCTCCAACCCCCCTGCCACAGGCAGGGCCACCAACCTCAGGCCTTCTTTTGTGTCCTGTCTGTAACCCTGGAGAGAGGCAGCAGGCAAGCAGAGAAGATGGTAGATTTGATTTTTACCCAAGAGTGATAAGGACAGTGATAGTGATTGAACAGTGAGAGCTAACTTCTGAGGGCTTGGTGCTCCCAGGCTCACTGGGCAGCTAAACCAGTACTGGTAGGAGAAACTGCAGATGCTGCTGGTCTGGAGTGGAGAAGCCTTGTTTGATACAACACTCTGCACTGGTAGCTGAAGTCTCACTTCTAGTCACGTTTTTCCCTGGTGATGTGGTACCCTCTGATTTGAGAGGGGTCGTGGGGCTGTTTGTGGGATTGTAGGTGGTGACTGCACTGGAGAAGAGGAGCCAGGCGTGTTGTGACTTCCCCTGGGGCAGCCCCTGCCCTGTTGCACCTGTTCCTGCCCTACAGTCACTACAAAATGAAGTTACTGTGAATTTGATGCCTAATTCTCAGTTCCTGTTTGCTCACTAGTGCTCAGGATCCAGTAGAGGGAACGGGCTCTCTCTTGATCATAGATCCTGCTGGCTGGTTCCATCCCACAGTGTGGGCTCTTACTCAAGAATGCCTTGGACTTGTCTGCAGACTCTCATTACACTGTGACAGAAAATACATGTACTGTCCTTCCTGTTCTGATCTCAGAAGCATGAGATTAAACAGTGTCATGTCTCAGATCCCAGACCAACTGTAGGTGACCTTCCTGAGCTCCACACTTGGGCTTCTCTTGCTGTGTGAGAGCAGGCAGTGGTACCTCACAGGGCTGTAACTGTTAAATGCTGTGGGGAACAATTAACTAAGAGGTGTGCTAATAGCTCCTTCTCCTATCAGTGCCTACCCACCAGGGAGGGGTTCCCATGGAGTCTGGTCCTGCTGAGACTACAGGATCTGTGGGCCCCAATCCTGAAGTTGTTACTAATTTTTTTTGGGGGGGTGGGGGATATGTCTGTGGATTAGCAGCCTTCCTTTAAATCTTGCTTGTTCCTTTGATCTTCCTTCCTTCTCAAGGAGGAGATCAAAAGTTTTCAGATGTTTTCCAGTGCTGGAAAATAAAACTTTGAGCTTTTTGGAGGCAGGATGTGGGATCCTCAGAATGAATATCTCCCTTGTTGTCTCGAGTGCCTGCTGTGATCTTGTCTGGGAGCCACCATATGCTTCCCTGGAGCCCCAGGGTGGGGTTAGTAAAGTAGAAATAGCTCAACCTGCCTAGTAACAGTGGCCCTGCTGACCCCATCTCATCCTGTGTTTGTAACATAAATGTGGAGCTTGTATTTTTAAACGGGGACTTAGGGAGCTGCTGTGTCCCAGGCATCTGCTGTCAGAGCAATAGTGAACATCACATGTTTTCAGTTGTTCATGACCAAGGCATTGTTTTCTTGATCTGATGCTTCTGTGCAGTCCCTGGGTGCTCTTGGCTCTCCCAAGACTCATCTCACAGGCATACACTGGGGTCCTCACCCCCTCTTCCCTTGCTTGGCTTGCCTCTCCTTCCCCATGGTTCCTCAGTGCCTTTTCTGCACCCTGCAGCACTGAGGCAGCTGGAGGCTTCAGGCCTCTGCCCAGGCTTCTGGTGTGAGCATGGGCACCAGTCTTTCTGGTGACAGATCACCTGTTAGTACTCTGCAGGAGAGCACTGTCCTGCATCCCATAATCCCTGAGAAAACACAGGAGCTGAGGGTGAAGTGGGGCGGAAGGACCGGGAGCACTGGAGGAGTCGCTGCTGACAGCTGTGCTGCACAGCGCTGCCTCCCTCTCACCTCTGCTCCTCAGGTCACAGGGTGAAGGAGCTCCTATGGGAACGTGGCAGCATGTGTGGGAGGGAGCCTGCTGAGAAGGAATGAGCCCTTCTGCTGCTTCTGTCTGTCTTTTCTTGAAAGATCTGCTCCCTTGACACTAGGAGTAACCCCTTTGATTTGAATTCTACAAAAGCAACCCATCTTCTGCTCAGATCCATTGCCTTACTTATCCCTGGGGTGGTTTGCTGCTGGTCTTTGGGATTGCTTAGTCAATATGACCTGAATTTCAGCAGGCTTTGCTGCCCTTTCTCCCACATGTCAAAGATTTCCAGACAATCTGCTTGCAGATGTTGTCACTTCATGTAAAAACCACACCTCCTTAATTGGTGTTGGTCCATCCTTGCTTGCAGCTGGTACTTGTTACACTAGTTCTTCAGTGGCATTAGCTTATGGTGCAGCTCTTCACACACTGTGCTCTTCTCTTGTTGCCCTTATCTGGGCTTTGCTGAACTTTGCTGTATTTATCTAATGACCTGGATCGATCTCATCAGAATAATTCTGACTGCTCCTCAAGTATTATTGGTCTGATCTAATAGTATCCTTAGTTTTCCATAATAAATCTTGTTTGGAATGAAATTTGGTGGTGGAATTTCACTTCTTTAAGACTTTAAAAATCCCTAGAAGGAATACTGGAGACACAGAAAAACACATATCTGGAAATCCATTCTGATTTGTCACCAGCACAGGCATAAAGTCTCTGAATGAGATGGTAACTCCACAAAAGGGTCTGTCAAACATTTAAACTTCTTGACACTCCCCTCTTATCTCAAAATCAAATACCTTCAGGAGGAATGAACTGTTCTAACATTCTTAAAGCACCTGAGCAACTTTCCTTACAAAGGGTGGGGGCAGCTTAGGGTGGTTACTGGCCCCTCTTGGTGCCAGCTTTTTAGAAATAACTAGAGCAGTGGTAGAACCAGCACTGTGGGGCCCAGCCTGTTGCTCTTCTGTGTGGTGGAGGGTTTTGTAGGGGAGAGCTTTTTGAGGTGAGTTTGTGGTGTTTTGGTACAATTGTTGTTGCATAAATAGGCTGGGACGTGCAAGGAGCTGTAACACACACGCCTCTGCACGGGTTGGCTCTTGGCATCTCCATGCTGGGAGCCTGTGTGGGCAAAATCCACTCAAAATATTTACACAAATGCAGTGTTTGCAGTTGTGGGGGAGTGCCTGGGTGTGCCTGAGAGCTGAGCTGAGCTTCATCCCTTGGCAACCATCGTTTTTGGAGGCCAGTTTTAGGCTCTGGGTGCAGCAGGGCTTTGCTGCTGTTGCAGCAGAAATCTGGGCTCTGCTTTGGCACTGCCCTCTCCTGTCCCTAAACTTGTGCAACGGTGACCTGCCCTGTAACCAGTGGAACACTTGTGCTGGAGTTTAAAGAAAGAGAAGGCTGCTGCTTGTGTGGAACGATTCCACAGCAGCACTGCCTCTTCCTACAGAAACTGTTAGGCTTTTGTGTTGCTGGCTTGCTTGGTGTTTGCAGCCCAGCCTGTGCTGGTGCTGCACTGAAAGCACTTTGTGTTGGTGTGAGTGGTTCAGCTGTTAGCAGCCACCAAAAAGGGGAGGCTGAGGTTAGTTTGGGATTGTTTTTTTGTTAGTTTTGACTTTTTTTCCAGCCAGCACAATGTCCACGTGTGTCCTTTTATTCCCCTGTAATCCTGAAGGGACTGGAGTGACATCCTGTCCTGTCTTCAGCCTTCACATGCTGAGAAAGTTTCCCAAGCTCTGGAATGAATCTCTCTCTCTTAGTTGTTAAGGTCTTGTCAAACTTTCTCACCATGTGCATGGGCTAGAAAAGCTTGAGAAAATGGTCCTTACTGAATCCCTTTCTCTAGATTTAACTCTTTACAATCCTCCTCTTGTGAAGTCTGTTAGGATTTGCTTCTGCCCTTACTCTGTGGGTCAGGAACTTACAAGTGATTCAGTCCCAGTTTTGACATAGACAGTCAAGCCTTGGGTGACATCAGTGATCTTAGTGCTGTTGTAGAGCTACAAAAGCCAGATACCTGCCAAGGCTCTGCTAGGTGTGGGGTGAACTCAGTCCTCTGAGAGTCCCAGAAAACTCTTTGCTTGATGTTCAGCTCCAAGCCATGTGTTGCCTTTGCTCTTCCACCTCCCTAAAAGAGTTATTCTGCTTCACATTCAATAAGCTACTAGCTCCCTTCCTTCATTGTCCCTAACTGGCAGCCTGTATCTGGTGCCACGACACACAATCTATGTTAAATGGATGTCATCAGGCTCTGTGTGTCTGTGCTCTTATCATAGAACCACAGACTGGTCTGGGTTGGAAGGGACCCCAAGGATCACAGAGGTCCAACCCCCCTGCTGCAGGCAGGGCCACCAACCTCCAGGCCTGGAGCTACACAAGGTTGCCCAGGGCCCCATCCAACCTGGCCTTGAACACCCCCAGGGATGGGACACCCACCCCCTCTCTGGGCAGCCTGTTCCAGCCCCTCACCACTCTCTCTGCAAAGAACTTCCCCCTAATATCTCATCTTGCCCTTCCCTCCTCCAGCTTCACTCCATCCCCCTTGTCCTGCCAGTCTCTGCCCTTTAACAAGCTGATTCCCCTCCTGTTCCTCTGCTCCCTTCAGGGACTGGAAGGCTGCAATGAGGTCCCCCCACAGCCTTCTCCTCTCCAGGCTGACCCAGCCCAGCTCCCTCAGCCTCTCTCCATAGGGGAGCTGCTCCAGCCCTCTGAGCATCTCCGTGGCTCCTCTGACCCCTCTCCAACAGTCCCACATCTTCCTTGTATTGGGGGCCCCAGCTCTGGACACAGGACTCCAGCTGGGGCCTCAGGAGGGCAGAGCAGAGAGGGACAATCCCCTCCCTGTCCCTGCTGCCACCCCTCTGCTGATGGAGGAGTGGGGTTATGGGAGAACACGTTGGTTTTAAAGGAGATGTCAGCAGCTTGGGCTTGGCTTCCTGTAAGCTGGTGTATTAATCTTCATAGGGAAACTGTGCTTGTCTGGAGGTGACTGAAGCTAATGGAAGAAATGTCTCCTGGGGAGGAGGGGGGAAGGCAGTGAGCCCTGTTCTTACTGACATTGGATCACTTCTCTTTTCCCCCAAGCCATTTTAAGACAATTTGCCTTTCTGGGTAAGATTGTGAGGTGATACCAAAGGGTTACCAGTAACCCTGTGCCCTCACTCTCAACACATACCTAAGTACAGCTCAGGCTTGGCTTTAACATGCTCCCTGCCTTGGTGTGAGCTGCCTGAGCACCTCCCAGGCTGGAGCAGAGGAAGCAGACTTGTGATGTCAAAGTCAGTTACTGCAGGGGATTTGTATTCCACTCTCTGCCTCACTTTTCATGCTGTGCTCAGCAGCAGCTTCTGGCTTTTGTTTGGAACAGATGGGGGCTGGTTTTTTAGTGTGGAGTCTTCTGGATGAATATACACATGCTGCTGTGTCTCGGGCCTCTTTCTGTGAGCTGGTTTTCTTCACGTGGATGCTTTGCAATCCCTTGCCAGTTCCCTTCCCCCCTGGGTGGGGTGGATGTCTAACAGGCCTGAGGGTAACAGCACCTGTGGGTGCCTGAGGGAGGAGGCAGGATCTCATGCTGGACCCACAAAACCCGTGTCAGGGCTGGGTTCAGACCTGTAGCTTCCCTGGCCAGCCCTGTCCTGTACCTGACTCTGCTGGAGTGAGTAGAGATGCTTGCCAACACCAACCACTGGGGTTTTGTACAGGTATCTGTGGCTGACTACTGCTGCTGTCTTTATCTGGTCATGTGTTTGTTTCTCTCCTTTGGTTTAGCTTCTGGGGTGGCTGTGGGTGTCAGCAGCAGCTGCCCAAGGAGGACAGCCTTGTCCCCTCCTGCCTGTCCTCCTGTGACTGGCACAAACTGTGCCCTTGGACTTGCTCCTTTCTGCTTCCCCTTGAGATGAGCTCATGGTGTTAAGAGCCCTGCCAAGGCCTGGTGACTTGCAGCAAACCTCTCCCAGTGAAGCTCTCTGCAAGCTCAGAGGTGGCCTTGAGGTCATTTGGAACACTCTTGGCAAAGACAAGAAGTGGAGCTGTTGGCCTGGGGGGCTCCAGGCTTCTCCCATTACGCTCCTGTCCATAGTGGAATGTAAAACACACTCATAGGTGAGGTGTGGGACTGTCACTTGACTGCTGTCTGTCTCCCATTGTGCTGCTCCCTGTGCACAGCCCTGCTCTGAACAAGCCATCTTTCCTCTTTAAATTAGGAAAGAGTGAGGACATGGGGAAGTGTAGCTTTTTGTCTGTCTGTCCTGCTCTGTTGATGCCCTGAAGTGACTGTCCTGGGCTTCTCCCACCTGCTGGGGCACCAGTACAAGGCTCAGCTGACTCATCACTGCTGTGGGGGTGGTGGTCAGCATGGGGGGGCAGTGCTGTAGCTCCTTGCTTATGCTCCACATTGAGAGCTCTCCTTGACCCAATGTTGCAGTGCCATCTTAGCTGCAGGGGGTATGTTGTGCCACCCCAGGATGACACCAGGCTAAAGGAGATGCCTCCAGTAAAGGTGAAGTACTCATGGGGGCAAGGAGCCTGGTACGTGTGTCGCCAGTACCTGGCTGTGTAGGAAGCTATGGAAGAGAAGGGGGTTTGCAGCAGGTTTGGAGGAGACTCTGCCAGCCACATGTATGGGTGCAGCAGGTCCAGGCAGTGAGCACAAGGGTGTCCCCTGGGAGGGTGCAGCTGGCTTTGCTGTTGATAGATGCCTTGGCCAAAGCAGTGAGTGTTGGTTGCTGGGGCTCTGCTCGCTGGCACTGTCTGTTGCAGGCTGTCATGTGGGCTTGCCTTGCCTTGCTGGCCCCTCTCTGTTCCCTGAAACCCTCTTTTGCTTCACCCCTTGTGTGCTCTCTATGTCCCTGAACAAAATGAAGATTCACAGTAGCTCTCTGCATGGGAAGGTGTCTCTTTGGTGTTGGTGTGGCCATGGGAGGAATAGGTGGAGCCTTGTTGGAGGCCACTGTTGCTGGGCTTGAAAGGAAGCTGGAGCTTTATATTAACCATGTGTGAAATAGTCAGGTTGTCTTTAGGGGCCCACTCATGTGCAGGCTGCTTCTCCTTTCATCCCAGAAACAAGGAGTGTTGGAGGAAACACCTCACTTGGCAGGGTGCTCGCTTCCTTTTCAAAGCATCTTTCTCTAAGATATACCTGGGAAAAAGTATTTCCATCTTGTTCTGAGAGTTGGTCAGCAGGGTAATTCTGTAGGTGTTCAGGGGATGAAAGAGATCACGTGAGTGGGGAGCAGATTTGGGTCTTTGCGTGTTTGTGCCCAAAAGCTGACTGTCCTGGCTGGTGCCTTCTGAGCCACTTCTGTTCCTGGCACCAGGACCGCTTGGGTGGGTGCTGGTTGCCCATCTGCCTCCCATGCTGGCCAGAGGGCAGTGATTTACAGAGCCCTGAGGCTGTCCTGGTGCTGGAGGGCACAGCCAGCTCCTGAGAGCTGTGGTCAGCATTTCTCCTCCTTGCTGGAAGAGGGGTGAAGCAGTGCACAGCGTGATGCCAGCAGGGGCAGATGAGGTCATCTCCCCTGGTACTGCTTTCTCATTCAATGAGAAGGGAGGAGTGAAGGGGCAGATGAGATGCTGATCTCTCTCCTCTCTTTGGGGAGCAGGGATAGAACCTGAGGGGACAGCATGAAGCTGCACCAGGGGAGGTTTAGGCTGGGTGTCAGGAAGAGGTTGTGTACTGAGAGGGGGGTCAGGCACTGGCACAGGTTCCCCAGGGAAGGGGTCACAGCCCCAAGCTGGGCTGAGGGCAAGAAGCATCTGGATGATGTGCTCAGTGCAGCTCTGGCTGGGCTGGGCTGTGTGGAGCCAGGAGCTGGACTGATGGTCCTGAAGGGTCCCTTCCAGCTCAGGAGATTTGATGATTTAGTGAAATTGCTCTACTGCATCATGCCATTGTCTGTGTCTGCTTTGGGATGCTCTGCCTGATGCAGTTCCGGGGGTGAGTGTACCATGGCAGAGCAATCACTGCTTGGTGGTTACTGCAGGTGCCCCAAAATTGGGGGTGTGCCTGTATTCCCATCACCAGCTGTTCTTACTGTGTGAGCTCTGCAGAGCTGTTGCTTCTGGACTCTCTAGAGGGAGAGGGTGGGAAGCCACGAGAGCCAGAGGGTGTGCAACCTGCTTGGAGGTTGTGCAAAGAGTTGCTGCTTGCAAAAAAGGGCACTTTCCTCATCCCAGCTCCCCTCCAGGGATGGCTCTGTGGGAGACTGACCAGCAATTCCCGGGCTTGGCCCTCCCTGCAGGGAGGAGGGTGTGTGGTCCCTGGTGCTCAGCACATCAGCGCTCATTTGCTGGCAGTCTGTGGGCCGATGGTGCTGTGGGGATGTGGCGCTCGACCAGCTGGTGGTTTTGGAAACCCACCTCTGGCAAAAGGCTTCACCCTGCCAACCTCGATGAATAAAGAGTCAGTAACAGAGTCTGACTGTGGAGGGCTGGGGCCAGGGAGGAAGGGCTCTCTTCTTGGGGCTTGACTAACACTTTGCAGGCTTGGCTTTAGGTTTTCTACTCCCTCCCCTCTCTGGTGGCTGCCATACCCTGTGGAAGGACAGCGTTCTGCACTCACTGGGGTGGCAGCTGAGTGTACTGTCTGTGTGTGAACAAGCCCCCCCTGTCACACCCTTCCCGCTGCCCTGGTGAGAGCAGGGGACAGTTTTCCCCACAGCCAAAGTGTTTTTTAATTCCTTTTCCTTCCTTCACTAGGAGAAGAAGAAGAAAAAGAAGCACAGGAATAAGCAGTCTTCCGACTCGGACTCAGACAGCTCAGACTCAGACAGTGAAGGAGCTCAGCCAGCCAGTAAGAAGGCCAAACATTCAGGGAAGCCCAGCAAGGCTCAGAAAAAGAAGAAGAAAAAGAAGCATAGTAAGAAGCCCCGGGACTGAGTGGGGCTCAGTCTCCCCAGCACAGGGAGGCTCTGGTGCATGCCACGAGGAGCGAGCAGAACCGAACCAGCGTGCCCCTTGCTCCAGGGACACAGAGTTCCCTTCTCCTGAGAGTCACGCCTGGCGTGTGCCCTTCCAGGTGTTGACTTGGATACAAGCTGTTCTCTGTTCCCTGAGGTGTGGGCTGCCCTTCTCTCCCACCTGTAGGCATTCCTGCCCCAACTGGGGTAACTGCTGCCCTGCGTCGGCGCCTCTCCCATCCATCGCCTCACGTTTCACTCAGCAGCTCCCCAGCTGGTGCAGCCCAGCCAGCATCTCATCACCCCATCCCATTACCCATGAGAGGTGGAGCTACACAGCTCTCCCCTCCCTCCACACTGGAGACACAGGGGTGGTTGTTTCTGGGCTGCATCCTCCCTGCTGGTACCAGTGTGGAGCTGCTCAGCTTTGGGCTGCAAACCCTCCCCCAGCCTCGCTCGTTTTCTCTGCAAACATTGGGAGTGGAAGAGTAAGAAGCAAATGGGGGAGTGGAGATATTATAAGTAAACATGAACTGTGGTGTGTTTGCTGCCTTGGGAAGTGATGAAAAATAAATCTCTCCAGTTGTACTTTGCACTGGGCCTTTTATATGATCCATGCTTCATCTTGAGCAGTGGAAGCAAAAGGGCTGGCTGAGTGGGAGGGGATGTGACCAGCATTGAAGGTTCTGGGACTTTTGGAAGTCCCAGCTGCTTTTGGAGCCTTGACTGGGCAGGAAGGGGGTGTGTGATGAGGTGACCCCCGTGAGAAGCTGGTGAGAAGCCCAGTGCCTTCTGGTAAGGAGCAACTGGAGAGTCAATCTTGTAACTGGAGCTGAAAGGTTGGGGGCAGGGGTGGCAGAGGGCCTGGCTGGGCTGCCCTGCCAGCAGAGGAAGTCTGCTGAGCACCACTTGTCCCTGTGGGCAGATGTGCCAGGCAGGGGGAACTGAGTCCCTGCTCCTGCCTCTGGCTCCACGGGAGGAGAGAGCGGGGCTGGCCATTGCTGGGTGACAGTGGGAGGAGGATGGGGGCTGGCTGGAGGCTTTTCCCTGAGCTGCTCACCCTGTTTCCCTACTGCAGAGTCATCTCTTTTGGGCTAACACCCCTCCCAAACCCAGACACAATGCAGTTGTCACCCTGACTCCCCGCACAGGCACTGTTGGGGGTGCACTGGTGCTGGGGTGCACTGTCCCAGTGCCACGGCAGGGACCACCTGCAGCAGTGGCAGGACAATTGCTGCTGCTGGGATGGAGCAGCACTGGGAGCCTGGATGACTGATGGTGGAGCTCCAGCAGCAGTACACCAGTATCCCCCAGCAGAGCAGGATCCTAACCACAGCAACCTTTACTTCCACAGCTCCAAGACCTGGCTGAGCTGGGCTACAGCGATCACTGGTCATGAAACCCCATCCCTGCCAGGCTGGCTGGGCTGGATTTAACCCCTACACACCCCCAGCTTGTTGGGGCTGTGCCCCAGGAGCCTTTCTTGCCAAGGACACCCACCACAGAGCTGTAACAACACAGGGTTTATTTCTTTTTCCATGTGGCTTTTCCCATTCATAAAAAAAATCCCAAACAGAGCACAAACCCCCCACCCAAACCCCCTGCAGCCCCTCAGGGGACAGGCACAGTGGCAGCAGCGGGCTCCCAGGCCCCAGCATGGAGTGAGGACACAGATAGGTGTGTGGAGGGTGAATGCAGCACCGGGTGATGCCCGAGGGAGCGGGGCACGGCCTCTATGTCGCCTTCTCGTAGGTGCGGGTGGAGACGACGTTGCCCATGGTGAGAGTCTGGTGGCAGAAACAGGGCTGGTGGCTGTGCCGAGCTGGTGCAGCCCCCAGTTTGCCCTGTTACAGGCTGAACTCCCCACCCCCTTCCCAGTTTAAAACCATTCCTTATTTCCTTACCAGAATTAATTTCCCATCCTTCAGCTCCCGGACCAGCGTTGTCTCCTTCCCCTCCCACTTCTGCAAGTGGATGAGTTTGCCTCCATCCAGCGTGACAATGGACTGGGGGGAGAGAGCAAGGACTGATGTTACCCTTGTCCCCAACTTTCCCTGGGCTTTGTCCCTGTGCCCCTCAGAGGGGGTGATGCTGCGTGTCTGAATGCTCACCCAGAGCCTCAGGGGGCTTGGCACTGGCTGCAGCTGTCCCCCCTTGGGATGCCTGGCCAGCAGCATCGCATTTAGCTTCCTCAGGGGGCCAGATCCTGCCATCAGCTGCCCCCCAGTACCCCTGCCATGGGCACTGCCATGGTGACCCTGCCCTCCCCAAACGTGGGGCTGGCACAAGGAGCCCTGCCCAGGGCTGCATCCTGCTGCAGGGACGCTGAGACCTGATCCCAGCCTCTCCCAGACTGGGCTCGCTGGCTCTGGGATCAAAGAGGCACAGCAGGTATGGGTGCTTTGAACCAGAGGGCCCAGTGAGGGTTTTCGGAGGGGCTGAGCTGACAAACAGGCCAGGGCTGCTGTTTGCTCAGTCCCTGCTGTTGACTCAGCCACCAAAGCCTGGCCCATGCCAAGGTGAGTGTGACAGCCAGCTGGGCACTGCCAAGGGCAGCACAGTGCAGGGTTGTGCCAGGACAGACCCTGGCACTGGCTGCACAGCCCCATCCTGCCCTGTGCCCCCCACCCAGCTCCTCAAGAGCCGGGTGTTGCCCCTGGAGTACCCCCATGGCTGGTATCTCCCTGTGGGTGCCTGGGTCCTGCAAGGCTTGGGGGTGTCCTCAGAGCTGGGTTGTCCCCACACACCCTGGGTGCCCCATGGGGGGTACCCCACAATGTGCCCCTTGTCTCCTGTGCAGCCCCACGGCTCAGGCTGCCGTCCTGGCCCCTGCTGCCCCTCCATGTGCCCTCTGGCTGCGGGCCGAGGGGCAGCTGAAGGACACGTCCTGTGCTGCGGGCAGGAGCTCACAGGGGTCACGAGTGTCCCCTGCTTTGAATGTCACTCCACCAGCTCCACGGGGCTGAGGGGCAGCGCTGCAGGCAGGGACAGGCTGCTGGGACAGGCTGCTGGGACACACCACAGGGACACACTGCAGGGACAGGCTGCTGGGACAGGCTGCTGGGACACACTGCAGGGACAGGCTGCTGGGACACACCACAGGGACACACTGCAGGGACAGGCTGCTGGGACAGGCTGCTGGGACACACTGCAGGGACAGGCTGCTGGGACAGGCTGCTGGGACACACCACAGGGACACACTGTAGGGACAGGCTGCTGGGACACACCACAGGGACACACCACAGGGACAGGCTGCTGGGACACACCACAGGGACACACTGCAGGGACAGGCTGCTGGGACAGGCTGCTGGGACACACCACAGGGACACACTGTAGGGACAGGCTGCTGGGACACACCACAGGGACACACTGCAGGGACAGGCTGCAGGGGACAGGCTGCTGGGACACACCACAGGGACAAGCTGCTGGGACAGGCTGCTGGGACAGGCTGCTGGGACACACCACAGGGACAGGCTGCTGGGACAGGCTGCTGGGACACACCACAGGGACACACCACAGGGACACACTGCAGGGACAGGCTGCTGGGACACGCACTGTGTCTGCTCAGCACCACCACCTCGCTCGCACCCATCCCAGCTCAGCCCATCCCCGCTGTGTGCCCAGCCCCCGTGCTGGCTGCTGCAGGGTTAGGAAGGGGTTTTGTGTCCAACCAGCCCCAAGGGTTCCCCCCTAAAGTCCCTCATGGGCCAGGTTGTGGTAGGGGGCTGCCAGCTGCTCCACACACAGTGTATTTAATGGTGCATGGCAGCTGGGAAACTGGGGGAAAAGCAGGGCTGGGACAATCCTGCAGGGGAATTTGTCTCTGCAGGGTGGGAGAGGCCACGAAAGAAGCTCAGACTCCTCTCCAAGTTATTTTCCTTGCTCTGACCTGAGCAGGGATGTGTCAGTCTGCCTGGGGACCCTGGGAGGCATCAGGCAGGCAGGAGCCCCCAGCTGCACCACCCCATCCCTGCCTGCAGAGCTGCTGGCTTTGTAGGGGAAGAAAAGTGTGGGGGGGTGGGGGCTCAAAAGTGGGTCTTGTATCCCTCTGCCCCCCTCCCAGAGTGGGGACAACACTCAGCACCACCCCACCACGTCGTGTCCCCTCTTGAGCAAGCCCAGGGCAGGAAGCTGGAGTTTGCAAGCCCAGCTCTTGCACAACCTTCCCGGCAGCTCCAGCCCCGAGGGGGGGTCCCCAGGGGAAATCCCAGCTGCAAAACGGGGTGATGGGGAAGGGGTTTGGCTGGGTGAGACAGGGCTTGAGCCCCAGCCCCTGCAGGTGAAGCGCTTTCTGCAGGCAACAAGGGATGGAGCCCCACAGCCAAGAGGTGGGCAGACCCAGCAAAGCCTGTGGACACTTTTTTTGGGGGGGGGGGGGGAGGGATGTCCGACGTAGGGGGCAGGGCTGTGGGCTCACCTTGACGTGTCTGTCGTCTGCTGTGGTCTCATCAAACTCCTCACCCAGCTTGAAGCTGATCTCTGTGTTCTTGAAGGTGCTCTGGGTCTTCACGGTCACCTTGTCGCCCTGCACCTCGATGATGGTGGTGGGCTTGGTCAGGCCAGCCATCTGCCGGGTGGCAAAGCCCACACCTGTGGGGTGCAAGGTTTGGGGGGGGCAGGATGAGGCCATCAGCCTCCAGCATCACTCCAGAGCCCATTTACCCCATGAGGTTGGGCTGTGGGGGTCAACCCTAAAACTGCTCCCCACCCTCAGTCCTGTGTGTGCCCACTGTGCCTGGGGGGGGGGGGGGGGGGGGGGTCCCGGGGCATGAATGGGGAGGGGGTCCTGAGTTGCATGCCAGCACCCAGCAGCTCTGGTGCTGGGTGTGGTGGCATCACTGTCACCCCCCCTCACACCCCTCCCTCTCCCACCATCACCCCAGATTGCTTTTTGGTGGGGGACCCACCCTGCCCAGGAGCTCTGATGGAGCTGGGTGACTGGGGGCTCTGGGAAGGGGGGGGGGGAGATTGGTTGAAGGCTGGAGGGGTCCCCAGCAGCACCCTGGAAGCGGGGGGCATCCCCTCCCTCCCCCCTCTGCCAAGGGCTGAGTAAGGGGGTGTGTAGGGGCAGGACAAGCCCCCAGCACAAAGCCCCCCACTAAACTGCATGCAGCCCCCCCCATCCTCCAGCCAGAGCCCTGTGTACGGGTGGGGGGTGGGGGTGGGGGGGCTTGGACAGGCAAATTGGGAGGGAAGTAAGAATAAAAGAGGGTGATGTCCCAACTCCAGACCCCCCCATTACTCACCCAACGCCTTCATGTAGTCATCAAAATTGGCTGTATCCACCAGCTTCCAGGTGCCCACAAAGGCGTCGACCATGGTGAGTGGGGTGCAGGGTGGGAGGGGGGGGGGTGACCCAACCAGTCGTGCGTGGGGTGGGTGGGGGTAACCAGGGGGGTCTGTCTGGCTGTGAGTGTGGCTCTGCACCGCCCAGCTCGCAGCTGCCTGCCCGCCTTGCAGCCGCCTTAAATAATGTCCTCATCACATGATTGGAAAGAGCACAACCGGCTCCAGAAATACTCCTCGGCAGCGCTGCCAGCGGCCACCGCCACCCTGGACACCCGTCACCGGCCACCAACCCCTGCCTGGGCCCCTCCTGGTCATGGGGAGAGGAGGGGGGGGGGGTGTGGGGTCGGGTCAGGTTAAAGGTGGGGATGGTACAGTGGGTCAGTTGTGTCCTGAGCTGTGTGTGGTGGTGCAGAGACCGTACACAGCTCAGGACACAGATGGCTGCTGGCAGTGCAGGGCGGCCAAAGGGGGTGGGATGTGGGGAAACTGAGGCAGGGCAGAGCTGGGTATGGTAGCTGCGTGCCCATGCCCTGTCCATGACTCCATGTCAACCCCAAAGTGTGGGTGTGGGGGGTCTGGGGTGGGGGGGAGGGTGCTGCACACACGCTGTAGGTCATGGGGACCTGGGGACACCAGCAGTGTCAGTGTCCCTCAGGGCAACATATCCTGGGTACAGGGAAACTGAGCTGGGGAAACTGAGGCATGGGGAGCAAGTAGCAAAGTGGGGGGTGTTCAGGTATCCAGGGGGGTGTGGGGACATGTGTGACATGACCCCTGCTCCGTGTGTGCGTGGGGACATGTGTGCCCCCATCCCTACCCTGTGTGTGGGGGGATACACGTGTGTGCCCCCAGTGATGCTCTGTGTGTCAGGGGGATGCTGGGGACAAGGACAGCCTGGGGGCTGTGGGACCCACAGCACATCCCCCCATGTCTCCCCTTGCTTTAGGCTCTGGAGGAAGCAGGGTGGGGGCCAGCACAGCCCCCAGCCCCTTCCCACCGGCGGGGGGTCACCTGTGGCTGTGGGGTTTGGTGTCCCCAGCTCCAGGGGAACAGGGGGTGTCATCCCTGGGGGCAGCCCCGAGCCCTGAGCCTGCGGTGGGTCCCCCCGTCTTGGGGACATGGGGCTGGAAGTGACAGGATCCAGGAGGGACCAGGAGACACTTTCTCCCCCTCCCTGGCCCCAAGGTGTCACCACAGGCACCCAAAAATAGCCGGGAGCTCGTGTGCAGCCTCCTCCCTCCGGCACCGCCTCCGAGCGGGACCCCTCGCCGGCGTCCTCTGGGGGGGTTCACGGGCACCAGACCCCGCGGGATGGGGGTCCCCGGCCGATTCCATCCCCGACGGAGTCCCGGGGAGCCAGAGCCCCGACTCACGCCCGCCCGGAGGGACAAAGCGGGCAGGGACTGTCCCTGCGGGTCGTGTGTGTCCCCCCCCGTGTCAGTGTCCCAAACCCGCCCGGCCCCGGGTCCCCATGAGCGCTGCCAGGCTTCCCCCGAGACGGGACACCCACGGGCACCCACCCGCAGGGGCACCCACGGGCACCCACGCTGCCAGGCACCCACCATGCACGTTAACACGCGTGGGCACACCCCCACAGGGACACCCCCCCCTCCCCAAGCACACACCCCCCGGACACCCCCATCCACAGGCACCCCTGCACATGGACACCCCCACCCATGGACACCCCTCACCCACAGGAGCACCCATGGGCACAGTGACACCACCAACCCACGTGCACAGGGACACCCTTGTGCAACACACACACACACAGGGATGCACAATGGTGCCACACGTGTGGGTGCTCCATGCACAGAAGCACCCATGGGCACAGGCACCCATGGCCACACGTGTGTGGGTGACCATGCACATGGATGCCTGCACACACAAGTGTCCACACACGTGCTCACAGATGCTCCCACACACGTGTGGATGCCCACACACATAGATGCCCACGCATACAGATGCCTGTGCACAGGGATGCTCACACACACACATGCCCTTGCACAGGGATGCTCACACACACATGCTCACACACACAGGGATGCTCACACACTCATGCTCACACACACACATGATGCTCACACACAGGGATGCTCACACACACACATGATGCTCACACACACAGGGATGCTCACACACACACATGCTCACACACACATGCCCTTGCACATGGATGCTCACACACACACATGCTCACACACAGGGATCCTAACACACATGGATGCTCACACACAGGGATGCTCACAGATGCTCACACACACACACGCCCACACACAGATGCTCACACACACAGATGCTCACACACACATGCTCACACACAGGGATGCTTACACGCACATGATGCTCACACACATGATGCTCACACACACACATGCTCACACACACACATGCCCACACACATGATGCTCACACACACAGGGATGATCACACACACACATGCCCACACACATGATGCTCACACACACAGGGATGATCACACACACACATGCTCACACACATGATGCTCACACACACATGATGCTCACACACAGGGATGCTCACACACATGATGCTCACACACACATGATGCTCACACACAGAGGGATGCTCACACACACACATGCTCACACACACGATGCTCACACACACACATGATGCTCACACACACACATGATGCTCACACACACACATGCTCACACACACACATGATGCTCACACACACATGATGCTCACACACACATGCTCACACACATGATGCTCACACACACATGATGCTCACACACAGGGATGCTCACACACATGATGCTCACACACACATGATGCTCACACACAGAGGGATGCTCACACACACACATGATGCTCACACACACGATGCTCACACACACACATGATGCTCACACACACACACATGATGCTCACACACACGATGCTCACACACACACATGATGCTCACACACACACATGCTCACACACAGATGCTCACACACATGATGCTCACACACACATGGATACTCACACACACACATGCCCTTACACATGGATGCCCGCACACACAGATGATCACACACAGATGCTCATGCACACGGATGCCCACACATACAGATACCTGCACTCAGGGGTGCCCACACACAGAGATGCCCACGCATACGGATGCTCACGCACACCCGGATGCCCGCATACACTGATACTCGCACATGGCTGCCCGCACACATGGATGCTCACACACACAGGATGCCCGCCCCCGGCTGCCCGCCACCCCGCTGCATCCCGCTCCCCGCTGCATCCCGCACCCCGCTGCATCCCGCTCCCCGCTGCATCCCGCACCCCGCTGCATCCCGCTCCCCGCTGCATCCCGTACCCCCCGACCCTCCCCTCCCGCTCCCGGGGTGGCCAGAGCGGCCCCGGGCTGCATCCGCTGGCCCCACAGCGACAGCTATAGGTCACCCTATAGCTCACCCCCACGGCCGCCCCGGCCGCCGCCTCCAGCCACCAAACCCCGGCCCAGGAAAGCTGCCCATGACGGGGGGTGGGTGACCCAAGTCCCCCCGCAGCCCCTCGGCCCCCGAGCAGGGGGTTCCAGCCCCCCCCGCCAGCGGGAGCTGGGGGTTCTGGTGCAGCACGGGCAGAGCCCGGCTCATTTCCCATCCCCGCGGCGCAGCAGGACCTGGCCGGGCCCCTCCACTGCTGCTTCCCCCTGCGCGGGGGGGTCCCCGGGGCTGCTGGGGGGGGGAGCAGGCGTGGGGACCCACGGGTGGCCCAGCATGGGGGGACGGGGTGAAGCGCAGGGTTGGAGATGCCCGAACCCGCATCACCCAGCTCACCCCCTCCAACACCATGGGATGCCCGGCATCCCCCGGCACGGATGGGTTCCCCCTCCTACCCCCCCTAAAAGACCCCGCGCCAGCACAGGGTGGGCTGGACAAGGAGCTGAGACCCCCCGCCTCCCATGCCCCCGGGGAGCTCTAATCTTGGTGGGGGGGTGGCTGCCGTGTGGGGGTGCTGCTGGGGGTGTGCAGAGCATCCTCCCCCCACCTTCCTGAAAAAGGCTCTTGGGTGACCCAGGAAGAAAAGCCAGGAGACGGAGGTGGTACCCAAAACATCACAGTGAACACCACACTCAGCCAGAAACCCCCGTGGGCTGCTTCTGCGACGAGGAGAAAGCCCCCCACCACCCCCCCTCCCCACCTCCCCCTTCCCCCCGGTGAAACCTTGCGCTCGGCTCTGCCAGAAGAAAAGTATTCCTCCCCCCTGGGGAGGCAAAATAATCCCAGTCCCCGGGTCCTCTCCCAGGGTGCGGGTGGGAATCGACCCCTTGGTCACGGCAGGTCCCCGCCAGGCGATGCTCCCCCCGCGGCTGGGGAGGGGGATGGCACCCAATGGTCTGGCCACGGTAGCACCGAGGAAAACCCAGCGGACTCCGGCCGTGCCAGGGAAGCTGGGCTGATGCTCTGCAGCCTCCTCTTTCCTCCGCTGGTCAGCAGTGCCCCCCCCGGGAGGGGGTTAGGATGTGTCCTTCAGCTCGGGGCTGGGGGGCTGCGGAGGGGGCACCTCTGCTGAGGGTGACTGCATCTCCTGGGTGCTGCCTGTGAGGAGAGACCACAGAGTCACAGGGTCACCAGGTTGGAAAAGACCTTTAAGATCATCAAGTCCAACCATTCCCATCCTAAGCTAAACCAGATCCCTGAGCACCTCATCTCCCCTTTTTAAGCACACCCAGGGGGGTGACTCAGCCCCTCCCTGGGCAGCCTGTGCCACAGCCCCACAACTCTGCCAGGGAAGAACTTTTCCCTCCCATCTGAGCTGCCCCTGCCCTGGGGCAGCTTGAGCCCATTGCCCCTTGTCCCATCTCCTGTCCCCTGGCTGAAGAGACCCTCGCCCACCTCTCTGCACCCTCCTGGCAGGGCAGGGGTGGTGGGGAGAAGGTCTCCCCTCAGCCTCCTCTTCTCCAGGCTGAACACCCCCAGCTCCCTCAGCTGCTCCTCAGAGGATTTGCCCTCCAGCCCCTTCCCCAGCCTGGTTGCCCTTCTCTGGCACTTGCTCCAGGACCTCAATGTCCTTCTGATGGTGAGGAGCCCAGAACTGGACCCAGCACTCGAGGTGCAGCCTCCCCAGTGCCCAGTGCAGGGGCACAATCCCCTCCCCAGACCTACTGGCCACACTATTTCTGACACAAGCCAGGATGCCATTGGCTTTCCTGGGCACACTGCTGGCTCATGTCCATCCTGCATCACCCAACACCCCCAGGTCCTTCTCTGCCTGACAGCTCTCCAGCCAGTCTCCCCCAGCCTGTAGCTGCAGGGGGTTGTTCTGCCCCATGTGCAGCACTCTGCACTTGGCCTTGTTCAACCTCACCCCATTGGGCTCAGCCCATGAGATGACATAAGGGCATGAGTGGCCTCACACAGGTGGGTCCCTCCCTCCTCCCCCCTTCATCCTCCATGTTCCCCACCACCCACCTGCGCTCAGGGACATCTCTGCCAGCTTGAGGGGCAGGTCGGAGGGGCTGACGCCGGCCGGCGAGCCCAGGATGTCGGGCAGGGCATTGCGCCGGCCCGTTCTCCCGGAGGATGCGAAGTCCAGCACGGGCTCCACCTCGGTCATGCCAACCCTGGAGAGACACAGCCCCTCCCCATCAGCCCCCTGAGCACGCAGGGCAATGGGGACCATGCTCTGGTCCAGGCATGATGCTCTGGTCCCCAGGCAAGGGGAGTGGGGTGAAGCCAAAGAGGGTACAAGCCCCACTGCCCACCCTGCCTGCAGGCTCTCCAGGAGAGAAGGCTGAGGCCACCCTGCCTGCAGGACTCCTCCAGCCCCCAGGGCTGGCACCTTTGGGTGCTGTGATCTCTGCTGCCCACTGCATCTTGGAAGAAGGGGGGTTGGGGGGTCCCCTGTCCAGAGCAGCCTTACCGGGCACCCTCCAGCCTGGCCTGGCACTGTGTCTCTCCACCACCCAGGTCCTGCTCCAGCAGTTCCCCCTCCAGATGTCTCCCAGACAGCCAGGGATCCCGCGGGAGATGGGCTGGGTACCCCTCCAACCTGGGTGGGGAGCAGAGCAGGGGGTCAGTGATGGGGCTGGTGCAAAGGAGGAAGCAGGGAACAAGCAGGGGATGGGGAGGCTGTGCCCCCACGCAGGGCAGCCACACCACCCAGCACCCTCCTCCTTGGGTGGCTACACCAGGAGGGGTGGGCAGGAGGAGGGGGCAGCAGCGAGGATGGAGAGAAAGGATGGGGACATGGAGATGGGGCAGCCAGGGGGGCCAGGAGGGCAGAGTGGGACCATCTGTGGTGCCAGTAGATGAGGGCACATTGTCCCCAGCCTGGGGACCCCCTGTGTCCCTTGGAGAGTGGCTCTTGATGATCAGAGCAGGCAGCAGCGATGCTGGGGGCTGCCCATGTGGGTGGGGGGCTCTCCTGGGAAGCCCTCTGCACCACGTGGACCCCAGCAGCATGGAGCCACCCCTGGGTCATGATGCTGCTGGGTCCTTCCCAGGGTGTTTGCTCAGCTCAGGTAAATATTTTGAAGTGCTGGAGGGTTCTGCAGCTGCAGGCTGGGGGTGGCATAGGGGTGGCACGGAGCCTTGAAGGGACAGGGGTGACCTCCACCCTCCCCAAACCCCCCTCCAGCTGCTCATGGGGCACAGACCATCACCCCAGCAGTCCCAGCCCAGACACCAGCAGTGGTGCTGGGATTGGTGTCCCCATGCTGGTGGCAGCAGGAGCTTGTCCTGCTGGGGAGGGGGACACAAACTCACCGGTGTTCCCCTGGGAATCGCTCTGCAGCAGAGGACAAGCCAAGGTCCCTGAGTCCTTGGGTGCAGGTGCTGTGCTGAGCGGGACGACTGATCCTGGCTGTGAGTGAGGAGGAGAAATGAATGATTAACCTGGGAGGTGATTAGTCACGGGACAGCTGCCCTGAGCAGGGCAGGGCCCCTCCCAGCTGGGGAAACTGAGGCACGGAGCGGGGTCTGGGTGTGTGACCCAGGCAGGGCCTGTGAGTGGGGGCTGGCAAAGACATGGGGAGGTGTGATGGTCCCTGTGCTGGTGTCTGTGCACACACGTGCATCATCTACAGTGCTCTGGGGCTGTGTGTGCATCACACCTGGCTGCTGTGTGTGGGTGTGTGTGCTGAGCCGAGCCCAGGAATCCCAGGGGTTGGAAGGGACCTCCAGAGCCCATGGGGTCCAACCCCCTGACAAAGCAGGGTCCCTAGGACAGGGCACACAGCAAGCCCTGCTCCCCTCTGCTCTGCCCTGGTCAGGCCCCACCTGGAGTGTTGTGTCCAGTGCTGGGCTCCCTGGGATAAAACAGCCAGGGATCTCCTGGAGAGAGTCCAGAGGAGGCTACAGAGATGATGAAGGGCCTGGAGCATCTCCCCTGTGAGGAAAGGCTGAGTGAGCTGGGGCTGTTCAGCCTGGAGAGAAGAAGACTCAGGGGGGACCTGATTAATGTTTATCAATATCTGAAGGATGGGATGCAGGGGGAAATGGCCAGCCCCTTTTCAGTGTCTGTGGGGACAGGACAAGGGGCAATGGCTGCAAGTTGGAGCATAGGAAGTTCCACACCAACATGGGGAAGAACTTTTCCCCAGTGAGGGTGAGGGAGCCCTGGGACAGGCTGCCCAGGGCGTGTGGAGTCTCCTTCTCTGGAGAGATTCCAGCCCCGTCTGGACACCGACCTGTGTGCCCTGTCCTAGGGACCCTGCTTTGGCAGGGGGTTGGACCCCATGGGCTCTGGAGGTCCCTTCCAACCCCTGGGATTCTGTGATTCCCTGGCTGGAGCCCGTGGCACAGCACCTCCTGCTCTGGGCACTGGGCACAGGCATGTGGCATGGAGCACCCATGTCAGCACCACAGCACCTGCTGTGTCACCCTGGCACCATCTGGGAAGAAGGCACGAGTGATGGTGTGAGCACATGTGCATCCACCAGCCCAGATGTGTGCACACTCCTGGTCACAGCTGCACACACACACACACACACCCCCACACACAGGGGTGTGCACACACTCCAGACAGATGCACACGTGCAGTCACCCCCCAGCAAGGCAGGAGCTCAGCAGGGCTGGAGCAGAGCTGCCTTCCCAACAGCTCCTGCTAAGCATCTCCAGGGTGCCAGGGAGGAGAGCCCAGCCCGTGGGCAGGGGTACACCCCAGGCACTCACTGCCATGCAGGGAGACCAGCTCTTCCATGCCAGCACAGACAGCAAAGCCACTGGGACCCTGGAGGGGACTGAACCCCCTGGGTGGGGGGTGGGGATGTGCTAGGGGGAATCCTCAGCACTCCTGGGATGCAGCGTTGGCATCACAGGGAGCACATGGCACTGTGCCCCATCCCCTCACATCCCTGGGTTCCCCATGCCTGCCCCATGCTGAGAGCTGCTGCACCCTCCTGGCACCCTCCTGGCCCCACAAACCCCACCCAGCGCTGTGCAAACACCTTGCATAAACCCCAGGCTTCCTCCTGGCAACCAGGGATTTCCCCCTCTAAGCAGGGGCTGTTTCTGGGAGGCTTAATGTGGTCTGTACTTTAAAAAGCTCCTGGAGTCACATGGAAGGTCCTCGGGGCAGCTGGCTCCTGCTTTAATGCCCCTAATGGGATATAGGAGGGTAGGGCAGAAATAAACCTTAATCCCTGGTGGATGGTGCTGGGAAGAGGTGGAGGGAGGACATTGCCTTGGGATGTGTTACATCCCCTTGGTCAAGTCCTTTGGGAATGGAGCCAGGCCCCCCATGGCACAGAGGCTGCCAGGAGGCCAGAAGATGTCCTGCCAAGTCCATAGGCAGGGCTGAGATGCCCTCACACCTCAGGCATCTTCATGTAAGGCAGCATCCTCCCACCAGGAGAGCTCCATCCCCGTGGTGCCTCTGAGCCCTGATGCTCTTGTGCCACGTGGGTGGGAGCCACAGGCTCAGGCTGAGCTGCTGAGTTTGGGCTGGGGATGCTCAGGAATGTAATTTGGCTGTGGTGATGCTGAGCTGAAGCACAGGGGAGGCAGGGGGTGGTTTGGCTGCAGCCATGGGTGAGGTGCAGTGACCTCGAGATGAGAGACAAGGGTGATTGTGCCACCCCACCTCAGCCAGGGTGTGCTGCTCCCCAGCATGTGCAGCCCAGTGTCCAGGCTGCCTTCAGCATCCCAGCTCCCTGCAGGATGCTCTGCTGCAGGAAACATCTCACCCCATTTTGGGTGCCACCCTGCTACTTGCCTTTGAGTTTTAGGTGTGAACCCCAAGCCTGGAGCATCCTGGGGAGATCCTGTGCCTGCAGGCAGCAGAAGGGCTCCAGCCCCACTGCCTGTCCCCCACTCTCCTGCTCTTTGCTCCAAACCTCCTCATCCCAGCTAAAAAAAGCCAAAATCCATGTCTGGTGAAGGGGGCTGGACACCCCTGCTGAGACTGAGCATCAGCCCTGAGAAGGAGAGTGGTTTGGGGTGAGGAGCACCCAACCTCCTCCTCCCTTTCCTTATCCTCCTTTCCCAACCTTGAGCTGGGAAAGCTGCAGGATGGACCCGGCCAGGATGGAAACAGCCCCCCTTCCCCTCCCACCCACCAGCTGAGGCATCAGGCAATGATGGGCAGGGACATGCTGTGGCCACCCCCTGCCAGACCTGGGCTTTGCCATCAGGGGTGTTAGGAGGAGCTCAGTCCCATCCCACAGGGGCTTGAGGAGGATGGGCAGCAGGGTTGGGCAGTGCAAGGTCTTCCCTCTGGTGTGGCATCATTCCTGCTCAAAGATTTGGCCTCATCTCCCATTTCCCTGGACAGAAAAGCTCTGGAGGAAGGAAGGAAGATGTTGAGTGGGCAGAGAAAGGTGTGAACCCCCCCAGGGATGGTGGAGCTGAAGAGACTGAGGGTTTCATTCAGGGTTGGACCACCCCCATGGGCAGTGCATGAATACCCCCAGGCATTGAGGCAGGGGTGTCCCTGCTAACACAGCAACTTGGGGTGGGAGGGAGCAGGTCAAGCTCACCCAAAAGAGCATCTATGGTGCTGCTGGAGCCAGCAGTGTGGGGACCATGGGACAGCTCATGGCTGTCACCATGGTCACACCACATCAGCCAGCTTTGCTGATGATCTTAAAGGTCTTTTCCAACCTTGTGATTCTGTGATTCTGTGACCTTTCCCCCTCCCAGGGCACGTGAAGCAGAAACACTCTGGGGTGTTGGGATGGGGACTCAGAATGGAGTTTCACTCAGGGAATCTGCTTCTTCAGCTCCTAAGTGGCTGATGGGTCATCAGCTGATCTGGAAGTCTGGGCTGGGGCTGTGTAGTGTTCTTGGCTTTCTTCAGGAGGGGGTTCTCCATTTCATGCCATGTGCTGACAGGCTGGGAAGCCCTGCAGCCCAGTGTGAGCCCTCTGAAAATCCACCAGCAGCCCTGTGCCACCAGCCTTAGGAAGAGATACTGGGTGTGCTGGGGAATGGGAAGGATTTAACTGTCACAGGGAATTACATGAGTGCTGCAAGCTGGGAAAGAGTCAGCTGCCCCAGATCAGAAAGGGATGAGAGCATCACCCAGGAAAACCAGTGATGAGGCCACACAGGAGGAAAATCCAACTGGGCTGATTTAACCAGAGACCGACAGCCACCAGATAGACCAAGCAGCCCCTGGAGCCTGGGACAGCAGATGGCAATAATTAAACACAGGATCAGATCTGGAGAGTCAAGAGATTCCCCCCCAGAGGCAGCAGGTTTGGTCCCCCAGCAGCGTCCCTGCCTGACACTGCCAGTGCCAGAGCCCAGGAGATGCTGAGCAGGCACCCACTGCCACACAGAAATGGGCTTTGTCAGCTGTCAGCATCCCATAAACAGCTCCCTGGATCCAGGCTAGAGGGGAGGATGGGAATAAATATTGTCCCAAACTCCTTGTCTCCAGGGCAGGGGGGGAAAGGCCCCAGGATGTTGGCTGGGGCAGGAATATTTCATGCAGAAGGACACAGAGAAGGAGGTTTTGCTTCAAGCCCAGAGCAATGAGGAATCTCATCCCAAGTGTCTGGAGGTGATGCTCCATCCTGGAAGTGGTGCTGGGTGGGATGTGGCTGCTGGTGCCTGCCCATGGGGGGATGGATGCTGGTACCGTCCCATGGGGGGATGGATGCTGGTACCCATCCCTCTGCCCAGACTGGCCCTTTGGTCCCAGTTTTGTCTCCAGCCAGACTGGGAAGGAGCCCATCCCAGCTCAGCTCCTGTCTGGCACCTTTCCAGTCGTGATGCAACAGCTCAGAGTGAAGTGATCCAAGGGTCCAAGCGGATCTGTGCCCATCTCAGAGCATCTCTGAGCTCTCTCACTATCTCCCCCTGTTTTCCCTCAGCTCTGCATGACCTCAGCTCCTTCCCAAAGCTCTGAGGACCTGTCCCAGCAGGTTGTCAGAGGATGTTCCACTGGAAGCTCCCCAGATCCCTGGCCCAGCCTGAGAAGGTCCCTCACATCCCAGTCCCATGGGGCTGGTCCCTCCCTGTCACACGCTCCCCAGCACACAGCACTGCCCCCCTGGGCTCCCACCCCCTCCTCCTGTGCAGTGGATCCTCCTCATTAGACTAAGGTACTTAGAGCAGTAATTCTGCCCCTCTAAGCCCCTTCCTGTGTGTCCTGCTTTGCTCTTTGACCTTCCCCCCTGCTCTTGCTCCTGCACACCCATCCTCACAGCCTGACCTGCCTTCCCTCTTCCCTGTGGTTCCCCTTCAATTGCTGGTCTGGGGCACAATGAAGTGTTTCTTCCTCCCCTCTCATCACAGAACCCCAGACTGGTTTGGGTGGGAAAGGACCCCAAAGCCCCCCCCATGCCACCCCCTGCCACAGGCAGAGACACCCCCCACCAGCTCAGGGTGCCCAAAACCCCATCCAACCTGACCTTGAACCCTGCCAGGGAGCCACAGCTTCTCTGGGCATCATCCTGACACCCCTCCTGTCCCTTTTCCCCCCTCCCTCCCCGATGGCCAGCACTCTCTGCAGGTGGGCAGGACCAGATCTAGGCTCAGTCCCATCCCTGCTCATCCCCCACTCTGGAATTATCCCACCCAAACCTCTTCCTGGCTCACAAGGATGCTTCTAAAGGTCATCCATCACCTGCCTTTATTCACCCTAGTGCCTTTTTTGAGTGCTTGAGGGCTGGCTTATTCCTAAATCACCTTCTCTCCAGCTGCAGGACCCAGAAACTCCTCTTTCCCACTAAAGCCTGAGACACATCCTAGCTAATACCAGCTGGGACTGCAGACAAAGCCTGCCCTTTGCTGGCTCTGCAGGGGGGCTCATCCAGCCTTGCTGGGTACTGGTACCTAAATTCCCATCAAGGAAGAGTGAGACTGAAGGACTCCAAACCAGGAGACTGGCTGGTAATCTTCTTTTCCTGGATCCCACCAGGGAGGTGAGCACAAGGGATGCTGAGATCCATGGGAAGGAGTGGCTGGGAGAGAAGAAGGATGTGTTGTTGCTCCCTCAATCCTGGTCTTGTTGTGCTCAGGGATGACAGCAGAGTTCAGCTCTGTTTCAAACCCTCATGAAAACCAGGGATGGGGGGGGGAATAAAATCCAACCTGAGTCTCTCCAGACCAGATTTCAGGCTGTTTGTATCAACTGTCACTCTGGCTTATGATGCTGCAAACACGAATCAGAGTGAGTCCTGGTCCAGGGAAGGAGCCAAACCAGCTCCTGAGCTCCCTGACATCCAGACCCAAAGTTTCCTTGGGTATCTGGCAGGGCAAAGCCCAACCCTGCCAGCCTGAATCTGGGTACCACCAGACACCAAGGTGCTCACCACTGTGCCCCCATCATGGCTTGGCTTTCCCAAAGGGCAGCAACCACAGAGAAATAACCCTCTGTATCAGCACAGGCTGGGGGTGACTGATGGAGAGGAGCTCTGTGGAGAAGGACCTGGGGGTCCTGGTGGGTGACAGGGTGGCCATGAGCCAGCAGTGTGCCCTGGGGGCTGAGAGAGACAATGGAATCCTGGGGGCATCAAGAGGAGTGTGGCCAGCAGGTCACAGGAGGGGATCCTCCCCCTCTGCTCTGCCCTGGTCAGGCCCCACCTGGAGTGTTGTGTCCAGTGCTGGGCTCCCTGGGATAGAAAAGCCAGGGATCTCCTGGAGAGAGTCCAGAGGAGGCTACGGAGATGATGAAGGGCCTGGAGCATCTCCCCTGTGAGGAAAGGCTGAGTGAGCTGGGGCTGTTCAGCCTGGAGAGAAGAAGACTAAGGGGGGACCTGATTAATGTTTATCAATATCTGAAGGATGGGATGCAGGGGGAAATGGGCAGCCCCTTTTCAGTGTCTGTGGGGACAGGACAAGGGGCAATGGCTGCAAGTTGGAGCACAGGGAGTTCCACACCAACATGGGGAAGAACTTTTCCCCAGTGAGGGTGAGGGAGCCCTGGGACAGGCTGCCCAGGGGGTGTGGAGTCTCCTTCTCTGGAGAGATTCCAGCCCCGTCTGGACACCGACCTGTGTGACCTGTCCTAGGGACCCTGCTTTGGCAGGGGGTTGGACCCCATGGGCTCTGATGTCCCTTCCAACCCCCTGTGATTCTGTGAAAATCCCCTTTTCATCCTGCAGACCTGGCTTGGGCTGGGGAAAAGTGCTCTGGAGGACTAAGCAGTTGAATCCCAACACAGCCCTGGCTGAGCACAGCATCTCTTACGAGTCCATACATGGATAATGTTGTGGTATCTCTGCCACAGGAGCAGCTCACAGGGCATCCCAGGCAGATGTCAACAGCACCACGGGCACCTGAATAGGTGATGGCCTCTGGGTCACCCTAATTTAGTTCCTGGACAAGCCTGAGTTGCTCTTATTAAACAGTAAAGCACTAAGAGCTCCGTGGGCAGATGCTCAGGGATGTGCACTGACAGCACAGCATTGGTGCCAGGCTTTGCCAAGGACTTGTCCTGCACCCAGAAGCTCCCAAAATCCCAGCACTGGAGGGAGGGGATGGATAACCTCAGCTGTGCTGGGTGGGGTGTGCACTGGGGTAACCATATCCCAGGTCCTCTTCCCCATCCTCCTGGAGCCAGGGGCTCCCAGCTGGGTGTACATCACTGCTTCCATCTCCCTTGCTTCCCATCCCACCCAATCTCCCCTGGGACACTTAGAGAGGAAATTTTTCCCTTTGCTTTGTGCTAATAACAAATACCTTTGGCTTTTGCCATCATATTGAGGGGGGGGTCCTGCTCCCCAGCAGCAGGGGGGGGTGTGAGGTCCCAGTGCAGAGATGCAGGCTGGACCCAGGGAAAGCTCTGGGTGGCAGGGATGAAGCTGCTTTGCAATGCAGCATCCTGGAGGAAGGAGCTGGCAGCTCCCTCCTTGGGGTGTGCTACACAGGCTGGGCAAAGACTGGAGGGGGGGCAGCTCTGGGACTGCAGAAAGGTCCCCTCAGTGCATGGCAGCCCCCACCTGCCCTGCCAGCCCACCCACTCATCAGGGCTAGGGCAAGGCACAGCACCTGAGGGGTGGGAGAGGTGACAGCTATGTCACCATGCAGGAGGATGTATCCAGCAGGAGCTCAGCAGTGAGACCCCCCCAGCCTGCAGACTGGTTGGGGTGCAGTTTGGGATCACCTATTCAACAGCTCACACCCCTCCCCACGCCCCAGCAGCTGGGACCACAGGCCTGTGTTCCTCTGCCCAAGGCTCCAGGAGGGGAGATGCTGTCCCACATCCTGGGGAGGGATGGAGGCATCCCAGGGAGGGATGCAGTGAGGGATCCCACTGTGTCCCAGGGCAGGAAGGAGGCATCCCAGGGAGGGATGCAGTGAGGGATCCCACTGTGCTCCAGGGCAGGAAGGAAGCATCCCAGGGAGGGATGCAGTAAGGGATCCCACTGTGTCCCAGGGCAGGAAGGAAGCATCCCAGGGAGGGATGCAGTGAGGGATCCCACTGTGTCCCAGGGCAGGAAGGAAGCATCCCAGGGAGGGATGCAGTGAGGGATCCCACTCTGCTCCAGGGCAGGAAGGAGGCATCCCAGGGAGGGATGCAGTGAGGGATCCCATTCTGCTCCAGGGCAGGAAGGAGGCATCCCAGGGAGGGATGCATCCCACTGCTACAGCCTCTCCCAGGCAAGTTGGGTCTTTGCTGGGCTGTGACCTCTTCCAGGGTTTGTGAGCATCCCTGCCTACACCCCCATCAGTTAATTACCTTTAATTGCTGGTGTGATGGGAGGTGAACAGGAATTTCCCCTGGGGGGGTTCAGGTGCCCATCAGGGACCCTGCAAGGGTGCTGGGTGCTGGGTGGGAGGGCTGAGCCCATCTCCTCCATGCTCTGTGCCCTATGGCCAGTGGTGGGTCTATGACCAGTCCCACCATCTACATTTGGGTCCTTTTAGAGACCATGGGCAGGTCTCAATGCAACAAGGGGTTACAGAAACCCACCCTCAGCCCCCACAGACAGGGACCTGGCACTGGGGGTAAATCAATGCTGGCTCCTGTAGCCAAGGGAGGCAAACAGGAGCTTCCCCTTCCACATGTCTCCATTGCAAAGCAAATGGGAGGTAATTAGGAGGATGGAGCCCTGGGTAGTGGAGTTCCCACTGTAACCTTTAGTTAGCAGCTCCAACGACAGCACAAACTGTAATTTTGCATAATAAACGTGTCACCCACATCTAAATCAGCTGCATTCCTTAGCACTTGCAGGGCCCCTCCTCCCCAAACAGCCTGAGCATCCTGGGTGGGAGCTGATGGCCCTGATCTGAGATGCTGGGGACGAGGACACCTCACTGTGGGTGCTGAGTGTGTGGGTGAGCAGGCTGTGTGCAGGGACTCGTGCCAGGGGAAACCCTGAGGATGCTGTGACACAGGCTGTGAGCTGCTTGGGACAGGGGCTGGGACATCTGAGGGGGAGAAGGTGCCAGCTGGGTGCCACCACGCTGTGCCAAGAGCACCGTGGGCTGGGTGACATCAGTCACCAGGAGTTTCTGAAACACAGCCAGGTGGCCCCAGGCTCAGCCCTGCATCCCAGGAGCCTCATGTCCCAGCACAAGGTCCCTTTTCTCCATCTGCCACTGCCCCTGGTTGGCACTGGGAGAGGAGCATGATGCAGCTGGGTATGGAGGACAGGGCAGCAGGGTGCCCTGAGGAAGCACCACTCAATTCAGATGAGGTCCCCTGGCTCTGCCAAAGCAGCAGCACGTGTTCAGGCACCCAGATCATGAATTTGGGGGAGCAGAGCCAGCAGAGAGCTTCCCAGGCCACATTCTGCAGCTGGTACCTCCGGCTCCCCAGGGAGCCCCTGGCACTTGTTTCCCCCCCATCCCCATCCCCATCCCTGCCTGCTGGCAGATTTTCTCCTTCCCACTGTAACTCATCCCAGAAGGGAGGTGGAAATCTTCCAGGGTGTTCTGCTCCCCAGGCAGCATCCCCATGGGAGGGGATGGATGGGTCTTCCCTGTGGTGAAGCCTGGTGGAGAGGCAATCCAGGTGTCTTCTGGATTGGATGCTGGGAGCATCATCAGGATTCCCCAACACTGTGGCTATCACATCACCTTCCTTGCCACCCTGTGACACCCACCTGGCCCCTGGGGAGATGGCAGGGAAGGGACTGAAAGCTGAGGAGGGAAGGAAGGAATCTGTCTAGGCACTCTAGGGTCAGAGGTACAGCCCAAATCCCCAGCCTGGATAGAGCAGAGCTGTATCTGTCACCCCTTGGCTGAGCCAGGCCCTTGCACTGCCTGACTGAGGAGCCAAGGTGAGAGCAGGGCTGTGGCCCCTGTCCCCATCCTTCATGATGCCATGTCCTTGTGGGGGACCAGAGCACCCCATCCCATGAGGGAGAGTGGGCCAGGAAGGGGTGGCAAAGCTTTGCTGGCTGAACCAGGAGCTGAACCCCAAGGCTTCACCTGAGAGCAGCAGCACCCATAGCTACCCACAGCCTCCCACCCAGCACACCCAGCTCCCAGCCTCCCCCTCTGCCCTCCAGCCCATCTGCCTTCGGGGAGACCCTGTGCTGTCCCCAGGCTGGGGGTGGCACAGCCCTCCACGAGCCACCCCAGCAGTCCCCAGCGGGGCTGGAAGGGGCAGGGTAGGGAACAGCAGTGCTTTTAGAGCTGCAAACATCTCCACAGCCAGTTTAGACCCTTCTGAGGTCTGTTGCTCCAGCACAGTCCCCAGTGGGGGAGCAGCTTGGGGACAGGCTCCCAGCAGCTCCATTTGGAAAGAAACTCTGTGGCTCCCCCAGTTTAACAAAAGAGAGGAGAGCCTGGCTCTGCCACCACCTGTCCCCCTCAAAACACTCCTGCTTTTGGGGAGGGATGCTGCTGAGCAGATAAAGGGTGGAGAGAGCAATAGGGCCTCTTTATATCCCCCACCACTCCTGCCTGGCTGTGACGAAGGGGGACATCCCTGGAGGAGTCCAAGCAGCCCCCCCATGACAACAAGGCTTGAGGTGTCCCTTGTTGGACAGCCCCAAGGTCATGGGCTGTCAGTATTCAGGGTGAAGACAGGACATCCTCCCTGAGATCTCCTTGGTGGCACTGCCACCCAGCCAGGGGACAAGAGCCAGCTCCAGGGACCAAAGGGACCAGATCCAAGCATCTACAGGGGCAGCCTGCCAAAATAAAGCCCTGAAGGCAGCAAGGAGGGTTGTCCCTGGGGAAGCCCTTTCCTCTGGAGAGGATGCTGCCTGGGAGGAGGCACAAGACGAGCGTGGCTCCTGCGTGGAGTGGTGCTCAGCCCCACGCTGGCTCCTGCTGCCTGGGACCCACCCAGCTCCATGAGCCTGAAATGACCCAGGAAGCTCCTCTGGGAAGCTGAGGGCTGGAGCTGGTGGGGGGGCTAAAGGGGGTCAGGATAGCTGAGATAATGATGGGGCAGGGTGGAAGGTGGAGGGGGTAGTGGTGACCCCAGGACCTGTCAGGAAGGAGGGGGCAGGGAGTGAGGGAGCCAGGGGTGGGTGCTGGGATGGGATGGTGCCACCACCATAGGGGTTGACCTGAAGTGCCCACCCCAAGATGGGTATGTCTTGCTCAGAACGTGACTGCTGCTCACCCTGATCCTCCCAGAAGCCAGATGCCCCTGGTGGGATGGGCACAGACACCCCCCCCCAAGCCCTTGACAGACACCCCACCACCCTGCTCAAGCACTGCAGCCTGCTGCAAAGTTTCATTGCCCCCAGACCCATCTGCCCCCCGAGCCCACTGCCCTGCCCTGAGCCTCCTCCCTGAGCTTCTGGGGCGCTGCCATGGAGATGCCCAGGGCGGGCACCCGCTCCTCACAGGGAGCACCCAGTCCCCAGCACCCCCGAGTACAGGGCATCACCCCCACCACGGCCTCGGTGCGGCCACGTCACCAGCACCCACCACCCACCGCGGGCTCACCTGGGCTCTGCCGGACCCGGTGCCAGCGCTGCGACCGGTCCTGATACCGGTACCGGTGTCAACGCCGGTGGTGATGGTGATGTCGGTGCCGGTGCCGATGCCGGTGCCGATGCTGATGCTGATGCTGGAGCCGGTGCTGGAGCCGGTGCCGGTGCTGGAGTCGGTGCCGATGCTGATGCCGGTGCCGGTGCTGATGTCGGTGCCGGTGCCGGTGCTGATGTCGGTGCCGATGCTGATGCCGGTGCCGGTGCTGATGTCGGTGCCGGTGCCGGTGCCGGTGCCGGTACTGCTGCCGATGCCGATGCCGGTGCCGATGCTGATGTCGGTGCCGATGCTGATGCTGGAGCCGGTGCTGATGCTGGTGCCGGTGCTGATGTCGGTGCCGGTGCTGGAGCCGGTCCCGGTGCCGGTACTGCTGCGGATGCTGGAGCCGGTGCCGGTGCTGATGCCGATGCTGGAGCCGGTGCCGGTGCCGGTACTGCTGCCGGTGCCAGCCGCGGGCCGGGGGAAGGATGCTCGGCGCTCGGCAGGAGCCCGGGGAAGCCTCCGGCTCGCACCCTTGGGGCACCCGGGGCCGAGCCGCCCGCCGCCGCCCGCCCAACGCCGCCGCTCCCCCCGCCCGGCCCCCGCTCGGCGCGGGAGGGGGCCCAACCCGCCCGGCCACCCCCCTCCCGCCGCCGCCGCCCCGCCCGCCGCCTCCCCCCCCCCGCCGGGTCCTGCCGGGGCCGCTCCTCCCCCTTCCCCGCCGGAGCATCCGCACCCCCCCCCGCCCTCCCCATCTCCCCGCGGCCGGGGTCGCCCCGCAGCCCCCCATGGGGCAGGTGATGGTGCTGGTGTGGCCGGGGCTGTGTCCCCAAACATTGGGGTGGGGTGTGTGTGGGGGGGGCTGCGACATCCCCACCCCGGGGGTACATCTTCCCCTAAGGCTCCATATGACATCGGCTGGTACCCACGAGCCCGGGGAGGGGGCTGTGGTGGGAGGGGGGGTGTTAACAGCCCCTCTGGGGCAGGAGCCCAGCAAACCCCCTAGGAAAAGAGTGCAGAACCCCCAATTCCTTCTGCACTGGGGCCCCTGGCTGCAGCGCTGGGGTGGGAGCCCCATGACCCCCTTGGGAGGGGGTGTAGAGGGGGGGCTCTGCTTGCCCTCCAGGTCAGCTTGGCCACATAACATACCCCCCCCGTGCATTTATTTCAGGCTCCAAACATTTGGGGGAAACAAGAATTGGAAAATAGGTGGTTGCAGCCCAGGGGTGTGTGAGGTCTGGGGTTGGGGGGGGGGAAAGGGGGTGGGGGGGCTGCAAGGCCCAGGATCTCCTGATAAATCCACCTGGTCACCTCAGAAGCCTGTGTTCTGCCCGAGACAAGGGCTGTGCTTGGGGCAGAAGGATGCTGGGCAGAGCCTGGGCACAGAGCAGATGCCACCATCTTGGCAGCCCAGGCTGCTCCTGGCCCGACTCCAGCATCACCTCAAGGAGGAGATGGAGCCGACACCCACTGCATGTGATGAGGGTCCCCCACCTGCACCCCTGAGCTGGATGGGAGCAGCAAGGGAGGGGAGGGGCAGTGATGAGCAAAGCCACCCCCGAATTAAAAGCAACTCGGATTTGGCTGCAGGAATGGTGACCCACCTCCCTGGGGGCCACTGGCACCCCTACCTGCACAGGGAAACAGCCTGGGTGTGGTGAGAGGCTCCAAAATATGCCCTCCTGGCTCTCAAGGTGGATGCCCCCAGGGCTGGGGAAGCAGGGTGTGCTTTTGGGAGGGTCCCCCCCTGGGCGACGGAGGAGGATGGTCCCCTGGCCCTGCACTGGGATGCTGGGGGCACATTCCCAAATACATGGCTCTGGCCAAGCTCCTCTCCCTGTTGATGATGAGGGGTGATGCTCAGCACCCAGAGCAAGCTGCCTATCCCATCCCTTCCCTAGGGATGCTCAGCCTCACCCAGACCCAGCAGAGCTTGGTGACCAGGGAAGGACAATGCTTCCCTCACCTCCACACCCACAACAAGGCAAATTCGGATGTTGCCACCCCATTCCAGGGCTGCAGAGGGACAAAACCCACTGAAACAGCCACGACTTGGCTGCTCTCAGCCTGGATTTCACCCCTGTATCCCCAAAAACCCTGGTGGGGGCTGGAGACACCCGACCTCGGCGGGCAGCGGGAGGGATGCTCATCCTGCCTGCTCGCTCACGCGTGCTGACGGGCGACTGGCAGCTCCCGCGGCCGGCGGGGAGGGGGAGCCTTCGCCAGGCGCTATTTTTAGCTCCTCACGCTCCTTTTTCTCCTTGACTGTCTCCCCTCTCCGGAGCAGTCTCGGCCCCAGCATCGGCGATGTTTATCCTGCCTGGCACCTGATCGGATGTGACACTGGCTGCCGCCGAGGAGGGGGGACGGCTGCCATCCCTCTGCCATCCCTCTGCCATCCCTCTGCTCCAGGAGATGTGTGGGAGCACTTGAGGAGATGTTGGGGGGATGGGGAAGGAGATAAGGGGGGGAAGGCCAGAGTGGTGGAGGAGGGAGCACCCCAGTGTGGTGTTTCTCCAGCTCCTGGGTACCCCCAGGGTATGTTCTTCCCTGGGAGAGCTGGGGGAGAGCCACTGCATGGTCCCCATTTCCATCTAAGCTGGATGCTTCCAGTGTGACCCCTTGGGGATGGCTGGGCTGGGAGAGGTGGGTAAATTGAGGCATGCAAGCTCTGTGCCTCCATGTTTGGCCAGCACCCCCCAGTAACCTCTCTGAACTTGCCTGCCCCCAGGGCCACAGTGAGCATCAGGAGCCCAAACTCCCAATTGAAGCTCACAGGTCAGTCACTGGTACCAGCCCCAGTGATGTTGTCACACAGCAGCACAGCAGCTGGAGGGGTTTATTGTGCAGCACCCATACTGGGCTGTACCTGTGCTCAGTGCTGGACCCACACAGGAGCAAGGGTTGCTCTGCCCTTTCTCTGCTCTTTCAGATGTTGGGATCCTCTTCCCAGAGTGCTCCCAGCAGTGTGAGCATCCCTGCTGATGGGGGACCTAAAATATACCAGCTGTGCCCTCCCAAGCACATGGAGAACCCCTGCTTTATCCATCAGGGAGGTGAAGCCAGAGAGCTCAGGGTCAAACCACTCCCTGCCCTTCCACCTGCTGTAAATCCTATTTTCTCCTTAAAAAAAAGGCTCCAGAATAGGAATGAAAAGAGTTCACGAGAGTCTGATCTCCTTCCACTGCTGCTGCCAAGCTGCTTTATCCATGAAAAGCCACAGACCTCCCAAGCAGCCCCCAGGGATGCAGGCAGCATCCCCCAGCCCAGGGATGCAGTCAGTGTCCACCAGCCCAGGGATGCAGGCAGTGTCCCCAGCCCAGGGATGCAGGCAGCGTCCCCTAGCCCAGGGATGCAGGCAGCATCCCCCAGCCCAGGGATGCAGGCAGTGTCCCCAGCCCAGGGATGCAGGCAGTGTCCCCCAGCCCAGGGATGCAGACAGCATCCCCCAGCCCAGGGATGCAGGCAGTGTCCCCAGCCCCCCAAGGGTGCAGGCAGCGTCCTCCAGCCCAGGGACGCAGGCAGCGTCCCCCAGCCCCCCAAGGGTGCAGGCAGTGTCCCCTAGCCCAGGGATGCAGGCAGTGTCCCCCAGCCCAGGGATGCAGGCAGCGTCCCCCAGCCCAGGGGTGCAGGCAGGGCAGGAGCAGGGTGGTTTTCCAGTCGCCTGCCCAGCGCTGCAGGCTCTTATCTGGGGTAAAAGTCACCTCCAAGGGAGAGCAGCACTCTGCTGTTCCTCTTTTAGATGCATCTTTCTAATTTCCAATCCACTTTAAACCCTGATTTCTCTCTGGGTACGTAGGTGACGTGGAGGAAAGGTTATTCCTGAGCTGAGGTCGCCCTGGGCTGTGTCAGTCTCTCCGTTGAGGTGGTATTTTTGGACATGGGTCACAAGGTTTGGGGACCTGCAGGTTGTTCCCTGGCTGGGGACATGGACTTTCCATGACCCTGGGTAGGACACGGCCCCTGCATGGGGAGCACCAGCCCTGGAGCCAGAGAGATGGCTCCTCTGGGATGGATCTGCTGAAAACTCAGCCCTTGGGAAGAACCACCCTGCCTGTGAGATCTTGGAGGCTAAAGGCAGTGAGAGCATCTCATTGCCTGGAGGATTTAAAACAAGAGGGAAAATGCCAGCAAACACCTCCCAGGGAGGTTATTTGTCACCAGGCAGGGTGGAGTGTCATGCTGAGATGAAAGTCTGGACATCTCTGCCTTGACAGGAGATGTTAAGGTCACAGCAGATAGCAATGCCCTTCCCAGGCATCCTCTTTGCTCTGAGTCCTCAGCCATCTGGGTCTGAGCTTGCTGCACCGTCCTTCCCAGGGCACATCAATTATGCAGCACCACATTCCCCCCTGGGCACGATGTGATGGAGGTGTGGAGATCTTCCCCTGGTCTCCTGTGCCATGCAGCTGAGCAGCTCTCAGGGGCACACACAGCCCAGAGCATCCCTTCCACCACGGGGACAGCACCTGAGCTGCTTTTCCTGCTCCTGTAGGTCAGGGCAGTTTGGGTACCTGGGGTGTGTTGCACAGCTCTTTGCAACACGCCTCCAACTTTGCCATTTGCAGCAGAATGGGAAAATTCAACCCAAAATAATGCCTTGGTGGGTCATGCAGCCAGGTGCAATCACAGCTTGGGGGTCTCCTTCTGCCTGTGCATCACCAGAGCTGCAGTGACACCAGGGAAACGAGGGCCCCATGGGGTGACTCTGGAGGGCATCAAGTGACACTGGAGGGCAAATCCTCTGAGGAGCAGCTGAGGGAGCTGGGGGTGTTGAGCCTGGAGAAGAGGAGGCTGAGGGGAGACCTTATCACCCCCTACACTGACCTGCCAGGAGGGTGCAGAGAGGTGGGTGATGGTCTCTTCAGCCAGGGGACAGGAGATGGGACAAGGGGCAATGGGCTCAAGCTGTGCCAGGGCAGGGGCAGCTCAGATGGGAGGGAAAAGTTCTTCCCTGGCAGAGTTGTCAGGGCTGCAACAGGCTGCCCAGGGAGGGGCTGAGTCACCTTCCCTGGATGTGTTTAAAAAAGGGTAGATGAGGTGCTCAGGGATCTGGTTTAGCTTAGGATGGGAATGGTTGGACTTGATGATCTTCAAGGTCTTTTCCAACCTTGTGTCTCTGTGACTCTGCTGTCCTCAGGGCCCAGCCATCACAACATTCATCACCAGCCCAAATGGACAAGGGGAACGTGCACATTTTTTTTCTGGGACAAAATATCTACAGCTTGGGGAACCACCTTTGTGGTGTGTTGACTCCTGTGTTGGATTAAATCCGATGTTTCTGGGATGCAGCCTGGTTTGCAGAGGCTGGAGGTGGGTCCAGGCAAGGTCAGGGAAGCACAGAGGAGCTCAGAGGAACACAGGAGGGTTTGGGATGTGCTGGGATTTGCCCAGTTTTTGCTTGGAGAGACCAGGTTGGGGTGGCAAGGTGAGCCCTTGGAAGAAAGGTGTGTTTGAGTTAACTAAATGTGAAGGAATCATCCCCAAAAGATACCTTCATGGGCAAAACACCCCAAGCTCCATCTGTCATTCATGCTCCAGTAACTTCCAGATGCCTGGGTGGGGATGCAGGGAGCCTCACTAACACCTCCCAGCTTGGGGACCAGGCTGTCACTCCTGCCTACCATGGAGGGGGGGGAGGGTGTCCATGCCCCAAAAAGCCCTGGGATTTAACCAAACCCAGCAGGTTTGGGGCTCTGTCTTCCCCCAGCTGCCACGTGCCACCCTGCTGAATGCTGGGCTGCTGCAAACCAGCCACATCAGCTGAAATGGCAGCAGGAGGATGGGTGTGGGGTGGGGGGGACACACACACAGAGTGAATAGCCATCACCCAGGGGACATGTGGGTGCTGCCTGCAGCCCTGCCTGTCCTCTGCCTGCACCTCCAGCAGTGAGAGGGATTTGTGCAAAGCTCCCAGAGCCCAGGCTGGGCTTTTTTTATCCCTGGCTGCTTTTACGTTGACATTCTTAGCTGTGCCACTGGCTCCAGCGCTGCTCACTAACCCCTTTTACAGGCAGCTAAATATAGCCCAGGCAGCTAAGCAAAAGCTGCTCTGCGGGCCCACGTGGGGCTCAGCGGTGCTGCCATCGCCTCAGCTGGGGCTGGGGTCTGCCAGCACCAGGGCAAGGGTGATGAGGTCCTCACTGGGGGCATCTTTCACCCTGTGGAATCTCATCCCCAGCTGGGTGAGCATCACCGGTGCTTTGGTGCTCCCAACATCACTGCATCGCTTCTCCCTGTAAGCTTTGGTGTGTCTGTTCTGCTCCCACTCTGGGGTTTCATGGGATCCTTCCACCCAAGCTGGGGCATTTTATGCTATGGAGCATCTGCATCCCTGCTCCCACAGAAACATGGTGTAAAACCCCAGCTCCCTGCTGTGCTTGAGAGAAAAAGCCAGCTGGGTGGCTCCGGGCATCCCCATTGGTGCTGTGCAAAGCATCCCCACTGGTGCTGTGCAAAGCATCCCCAGGGGTGCTGTGCAAAGCATCCCCATTGGTGCTGTGCAAAGCATCCCCATTGGTGCTGTGCAAAGCATCCCCAGGGGTGCTGTGCAAAGCATCCCCAGGGGTGCTGTGCAAAGCATTCCCATTGGTGCTGTGCAAAGCATCCCCACTGGTGCTGTGCAAAGCATCCCCAGGGGTGCTGTGCAAAGCATTCCCATTGGTGCTGTGCAAAGCATCCCCACTGGTGCTGTGCAAAGCATCCCCAGGGGTGCTGTGCAAAGCATCCAGTGCAGGGAGCAAACCCACAGCCCAGTGAGGCACCCCCCACACACACCCCACAAAGCTCTGAGGAGGAGGCAACACAGCTCCAACCCCACAGCACGCTCACCCATGGGTGCAGCTCAGTTGCTGCTCTCCTGTCCAAGGCAGAGGGTTCTGCCAGAGGAACTCATTAAGCAGACACTGATCTAATTGTCTCCACACTGGCACTTCTGTTCTTTCATTAGGTTTTTCCCCGCTTTGGTTTTAAAGGGTGAGGAAGGAGGCGAAGGGCTGGCTGGAGGATGTAATGGGATCCCCACAGCTCATTAGCCATTTCTCTGAGAGGAAGAATCGTTAAGGCTGAAAATGAACAGGCTGGAAAACCGCCTGCCCCATGCACAGCTTTCTGTGGGCACTCCGAATTTGAGGTGTCCCCCCACCCCCCAGGTCACCCATGTGCAGTGGCCTGGGAAGATGGAGCATCCCAACGCCACTGTTAACCAAGGGATGTGGGAAACCTGGGTGAGGGGCTGAGAGAGGCTCGTGCTGGAGTCTGGAGGAAGGATGGAGCTTTTGGGTGCTGGCAGAGCAAACTGAGGGGCTCAAATCCACAGGTGGGGTGAGCTTCACTGCAGAAACACCCAGCAGGGCAGGGGCTGCAGGCTGGGGATGACAGGAGAACCAGGTTCTCCTTCTGATCAAGGTCTCACTTTGCTTTCTACTCCCCCAACCTCCCTCCTCCAGCTCAGATCCTGGTAGATCCAGGTGCCTTGGGGAGGGCATTTAGCTCAGAGCAGAGTCACCTCCTCCACACATTTTCCACCCCATGAGCAGCCCAGCAGTTGTGACAGCGCAGAAACTCCTGTGTGACACCCCCATCCATCACTGGCCAGGCATCTGGCCACCACCAGGAGAAAGACAAACAGCTTCTGTCCAACCCAGCAGGGAAATGCTGAAGCTTTTCCAGCCAGTTGCTGTGTCTGTGAGCCCAGGCTATATCGAGCTTCAAGGACAGAGGGTGGCCAGTGTTTCTTGGCCTTGCAGCCCTTCGCTCTTCTGGCTGGCAGAGGCTTTGGGGAGAAGACCCCAGCCTGTTGGATGACAAGTGATAGGTTTGGTGATGGCCCATTACAGAAACCACCAGCCCTGTCAGCTCTGCATCACCACAGTGGTCTTTAAGGCATCCCAAACTGGCAGCAGGTTCCTGAAAAGGTCCTGAACACCAATCCTGGTGCTTGGTGGGTTTCCCAGAAGCAAGGTGGGATGCTATCACTGGGTTCAGAGGGTTTTCTGGGTCTCCACCAGGCTGCTCTGCTTGGGCTGGTGTCAAGGGCTGATGCATTCAAGATGCACTTGGCTGCTAAGCCAGGGATGTTGCAGGACAGGAGGCTCCTGGTAAACGAAAGGGACAGAGCAGGAGCTCAAGCACAGAAGGTCCTGCAGGTGCCTGCAGTGGCCCTCCTGAAAGTCATCCCTTTTATTTCAACTGGGTTTGAATCCCAGCTCCCCTGACCCTGAACACCCTGCCTCTGTCCGTAATTAAAGGCCATGCAATCCCCCATTTATAGTCCTCCTGTGTCTCTGTTTATTACAGAAGAGCTTAGCAGAAAACTAATTCCCTGACTCAAAAGCATCCTTAGACAAGGGGGGTGTGCTTCAATCTCAGGACTGTTGGATTTGTCCTTCCCATCACAGCCTGGCTTTGTGCCTTTCCCCCTTCTCTTCTGGGGGCTGGAAACCCCAAGAGAGGCAGCACAGCCAAGAGAGAATATATTGCTGGCAGAGAGTGGGGGGTATATCTTCATGTCTGCCCCCCCCAGCATCCTGGGAAGTGCAGGGGCATCCTCCACACCTCCCAGCATGGAGGAGCAGCACCCTGACATCATGGAGCTGTTCCCTGAAGCACCAAAAACACAGGGCTATGAAATGCTGGTGGCCAAGGGTACCCCAAAAGCCCTGACCAGGAGCTGGGCCAGCACCCAGGGCGCTGGAGGCAGGGAAACCCACAGACCAGGGGTTCATCAAACACTCATCACCCCAAAAAGTCCACCTTATGCTATGCCTGCACTACATGACTCTCTGAAGGAAAGGTGCTTGATGGGTTTAGCTTTTTTTTTCCCCCCAATACAAACTCAATTATTCATAATTATTAATTACTGTAATGTGGGTTTATCCATGAATAGCACTGCTTGGGCTCAGCAGAAACCCTTCTGGCTGCACCCACGGTTAAGCCAGCATTGTCCCAGATACAGTCACATGAGATCATTTGTTTTCCCCCCATGTCCCTGGGATGGGGGAGCATCCCTGGCAAGCTGTGCTTTGCTCTGCTCGCTGCTGGTCTGACAGCCTGGCCCTCTAATTCCCCCACTGCAATCAGAAAATGATTGCCCAACCCCCTAATGCACCGGGTGCTGGGTGAGGGGAAAGGGAGATGCCCCCAGCCTCATGCCTCAGGGATGCAGGAGGAGGTAGAGCAGAAAAAAGATGTTTTATTGGGGGTATATGGGCAAGGGTGCTCCCAGCCCTGCTGAGAGGTGGGACAAGGGATGGGGGCTTCTGCTGCAGAGCCACGTGTCCCTGGGCTCTGGCAGCATCCTCATCTCCCATCCCTCACCTCCTGCTCTTCTTCCCCACGTGCAGGGTGATGTAGACCCAGTGTGTCCCTCTGTGCACAGGGGACTGTCAGAGCTGCTGTCACCTGTGACATTGTCCCCTGCCCTGGCCCGGGGCAGCTCTCGCTGCAGACAAGCCACCTCCCAAGAAGGGCACAGTGACAGGCCAGCAACATTCAGGCACAGAATCACAGAATCACAGAATCACAAGGTTGGAAAAGACCTTTAAGATCATCAAGTCCAACCATTCCCATCCTAAACTAAACCAGATCCCTGAGCACCTCATCTACCCTTTTTTAAACACATCCAGGGAAGGTGACTCAGCCCCTCCCTGGGCAGCCTGTTCCAGCCCTGACAACTCTCTCAGTAACAATTTTTTTTCTAACATCCAATCTGCCCCTGCCCTGGCACAGCTTGAGCCCATTGCCCCTTGTCCTATCACCTGTCCCCTGGCTGAAGAGACCATCACCTATCTCTCTATAACCTCCCTTCAGGTAGTTGTAGGTGGGGAGAAGGTCTCCCCTCAGCCTCCTCTTCTCCAGGCTGAACACCCCCAGCTCCCTCAGCTGCTCCTCAGAGGATTTGCCCTCCAGCCCCTTCCCCAGCCTGGTTGCCCTTCTCTGGACTCGCTCCAGGACCTCAATGTCCTTCTGATGGTGAGGAGCCCAGAACTGGACCCAGCACTGGAGGTGCAGCCTCCCCAGTGCCCAGCACAGGGGCACAATCCCCTCCCCAGACCTACTGGCCACACTATTTCTGACACAAGCCAGGATGCCATTGGCCTTCTTGGCCACCTGGGCACACTGTTGGCTCATATTCAGTCTGCAGTCACCCAACACCCCCAGGTCCTTCTTTGCCTGACAGCTCTCCAGCCAGTCTCCCCCAGCCTGTAGCTGCAGGGGGTTATTATGTCCCATGTGCAGCACTCTGCACTTGGCCTTGTTAAACTTCATCCCATTGGACTCAGCCCATCGGTGCAGTCTGTTCAGATCCCTCTGAAGAGCCTCCCTACCCTCAGGCAGATCAACACTTCCTCCTAGTTTAGTGTCATCTGCAAACTGACTGAGGGAGCATCCAATCCCTTCATCCAGGTCATGGATAAAGATGTTGAACAAGACTGGAGCCAGGACTGAGCCCTGGGGGACGCCACTCGTGACCGGCCTCCAGCTGGATTTTGGTCCATTTTTGTTCCACAGGGGACACCCCGGGAGGGGAATCCCCCCTCTCCCTCCTGTTCCCCCCGCAGCGGGCAGGGATGGAGCCCGGCCCGGCGCCCGTACGGCACTGCCACCTGCCGGCACCCTCGCAGGGGCGGGGGCACTGCGGGGGGGGGGGTCCTGTCCCTCCGCTGGGACTTCTGCTCCAGCGGGCTCAGGGCCCGGCACAGGGCGACAGCAGGGCCAAAGGGACAACACCCGCCCGGCCGATTCACCCCTCCTGGGGGGACAGGGGGTTGAAGGACACTCCTGCTGCCGGTGATCCAGCCGGGAAGCGATGGGAGCTGCCGGAGCCCTCCCACCTCCCACCCGGGGGGAGCTGGAGCATCGTGTCCCCGAGGCCGCTGCCAGACCCGTGCCCGCAGGCACTGGGACAGGGCCTGGCCTGGGCACACACCCCGGACACCCCCGAAAGGAAAAGCCACCTGAGAAGGGATGAGATCAGTGAGCAATTCTGGGTGCTGGCCTCTCCCAGGGCAGGGCTGCGACGAGCCAGCAGCTGGCTCCCCCCAGGGGGGCTCAGAAAAGCCTCTGTTTCATTCGTGCCAATGCTCCTGAAAGGCCAAATCCTGGTGCTTTACCTCTGGAGCAAGAAGTGTGACACCCTCCTCTTCCTCAAGGACATTGGGGACACGTCAGGTGCCCGTCTGCCCCAGCCCTGTGCCCCCCAAGGCTCACTGCTGCATACTCACATACCTTCCCTGCTGGCTAAATTTAGGGTCTGGCAGTGGGCTAGCACGTCCCAGTTTAGCTCAGCCCCTGAATTATGCATGCCAGCAGCAGAGAAGCCAGAATCCAGCCAGGCAGGCAGAGCAGGGAGACCCACTGCCTGCCCAGCCCCAGATCCCACCCTCAGCTTCCTCATGTGGGTGCCCCTCAGCCCCCCTGTGCCTGGGATCTGGCTCCACAGGGTTGGTGAGTTCAGGCTGGTGGGTGTGCTGGAGCTGCTGGGTCTGCTGGAGCTGGGAGGTGTGATGTCAAAGCCAGCAAGAAGGGCTGCTCTAGGTGGCAAAAGGAAGATTAGGGAAAAGATGGGCCCATTGCTCCATGAGGAAGGGACCTGGTGCCACAGGGTGGGGGAATGGCTGAGGAACTGGGTGCTGGTTTTGCTTCTTTACTTGCACAGCCAACCTGAAGGAATCCCAGGTGCCAGAGACCATGACAAAAGGCTGGAGCAAGGAAGACATACTTTTGGTAGAAGAGGATCAGGCCAGGGGATCCTTAGCAAATGGGATGTACCTAAGTCCATGGACCTGCTGGATGCACCCACAGTGCTGAGGGAGGTGGGTGCAAGGCCACTCTTGACAGCCTTCAATTGGTCATGGTGACTGGGAGAAGAGCCCAAAGGCTGGAGGAAAGCAAATGTCCCTCCTATCTTCAGGAAGGACCCAGGGAACTGTGGGTCTATCAGTCCCACCTTGATCCCTGGGAAGGTGATGGAGCAACTAATCCTGGAATCCATTTCTGGACACTTTAAGGATGAGAAGCCAGCCTGGCTTCAGTAAGGGGGAGCTGTGCTTGGCCAACATGATGAACTTCTACAATGAAAAGACTGGCCTGAGACTGGAGGGGAGAGCAGAGGGTGTTGCCTACCTGGACATCAGGAAGGCCTTTAAGCTCCTGTAAGATCCTCACAGAGAAGCTGTTGATGCAGAAGAATGAGCAGACAGTGAGGTGTGTGGAAAACTGGCTGAATGGCCAAGCCCAGGGGTGGTGATTGGTGGCACAAAATCACTAGTGCTGTACCCCAGGGGTTTGTGCTGGGCCCAGTCCTGCTCAACATCTTCATTAATGATCTGGATGATGGAAGAGAGCATACCCTCAGCGAGTTTGTAGATGACAGCAAGCTGGGAGGGGTGGCTGGTATTGCAGGGATACATGCTGCCATCCAGAGGGACCTCTGCAGGCTGGAGAAATGGGCTGCCAGGAACCTCGTGAAGTTCAAGAAGGTGAAGGACAAAGTCCTGTCCCTGGAGGAGAACAACCCCAGGCAGCAGCTCATGCTGGAGTCACCTGGCTGGAAAGCATCTCTGCAGAGAAGGGCCCAGGTGTACTGGTGGACACCAGGTTGAACATGAGGCAGCAACGTGTCCTTGCTGCAAAGACCATGAATGGTGCCCTGGGCTGCATCAGGCAAAGTATTGCCAGGCCAGTGAGGGAGGGATCCTTCTGCTCTGCTCAGAGCTGGTGAGGCGTTGTCTGGAGTGCTGGGTCCAGTGCTGGGCTCCCCAGTACTAGAGACACAAGGGAGAGAGTCCAGTGAAGGTTCACAAAGGTGATGGAGGGACTGGAGCATCTCATGTGTGAGGAAAGGCTGAGGGACTGTTCAGCGTGGAGAAGGCTCAGGAGGATCTTGTCAGTGTATGTAAAGACCTGCAACAAGGGTTCAAAGAGATGCTTTCCAGTGGTGCCCAGTGACAGCATCAATGGCTGTGGGCACACTGAGACACTGGAAGGTGCCTCTGAACATGGGGAGGCACTCTGACTACAAGGTTGTGGAGTCTCCATCCTTGGAGATGTTCAAATGTTGCCTGGACTTGGTCCTGGGCAGCGCTGCAGGTGGCCCTGCCTGAGCAGAGGGTTGGACCAGATGATCTCCAGAGGACCCTGCTGTGATTCTGTGACTCTGAACTGGTAGGTTTGCTGGAGCTGGGAGTGTGCTGGAGCTTGTGGTGTGCTGCAGCCAGTCCTGGAGCTGGTACATGTGGTGGAGCCGGTGGCTGTGCTGGGCTTGTAGGACCTGATGCCCAGGAGTGCCCCAGCTCTTCCTGGGCCTTGAACGCAGCCAATGACCCCCTGTGTCCCCACAGCAGCTCTCAGCAAGGCCACATCTGGCTGCACAAGCAGCGTTCAGCCATGAAAATTCACAGGGTCACTCTGGAACCCCCTGGAGCTGAGTGCCGGTGACCCCAGGCCCCGCAGCATCACCAGCTGCTCTGGGGACCCGCACCCCTGGGACCTTTCCAAGGGGACCCAGGACACAGCGAACACCCCAAACACCCCTCGGGATCCCGAGCTGCCTTCAGAGGAGCCAACCCCTTCCCGGGGGCAGCTCTCAAAGCCCCGGCAGCGGGGCCTGGCCATCGCCCCCGGTCCCGGGGACACCCCAGAGCCCCGCTGCGGGCCGGGCTCATGCTGCCCTTGGGGGGCACACGGCAAAGGAGGGCCCGGGGTGGGGGCCGGGGCGGGGAGGGGGTGCTCCCTGCGGCCCGCACGGAGCCGGCCCGGCGCTGCTTCCCCCGCCCCGCAGCCGCAGGGGCCGCCCCAGGGGAGGTGCGGCGGGAGGGACGCGCTCCGAGCTCGGCGGCCCGGGGCCGGCCCGGGCGGAGCCAGCGCGGCGGCGGCGGGGAGCGGGGAGGCGGCGGCCGGGGCCGCACCATGGGGGCCTGTCTCGGTGTCTGCTCCCTGCTCAGCTGCGTGAGTGCCCCCCCGGCCGCGGCACCGGGACGGGAGCGGGAGGGAACAGGGGTGGGAGACGGAGGGGACCGGGAGAGGGGGGACCGGAGAGGGGGGACGGAGGGGACCGGAGAGGGGGGACGGAGGGGGCCGGGAGAGGGGGGACGGAGGGGGCCGGGAGAGGGGGGACCGGAGAGGGGGGACGGAGGGGACCGGAGAGGGGCTGCGCCGGTTCCGAATGCCGCAGCGGCGGGCGCGGCCCGGGGGGGCGGGGTGTCTGCTGCTGGGGTCTGGAGGAGGGTCCAGGGGAGACCCGGGCAAGGCTGGGGGCACCCTGGGGATGTGCCCCGGTACACCCAGGAGGGGGGAGCAGGGCAGACCTGGGTCTGCTGCGGGGCGGAGGAGACGCGGGGTGTTCCGGGAGGATGCACCCCTCTGTGCCTGGGGCGATGCACCCCTCTGTGCCTGGGGGGGATGCACCCCTCTGTGCCTGGGGCGATGCACCCCTCTGTGCCTGGGGGGGATGCACCCCTCTGTGCCTGGGGGGGATGCACCCCTCTGTGCCTGGGGGGATGCACCCCTCTATGCTTGGGGGGGATGCACCCCTCTATGCTTGGGGGGGATGCACCCCTCTGTGCCTGGGGGGGATGCACCCCTCTGTGCCTCGGGGGATGCGGGGCCCACCCGGAGCGGGGCATCCTGGGGGCACCCCGAGAGCTCCCCGCAGGGAGCTGTGGGGGTCCTGACGCCCTGGTCGGGGGGCACATAGAGGCTGAGGGTGTCAGGGGTGGTGCACCCCAGTGTGCTTGGGGGTGTGGGGAGCCAGAGGGGTGATGCCCTGCTACCCCTGTGGCAGTGGGGTGTCCAGGCCCCTGCCCTGAGACACTTTGGGGTCCGCTCCTGCTGCACCCACGCGATGCTGAGGTGCCAGGGCCCTGCCTGGTTCTCACTGCTGAGCCCCAAATTGGGGGCTGGGGGTGGAGTGAGAGAAGGAGCCAGGACTGAAGGTGGAGGCCTGTGGGTGGGAGAGCTCTGTGTGGGGTGTCACGGCTCAGGGGGTGTGATTCAGGGTGCTGTGCCCGGTGACACAGGGTGCGTCCAGGCGGGCGCTGGTTCCTGGCACTGCCTCACCTGCGGGCACAGGGCCAAGGCAGGGCTATGAAACCAACCCGGAGCTGCTGGCCTGGAAACGGGGCCGGTTTCACAACCTGACCTCAGAGTGGTGGAGGTTTCATGAGCAGGAGTGTTTGCAATGCAAGATGGGATGGAGGGCGGTCTGCAAGGCGTGTCTGTAACACGCCTCCCATACTGTTCTTTATACACCCATACTGGTATCAGGAAAGCCCAGAGTTAATTCTCAACAGGGCTGGGAAGTTTCTGGCCAAATTCTGGATTTTTTTTTCCCCAAAAACCCCTATTCTGGCCCAGACCGTGGTAGTGGGGCAGCGTTGCTGTATAGGCTGAGTTCTCCTGTCCCTTCTAGCAGAGCTGGTTGATAAAGGGGTGGTTTGGCTCAGTTCTAAATTTACAAACCACAGCACAGGAGAGAAGAAAGCCTGACCCAAACCCAACCCAAACTTCCCCAAAGTATGTATATTTTATTTTCATTTTTAACAAGAAAGCCTGAACTAATGAATTTCTTCTGATCAGCCTGCATCATTTGAGTCAAAGCAGCATCAGGTGGTCAAGCCACCTCTTCAGCACTGTCCCATTAAAACCCTACAAGCTGTTCCCAAGTGAAGCTGCCCCACACAAGGCAAATTCCCCTTGCCCTGCCTCCAGTGATTTGCCCTGTAAGCAGCGTGGTCACCTCCAGCTGCCTTCCTGGGGACAGGGTTGGGGTTGCCAGCAGAAGCCTGTCCAAGCCAAAACAAACCCTGAGGGCTTGTGCAGCCCTCTGGCATGGTCTGGGCTCCTCATGGGGACTGTCATCCTCCTCCTGATGAGAAGCCACCAGCCAGATGTGAGAGGCACCACCCTCCTAAGCCTGCGCTTGACCAGGGCGTTTGGTACTGATTAACCTGCTGGGCAGGAGGTAAAAGGCCAGTTTTGGTTGACTTTGTGTCTGTATCTCTGGGTTTTCTAGGACAAGGGCAGCCTGCAGGTGTGGTGTTGGGTTGGTGGGGCTAAGCTCGTGCAGTTGGGCTGCTGTTGATGGGGTGGTGCAGTTGTGGGGGTTGTGTGTGATTGGTGTTCATGTTGTTGCATTTCCCTGTGTTAGACTCCAGCAAGGCTTTCGATCCTGTCTCCCATGACATCCTGATAGCAAAGCTGAGAGAGCATGGAATAGATGAGTGGACAGTGAGGTGGGTTGAGAACTGGCTGTCGGACCGGGCTCAGAGGGTGCTGATCGGTGGAGCAGAATCTGACTGGAGGCCTGTTACCAGCGGTGTTCCCCAGGGCTCAGTGTTGGGTCCAGTCCTGTTTAATATCTTCATCGACGACCTTGATGAGGGAACAGCACCCACCCTCAGCAAGTACGCCGATGATACAAAGCTGGGAGGAGTGGCTGACACACAGGACACTGCGCTGCCATCCAGAGAGACCTGGACAGGCTGGAGAGCTGGGCAGGGAGAAACCAGAGGAGGTTCAACAAAAGCAAGTGTAAAGTCTTGCACCTGGGGAGGAATAACTGCTGGAATCAGGACAGGCTGGGGGTGACTGATGGAGAAGAGCTCTGTGGAGAAGGACCTGGGGGTCCTGGTGGGTGACAGGGTGGCCATGAGCCAGCAGTGTGCCCTGGGGGCTGAGAGAGACAATGGGATCCTGGGGGCATCAAGAGGAGTGTGGCCAGCAGGTCACAGGAGGGGATCCTCCCCCTCTGCTCTGCCCTGGTCAGGCCCCACCTGGAGTGTTGTGTCCAGTGCTGGGCTCCCTGGGATAAAAAAGCCAGGGATCTCCTGGAGAGAGTCCAGAGGAGACTACAGAGATGATGAAGGGCCTGGAGCATCTCCCCTGTGAGGAAAGGCTGAGTGAGCTGGGGCTGTTCAGCCTGGAGAGAAGAAGACTAAGGGGGGACCTGATTAATGTTTATCAATATCTGAAGGATGGGATGCAGGGGGAAATGGCCAGCCCCTTTTCAGTGTCTGTGGGGACAGGACAAGGGGCAATGGCTGCAAGTTGGAGCACAGGGAGTTCCACACCAACATGGGGAAGAACTTTTCCCCAGTGAGGGTGAGGGAGCCCTGGGACAGGCTGCCCAGGGGGTGTGGAGTCTCCTTCTCTGGAGAGATTCCAGCCCCATCTGGACACCGACCTGTGTGACCTGTCCTAGGGACCCTGCTTTGGCAGGGGGTTGGACCCCATGGGCTCTGGAGGTCCCTTCCAACCCCTACAGCTCTGTGATTCTGTGACTGGGTGGACAGAGCTTGTCCAGCTGTGGCCACGCTTTCCCAAGTCTCCATGCAGGGGAGACACAGCAGCCCTTAGGTGAGATGCACTGGACATGAGCTGGGTTTGACGAGGAAGTCGACAGTGAAACTGGAGTGATTAATCTTTCATCTGCAGTGGCTGAAAACCGATCCTTCTCCACCACCCTCACGCTGCAGCCACTTCCCTTGGGTGGCTTTTTCCATGCTGCTGTTTGGCTGTGGGCCATGGTCATGCTTAGGTGCCTTTGCAGCTCTTGGAGAGGAGGTGTGTCAGAGTGTGGCCAGCGCTGCCTTGATGGGGGAGGATTTTCCTTGCTCTTAACCCACTTGCTTTTTGGAGAAGAACATCCCCAAGAGGGACATCAGGAGCTATGAAAAAAGGGCTTGAGGCAGGTCTGTGGGATGGAGCTGTTGTGCCTTGTTACCTCAAGCTGTTGACTTCTCCTCATTGCAAGAGCCTGTAAGCCCTGAGATACAGCCACAGAGCTTGGCCACCTAAGGACTGTCCTTGAAAATAAACCCCTGGCAGGCTCCAGGGATGCTGTGGGCTCCCAAATCCTACAAACTACCTCATCCACCTTTCCCAGAGGGTCAACTGTGAGGTTCAGAGGTTGCACAGGGAGCCCAGCTCTGCATACAGCCCATCATCAAGGTCCCTTCCAACCCCTATGATTCTATGATCCCCCTCCAAAGATAAACATGATCCCCAAGACTGTGCCTCCTGCAGTTCTTCCATGATGCTTGGACCTGAGGCTGAACCCCCAAATCCAGTAACCTCCTAAGCAGCAACAAACCTCACAAATTTCCATCCCAGCTTCAGTGATTTGGGGACCGATGCTTTTTAGTTCAGTTGGGGTTGAAAGGAGAGGAGCTGGAGACATTGATGTGCTTAATGTTAAGGGTGTGCTAAGGGCCTTTGCTAGCTCAGGCCAAATAATGCAGGAATTCTGCAGTAAAAGGGGTTTTTTCTTGCTGTTTTCTATTTTTTTTTAATTTGGAGGGGAAATACAGTATTATTGGTGCATGTTAAACACATTCCTATGCAAGTGGCACATTTAATGAGCCCAAAAGGAAGCAATCTCTAATTGAAGGCCAGTTTTCCATACTTCCCAGTTGAAAACATGAAGTGATATCCCATGGCAGCTCCTGGAGAGGCGGGATGAGGGTCCCTGTGGGATGTGGGGGCTCCTCTCACCCACCCTGGCTCCCGTGGGCACCGTCTGCTCAGCGCAGCCTCTGCTGCCTGGGGCTGGCACGTGGGTAAAGAGGAATAAATCAGAAAGGAGGGGATTTTTCTCAAAGAAATAATCATTTTTATGTTTCAAAAAGAAATTCAAACCAAGCTCTAGTGACTTAGGGGCATCAGAGTGATCGCTCAGGAGCATCCGTGGGCAGCGCTGGTGAAAGGAGCTGGGGGTTTGATGTCCTGCTTGCACCACAGCTGGGTTTCTTTTGTGCCACATCCATTTTTCACACTAATTTTAGCAATGAGTAATGTGTATTTCAGGCTGCCCAGAGAGATGGTGGGTGCCCCATCCCTGGGGGTGTTCAAGGCCAGGTTGGATGGGGCCCTGGGCAACCTTGTGTAGCTCCAGGCCTGGAGGTTGGTGGCCCTGCCTGTGGCAGGGGGTTGGAGCTCTGTGATCCTTGGGGTCCCTTCCAACCCAGCCCAGTCTATGATTCTATTTGAGTCTATAACAAGTGATATTTAATTAATATTGATTGCTGGGGCATAATTAGGAAGCACATAGCTGTAATAAACACACACCATGCGTGCATCCCTTCATAGTGGGAGAGAACTGGGTGCTTCTCCTGCTTGCAAATGCATCTGGCTGGCTGGTGTGGCTGAAGTGTGGGAGAGGAGGAGCTGTTCAAAGGGAAGAAGTGAAGCATCAAAAGCAAAATAATTCAATGAAGTTAGCTTGCAAATAGAGGGAGAGCAGTTTGCTGAGGACCAGAGGTGGCCACAGGATTTCCTAGGAAGAACCTGGCTCTGATTCAGGTGTTAAAACACCCAACACTGTGTGTTTGAAAAGCAGTGGATTTGGGAATGTATTTGAGCTAGAGGAAAATATTTTGGAGAGCGAAGTAGTAGTATCTTAAACAACTCCAAATATTTAATTCCTGTTGGTCTCTAGGCAATACCTGCAGCTGGAAGCTCACCAGCACCTGCCTGGGCATTTCTCCTTGCTCCCTGGACCAGCACATGGGATGGGGAGGCTGTGGGTTTGTGCTGGCTTATGTGAGGTATTGAAGGGAAGGAAATAGCCTGAAATGTCCCTATTTTAGAGGAATAAACATACCTTTGGTGTGTTTTGCTGTTGCATTGCTGGGGCTGTCTGTCCCAAGACCCCCACCGTTCCCACTCACAGCATGGGCAGTTGGGGATTTAGTTGTAATTCAGTTTTTGGGTCCTTTGAGGTTGCATTCAGCACTTCACCCCAGCTGTTCCTTTCAGCAAGGGTCAGTGCTGGCTCCTGGCTCAGCAGCTGGGAGGACACTGCTGCCCACTTTGCCTTCATGTGAAAGGTCTGGTTTACTGCCCTGACCAACCCCAGGAATTCCTGACAGTGCAGCATCTTCAGTGCAAACCTGAGAGAATCCCAGAATCCCAGCCTGGGCTGGGTTGGAAGGGACCCCAAGGGTCACAGAGCTCCAACCCCCTGCCACAGGCAGGGCCACCAACCTCCAGGCCTGGAGCTACACAAGGTTGCCCAGGGCCCCATCCAACCTGGCCTTGAACACCCCCAGGGATGGGGCACCCACCCCCTCTCTGGGCAGCCTGTTCCAGCCCCTCACCACTCTCTCTGCAAAGAACTTCCCCCTAATATCTCCTCTCACCCTTCCCTCCTCCAGCTTCACTCCATCCCCCTTGTCCTGCCAGTCTCTGCCCTTGAACAAGCTGATTCCCCTCCTGTTCCTCTGCTCCCTTCAGGCACTGGAAGGCTGCAGTGAGGTCCCCCCACAGCCTTCTCTTCTCCAGGCTGACCCAGCCCAGCTCCCTCAGCCTCTCTCCATAGGGGAGCTGCTCCAGCCCTCTGAGCATCTCCGTGGCTCCTCTGACCCCTCTCCAACAGTCCCACATCTTTCTTGTCCTGGGGCCCAGCTCTGGACACAGGACTCCAGCTGGGGCCTCAGGAGGGCAGAGCAGAGAGGAACAATCCCCTCCCTGTCCCTTCTGGCCATGAGGACAGACACCCTGTTTATTCCCCATGGGCCTCCTGCTCCCATGGTGCAGTGGATTAGTGACCCAGCAGTGACAGACCATCCCAAAAAGCTTCTTCCATTTTATTGCCTGAAAAATGCCATGTTTATTCTCCAACTTCCCCCCTTTTTGGGATAACAGGAGGTTGGGGAGGTGGCAGTGAGCTGGGAGATCCTGGGGCTGAAAATCCTCCCAGTTTGGATCAGGGATTCTGCAGTCAGGGCTGGCTCCAGCCTCCTGCATTTCCTGGGTGTCAAAACCTGTTATGCAAACTTCCCCCTTCCTCCCACCCCCTCTGCAGCTCTTCTTCCTCCCAGGCAAATGACTGGGGCACTCCCAGACCTGGTTAGGTATTAAATAAGTCAGTTGATGCCCAAATAGTTGGGTAAGCTGGTGGGAACAGTGTAGATCAGAGCTGCAAAACTCAATGCAGCCCAGTGCAGCAAACAGCATCTCCCCAGTGCTCCTCCAGCCAGTGGCTTGCAGGAGCCAGGGTAATCTAAGAATATAGTTTAATAAGACAATTCCTCTCTGGAAGCTTTATTTTGCACAATCCTTGGGCAGGAAACCCCCCATGCTAGGGAATAAGGTTGGGTTCCCCTGGATCCCCACTCTGCACCCAGCTTGAGCACAGTGGGAACCCCTAGAGCCAGGGAGCACCCAGCAGCACTCCCAGTGCTGGATTTGGGAAGCCAGAACCCACTGTGGACTCTGAGGGATGCTATGCCTCAGTCTCCCCACCTGTAAAATGGCTTTTGGGGAGGGGGGAAGGATGGCAGAACGTGTTTCCCCACGATGCTGTGTCCTGGCTTTGTCTGGGATGGGGTTAATGTCTTTCTAGCAGCAGGTGGAATGCTGTGTTTGGGAGCTGGGATGGAGCAGTGCTGATCACACAGGGATGTTTCTAGTTGTTGCCCAGCAGACAGGGACTTTTCAGTTGTCCATATTTCCAAGCTAATGAGAAGGGAGGGGGCACAGCCAGGACAGGTGACCCAAACTGCCCAAAGGGGGCATCCCATGCCAATTCCATGATGCTCAGCATAAAGGGGGCTGGTGGGGGGAGCAGCAGGCAGCTCCAGGACGCACAGATTTGGGGACAATCTGGTTTTGAGATGGCTCTGAGCTGCACAGCCTGAGCTGTGTGGTTCAGTGAGAAGCCCCATCATGAGTCACCAGTCTCATCTATTTTGCTGTAAAGTCCTGTTCTTGTTATTATACCTAATTTTCTGCCATTCCAGGAAACTCTCCTTATCCCAACCCATGAAGTTTTAGTTTCTTGGGTTTTTCTCTCCCTCCCTTTCCCCCTCCCTCAATTCCCCCCCCTTAAAGAACAAGTGGCTGTGTGGTGCCTGGCTCTTGGCTGGGAGCACACAAGAAGATGAGGGTGTCTCCAGGACTCTTGGTGCCGTTTTCTGAGTCAGGTGGTTGTTGAGGTGAACCCATTCCTGTGGCTTTTTGGGTTTCCAGCAACTTATGGAGGGGATTTGGGGTTGTGATGCTGGCTGGTGCAGTGTGGATTCCTGGGCACATCTTATGGGTTGACCTGGGAATGTTTTAGGGTTCATTTCAACCCCTCTAACACAGGGATGCTCCTGTTGCAGGTGTCCTGTCTCTGTGGCTCTGCACCATGCCTGCTCTGTGGCTGCTGCCCCTCAGCCAAGAACTCCACCATCTCCCGCCTCCTCTTCACCTTCTTCCTCTTCCTTGGCACCCTTGTGTCCATCGTTATGATAATCCCTGGTGTGGAGAAGGAGCTGCACAAGGTAAGTAACACTCAGAGGTCGTTTGGCTTGGCTGCAATGTGGAAGAGATGCAGTTTGTGGTGGGTACATGGGGCTGAACCAGAGGGTGAGTTTTTGGGGCACAATGTTGCTTCTGTTCCTGTTTTTCCCAGCATCTCACTAGGGGAGGATGTTACTAAGCCTGGTTTTCCAGAGGGGAAAATGCAGTGGGATAATTTCATGCATTGTCTAGTCTTCCCAGATGTCTCCCAGGAAAGTTTCCTGCATCCCATTTGGGGTGGTTCAGCTCCCAAGTGACTCGCAGGCCACGGAGGTGGGACTGCAGGCACGGGGGGATGAGGGGTGCTGGCTGAGTGAGGGCAAGGGCTGGGCCAGGGCTTTTAGGAGATCACTGACCTCATCAGTGTCTATAAATAGGTAAAGGGTGAGAGTCAGGAGGCTGGAGCCAGGCTCTGCTCAGGGGTGGCAGCGACAGGACAAGGGGCAGCGGGTGCAGCTGGAGCAGAGGAAGCTCCATGGGAATGTCAGGAGGAACTTTGTCCCTGTGAGGGTGCTGGAGCCCTGGGCCAGGCTGCCCAGAGAGGTTGTGGAGTCTCCTTCTCTGGAGACATTCAAACCCACCTGGATGTGTTCCTGTGGGATTTAGTCTGGGTGCTCCTGCTCTGGCAGGGGGTGGGACTGGGTGATCTTTCGAGGTCCCTTCCAACCCCCATCATTCCATGAGTCTGTGTGGTTCTGTCAAACACTGGCTTCATCCCAGCTTTCTGCTGCAGGGTGGCTTTAGCTGTGTCATCCCACCACTCTCCCCAAACACTCCAGCTGGGTAGCACTGGAGCAACCTGGCCCATCTTTGGTGGCACCAGGGCTTGTGGTGGGTGCGGGATGCCCGGGCGATTCTCACCCTCCCATTGCCACTGCAGCTCCCTGGCTTCTGTGAAGGCAGTGGGTCGGTCCTGGGGGTCCAGACCCATGTGGACTGCAGCAGCTTCCTGGGTCACAAGGCTGTGTACCGCATGGGCTTTGCCATGGCCACCTTCTTCTCCCTCTTCGCGGTGCTGATGCTGTGTGTGCGCAGCAGCAGGGACCCACGGGCTGCCGTGCAGAACGGGTGAGTGCTCAGCCCTGGTGTGGGGACAGACCCCCCTTCCCCCTTCCCCACTGCCCCCCACCCCACTTGCTGACCCTGCTGTCTCACTCCTCCCACAGCTTCTGGTTCTTCAAGTTCCTGGTGCTGGTGGGCATCACAGTGGGGGCCTTCTACATCCCTGATGGCACCTTCACCTCAGGTGAGGAGCTGCCCCTGCTGTCCTCTGCATCTCTGGGTTAGCCCCCAGCTCAGGATGACCCCGTGGTGGCTGGAGGTGCCACCCCTGCTGCCCTGTGCCCCTGCCCAAATTCCCATCTTCCCTGCTCCTAACTGTTCTGTCTCTTCTCCTCAAGTCTGGTTTTACTTTGGGGTGGTCGGTGCCTTCCTCTTCATCCTCATCCAGCTCATCCTCCTTATCGACTTCGCCCACTCCTGGAGCCAGCTGTGGCTGCGCAACGCCGGGGAGAGCAACGCCAAGGGCTGGTATGCAGGTCAGTCTGACTGGCAGCACAGAGGGTTTTGGGATGGGGAACCTCATCCTGAGCTGGTGGGGGCTCAGGGCTCAGCTCCAGCCTCTTTCCTTTGTGCTTTCTCCCCCAGCCCTTTGCATCATCACCTTCACCTTCTACGCCACCTCCATTGCAGCCATAGTGCTGCTCTACATGTACTACACCAAGCCTGAGGGCTGCACGGAGGGCAAAGTCCTCATCAGCATCAACCTCATCCTCTGCCTCATCGTCTCTGTCGTGTCCATCCTGCCGAAGATCCAGGTGAGGGGGTGGGGGGCACCAGTGGCCATGTCACCAAGGGGTCACCCAGTGGGGACGGGGCCATCCCTGAGCACCCACTGCTGCGTTTGCAGGATGCTCAGCCACACTCAGGGCTGCTGCAGGCCTCCATCATCACCCTCTACACCATCTATGTCACCTGGTCTGCCCTGGCCAATGTACCAGGTAAGCAGGATGGGGCCTCAGGTTTGGGAGAGGGGGGCGGTGCATGGGTCAGGACCACGTGCTGGGGTGGGTGCTTTGTGCCCCCTGGGTCTCTGGGTGCTGAACCCCCTCTGTGTATGTGTGTGTCCCAGTCCAGAGCTGTAACCCCACGCTGCTGGTGAGGAACAGCACGGGCTCAGCAATGGCTACTCAGCCACTGACAACCTGGTGGGATGCTCCAAGCATCGTGGGGCTGATAATCTTCATCCTCTGCACCCTCTTCATCAGGTGAGGACTTTGTGTCCCTGGGGACTGCCCCATCCCTCTGTCTGCCTGGAGCAGAGGTGTCAGGTGGCTTTTTGGGCAAGGTGATGCTGGAGGAGAGGTCACACCTCAGTCCAGAGGTTTTGCCATGAAGTTCCTCCTGCAAAGCCATCCAGATCCCTGGTTGCCTGTGGGGTCCTGGTCCACACAAGCTGCATCCCCCGAAATGCCTATGACAGTCCCACGGAGCATCCCAAGGCGGGTGGGCACAGAAGGGCTGAGCTGGGGCTGGGGGCAGCCCTGACCCTCCCCATCCCTCTGCCCACAGCATCCGCTCCTCAGACCACCCTCAGGTCAACAAGCTGATGCTGACAGAGGAGAGCACAGCTGGGCTGGGCAGGGAGGCTGCAGCCATGGAGAGCGAGCTGCACCGTGCCTACGACAACGAGCAGGATGGTGTGTCCTACAGCTACTCCTTCTTCCACCTCTGCCTCCTCCTCGCTGCCCTCTACATCATGATGACACTCACCAACTGGTACAGGTGGGCAGCGCTCCTGTGGGGACCAGGGGTTGTCCCCCTTCATGTCCCCTTCTCCTGGGACACAGCTGCTTGCTGCGGTGCATCTGTGTGTGAGCCCACCTAATGCATGCTCTAATCAGTGTTAATTACTTTTAGGTAGCACAGGGTGGCTGTGGCACTTGTGCCTGGGCTCACCAGGTCCCTACCTTTTTTACTGACACAGCTGTCAGGGCCTGGCACAGGCTGCCCAGGGAGGGGGCTGAGTCACCCCCCTGGGGGTGTTTAAAAAGGGGAGATGAGGTGCTCAGGGATCTGGTTTAGCTTAGTGTGCCCAGGTGGCCAAGAAGGCCAATGGCATTCTGGCTTGTATCAGAAATAGTGTGGCCAGTAGGGCTGGGGAGGGGATTGTGCCCCTGGACTGGGCACTGGTGAGGCTGCACCTCGAGTGCTGGGTCCAGTTCTGGGCTCCTCAGCATCAGAAGGACATTGAGGTCCTGGAGCGAGTCCAGAGAAGGGCAACCAGGCTGGGGAAGGGGCTGGAGGGCAAATCCTCTGAGGAGCAGCTGAGGGAGCTGGGGGTGTTGAGCCTGGAGAAGAGGAGGCTGAGGGGAGACCTTCTCCCCACCTACAACTACCTGAAGGGAGGTTACAGAGAGATAGGTGATGGTCTCTTCAGCCAGGGGACAGGTGATAGGACAAGGGGCAATGGGCTCAAGCTGTGCCAGGGCAGGGGCAGATTGGATGTTAGAAAAAAATTTGTTACTGAAATAGTTGTGGGGCTGTGGCACAGGCTGCCCAGGGAGGGGCTGAGTCACCCCCCTGGGTGTGTTTAACAAAGGGTAGATGAGGTGCTCAGGGATCTGGTTTAGCTTAGGATGGGAATGGTTGGGCTTGATGATCTTAAAGGGCTTTTCCAACCTTGGGATTCTGTGATTCTGTACTGCAGCATCCTTGGTGGCAGCCCAGGATCCCTTGGGATGTGGCACCCAGACCTTGGGGTGCTGTAAGCTGCAGTGGTGGGGTTGTGTTCCCTGGGGGGGCTGTGTTCCCTGGGGTGTTCAGAGGGGGGGCTGTGGGTGCTGCCTGGCTGCAGGGCTCCTCTGCTCTCTCCTCCACGCTCCCTGCATGGCACCAGTGGCTTGGTGCTCACAGCCTCCATCCCCCTGACCCTCCCGTGCTGAGCACAGGCAGGGAGGTGCTGCCCTGCCCATGCAGCACAGTGATGGGTGCTGCTGCTTGTTTGCTGTTTCAGGCCAGATGAGAGGTTGCAGGTGCTGACAAGCCCTTGGACAGCCGTGTGGGTGAAGATCAGCTCTAGCTGGGCTGGGCTCCTGCTCTACCTCTGGACATTGGTGGCTCCACTGGTGCTGCCGGACCGGGACTTCAGCTGAGGCAGCCCTGGGCATCCCACTGCTGGCTTGGACCCACCATGGCCCTTGAGGCTGGGGGATGCCCCAACTCCACCTTAGCCTTGGGTTTTGGGTGCAAGAGCAGCTCTCCTGGGCTGTGTGCCTTCTTGCAGGTCTTGTGTGGATGAAATGCCAAGCAGGGAAAACCAGCAAGGGCTGGGAAGGACCTGAGGATGCCTCTAAAGCTCTTAGCATCTCCATGTCAGTCTAGTGCCTTTGGCAGTGCCTCCATATGTTCTTCTAGTGCAGACCACTGCCTTGCCTTGGGAGAGTGTGGTTTTCACCAGCTTCTTCTTGCTTGGTGCTGTGGGACTGTGGTGCCTTTTGGGGGATGCTCTGGGGATCAGCCATGTACCAGGACCCCAGACCCAGCTGGTGTTGCCTCCCCAAACAGCCTGGAGGAAAAGGAATCCTGGGGATTTGTGGCTGGAGGCAGAGGTTCTGCTGCATCCCCCCAGCCTCTGTGGTGGCCCCAGCTCCCTGAGGGCTCTGCTGCCCAGCTGTCCCCACAGGAGGACGGGTCCCTGGTCCTCGCTGGGGCACAGGTTGGGTTTCTCTCAGGCTCTGCTGGCCTGGCCCCAGTGCCTTTCTTCGTTAATAAAGTCTCATTTGGAATCAACCTGGTGGATTTGTCCTTCTGGGGTCTTTCCTGACGTGTTCTGGGTGGGTGGGAGGTGGAGGGAGGGGGGGTGTATGACACAGACCTAACACCAGGGTGAGGGCACAGCTGGTGCAGGCAGGGGTGGCATCACTTTGGGGCACGGTGCCTTGGAGCCCTGGACTCTAGTGCCAGCCTGTGGCACCCCAAGAGCTCCTTCTGGGGGGGAAGGGGGGGATGTGCCCTGCAGGGTGGGCACTGGAGGTGTGGAAAGCGGGGTGTGCAGAGTGTGTGGGAGGGTGCACAGAGTAGAGGGGTGCCCAGGAGCACACAGGGATGGGGGGAGCACCGTGGGGGCGTTGCAGCCTTTGGGGGGGCTGTGCCCACCCTCTGGCAGGGGGGTCCCTGTCCCGCAGCAGCCGCGGGAGGAGAGATGTGCCCCGAGCCCCCCGAGCCGGGGAAGCCCAGCGCTGGAGCAGCGATTGAGCCCATCACCGTGGCCAGGCTCCCTGTGTGCCGGGGAGGGGCGGGGAGAGCGCTGGACCCACCGGGCTCTGCGGGGAAGGGGAGGGGGGAGCAGCGGGGAGAGCCGGGGGGAGCGGGCAGGGCCGGACCGGCTCTCAGCCACGAGGTGGTGCTGGCAGCCCGCGCTGCGGCATCCGGCACCCTGCACCCTGCACCCTGCATCCTGCATCCTGCACCCTGCACCCTGCATCCTGCATCCTGCACCCTGCACCCTCCATCCTGCACCCTCCATCCTGCACCCTGCATCCTGCATCCTGCATCCTGCACCCTGCATCCTGCACCCTGCACCCTGCATCCTGCACCCTGCACCCTGCATCCTGGATCCTGCACCCTGCACCCTGCACCCTGCATCCTGCATCCTGCACCCTGCATCCTGCATCCTGCATCCTGCACCCTGCACCCTCCATCCTGCACCCTCCATCCTGCACCCTGCATCCTGCATCCTGCATCCTGCATCCTGCACCCTGCACCCTGCATCCTGCACCCTCCATCCTTTACCCTGCACCCTGCACCCTGCACCCTGCATCCCGCATCCTGCACCCTCCATCCTGCACCCTGCACCCTGCACCCTGCATCCCGCATCCTGCACCCTCCATCCTGCACCCTGCACCCTGCATCCTGCACCCTCCATCCTGCATCCTGCATCCTGCACCCTGCACCCTGCACCCTGCACCCTGCACCCTGCATCCTGCATCCTGCACCCTCCATCCTGCACCCTGCATCCTGCACCCTGCACCCTGCATCCTGCACCCTCCATCCTGCACCCTGCACCCTGCACCCTGCACCCTGCATCCTGCACCCTCCATCCTGCACCCTGCATCCTGCACCCTGCACCCTCCATCCTGCACCCTGCACCCTGCATCCTGCACCCTGCACCCTGCACCCTGCACCCTGCATCCCGCATCCTGCACCCTCCATCCTGCACCCTGCATCCTGCACCCTGCACCCTGCATCCTGCACCCTGCACCCTCCATCCTGCACCCTGCACCCTGCATCCTGCACCCTCCATCCTGCATCCTGCATCCTGCACCCTGCGCCCTGCACCCTGCACCCTCCATCCTGCATCCTGCACCCTGCACCCTGCATCCCACATCCTCCATCCGGCACCCTGCACCCTGCATCCTGCATCCTGCACCCTCCATCCTGCACCCTGCACCCTGCACCCTCCATCCTGCTCCCTCCATCCCTCACCCTGCATCCTGCCTCCTGCACCCTTCATCTTACGTCATGCATCCCTCACCCTGCACCCATCATCCTGCACCCTGCATCCTGCACCCTGCCTCCTCCTGCACCCTTCATCTCGTGTCTTGCCTCTCCCACCCTGCACCCCTTCATGCTGCACCCTTTGTCTTGCACCCTTGCACCCTTCATGCTGCACTCTGCATCCCTCAGCCCGGACCCTTCATCCTGCACCCTGCACCCAGCACCCTCCCTCCTGCTCCCTGCACCCTTCCTCCTGCAGTCCCTGTCCCAGCAGTGCTGGGGTGGGCAGCCTGGCCAGAGCCACTCCCTGCACCACGCCTGCAGATGCCCCTTTGCTGCCATGGAGGGGACAGGACACTGCAGGAGACCCCTGCAGAGCACTGGGGAACTCATACATCCCCATGTGCCCCTTGGACAAGGGACACTTGCCAATGCCCTGCAGGGACACACTCGGTCCTTCCCCACCATGAGCTTTGCCTTTCATGTTTCCTGCCTTTCAGGAGAGGGGACAAATGCTGTGTCTGCTGCAGGTGACACATCCCTCCCTGGGCTGTAACCACTGGCCTCCTCTGCAGGCAGCTTCCCATGAAATTCCCAAGCCAAGGAACCCAATGGGAGACAAACCCAAGGCACTGGCTGCCTGTAGCTGTGCCCTTGGCTCCTGAATCCCATCCCTGAGCATCCTCTGCAAGGATGAGGATGGCTCTGCAGATCCAGCAGCATCCACACTGGTTCCAGCAGTGACATCCCAGCATCCAGAGGTGACAGGGTGTCCCACTCAGGAGAAGTCCCCAGCTGAGCCAGCAGCAAGTCTTTAGCTACCACCAAAATGCCCTATCCCTGGGATTTTCCTCTGGGACAAGAAATCCTTCATCTTTCTGTCATCTCTGCACAGAGAGAGCTGCTGGAATAACCCACTGGTGAGTGCTGGTGGGCTCCTTCCCCTGCCTTGAGTGGAGAAGGTCTGGGTTGCACAGGGTCTGCTGCAAGTTCTGGTTTCTCTTCATGCCTCCTGTGCATTATTCATTTAAATAAGAATAGTCTTTGCTCACTGGTTGCTGCACCTGCATAACCAGTAAGGAAACTGAGGCAGGGCAAGTTGGGGTGATGCTGGCTGTGCTGCTACAGCTGCCAAACCACACCACCTCTGGCACCCTTTGATTTCAGCAGAGAAAAACCTCCCCATGGTGGGTTATTGCCTGTTTGATGTGACTGTCCCCTCTGGCTGCACCTCTCTCCATGTTCATCAGCAGCCCAAGCAGGAGTCAAAGCCACAGGGAAGCCTGGCTGCTGTTGCAAGACCTGGATGTCTATTTTAATGCAAATAAATAATAATAAAGAAAGGCTATATGGCAAAAATCCCCCAGGCCTCAGCATGAAAAAGACTTGGAGATATGGCTGGATGAAAAGCTGGATGTGAGCCTGCAATGGGCACTCACAGCCCAGAAGCCAACCCCATCCTGGGCTGCATCACAAGAAGCATGGCCAGCAGATTGGAGAGGGGATTCTGCCCCTCTGCTCTGCTCTGCTCTGGTGAGACCCCCCTGCAGTGCTGCATCCAGCTCTGGAGCCCTCAGCACAACAAGGACATGGACCTCTTGGAGCAGAGACAGAGGAGGCCATGAGGTGCTCCAGCCCTTCCCTCCTCCAGCTTCACTCCATCCCCCTTGTCCTGCCAGTCTCTGCCCTTGAACAAGCTGATTCCCCTCCTGTTCCTCTGCTCCCTTCAGGCACTGGAAGGCTGCAATGAGGTCCCCCCACAGCCTTCTCTTCTCCAGGCTGACCCAGCCCAGCTCCCTCAGCCTCTCTCCACAGGGGAGCTGCTGCAGCCCTCTGAGCATCTCTGTGGCTCCTCTGACCCCTCTCCAACAGTCCCACATCTTTCTTGTACTGGGCCCCAGCTCTGGACACAGGATCCAGCTGGGGAGGGCAGAGCAGAGAGGGACAATCCCCTCCCTGTCCCTGCTGCCACCCCTCTGCTGATGGAGCCCAGGATCCCATTGCCCTTCCCAGCTGCAAGAGCCACTGCTGGCTCAGGGGAAGTTTCTCCCCCACCAGAAGCCCCAGGTCCTTCTCAGCAGGGCTGCTCTCCAGGGGCTCCTCTCCCAGTCTGTTTATCTGTCTGGGATTCCTCTGGCCCCAGTGCAACACTTGGCAGTGCTGAACCTCCTTATGTTCTCCCAGACCCACCTTTCCAGCCCACCCAGATCCCTGGGGATGGCTCCTGTCCTTCTGTTGTGTCAACCACACCACTCAGCTTGGTGCTTGTCCCTTCCAAAGGGAAATGCTCCCCTGCTGGGCATATTCCCTGCAGCAGCAGCCCTACTTTGGGGAGGCTACCTGGGTATCCAAGAAATACACACAGCAGGGTCTGGCTGCGCCAGCTCTGCTGGTGATGATGAGCTGTGGGGTGTCCCCAAAGGATGCCCAGTGTGCCACCATCCTCGGGGTTGTGGCTCCCACAGACAGCCTGTTCTCAGGCCTGGGCCAGCCCATGGCACTCGTGGCCACCTTGCTTGAGAGGGGCCTTTTTCTGATTTTCTGGGTGAATAATTCATCAGCAAACATCTGCCATCTTCTGCTCAGCAGAAAATACAGCCCTGGGGTGGTCCCTCCCCTGCCTGTCCCTCCCCTGCCTGTCCCTCCCCATCCTCACAGCCCCAGCCCAGAGAGCAGGATCAGACCATGCACACACCAGCACTGCCTGCTGATGGGGCTTTGATTGCTCTAACCTGCTCTTCTTGTGGGGGACACACCTCAGAGTGATGGATGTGGAGGAAAAACTGGTCATGTGGGAAATTAGGGAAGCCAGGCTCAGCATTTGGCACTGTGAAATAGAACTGTGATTGCTGTGTTGACTAATTAAACTGAATTTAAACCCCAGGGATGGTTTAAAGACCATCTTGGGTCCTCAAGGGGTTCAGCATCTCACAGAGGGGCAGAGCACCAGGTGATGGCAGCCCCAAACCTCTCCCCTGCCCACCTGCCCTGGTCCCAGTGCTGCCAGGGGCTCCTCAGCATCGTTTCATTCCCTTGACTGCAGGGTCTCTCCTGTGTTTGTTACTTTCTTCATGGGATGAACACGTTGGGCAGCAGCAGGACTGGCTTCTGCTCAAAAGAGGAGGGGAAAGCCTTTTACATCATTCATTTAAATGAGGCACCTGGGGAAATCCAAATTGGACTCCCAGCATGTTTACAGTGCCACACAGAGCCCCACCATCCACATCTGGAGCCATTAATGCCTCCCAGAAGGACCACAGAGCATGTATAATTAATTGTGGAGCAAAGCCATTGCCCAGCCTCCCAAGATAAGGCTCAGGAGTGAAGGCAGCATCACCCAGCATCATTCCCTGGGGTGTGGATTTACTTCAGCAGGTCTTTTCTCTGCCCCAAGAAGTTCAGCCAGCTTTCCTTGGGGCAGGGAGATGCCAGGGAGCTGGTGGGGTTAAAGCAGCAGGAGGAATAAGCTGAGTTGGGCTGGGAAATCACAGCTGCTTGGCTGGGCTTGTGGGCAAGCATCGTCTGTGAGGGCTCCATGGTGTGTGTTCTATGTGATGGGCAGGCATCAGGGCTGAGCTCTTCCCTGGGGAAAGGGGTGGGAAGGACCCCTCAGCATGGAATAAACCTGCTACACTGGGGAGCAAATGGCCCAGCACCAGTTAGCCCCAAATATATCTCTGTGTTGCTCTGGAGATGTGTGGACCAAGCACCTGATGCATGGGGAGGTTTGCTGCTGGGTGAGACATGGAGCTGGGGTGGGGGCTCCAGGGGAGCTGGCCCTGCCCTCAGCCCCCTCCCTGCCCTCAGAGAATGGCTCCAGGGCAGCAGTGTGTGGGCTCCTGAGAAGGCAGCCTTGGGACATGGGGCACCTCAAGCCCACCCACACACTTCATTTCTAAGCCCCCAGAGCAGGGAGTGACTCCCCTGCCTCCCTGCTGTGCTCTAGAGCTGCTTTCTCCCCCTTCAGCCTGGCTTTGCAGGGCAAGGGAGGGCTGCTAAGGGAATAGAGGGAGTAAAAAAAAAAGGAGAAGTATTTAAAAAAATCAAATTTGAACCCTGCTGGTAGAGAAACATCTGCAGCTATAAATAGCCACCGCTGTGAGTGGGAACAGGCTGTATCTCCAGCAGCTCCCCAAGGCAGCAGAGCAGCCTCGCCCCAGCTAACCTCATTCCAGCACATCCCCCTGGAGCACACACAGCAGCTCTGCAGCTTGGCAGCTTGTTTGCTGGGATTAAACCACCCCCCAAAACTGGTCTTTAAAAAGAAAGAAATAAATGCTTGTTATCTTCCTGTTTGCATCTGGGGCAGGGGGAGGGTGACCCACAACCCCAGGGGATGTGACCGGCTCTCTGGGGTGCTTGAGGCTGTCCCACTGGTTCTCACTGGGACATGATGTCCTGCTGCTGGTCCCCATCCTGCTGTCACCCCTTTCAGTGACCTTCTCCATCCCAGCAGCCTGGCTGACGTGCTCAGAGAGGCTCATGTGAAGTGCAGACTCACTTCACCACCCACAAGCTCTCCTGCTGCGACAGCAGCCCCAGGGCAGGGAGATGCTCACCCAGATGGGACACCACTGAGCTCCTGGGTGTATCCTCACCCAGATGGGACACCACTGAGCTCCTGGATGGATCCTCACCCAGATGGGACACCACTGAGCTCCTGGGTGGATCCTCACCCAGATGGGACACCACTGAGCTCCTGGGTGGATCCTCACCCAGATGGGACACCACTGAGCTCCTGGGTGGATCCTCACCCAGATGGGACACCACTGAGCTCCTGGGTGGATCCTCACCCAGATGGGACACCACTGAGCTCCTGGATGGATCCTCACCCAGATGGGACACCACTGAGCTCCTGGGTGGATCCTCACCCAGATGGGACACCGCTGAGCTCCTGGACGGATCCATCCCTGCCCTGACCTTCTGCAGGAGCCCAGCACTAGCCCTGGGGCAGGAAGGATGGGATGGTGGCTGGGAGGACACAGCACCCATGGGCTCAAGGTGTCCCATGGACATGCTGGTGCTGAAGAACTTTCTCAAAGGGTTTTGTTCTGCAAGCACTGGCCAGCACCAGTTCAGGTTGCTCCCACCAGGGAGATGTCCCTCCCTGTCGAGCCAGGGGCAGGAGGGGGTTGTTAGAGGCCACCACCAGCAGTGGCTGGGATTTCCCATCAGTTATGCTTTAAAGAGAGGTGTTTCCCACACCCATACAGCTCACACCATGCAGCACTGAGCAGCTCCTGGGGCTCTGAGCCCTTTCCAGATGTGTATGTGAGCTCCTGTTGCCCAAAAGCCACCTCTGCTCATGCAGGAAAGGGAACAAGACTGGGACCTTTCCCTGCTACTGGAGCTGCTGAAGCCTTGGCTGCAAAGGGGTCTCTGCCAGCTCTTGCTGGTGTGGTGGCACCTGGTGGTTTTCCACTGGTGAGGAACACACCCTGGGGAGGTTTTCCAGACCCCAAACTAGAATTAACAGTGGGCCCAGAGACAGGGAGCAGCTCTGAGCACCCCCACGTCCCTGTTCAGACCACATGGAGTCAGCAGAGGGGAGATGAGTTTGCCTGGACTCTGCAGGCATCCCTGTTGCCCATGCATCTGGTTGGGGGAGTGGGTACATATGGGGCACCCCAGAGCTCCTCCAGGCCACAGCCACAGGGCCATCCCACATTGCTCCATCCTCCAGAAAGTAAATCCCATCCTCCAGCCCTCCTTGAGAGTAGGATCCTGCTTACACACACACTCTAAGACATCATGAGGTGGCTCCTTTCCCATCTTCCAGCAAAACTACCCTTCTCCAGGTAAATCCCATGGTCCCACCACCTGTTTGGGGGCTGTGCAGCTCCCCATGACCTCCATGGGGTGGCCCCCTGGCTGCTCTCAGGAGGCCACTTCTCCCAGCCATGCAGCATCCCTGCTGTGCATTGTCTGTGGGGTCTGTGCTGGGATTGGGGCCATGAGTCCCCCCAACAGCCCCTCAAGCTCAGCACCATTTGGCTCAAGGCAGTGGGAGGCAGAACCCCCCTGCTCAGATGAGGTGGGGAATCAGCTTGTTGAAGGGCAGATAATGGCAGGACAAGGGGGATGGAGTGAAGCTGGAGGAGGGAAGGGTTAAATTGGATATTAGGGGAATTTTTTTACAGGGAGAATGGTGAGGGGCTGGAACAGGCTGCCCAGAGAGGGGGTGGGTGCCCCATCCCTGGGGGTGTTCAAGGCCAGGTTGGATGGGGCCCTGGGCAACCTTGTGTAGCTCCAGGCCTGGAGGTTGGTGGCCCTGCCTGTGGCAGGGGGTTGGAGCTCTGTGATCCTTGGGGTCCCTTCCAACCCAGACCAGTCTGGGATTCTCTGATCCCAGGGGACTCAGCAAGGAGTGGAAACATCTGCTCTGATAGCTGTGTGCACCTTGGGCTCTTTCAGCTGGCTCCCATTCCCTTTTTTCTTCCTTTTCCTGGCTTCCCTCCTCCAAAAATGCTGCCAGGGGTGACACATCATGTCCCAGCTTTGCAAGGCCTCAGCTCACTTCAGATCCTGGAGAAACCCCAGCCTGGAGCATCCTCCCTCCCAGGCTGCTGCTGCCTGTCACGTAGGGCTGCAGCTGCCTGGGCTGGGGACCCTCAGTGCTGGGGCCTGTGTCACTGCTGCAGACAGTGGTGTGGGAAGCACAGGCTGCCCTGACCTCACCCTCCTCCACGGGGTCTTCTCAGGAGCACCAGGGCTGTTCTGTTTTGGTTTTTCCTTTCTGTTCCCCCCCCCAATCCAGCTCCCTGTAACAAGAAGGACTCTTCAGAAGCCTCTTCCCCCCCTCCTCCTCTCTGACTCATTCCCTTCTGCCCTTGCAGCTGGGGATGTGCTGCTCCCCACGTCTCCCAAGTCTCCCTCTGGCCCCTCAGTCTAGAGCAGCAACACCTCCAGCTCAGCCCAGGAGGGGTTGAGGAGCAACCAGGGACTTCATGCAGCAAGGTGAACCTTTCCTTCCCTTCTGTGCTGCTTCTGGCAGCGAATGGCAATGCAAGAAACAAACTGGCTCGTCTCAAAGATGTTCATAAGCAGAACTCCCCCTCCCCCAGCAGCTGAGGGGTCTCTCGTGGAGGGTTAGTGGTGCAGGGAGATGGGGCAGCATGAGGGTGGGCAGCATCCTGCCACCGAGCCAGCCTGCCACCCAGGATGGGATGCTCTGCTGTGCCAGCCCATCAGAGTCCTGCTGATGGCTGGGGAGGGTGTGGGGTGGGCTACCTGGGGTCCCACAGTCCCCTTTGGGCTGGGATTGGGTTGGCTGCTGATACCCAGAGTGATGGAGGAAGCTCCATTGGCCTTGCTGTTGGTGCCCAGCACAGCAGCCTGACCCCTCTGCCCTGTCCCACGCTCCATCCTTTCCCCACAGCAGCATTAGGGACCTGCAGCACCTACAGAGGAAAAGCCCCTCATGGCTGCTGCTCCTTCTTCTCTCCCCAGGACCCTCCAGCTGCCCTTGCAGCAGTTTTACTTGTGCAAAAGGCAGGGAACAAACCCCTCCTGTCCACAGCCCTTCCACCCACCTCCCCTTGGCTCTGAAGGGTGCAGTGATCCCCAAACCCAGACACTGGCTCCTCTCTGAGCATCATACCCCAGCCCCACCTCTCACCCCAGCCCCACTAGCCCCATCACTGGGAGTTCATACTCACTAAAGGGGGTTAAACAGCCTGGAGAAAGGATGAGCCCCAGGGAAAGCCAAGCCAGTGCTGGGGTTGTAAACTGGTATTTGCAACACTCAAACCCACATGGGACTCCCTTGCTGGGGTGTAGCCCAGCCTGGAGCCACAGCAGTGGGACCAGGCTGAACTTCACGTTGAGCACACGTGGGTCCATCACTCTGCAGTGCTCCAGTCCCATCCCAGCCTCCAAATACAGGGGAGCTGTTAACCACCAGCATGGTTTGTAATAAATCAGGTAATACCACAACTAGTGGGGCCTTCACAGGAATGCTGGTGGCCAGCAAACAGCCTGTGAGGTGCTCAGGGGAGCATCTGCCACACCATTTCCTTGTGCTGCTGCAAGCAGCTTTCCTGCTGAAAAACCAGGTCCGAAGGGAATCGTTGCAGCTTCACTAAGTTGGAGGGAATTCGTGGAAATAAACAAACAAAATGGCCTTTCAGCTGAAAGAAACCCCTCTGTGTTCAGAGCTTGGGCTGGCCAGGTGCCCCAGCTCCCCTGTGCAAGGTCAGGGAGGAGACCAAGCACAGGCTGGTGGCATCTCCCCACCCTGCTGCTCCCCATCGCCAAGGGAGCCCCAGGCACAGGAATGTCCCCAGGCTGCTCTGTGCTGCTTGTAATCAACCTGAGCTTGCAATTAATTAGCTCAAGCTGTTGCTTGGGCTGAGTAAGGCAATGCCACTAATCCATGCAGAGGAGCACACACCTCTCCTTTGTCTTCTCCCAAAGGCAGGTGGTGAGGCCAAGGAGGGGATCCTCCCCCTCTGCTCTGCCCTGCTCAGGCCCCACCTGGAGTGTTGTGTCCAGTGCTGGGCTCCCTGGGATAAAAAAGACAGGGATCTCCTGGAGAGAGTCCAGAGGAGGCTACAGAGATGATGAAGGGCCTGGAACATCTCCCCTGTGAGGAAAGGCTGAGTGAGCTGGGGCTGTTCAGCCTGGAGAGAAGACTAAGGGGGGACCTGATTAATGTTTATCAATATCTGAAGGATGGGATGCAGAGGGAATGGCCAGCCCCTTTTCAGTGTCTGTGGGGACAGGACAAGGGGCAATGGCTGCAAGTTGGAGCACAGGGAGTTCTGCACCAACATGGGGAAGAACTTTTCCCCAGTGAGGGTGAGGGAGCCCTGGGACAGGCTGCCCAGGGGGTGTGGAGTCTCCTTCTCTGGAGAGATTCCAGCCCTGTCTGGACACCGACCTGTGTGACCTGTCCTAGGGACCCTGCTTTGTCAGGGGGTTGGACCCCATGGGCTCTGGAGGTCCCTTCCAACCCCTACAGCTCTGTGATTCAGTGGGATCACTGGTGGGGCAAACCCTGGTGTGGGTGGCAGGGCTTCAAATGGAGGGACATGGGCAGCTGGTGGGGAACTGCTCTGTCATGGGCATACGGGTGCACAGCAGAGCTGGGGTGGCTGCTGTGTGTGAGGTGTGTTGGAGCTGGAGGCTTTGCTGGAGGCAAGAAGGGAGAACAGTGTGGCCAGAGGAGGCAGGGAGCAGCTTCTGCTCGGCTCTGTGCCTCTCCTGTGGTTTATACAGTGTGCAGGAGGACAGGCAGGGGATGGGCAGGGCTGCAAAGGTGGGAGTTGAAACTTGTAAGGTTGGAGTTCTCCATGGACATACCCTGGCACAGTGCAGTGCCACTAAATATGCAGATGGATTTGGGGGCAGTCAAAGTCTCTTCCTGCTCTGAAGTCCTTACTGGTGCTTGGGGAAGGACAAAGGTCCAGGCTATGCTCCCCAGTGTGTGGGGAGGAGGAACCTTGGTGCCACTGCCCAGGTTGCAGCAGGATTTAAGGTTCAGCTTCCACTGCTCAGCACCAGAGAGCTTTTGAGGGGCTGGGCTGGAGGATTTACACTCAGTTTGTCACTGTCTCTTTGTTGCTGCTAATGGAAACAGCTGGGAAGTGAGGAGGGACAAGGCCTCCCCTCGCAGCGATGCCCTGAGCTCCTGCTCTGCCCATGCACTGCAGGAGTCCCCACGGTCCCTCTGGGTGCTGTGAAAGGAGCCCAGGCTGGGCTGCTGGTGGCATTGCCTTTGCATTGCTCTCCCTCAGTGCCAGATTGCTTTTCCTCCAAGGATTTTGGAGGAGGAGGTGCACTTTTTGCTTAAAAACCTACAAACACACATTGATGTGCTAGTGACCCCCAAATCTCTCCTGCCAGAGCCTGGCTGGCTGGATGCAGGGACAGCCTGTTACCCAAGGATGCCCTGATGTCCCTGGGGGGTGACAGATGCAGCAGCATCCCTGGGGCAGCAGCAGCACCTCAGCCTCTGTCCCCCTCCTCACCCCCTCTCCCCAGCCCTCCCTTCCCTGCTGCCAGCCCTGGGCATGGAGCAGCAGGAAGCTGGGGTAGAGGGGGTGCATCCCCACCCACGACAAACCATCTGGGGCTGCAATGAGTGAAGCTCAGCTGATGGAGAGAACGCTTCCAGGGGCTGTGGGCGTGGGGACCAGGGTGAGGATGGCTCGTCTCTGCCACCCCCACTTCCAGAAAGGCTGCTGGGGGTAGCTGGGGCTAGGAAATGAGCAGACATGCTGGGTTTGCTTTTCCCCAGGAGATAAGGAGGAGGTAGGGGAAGGTGCTTTATTAATCTGGCTGTGCCAGTGAAGGAACCTGAACAAGGGATGAAATCTGCTGGAAGAGCCTGTTCAGGCCTGGGTGCCTGTCCCTGCACCTCCCCAGGGACAGCAGCTGCTCAGGCAGCCTCTCCCTTTCTCACAGGCTTGTGCTGTGTTTGTCAGGAGGATATCAAAAATAAATGAGCAGCTCAGGCTCTTGCCTGGGGAGTTGCAGCCTCCAAGGCTGGATGTGGCCATGGTTGTGCTCCCGTGAGGCTGGTCCAGCCCGAGCGGTGTGAGGGCATCCTGATGCTCATGATGGGGCACCCTGAGCACATCCACACCCCCCAGGGCAGATGGTTCTGCACCCAGAGCTGGGCCTGGGTCATGCCCTGAGTCATGTCAGGCACGGGAGCACCTTGGGTGTGTGGGGTCCCATCCTGCTTGTGCTCAGCTGTCCTGGGACATTACCTGGGAGCTCAGGGGTGTATTTGTAAACCCACATGAGCCCGTGATCAACTCTAAATTCATCATTCCTGACAGATATTCCTCTCTCTGGGCCTTAAATCTGCCAGGGAAAAGTTAAACCCCTCCTGCCCCAGGGATGCTGCCTCCCACTCCAGGCAAACCCCTCTGGTGCTGGCAGTGCTGTGCCATGCCTGGAGGGTCCCTACCTGCAGCCACCATACCTCTGCTCCCCACACAGCTCTGGGGGCAGGCAGCACCATGTGCCCATGCCCCCCTTAGGCCCATCATCGAGCAGCCCAGCACCTCTGAGTGTCTCTCAGTCGTTTTCCTGTTTACACATCCCAAAGTGCTGTTTACTGCTTGTGACAGCTTGACATGACTGACTCATGCTCAGCTTGTGATCTGCTCTAACCCCCAGCTCCTCTCCTCGCTGTGCTCCCCCCAGCCCCTGGGGCTGTCCCATGTTTGTCCTGCTGAGCAGCTCAGCCTGGCCACAGGGGCTTGTTCCTCATGTGGGGCTGCTGGGCTTTTCACATCAGCCTCTCCAAACCTGCAGGAGCTCTGCAGCGCCAGCCCTGATCCCCAGCGTGTTGGTGGGACCAGTTTGGTGCACTGGGAAAGGGATGTTTTCCATAGGAGACCAGCCTAACTGAGAATCCCAAAGAGAAACACTCATCCCTGCTGCAGCTGCCACAGAAAAGCATCCTGAGATGGTTCCAGGACTGTTAGCTTTCCAGGGTTTGCTCCACGCTCTGCCCCACGCCTTGGTAACCAGGCAGCTTCAGGGTGGGCAAGTGCTTGTTCATTTTCCCCTCATTTTTATGAATTGAGCAGCTCCATCTGTGCTGAGTTGCAGCTTTCCATTTCCTAAGCAGCCACGAGCTCCAGCAAAGCAAATCCTGGAGCTTCAGCCCTGGAAACGAGCTCTCAGGGCTGTGAGAATCGGCCACAGGCTCCCAGCTGCCATCCTGCACTGTTCCTGAGCAGAGAATCACAGAATCCCCAGGTTGGAAAAGACCTTTAAGATCATCAAGTCCAACCATTCCCATCCTAAGCTAAACCAGATCCCTGAGCACCTCATCTCCCCCTTTTTAAACACACCCAGGGGGGTGACTCAGCCCCTCCCTGGGCAGCCTGTGCCACAGCCCCACAACTCTGCCAGGGAAGAACTTTTCCCTCCCATCTGCTCTGCCCCTGCCCTGGGGCAGCTTGAGCCCATTGCCCCTTGTCCCATCTCCTGTCCCCTGGCTGAAGAGACCATCGCCCACCTCTCTGCACCCTCCTGGCAGGGCAGGGGAGGTGGGGAGAAGGTCTCCCCTCAGCCTCCTCTTCTCCAGGCTGAACACCCCCAGCTCCCTCAGCTGCTCCTCAGAGGATTTGCCCTCCAGCCCCTTCCCCAGCCTGGTTGCCCTTCTCTGGACTCGCTCCAGGACCTCAATGTCCTTCTGATGGTGAGGAGCCCAGAACTGGACCCAGCACTCGAGGTGCAGCCTCACCAGTGCCCAGTCCAGGGGCACAATCCCCTCCCCAGACCTACTGGCCACACTGTTTGTGACACAAGCCAGGATGCCATTGGCCTTCCTAGCCCCCTGGGCACACTGCTGGCTCATGTTCAGCCTGCAATTTATTTTTAAGAGAAGGTGAGAGTGGCTTTAACATGGTTTTGAAGAACGATGTAGGCCAGCAGCTGGGATTTCTGGATCTGATTTGCAGCTGTGGTGTGCCCTGGATGCTGTGAAAGGAGCATGAATGTGGCCATGGCAAAGATGTTCTCCTTTCCAGGGACCCAGAGCATCAGAAGTCCCTTGGCTGGGCTGGCCAGCCTGAGGGGAGAGAAACAAGCAAGGTCTTGATAGCAAAGGAGGCTGAGTGGAAAATGAGATGCTGGAGGGACTGTGAAGTGTGTGGGAAGAAATCCTTAAGGACTCACAGTCCATGGTTGGGTTTCATCAAAGAAAGGGCTTCCTTCAAAAGACAGTGGGACAGTCCCTAAAGGCACTGCTTAGGAATGCTCTGTGAAAGCCCAGGGCTGGCAAACACTTGTACTTCAGCAAGGCCAATGCAACATCCTGCCTGTGGGTTGGGACAGTCCCCAGCACCACGACAGGCTGGGGGGATGGATGGAGAGTGGCCCTGAGGAGAAGGACTTGGGGTGTTTTGGGGGTGAGACGATCAACATGACCTGACAATGTGCCCAGAAAGCCACCCATGTCCTGGGCTGCACCCCCAGCAGTGGGACCAGCAAGTCGGGGGGGGGGGGTATCCTGCCCCTCTGCTCTGCTCTGGGGAGACCCCCCTGCAGTGCTGCCTCCAGCTCAGGGGTCCCCAGGGCAAGTAGGACAGGGAGTTGTTGGAGTGAGTCCAGAGGAGGCCATGGAGATGGTCCAAGGGCTGGAGCCCCTCTGCTCTGGAGCCAGGCTGGGAGAACTGGGCTGGTTCAGCCTGGAGAAGAGAAGGCTGCTTCTGGGAAGAGCTCTGAGCTCCTTCCAGTCACTCAAGGGGCTCCAGGAGAGCTGGAGAGGGGCTGGTGCCCAGGGCAGGGAGGGCCAGGCCCAGGGGAACGGCCTTCAGCTGCAGGAGAGGGGCTGGGAGGCAGAAATCCTTCCCAGGGAGGGGGGAGGCCCTGGCACAGGGTGTCCAGACAAGCTGGGGCTGTCAGGGTTCAAGGTCAGGTTGGATGGGGCTTGGGGCACCCTGGGCTGGTGGGGGGTGTCCCTGCCCATGGCAGTGAGGGCAACAGGGGGGTCTGAGGTCCCTTCCCACCCAAACCAGTCTGGGATCCTGTTGAATGAGCTGAAGCAACACAGACATTGCTTCTTCTTGGAGCAGCAAAGGGGTTTTCTGTCCACAGGCCCTGTTGAGAGAAGCAGCAGGCTGGATCCAGTGCGATGGGTCAAGCCAGCAGTGCTCATGCCTTGTGGTGGGGTGATTGTGTGAAAGCTGGGTGCAGCTGAGCCTGCCAGGCTGTCTCAGGGGTAGCTCACAGGTCTGTCTCAGGTTGCAATCAAAGCAATTCCAGTATTGTGGCTTTTTTTTGACTCCCCAGGAAATATGGCTGCAACCATCTCCTTTGTTCCCCCCTTCTGTTCATGTTCTGAATGTAAAATTTGAGGGTGAATCATATTTTTGCTTTAAATAAAACTCCTTCCATGCTTCAAGAATGTGTTTGTCATCCATTGTGTGACTTCTGTGATTGAGCAGTGGTTAGAAGAAGTAAAGCAGCCAATAATTATCCTGAAACTCCATCAAGGAGGAATAATCTAGGAAGACATAAGAAAAGAGGCAATGTTTGTGGGGAGAAATAAGTTTCTTTATTAAATCTAACTACATATCTGGGCAATAAGGACTAGTTTTAACCCCAAATCAGAGCATGTCCATGGACAACAGCAAGTATGCCCATTTTTTCCCCTCTCTATGTGGCTTAATGTGATGCTGGTTGTGACTCAGCCCTGCAGACCTGCCTCCCTCCCAGCGTCACAGCCAGGAGCTGTCACAGCACCGTCACACCAGGACAATAAAAGCCATGTTCTCATCTGCCAGGTGGAGGAATTTGTTAAACCATTTTTGGAACAGGTCTAGACACTGGGGTGGGGGGAAAAAATAACACATTTCCTTGCTGAGCATCCCACCTTCATCTGCTCATTTCACTGCCATCCCTCAGGATGCTGTTCCAGGAGACCAGGGTGCTCCCTGCAGCCAGCACCTGGGGCTCTGCTGGTGTCCTGCCTGACATGGACTGTGATGGTCTTCTCCCCAGTAAATGTCACAATCCTTTTTGTGCAATAAAAAGCAGTTTGGAGGTCTGGCCTTTTATGTCAGAAAACTTTCTGTGGTACTTTGTGCATTGCTCAGCCCAGGCTGCAAGAGCCAGACACTGGGAGCCAGGCACTGGGGATTGTGTCTGTGGCAGAACCTGGCTTGTCATTCATCTGCCCATTTTATATTGCATTTTATATTTATCTTTATATAAATATTTTATAGTCCCTTTTTGGACCCAGCTGAGCCATGTCTTGGGGCCACACTGGCCTCTCTCACCTCCATGGACCTGTGGAGGAGGAAGAAGAGGCAGGGAAGGAGGATTTTGGTGACACAGCTCACACAGAGTTTTGGGACCCCCTCCTGGATTATCATAGAATCCCAGACTGGTCTGGGTTGGAAGGGACCCCAAGGATCACAGAGCTCCAACCCCCTGCCACAGGCAGGGCCACCAACCAGAAGTTCACCAGACTTCTCTCCCAGGCTCTGACTCTTCCCTTGGTGGCTCACCAGCTTGCTGGTGAGGGTGACACACAGCCCTAGCACAGCTGGATCCAAGGGTAGGAAGAACAAACCCAGTATCTTTCTGTAGAACAGCCAAAATGAATCCACTGTTGTTTAGAAAGTTCTGGGAAGTGTTTCTGGAAGCTCCACTGCTGTTCTGCAGAGGGAAAACCTTTGGAGTCCTGGAGAAGGTGGGAGGCTCAAGGTCATCTGCACCCAAGTGGAGGCATTTTCTGGCATGCCTCTGCATGTGGCTTGGGAAACAGGTTGGATTTGGGGCCATTCAAAGCTGCCAGCATCCTTTGTAAAGACTGCTTAGCCCAGCATGTCCCAGCCAGTGTCTTTGCTCCTGCCACCATGCACAGGGCAGCCAGCCCCACCTGTGGACAGGTGGATGGAGGAAGGAGGTGGCTTGGAAGCATCCTTCATCCCCAATCCCTGCCATCACCCCTGCCCCAAATCTGCCACTTTGCTTCACAGGGTTAACAACCACATCCTTGTCCATCCTTGTCCCCCCCTCCTCCTCCATCCTGCCACCCATGGCCTCCATCACAATATGATGCAGGTGTCCCTCCCCCTCATCCCCCTGGGAGGCTGCCATGCACCTAATTAGTCCTGACAAACAGATTTCCCTCCAGTTTACTCTGCTTTTCCCCACTGCTGTGTTCTTAGGCCATCAATGACTCCTGTTTGGGGTTGTTCTTGGCTCTTCTGGTGGGAGCTGGGCTGTCAGTGAGCAACCAGACCTCAGAGCCAACACCTGCCATCAACAGAGAGGAAATCAAGCAGAACCCACTGCTTTTAACAACATGGAAAGCAGTTGCTTTGCCCCATGATATTCTCCCTGCTTTTTCATCCCCTTGAGGGATGACTCTGCCCTGATGTAGGGTGACCACCAGCTCAGCTGGGGTCTGCCAGAGTCCCTTAATCCCCTGACCAGACCTGGAAGAAAATATCTCTCCCAGCAATATACTTTCCCATCTTACCTAAATCAGGTTGTTCAGGGAGAAGAAAAAATAAGGGTATTTCTCTGCTCTTCTTCAAACCCTCTCCAAGAAATCTGCAGAGGATCTTCTGACTACCCATGGTGCAAGGAAACCTAACTCATGGTGACAGTCCCTGGTCCCCTGCCTTGAACTGAGGTCACAAGGCCACCTGTCACTGCCACAAACACCTCATCTTCATGCCCAAAACCAGGGCAAATCATTCTAAATGAGTATCTTTCTCCCCAGGTCAGTAGGAAAGAGTGGGTGGGTGGGAATGATTCCTTCCTGCCACGACTCAGAGCTGCAGCACACGCTGCTCCTGCCCAGTAAATGGGGAGAAATCATTTGAGGGACTTTCTTAACCTCCCCATTCCCTGGTAGCGGCCCTGAAATAGCAGGAAAAGAGCCTGGGATATGCACAGAGTTCCTATCAATGTGATTTGGCTCCAGCACATGCCACAGGCACCCTCATTTCAGTCACTCTGGGCCAAATTTCCCCTGTGGAAGGGACAAGGAAGAAAGAACACAGCTATTGTGCCAAAAAGAAGAACCACAAGCCTGACATCTCTCTATACTGTCGATCTCCATATATATCTTTCTCTCCCCATACTGATCTACCCACATGCAATCTGCCACTCTGTGAGCTATCTAGGTTTCCATGAAGTCCCTGGGGGGATGCTGAGGGAGCTGCTCTAATTTACGAGCCTCTTTTGTAGCTGGGTTAAAAATCTTTGCTCTGCTTTTCCCTTCCCAACTCCCCACATCCTCCAGGGACATTGGGGGAACCTTTCCAGCCAGTGAGGAATTTTCCACCTAAACACTTTCCTGACCTAAAACCACTTCTTATCTTTCCAGCAGAACACTATATTTCCATAGAAAATGACTGCTCACTCAACAAATGAAATCCTTGAGCTCCCAGCTTCCAGAAAAGATGGGCTTTATCCTGCCTGCTGAGCACCAATGAACATTTTTAATCAACACCCCCCCCTTTTTTTTTGGTATTTTGCAAATAAGCTTCCCTATTATCTGTCCTGAGGGGCCCATCCCCAGAGTTTCCAAACCCCCCAGATGATGAAGGCTGGGAGCCAGCAGCACATCAGCTTCCTGCAGAGCTGCTCAACTTCTTAAAACCACCAACACTGAGGAGGAAAGCCAAGGAACCCATCAGACCCAGCCAGCCAGACTTGGCTGCCAGCGAGGGTTGAATGCTGAACACACTTCTGACGATGCTGTTGGCAGCTCTGCTTCCCTGGGCTTTGCAAACCCATCCTTGGAAAGGCTGTTGCTGCTTAATAGCAAACATGTGGGCACCTCAGCCCTTTCCCCTCGCTGTGCTGGGGTGCAGAGTGGAGGTAGAGGGCAGTGATGCTTCATCTCTCTCCTCTGGTAGAGCCGCTCATCACCAGCTGACCTTGCACAAGGCTTGGCAACAAACCCTAGCCTGGCTTCAGTGCTAAGCTGGCAGGAAAAGAGCCTCTTCTTTCTTCCATCTTCTTGCCATCGATGCAAGAGGTAAAGCTGGAGAGCCTTCCCTTGTGTTTGCTCCTCTGCTGCACCCACCTTCAGACACCTCTTGTGCCCCTGGATGTGGAGCAGGGGCTCTGGAGCAGCTATGGGGAAGCACTGGAGGAGCAGAAAGATGCCCATCTGCAAGGGGAATCAGCTCCTGCCCTGCCTGCCTGTGTTGCCTCATCTTTGCCCATGGTCACAAGGAGCAGAAGATGTCCAGGAAGCCTCTTCCTATCCCAACAAATGTCCTGAAAAAATCCCCTGAGGAGCTGCCAGGGGGCTTGCACAGGAGCTGGGGCCATCCAAGGAAGAACCGAGGTGTGAAACCTGGCCACTGCTTTCACAGCACAAGCCCTGGCAGCATCCAGAGCTTGTTTTCAGTGGATGCAACAGGGAAGTTCATGTTGCTAAAGCTTTCCAGTGTGGCATGGCAGCAAGGTCCATTTCTAATGTGTTTTGCCTGATCTTTCCCCCAGCCTGACTGTCCCCAGGCTCCCTTAGCTTGGTCTGTAAAGCACAGCAGTGCTCCAGGTGCCTTATCCTGCAGCCCCAAATCCTCTCAACAGAACATCTGTGACTTGCCACAAACACCAGGGATAACACAGGGATTTCTACAATCCCTGATGGGCTCTTCAAAGGCAAAGCAAGCCTTCAACCCCAAATCCATCTGCACAGAACTTTGCATCTATGGTTTGTCCAGAGTATGAAAACACCAACTTGTTTGCCTCTTAACCAGAGCCAGGTACCCTTCTTTCTAGCACATCGCCTGTGCTGCACCTGATAGATGCATTTACTGGCAGCATTTCAAGGAGAAAAGCTCTAAGGGAGATTCTGAGATCAATTTGTGAAGAAACTGATTACAGGAATGGGGGAGATCACAGAATCGTAGAATGGTCTGAGTTGGAAGGGACCCCAAGGATCACAGAGCTCCAACCCCCCTGCCACAGGCAGGGCCACCAACCTCCAGGCCTGGAGCTACACAAGGTTGCCCAGGGCCCCATCCAACCTGGCCTTGAACACCCCCAGGGATGGGGCACCCACCCCCTCTCTGGGCAGCCTGTTCCAGCCCCTCACCACTCTCTCTGCAAAGAACTTCCCCCTAATATCTCATCTCACCCTTCCCTCCTCCAGCTTCACTCCATCCCCCTTGTCCTGCCAGTCTCTGCCCTTTAACAAGCTGATTCCCCTCCTGTTCCTCTGCTCCCTTCAGGGACGGGAAGGCTGCAATGAGGTCCCCCCACAGCCTTCTCTTCTTTAGGCTGGAAAAGCCCAGAGATGGGTGCACCCCACAAATGAGTATGGGAGGAAAAAACGTGTCACAGAAATGTCTGGCAGCACATTAAGCTGGCAATGGGATGTGGGGGATGTGTTCCCTCTGGCAGTGCCAGACTATCCCTGCTTCACCACACTGGGGTGAGCAAAGGCATGGGGACCAGGGGCTGTACTGGTAGTGCTGGGACTCTGGGGGGGCACTGGGCCTTTCTCCAGTTAGGTTTTTTTTCTTTGAGCACTGCTTAAGCTAAAAACAGAGATGTCTCTGACCTCAGCTGGGAGCTGTGGTGGAGCAGGGTGTGCAGATCATGGTGCAACCAGCCAGCCTCTGAGCTGGCGTGAAGCAGCTTCTCCTTGAGCCTCAGCTCTGGTCTGTGCTGGATGAGGACCTGGCAGGGGATTTTCCAATCCATCCATATCTGAGAGTGTTTGGAAAAATAGTTTCTCTTGCCTGCCCCATTTCTGCAGGAATTGTGCTTAGTTTCCATGGTATCACAGCATTCACATTCCTGAGTTATCCCTTTTCCCCAGGTAGAGCTGGGGAGGGGGGGAAGCCAAGGCTGTAAGTGATAGTGCAGAGCAACTCAGGCTTGGTGAAACCCAGGGAGATCACAGCTTGACTCCTGAACGATCCAGGAAGGATTGGCCATGGCCAAGGTCAGGCAGCTCCACTTTGGCAAGCCCAGAAGTCCTACAGCAGCACACAGTGCTGGAGAGGGATGTGTCTGAGGTGAGAGGGATGCCCAGCTGTTGGCAGAGAAAGAGTGGGCTCAGGGTCATGGGGATCTGAACCATACCCACAGGGAAGCAGGAGGCTTCCCCAGAGCATGAAGCTATGATGGTTTCCTGTATGTTTTCCAAAACAGTTCTTTTCTCCTGAGATATTAAGGGCTCTTTAGAGGGGTCTCAGCTGCCCTGTCCTCTCTGAGCACTTACAGACAGCAGGGACAGCAATGACTCATGTGAACACATCATGCTTGCTCCCTCAGACCACGTTCAGTGCTCCAGCAGGACCTTGTGCTCTGTAAACCCTGGTGACACCACACTGAGTGCACAAGGGCTCTACTGCATCACATCCTTAGAATCACCCCTTGTCCCAGCTCCTCACCCATAAAACGAACCAATTCTTGTCTAAACAGGCTGCTGGCTCCATCTGCTTCTGCCACCCCAGCACCCCAAAATTACAGCCCTGGGCAAGGGGTTATAGTAATTGTATAGTAATCAATACATTCATATACAACATATAGTAATCTATACATTAGCAGAGAAGACAGCTACTCTTAGCCTCAGAAACATCTGCAGAACATGCTGACCACATCTTATAGGAATATAATATGGGACTGATTATTTGATTGGGAGCACAGAGATAATACCTTTAAAGGGTTGTAAAACTCTGACCTGAATTGCTGTTTGATGACTCTTGCAAGTGGATTTGAGCTTGGAGTGGCTGAAATAAAAACCTAAGTAACATAATTAGTAACAAAACATCAGCGTGGTGAGGTTTCTTTTATTACTTCATCATGTGAAACAGAAACTGTTTGTGGTATCTTCTGGGATAAAGAAATATATATATATATAAATTTGCACAGAATGTCTGCTCCAGACAGTTTGAGCTGAATCTGCTGGATTGGATGGAAATGAAGGAACAGACTCCAAGGCCTGAAGTTTGTTGATTTCTCTGCTGCTGTTATTTCCAGTGAAAGTGTCATCTCACTTGAATTTTCTATCCAAACTTTTTTAGAGGGATTTGGAAATCTGTGAACCTCAGTCCCATCAGGATCTGTCTTGCACAATGTGTTCTGTGGAAGGTAGCAGAGCACGGCGGTGTGAGCGTGTGTCTCACAGCTTTTCCTGAGACAGCTGCTGGAAGTTGGGTATGCTTCACTCTTTTTTTACCAAGAAAGAGACCATCAGCAAGCCAGGCAACCCTAAACTCAGCACACCAGCTCCTCCAGATGACTTGAGTGTTCCCCAGCCACAGCTGGCTGGTGGCTGTGATGGCATTGGGTCGAAGGGATCTCATGGGGATTCCCATATCCCATGGCATCTGGAGGGAGATTAATTCATCCTAATTTAGTGCCTGAAAATCAGACTACCAAACGTTAACCAGACTACCAAATGTTAACCCTTGGCTTCCTCTGAGGAGCAGTTCATCTCCTCGTGGTGGTCTTTGGAGGCAGGACAGATGACTCCACATCTGGAGGTGCCTGCTGGTCTCTACAGGCTCTCTGGGGAGTTCAGGGTGACATTTAAAGATGAGGTCAGAGGACTCTGGCTTTCAGGGTTTCTTGGTTATAGGATTCATCACAAGAATCCTCCATTTTCCAGCCTCTGCTGTCTCAGAGACACAAAGGAATGGGAAGGAGGAGCAGGGAGCTGGCAGTTACTCCCATATTGTCCTTGCCAGGGTGTCCTGAGAAACATCTGAATCAGGGAGCAAAAACAGTACTGTAGACAGTACTGGAGATGATGAGCTAATTGTTGGCTCTTTCAATCATTACAGAAAAATCTAATACCTGTGCATCAGCTGTGTCATGTACCACACGTGGACAGATGCAGGAGAGCTGAGAGGATGTGGAGCAGCAGTTTCTTGAAGGACATTTACTTGGGAGAGGCACAGGGAGTATAAAGCTCAGTGGGACCAGCCTGGAAGATACTCCTGGAGAGTCAAAGTCACAAGTGCCTTGAATAAAAGCCTGGTGGAGCCCCAGAGCAGTCAGGCTGAGCATGGTTAGTAAGGATCCAAACACAGTGGAGGGCTGTATTTGGATAAAGGAATGGTCTGTGCCACAGAAGGCAGCACGGATAATTCCGGGTACAGCAGGAATGGGGAGGTAGGGAAGCAGTGTTGAGCAAAAGTCATCTAATAAATTTCAGCAGATGAGAGTGTTTGAGCAGTGTGAGCTGAAAACAACCCCTCTGAAGATGTGAAAGACCTTGGCTGACTGCTCTCCATCTGAGGGAAAGGTGGCAAACCTGGAGGCGTTGGGGACTTGGGTGATACAGTTGGAAGCAGCCGTCTGAAGGAGGAACATCTCCAGGAGTTCTGGGCTTAGGGCAGGTTTGCAAGTTAGTAAAAGTATTCAGTATCTGTGAGTCACATCAGGACAGCAGCAGGGATTACAGATGCAGCTTTATTTGCAGGTCTAGCAGGGAACTTTCACTTCAGCAATGTTGATTTCTCTGCTGCTCACCAGCACCCAGAGGACATAACGTGCCGAACCAGAGGTGTTTGCAGATGAGAGATAACAACTGTTGAAACATTAAATTGTGTCCTTAGAAAGTGTTAGCTGAGGTGCAGAGACAGAACAGCTGCAACTGCAACACCTGGGGAGCGCAGTGTGAGCGTGGGGGATGCGGGAGGGTGATAATATCTTCCTGCTTCACCCAGCAATGGGTCCTGGAGGAAAGTTGTCACCAGTCCAGGGAGAAGGAAGCGGCCCTTGGAGACAGGAGAAAGCATGCAGGCAGGTTTCAAGAGGCACATACAGTCTTGCCCAGTCCTTTTATCTGTGTTTTCAGTGCATGTGCTAACAGTTAGGTATCTAGGGCCAGCTCTGCCTTCCTTAACCCTTTTTTTTGAGTCAAAGTGCTTGGATCGCATCTGCCAGCTCAGGGAGAGGGAATGGGGCACTGGGGAAGCCAAATCATAGAATCATAGAATCACAGGGGTTGGAAGGGACCTCCAGAGCCCATTGGGTCCAACCCCCTGCCAAAGCAGGGTCCCTAGGACAGGGCACACAGGTCGGTGTCCAGACGGGGCTGGAATCTCTCCAGAGAAGGAGACTCCACACCCCCTGGGCAGCCTGTCCCAGGGCTCCCTCACCCTCACTGGGGAAAAGTTCTTCTGCAGTTTTGACCAAAACTGCTGAGTCCCCCCATCCTTGTCAAGCCAGGTGGGTAGAGGAGGAAAATGTCCCCCACACAGTCAAACACATGCCAAAAAAAAAATGCAGCTTGTTTCTCTGGAGCAGCCAGAGAACCATCAGGAAGTTCTCGTTCTATGTGTGAGCTCCCCATCACCCAGATGATGGGGGTGCACTTTGGGAATGGATGTTGGGGTGATGTGCTTGGCACAAACTGTGATGCAGGACATAGCGAGTCCATCTGGAGCCCCTACACTTGCTACAGACACCAGGCCACAACTTTGGGGGTGAAGGCTATGTGAGGTTGCAGGGCTTGTGAGGGTGACCCAGGCCATAAAGCAAACATGAACCCACCCAGACTATCCACTGTCCCTCCAGTCATCGTCACGGCCTCAGTGTAGGCCTCAGTGTAGGCCTCAGTGTAGGCCTCAGTGTAGGCCGTGACGATGACTGGAGGGACAGTGGATAGTCTGGGTGGGTTCAGCTCCCTCAGGAACCTGGGATTTGGAGTGTTCTTTACAGCCAAGCTGCAGCCAGCTTCTGCCCACACTGCAGAAGACATCTCCAGATGCTCCCCCTGCAATGGTAACTCCTGCCTATCCAAAGGGACCTGGCACAGTGGAACCAGTCAGGATCTTTGACCCTTTTCCCTCAAATGGAAGCAGAAAGGCAAGCTTGTTCTTTCAGTTTTTTCCCAGGCAGCCCACATCATGCTGTTAGAGCAGTTCCAAGACAACCATCCTCCCAAGTAATTCTCAGCCTCACGGTCTGGGCCAAATGGCCACACAGCAGCCTACACCAACAGTGGTGAGGTGAGCTGGCAAGGAGCCTCCACGTACATAGAGCACTGGTAGCCAGCAAAGCTAATAGAAGTTTCTAACCTCTGTGTTAAACCCTCAACTCAACAGGGAAACGTTGCCTGGGGAGGTGGCACAGAACAAGTGTGACATCTCTTAAGTGTGGCACGTCAGCCATGTGCTGCACCAACACAAACAGTGTGCTGGCTCCGTGCAGAGGAGTTGTGATCCTGCCCATAACTGGGATCTCACAAGCAATGTGATGTGAGTCTGAGCTGGAATAGCAAGTTCTGCTCCATCTGAAGGAGTGAGGGCCCACAAAGGCTGTGGGGGGACCTCATTGCAGCCTTCCAGTCCCTGAAGGGAGCAGAGAAGCAGGAGGGGAATCAGCTTGTTAAAGGGCAGAGACTGGCAGGACAAGGGTTGTTCCCCATGGCAGGGAGGCACAGGGGGCTTTGGGGTCCCTTCCCACCCAAACCAGTCTGGGTTTGTACCTATGACAAAGCTCCCAGATGCTCCTGCAATTCAAGCAAGGTTTAAGCAAGCTGTGGGTTGTGTTCATGTCATGGCATAATGTTCCCTCAGGACTGATGAGGGAGCAGGGAAAGGAACAGCCACTCTGCAATGGTTCCTCAGCCCTCCCCAGCTGGACTCAGGACCAGGCATCAGTCTCCTGGGCACACAGCCCCTGCTTCTGACCCTGTGATTGATGAATGCTGGGGTCAGTGACCATGTGGAGCCGAGTCCTTGTTCCTCACAGTCTCCAGGCCAGGATTTTTCTGGTCAAGATGCTTTAGTCAAACAGAGGTAACTGGGTGAAATGTTATATCCTCTGTCCTCTGTCTGAGGCCAGATGAGATGAGCTAATGTTCCTCTCAGCCCTTGAAGTTCACACCTCCGGGGTGGTATCACCCTCAGCATCCAGCCTTGAACCACAGTGGATGGAGATCCAGACACCAGCTGTGGACCCTGTTTGGACACGAGCATCTGGTGTTACACATCTGGAGGGAAGCTGCCTTTCCCTTAGCGTGTACCCAGGGAGAGCAGCACCAGCCACCATTTCAGCCAGCCCCTTCTCAATCAGTGATGTTTGTCCCTGGTTCCCGCTGACAATGAATTTCAAATGCCTGATCCATGCTGTGTGCAGAATGATTTCCTGGCACTTTGAGTTTACTGGCAATTAACTGTCACTGCCAGAGTGGGGGTGAGGGCAATTTGGAAGCCACCTGCAGGAAAGATCCCTCTCTACTTTGTGTTTAGCCACACAGGCAGAGACCCCTTGGATGGGCAGTGGGATGCTCTTGGGATGGTTGTGCAGAGTCCCTCTGCTCTCCAGACCTGTCCAACAGATCTGTCTACACAAATTGGCAGGACAAGGGGGATGGATTAAAGCTGAAGGAGGGAAGGTTTAAATTGGATATTAGGGGGAAGTTCTTTCCAGAGAGAGTGGTGAGGGGCTGGAACAGGCTGCCCAGAGAGGGGGTGGGTGCCCCATCCCTGGGGGTGTTCAAGGCCAGGTTGGATGGGGCCCTGGGCAACCTTGTGTAGCTCCAGGCCTGGAGGTTGGTGGCCCTGCCTGTGGCAGGGGATTGCAGCTCTGTGATCCTTGGGGTCCATTCCAACCCAGACCAGTCTATGATTCCATGATTCTATGAAATTCAACCTAGCCCTGCAGAAATAGCTGTTTTTTTGAGCAGGTACAGGCCTGGTGTCCTGCATCAGCAGAAATCGGTCCTTTATCTCTGCAACTCCCTCTTTCTTCTCACTCCTAACACCACTGGCATCTCTTTCCCCTGGAGCTCCTCTTGCTGAGGACCAGGAATTGCCCAAAACATCACAAGCTGTCCAGTCACCAGATCCATGCCTCTGCCACAGGATGGACCATGCCACGGGCACTTGCCACCCTGTGAGTGAGAGCTTCAGAGCAGAGGGGCTCCATCCCTTAGATTCTGTAAATGTTAATTTAACAGAAATATGCCTTTCCTTCAAATGTTTATTTTCACAACCCAATGGGTCACACAGCCTGAAAGTACAGAGATGTTTTCTCAGTAGGCTTTGATTTGAAGCCATCCAAGAATGTCAGGAATCTTCCGTGGAGTCGAATTTAATGCCTTGGTCCTGGGCTAACAATGCAGGATGAGGCCCAAGGTCTGCATGGGACATCCACTCTCCACATCTGTTTGGTTTTAATCAGAGATTTATGATGAACAAAGGCAGCTCTTGGAAGAGTTGCTCTTCTCTGACATGCCTGCCTGGCCTGTTGGACCAGATGGACAGAAATAGTTTCACATATTAGTCAAATGCTGGATAGCTACTCACCATAAACTACAGGCAGGCATGAGCAGAATGGACATTATATTGCCATTGATTTATAGACAACCACAGCAAATAAATTCTAGCCTTGTATGGGGATGTTAGCCACTTAAGCTTCAGTATTGATCTCCAAGCCAAGAGACTGAAACTCTAGGTTCTTGTAGCCCCACAGCCAGTAGCAGTAAAAGTTTATATTATCCCTGGTGAATTTGTCCTGCACATTGAATTGGAAAACTGACCTGAGGAGCAGAACAGCAGATGAAAATGTTACCCTGGAATCCAGGGGATGTATTTCCTAGGCTGCAGTGCCAGGGCTTTGCTTCTTACTACCTGGGTTTGAACAATAAATATTTAACAAGGCAAATTTATCCTCCTGCACTCTTAATTAAGGGGAGATAAATTGCATTCCTAGTTATTCCTAACAAAAGGAAAAGCAATTTTCTCTGAGATCAGTGAGAATTCCCCTATCTCCTCAAACGAAATAAGAGCATGAAATCAATGGGGTGAGGTATCAATCTAAACCAAAAGAGGACTTTTAGCATCTGATGGAAAATTAAAGGCAGTGCCCATCTCTGCTGGACAGTCTTACCCGGGGACACTGGGTTAACTGGGATTTCTGGTCTCCATCACTAATTTACTAATGCTCTATGGGAAACTCCCCATCTCTGGGCCTCAGTTTCCCATTTATAATGTGAGGATAATATTGGCTAGAGCTCACACAGGCTTTGTTGCTGGAACACTTTTTTTAATGCCAAGATACAGATTGCAACATCTTGTGGAAAAAATACTTTTGGAGCATATTTGTTGTTGGAAAGCATTCACATTTGAGTTGGGAATTTTCAAATATTGCTTCATATCAGAGGAGAATTTTCCCCCATCTTTATTTGATTCTTACTTTGAAGAGTTTTTTCCCAACATGCCCCAACTGTTAGCAATGTGGTTTATCATCATGCCATCACTGGTAGCAAACAAAGTAAAACGCAGCCCATGGATCCTGGGAGCACAGAAGCAGCATCCAGCCTTTCTCCCTGCACAGTGCTGGGGCAGCACTGCCCTAACAAGAGCAGAAAGGCTGAGTGTTGGCAGCTTCCACTGCCCTTGGATAGAGAAAGGGCTCAGAACTTTCTTGGTCCAGGCTTGGTTGCCTGTAGCATCCCTTGGGGAAGTCCACCCAGTTTCTCACTACGTGATCCTGAGAAGCTACAGCCCCTCCTGCCCACCTCTGCAGCATGATGCCTGCCCTTTCCTCTCCCCCGATGCTGGAGCAGCCCCTGTCACCCCTGGCAGTGTTTGCACCCTTCCAGGCAGTCTGCTTTCCAGTGTGCTCCCTCCTGGGGCCGCAGCTCCTGCTCCCAGAGCTTCTCCCAGCACATCACCATGCTTCTCCCCATCTCTTTGTGAAGCTGATCCCAGGCATCCTGTGAATCTCTGGGTGAAGTCACCTGGCTTGCCTTCCCCAATTTCAAATCCCATTGGCTTTTCCTATGTCTTTAGCTCTGTTCCCAGTTCCCAAACTCCAGCCTTCCCCTATCCCTGGCTCTTGTCCCTCCTGGATCTGACTCAAGAAGTTTTCACCTGCAAGACCTCAACCTGGTGAATCCTTGAGGGCAGGGGGAAGCCACAGCTTTGCTGGACCTCAAACTGGTGAATCCTTAAGGGCAGGGGGAAGCCACAGCTTTGCTGGACCTCAACCTGGTGAATCCTTAAGGGCAGGGGGAAGCCACAGCTTTGCTGGACCTCAAACTGGTGAATCCTTAAGGGCAGGGGGAAGCCACAGCTTTGCTGGACCTCAAACTGGTGAATCCTTGAGGGCAGGGGGAAGCCACAGCTTTGCTGGACCTCAACCTGGTGAATCCTTAAGGGCAGGGGGAAGCCACAGCTTTGCTGGACCTCAAACTGGTGAATCCTTGAGGGCAGGGGGAAGCCACAGCTTTGCTGGACCTCAACCTGGTGAATCCTTAAGGGCAGGGGGAAGCCACAGCTTTGCTGGACCTCAACCTGGTGAATCCTTGAGGGCAGGGGGAAGCCACAGCTTTGCTCTTGGCTGCAGCTTCAGCAAACACCACAGGAGCAGAGAGATGCAAACACAGAGGGTCCCACTCACACATGGACCAGCCCTGGCTGCTGTGGAGGGAGCTGCAGGGGCTGTATCCCTTTGATGTACAGCTGAGGTTTGGTGTTAAAACACAAGCCAGTGTCAGCATGGAGCTGCTGGCAGCTTGCTTCTCCCTCCAAACCTTGGTAGGAGGTGTGTGCCCCTTCCTCACACTGCTCTGGTCATATACCATCATGCTCAGGTCAGCTCAGGTCACTAATCAGCTGGAGGACTGACCCCAGCCCAGCATGGTGGGAGTGGGAATTGGGGGCATGGGGACCCCAGGGAGGTGTCAGGGACACGCTGCCAGGATGTGGCATAGAGAGAAGTTCTCCCTCTGCCAGCAGCAGCCAACCAGCTCAGGTGAGCAAACAAAACCTCACCAAGCTGCTCTGCTGGACCCAGCCCTTGCAGCAATTCCTCCCATGCAGGGACAACGTGGATTTTCTAGGTGGTGACAAAGGGCACAGACTTCACCCAGAAATCCCCCTGCAAGCTCCTGGTGTGAATCATGGGGAGGTCACAACTTTTTGACCAAAAGCAGGCTGGAATTAGCAGGCTGGGGGGAACCAGTGTGGGGATTCCCACCCTCCTCCCCCTCAACTTTCTGCTTAGAAACTGCTGAATTGTTTTGGCTGAAGTTCACTCCCTCCCCTTGCCCCTTGAAAAGAAAATCAGCCCGAGGTGGATGCTCCATCCTAGGAAATTTCAGCACAAATGACTTAAATTACAATTAGAACTCCAAGCAGAGCCTCACAAGGGGGGTCTCAGGCAGCCTTAATAGGCAATGATGCTATAGATGGGGCTAGTGAATCACACTGCTTTTTGCTGGGTGATATGAATAGGCTTCTTTGCACAATTATATCCAGAAACAGCAATTAAAGTAAAACTCAGACAGGGTATAAACTCTGGGCCAGATCCTCAGCCAGTGCTAATTGGTCCAGCACACAAACCAAGGGGCCTGAGCAGAGTTACACCAGCTGAGCGCTGCTCCAGGCATCAGTGATTTCCTGCCACCCTCCTCTTGCCTTTGTCTTTCTTTTTCCTTTTGAAGAGCCAAGGGCACAATTAGTTTAACCCTAACCATGGAGACAAAGGAACCTCTTCCCCACTGAAAAGGAAAACTAAGGCAGCCCTGGGGTAATTGCTGGTTCCTCCCAGTTTGGTAGGGAGTTCTTAACGTGTTTGGTTTTCTTGGGTTTTTTCCTAATTGTATGAGCTGTAATGACATGCGTGCTCCAAGACCTTTTCTCTTCCTTGTATACTGTGATAAAGAAATAGAAGGAGAAAATATTGGGCAGTTTAAAAATGAGGTTTTCGTTTCAGCTAACAGGTATCATGTCCTGACTGCAGCCTGTTAGCTCTGGGAAGCAAAGGACTGCACTCATGTCACACAAAGAGAGGCAGGTGAGAAGTATCCCATAGAAAAGAGAATCACAGAGCCACAGAATCCCAAGGTTGGAAAAGACCTTTAAGATCATCAAGTCCAACCATTCCCATCCTAAGCTAAACCAGATCCCTGAGCACCTCATCTACCCTTTTTAAACACACCCAGGGAAGGTGACTCAGCCCCTCCCTGGGCAGCCTGTGCCACAGCCCCACAACTCTGCCAGGGAAGAACTTTTTCCTCCCATCTGCTCTGCCCCTGCCCTGGGGCAGCTTGAGCCCATTGCCCCTTGTCCCATCTCCTGTCCCCTGGCTGAAGAGACCATCGCCCATCATTCTGCACCCTCCTGGCAGGGCAGTGGAGGTGGGGAGAAGGTCTCCCCTCAGCCTCCTCTTCTCCAGGCTGAACACCCCCAGCTCCCTCAGCTGCTCCTCAGAGGATTTGCCCTCCAGCCCCTTCCCCAGCCTGGTTGCCCTTCTCTGGACCTCTGGAGGTTGGTGGCCCTGCCTGTGGCAGGGGGTTGTAGCTCTATGATCCTTGGGGTCCCTTCCAACCCAGACCAGTCTGTGATTGCATGAAAGGGGCCACATCTGGACCCATCTGGGGAGGTCAGTGTGGCTATGGCCCTTTGCAGGACCGCTGCAGCTATGGCACAGTCACTCTTTCAGACAGCACTGCCAGGCTCTGCTCATGTCCACAGCTGGGCTGGCAGTTGCAAGCCCAGCATCATCCCCTCCTTTTCCTCACAGCACATAATATCCTCATGAAATACAGTGCTTGGCTCTCGTGCTGACTTTCTCAGAGCCCTCTACAAAGCGTTGAAGCATTTAAACCTGCAGTAAATTCACACCAGGAGAGAAGTTATGAAGATTATCCTCCTCTTGCCTTTCTTTTTTTGAGGCAGAAAGAAGCAAAAATCCAATTTTTAATGCCAAAAAAAATCAAAAGTAAGGAGTGAACACCCCCTCCTCCTCTTCCCTAAATATAGAAGGATCAACTTAGAAGTCAAGGTCTTTGTTGCTGTTAAAAATAGCTAATGAAGTGCTGGTCTTTGCTCAGAGCACACTGCCAGCCACCACCACGTCTTGGATCATCAGGAAGTTTCAGAAGCAGCATGTACAATGGCAGCAACCAAGTTTTTGCAAGCACAAGCTGGGAGAAAGCAGTAATTATGCAAGGAAATATGGCAAAACCAGCCATCTGTTTTATTTTCTCCTTTTGTTTGCCCGTTGGGATTTGAGTCTGTAGGGCTCAAGTTTTCCACGTTGTCTCCAAAAAAAATAATTGGCTTTTTTCAATGAAGCTTGAGATTATCACATCATCACCTGCTTCCCAGAGGTGAGGCTTGGAGGCAACGGCACAATCCCCAGCACGGCCAGAAAACCCAGCAGGGCTCAGGAATGAGGTGTCTCTGGACCCACAGAGGAGGAAAACTCCAGCTTCCTCATTTCTAGACATGTGTGAGAACCAGTGAACCTCCTCTCTTTCTCTCTCTCTCCTGAGACTTGCAGTTATGGAGCCTTGCCATGTCGCCTCCTAATTAATGTAGTGGATCCAGAGAAATAAAAAAGTCCCTGGAAACTCCCCCCCCCCCCCAACACCACACTAGCTAAATGAAAATGTTTTCTCTTTGCATGCCAGAACATATGCCTTTTGTTACACCTCTGGCTTGTGCAGCTCCTGTGCTGCAGAGGGGGAAACAAACCCTGGTGATTTCAGTGCTGTTTGGAGGTGCTCCCGTTCACATCTGAAGGGGGGATGTCCACACAGAAGATCCTGGCTTGGAAAGCATCATGTGTGGCTGAAAGCTTTGTAGTGAGAGTGAGAGGTGGATAAAAGCCAGCCTTGCTGTTCCCTGGTAGTAAATTCCTCTTCCTGGGAGATGCTGGTGTTTTTGGGTGTTGCATTGTCTCCTTTCATCTCAGAGGCGCTGGGAGCATCAAGAAGCATCAGCTGCTGCCTGGTGAGGGGCTCCCCTTTATCAGGCACAGATGCTGGGAGATTCCTCTGCTTCTTTTTCCTATAAATCACACGTGAAGCCCAACAGACCATCCCACACATGCTCACACATGTGCAGAGGGTGCGTGCACGACAGATGGGAGTGTGGATAAAGAGGTTGCATGAAGAAACACGTGGCCTGGGGCAGCTGCTTAGAGGGTTCCCCATTAAACTGAGCTTCAGGCATTGTAAGATGAGGGAGGGTCTTCCCACAGGAGGCTGGATAAGGTGGTCATGGGGGTCTTTTTGGCACAGAGGTGCTGGGGAGACCTCGTCTATCTTGGAGAAGTGAGAGGAAGGGGAATGAGCCAGGTGGGACCTCTGAAGCTGGATCAGCACTGTGGTGGGAGGTCAGATGGCAGCTGCCCCAGGGGTAGAGAGCTCAGGCCAAACTCTCCACGTCCTGCAGCAGCAGGGGGAATAGACTGGATTTTTTCTCTTGATCTCTTTCCTTTTTAGCATCTCCATCACCATCTGGGTTGCTCTCTCCAGCAGCCTGTTCCCATCACTGGGGGAGCTCTTGGAGGAAGAGGCAAGAAGAGGAAGGGAAATAAATCCTTGGAGGGAGAACTCCCCATGATGGAGCTGAGATGTGATCACTGCCCAGGAAGGCCCCCATGCTGTCCCAGCAGGTCTGGGATGCCTGCAGCCCTGGGGCTGGGCAAGCTGGGCAGAACATGGCAAGGGCCAGAGCTGTGTTGGGACAGTTTGACTCTATCCAGAGCTGACTTTGAAGATGCTGGCAGGTCTAGGAAGGGACAGAAGCTGGGACAGACCCCAGGAAAGCCTGTGTAGCACTTAAAGAAGGGGGGGAAACATTGAGGGACAGCAGGGACAACGTTGAAACCAGGATGCCATCTTTCCTGTTTGTGCAAGAGCAAGGGATGCAAAGGAGCTAGGAAGGCTACCCTAGTTATTCCCCCAATAATTAAAATGCAGAGTTTATTCCTGCTTCCAGTGAGCCTCATGCAGAGAATTAAACACAAGATTAATGAAGTGCCTAATGGTTTGTGTAGCCCCACTCAGATATAAAGCAACTGTTTGCTGCTTTCCTGATTGGATGTCTGTGAGCAGCCAGTTTCTCTTCAGCTGATGTGTGCTGCTACCAGTGACACTGCAGATGGATGCCTGTGCTGCTTGCCAAGCTGCTGGGAAAAGCACTGACACAGAGCTGGAAGAGACACACTCTGGCTTGCTGCTTGGAGTCACGGGGTTGGGAACAAGAGCTCAGAGAAGGAGCAATACCCAGGACTCGGGTGTGGATACCCAGGACTCGGCTGCACTGTGCTGGATGCCCCTCTCATGCAAGGTTCCTCTGATTCAGCCAGGATTACAGCTCTGAAACCAAGATGCCACAAAGCTGCTGGTGACCCAGCTCACTTTGTCACCCAGAGCCACAGAGCTGGGGTGGCTGTGACAGGCAGCAGAACCCCCGAGCAATGAATCACAGAATCACAGAATTGTAGGGGTTGGAAGGGACCTCGAGAGATCATCGGGTCCAACCCCCCCGCCAAAGCAGGCTCCCTAGCTCATATTGCTCAGATAGGCGTCCAGGCGGGTCTTGAATATCTCCAGTGAAGGAGACTCCACCACCTCCCTGGGCAGCCTATTCCAGTGCTCAGTCACCCTCACTGTGAAAAAGTTCTTCCGCATGTTGGTGCGGAACTTCCTGTGCTCCAACTTGCAGCCATTGCCCCTTGTCCTATCCCCACAGACCACTGAAAAGGGGCTGGCTGATTCCCCCTGCATCCCCTGCTTCAGATAATTATAAACTTTGATTAGGTCCCCCCTTAGTCTTCTCTTCTCAAGGCTGAACAGTCCCAGCTTACTCAGCCTTTCCTCATAGGGGAGATGCTCTAGGCCCTTAATCATCTTCGTAGCCCTTCTCTGGACTCTTTCCAGGAGATCCCTGTCCTTTTTATACCAAGGAGCCCAGAACTGGACACAATACTCCAGGTGGGGCCTGACCAGGGCAGAGTAGAGAGGGAGGATCACCTCCTTTGACCTGCTGGCTACACTCCTCCTGATGCATCCCAGGATCCCATTGGCTCTCTTGGCCACCGAGGCACACTGCTGGCTCATGGCCAACCTGTCATCTACCAGGACCCCCAGGTCCTTCTCCACTGAGCTCTTCTCCAGCAGGTCATCCCCCAGCCTGTACTGATACAAACAGTTGTTCCTTCCCAGGTGCAAGACTTTACACTTGCTTTTGTTGAACCCCATCTGGTTTCTCACTCCCAGCTCTCCAGCCTGTCCAGGTCTCTCTGGATGGCAGCGCAGTGCTCCTGTGTGTCAGCCGCTCCTCCCAGCTTTGTATCATCGGCGTACTTGCTGAGGGTGGATGTTATTCCCTCATCAAGATCGTCAATGAAGATATTAAACAGGACTGGACCCAACACTGAGCCCTGGGGAACACCGCTGGTAACAGGCCTCCAGTCAGATTCTACTCCACGAATCACAACCCTCTGGGTTCGGTCTGAAGCAGCAGTTGTGTAACCACGGCGTGTGCTCCAACTGCATCCCTTATCTCTTGCTCTCCCTCTGGTTTATGGGTTTTTTTAAGGACCACCCAGTTACTGCATTTGCTTCCAGAACACTTGGCCTCTGCATCAAAACCACACGCTGTCCCCAGGCCTCCCAACACGGGTTCTCTGTGCTGGCTCCAGACACTGATGCTTTCTCCTGGCTAGGACTGGGACTGGGGTTGGGACTGGGACTGGGACTGGGGCTGGGACTTGGAGAAATGGGGCAGGAATCAGAAATGCCAGCCTTTCCAGAGACTCTGAGGGCTTTTCTAGCTGGCATTGCTGTCTGCACAGGCAGCCAGCATGGTTTCAGCTGGGATGTGCATCGTGACATGCTTGTCCTCTGCAGCTCCTTATGCCTTCCCCCCAGGGGGCAGGTGGTGAGGCTGGGGCTCAGCAGTCCCTCCTCTGTCCCTGCTGCCCCCAGACCCTGCTCCTCCTCTAGGTTCCTATAAATCCCTTCAGAGGAGGAGCTCAGGGATCCATGCTGGTGGTCTGGTGTTCATGAGCACACAGTGGTGCCCAGTGGGGTTCAACAACCAACCTTGCTGAAGAGGAACTGTGGGCTGAAAGATTTCCATCCCAGAGCACAGGGCTGGAGGGACCCCAGGAGGTGGCATCAGCCATCCCCTGACAGATCATGCTGTCCCATGGCCCTGCTGGGCACCAGACTGTGGCCCCAGCCACAGATAAGACCTGAACCTCCTCCACTGCCAAACCTGGGACTACTCTCCCATCAGGGTGTTCTTCCTAAATTATTCTAAATTACCCTCCCAGCAACATGGAGAACAACTTATTCCCTTCCCTCTGCAGCAACCTCTTGCATAGCTGAGGGCTGCTATCACGTCTCCCCTCCATCACTCCCAGACTAAACAAGCCCAGTTCTCACTGCCTCTTCCCACAGGTCATGTTTTCAGGACTTCTGATCACGTTCTCTGATCACGTCTGGACTCCATCCTGCTGATCCTCATCTCCCTTTAAAGGTGGTGCCCGCTGGATGTGGTCCTCTGGCTCACATATATGAAGAAGAATGGTTATTTTGCATTTCTTAAGGACAGCAGTTGGATTTATACCTCCCAGGGGAGGGAAGAGGGTGGAAAGCCAACCTCTCCTTAGCAGCAATACTAATCACCCATTTATGATGCTGCCTCACAAGTCAGGCTCCCAGCATGTAAGAATCACAAGACATGTGGTTTCAGGCATTTCCTTCCTAATCCTGGTGTCTCAGGAACCACTGGGTTGACTTGTTCTGGTGTTCCCTGCACCTGGGAAGGCTGGAAGCCCCATGACCTACCCCAGCAGAGTGCTGAGAGGTCACAAATGGAAAGGTAATAGAGGTAGGCAGGAAAAATAAATACAACTCCCATCCCCTGGGACAAGATCAGGAGAAACTGAATGTTTTTCTCATAGAAAAGCAAAATTCTGAGAATTCTGGGCTGAAAACAAGTACAGGTATTTTCTTTTTTTTTTTCCCCTCCTTTTTTTTTTGGTCTTTTTTTGCTCTTTATTTTTTTAAATTTCAGAAATGCTGTGGAGTGTCTCATGCATCTTTCTGGGCCTTGCTCTCCATTCCCTGGCCAAATCCCATCCCTCAGGATGCTCCACTGTCTGCCTTTGGCTGACCACGCTGTTCCACCATGGAGGAGTCTCCATCTACCCTGAGCCATCAGAGATGTCATGCTTTGGGGAAAAAGTCCTCCTTTTTTAAACAGACAAAGCAAACTGTGATCCAAAAAACCCCCATAGTGTGCAAAAGAAGCCAATAAACTCAATGCAGAAGGTGCAACACTCAGCCAGATGCACAGAGTCCTTTTTTTCTGCAGCAGGGCTCACAGAGAGGCTGATGTGCCAAACTGGGAGCCAAATGCACAGGGAAGTCCAGGCTTCATGAAGTAGCAGTTGCAAAGGTGGGAGAAGAGCATCTCCATCCAGACCTGTGTCCAGCAGCATGAGTTGAATGATCTGCTGTTTGGCCCCTGGCTTGGGAGGTTAAAATGACACAAGGACTGGGGGTCTCAGCTTTGTCACTGCCTGGAAAAGCTTCAGGGAAGGCTGGTGGGACAGGACAAGGCACATCACACAAAAGCTAACCAGCATCTCATCTTACAAGGGGTGGCTGGGGGTGTTCAGCCTGGAGAAGAGGAGGCTGAGGGGAGACCTTATCACCACCTACACTGACCTCACAGGAGGGTGTAGAGAGGTGGGGGTTGGTCTCTTTGCCCAAGGAACAGGTGATGGGATGAGGGGAATGGCTCAAGCTGTGCCAGGGCAGGGTCAGAGCAGATGTGAGGGGAAAGTTCTTCCCCAAAAGGGTTATGGGGCTGTGGCACAGGCTGCCCAGGGAGGGGGCTGAGTCCCTGCCACTGGGTGTGTTTAACAGACGGGTAGATGAGGTGCTCAGGGATATGGTTTAGTAGAGGACAGGGATGGTTGGACTCAATGATGTCAAAGGTCTTTTCCAACCTGGTGACTCTGTGATTCATCTTGTCCCACCTCCCGAAACACAACCGAACAGGAAACCATCTGTCCAAGTGTTCATGCTGTAAATCCACTAGAAGCTGTATTTCCCAACCGAGGGGCTTTTACAGTCCTTACAGTAAGTAATAAAACTTTGGGAGGATTTTCTTGTGGTTAAACACTGAGAACTGTTTGGCCAAGTAAAGTGGTCTCCACTCTGTCGTCCGGATGGAGTGGAACTGGATTTATTGTTTCAGCATTACTCAGGAGGCAGCATTAGTCATACAGCTGGTTCCCTGCATGGCTACTCCTGTTTCTCTTCCTGCCTTTAGCCGAGTTCTCTCTGACATCAGCCATCAAGCATTAAAATGCACACAGATCACATATTTTCAGGGCCTGGCAGGGTTTCCAGTTTGGCCTCTCTCTGCTCTACAGCTGTTTGGAGAGCTTTCTGTGCTGGAGGGAGGGTAGCCTGTATCTCCTGTCCTTCGAAGCCTGAGAAGCCCCTGGACACGTGCTCAGGCTCTCATGTGCTCTTGGTTCATCCACATTCAAATGTCAGCTGACAAATGTACCTTGTTGGATGAGGGTTTGTGCCGTAAGGGGATGAGCAGAAGTGTAGCACCCACCTTGGGTGCCTCATCCTCAGACTCTACCTGTAGCCAAGGGAGAGGAACAGGAACTGCCAGGGAGTCTTTTCTCTCACCTAAAGCATGGGACCACTCAGGCTTTTACCTTGACATGGAAGGAGCTGGGGCCAGGGGCTACCTACGGTGTGAGCATTCAGCTCTGAGATGTCTAAAATGAGTATTGCAATCCTGTCCTGCACTCCTGCTGTGCACCTTTCATTTCCCATAGGATTTCACCTTCCTCAGCACAGTTTGTGCTACATCCAGAAAACCACACATGCCATGGATGCAGTTTCAGGTCATTATTCCTATTTACTGTCCTTGTTAACCCCTAAAGTCAGTCTTTTACTTCCTCTTCACTCAGAGCTGCCCCTGTATGAGTGTGTCCATGTGTGATGTCTCTACCAGCAATGGCACTATCTCTTCTGGTGGCTGCTGGCATGTCTTCACATCAGCCACAGGTTTGCTCCTTCATCTACAATGGACATGGCAGCATCGGTGGATGGAGACCAAGGTGAGCGATGTGCCCATCTGAGATATGCTCTACATGGTGAAAATGCTCCAGCAAACCTCTGCCTGCCACCATTCCCATCAGATGAAGAACCCTCAGTAGGTCTCTGGGGTCTGTGATCCGAACCACATGGCTGGGAGGTCCCTTGGAGGTGCCCCAGCACCCTGTTCCCACAAGTTCTCCATCTCCAGGAGCACGTCTAACCTCGGACCTCCTTGAAGCTGAGCTCAATGACTGTGTCTGTGTGTCTGCTCCAGCTGCAGGGCTTTCCTCCCACAGCCTCTGTGCAAGACAGTGTCTCTAAATCCATATTCCAAACCAGATTATTATTATTTACTCACCAGAGGCAAAGAAAAATACTCCAACATGAGGTGGCTTCCTCTTACCCAACCCCTGGCCTATTCTTCTCCGGTCCTGTAATTTGGGATGGGGAAGGCAGATAGCCTTGATGTGGTTTTTCTTTCTCCTGGAGCTTCTCCAGCACACACATCCCCTCCTCCCCACGCTGAGTATCTCTCCTTCCCCTCTTAATGTAGAATTGTCTGACTCTGATACTAGGAAGGTAAATGAAGAAACAGTTCATTAAACCCCTTGGAGCTGGGTGAATAGACTTTCTCTAATTAAGGGTCCTAAACCTGTACCCTACAAGCTGTCCTTGCCCATGGGAGGGATCAGTCCTGCCATTCAGAGGTGACTTTTGCCCCAGCACACACAGCACAGCCAGCATCCTCAGGGGTGCCTGGGACAGCAGCGAGCTGCCTGGGATTAGGAGGTGATCCTGTTTTACTGTCTCATCCCCCTGCCATCTAAAAGGCCTGATCCAATCTAACAGACAAACCCCAGTGTAAGCTATTATTAGTTTTCAATTATAAATTAATAGCTTAAAAAGCCATGGTGCTTAATGACAACAGGCTAAAGCAGTAACCTGGCTTCACAGCACTGTTCATACGTGATCCAAGCAGAGAAACACAGTGAGAGAGCAGCTCGCATCAGAGGGCTACAGGGAGGGACGTTGTCACCTTCCTCTTTGCAGCTGAAAGCTGTGGCTTTGTCAGATGGATGCACTGGGGTTCAGAGCTCCCACCCTGCATCAGTTCCCAAGGGACCTGGATGCAAACCTGGGAGAGCAGTGGGACCAGTTGTGGTGCTGGGGCAGAGTGATGTGTCTTCCCATCCCTGTTTACGAACACCCCTCACCACTCTGCCTCTGCCCACATGTTTTATAATTGCTGATAGCAAGCTGGAAATAAACACACCTCCAATTAAGAGCGCCCTCCCCCAGCTTTCAATTAGTTTAATGGGTTCTCCTCTTGAAATCACAGCCGACTTTGGGTTCAAAGCTTTAGTGCAGAATAAATCACACCCAGAATGGGATGGGACAGGCTACAGTCTGTGCTCCTGCAGCTCAGTCTGTAGAACCCTGCTGTGCCAATTGCACGTGGGGTGGTTTCTGAGGGGGATGGCTCCTTCTCTCACTGATGTCTGCAAAAAGCATCTCGCCTCTCGCAGAGCAAGCTGGGTCTGGCCCACAGTCTCTCTAACACTTGCCTAGAAAAACCCAAGCAAGCCCCAGCAGATCCAGCAGTCGCAGCCAAGTGATTTGTGATGCCTTCTGGCCTGATGTTGGGTTCCACCACGTCTAGCAGAGGTGTCTGGTGGGGACATTCCTGGAGAGGGGTCAGAGGAGCCACGGAGATGCTCAGAGGGCTGGAGCAGCTCCCCTGTGGAGAGAGGCTGAGGGAGCTGGGCTGGGTCAGCCTGGAGAAGAGAAGGCTGTGGGGGGACCTCATTGCAGCCTTCCAGTCCCTGAAGGGAGCAGAGGAACAGGAGGGGAATCAGCTTGTTAAAGGGCAGAGACTGGCAGGACAAGGGGGATGGAGTGAAGCTGGAGGAGGGAAGGGTTAGATGAGATATTTGGGGGAAGTTCTTTGCAGAGAGAGTGGTGAGGGGCTGGAACAGGCTGCCTAGAGAGGGGGTGGGTGCCCCATCCCTGGGGGTGTTCAAGGCCAGGTTGGATGGGGCCCTGGGCAACCTTGTGTAGCTCCAGGCCTGGAGGTTGGTGGCCCTGCCTGTGGCAGGGGGTTGGAGCTCTGTGATCCTGGGTTCCAACCCAGACCAGTCTGGGATTCTATGACACGGTGTCTGTGTCCCAGCAGCTCCAGGAGGTTTGGTGCATGGGTTTAAACCCACCCCAAAGGCTGGGCAGCATTTGGGTGATGGAAGTGTTGGAGAGTGAGTTCAAACCAGCACTGAGGGATACATGGAGAGGAATTGCCCCTCTGTGTCTCACCCCAGGTTAGGACCATGCCTTCCCAGTTAATGGTCTCCCTCTGTCTGCACCAGAGCCAGGAACTGCCTGGAAGAGAGAGGCAGGGCTGGCTTTTACTGCTGCTAATGAGGAGTGGTGACTGCCTGACCCTCACATCTCCTGAGCTTTGCCATGGTAAGTCCAGCTTCGTTTTGCAGGGCAAAGCCCAGTAAAAAGGAGAGGCTGAAGTTTATTGCCCTGCTTGAGTTCTACATACGTCTGGATGAAAAACAAGCTACTTAAAATGATAAAAGGGCCTGCTTTTTATTTACTGGAGTGGCAGCAAAACTCCTGGCTCCATCTCTTGCAGGCTGTATTCATGCAGCTCAGACACTACCAGGCACACAGAAACCTCTTGACATAAAGCAACTGCCTGTTTGCAGGAGAGATTTGAAGGGTGCTACAGAAATGCCTGCCTGCCATGCTGCTGTGGTTGAGGTTGACCCATCCTTGAGCCCTCCCCTTCCAGCATCCCTACACAGTGCAGGAGAGAGGCAGGATGGGTGAGAAGGGATGAAATGGGTGGTGGATGTCCCTGAGGAGCAGCCTTACAGTGGAGGGAAGGTGATGAAAAGGATGGGGAGAGAGGCAAGGTGTGCTGCAGAGGGTCAGGGCAATATCTGAACAGGATGCAGAGGGTGTGAGACAGGGAGAAACACCAAAGCACTGAGGAAGAGGAAGGTAAAGAAGGGTAGTAAGGCATGGTGGGGTCCTGAGCTTGAGTGGGGAGAAGAGGGAACAGCAGAGAATGGACACCAAAAACCACAGTGAAGGATGAGGAGACCTCCCTCAGCCCATGGTGGGCTGATACCTCAAGGGTGGGAGAAGCTGTCCCTCCTGCAGCCCCAGCCCAGGCCCCACAGCTCATCCCAGGTCAGCTGGAGACAGAGCAGGGAGGGAGGGAGGACAGCAGCATCAGGGTCTGGAGGGAATGCCTGTCCAACAGGGTGAATGCAGGTAGCCAAACCATGGTCTGAGTGTTTAACCAGCTTACCCTCCATCAGACCCTGCTCCAGCTCTGTGGAGTTTCAAAAAAACCCATTTTTTACTGGTTTCCAAGTCCTACTGATTACAGTGTGTTACAGGCTGTGAGATCTGCAGTCCCTGGGGATGGGGGCTGCAGGAGCAGGCGAGGTGAAGATGCCTGAGCAATAAGTGCTTTACAAGGCAGTTCACCCCCCACTCCTGCTGCACGTGTTCGTGTGATGCAGATGCAGATGCCTCTGTCAGTACATGTGCTCTCTACAGCATTACATCATTGCAGTGAAACAGCTCCAGGTAGCAATGCAGCATACTGCAATCAAGGGCCAGGGCAGGCTGCTGGCTTCTCCCTCCAAAATAAACCATGGCAGCACTCAGTGGGAAAGGGGCAGCTATCCACTGGTAGATGTTGGGGTTTTGTCCAGCCCTACCACCTAAACACTTGTGCCACGGTCCTTCAAGGAGGATATGCCCACCAGATTTAGGACCCTGGGTGCACCCGTGCATTGCAGTGATGGGACCCCCCAGTGTGGTCCACTACCAAGATTTAGAGGCTGCTATGGGAGAAGCAAAAGGGTCTGTTCAATGTGCCACCCTTGGATGGAGAGCAAGCTGTCATGGCAACCATATCAGTGCCATTCCAGTGTCAGGATGCATGTGGCAGAACAGACATGGCTTAGGGTGTCACCCTGTGAAGCCAAAGGAGCCTGGTGAGAGCTCGTGTCCACATCCAGGGGACAGGCAAGCCAAGATGACCACATGTGACACCATCTGCATCCCATCCCTGTGAGCATAGAAAGCACGTGGGAGCCTCTGTCAGTCTGAGAGGGTAGGTAGACTGAACCTTTGACCAGGAGGAGTTATACTGGTATCTGAATGGCAAGAGACAACCTCAGTATTTGAGCCAGAGCTCTGAGCTGCAATGTTTATGTTGCTTTGCAGATCACGCTGGCTGCAGAGAAGGTTGTGTATCTGTTTATAGACACTTCATTATCCAAGTGATGCTGATAAATTGGAGCAAATTCCTCCTGGGATGTTTTGAGATGCAGCTTTGTGAAGGAGGCTCACAGGACTGCATGTGCTGGGGATTTACAGAAGGTCTCGGGTAAGTGGCAGCACGCTGTCTGTCAGGTAGAGATGCTGGCTAAGTACCTGGAAGGGAGAACATCAATTTGGATGGTTTGTGGTGGTAAAACTCCTTGAGATGAATCTAGGCAAATGAGAATTTATGCTGGGCCTTGGAAACTCTACAAGGATGTTAGAGAAAAACTCACAGAGCTTGTTTGAATGTGAACTGAATGGAAGACCAAAAAGTGTCTTAAAAGGCAATAAAAGACCTGACTTGCTTTCCCATGAGCTACATGGCTATCACCATATATTTCCTCTCTATGATCTGTAATGCAGCTCCAGCAACCCCTCTGCTGAATGAAGGGCTTCACCATTCTTCTAGACCATCACTGTCCCACACACATTTCTACTCCCTGTGTTTTGGTCAGGCAAATAATTTGCTATGTGCAGCTTGTTACAAAACTGAAATTGGGTTTTTTTTCCCTGTTTCCCTGCTGCAGACACAGAGCAGTTTGTGTGCCTTCCCTCACTCTTCATTTATGTGGCAAGTGCAAACACAACTTGGTTATTGTGTCACCCACAACATTCTTCCATGGTTCTTCACCAGGTGTGTGTCAGGTGAGCTGTGGAGCTGCTCTGCTGAAGTCAGTGACACCATTTCTGGGGTTTGGCTAGCATCCCAAAATTAGCTGTACTGGTGTTTTTGGCACGATGCTTTGACACCCTTCTGGAAGTATTTGCTTTGTGCAAAGGATGGTTGTGTTCCCACAAATAGAAACCCACTCTGCTTCCACTGATGTAGGTGTACAATGAGCTGCAAGCATCAGTGGTGTGTTCAAGTAGAACTGGTTTCAGAAACCATAGAAAGAGTTACAATTCCATGCTGTCTGGCTGAGCACCTATTTGCAACTGGGGAATAAGAAGCCAGGCTGAGAGAGTTGGGGGTTGTTCAGCCTGGAGAAGAGAAAGCTCTGGGGAGACCTTATAGTGGCCTTCCAGTATCTGAAGGGGACCTACAAGAAAGGTGGGGAGGGACTCCTTAGAAGGGCCTGGAGTGATAGGACGAGGGGAAATGGGTTTAAATTGGAAGGGGGAAGATTTAGGTTGGATATTAGGAAGAAATTCTGCATCACAAGGGTGGTGAGGGGCTGGAACAGGTTACCCAGGGAGGGGGTGGATGCCCTTTCCATGGAGGTGTTCAGGGCCGGGTTGGATGAGGCCTGGTCTAGTGAGAGGTGTCCCTGCCCATGGCAGAGGGGGTTAGAACTTGACTATTTTTGAGGTCCCTTCCAACCCTAATCATTCTATGATTCTAGGAATAAGAACATTGCCACACCATGCCCAGGACATGGTCCTTTGCAAGTGTGTGACTGCCTCACAGCTACAGGCCATGCCTGCATGAGCAGCTTGGCCTGTCCAGCATGACAGAGGAGTGTTTGTTCACTAAATCTGGAGATGACACCCACTGGGAGAAACCACAAACATACCAGAGCACAGGGTTGGAATTTGAAATGATCTTGACAAGTTGGAGAAATGGTCTGAAAGAAATGGACCTCAGCTCAGCAGGGAGAGGTGCCAGGCACCGTGGGTGTGTGGTTGCACCAGGAAGGCACAGAAAGAGCTGTTTGCACTGCAAATGTGGGGGAAAAGGAAAAAGGAAAAAATGAAAAAGGAAGCTGGGAGCTGGTGGAGGACTAAGCTGAACACAAGTGGCAATGGGATTTGAGAGAAAAATAAACCAAAGAGGAGAAAAACAGGAGTGTAGCGACCATGACCTACAGGGAGGGAGCGGGGCACTGGGGCTGCTGATGCTCCAAGGCAGATGGGATGCACAACAGTCTCCTGACACATCAAGTGTCTGTGGAGAGAAGAGAGGGAGGAGCAGCCTGCAACCCACAGTAAAGAGCATTGAGATGAACTCGAACTGCAGCCAGAAGATTCAGACCCACTTTAGGAGAAACACAAACAGCAAGCAGACTGACCAGACAGATTATCAGGAAGAAACCTACACCAGGAATCTCCTCCAGGTCTCTTCCTGGCTGATTTTTTTTTTTCCTGGATTGCTGCAAGCTGATTTGAGCCTGGAAGCTCCTAATGCATGGTGTAGTTAGAAAAGGCAACTACCCCAAGTGCAGCAAATTCCTCCCTGGATAAATCAGGCAGTAGGCTCAGAGTTTCCACTGCTGACTAATCCATGCCCAGCCTGCTTGGGGTACAGCTGCCTCGCTGAGATTAGCTCCAGGATCATGCCCTGACCTTTACCTCACCTCCCTTAGGCATTTTTACATACTAAAAAGATCTCAAATTCCTGCATATTCAAACACCTTCATGCACTTAGAGCCATGCAGTACCTGGGAGATACACCAGTAGCCACCAACGTGGTTGTAAAGGTCGCAGAAACAGCTACTGATTGCTCAACAAGCCTGGCTGAAAGGGAAACAGGTGTCCCCCCATGAAATCTGCATCACAGGGGGCAGGAGCCAGGCATGCTCATGAACATGTTCCCAGCCCATTTGCATATTGTGAGTAATTGGTTTGGTTGGGTGGATGAATTTTATGCCTTGGCATTCACTTTGTAAATGTTTTCTCATGGAGGAGTGTAATAGCTGCTGATGAGCCTACAGCCCAGCGAGGGATCTTTAGAGGAGCTAGAAAGAAAAGAAAGACAGGAGTGCATAGGGTTAAAGCTCTGCTGCAGCCTGGGAAAGTAACTCACCGGCCTGGAAATGGACCTCTTTGCTTTTCACATCCCATTCTGTATTCTCAGGGGTAGAGGTGGTGTGCAGTTCCCTCCAGAAAAGAATTAGGTCCCTCTTAAGACTAGTTTATTTTTTATTCCCTCCTGCTTGTCTGAAGTTAAGGCTATTTCTGCTTTATGTGTTGAGAATGGCTGCAACCTGAAGCTTTATTTTTCACAGGGAATCTTACAGCACCCATAAACACCCACCAGCAGCATTGGCTACAGGTTCTTTCCTCACCAACTGGTTTTCCCACTCCCCTGTCCCACTGAAATTTTGGGGGATGACATGTCCCTGATGCTCAGGTATCATGGGCTTGGTAAGCAGAGCCTGGAGTGTGACTGAGCAGAGAACAGGTAGCAGGGTGGGATCATCATGGGGATGCTGTGTGTGTGGAGGCACGTTGCTCCTGCAGATTGTTTGGGTGCTGAGGTTTGGGGCTGCTTCCAGCTGCCCCCAAGCACTGCTTCTTCCACTCACTTCTTTCCACCTCATCTCCTCCACTGTGGGAGTGAGGAGGGTCCCTGTGATCAGCGCGCACAGGAAATGCCAAAACCTTCTCTCCTGCCTCCTTATTGCCAGGGTCACAGAGGTGAAATGCCTTAAATATCTGGACCTGGAAACTAATTGTGAATGGAAACAGCAAAATCCTTGGTCTATAAGCCCTACATAAGCACAAATCACAACCCACAAGCTGTAGGGCAGCAGCGCAGTTGCGGAGGAAGGGTTTATGAGTTGGAAGGTGTCATCCAACGAGTTTGCTTTGAGAATCACCACTGACCTTTTATTTTGCCAGCACAAATCCCTGATGTGGCTTGTGAGGAGCCAGACCATGTGCTTGCACTGCCTGGCCAGATGGGTGATCACTGTCCAAGGGCAGAGCCTGCCCCACCACCCACGTGTTCTGGGTGATGCAAACGAAAAGCTCTGTGTTAACACAGCCCCAAGCTGAGCTGAACAGGGATCCAAAGTTCAGACATGACTCAGGATGCAGATATTTGTTATTTATCTCTCCCAGCAGATGCAGAAGAGGAGGAGGAAGGGGAAATGCTCTCTCTGATGCCTCTGCACACAGGCAGACCCCAAGGGACCTGGTGTTAGGGGGAGCGTAGTACAGCTGTGCCTCTGGCATGAGCTTGCTGTGTGGTGGTGCAAAGATGTCACACCTCTGTCCCATGTGTCTGCTTTGACTCAGCAGAGCTTTGCCAGGTTGGGTTGCTACATTTTTGTGCAGTATTTGGGGTGCTGGGTTTCTAGAGCCCTGGTCCATCCTGGAAGTGACTTCCTTAGAGCATCCTGCAAGGTTTGGACTTTCCTCGAGTCTCCTAAGGTGGAACAGATCAGACTGATGGTTTCTTGCCTCAAACTGTGGCTGAATCTTAACAGGAAGGCCAAGGCTCAGTACAAGAGCAAGTAGCAAGCCATGGATGTTCAAGTCTGTCTTACCTGGGAGCTCACCATCCTCACAACGGTCTAATTTCTTCAAGCACACAAGTGGGTTCCTGGGTGTGCCAACTGGAACAGCTTCACAGCAGCAACCACCCTGAAGCTGCTTCTTTTTCCTTCCCCTTGCACTCCCCTTCAAGGGAGAAACAGCCACACTGCACCCAGCTAGAGCACTTTGATCTCCTGGGCCAGGGGCTTTTTGGCTCTGCAACCCACCAAGTGGGGTGCCTGCAGGTCAAAGGATTCCCTGTTGTCCTGTGGTACCCACCAAGCTTTGCTGCAGGGCACCTTGTCATCTTCTCTCCCTCCCTCTTTGCTTTCCAACTTGGATGCACAATAACCATCCAGAACTCAGGTCAGGATGCTGTGCTCATAGAGCTGCAGAGGAGCTCCAGGGTCACTGCATTGCAGAAGGGTGATACCCCACTCCCATGGGCTGTGCCTGTGCTATCCCTGTGTGTTGCTGGTGACACACCTACGCTATCTTGCCATGTGTGCCCCCAAAATGATGATTTCAGATTTCAGATTTCAGAATTGTAGGGGTTGGAAGGGACCTTGAGAGATCATCGGGTCCAACCCCCCTGCCAAAGCAGGCTCCCTAGCTCATATTGCTCAGATAGGCGTCCAGGCGGGTCTTGAATATCTCCAGTGAAGGAGACTCCACCACCTCCCTGGGCAGCCTATTCCAGTGCTCAGTCACCCTCACTGTGAAAAAGTTCTTCCCTATGTTGGTGCGGAACTTCCTATGCTCCAACTTGCAGCCATTGCCCCTTGTCCTGTCCCCACAGACACTGAAAAGGGGCTGGCTGATTCCCCCTGCATCCCCTGCTTCAGATAATTATAAACTTTGATTAGGTCCCCCCTTAGTCTTCTCTTCTCAAGGCTGAACAGTCCCAGCTTACTCAGCCTTTCCTCATAGGGGAGATGCTCTAGGCCCTTAATCATCTTCGTAGCCCTTCTTTGGACTCTTTCCAGGAGATCCCTGTCCTTTTTATACCAAGGAGCCCAGAACTGGACACAATACTCCAGGTGGGGCCTGACCAGGGCAGAGTAGAGAGGGAGGATCACCTCCTTTGACCTGCTGGCTACACTCCTCCTGATGCATCCCAGGATCCCATTGGCTCTCTTGGCCACCGAGGCACACTGCTGGCTCATGGCCAACCTGTCATCTACCAGGACCCCCAGGTCCTTCTCCACTGAGCTCTTCTCCAGCAGGTCATCCCCCAGCCTGTACTGATACAAACGGTTGTTCCTTCCCAGGTGCAAGACTTTACACTTGCTTTTGTTGAACTTCATCTGGTTTCTCCCTGCCCAGCTCTCCAGCCTGTCCAGGTCTCTCTGGATGGCAGCGCAGTGCTCCTGCGTGTCAGCCACTCCTCCCAGCTTTGTATCATCAGGTACTTGCTGAGGGTGGATGTTATTCCCTCATCAAGATCGTCAATGAAGATATTAAACAGGACTGGACCCAACACTGAGCCCTGGGGAACACCGCTGGTAACAGGCCTCCAGTCAGACTCTACTCCACGAATCACAACCCTCTGGGTTCGGTCCGACAGCCAATTCTCAACCCACCTCACTGTCCACTCATCTATCCCATGCTTTCTCAGCTTTGCTATCAGGATGTCATGGGAGACAGTATCAAAGGCCTTGCTGAAGTCAAGGTAGATGACATCCACTGCTCTCCCTCCATCTACCCAGCCTGTCATGAGATCGTAGAAGGCTATGAGGTTGGTCGAGCACGATTTCCCCTTAGTGAATCCATGCTGACTACTCCTCATGACCTTCTTCTCTTCCAATTGCTTGGAGATGGCATCCAGAACAAGCTGTTCCATTACCTTTCCAGGGGCAGAGGTGAGGCTGACTGGCCTATAGTTACTAAGTTCCTCCTTCTTGCCCTTTTTAAAGACTGGAGTGACATTGGCTATCCTCCAGTCTTCAGGCACTTCTCCTGTCCTCCAAGACCTGTCGAAGATGATAGAGAGCGGCTCAGCAATCACCTCCGCCAGCTCCCTCAGCACACGTGGATGTAACCCATCTGGGCCCATGGATTTGTGTGCATTAATCCCTTTGAGCCGCTCCTGGACCTCCCCTACTTGAACCAGAGGGAAATTCTTCATTTCCCAATCAGTCCTACTCTCATCCAGTGTCTGTGGGTCCCGGGGGGCCTTTGAAGTGAAGACCGAAGCAAAGGCGGCATTCAATATCTCCACTTTCTCAGCATCCCCCGTAACCAGGACACCCTCCTTATTCAGCAAGGGACCTACATTATCCCTGGACATCCTCTTACTGTTCACGTGTCTAAAAAAACCCTTTTTATTATCCTTTATGTCCCTTGCCAGCTTAATTTCCAAGAGGGCTTTAGCCTTCCTAGTTGCATCCCTACAGGCCCTGACCACAGTCCTGTATTCTTCCCAGGTGCTCAGACCCTTTTTCCACGATTCATAGATCTTCTGCTTCTCTTTGAGTTTGCTCAATAGCTCCCTGCTCATCCATGCAGGTCTTCTGCCTCTCTTTCCCCATTTCCTCCTCAAAGGGATGCATCGTTCCTGTGCTTGGAAGAAGTGCTGTTTGAATGCTAGCCAGCTCTCGCAGGCTCCCATTCCTTCAAACAGCGTAGCCCACGGGATAGCCCCCATTAAGTGGCGGAGGAGATCAAAGTTAGCTCTACCAAAATTCAGGGTAGCTATCCTACTTTTTGGCTTTGATCCAAGTGCTGCAAAGATACCTGTGATGCTTCTCTTGTCCCATACCCTGAATGAGGGTGCTGGTCCTTCCTGCTCCATTTTGGTCTCTCTGCTTCTCCTTGCCCCATTGTCCAGTGCCAGCACTGGATGGAGCCAGGTACAGCAGCGCTGCCAGGGTGGGAGAGGAGGGACACATCGAGAAGAACAGATCTGAGGCATCACCCTTGCCTCCTCCTGCATCGTGAAGCATGGAGGAATCACAGAATCACAAGGTTGGAAAAGACCTTGAAGATCGTCAAGTCCAACCATTCACATCCTAAGCTAAACCAGATCCCTGAGCACCTCATCTACCCTTTTTTAAACACACCCAGGGAAGGTGACTCAGCCCCTCCCTGGGCAGCCTGTTCCAGGCCCTGACAACTCTTTCAGTAACAAATTTTTTTCCAACATCCAATCTGCCCCTGCCCTGGCACAGCTTGAGCCCATTGCCCCTTGTCCTATCACCTGTCACCTGGCTGAAGAAGAGGAGGACCTCCCCACCCAAACCAACCCCCCAGTTCCATGAACATGGCAACACCAACTACATGACATGGGGATTTTCTCCAGTGCCTGGACCACCAGGAGGTGGCTCATGAGGAGCAGTGAGCTACTGAGCCAAGTCACTTTGCCTCCCAAACCGTGCTCACCTCCCTGGGCAGCACATCTTCCCACGCAGGTGACACGTGGGGACAGCCTACCCAGCGGGCACCAATGTGATGTTCACGTCCCCTTTTACAGGACACATTTCCCAAGCAATCTGTGAGCGCCAACCCCAGCGTTTCTCATGTGTAACGTCGCCAGGCAGGAGCAGAGCAGAGCTGGATTTAGTCACATAGCTCTCCCGATGTGTCACTGCTGAAAGGTCACTGCATCTCTCCTTACCCTGCTGGCACGGTGACCAAGGGAGCAGGATGCTTTATATAACCAGCCTTGTCAGGATCTTGTTGTTCTTGGCAGGGCAGCCATACCTCCAGTTATTATTTCCTGGGGGCTTTGCAGCACCCTTTGTGCTACGGGGCTGGCGTGTAGCTGAGCCCACCCCAGAGATGATGATGCTGCTTCATTGCTCTCCATCTTGTGTCCAGTTCTGGGCTCCCTGGGATAGAAAAGACAGGGATCTCCTGGAGAGAGTCCAGAGGAGGCTACGGAGATGATGAAGGGCCTGGAGCATCTCCCCTGTGAGGAAAGGCTGAGTGAGCTGGGGCTGTTCAGCCTGGAGAGAAGAAGACTAAGGGGGGACCTGATTAATGTTTATCAATATCTGAAGGATGGGATGCAGGGGGAAATGGCCAGCCCCTTTTCAGTGTCTGTGGGGACAGGACAAGGGGCAATGGCTGCAAGTTGGAGCACAGGAAGTTCTGCACCAACCTGGGGAAGAACTTTTCCCCAGTGAGGATGAGGGAGCCCTGGGACAGGCTGCCCAGGGGGTGTGGAGTCTCCTTCTCTGGAGAGATTCCAGCCCCATCTGGACACCGACCTGTGTGACCTGTCCTAGGGACCCTGCTTTGGCAGGGGGTTGGACCTGATGAGCTCTGGAGGTCCCTTCCAACCCCTACAATCCTGAGATTCTGTGATTCTGTGATCTCAGCTCTGCTGCTGCTGCCACACTCCCACAGGGCCAACCCTCTCTCCTTTATTTTCCTTCTCTGATGGCTGTCGACATCAAACCTTGAACATGGAGAGGTGACAAAAGAAGAGCTGGGCATGCCAGGAGAGGGTGCATGGTGGCAGAGTGGAGAGCAAGCAGATAACTAAAGATAGGCAATACAGCACCAGCTGGTCATGATGCTGCAAAACCTTCAGGGAACAGCCCAGGGAGGGAGACTGATGTGCTGAGCTCAGTGCCCCAAGTCCCCAGGGTGATGGGCACAGAGGTGGGAGTGTGTCACACTGCAGGATGTGGCTCCATCATATGTTACCATTGCACCCCTCATGCTCATCATGTCACACCTGCCTTTGGTCTCATCTTGATCTTCTGAGCTACCCAGCACGTTCTTCTCCCCATCCACTTCACAGCAGAGTCTTTCCCCTCCAAGCTCCCAGAACAGGGACTTTCATCCATTCCACAAACAAAAGCTGGCCTGAGGTGGGTGGGAGGAGATTAAATTTATTCCTGAAATAATTTTGTTGATTTGCACAGTTGACAATTTTACCCTGAAGTCAGGGACCTGCTGTCTTTCCTTCCAGAGCAGCTGTGAGAGCAGTGATGCTCCTCATGGCTTTAGTAACCAGACCAGCCAAATGGGTTGGAGGAGATGACTGTGCCTGGAAGAACCAGGTGGAGAAAAGTCCCAGCACTGCAGAGCAGGCAGCACAGAAACTTGTCCATGTGTTTGCAGCCCATCCTCAGCACTGCCCCTCTCTCTGTCTCCAGCGGGACCTTGGCCTGATGCTGGGTGAGGTGGGTCCTCCCTGGGACCTTGGCCTGATGCTGGGTGAGGTGGGTCCTCCCTGGGACTTTGGCCTGATGCTGGGTGAGGTGGGTTCCTCCTGGGACCTTGGCCTGATGCTGGGTGAGGTGGGTTCCTCCTGGGACCTTGGCCTGATGCTGGGTGAGGTGAGTCCTCCCCACGACCTTGGCCTGATGCTGGGTGAGGTGGGTTCTTCCTGGGAACTTGGCCTGATGCTGGGTGAGGTGGGTTCTTCCTGGGACCTTGGCCTGATGCTGGATGAGGTTGGGTTCTTCCTGGGACCTTGGCCTGATGCTGGGTGAGGTGGGTTCTTCCTGGGACCTTGGCCTGATGCTGGGTGAGGTGGCTCCTTCTGTCTGGAGCTGCTCACACTCCTCCAGGCTGTCCATGCACTGCTCTGAGCTCACCCAGCCCCAAGCACTGGCTGTTCCCCGAGCATTCCTCCCCAATTCACATCCCTTCCCAGCACGGGGGGGACAGCAGCTCACCCAGGGGATGCAGCCACAGCTCTGGGAGTGGAGCTGCTGCAGACACTCCCATTCCCAAACCCCTGGGAGCGTGAGCTCAGACCTCTGGGGAGGGAAACACCAGCCCAACACAAACCCTCAGAGTGCTTTGTTCAGAGGGAGAGAAAACAAACATTTTACTTCTTAATTAACATCCTTCAACCCTCAGACACACCAAGCAATTATCCCTTCTATATGTCACTCAGTCTAATGACTAGTTAATAATAAAAGCCACGCTGGTCTGCAGCCTTCAAAGCCAGGAAGCAGATTTTAGAGTTAATCTCCTTTCACAACAAGCTTCAAAACATGTCTGTGTTTATTCTGGGACAAAACCATGGGGAATGAGTAGGCCTGAGCAGGGTAAGCAATTTCTTTCCTGTGTGGGATTCTTGTAATATGTTGTTATTAAGAAAAATGAGCGATAGAGGAAAGGGCTTGGAAATGATGGCTGGAAGGTGGTGGCAAGTAGAGCTTTGAGCCAGTGAGCCTGGACCATCTCTGAAAGCAAAGGACCTTCAGCTGCAGAGCACTGGTACAGGTTGTGCCACCCTCACCCTGCCATGAGCTTCTCCTGCCTTCTTCAGCCTTCTGCCATTCACTCTGTCTCACTCAGGGCTGAGCTTTGAACCTATCAGGCTTGCCCACAAAACCATCCTCATGTCCATGGCCTCCCTGGGAAGTGTTTCGGGGGTTAATTATGGTGCTGGGGTAGTTTAGCATAAGCAGGGCTGGACTTCTGGAAGGTCTTTAGCTGTCCTGCTAGCTGCCATGGCCCCAGGGCTCTGAGTCATAGAATCATAGAATCCCAGCCTGGGCTGGGTTGGAAGGGACCCCAAGGATCACAGAGCTCCAACCCCCTGCCACAGGCAGGGCCACCAACCTCCAGGCCTGGAGCTACACAAGGTTGCCCAGGGCCCCATCCAACCTGGCCTTGAACACCCCCAGGGATGGGGCATCCACCCCCTCTCTGGGCAGCCTGTTCCAGCCCCTCACCACTCTTTCTGGAGTGGTGGTCCTAAGCTGCTGCTTGGTGGCCTGCTGTAGCATCTCTGGGCTGCCTGCACTATCCCCTTCCCAGGGCTGGATGCCCCAGGTTGCCTGAGGCTCAAGGCAAGTTGTGGCTCCTCCTGGCCCGTGGAGGTGTGAGTGGGACGTGCCTTGGTCCTGTCCCAACGTGCAGTCAGGATGTGGGCAGCTGAGCATCCGATGCCAGAAGCTGAGAAGCTGCCTGCTGTGGACAGCCATGAGCATCAAAGTGCTCTGATTCACCCCAGGGAGAGGTGTCTTGCTGTAAATGCATTTTTTTTTTCTTTCAAGGACTCCTACATCCCTTTCCCAGGTCTCTGTATGCCCATGCCTTGAATGAGACAATCCTTTCCCAGTGTAACAGGCAATGGGGGAATGGGAAACTTAGCCCAAAGCACTGAGAAGCCGCAGTGATGGAGCTCTGCAGTTCATGGGTGAGGCAGGCTTGGAGGGAAGCAGAAAAATTCCTGTCCTAGAAAGATGTGGCAACATGAGCAATGAGAGGGGGGGAAAACTTTGGGGACCTGTGGAGCAGTTATGAAGCATCTGCTTTTGTGGCTGAGGAATCAGATGTCTGAAGATGGCAGATGATGTGAAAAAGAGAAACAACAGCTGAAAAAGCAGCTGCACTGAGCAAGAAGATCAGGTCTGGACTCGCTACTGCAGAAAGCAAGGTGGGAAGGACAGCTTAGGGGAGATGGGTTCCCACAGCCTGGAGAATAACTCGGCTCCAGCCCTGGTTTGGGCTGCCTGCAGAGGTGGCCTTCCCTCTGGCTCTGGGCTACTCAGAGTGTTTTGCTGTGCAGCTCCAGTGCTGTCAGATGGGAAGGAGGTGCCCAAATACCTTGTTGGTTTGGGGGTTAATCTCACTGGGTCTTGGAACCTCTGCTAAGGAAGTGCTGCCTCCATCCCTTACAGAGGAGGGATGGGGATGAAGGCTTTCCACTTTGGAAGGGCGATGGGATCCTGGGCTCCATCAGCAGAGGGGTGGCAGCAGGGACAGGGAGGGGATTGTCCCTCTCTGCTCTGCCCTCCTGAGGCCACAGCTGGAGTCCTGTGTCCAGAGCTGGGGCCCCAATACAAGAAAGATGTGGGGCTGTTGGAGAGGGGTCAGAGGAGCCACGGAGATGCTCAGAGGGCTGGAGCAGCTCCCCTATGGAGAGAGGCTGAGGGAGCTGGGCTGGTTCAGCCTGGAGAAGAGAAGGCTGTGGGGGGACCTCATTGCAGCCTTCCAGTCCCTGAAGGGAGCAGAGGAACAGGAGGGGAATCAGCTTGTTAAAGGGCAGAGACTGGCAGGACAAGGGGGATGGAGTGAAGCTGGAGGAGGGAAGGGCAAGATGAGATATTAGGGGGAAGTTCTTTGCAGAGAGAGTGGTGAGGGGCTGGAACAGGCTGCCCAGAGAGGGGGTGGATGCCCCATCCCTGGGGGTGTTCAGGGCCAGGTTGGCTGGGGCCCTGGGCAACCTTGTGTAGCTCCAGGCCTGGAGGTTGGTGGCCCTGCCTGTGGCAGGGGATTGGAGCTCTGTGATCCTTGGGGTCCCTTCCAACCCAGACCTGTCTGGGATTCTATGATTTGGGGTGCTCATGCACTGCCTAATGGGTCTCTCAACAGCTCCTCAATAGCCTTACTGGGAGGGCTGGAAGAGGGTTAACATCATTCCCAGCTGATAAATTCCCCATTTCTGACACATGCCTGCATGTGGAGCGTCTGGCAGGACAACAATAACCACCACAAAAGCACCAGCACAGGTGTCACTGTCTGTCGTGAGGGATGTGTCCTGCTCCTCAGATTTTTCAGGAATTAATTGAAAATATATTTGTGGGGTTTTGTTGTAATGATGGTTGCCATGGAAACTGCTCCAGCTACTCAGAAAAAAATAATAAATAGGAAGGGCTCAACAGTGTTGCTGGGGCCATCTGTCCCTTCCATGGAGGGTCATTATGAAGCCATGTACCAACCTCCCCCAGCCAAATCTTCATTTAAGCCCGTGGTGATAAAAGTGCCTGGTGCAATTTATCACAAAGCTTCCCTCCTGAATCACAGTTCCTTTTCTCTGCACTGACATGATAATTTCCTCTCTATCGGTGCAAATTAAATTCTAATGAGGAAACTTCACATTTCAAGGTGATGGAGAGCTTGTCTTCTCTGAGATGCACAGAAGCATCACAGCCGTTGTGGAGGGAGGAGAAGGGGGTCAGTACGAATCAGGGTGCACTAAACAAGAGCACGCTTTCCTTGCCTGTGTCCCTGATGATGCCTCCCAGAGCTAGAGGTGCAGGAGCACTGTGCCAACCTCGGGAAGGCAGTTTTGCTGAGGTGTCTTGTGCTATGGTATTATGTCATCTGGGTGGCTGCGTGTTCCTCTCTGAGCTGAGAGCACAAAACCCACTGAGGATGGAGGTGGTGATCATCAGGACCTGGCTGAATTGCCCTAGATGAGGGCATAAAGGCAAGTACAGGCTGTGAAACCAGGGGTGGCTCTTGGAGGTTTTTGGGTGGCAGGTGACACCATGGTCCTTGCTATGGCAGTGCCTCCAGATCCCCCACATCCCATGGGGGAGGAAGGGGCTGCTTTCACTGGTGCAATTTGATCCAGAGGGTATTTTCAGTTGTGCTTTCTCTGTGACACTGCTAGAGTGGGCATCCCTGCATCTCAGCAATGGGGACTATCCTTTCAGCTCCGTTATCCCCATCATGCAGCCCATCTGATGGCTGAAGGCCTGGGGGTCCCTTAGCAGGGAGCAGGGAGCTGTGTCAGCAGGGGACATCCTTGGCAGGGCAATAGATGCAGGAAATGTGGAGATGGTGGGTTCTGGGGTCTTCCCTGTTCCATGGCTCCACACACTGGTACTGGTGTGGCTGGGGGGATGAGAAGAGTTCAGGTATGGAAATCCACTCTCCACAGGACAGGAACAAATCCCAGTCCCATAGGAGAAAAACACAGGGGAAAACTTCCAAGGAGCCCCCCATCTGAAGCTCAGCAGTATGACAGCTTTTCATTTGGATCCTCTATGGAATGGGAAGGTCTTGCTCAAGGTGCAGAGAGGCTAAGTGACTCTCAGTTTGACTCCAAGCAACTTATTTCCAAGGACACTGCAAGCTGCTAAATCTTCTTCTGCCACAAATTCCCCATCAGAAGTAGCAGGGGGAGCCCAGAGCTTCACCAGTGAGCAGGAGGAGGCTAAACCTCAAAATTATTGGAGCACCCATCCCCAGGGGCTGCTGGGGCTCTGCTTCCAGACTACCCAAGTCTATCAGAATTTGACATTCAGTGTAAAGTCAGGAGCAGGCAGAGACTCAGCTCCAACCAAAAGCACACTGGTATTAGCTTGACCCCTGTAACGTGAGTCTGTGGCGCCCGTGTGACACTGCACATCAGAGTTATCTCTGACATCTGCTGGGACACAGGGCCAAAGCCACCCTCAGTGGAAGCAGCAGGGCTTTATTTGACTCAGTGGCCTTTACTCCAGGGTTGCTTTTGGCCCCAGGAATGTAAGTTGCTGCCTCCATAGCATTATTTTCTGGATGCCTGTCTGTAGCTGTAGCTGTGGTTTTTTGGATGGCAGTTTGTATCCTGTGTACACTGAAACTGCACAGTGAAGCTCAAGCCAGAAGATACCAAGAAGAAAGAGAAAGATATGAGGTCCTGGAAAGAAGGTGGTCACTAAGCCATTGTTTTTCTAGGACTGCTAATTCCAAGTAATCTCAATTGTAAACAAAGTTTGCAGCAGTCATAGGAAAGAAGGAAAGTATGTGATTGAACTCTATCCCTCCTTGGAGAAATGCAGCTGCTGGGGTGTCCTGGAAATCTTTTCCTGGAAGGAAATCATTCGTTGTTCTGGAGAAGTTGCTTAAAAGTTGCTTGGAAGACCTGGATCTGTGACTGCTGCAGAGTGCTCAGACCTGTCCTGGTGCTGGGGAGACTGATATGCCTTTGGCTACATGAGGAGCAGCAAAGTCCTCAGGGGTGCCCAAGGGGTGTTAAGTCCATGCCCTGGTGTGTGTGTATGCAGTGGTTGTCTCTTTGTACAATAGGAACCCTCTGATTTCCATGAGGCTTTAAGTTGGCACAGTTTACACATCACTCTGGCTGATAAGGTCATTGGAGCCAGACAAGGTGAAGCTCTGCTGCACCAGTATGTGCCCTGGCTGCACACAGGCATGGGATAACAGTGAGAGCCACAGACCAGCCAAACACTGCTGAACTTGCATGAGCTATGTTTGGAATGAGCCAGGCAGGACAGACCAATTTAGGTAATTAAGTAATAAGCTTATGTATAATGGCCCTGCACACCCAGTGTGTAGAGAAGCCAAGCAAACCTAGCCAAAGAAAAAGGAATGGAGGGGAATCATGGTGGGGGGGAATGAGTGCAAAGACATTGAGTGAAAGGATGTGTCCTCAGGCCCAGGCACTGGTGAGGCAGGAGCCTGAGGCTGGGGTTTGGTAGAGGACACTGCCAGCACTCCATGCCCTCCTGGTTTATCTTTTGGGAATGCCACTTCCAAGCTGGCAAACAAACTTTCTGTGACTTCAAACCCCCCTTCTCGTTCTGTCAAGGCTCCAGTTCCTCTTCCATTGGTTGCAAAGGAGCAGAAGGACTTCTTTTTCACTTAAGTGTTGTGATTTCCAGGGAAGAAAGCAGAGGCAGGAGCTCTGTTCCTGCTGGATCTCCTCCGTGGCCTTGTGCACATCATGGTACAACTTCCCAGTACAAGAATTAATGAGGAGAAATTTGCTTGCCCTGCCTTGCTGAGTCCCAGGAGGGCAGCCTTTGGCTGGGATGATGCAGACACCTTTTCCAAGTCACAGTGCTGCACTCTCAGCCTCTTAACTTGGGAAAAGGAAACGTGCTTTGGCATTCCTCTAGGAAAGGCTGTGGACACACACTTCAGGAGTACAGCTCTGCACATGCATGTTCCCTGGGTTTCTGGAGGCACCTGGGGGTTGATACACCTACCCATGTGCCTGGCTGCTGCAGGGGCACAGAAACACACTGCTTTTTCATGTGAGGACTAGACAAAGGTGCCAGGCTTGTTCCCTGAGACCTGGACCCAAACCAACAGCCTGGCAGGAGGAGAAGGGCTTTCCTCACACAAGGTCACAGTCTGTGCTGGTGTAAAGCAGAACAGCCCCATGAAGGAACAAGCACTTACTCTCTTGTGTATGGAATGGGGGCTGCAGCAAGGGAAACTCTGGTTTTTTATATCCCTGGATTTGCAACAGACTTTAATCCAGCAGGATGAATGATTTATCTTCTGAAAGAGAGGATGATGCATTTTTTTTCCTGTTTACCTGTTTACAGACAGCTGCTCACTGCAACGATGCAGTGTTTTGTTCCACCATGTTTCCCTTCCTCTTCCTCTTCCTCTTCCTCTTCCTCTTCCTCTTCCTCTTCCTCTTCCTCTTCCTCTTCCTCTCCCTCTCCCTCTCCCTCTCCCTCTCCCTCTCCCTCTCCCTCTCCCTCTCCCTCTCCCTCTCCCTCTCCCTCCTCCTCATGTCTCTGTACTTCCTACATCTTTGCTCTCCCATTGATGCTCTTCTGAGATCGTTCTCATACCCAGCCTTTGCTTCATGGGTCAGCCTCTCTGTGACTTTCATCCTGACTCACCAGGATGCCTTTCTCAATCTCATAACAATTTCTCCCTCATTGCACCTCTTCATTTATCTGCTGACATTGTTATCTTCTATTTGGCTCTGAAACCCATCCAGAGTGGTGGTTATGGGAAGGATTGACTCAGGAATGAGCCAGGCTCAAGGCTCTCTCACTTGGGAGAAAGTACATCTAAGAGAACTTGGCTTTCTAACTCCTCTGCAGTTTTCCTGCAGTTCCTTAGAGATATTTTTAAACCATGAGTGAAGATGACTGGATTTAATATGGCAATGCTGACAATGCAAGAAAGTTTCAAAATTCAGCTGTTCTCATTCTTAGGGAAATGAGAGCACAGAAAGCTGATCCCTGTGTTATTTCTTTAAAGACCACAGGCTTTGATTTTCTTCCAGTTACAAGGAGGAAGCTGCAGACACACGGATGCTCAACTGACAACTCTCTGTTCTCCAGGACAGAAAGTCTCTACCTGGAGTGCCCCAGTAAATGGAGGGTTTGATTCCCAGGATGACTGAACTTGGACCTGGGGGTCCTGGTGGGTGACAGGGTGGCCATGAGCCAGCAGTGTGCCCTGGGGGCTGAGAGAGACAATGGGATCCTGGGGGCATCAAGAGGAGTGTGGCCAGCAGGTCACAGGAGGGGATCCTCCCCCTCTGCTCTGCCCTGCTCAGGCCACACCTGGAGTGTTGTGTCCAGTGCTGGGCTCCCTGGGATCAAACAGACAGGGATCTCCTGGAGAGAGTCCAGAGGAGGCTACGGAGATGATGAAGGGCCTGGAGCATCTCCCCTGTGAGGAAAGGCTGAGTGAGCTGGGGCTGTTCAGCCTGGAGAGAAGCCTGAGAGGGGATCTGATTAATGTTTATCAATATCTGAAGGATGGGATGCAGCGGGAATGGGCAGCCCCTTTTCAGTGTCTGTGGGGACAGGACAAGGGGCAATGGCTGCAAGTTGGAGCACAGGGAGTTCCACACCAACATGGGGAAGAACTTTTCCCCAGTGAGGGTGAGGGAGCCCTGGGACAGGCTGCCCAGGGGGTGTGGAGTCTCCTTCTCTGGAGAGATTCCAGCCCTGTCTGGACACCGACCTGTGTGACCTGTCCTAGGGACCCTGCTTTGGCAGGGGGTTGGACCCCATGGGCTCTGGAGGTCTCTTCCAACCCCTGTGATTCTGTGACTCTGTGATTTTCAGGCACTCAGACCACAAGATCTGAAATATGAGATTTGTGTCATAAAACAAGACACGAACAGCTGGGTGGTGTTATTGACACACTGGGTGAAGATGCTCCCAAGCCTCCCCTCAGCTCCCCAAGCTAAATACTCTTGCCTTTTCCTGCATGCATCTAAAAAAGGAAAGAGAACTTGACAGCTGGCAGGGCAGCATCTCAGACCTGTCTGTGATTAGCCAGCAAAGGCCATTTCCCAATGCTTTGTCCACTCAATTGTTTCAGATTACTGGGACAGGATGAATGACACTGGGAAGTTATGAGCCTGGAAACAATCTGTGGTGGATGTAAATCCAGTTCTGAACAACAGTTCAACATGTCCATGGGCAGGAGGCTCCCCAGAGCTGCCAAAAACCACCTTGTTGGTTTGATGTGGATGGTGATTCAGCTTGACCAACACTTATGGTGAAACTTCCATCGAGCAGGAAAAGCCCTCAAAATAGGTGAAAAAAGGCATCATTTTTCATTACTTTAAACCACAGCTTTAAAAAAACCCCCAACAACAACAACAAAAGCCATTTTAACATTGAATCCTTAGAAATGGAAACTAAAGGTCACCACATCTGTTCCAAACCCCAAGCTTTCTGCCATGACAACTCCTTTGAAGTGCCAAGGAAAAGGTGAAGAGACACCCAACTTTCAAGGTCTTTTATGTTCATTTTATGTAAAGCCTTGGCTGGAATTCTTTGCCAACATTCAAAAGCTCAAAGACCTTCCTTGATGAGGGTTGCTGACTCAAATCAGCATCTCCTGCTTACTGGTCTTAAATGGCCACCAGAATTTTGTGGGAAATATTTTACTTGCATGAATACATGTGTAAGTAGATCCCATGAGATGCAAAAAAAAAACTAGACAGTGTAGCTTCTCCATGAATTAAACAAAAAATAAGTCCATCCCATGCAGTCAGATGAATTTTATTACCTTGTGAAAAATTACTGAGCTGTGTATATCTGTATTAACTTATATCCCAGTTCCAGACACACAAGGAATTAGAGGACTTCAACATTTCTTGTTCATACTCTTCTGATAAGAATGTATTTTTGGAACATTTACATTTCCAAATAAGGAAAATGCTAATAACAGAAATCTCTGAATTATCTACTGTTCTCCTCAAGAATTTTTTTTTTTTGCCCATTTTTTTCTCAGTCTCTTTGTTCCACAAGGGAAGCATAGCAATTAGAGCTGATTGTGTGACTGGTAAATTATCAACTACTAACTTCCATTCTACAATGCTCTTGAAAGACAGCTTTGATTGTAGAGCCCAAGCTCCCAGCTCAGGATGTCTGGGGTCCAAGGGCTTGTACAAGGCCACTCTGAACCCTGAGGAATCTCTAGCTTTCTCTGAGATTTGCTAATTTTCTGGGTAATAAACAGCATTACTGAAATTAAATGTGAAGACATTAACCTTTGCTGTGGTGTAACTACTGCTCTGATCAGGAAGGATGGTCCTGAGATGTGCAGTGAATTACAGCTGCCACAAATTTGTTTAGATCATACCAAACTGATCTAATTTCCTCTTTGACAGAGCAAGAGAGAGTAAAGAGATAAGGGAGAGCAGGAAAAAGTCATTTATCTTGAACTTAGGAAGGCTTTTGTGTTGCCTTATACGGCATTTTCCTAAGTCAGCTCTGGAAACAAGGTCTAAGGATAAATACTGAAAGGCACAAAATTGGTTGTAAAACCATATTGGGGAGAGATTCAGGGCTCACTGCCAGACTGGTGTTACTGGAGCAGCTCAGCACTGCTCACTGTTGTTCTTAATAGCTGGGGAAAGGAAGGGAAGGGAAGGGAAGGGAAGGGAAGGGAAGGGAAGGGAAGGGAAGGGAAGGGAAGGGAAGGGAAGGGAAGGGAAGGCTGTGAAAGCCCCATCACCAAGGATTTTGGAGGACAGCATAGACAAAGTTCTCTCAGAAACAGGTAGATAAGCCCTCCTCTGACAGACGTTTCAAGATCTTCATCAGGTTTACTTTCTTTAGTTGTCTTATTAATCCCTGTCTTTGGCAAAACTCCAAGAAGATGCTTAACAATAGCACTGGAGAGAATTGTTTGCTATTTTTCCTTATTTGGTGTATAACAACAAATCTTTGTGACAAAACTTGTCCCAAGGGGCTCAGAGCCTGTCTGCATTTGCTGATTCAGGCAAGACCCCAGACTGAGGATCCTGGTTTCCTCCCTGGTTCTCTGTGTCCTCCCGTACAGGAGCTGCAGGTAGAGCCTCCAGCATCATCCCCCATTCTTGGCCTTTACATGCTTTAATTTTTTTGCTGAGTGACTTCAGCCACACAGACATTTCCTCAAGCTGGGGCACCTCTTGCTGTGCAAAAAGGCACATCCATTCACATCACTTATTAATGTTTATCAATATCTGAAGGATGGGATGCAGGGGGAAATGGCCAGCCCCTTTTCAGTGTCTGTGGGGACAGGACAAGGGGCAATGGCTGCAAGTTGGAGCATAGGAAGTTCCACACCAACATGGGGAAGAACTTTTCCCCAGTGAGGGTGAGGGAGCCCTGGGACAGGCTGCCCAGGGGGGTGTGGAGTCTCCTTCTCTGGAGAGATTCCAGCCCCGTCTGGACACCGCCCTGTGTGACCTGTCCTAGGGACCCTGCTTTGGCAGGGGGTTGGACCCCATGGGCTCTGATATCCCTTCCAACCCCTGTGATTCTGTGATTCTATGATTCTATGATCAGAAATTAATACCTTTATAGCACCTCAAGACCCCTGAGCAGCAGACGCAGGAACACAGAGAAATGAGCAGGAGAACCTCACCAGAACGCTGGTGCTCAGTGCAGAGCAGTAGGAAGGCCCCCACCATGTAGCAGAGAAAGAATCAGGTGAGGCTTCCAAGTCCCTCTCTCAGCAGCATAGACTAGACGTCCCCTTTATAGCCCCCAAAAGACTCCACACTTCAGTGTAACACATCAAACGTAGGACCCTTGGTTCAAGAACACCTCAGAATACAATTTACATAAAGCAGCAACCAAGACACACAGGAGCTGCTGTCAGTGCCTGGAAATCTCACCCATCCTCATCGGTGCAGCCAGCACAGCCCACAGGAGTGCTCCACAACTTTAGGTTCCATATACAAATAAATTCCCAAGACCAGACCAGAGCCTCAGTGACATCAGTATAAATCAGAGCTATGGAGCTATGAAGGCATGAAATGAGATCAGAAGGAGCCCTGGAGCTCTTTCCCATGCCCAAGACCTGCCCCTGGTTCCCTGTCAGACTTGAAGTGAGATCTCGCTTGCAGCGTGTGCTCTCACTGGCATAATGCCACCATCAGACTTTCTGCAGCAATCAACCATCCAGTAACTCATTACTTCCAAATCATTAAATTATTTCCTTCTAATCCAATTAGTCACATAAGCACAGAACAATCCATCCCACCCTCTCCTATGGGGTGTTTGAGCAGGCGGCTCCATACTGGCTCAGTGAGGATGGGAGCGTTAGCTCTGGGCTGGCTGGCAGCCTGCTAGGGGCATGCAGGCACTGAGTGGGGATGACACAGTATGGTCACAGGGCCACCTGCAACACGCAGCATCCTGAAGACTCATAGAATCACAGAATCATAGGGGTTGGAAGGGACCTCCAGAGCCCATAGGGTCCAACCCCCTGCCAAAGCAGGGTCCCTAGGACAGGTCACACAGGTCGGTGTCCAGACGGGGCTGGAATCTCTCCAGAGAAGGAGACTCCACACCCCCTGGGCAGCCTGTCCCAGGGCTCCCTCACCCTCACTGGGGAAAAGTTCTTGCCCATGTTGGTGTGGAACTTCCTCTGCTCCAACTTGCAGCCATTGCCCCTTGTCCTGTCCCCACAGACACTGAAAAGGGGCTGGCCATGTCCCCCTGCATCCCATCCTTCAGATATTGATAAACATTAATCAGGTCCCCCCTTAGTCTTCTTCTCTCCAGGCTGAACAGCCCCAGCTCACTCAGCCTTTCCTCACAGGGGAGATGCTCCAGGCCCTTCATCATCTCTGTAGCCTCCTCTGGACTCTCTCCAGGAGATCCCTGTCTTTTTTATCCCAGGGAGCCCAGCACTGGACACAACACTCCAGGTGGGGCCTGAGCAGGGCAGAGCAGAGGGGGAGGATCCCCTCCTGTGACCTGCTGGCCACACTCCTCTTGATGCCCAAACTCGTGTGTTTTGTAGTCACCTCTGTGCTGTCTCCATTTCAAATCATCCTCCTTCTTCCTCTCCTGGTTCCTGCTTTTTGTCTGGCTTTCTAGGTGCCTGCACCTCGTGCTCTCAGTGTGGGACTCACGTGAGGCATGCTGTGCCAGCTTGTGTGCCCAGGTGCTTGCAAAGCCCGTAGCTCTGGCTGGAAATCAGCCCAACCTCTGTGAGTGCAGCTGGGTGGAGCTCTGCTGCTGTGTCTCCATTGTAACTGAGCTGGGACTGCAGGGAGAAGAGACAGCCTGGGGTTGTCTCCATCCCCCCAGGGCACCCTTCCAAGAAGGGAGGTCCAACAGCACAGGGTGCAATGCAGGGGGGACCCCAGGGTCCAGGCTGCAAGGCTGCAGCAGTACCTCTACCATGCCAGCTGGTGTATGCCCACTTGTGCTACAGTGAGATGCAGCAGAAGCACACCCATAGACTAGCCCACATGGATACCAAGCCCCCTTCTGAGCCTATCAATGTGTCTGCAGCCTTCAGCAAGGGAAGTGCTTGCCTGGGCTGAATTCCAGGCTAAGGAAAACATCCTGCAGTCTGGAATTGCCAGACCCACTTCAGCACCCGGTGTGGCACAGCCCCAGCCCTGCTGCAGGGCTGCTCTGGGCAGCCAGCACGAGGCATGTCTCACCCATGAGAGGGAGAGGCACTTCCCAGGGCCTTTTCCAAGGACCACACAGCCCCAGACACCAGAGGGTGAAAAGGAGACATCTACAAGGTATTTTTCCCTACCTACATTTTATTATTTTTAACATCTACACAGGGCTTCCTCGACCCTCCCAGGATCCCCTGTGATCCTGTGTAAGCCCCAAATGGACCCCCCCCCCCCCCCCCTTAGCTAGGGGCTTTAGCAACTTCTACCCATTTTCACCAGATGCTCCCCATTTCACTGCCTCTTCACAGTGTCTCTGTGGTGCTTCTCCTGACCCTCTCCCTCATCAGCAGCTCCAGGCTGGTCCTTCAGGCAATGGCAGCAGGGGGGAATGGGGGGGGAATGGGGGGGGAATGGCTCCCAGCTTGAGTGAGGAGCTGCTGGGAAACCTCCAAGCACAACTGGGATGCTGCGAGTGTTGAAAGTTTACATGGGCTCAGGAGGCAGCTGGAAAACTTCACAGAGAGAAATGCATTTAGCCCACCTGTAACTCAGCAAACCCCAAAGGCACAAACCAGTGAGGAAATTAACTGGGGGACCATCTCCTTCCTCCCCCTGTTCACAACCCCAGGACCCACACCTGCCTCCTGTTGTAGGGCATACCCTTGGTCTGCCCTCACTTTGCACTCTTAAGGAGCTGGAGCTGTTCTCACTATCTGCCAGGCCGGTGTATAATGAGCTTTCAGCTTATTGTTACTAAGTGGAAAGGCACAATTAAAGCCCATTAGCTACCATGACATCACCAGTTTGGAGGAAAGGCTCTGTGCTGGGCAGGAAGGGGTCAGGACAGCCATACAGTCTGCAAGGATGCCAGCAGGCCCTGGGAAGCGATTTCTGGTCATGTAAGGAGGTTGGCAACACCCCATTCCTAAAACAAAACCCCCCCTGCTTTTCACAAACACTCTGTGTGCTGGGGATGTGCAGGGATTCACCCCCCTCCACAGCTCAGAGGGGCTGTGATGCCTTTCACCCTCTAACTCATGCACTGGGGTGCAGAAGCCAGAGCAACACGATGTGTTCCCCGATGGAGAAGACAGAGCCTGCTGGGTTTCCTTCCCTTCTGGGGCAGGCACAGGCAGCTGGCAGCAGGACAGCACCCAGCTGCTTCATGTCAGCACAGGAGCAGCCCTGCTGCTGGCACCCTGCGCCGCGGCGGCCGAGTGCGTGCCACGACCAGGCAGCAGCACAGACCCCGTGGGGGTTTCTTGAACTTTGGCTGTCCTCACCCCCCTTTTTTTTTTTGTTTTCTTATTTTTTTTCTGGGGTCATGTTTCTCCAGGGCAGAGGTCCCATCACTGCTCTCAATGCCATTTGGGTTGTGGTGGCCGAGCAGCGATGCTCTGCCCACAAACGGCAGGAGCTGTGTGCAGCTTCGGGGCTTTCAGGATCTCCAAGCAGCAGCTTGGGACCAGTCTGAAATCAGACACTCTGCCCACCCTCCTCCTGTGTGCAGCGGGGCTGGCATCTCAGGGCACAGCCCCAGCTCTCCCCAGTGTGAGATGGCTCTCCTTTATGGGAGCCAGGGATTGCCTTAAAAAGTCATGTGAGCTGGGAAAAGGGTTTGGGCTGGGGTTTTTTCATGGATACATGCTGAAATCTTCAGTTTGTTTGCACTGAGGAGCTGCTCTCTTAGGTCACTATTGTGCTTTCAACTGTGAAAGCCTTTCCTTTTCCTTTCCCTTTCCTTTCCTTTCCTTTCCTTTCCTTTCCTTTCCTTTCCTTTCCTTTCCTTTCCTTTCCTTTCCTTTCCTTTCCTTTCCTTTCCTTTCCTTTCCTTTCCTTTCCTTTCCTTTCCTTTCCTTTCCTTTCCTTTCCTTTCCTTTCCCTCCACCCTCCCCCACCTTCCTCCCTTCCTTCCTCCCTCCCCTCCCTCCCTTTCCTTCCTTCCTTCCTTCCTCCCTCTCTCCCTTTCCTCCCTCCCTTCCTTTCCTTCCTTCCTTCCCTCCCTTCCTTCCTCCCCTCCTTCCTTCCTTGATGCCCCTCGAGCAGCCCTGGCTCCTGCCCTGGGGAAGGGCATTAAGACAGGAGATTCTCCTAACAGCTGGGAAGATTTTCTTCCCCACCACCATACAACAGGAGTTCCACAGTCCAGAGCAGCTCAGGGCTGAGGGCAGCAAGCCAAGCCCCAAGTAAATCACAGGGAGTTTCCTACAGGGGCCCAGATTGCACCCAAAGAAATTGTGCAGTTGCCCCTCTGCTCTGGGTGAACGTGTTCAGAGCCCTGATGGGGTTTCATCAGTCTCATGGGAGATTTGCAGCTTCTCCCAGGCTGAGAAGAGGCTCTGCCCACACCTCTGCCACCCAGGGTCTGGGTTCAGGGAGGTGAGGAGCTGATGGGATGGGAATCAGTCTCTGCACTGTCAGATCTCTGCTCCCAGAGGAAGAAATATGGTGCTTTTCTTGCAGCGAGAGAATAGCTGGTCTCCAAGATGCTCTTCTGGCATGTAGAAAATTGATGCACTCAGTGCAGAGCTGGAGATCTGAGCTGGCCAACTCTTGTTCCTAAATCTAGTTAAACACATTGCCCTGTTTCAGTAATTAATTACATTCTTGGTTGCTAGAGAGGGGCCTCAGAAACACTGCACAGGGATCTCAGTGTCAATTTTTAGATCAGACAGCACAAATTGGCAGCAAATACTTAGGTGGGACTAAGATTGCACTAGTCTCAAGAGAAAGGCATGAGGGATACCTGCTAAATACTTTTATACCTCCTGCTGCACAAGCAGAGCTGCTGGTGTGTGTGTAGCATGGGAGATGCCACAAGCTGGGCAGGGCAGAGGTATCTGACATCCAGCCCTTCAGCTGCCAGCTCCTAGCTGTGAAATGCCTGCTGCTCCTGAAGAATTTCTGAGGTCCCATTCATCATGGAGAAACTGTGTCACCACCTTTCTCAAAGCCATGTGGATTTTGGGCAGGAAAATGTTGCAATGTCTCTTGTCTGCCTGTGATTTACCCCAGAGGTCACACACAGCCATGCACAACCATCACAAGACAGAGGGATGCATTAAAGTCAAAATCTATCCCATTGCAAAGGGGATGTCACTTGCATTTATGGGAAGGCATTCAGTGGCTCTGGCACGAGTGAGTCTCTGTTGGACATCTTCAAAAGTCAGAAAAAAAGACAAGATTCCTTAATCAAATTCTTCCCAAAAGCACAGAGCACAAGATTAGAAAGCCACACTTCTTGAAATGCTGGAAGGAAGGTCAGCTCTCCCTAGGCAAGGGGTCCTGTTACACATGAGGGAAACCAGAAGGAGATGGAGTTATCAGGTCAGAAATCAGGCTTCAGAAAAACAAAGGTTGTTAATAAGCATCTAGGAGCAGCAGGAGCAATGCAGCCCCAGAGAATCCCAGAATCCCAGGGGTTGGAAGGGATCTCAAGAGCCCATGTGGTCCAACCCCCTGCCAAAGCAGGGTCCCTAGGACAGGTCACACAGGGCGGTGTCCAGACGGGGCTGGAATCTCTCCAGAGAAGGAGACTCCACACCCCCTGGGCAGCCTGTCCCAGGGCTCCCTCACCCTCACTGGGGAAAAGTTCTTCCCCATGTTGGTGTGGAACTTCCTATGCTCCAACTTGCAGCCATTGCCCCTTGTCCTGTCCCCACAGACACTGAAAAGGGGCTGGCCATTCCCCCTGCATTCCATCCTTCAGATATTGATAAACATTAATCAGGTCCCCCCTTAGTCTGCTTATCTCCAGGCTGAACAGTCCCAGCTCACTCAGCCTTTCCTCACAGGGGAGATGCTCCAGGCCCTTCATCATCTCTGTAGCCTCCTCTGGACTCTCTCCAGGAGATCCCTGTCTTTTTTATCCCAGGGAGCCCAGCACTGGACACAACACTCCAGGTGGGGCCTGAGCAGGGCAGAGCAGAGGGGGAGGATCCCCTCCTGTGACCTGCTGCCCACACTCCTCTTGATGCCCCCAGGATCCCATTGTCTTTCTCAGCCCCCAGGGCACACTGCTGGCTCATGGCCAACCTGTCACCCACCAGGACCCCCAGGTCCTTCTCCACAGAGCTCTTCTCCATCAGTCACCTCCAGCTTGTACTGATTCCAGCAGTTATTCCTTCCCAGGTGCCAGACTCTCCACTTGCTTTTATTAAACCTGGGCATACTGTAAATAGAGCAAAGATGTCCAAGTACCATCCTTGGGTGCCTCCTAACAAAGCCCCAGCAGTCCCCTGTGACTTCTGTAGCCCTTCCTCCTATGCTGGGGGTCATATAACCTCCTGAGAGACTTGATTTTCATGGAGTGCCAATACCTAGTGAACACCAGGCTAATCAGATTCAAGAGATGTTTTATATTCAAGTCTTGTTTTTAAATGGCTTATAAAGAGTTAATGATTAAAAGATGCTCTGACCACATTACAGACATGCCTGTGTTAGCCATGCTTTATGTGCTCTGCAGAGAACAGCATTAGAGATCCTTTATAGGGAGTTTTTGCCCTGTTGGATTCCATCAAAAACACTAACAAACAATCCTCCGTGTTTATTAACACTTTGTAAATTTATTAACACTTTGTAAAATATCTATAAATGGAACTTTAATATATAGCATGGCCCAGAGCAGCCTCCTAAATAAAAAGGCATTCAAAGTCCCAGGCGCTGCTGCAGGCATTGGCAGCGGTGTGTGCGAGTCCATGGACTGGGGCCAGATGTCATCAGGGCAGCTCTGGGGTTTCTCTGATATGCAGCACAAGGCTTGATGAATGATGCTTTCTTTCTGAGTTTGAAAATATTTTGTTTTGCTGCAGAGGTGTTTGGAAACCCAGGTTTTCTTCTTGCATGCTGAAAGGAGAATAGAATAAAATAGCCCAAAGCCTTCTTTGCTCAGCGCTGTCACTGGTGGTGGGTTTGAATGTACACACTGTCTTCAACTCCGTGACTCAGAGCTTTTCCCTCTCCCCAAAGTTGAAGTGGGACCCACAGATGGAGCTCAGGCTGCAGGATTTAGCTCAAAGTTGATGATCAGAAACACAGGAGAGCTGCAATAGCTTCCTAAGCTAAGCCTGAGTTATGCAACCACTGAATTGCACATCAGGCTTCATCTCTTGCAGCTGGCCCTTCCTTAGCAGTCAAGCTGGAGCCTGCAAAGGTCTGAGCACTGTGGCTTGGGAGATTTTTGGGAGCTGTGGAATTGCTCAGCTCCATTGGAGCAGAATGCTTCAGCTCCCCTCACTCCACTTGAAATCCCTCTCACAAGCGCAAACACACAGGCAGCTCTGAGCTGCTTCCAGTGGGGCTTTGCAAAGGGGCTGACCTTCTCAAGCCACTGAGGCTCTAACAGGTGTCCTGATTTTGTCATGGACAGAGTTAATTTTCTCCCCAGCAGCTGGTACAGAGCTGAGTTTGGGATTTAGGATGAGAACAATGTTGATAACACGCTGATCCTTCAGCTGTCACCAAGAAGTCAAGGACTTTTCAGCTTCTCATCCGGCCCTGCCAACAGGAAGGTGGGGGGGAGGGTAAGGAGCTGGGAGGGGACACAGCCAGGACAAGTGGCCCAAGCTGACAAAAAAGGATATCCCACACCATATGATGTCATACTTGGTATATAACTGTGGGGTTTACCAGGAGGTGGGGCAGCTCAGGAGCAAGCCATGCATCGTCTTCAGGTGGTGAGAAATTGTGCTGTTTTGCTTTATTATTATAATGATTATTACTATTATTACTAATCATCTTCCTTTTCTGTCCTGTTAAACAGTCTTTATCTCAACCCAGGAGTTATACTCTTTTATTTTCTTCCCATTTTGGATTCTCTCCCCCATCCCACTGGGAGGGGAAGTGACCGAATGGCTGTGGGGTTGTTCCAGCTGCCATCCAGGTTAAACTGTGACAGCAGGTTTTTCCTCTGGAAATCAGGTGAGAGAGGCTGATCCACAGGAGAAGCATCATCTCAGTGGCAAAGAACATGCCAGATGCTTCTCTATGCTCCAATTCAAATATTTACTCTCTTTTTTTTTTTTCCCCTTCTGCTTTCTCAGTTCAGCTCTGTCCATCTTTTGATTGTTCAGGCTCACTAATTCCATGTATTCAGTGGTGGGTTTCCTTAAAAAATGCCTAGGGGACTGATACAACCAGGTTGTGGACAGAAAAGCATCCAGTGATTATCCAAAGACATAGATTTCTGGTCTTTTAATATGAAGCAGAGAATTGCTTCTATTTACAGAGAAAATAGCTCAGAATTCCTATAGAGGGTTGTGCAAATTTACATTCCCATGGTGTCGCCTTTTCTGCAAGCATTTCACATCTACACATCCCTGTAATTTAGAAACCCCTTGACCCTACACATTCTCTATTGCTTTGCCATCCTTTTGCCCCCTCATCCCAAGAGCAGGAATTTCCTGCCAGCGCCTGCAGAGCAGAGCCAGGATGGAGCCTTTGCACAGACCCAGCTTCCCTCCTCCTCCCAGACATCCCCAGCACCCTTCCTCCAGCAGCAGCCAGAGCCTGCTGCTACATTAACAGTTAATAACGGGGCAGCAGTAAGGAAACAACTTGACAATAAATTTGCTCTAATTGGACAGGAATGTTGCCAGGTAACCTCCTTCTCCTTTCCCAGCTGGGCTCTTCACTGCTCAGCAAGGCTCCCCCCGCTTTGAGGGCAGCCCTGTTTCCATTAACCACTCCAGGATGCTCATCGTGGAGGCTTACTCCATCAAGGCTCTCAGGGTCATCTACTCATCGGATCAAGGCTGAACCAACACCACATGCACCTGACAAAGCTTGGGAGCACAGAGGTGAAGGGATTTATTACCCTGGTAATGCAAAAAAGCATCTGGAAACCTTGAAACAACCCCAGACCAGGTTACAGTTACTGCAGCAGGAAGCATCACGGGTTGGGAACCGGCAGATGGTCCATCATCCTGACAGCAGCAGCTCTGTGGGCTGCAGCCAGAGAGCTTTGGCCTGCAATATAAACCCTGTGAGATGCTGAAAGCTTCTTGAGGGATGCGGAGCATCCTGGTTTCATGCTGGCTTCAACAGAGAAGACTGCACATGGCACCAGGCAGTGCCTGAAGAACCTCTGAAGAACCTCTGGGTGTTTTTAAGTGTGTGAACTGGGTCACCACCTTCAGCGTGGCAGCTAGCACGCTGACATGGTGTATGGAGGCTTGTTCCAAGCACGACTGGAGCCCCAATGTCTTGGCACAATTAATCCCAGCACCACAGACAAGCACAAAAAGAAATCTAATTTCATCAGTGGACGTTGCCATACATACACACACATGAAAAAGCTCCTCAGTGGATATTGAAAGCAGAACCTCCACTGCCAAAAATCAAGGTCCACTTGGGTTACAGAAAAGCACCACCCATGGAAGTGACTCCAACCACACTGATGGCAGGAGCTCTGCTGGACTCTGCAGCTTGGGACGTGTCTCAGAGCTCTTTGTGCAGAGGGGTTAAACAGAGCAGGTTTGCTCCTCTGAGAAAGATAACCCAGGCTCTGCCCATGGGATGTGGGTCTCTTTCCTCCCTTTGAAGATCCCATCCATGAGGTGGGAGCAATTAGGAGTAATTAGTGTGAGATGATGGTTATGGTCACCAAGACCACCATTAGCATTTATTTTGAATGGGAATATAGTCCCAGAAGCTTATAGAAAATAACTTCCTCCATCTCCTGCCTCATTCATCTTCCCATATGTCAAATGTCTGGTTACTGGCATAAAAGAAATGGGGTGATTATGTCCTGGGTATCCAGGAAAGGAGGAATTCAGCACCCAGAACGCCATAAGACAATGGGTCAGAGCAAGGTGTTGTGTGTACCAGACTTCATCAACGTGCATTTTACAGCCTCTTGTCAAAAAATGACCTTTATCTTCAATAGAACAGACAAAGGGAGAGTAAGAAACACAGCTCCACCTATGTCATACTCTGCAGTGGATAACAAGAAGGAAAACAAAAAAAGTTTTCCTGGAAATCTCTTATTTTAGTGATACCCATAATTGTCCATTGCAGAATTGCTGGGTTTTTCTTTCTAGTTAGGCATTTTCCCTGGGTTATAAATACATCATAAAAGTGCCAGATCATAAAGTTTACAAGTTATGTGAGGGCCGACTTACTGTGTAATTACCTTGTTTTTGCTCTTGGGCATTGCTGTCTTCAACTGTTATTCTGCAAGATCTCGTGGGCAGCAGGACCAGCCAGAAAAATACAAATATAAGCAAGAAAGAGGAGGTGTCCTGGTATTTGGTGGCTCAGTTCCGATATAAACAGTGCTGGGATTAGGCAGACGTGCTGGAACGCTGAGGGACTCAGGGTCAGAGTGAAAATCCCCTGGTTTTCACATTCATACACCCCAAACCACACAAGTGCAAGTTTCCCATCTTCAGCTTGAAACCTCAGAGCTCCTGTAGCCAAAAATGGGACAACTGACAAATAGGAACTCGACCAAGAGCTGCTGCAGAAAGACTGGCCAGAAAAGAACAAGGGAAACATTTCCAAATAGAGAAATGTGCAAAAGCTTCACTGCTGAAGACAAGGAGAATATTTGCAATGTTATCCTAACCAAATATGCCACTCAGGGCTCTCTCCTTTATCACAGTTATTTTAGTGGTGTCGAGTCAGGGTCAAAACGAAGTTTAAAAAAATCAGAATTTTACTTTCCAGACAAGGCTGTTTTCCCAGTGAAATACAGACTTTGCTTAACTTGCCTGTCTACAGATCACCCTCAATGCAGAGGCATCATTAGATGTAGGGCTGGCTGTTCACTGCTTGCTTTTTCCCCCTCCCAGTCTGGTTAATAATTCCTATGTAATTGGCTAGTTCATGAAATAAATGGCATCCCACCTCCTCACCAAAATCCCACTGGAAATTTCAGGTGGAACAGCTCCGTTTTGGTAATGTTAGAATGGGCAGAGCTTTACAATCAGCTGCTCTGAGTTATTTTAGCTATGAGGATGCCACTAGCTCTGTCACTAATAAATTGTGGGCTGGGCATAAGTACTGTGTTGTTATGCAGTATAATGGGTTGCAGCTATAGGAAGAGCAGTGTGGCACAGGGAGGCATAAGAGATCTCCACAGTGCTATTAAATAACAAAATGACCCTGAAATCAAAATCAAGCACAGCATGCCACAGCCTGATGCAGCACCTATTAAAACCAAGAGAGATTCTTAATTAAGGGTGGTGGATGGGGACAGTGATCCTGCAACACAGCTCAGCAGCCCTTGTGGGGGGAAGTGCTTAATTTCATGAGCAGGTTTAAGTGCTGTTCCCTTCAGTAGGACATCAGCACATCTTTAAGCGTCTCTGCAGCAGATGATGGATGTAAGCAGGGGTTCAAGTCCTCTGCTAAACTGGGGGCCTTGGAATGATGTTTCTGGGAGACAGAAGGATGTCGGTCTTGCAAAACAGCAGGATCCTTTTGATGCCTCCACGTCCTCTAAAGGCACCCCATGTGGAGAGGTTCTATTAGGTTTGACGTGTTAGAGCTGTTATGGGGCTGAAGAAGCTTGGGTTTGGTCTTAACGAGACCTTTTAAATGAAAAGTGAACACTTAGTTTCACATTTTATGTCACAGAACTGCTTGGAGGTTGGAGAGAGACCCATGAATCATAATTTTAGAGTAGCAGAATAGGATTTCATACTTCCTAAGTAAAGGTTTAGAGCTCTCCAGTGTAAGAAGACTCTGCTATTTTTATTTACACGTTAAAATAATAGCGAGGCTTTGGGGAGCAGAGATATTTTTCAGTAACACTTTGAGAGGCCCCTTTGCCAATCTGTGGCTTCCACACATCAGTTTTGCAGCCTCTGTCCTGCAGTGCAGAAAAAGACTCCCCTTTGATCCACGATTCAACAATCATCTCCCAAAGTCGTGGTGCCTGCACCCTCATCATCTCCCAAGGATGTGGTGCCTGCACCCTCATCGCCTTCCCCTTGCTATGTTAATGTATTCTGGGTCTGTAACGTTTTTAAGGTCGTGGAAGCTTATTCATGAGTCATTTTGGCTTTGTACCCCTATTCTTCCTAATCTGGGCTGGTACATAAGTGGGAATGGCACACAGAGTCCATCCAGCAGCTCGGGCTAAATAAAGCTCCCATGGAGCTACAGGGGATCCCCCAAGAGCAGCAGTGGGAGGTTGGCATCAAGCAGGCATCTTTGGTGGGCTAAACAGCCCTGGTGCAAACATGAGAAAGATGTTCAGGTCTTTGGGTACACTGGCTCTTGGAGTGGGAAACTGCCCTTGCTTCCTTCGGTAGAGAATTCATCTTTTCTCCCCCACCCCCTTCCCCAAATCATCAATATTAATTGATGGGTGGGGGAGAGAAGATGAATATTGATGAGATATTCATTTTTTTAGGCAGAAAAGCACTAGAGGGCAACGACCCAGAGAACTGATGGGGGAGATGGGCAACCAGTGGACCTGTCTTTCTTCCTTTGCTGAACTGGTGGCACATTGTCTGAGCAGAAAAAAGCCCATGGAAGTGAAGGGCTGAGATTTGGGAAGGACTGCAGGCCTTGTGCTACATCAGACCTTCTTGACAAGCAGCAGGAAAAGTAGAGAGCAGGTTAGGGCACTGTCCTTCTGACCCCACAGCAATGACCCAGAGGTTCCTGGTGCCTCAGAAGTCACCTTTGGAGATATTGAGGTGGATTCCTTGGGAGGGAAATGTAGGAAATACTCAAATTTTTAAGTCAACTGAAGCCAGAGGAGGCTCCACTTAGGTTTTCACAATCTGAAATAAATACATCTGTTTTCAAAATAGAATAGAGATTAAATAAATATCATGTAACCTACTAATATCTAAGTTATAGCCCTGCTGCTTCTTTGCTTAACAACAAACACCTCCTTCTATTCACCATATGGAATCGCAGAAACAAAGGAGTTGATTTATATTGTTCTAAATTAGCCTTACGACTTACTTCTGCTGGATACAATGGGGAATAGTCTCTTGACTGTATGGGCATTTTCATCCTGGGGAAATATAACCTGGTCTCTGTTAAATACCCAAACGAATGGAAATTCTGCTAGAAGATTTAAGATGTTACAGGGTTGGGTTTGGGGTTTTTTTTTAAACTTTGTAAATAGAGGCATCTTAAAGTGCTCTTAAAAACGCTTTACAACAATTAAGAAAACGGTTTTAAGAGACCACAGTTGCAGGATGTCAGCCTTAGCACTATAAGTAAAATTAATAAGTCTTACAATTATAGACGTCTTCCTGCTTGAAAAGCAAGTGCGAGCCACTCATCATCCTGAAACCCATTAGCAGGCACAATTAAGGGCCTGCCTGTTCACCCCAGAGCAGCAAGGCTGGGCACCCCAATGCAGGCAGCAAAACTTTGCTTTACACCCTCAGTGGCACTGCAGAAGTATTTGGAGCTGCTCTCCTAATTAGCTTTAAATTATCTTGATCAATGACCCAGCTGGGTTTTATACTCTGTGTGCATCCTTATGGGTGAAGGTACCAGTTCAGCCTGAGATTCCTCTTGAAGAATCTTAGGGGTTCAGAGCAGGGAAGTGGGGCTGGGGGGCTCATGAGGCTCAAAGGTTGTCTGTGTGAGATGTCATGAAAGCTGTTTTTCAGCAAACCTTTCACACAGAGGAGAGCAGAGCTCCCCTAAGATCAAAAAGGGCTTTATGTATGTATGTATGTAAGTATTTATTTATTTAAATCGCTGCCTCTGACTTCTCGTTACTACCCTGGAATAGAAGCAAACAGATTAATGGCTCAGATGACATAATTTCCCATCATATCTGATGTGTTGTAGGTTCAAGTATTCATTAAATAGAAAATTCAGGCACCGTGGATTTGACAGTGCCATTTTAGGAGCAAAGGCTTTTAGATCCCCGGGTTGGTCATCCACGTGCAAGTGAAAGAAATGCAGAAATTCACATAATAAAATAGTATGACAACATTTTTGGCTCTATCTTTTCTTCCAGAAAGGTAATTTAGTAACAAGACATACGTGTTTAATACACTCTGTGTCTGCACAGGATGATTACTGCACAGGAGATCAGCTTTGTGAAGATGCATGTTTATCCTTCTGCGCCACTTCAGCCGACAACATGAAGCAACAGTTGAATATTGTATGGGCTAAAATTACGACAAAAATATTCTAATTGAAGATAATGCACCGGTTGGGAGGAGGCAAAGCAAATGCACCTTAGAGAGATGTTGAAAACACCCAGCACAGAGGAGGCTGGGCAAATCCTCCTGGGCTCAAAGAGCAGTTATCAGGTGCTGAGTGCCTGACCCTCCCCAAACCCCAGCCATTAACAGGACATATTTTCAGACAATGTCTCGATTCTTCTCTCCCTTGCATCCTCAAGGCACCCTCTGTTGTGAGGGATCACTGAGAACCCTGATCTAGTGAAAAGATGTCCCTGCTCACTGCATGGGGTTGGACTTAGATGCTCTCTGAAGGTCCCTTCCAAGCCAATGCATCGATTGATGATTGGAAGCTGGAGTGTGGCACTGACTTCAGTTTTGGTGGATCAATGACAACTTTAATAACAACTAAGGAAACTTTAATCCCCTCTCGATGGCTGACACAACAGCCTGGAGTCAGGTTGCAGGACTTTTCATTACACAAGAACCACAAGTTTCTTACACAAAAGGTTGGCCCACCCAGGCAAACTCCCACTGTGAGGGAGCCTTTCTGTCTGCACCTTCCTTAGCATGACAAAGCACACCGTGCCATCTCCCTGCTTGACCAACAGACAAATTTACATCTCTACAAGACCCTCCATCTCGTGATTTACTGCTTTTTCTCTCGGTTCCACGACTTCCCTCCAACAAGCACAACAACTGTGTCTCTTTTTCCAGGGCCGCTCTTCATTCCCCTCCCTGGAGCACCTCTCCTATGAAGCCAGGCCGAGAGAGCTGGTCTTGTTCAGCCTGGAGAAGAGAAGGCTCCATGGAGACCTAATTGCGGCCTACCAGCACTTACAGGAAAGTGGCAGAGGGACTGGTCACCAGGGATTGCAGGGACAGGCCAAGGGGTGATGGCTTCAAGATGAAAGAGGGCAGGGTTGGGTTAGACATTAGGAAGAAATTCTTCACTCTCAGGGTGGTGAGACCCTGGCACAGGGTGCCCAGAGAGGCTGTGGAAGCCCCATCCCTGGAGGGGTTCAAGGCCGGGTTGGATGAGGCTTTGGGCAACCTGGTCTAGTGAAGGTGTCCCTGCCCATGGCAGAGGGTGGGACTGGATGATCTTTGAGATCCCCTCCAACCCAAAGCATTCTGTGATTCTATGATACTATCCTATACTACAGTTGATCAACAGCCAGAGGAGGATTAGAATGAGTCCCCAAAATCAAGATGGAGAAGAGGGGGTGGGTGAGTACTCTGTAGGGCAAGGAGAAGATGAAAAATTCTCAAGCTTGAGGTTGTGTGGGGCTTTGGGCTAGCTCATCCCTGCTGCCCTGGGGAAAGCTGCCTTGGAAAAGGAAAAGAAAAAGTTCATTCTGCACAATGGGAAAACATTTCCATTAGTGATGCCAGTGTAACCATGGCATTTCCTTCAGCAAACAACATCTCCCTCCATTTCAGGGTTCTGCACCCACATTGCAGCACGTAATTAACAACAGGCAAGTGGATGCCAGCACATTAAAAGGTTGCAGGTGAAACTGCTTCCACCAATTTCCCCTCCACCCACTGACTGCCCAACAGCAATGACTTCTGGCCTAAGACTGCAAAATGTCAGGGCAACAGTATCCACCTTTCTTAGTGTGTGGATAACACACAGTTATCCCTCACCCTCACTGGGGAAAAGTTCTTCCCCAGGTTGGTGTGGAACTTCCTGTGCTCCAACTTGCAGCCATTGCCCCTTGTCCTGTCCCCACAGACACTGAAAAGGGGCTGCCCATTTCCCCCTGTGTCCCACACTTGAGATATTGATAAACATGAATAAGATCCCCTCTCAGGCTTCTCTTCAGAGGGTGAGGCACCCTCTGTTATCCTGAACTTCTCTTCTCAACGTTCAACAGCCCCAGTTCACTCAGCCTTTAACACACTTTGGGCAGCAGGGATGAGCTAGCCCAAAGCCCCACACAACCTCAAGCTTGAGCATTTTTCATCTTCTCCTTGCCCTACAGAGAACTCACCCACCCCCTCTTCTCCATCTTGATTTTGGGGACTCATTCAATCCTCCTCCCAGCTGGAGAAAATACCGAGCTGCCTGAAGGTGCTTATGGGGCTCAGGAGCTTGGGAACCACCATGGAGAAGATTTTCTGAGGGCAGAACTGCTGGCATGGTCTGGGACACACCTTCACACGAGGGATCCTGCCGTGCAGCAATGTTCCACGGTGAATCCCTGGCTTTTGGGTCATCCCTGCTGTCTCCCAAATGGAATAAAGACCGTGAGGTTTGCTGTGTGGCAGATGGTCCCTGAGATTTCAGAGCCACGATTGGTGAAGATGGATTTGACTGCAAACAAAAGAGAAGCCAGAGTGAACAGCCATGGACAAGTCCCTCTGCAGAGCTTCGGGGGTGAGTAAAATGCCTCTGTGGAGCCTCAACTAGGTGGAAGTTCTGTGGACTGGACTGATATTTCAGAAATGATCATCTAATAACATCAGTTATTGGCATCTTGGTTGGATGGGGCCCTGGGCAGCCTTGTGTAGCTCCAGGCCTGCAGGTTGGTGGCCCTGCCTGTGGCAGGGGGTTGGAGCTCTGTGATCCTTGGGGTCCCTTCCAACGCAGGCCAGTCTGGGATTCTATGATTCTGTGATCTTAAAATGGAACAGTATGGGGTGTATTTCATAGTCGTGCCTAAAAACATATTTTCCCATCCAACCTTTGTGCAGGAGCAAATACACATGAACACAGATGAGGCCACTGGAATTCTTTGCAGTCCTCAGCTGTGACTGGGGAGGGGTGTGAGGCTGCAAACCTTAACACAGGGAGCTGCAGGGAATTTCCCCACTTGCAATGTGATGAAAAAAGCAGAGAATCCCTGGGCTGGAGCCAGGGGCTAACAAATGCTGTGAGAGGTGAAAGCAAACTGGATTTTGCTCATTTTCTTGCTCCTGCTCCCACCAACCTTGGTGCAGCAGCTCTGGGGTGGCCTGGGTGGTACATTCCATGCCAGGTACTCCCCTGCTTGGGCAAGCAGCTCTGCAGGACCAATTTCTAAGTGATACTGGTGCTATGAGGGTGGTGAGACACTGGCACAGGGTGCCTAGAGAGGTGGTGGAGGCCCCATTCCTGGAGACATTCAAGGTCAGGCTTGACAAAGGTCTGAGCAGCTTGAGTTAAAGGTGTCCCTGCTCAATGCAGGGGTGTTGGACTTGATGACCTTCAAAGGTCCAGGCCAACCTAATGCAGCATTCAATGATTCTATGTGAACAACACATGCATTTAAAAGCAGCATCATAGCATGGCTATGACCACTGCAGTGCTCTGCAGGTCATGCCCAAGGAAGGAATGGCAAGGTGCTCCAGCACAAGTGAGAACAGACATGAGAAAAACCACTGCACCAGCCTGGCCAGGGTCTGTTGAATGTGCAGATGGGGAAGAAAAATTTCACATGAGCTTGCAGTTTGCTTCGTTTCCCTGTACCCATATACCATGGGTCTTGCCTTGAAGGATCACAGAATCACTGAATCACAGAATCCCAGGGGTTGGAAGGGACCTCCAGAGCCCATGGGGTCCAACCCCCTGCCAAAGCAGGGTCCCTAGGACAGGGCACACAGGTCGGTGTCCAGACGGGGCTGGAATCTCTCCAGAGAAGGAGACTCCACACCCCCCTGGGCAGCCTGTCCCAGGGCTCACTCACCCTCACTGGGGAAAAGTTCTTCCCCATGTTGGTGTGGAACTCCCTGTGCTCCAACTTGCAGCCATTGCCCCTTGTCCTGTCCCCACAGACACTGAAAAGGGGCTGGCCATTTCCCCCTGTGTCCCACACTTGAGATATTGATAAACATGAATAAGATCCCCTCTCAGGCTTCTCTTCTCAACGCTCAAGAGCCCCAGTTCACTCAGCCTTTCCTCGTAGGGGATCTCATTGGGTTAACCCTGTAGCTCCCAAGGGAGCAGCAAATAGTTACAGCCAATCTATGTTCACATTTATTTGTTCACACACAAAGGGTAGATGGGAAAATGCAGGTTTTAGGAGCCATATGCCACGTAATGTTCAGCTTTACGATGCCAACAATTGATTTTAATAGAAGATTGTTTCTAAAATATCAGTCCATACAGCCTCTTCCCATGAGACAGAGAATCAGGGTTACCCTCACTCCACCTAACCACCAAATCCCCTGGGACAGCCCAAGGCAGAGCTCCCACACCAGTACACGTGTGATGAGGACAGCACAGGCTTGCTTGGGACTGCTGGGCACGTCCCTCCACCCTCAACGTTTTTGTTGCACACAGTTGCTGTGATGTGCTCAACATCTGTCAGGGCAAGGGAGAACATCTTGCTGATGGCTTCATTAATGTTTTGGTTACAGTGAGTAAAGTTTTGCATTCAATAAGTGGTTTTGATTATTTGCCCTGTTTGCTTCTGAGTAGATATATATTAACCCTGGGAAAAGTTCTCCAGACCTTTGTAACATTATACATATCCTGAAAATCTTGGCACAGCCCCTGGGAGGAGCTCACCCAACTTCCATTTCACAAAAATCCATACATGGACCAATGAAATCCTGCTGCAACACACAACAAAGTCACATTTCAGCCACAGTGCTGAGCAGAAGCATGAGGCAACCCTGCCCTGGTGACTCCCCATCCCAGCTGGTTTCAGAAGCATCCTCCCTCCCTGTCCATAGCATTCCTGATGTCTCTAAAGCGTAGCAGCTACTTCTCTATTTTCATGATTAATTATCAGCAGTTTCTTTGGAGCATTATTATATCACAGAATCACAGGGTTGGAAAAGCCCTTTGAGATCATCAAGTCCAACCATTCCCATCCTAAACTAAACCAGATCCCTGAGCACCTCATCTCCCCTTTTTTAAACACACCCAGGGGGGTGACTCAGCCCCTCCCTGGGCAGCCTGTGCCACAGCCCCACAACTCTGCCAGGGAAGAACTTTTCCCTCCCATCTGCTCTGCCCCTGCCCTGGCACAGCTTGAGCCCATTGCCCCTTGTCCCATCTCCTGTCCCCTGGCTGAAGAGACCATCGCCCAACTCTTTACAGCCTAACAGAGGTGCCCAATGCCTTTACCTAAGGATATGTACTGGGAAGGGACCCTCAGCTTGTTTTATCCCCTAGTTGTTTGAAGGAGGCTGAGATCTCACTGCATCCCTTTCCTTAAAATAACTGTGGAACTTCTTGCTGTTCTGTTCCCTGTCAGTCTTGAGGAGTTACTGTAGCACTTGTAGTGTCACTACTAATTCATAGGGCAGACTAACATCATAAAACAATCCAGAACAAGTTAATCTTTGAATGGGTTTCAGACCACAAGAATCTCACAGCCTTACTGTGCTAGCAGCTCAGGCAGCTATCTTTTTTCTCTTTTTTTTTTTTTTTAATTTCAAAAAGCTTGTTCAAAATTAAAGGCATTTTTATGCCAATTTAAATAGGGAGTTGAAGATAAAATTCCAGCCAAAGTATGCTACATCTCTGTATTCCCCAAAATAGGCTGGCTATTCAAACTGAAAAGGCTACGTGTTCAACTCAAGAGTTGTGTGGAGAATACTTTTCCCTTGTACCAGACTAAACATTTAAATACAGTGGGGTTGTTTTTATATAAATTCCTGTTAAAGATTAATGTTAAGTGAAAAGATAATCTTACAGTGCACCAGAGGGTAAAATGCAATCTGCTGCAAGGAAGAATGTATTGGGATTATTTTTGTGTGTGTGTGTGTGTGGGGTATAGCTTTGCTTTAGAGATGGTTTTCCAGAGATATTGCAGATTTTTATTGGGAGCTGCATCACATTCAGGAAAAATATGTTAGAGCCATGTGCTCAGTAAAGCTGTGCTTATGGGGGTGTGGAGGGTTTTTTTTTGGTCCTGATGTGTATTCACCCTGGGGGCATCAGGAGGAGTGTGGCCAGCAGGTCACAGGAGGGGATCCTCCCCCTCTGCTCTGCCCTGCTCAGGCCCCACCTGGAGTGTTGTGTCCAGTGCTGGGCTCCCTGGGATAAAAAAGCCAGGGATCTCCTGGAGAGAGTCCAGAGGAGGCTATGGAGATGATGAAGGGCCTGGAGCATCTCCCCTGTGAGGAAAGGCTGAGTGAGCTGGGGCTGTTCAGCCTGGAGAGAAGAAGACTAAGGGGGGGACCTGATTAATGTTTATCAATATCTGAAGGATGGGATGCAGGGGGACATGGCCAGCCCCTTTTCAGTGTCTGTGGGGACAGGACAAGGGGCAATGGCTGCAAGTTGGAGCACAGGAAGTTCCACACCAACCTGGGGAAGAACTTTTCCCCAGTGAGGGTGAGGGAGCCCTGGGACAGGCTGCCCAGGGGGTGTGGAGTCTCCTTCTCTGGAGAGATTCCAGCCCCGTCTGGACACCGACCTGTGTGACCTGTCCTAGGGACCCTGCTTTGGCAGGGGTTTGGACCCCATGGGCTCTGGAGGTCCCTTCCAACCCCTGTGATTCTGTGATTCTGTGGTTTTGTGATTCACATAGCAACATTTGGGGAACCACAGAACAAGGGGAAAGGTTGCAGGTATGGGAGATGACACACTTGTAGCTCAGGGTAAAAAAAAGAAAAATTATATTAAAAAAAAATCATCTTCTTCTTCTGGATCTCTCAGTGATTCTCTATGGCTTGTGGGCTGAATTATGTCCATGGCTCTTGCTGAGCCCAACCCCATCCCTGTCCCTGCACGAGCAGGACAGACAGCCCCATGCTCTGGCTGGGGCTGCAGCGATGGAACAGCCAAGGGGCCATTTCTGTGTCAGTCTGAAGGAGCCACAGCAGCCGAGCAGGGGCTGCCGGGGGCTGCAGGCAGATACACAGGTGCTTCTAGCTCCTGGGGATCCTTCCTGGAAACCTCTGGTGCTCTGTGTTGCATCCTCACCCACAGTGAATCTTCACACTGAGATGTCTACACCCTTCAGAGCCCTTCTTCCCAAATCTAGGGCCTGACAAGAAAAACCAGCCTCAATTCCTGGATGCTTCATGGCAAGTGGGCTGCAGAGAGGTGCTGCTGCTGTCCCCTGCGGCTGCCCTGGATGGGTGAGGAGGGCTTTGCTGCTGTGTTTCTGCCCCCTCCCTTTCTGCTTTGCCTAGCCCTGAGCTTTAAAGGCTTGAATGGTGCCAAGGGGCTTAGGCAGACATGATTGTGACCCCAGTGCTGAAGCTGGAAAGGCTTTTGGGTGCAGATCTCTGCCCTCCTGGGACAAAGGCAAGGGAGGTTGCAGCAGAGCTGCTGGATGTCCTGGGAGAAAAGTGGTGTGGTGAGGAAGGTCTCAGCATCTTGAGTCAAAGTTTTAGCAGCTTTGCCATCAGTGGAACAGCCCCTCTGTCCTCCTGCCTGTCTTCAGGTGTCTCCATAAGCCAAGTGTTGACATTTTCTTGAGGGAGGAAAGGGTTCGAGGGCATTTCACACGCCGTTTCTAGGAAAACAAAGCTGTTACTGTTCCCACTGCCCCCAACCTCTCCTGGAGCTGTGTATGATGGGGCTGAGAGTTGCTGAGGGACCACATCCAAGAGTACTTCAGCTGGGCATGGCTGGAGCAGGGCTCTGCGCAGGTCCTGATGAGGATGGGTGCTCTGGGTTCCACCTCACAGGGTTTGTGCTGGAGTTGGCTGCTGGAAAGTCGGTTTTGCTGGTTTCCCTGCTGCGTGGGTGTTCATGAAGGTTCATCATGATAATTTTTGTTGTGGAGTTTTGGGGGCTGAGGCAAGTGTTTTCTACCAGCCAAAGGGGTGTTTTAACCTTCTTTAATAAACAGTATTTCTCCCCAAGCATTAGTAAAGAAGCCAACTGTGGGGCAGGAGGAGGTGCAGCAGAGACAGCTTTCAAATGATGTTTGTTTTGTCAAATAAAACCCTTCTCTTCCTCAAAATAAGGAAAAATGAAAACCATATATTTAGATTGTGGTGCAGATACTTTTCATGATCTGGAGCCAACAGGAACGAAACATTAACTCGACTCCTCTTGACAAGTCGATTCAAAAATTTAACTCCTGTGAGGTCAGCTTCTCAGTCCAAAAAAAAGAAAAAAAGGAAAGAAAAAAGAAAAAAGGGAAAGAAAAAAGAGGTATTTCTAAAGAGTATAAACAAACAAACCTATCTAGCTCCTCTTGCCACCATTAAAGACTACTTGACAGTAGATAGAAGTGTTAAATAATCTGTAGTATTCTGTTAATTGTTCCTTTTACATTTTTTTTTTAACATTTTAAAATCTCATAGCACCCTGACCGGGTCAAACACTGGATATTACTTCAAATGCAAATGTTGCATGCAAAAAATGGAGAGATATTTGTGTACAACACAAGGTTAATCGACCTTTTAACACTTTGACTTGTGACTGTCCCAGGTATGTGACCCTGATGTTTCACCAACACTTTGTTTCGTTTACTTTAAAATGAAAGTAAAAAGCACTTTAACAAAAGTAAAAAGCACTTTAAAACTGCTTTTAAAGTGGAACTGAAATGGAAGTGTTAAACCCCATCCTTGGGAACTCCTGTGCTATTTCACTCCAGTAGCACTGTGATGGGAAAGTATTTTGGCAGAGTGTGAGTGTGGGACTTTTCCCATTTTGGGGCTGGGATTCTCACATTGTTAAATCGAATGGACCCCTCTTGGGATGCCAGGCTTTTCCTGTGTGTGTGTGCTGCCAGCCCTGCCTGTGCCAGCCCTGCCTCTACCTGCCCTGTCCTGCCTGAGCTGCCCTGTGTCCTCCATCCTTACCATCCTCTTCCACTCAAGCTCCCTATTTATGCTGGGAATGGGTTGCAGAACTGGGGAAGGAAAGGCTGTGGGAGAGTTTTCTTTCCCTGGGATGTATGCTCTCCCTGCAAGTTTGGGAATGGAGCCCAAGTGACAGACATCTGTCTAGTGCTGTCCTGGGACAGACCGGACACCCGAGTTTGGTGACTGTAAATGAGGACATTAGTTCAGCAGGCAGGAGCAGGCACATGTTAAGAAGGATATAATCTCAAAAAAAATAAGCACACATGATTTAGGGTGTCCTAATATCACCCCAAAGGGCAGGTTTAGTCCTGCTGCAAGGGCACTCAGTCCTGTGAATCATCAGAGTGATTTTCTGCAGTACCTCTGCTTCACGCAGTTTCTCCTCTGTGCCTAACCTGGCATGAGATATGAGATGGAGGAAGTTTAATTGAACTTTCCAAGTTAATTAGTGCATTCTGCAGCCTCCTCTTTGGTCAAAATCTTGCATCATCAGCCCATCCCTGCAGCCCAGTGTGAATCCTTGCTCTCCCTGTCACAGCAGCTGAGCTGCTGGTGCATCTCTTGGGTGGGATCCAGTTTAGCAGGTATCATGCTGTGGTTTGGGTTGAGGTTTTTTTCCCAGCAATTGGTTTGATGCCCTTTGTCCTAATTTGCTTTCTAGGTCCAGAGTTCCCCTTTCCCTCCTGGTCCAAGACCATTTGTGCTGAAGACAGAGGTCCAAACTTTGAATATGCATCGTACACCATGTCTAAACCTCAATATGAAGGATCCCAAGTAACTGTTAAAATATCTGAAGGACCCTGGGGAGAGTCTTTGAGGAAACATGTTTCACCCTGTCCCATGGATACAGCAGGTATGTCCAAGGATGAATTCAGGGACGTGGAAAAAGGTTTCATGCTAGAAGAGTTGATGTCAATGGTCTGATGAGCTGGTATCAGACAAGTGTAGTCCAGCCTGCTGGAGTGGTCCCTGGGTGCTCAGGGGGCATCATCCTGCACATGCTACCTGTGACTGGGCTGACTCACATCAGCGTGGACAAGGGCTGCTCAGGGGCAGCTGGCCCCAGGAGCAGGGATCACAAATGTCGTGCTGGTGAAGGGCTGGGCTCACCCAGTGAAGGGTGCTTGCTGTGCTGTGCAGCTTTGGCCACTGTCATTCTCTTTGGCAAGAGATCGTTTGGCAGCTCCAGCATGTGGAGGTACTGGGGTGTACGTGTCTCCATGTCAGTTGGTTGTGGGAATCAGTTTGCACCCTCAGCTCTTGCAGGTGGGTTTCTTCCCTTGCCATCACCACTGTGCCTCTGTGCTGGAAAGGCAGCATCGCTCTGAGCAGGCGTGTGGGGCTGAGATGAGGTGCTGGCAGTGGTGTGGGGGCCAGGAGCCTGCACATCCAGGTTTTCTTTGCAGCAGCCACAGTGCAGAGCTTTGCTCTTCTACTCAGATTTGCAAAACCTTTTCAATCTCCTACGTGCTCATCTCAGCTTGTGCCAAGGGAAGAGGTGCAAGCTCCCTTTCCTGGGCCTGTTGCATAAATAAAAATATTTAGGGAAAATAATTCCTGTCCCAAGATTTCCTCTCTTCTTGGCTCTTTTTTTTTCAAATCAAGGTAAATTTTAATGACATTTGCTAAGCTTTTTTGATTTCTCCTCAATTCTGTTTAAATACAAGTCCAGCTCATCTCTTATAAAGTCAAACAGATCGACATATGTTGACTCCTCCTCTTTCTCCCCTCCAATCCATCCTTCCCCCTGTGATTGCAGGGCTTGGCTGGGAGCCTCAGGCTTGTCCCAGGGTGCTGGAAAGATTAAACCAGTATCACAAGCTGGGCTGATTCAGCCTGGAGAAGAGAAGGCTGTGGGGGGACCTCATTGCAGCCTTCCAGTGCCTGAAGGGAGCAGAGAAATAGGAGGGGAATCAGCTTGTTAAAGGGTAGAGACTGGTAGGACAAGGGGGATGGAGTGAAGCTGGAGGAGGGAAGGGTTAGATGAGATATTAGGGGGAAGTTCTTTGCAGAGAGAGTGGTGAGGGGCTGGAACAGGCTGCCCAGAGAGGGGGTGGGTGCCCCATCCCTGGGGGTGTTCAAGGCCAGGTTGGATGGGGCCCTGGGCAACCTTGTGTACATCCAGGCCTGGAGGTTGGTGGCCCTGCCTGTGGCAGGGGGTTGGAGCTCTGTGATCCTTGGGGTCCCTTCCAACCCAGACCATTCTATGATTCTATCACAAGTCAGTTAGTGAAGTTTATCTTTGCAAAGTTTTTTCCCTCCATATCTTGGAGTGTGGGTTCTACTACTTCAAATACAAAGGTATTTCCCTTTAGGTCACTAGCCATCATTTAGGAATAAATGCTAATGAATAAGCATTGCTTAAGTACCTGGCTTCTTTTTCCCTCCTGTTGCAATGTAAAATGAAACTAAAACTTTCATGAAATAATCTGTTAATTTTAAAGGCTAGTTTGTTCTTTTATCAAAGTGGTGATTTCAGCAGAATCAGGCTTGAACCAATTGATTCCTTATTTTCTGCTTTCAGTGTGGGATGGGCAGTCCCAGATATACACAACCATGTGGAGCAGCAATTTGGAGCTATTTCTCACTGAAGCATTCCTGTCCTTAAAGGGAAATAGCAATAACAGCAAAGAAAATGGTGTATTTCTCATGGCTGAGCCCCTTTTTCTCTGGTGATAGTGCCATGTGTTGTGGCATTTGGAGTCTAAAATAAACACCTCTCAATCTGGAGGCAGCTTAAGGGTGTCAGACCAGGTTGTGCTGCCCAGAAAATGGCTTCAGTCACTGGGGCTGATGTGTCTTGGTAAGGTAGGAATGAAAGGCTCCTCAGCTAGTTTCCTAGGAGGTAGATTTCTCCCATATGAGAAAAGGCTGAGTGAGCTGGGGCTGTTCAGCCTGGAGAGAAGAAGACTAAGGGGGGACCTGATTAATGTTTATCAGTATCTGAAGGATGGGATGCAGGGGGAATGGGCAGCCCCTTTTCAGTGTCTGTGGGGACAGGACAAGGGGCAATGGCTGCAAGTTGGAGCAGAGGAAGTTCCACAGCAACATGGGGAAGAACTTTTCCCCAGTGAGGGTGAGGGAGCCCTGGGACAGGCTGCCCAGGGGGTGTGGAGTCTCCTTCTCTGGAGAGATTCCAGCCCCGTCTGGACACCGACCTGTGTGACCTGTCCTAGGGACCCTGCTTTGGCAGGGGGTTGGACCCCATGGGCTCTGGAGGTCCCTTCCAACCCCTGGGATTCTGTGATTCTGTGATCTGGATTTTGCTGTGTATTTATTGAATCTGTTCTCTAGCTGGGAAGCTGAACAAGTCTCTCTTTTTGGCTTGGCAAAACCTGTGCTGCTGCTGAAGGTACCACCAGCTCCCCACCCCAGAGCTGAGCTCTGGTTTTATCCAGCACCACTTGGGACTCCTGGGCAAAGACACAGCAGTAGCAGTCCAACGAGCTCCTTAGACCTCTTGGTAAATCAGTTGAACTGCTCATAGGAAACCTCAGTGACTGCTCCTACTCTTTGTGGAGCTGGTTTTGCATTTTTCCTCCTCTGTTAATGTTATAAAACATGCAGTTCCTAATGCCAGTGAAGCTTGGGTGCTTTCTTCTAAACCTGTTTGAGACAAACCAGACAAACAGGAGCCAATAATTTCTCTCAAGGAAATGTAAAGCACCAAATTTGTGACTTTGCAAGTCTACAGGACCTTGTGCTGAGCTAGACCAGACACCCTGGGGACACCAGGTCTACCAAGGGCATTGCAAGCTGTAACATACTGCTGCTCTTCCATTAATCACGTTTTGGAAGGGTTGTTCCCAATAAAAGTCCTTCCTTTTGGTTCAAGCTTGGGTATGTTTCTTGAGAGATGGAGAGTCTGGAGAGATTAAATAAGAATTTCTGCTGTGGGCAAGCTGAATTTTTGCAGCTGCTTGTGAACTGAGTGAGCAGCTCTGGAGGAGCTGGAAGGAGAGGGTGTCTAGATGTAAATGCAAATAAAAACAATCAGATCAGCTTCAGTTCTCCTCTGCTAGGATGGGGCAACTGTATCTTCTTCTAAGAAGTCTTTTCCTGAGCAGAAACAGCATGCACCTCCCAGGACAAGAGTGAACATGCACGGTGGGGTTCACTGGGCAAAAAGGTGCTGTGTTACAGAGGAATAAAAACCACTGCTCTAGTGTGAGTTTGACTTCCTTCTTCAATAAAAGAAATCACAAATGTCATAGGAGGGGGCAGCAGCCTTCTTAATATGCTCCTAGAAACCAGTGAGGTGACAGCACAACACACTCCAGAAGGATCTCAACATGCTGCCCTCCAATTTCTTCCCAGAGATACAGAAGTTCAACATATCCTTTACCTCAAATGACCTCTGTGGGAGGCTGACTCATTTACATTTTGATGCACTGGCATTTTCTAAACCAAAGAGACACGAGAATTTTTATCACCTTCAACAACTGCGTTGCCAGGGGCAACGCTCATAAATCTGCTTCCCAGCATCAATCTCTGCATGCAGCAGAGGGCGGTGTTTGTGTGTGAAAAATGCATATTTATAGAAAAATTACAAAATCTCTCTTGAACCAAGGGGGAAATTTGGGGGTCTGAGTCTATGTTGCTGCTAAGAGCTGTGGAAGCTGTATTGATGAAATGCACACGTTAATGTGTTTGCAGATTCCCCTGGATCTGACCTGCTTGCAGGGTATTTTAACTGATACTGGATAATCTTTGTCCCAAAGGACTTGTGATTTAAAAATATCCCTCCTGATGCAGTGCTGCTGTCTTCCTTGATAATACAGGCTGTGATTCCTGGGATCCTGCCTGCTCTGTTCTAAAGGGAAAGCTACACAAGGAAAACCAGCCCCTTAAATATTTACTGTGGCTGTTTAGATGAGAAAACCCAAACACAGTAAAACTCTTGACACCCGTTTCCTTAGCTGAACTTTTTCAGTGCAAGCCATCCAGCTTTAGATTGTGCTCTGCTAATGGTGCTGTTGGCTTCCTATTATCACAGACATAAGAGTTATTTACTTTATGGTGGCTGCTTTAAAGTGAGAACAAGACAGCTGTGCCATGTTTTGGGGGAATCCTTGAGTCCTGCTCTTGCTAACCTTTGGGGAGACCTTCAGGGCTTTTTGTCTGGTCTTTCACTTTTACCATCTCTATAAGGATGAGGTTGATGATTCCTGATGTTTGAAGACATTTCTTATCATAGAATCCCAGACTGGGCTGGGTTGGAAGGGACCCCAAGGATCACAGAGCTCCAACCCCCCTGCCACAGGCAGGGCCACCAACCTCCAGGCCTGGAGCTACACAAGGTTGCCCAGGGCCCCATCCAACCTGGCCTTGAACACCCCCAGGGATGGGGCACCCACCCCCTCTCTGGGCAGCCTGTTCCAGCCCCTCACCACTCTCTCTGTAAAGAACTTCCCCCTAATATCTAATTTAACCCTTCCTTCCTTTTGCTTTAATCCATCCCCCTTGTCCTGCCATTATCTGCCCTTTAACAAGCTGATTCCCCTTATGGAGGCACAGCGAGTGATGCCCACCAGTGATCAGTGGGCACTGCAGCAGCTTGCTGTTGGTGGATATTTCTCTATCAGAGGCTGCTGGGAGCCTGGGAAGGAAGGTAGAAGCCAGACTGTTAAATTTTATGTTTCTGCATTTAAGAGGAAGTTCTCTGACAAATCAGACAAGAAAATGATATGTTGCAAGAAATAGTGAAGCCGCTGGTAGACCGATGGTGTCCCTATTTAACTTCTTAGCAGTTTGGTTGGGTTTTTCTTGGCTGAGCTTTGTAAGAGGAAAGAAAGAAATGTCCTGGATCTTACTGAGGAGATGAGCAGGAGTGAGCTGCCCCACAGGCAGATGGTCAGTGCAAATCTCCCCTTGCCCCACAGCCACTTCAGTGAGAGACTTAGTTACATGAAATCTCTTATTAATAGCACAGTCTCAACCTCCTCCTGATACCTTACTTTCAGACTGGGCTTCAGCTGGGGAACTGATAATGTACAGCAGCTTACCTGGCTTTTGTAGCATCATTCCAGCACAGATCCTGCCCCTGTTACAAACCTGTATCTACACAACGGGTCCCTGAGTGACAGGACTGGACCACAAAGAGGTTTTGCCTTGTGGCTACGTGCAGTAAACTCAGTAGTTAGTTATAACCTGCAACAGCAAGGTGAGCTCACTGTCTATTTTTTGTTGAGTAAACACCTTGAATAACTTCATTATGTTAAGTAGGAACCCTTGTTGTTATGTGGTGTTCTGGTTTTAAATAAACTTACTTGAATGAAAGGGTAGAAGGTGGTGGGGTGATAAAAACGGGTGCCAGGAAAACCAAAACCTTCTTAGAATAAGGAGGGGAAAAACATAAGGGAGAAAAGAGAATAAACCAGGAGCTAAAGCACTGAATGGCCTATAAACAGCAATAAAGTCAGATCGAGGAGTCAAGGACCAGATGGACTTTCACTGCCACTGACAATTAACCTCTTGCAGCATCCCTGGCTATGTCAGGAACTTCTTGATACATCAAATAAGGCTCTCTCCTTCTATAAATACATGCTGACTTACTGGCTGCAGTGTCCAAAGCCATGTGGGTTGGCTGTCTGGACATCGGGGTTGATGCAGCCTCGGAGACTGGAGTCCGTGTTCTTTATTCTGGTACCATCTGGGCTGTGGAGAAGACATCAGCACCACCAGCATGAGAGCCAAGGGATGGGAAAGTGGATCCAGTTTCAGGAGAAGCTGCTGAAGGCAAAGATGGACATGGAGAGGGTCAGGCTTTCTCACTGGGCTGAATTTTGTGCTGTTTTGGGGGAGGTGGGAATGCAGCTCAGGAACTGCTCTGGGTGAGCAGAATATTCCGATTTAGGTTCAGTCTCTGGCATGGGAAAATCAAAGTGTGAGGGACATGGAGACAGTGAGACCCCAGTTATTCCTGGACACTCAGGACTCCCCCCATATGAACAGCCTGTACTGTTACATTGACTTGAAGGTGCTTGTGGTTAAATGGGGAGGTTTCCCAGGGCCAGGCTGCAAGGTCGCTCAGCATCGTGCAGCTGAGGGAAGCAGCCTGCTCCATCTTACCCACCCATCAAGCACTTTAATATGCACCCAGACCTCACACTTTAATATTTATTTATCATTCTTCCTTTTCCTTTTTTAATTTAAAGTAACTGCACCTGCAAGGAAGTTGGTTTATATATTCAGCCCTGATCTGCCATCAGCTGCTGTGACCTGGTCCTGGGGCACGGTGACTGCAGGATTGGACCACTGCCCTCCTTCAGGTCTCAGCTGAAGGCTGGTGAGATGTGCTTTACCCTGATGTGCTCTCAGCTCCCAAATGCCACCAATGTGATACTGGACTGAGTGAGACATGTGAGCAATAGTCCCTGTAGGTCCGTCCCTGGAGAAGAGGTGTCTTTGAGCTCTTCTTTATCCCCTTTCCTTCTCTCATGGCATTTCTGTCACAAAATCAGCAGACAGTGAATGTTGGTTGTACATGTGGTTGTATTTCCTGAAGGGCTCTGATGTTCTTTATCAGGAAAACAAAAAACTCCTGTGTAGTTCTTGCTGTCTGAGAGAAAAACTGGGGCTGAATGGTTTGGGATATCCCCATTTCCCCATCCCTTTTCCCCATGAGCCAGCCTGTGAAGGTCAGGTCAGAATTGTGCTTGTAGAAGACCCAGGATGAAATCTTCCCCGTAGCTGACTACAGATCTCACTGAAATGGTCACAACTACTGGCTTATCCTGTTTGTTTATTGACCACTTCTTTCTCAGATGCTTTTGAATGATTGAGGAAGTGATAACTGCTGCCTGGATTTCACTTCTAGTAACACAGGCTTCCACTGAAGCCCTCAAGGACTCCTCCCCCCCCTTTTTTTTTTAAATGCAAAGTGTAAAGTCATTTTATTTCATAGAGAAACTTAGAGCAAAATCATATGACAGCATAGGACACACATTGAAAAAGGATATGAAGGGTTATTGGAAACTCCCAGGGCAAAAACACGAGTTAATTTTACAAGTCACAGGTGGAGTATTTTATTAACAGGTGTCATAAGCCCAGAGTAACTCTCAGAAAAGCTCAGACAATCGCTACACTTCAGGGCTGCTTAGAGAGCTGGTTGTAGTTTCTTCCACCTTGTCTACAGATGACTAGGAGGGGGCATTCTAGAAACTCCCAACCACTGCTTGTGCAAGCTGGCTGAGGCTTTTGGTGACAGTCTTTAACCAGACAGTCTTTAGTTCATGTAAATTAAACTGAAAACCATTTTGGATGTATTCTTTAGACTTCTTTTACCTATTGAATGGCCACTGCATATTGAAGGCTTAATCTTCAGGCTGATCTTCCAGAACTGTAGAGCAAAATATCTCCTGTATTAAGGGACAGGCTGAATAGGCTTGGCTCCATCCAGAGCAAGCTGCCCTGGCAGGAAGCTCTAGTTTCTTTAATTTTAAGGACTATAATTCAAATCTGCCTGGCATTTCATGGATGTTAGCTGCTGGAGGTCTGTAGGAGTTATTTCCCATGTGAATCCCTTTCCTAGTTCACCCCTTTCCTGCACAAGGTGTCTCCCCCCAGGTATTTGCCCATTTTACACTGGAAGGGAAGGAACACAAGTCTCTTTTCCCCTGGTCAACTTTGGCTGAAGCAGTGTAAAACAATAAGGAAGGGAGAGCTGAGCAGATGAATGATCATTCTGACTCATTGCACATCTACCTGTTGATCCCTTAGGAAACATTTTCTGCCATTATGCTAAAATACTGCTACCACAAAAAAAACCCAAAGCCCAAAGCAGATATGCATTGAGAAGATTATTTTAAAGTTACTTTTAGCACCAGTAGGTAAAACCTTGTTGGTTTTATGTTTAGGTTTGGGTTTCTATTCTGTTTTGGGTTAGTTTTCTTTGTAAATGTAATAAATTAAATAATGTATAATAAATAACATATAATAAATAATTTATAATTAAAAATAATTTTAATGATCAGTCTTAGAGATGGTCAATATAAGAAGGAATCTCTCTGTGCCCAGACTGCCAGCCTCTGAAAGGACGAGATGGGCACTGAGCAGCTCTAAGGTGAAACCTTGAGTCTCAGTTAATGCTATTTAGGTCTTACAAGTTATCCCTCTGTGAGGAATCTCCACTTTTATTGTTAGCAGGATCAAAGAACCAAATGTTATCACTCTAGTCATCTGATATTCTTCTTTCTTTAAAAAAATATAATGTTACTGGTTCATTAAGTACATTTTAATTGTGCTTCAAAATCAAGCATATGTTAATTTGGGACTTAAGAGGTCCTGCTCTCTTATAGATCTTGTCTGAGCTTCTGCTTTTCCTCAACTAGGTACCATGTTACCACCCAGGTCAGCACTGCTACAAGAAGTTAATAGATCTCTCTTGCAAGGCACTAACACTTTCCTGATTGATTTTTGAATGAAGTCCTACATGCATATAGGACGTTAACCTTGAAGCCCAGCATCGGCACCTCATTATTTTCAATCTCCTTGAGCAATTTTCAGGGGGTCCCTGTACCTGCAAAGCCACTCTCCTTTCTCTCTGAAAAGGAGGAACATGAGCCTGCTGAGCATAGTAAGTTCATTAGTTAGAATGGTAGATAAAAAGGATATTAAAGGATTTAAAAAATAAATAAAAAGAAGATCTTAAGAGTTTAACAGTAATGTAATGATTTGTATGGTCTGGTTAACTCCTTAATTCCAGGAATTAGCCTTATGGAGATGTTTTGTCTAAAAATATTGCAGGTCTGGTTCTGCAGCTGCCCCAAACCATCCTTCACCAGCAGCACCTGGTAAGGTACCAACAGGTCTCATCAGCTGCCATGCAGGTCTCACTGCTCCTCCTGTGTCTTCTGTTCATATCTTCCTATCTGGAAGTTTGGTGAAGGTCTAAAGGTGATATAAAGGGAAGGGAATGCCACCTCTGTGCATTTCCAGGTAAAAACACATCAAGTTAAAGCCAGTTCTAATTTTAACATGTCAAAAATAAACTTTGTGTGGGAAATTTTGTGCCCCTGGACTGGGCACTGGTGAGGCCGCACCCCAAGGGCTGGGTCCAGTTCTGGGCTCCTCACCATCAGAAGGACATTGAGGTCCTGGAGCGAGTCCAGAGAAGGGCAACCAGGCTGGGGAAGGGGCTGGAGGGCAAATCCTCTGAGGAGCAGCTGAGGGAGCTGGGGGTGTTGAGCCTGGAGAAGAGGAGGCTGAGGGGAGACCTTATCACCACCTACAACTACCTGAAGGGAGGTTATGGAGAGATAGGTGATGGTCTCTTCAGCCAGGGGACAGGTGATAGGACAAGGGGCAATGGGCTCAAGCTGTGCCAGGGCAGGTTTAGATTGGATGTTAGAAAAAAATTTGTTACTGAAAGAGTTGTCAGGGCTGGAACAGGCTGCCCAGGGAGGGGCTGAGTCACCTTCCCTGGATGTGTTCAGAAAAAGGGTAGATGAGGTACTTAGGGATATAGTTTAGTTCAGGATGCAAATGGTTGGACTTGATGATCTTAAAGGGCTTTTCCAACCTTGGGATTCTGTGAAATAAGACTTTTTTTCTTTTTTAAAAAAATACCCATAATCAGTGAGGGTCTATTGGGATCCTCTAACAGGAGTAAGGGAAGGGAGAAATCTGTGGGTGAGGCTTTTGCTACCTGCAATAACAAAGTCCTAGACCTCACAGCCCAGGAAAGTACCCTCAAACCTTGCAGTCAGAAAGAAACCACCCTTCTCAAAGGCAGGCTTTTCTTGGCAGCTGTGTAGAAACAGGGAGCATATTGAGAAAATCCTGAGCGATTTCTTTCTCTCCTAGCACTATTACTTGCTTTTTGAATCAAGAGAACAGTCTCCCCGCTGCTTGAGCTGCAATCCAGCATCATTAATAAATAGCACTGGTAAGAAAGTGAAGTGGCTAAATTGTCAGCTCCCCTTTGGAAGCTGCCCTGATTAGAATATCCATTAGTATAAACTGTATTTTTATGGTTAACCCACTGTGCTAAATATGAAACTGCATTAAGCTATTATACACTTTGTAGCCACTAAATTGAATTACCTGGTGCATCTGTTTAGTAAACTGCAAAACCTGAAGAGTTTGGCAATTATTATTATTTATTTTGTGCATTTTAAGGCTTTCTTTTGACTAATACACAGGCACTGTTGGGCTTTGGTGCACAGCAATACACCCTTCTGCATTTAAAGGTAGTTGCAGAGTGCTGAAAACTGGATGGCAGGAGAATTGCCTTTTTCACTTACCAGTGTGCAGTGCTATAACTCATTTTTTACTCCACATGCTCTGGTGCCAGCAGATTTAGAACACTTTTTTGTTTATATGAAAGATGATACATGTAAAAATGGATAAAAACTGCATTTCAAATGTTCCTGCCTGTGCAGATCGATGCTGACAGCTTAGCTTACATTGAAGGATTTAATGCATTCCTCCACCTGCTAACCAAGAGAATGACTTGACCCTAAAAAATCTGTGCACATTAGGAGGGGGGAAAACCCAAACCCTCCTTAAATCTCTTTCTGACTAACAAGGAAAGTGTGTTTCTCATTACTGCTGTAGGGCCATGCCTGTATTAGGGGAGCAGAGGCACTCACTATGGTTTTGCCTGCGTGGGGGTTAGGACTGGGACCAGAGCAGAGCATGGTATGGGACCAGAGCTGGGAGGTGAGTATCCCCCTGTACAGGCCCTGGTGTGTTAAGTCTCTGGAATGCTTTGAAGGGTGTTTATGGAGTGGGGTCTCCTCTAGCCTGGCCCTGTCTGTGCTGTACTTTGTTGCACAGTGCAGACCTGCTGATGTCCCAAACTCTTTGTACCCTGCTGGGCTCTGTCCTTTCTGCCTCTTCTCCTGTATTTTCAAGCTGTGGAAGGTACCTGCTCTTGCAACTTCTTTGTGACTTGTGAAGCTTTTTTCTGTAACTCCCAGCTCCTGCAAACGTGGGGCTGTGGGGAATATCAGCTTGCAGAAAAGCAGGGCTTGGTTTCTTTCTATAATCCTGGGGGCAAGAGCTGCTGACCTGGCTCTGGTTACCTTCAGGGTTCTGAAGCTGTGAGCAAAATAAACCGAATGCTTTTTGAAGTTTTGTGTTTCCAGAGTGCTTGGTCTTGGCAGTCCCTCAACACCATTCCCACCTCCATCTCCTCTTCTTGTTCCCTACTCTGTTCTTGGCCCATCTACAGACCGATGGAGTGTCCCATCAGTTGAGTGCCTGGTGGGAGCGGGCATCCTTATCCTGGAGAAGAGAAGGCTGTGGGGAGACCTCAGAGCCCCTTCCAGTCCCTAAAGGGACCTACAGGGAAGCTGGGAAGGGCTGTTTGTAAGGACATGGAGTGATAGGACAAGGGGTGATGGTTTAAATTAGAGCAGGGCAGGGTGAGATGAGACCTGAGGAAGAAGTTCTTCACTCTGTGGGTGGTGAGACCCTGGCACACGGTGCCCAGAGAGGTGGTGGAGGCCCCATCCCTGGAGACATCCAAGGTCAGGGTGGATGAAGCTCTGAGCACCCTGCTCTAGTTCAAGGTGTTCCAGCTTACTGCAAGGGGTTGGGCTAAATGCCCTTTGAAGGTCCCTTCCAACCCAATGCATCCTCTGATCCTTTAATTTCCCAGTTGTCTACCATTGTTTTTCCCCATGTAGAGCTCCAGAGAGCCTTATGGAGCTTACAGGAATGGGTGGGTGCTGTGTTAGAGAAACTCTGAGGGAATGGTCCTGTGGGTGCCTTTGCTCCCTGTCAGGAGGTCTCTGCTGGAAGCAGCATAAGCTCAGGGCTTGTGGTGGGTACATGGCTGGAAGGGAGAACAGCCACATCGGTTCCATCTTAGCCTGAAATTCCCAGATGGCAGCAACTTCTCGAGATATTCACAACTACTAAAATTGCACTAAAAACAAACAAAAATGCTGACAACTGGAGCCTGCTGATTTCACTGCTTAAAGCACAGTTTTACTCCTTTTTCTTTTTTCCCCTCCCTTCCCCTAAAGAGCTGAAGCTTGATGCTGAGAGTTGGATCTCTCTCGACTCCTGAATCATCACTAACATTGTTACCCATGCCAGCTGCAGAGCTTCATGCTATTGATAATCCTTTGGCAGTTTATATTTGCCACTCTTGGAGCTTGCAAGGCTGGAAGGGAAGAACAACCAAACCTTTTCCTTATAGACTGAGAGATTCTCCTGCCCAAAGTGTCAAGACTTGAAAAAAAGACCATATTTCTGCTTTTAATCAAGTGTCTCTTCAAAGACCAGTTGCATTTCAGCTTTCTGTCCAGCCTTTTGCTTAGTGCCAGATGTGACAGGACAGGTTTGGCTCTCAAGTACAGCCAAACACAATGGGAAGTCAAGAATGGGCTAGGAAACGTGACCAGGTCGGCTCATTTGCAGTGAAGCTGGACCCATGGAGTAATTCTAAGTTCACCTGTCCCTTAGACTGCTTAGGCATGTTGCAAGTGTGATTTAGTGCTTCAAGATTCAAATCTCAGCAGTTGAAATCGCTTTAAGCCAGAGGTCCAAACCAAACTGAGGCAAAGGATGAACCAAAGCTCAGAGCAGCTGTGCTGGTACTGGGACCTGTTTGGAATATTTTCTAGAGCAGAGTGGTGCTTGTTCCTGAGCTGTGAGGGGTTCTTTTCCCAAAAAAGCCATCCTTTGTAGAATAGAAACTTCCATTATCCCTTGCCAGAAGGGCCTCCATTCATGATATTCCAGTACCAGCAGGAGTAGGACAGTGATAGTTCCATTGTGCTCAGCTCTGGTGAGGATGCAGCTCAAGTGCTGTGCTCAGTTTTGGGCCCCTAACTACACGAAGGATGTTGAGATGCTGGAGTGTGTCCAGAGGAGAGTGATTAAGCTGGGGAAGGGTTTGGAGCACAAACCCTGTGAGGAGCAGCTGAGGCTTTTTAGTCTTGAGAAAAGGAGGCTGAAGGGAGATCTTATGACTCTCTACAGCTACCTGCAAGGTGGTTGTAAAGATGTCAGGGTCTGTCCCTTCTCTGACAAGCGATAGGATGAGAGGGAATGGCTTGAAATTGCACCAGGGGAGATTTAGGTCAGATCTCAGGAAGAATTTCTGTACTGAAAGGGTTGTCAGGCATTGGAACAGGCTGCCCAGGGAGGTGATGGAGTCGCCATCCCTGGAGGGATTTAAAAGGCATGTAGATGAAGTCCATAAGGACATGATCTAGAGGTGGGCTGGGCAGGGTTAGGCTGTGGTTGGACTCAAAGATCTAAAGAGTCTCTTCCAACCCAGGTGATTCTATGGTTCATTCACTCCTCTTTTGATGAGAACCAGTCCTCATGCCAGTCACCTGTTGGGGCTGCAGCCACGCTTCAGCTGGCTAACAGGAATACTGCACAGATTTGGAAGGAAAAGCAGCAGGTTTTGGGAAGGTAATGAGTAGCTGGCTATGCTGTATTTAATAGAGAAACCAAAGAAAGAATTATTCACCATTAAATGTCTATTTTTTTCTGTGTCTGCCACTACTGAAGGGGTCAGTCCAGTGTCTATCATTGCTGATAAGTAGCATTGACAGTAGAGGGTCTCTGGCTTGATTCTAGAAAGAATGGGCTAGAACATACTAGATAAATGTGGGGTCAGTTTTTTTAGTTACTTTGGGCTGATGAACTTGCTGGTGCACTTTAAATATATAAAAAAGCAGCGTTCTCCATCTTCCCTGAGAGTGGTATTGTCTGAAGTACCGTGGAGGACAGCTGCTGGGAATATTCAGCAGGGGCAAAGTAGTAGATGGGATGTGAGGAAGTTTTTAGGCAGGAGCAAAGCAGTAGATAGGATGTATTTAGGGGTTTTGTTTATGCACGTGGGAATATTACAGCTTTCCTGGCCTGATGTCTTCTTCATCTCCATGAAGGAATTACAGGATGGGCAAAAGTTGGTTAGACAGCCCTATCTGCAAACTAATTACAATTTCCTGTTAAAATGGAAGAGTGGATGGAGTGGGGGTCTCTGAGGGGCTGTGCTGGCTCTGGTGTCATTATTTTAATTAATGAGAATGCACTTATTAAATTTGCAGATGGCACAAAGCTGAGATGGGCTGTGAGGATGGTAAAGGACAGGACCAGAAATGAAATTGATGATGACAAATCAGATTGTAATTCAATAAGGGCACAAATAAACTTCTAAATATAAACTGCCACAATCTACTGCACACATGTAAGGCTGCTGCATGGGGGTCCTGGGGTGTAACCTGCCTGTGGGGCATCAGCTGTGGGGTGTGTGGTGCAGCATGGGGCTGTGTGGTGCATGGAGTCAAGGTGCTCTGCTCATCATCAGGGGCAGGTTTTGGTACACCCCAGTTTCAATAATTCAATGTGGACCAGGTAGAGAAAAAGAGCAAGAATGGGGAGAAGGCTGAGGGGCCTCAGGAAAGCTGGAGAGGGGCTGGTGCCAAGGAAGGGCCAGGCCCAGGGGAACGGCCTTCAGTGTCAGGAGGGCAGCTGGAGAGGGGCTGGGAGGCAGAAATCATTCCTGGGGAGAGGGGAGGCTCTGGCACAGGGTGTCCAGAGAAGCTGGGGCTGCCCCTGGATCCCTGGCAGGGCTCAAGGCTGGGTTGGATGGGGCTTTGGGCACCCTGGGCTGGTGGGGGTTGTCCCTGCCCATAGTGTGGGTGGCACTGGGGGGTGTGAGGTCCCTTCCCACCCAAACCAGTCTGGGGTTCTGTGAAATTGGACCTGCAAAGAAAGATGGAGAACACTTCATCTATAATAATGACTTTTTGTACATGCCATCAAGATTCAAGTTGGAAAAGGTTACTGCTGAGTATGGCCTGACCCTTATGGCAGGGCTTGAAATGGTGGCAAGGTATTTGGAATATGCTGTTTGTCTACCTCCTGTTGCAGAAGTAGGAAGGTATTTAACACAAGAAGTGGACACCAAAGAAGGAAATTTAGTGTCCTCCTTATTTCTGTATGATTCAGTATGATTCAGTGTGTTGGAGAGGGGTCAGAGGAGCCACGGAGATGCTCAGAGGGCTGGAGCAGCTCCCCTATGGAGAGAGGCTGAGGGAGCTGGGCTGGGTCAGCCTGGAGAAGAGAAGGCTGTGGGGGGACCTCATTGCAGCCTTCCAGTCCCTGAAGGGAGCAGAGAAACAGGAGGGGAATCAGCTTGTTCAAGGACAGAGACTGGCAGGACAAGGGGGATGGAGTGAAGCTGGAGGAGGGAAGGGTTAAATTGGATATTAGGGGGAAGTTCTTTGCAGAGAGAGTGGTGAGGGGCTGGAACAGGCTGCCCAGAGAGCGGGTGGGTGTCCCGTCCCTGGGGGTGTTCAAGGCCAGGTTGGCTGGGGCCCTGGGCAACCTTGTGTGTAGCTCCAGGCCTGGAGGTTGGTGGCCCTGCCTGTGGCAGGGGGGTTGGAGCTCTGTGATCCTTGGGGTCCCTTCCAACCCAGACCAGTCTGGGATTCTATGATTCACTACGATTCTCTATGATTTCAGTGTGATTCTGAACACCTCGCTTTCTGATGTTGGATGCGTCTTCTTCATCAACCTGTTTCCTGAGGGCTGTACCCAGCAGCCCTACACATAACCCTCAGCCTGAGCTTGTTTTTCAAACGCACTTCAGTCGCTTTGCATGTGTGTGTGAGATCTGCTGTTCCCTCCCAAACTGATGAACAAACCCCCAGTTTAATATGCAGGCCAGAATTTCCCGTCTGGAAAATAGAGATGATAACAGAAGGAAAAGAACAGAAATCCATTAATATTTTATAAAGCATTCAAACACTGTAGCAGTGAGTGCCACAGAAAAGCCTCTGAGGAAATAAACAAATTTCTGTCTTCAGAGCAGATGTTGAAATAATTATAGTAAATAAGGCACAAGGCCACACATTGAACAGTGAGAACAGAATGGGCTGTTGAGTCTCTGCACAGCATCTCCTCAGTGCATGGAGGGAGGCAGGGAGCCTGTGAAAGAAAGAATCATCTCAGAATGATGGCAGCAGAATTCATACATGTAGGAAGGTTGGTTTAAGTTTGTCAGGAGAACCTGGTTTTCCTATTTCCAAGCTTTGGAGACCTTGACTTTGCAATCCTGGTTGTCATGTAAAGCACACCATAAGGCAGACTCTGGTGTAGGGAAAAACAAAGATAAAATGAAACATTCTGGTGGGTTTAAAAAGAAAAGATCACCCATGGAAGGCAAGATGTGATGCACTTTGACCATTACAAACAGAGCATCTGTGTTCAGGCCTGACAGTGAAGTGCTGGGTGGTTTTGGCACCCTGCAAATCCAGCTCTAACGTTTACACCAGTGTTGCAATACCCTTAGAGAGAGCATCCTGATAGCACAGAGTAGTACTTGTCCAAGTGACAGAATTTAATCTTGTATGTGTATATATACACATATAATATGAATACATATATAGGAACACTTAAATAAGGTCTAAATGTTTCTGCCATTTCCTTGCCTGCCCTTCCCTCAACCCAAAAAGTACAGGTTCAATAACTCCCTGTGCTAGCAAACCGGGGAGCCCTGGGTCCCTGTGGTGGATCAGCACTACACAAAGGGACTTTTATTCAGAATCTTGCCCCTTCTGTGACTCCAACTTGCACAAGCTCTGTCCTAAGGTGTAACAACCACGTAGCATTGCTAACAGTGTGAGCTTGCAATGTGGGGCGTTGCACCAAGTGTAGCATTGAAGACCAGCACAGAAACTTACTTCATAGAATCATAGACTGGTCTGGGTTGGAAGGGACCCCAAGGATCACAGAGCTCCAACCCCCCTGCCACAGGCAGGGCCACCAACCTCAGGCCTGGAGCTACACAAGGTTGCCCAGGGCCCCATCCAACCTGGCCTTGAACACCCCCAGGGATGGGGCACCCACCCCCTCTCTGGGCAGCCTGTTCCAGCCCCTCACCACTCTCTGTAAAAATCTTTAGCTTCACTCCATCCCCCTTGTCCTGCCAGTCTCTGCCCTTTAACAAGCTGATTCCCCTCCTGTTCCTCTGCTCCCTTCAGGCACTGGAAGGCTGCAATGAGGTCCCCCCACAGCCTTCTCTTCTCCAGGCTGACCCAGCCCAGCTCCCTCAGCCTCTCTCCATAGGGGAGCTGCTCCAGCCCTCTGAGCATCTCTGTGGCTCCTCTGACCCCTCTCCAACAGTCCCACATCTTTCTTGTCCTGGGGCCCCAGCTCTGGACACAGGACTCCAGCTGGGGCCTCGTGAGGGCAGAGCAGAGAGGGACAATCCCCTCCCTGTCCCTGCTGCCACCCCTCTGCTGATGGAGCCCAGGATCCCATCGTCCTTCCAAGCTGCAAGAGCCACTGCTGGCTCATGTTAAGCTTCTCATCCACTGTGACACCCAGGTCCTTCTCAGCAGGGCTACTTCAGTGACTTTAGTCTTGTTTTGTGTTGGTAATTTGTTTTCCAAGGACCAAAGTTCTCCTACACTGGAATGAATAGAATTGGTTAAGTTTCTCACCCAGCTGGCAATTCGCATCCTTGAGGGTGCACAGGGGTTCTGGCTGGTTCATGACTGAAGCTGTGAATTTCTGACTGGTAGCAGCACCGTGTCTGCCATGTGAAAGTTGTGTTGGTTTAGTGATGTGGCTTTTTGGGAGAGAGAGGAAATAATTGCCTGAGCAGCCCAGGAGAGGGGTGCGTTCCTAGGGGTGTGAGTCCTTGGGTCTCTAGACCATTTGGTGCTGATATGAGGTCCCTCATTTCCCTTATGAGGTGCTGGGGCTGATCTGCAGCCTGATGGAGACCCTGCATACTCACAGATGGGCCTGGAGATGACAGCCAGAGCTGTAATGCTATTTCTTGCTGCTGTCTCCATGCATTGAGGCAGCATTGGTCCATCCACACCTACCTAAATGCTGCTTTTCCCCAGTTTCTGTGCCTTCCCTGTGCAGGGCTGGAGCACCCTGAGGTTCATACTCATATTTTGAATTTAACTGGGATTTCCGTGTGCAGAAGTGTGATTGTATAAACCTCATTTCCATAGGAAACCTTGCTCACAACCATCACTGCAATGTACAGCACTTCAGAGAGCCACCAGAAGCACAAACCCACATTTTAATTCTGCTTTGCTCTGGTTTTGGAGGGACTAAGTCAGACACTGCAATGCACAGCCACGTGTTGGGGCATGACGGTGCCTTGGGCTCCCAGGTTCTGCACTGCCAAGTAATAATGAGCAGAAGGTACTTTGAGATTTGCCTCCTGGGCATCTGTACTTCATCAACATAAAAATGCAGACACAGTCCAAAAAAAGAAAAAGAAAAAAGAAGCAAAAAGCCAAAAGTTCTATAATTAACAGTCCTAATGTTGCACTTGCTTACTGGGTGGACTTGGACCTGGTGCTCTGTGTTGCTGCCATGATACATGTGTATATGCATATATACATGTGTGTGTACATACTGATAGGAGCTGTTTCCCTTTTCAGCACCTGTCTCTGCTCTGCCTCAGTTGCCCTACTGCAAGTGCTGCTGACTTGTTCTGCTGATGCTCAGCTGCGTGCAGGGAGGGATGGGGCTTGTGGCTCAGGTCCCAGCTGTCCTCACCTTGACCTCAGCAACTTCTCATTGTTTTGGCAGGCTGAATGCCAGTGCTGGATCCTTTTTTTCATGACTCTACTTATATTTTCCTTGTTAATTTGAACAAGAGCGGAGGAGGTGAGGGTTGTGTCCCACCTCTCCTGGTGGGTGACAGGGTGGCCATGAGCCAGCAGTGTGCTCTGGGGGCTGAGAGAGACAATGGGATCCTGGGGGGCATCAAGAGGAGTGTGGCCAGCAGGTCACAGGAGGGGATCCTCCCCCTCTGCTCTGCCTTGGTCAGGCTCCACCTGGAGTGTTGTGTCCAGTGCTGGGCTCCCTGGGATAAAAAAGACAGGGATCTCCTGGAGAGAGTCCAGCAAAGGGCTATGAGGATGATTAAAGGAGTGGAGCATCTCCCCTATAGGGATAGGCTGAAAGAACTGGGGCCGTTCAGCCTTGAGAAAAGAAGGTTAAGAGGGGATCTTATTCATGTGTGTGGGACACAGGGGGGAATGGCCAGCCCCTTTTCAGTGTCTGTGGGGACAGGACAAGGGGCAATGGCTGCAAGTTGGAGCACAGGGAGTTCCACAGCAACATGGGGAAGAACTTTTCCCCAGTGAGGGTGAGGGAGCCCTGGGACAGGCTGCCCAGGGGGTGTGGAGTCTCCTTCTCTGGAGAGATTCCAGCCCTGTCTGGACACCGACCTGTGTGACCTGTCCTAGGGACCCTGCTTTGGCAGGGGGTTGGAGCTGATGGGCTCTGGAGGTCCCTTCCAACCCCTGTGATTCTGTGTTAGACCCATGCAGGCACCTTTGCCATGGGGAAACCTTGTGACTGCGCAATGCAAACCTCACCTCCAATCCCTTGAGACAGCTCTTGAAAATGCCTCTCCAGTCCTTTCCCCACCTCATGGCTGAATAAATATCCCTGCAGCTTTTCCATTAGTACTTGAAGGACCTCTGAGCAAGGCAACAGACTCACAGTACACACCACACAATGTCTTTTCCCATAATTGCTCTTAATTCAGATTTCACTCCGTTTAGGGACGTTGCCTACAAACACCCATGAAGGTTTTAAATATCCCCCCCCATTTTAAACCTACAAAACCCTGATCCTAATAAACTACACTGGCATTATTGAAATCTTCTACAGTATCATGTAGGGCTTTGTGCATTGTCTTTGTTAGACATAATTAGCACTTTGAATGTGCACACATCAGATGGTGGTTGAATGGGAGAATTTGTTTAACCCTTCAGCCTCCACCCTGCATCCATCTGCATGCCTTGGAGCAGTGTGCCAGGGAATGGCAGCTGAATTGTTGGTTTTAGCAGTGTACTTTGAAGCTCAGTGTGGTACCAAATCAAAAGCACCGAGTCCGTGTGTGGTTCTCCATGTAGGCAGTGAGGAGACTGATGTTGGGTTAGGGGGTTTGTGTGAATTCCAGTGTTGATGCTCTTTGGTTTCTGTCTTTGTGCCACATCTAGCAATGATACAGAGAGATTTGATGTCCCTACATGTGTAGAGGAGGGCTTCAGCTGTGTCTTTTAAAAGTGGCTCAGTTGGAGTGTGTGGGGGATGATGTTATCATGGGGAGAAGCTGGTGCTTTTCTGCCAAATTCGACATTTTTTTCTAAATAGAAAGGAAATACATAAAATACATCTCCCTTTATTTTTTTGGGGGTGTGGGGTTTCTACTTCAAGGAGTAGGATTTTGAGGTTGGCAATCAGAATCCATAAACATGAGCTTCAGGCTGAGCAAAGCATGGGCTGAGTGAGCAGGACAGGGACGAGAGGGACCCTGGGCTGCTGGCAGTGGTTGGGCACACTGCTGCTCATGCTGCTGCTCACCCATGGGAACTCCTCACACCTTCCACCTCACTGTGCTGAGGGGATATTTCCACAATGAGCATATCCTCCAGCACTGCTTGCTTATCCAGAGGGTGTTCCTGGAGGAAAACCCCTGTGGAGTGGCTGGGGAACCTGAGGAAGGTGCCAAGCCCCGAGCAAGTCTCTTCTGTGTGTTCAGGTGCTCTTGCTGTGGAAAGATAACTACTTGTCTTTTCTGGAGTGGTAGTGGCAGCAATGATGGAAGCTAAAAGTTTTTGTTAACCCTGAGTTGGTTCAGATCTCTGCACAGGGTGGCTGGGATGTACCCAAGTCTGGAGGAACCCCTGCCTGGATTGTGGAGAGCTCCAGGTTGCTGGGTTGTGGAGAACACCAGGCAGCTCTCCATGCAGATGCCTGGTGACATAAGCCAAGTCTGACGCTGTCCTTTCCTCCAGGTTTATGAACAAATCGAAGAGAACTCTTGTTTTTCTCTATTTCCTGGCTCAAACCTTAGAAGGGGTGTTTTGATATGAAATCGAGAAGTGATTTGCATACTTCATTTTCCTTACTCTCACCAGTCCAAACAGATCCCTTCCCCTCTCTCTCTCTCTCTAGACATCTGTTACTGGATTTCTCGTTTGTCCTTACCAAATTTCAAGCCTCCTGCAATCATTCCTGGAGCTTGCAGGGTGTTCTCAGCAGAGCACTGGGAATCCAAGCCTGTGACCGCATCCCTCCAGCTTCCTCCCTGGCAGGGCTCGCAGCACCGTTCAGAGGGGTCTGACTTTCCAATGCTCCTTTTGATCTTTGTTAATAATGGCTGAAAATAGCACTAAGGGGCCCTCCTCCTTCCTCCTGCTTTGTTCATCTTGTGGGTATTAAAGAAAGTTGAGGCTCCTATTGGAATATCTCACCAGGTTCTCTCTTATTTATTCATGGCATGTACGTAGCTCTTCTCTGGATAGGAGGAGGCACCGTGCTTTAAAAAGGGAAGGCATGAGCTATGTATGGTCTGCCCCAGGATTTATGCAAATATCGATATTTTTATGCCAATTTACAGTCAACTGTCTGTCTTGTTAGAGAAAAAAGTGGCATGTCTGGCTACCAGCCAGAGCAGCAACCCAGTCATTCTCCTCACGCCTGCTCCCTTTGCAGGGAAAGGGCTCCCAGGGATGCTGTGCCAAGGGGGATCGGGGTGCTGGGGCAGGGGAATCTCCTTTCTGCTGGCGCAGGGGTTTGGGATGAGGGTTGTGAGTCCAGGGGATGAGAGGAGTCAGTGAAACCCCCAGCTGAGGCATCATTTCCTTACAGCATATTCCCCTCCACCTGTTGCTGGGGTTTGTCTTGGCTCAGTCACTCTACACCAGGATGTTCTGCATTCACGTCTCCCCCATACGCCAGCTGCCCCCCCACCCCAAGATGCTAAAATACCTGGGGTGCCCAGCCCAGAGTGTTCCCAGGGAGGGGGACAGGCAAAGAGCCACCTCTCCCAGTCCCACCCTGCTGTTAATTTTTCCTAAACATCCCCCTTATCAGCCTTTCCTACCTCCAAACCTTGTTAAAGCAATTGGTGAGAAAAGCTGCCAAGAAATCCAAGGCATGCTGGTCCGAGCTGCTGCAGGAAGCACTGAATTATGTGCGAGGCTGGAAGTCTTGCAGCTGTCTTAGACATGTGAAAAAACTTTCCATAAACATTTCTGGATGCTTTGAGGTTTTAAATGAGATTTTAAAATTTCTTATTTACCCCCACCCCCCCAAAAAAAAAAAATTAGAAGAAAAAAATGAGTCCCAGGATATGCCTGTTTAAATGGAAATCTGAAAATCTGGTTTAAGTTAGAGTTTACATTGACTGTTTTAAAGAAGTGCTTGGGGAAGAATCTGTGAGTGGGACCTCTTTGAGTGTTAAGGCATTAAAAATATTTCTCAAGTGATAAGAGTGATCTGAAGCAGCTCACCACATCCCTCAATTCACACTTTTATTAAATCTGTGGGGTTTTAGTCTCTAGAAATAAGGATTACTGAGGTAAGTTCTGATTTCATTACCAATACAAGGTTGGTTTATGGGGTTTTTTTTCAAAGTCTCTGCTCTAAGCCTTTTGTCACTTTTGTTTTCAATGGAATATTTGGGAGGGTTTTTTGTTTTATTTGTGTTTCTTCCCACAAAACTGAGCAAAAGGGTAGGAATTACAAAACCAAGAAAATTTCTTCCAGTCTACAATTGAAAACACATAGGGAAGGATGGACTCTGCCACCTTCCAAGTCAGGCTTCCAATTTTCTTACCTAAAAATCTTTGAAAATCACAGTGGAATAAAGAAAAAAACCTCTGGATGCTGGGAACTCAGCTCCTTGTTTCAATGGTACTTTGCTGTTTGCTTTTTTTAGGCACCATAAAACTGTGTGAGGTGCTTTATGTGCATCTCAGGGCACATAAATGTATTTGAAAAATCACGTGTTAACCCGAAAGAATCAGTGTACTAACTAGTGCTAACGCACCTCTTGTAGAAGGCACTTAGTTTTATATGCAAAATACCCTTTGATAATTCGTTATTTCTCTTTCTTGAGCTAATTTTAATTGGATTTACTTAAATGACAAGCAAATAAAAATGCTGGGCTTATATAATTTCAACTGCATCTGAATTTCAGCTCAAAGACAGCTTGACAAAAGGTATAAAATGCCATTTTGGATTTCCTAGTACCATAAATCACAAGGTTGGAAAAGACCTTTAAGATCATCAAGTCCAACCATTCCCATCTTAAGCTAAACCAGATCCCTGAGCACCTCATCTCCCCTTTTTTAAACACACCCAGGGAAGGTGACTCAGCCCCTCCCTGGGCAGCCTGTGCCACAGCCCCACAACTCTGCCAGGGAAGAACTTTTCCCTCCCATCTGCTCTGCCCCTGCCCTGGCACAGCTTGAGCCCATTGCCCCTTGTCCCATCTCCTGTCCCCTGGCTGAAGAGACCATCACCCACCTCTCTGCACCCTCCTGGCAGGGCAGGGGAGGTGGGGAGAAGGTCTCCCCTCAGCCTCCTCTTCTCCAGGCTCAACACCCCCAGCTCCCTCAGCTGCTCCTCAGAGGATTTGCCCTCCAGCCCCTTCCCCAGCCTGGTTGCCCTTCTCTGGACTCGCTCCAGGACCTCAATGTCCTTCTGATGGTGAGGAGCCCAGAACTGGACCCAGCACTCGAGGTGCAGCCTCCCCAGTGCCCAGTCCAGGGGCACAATCCCCTCCCCAGACCTACTGGCCACACTATTTCTGACACAAGCCAGGATGCCATTGGCTTTCCTGGCCACCTGGATGCAAAATAAATAAATTAGTACTTCAAATAGAGCTTCTAACTAAGAGAATCTGGGTTATAATTCTTTGACAACAGTTGGAATTTTTTCTGTTCTCTAAGTAGCAAAAAAGTACCAAATTTCCATGAAGGCTAAATTACTCTATATTCATCTTTACACCCATTAACAAGTATCAGGCTGTCTTCAGGAAAATAGCTAGAACTAGATAAAAATCAATTTTTAAAATTAAAGTTTCTTGTGGTTTTAAATTAGGCTCAAAAAACCCCTGTTGTGTTAATTAAATCTAAACTGAGTTTGGTATAAATTAAAGGGCAGGGAAGGTAATTCTTGCCTAAACTTCAGTGCTGTGTTACAAAATACTCGTGTTATGCTAACAAAGCACAACAGTCATACAACACCAGAGAGTAAGGTAAACAAATATAATAATATGGGTGCTTGCAATGCAGGTAATTAATTTGTGCATTGCTGAGGAGACTGGACTTTATAGCCAGCCTCTGGGGAAAGGAGAAATCTGGGTTTGAAGTCTGCCCTTGCCAGCCAGCATAGTTTTTGTTCCTGTTTTTCCCCCAACTTCTGCATCTCAGGTGAGATATCAGTGTGTTTGGGTGATGTGGTGGAAGCCTGTGCTTTGGCAAACCAAAAATAAAGGCCCCTTGGGTACACCATGGAGGGGTATCTGTGGCAGTCCCAGGAAGGACAATCTGAAGCAGCAATTTTATTAAATCCTTTGTGGAACTTCATTGGGGAGGTAATTATTATTCCTGTGTCAAGTTTTGGGGCTGTCATGTGAGTTTAACATCCTGGGATCCAGCCATGGGATGCCCCATCCCCTTCCCTAGCATTCCATGCCCTGTGCTGTGAGCAGTGCTGGGGAGGCTGGTGCAAAGCTGTTCCCCAAACTGGGCTCCAACTGCTTTGTGAAATTTGGATAGTCTTGATGTGGGGGGTTGATAGAACCTTTGAATGTGTTAGATTGGAAGAGACCTTTAAGGGCCACCCTCATCCACCCCCCTGCAGTGAGCAGGGACACTTTTAACTAGATCAGGTTGCTCAGAGCTTCATCAGGCCTGACCTGGGCAGGTGTCATAGTGTACATAGGAGAAATCTCTCTGGAAAAAGTCCTGAAGGCAGTAGCAAGGCAACAGCAGAAGCATGCATGGTGAGGGTGCTGCTCCCAGCCTCCAGCCTGCACTTACATGGCTCTTTCACAAGTCAGGATGAAACCTTTCACAGTCACACTGAAGACTCACCTGTTTTCCTGTCTTGCTGGGTGATACAAGCCCAACAGCGCCCTATTTACAGACTTAGGTGGAAGAAACTGTTACTAGAGCATCTCTAATACCCACAGCCCTTTAACAACCAGTTCTGGACAACCATGGCTTTTGGAGGTGGTGAACATGCAGATCAGCAGGACCTCAGCACTGCTGCACTCAACTGCAGATACTTGGGGTGGCTGAACCAGAAAACACAGTGTGGTGGAAAGATGCCTCCTTGAAGTGCTGGAAGCAGGATGTGTGTGCCCCCAGCTCACTGTCCCAGTGCTCGTGCTTCTGTTTGATGGGCACTTGGAGAAGCCTGCAAGAGGAAGGTGGAAATCCCCATTGCTGAAGGGATGAGAGAGGAGATGTACCCAGCTGGTGCCCATCCAGCATGAGCAATTCTTGCTACATCCACCTTCTGCTCCATTGTGGGGCAAACATTGCTTCCATCCCAACTGTATTCACCAGCAACCTGGTAAATGGGCTCCCTGTTGACCCCCCTCCCACTTTGGGCATGCAGGAAAGCTTTCCTGGTGTTCCTTTGTCTTGCTGGTAGCAGCTGTGGCTGGTTCCTCTCTGCTCCAGAGATACCTTCCCTCCAGCTGCTGCAGAGCATTGGGAAGGGGAGGTCAAAAGATACTGATTTTATTTTATTTATTTATGGGGTTGAATTAAATGCAGATCTGGGCCTTTCCTACGCCTTGTTCAGCAGAGAAGAGAAAACCACACTTCCTCACTGTGAGCCTGAGTCCTGCCCCTTTGAAAATTAACTCCTGGGCACAGCCAGAGCCCTGTTTTCAGTGAGTATTTGGATGTGTTGCAGTGTTGGGCTCTGAAGTTGTTCCCATCCTATGTTAAAATAAAGCCATCTGCCAGGATGCCTTGTACTCTTGCCAGACCACTGAACTGGCCTGTACAGGACAATTCTGGGATGGTTCTTCTGCACCTCATAAAACCCTGTTAATGCAGATGTTGGACTATCCTGACTTTTTCTTTTATGTGGTATTTCTGAGGATTCCAGTGGTATTAATGGCTAGGTGAATGTATGCTTTGTGATATGGAGGAGGGGGGGAAAAAGTCCAGTGGGGACCAGAGGGAAACTGAATTACATCCTGCCTGGGCTGGAAGTGAAAATTAAACTGAAATATCCCCAGGTGAAAGGCCAGCAAAGTGACTGTGCAGCTGAGTGTGGCTGGGCTATTTTCTTCTTCTTCTCCCACCACTTCTTCTGCCTGGGGTCATTGTGTGGCAACTCAATTTGTGTTCCCATTTTTATAGGTAGGCTCATGGTTCTGTGCTCTTTGCATCTCTGTTATTGCTGTTTTGGTGGTGACTAATTGCTGGGGTATAATTAAGACCTGAATAGTCAGGGTGAGGGATGGGGAAGAAAAAAACCCCCTCAAACAGTAGCTGTGACATTCACCAGACTCTGGAATTTCTTGTTTTACGTGTTGGTGAAAGGTACCAGAAGCCCTGTGTGTACCCCCCAGTGTATGGGCTTATCTCTGGTCTGGAAGAGCAAGCGTGTCCCTCAGAGGCCTCATTGAGTAGAAACATGTATTTTCTTTATATGTGTTCCCTGTGGAGCCACTTAGCAGCAATTCTGGTTCCTGGGAGGGTGAGAACTGAGGACCACTCAGCTCTGCTGATCAAATCATCATCCAATAGATAGTACTTTTGTTTTGTTTTCACCTCAAACCCATGAACCAATGTCAGGATGAAGGGTCAGCAATAACTAAGCAATGATGAGCAAAGACTCCACTTGCCCTTGTCTTCCTGATGCAACTTCTCTAAACTTTGGCAGCAGCATAAAAACCAGCAGCCCAGCACCTCACGGATGACATGTTCATCCTCTGAGGCCAAACTTTGTGTTGCTGTACTGCAGAGCCCTCTATAACCTTTTCACAGAATCACAGGGGTTGGAAGGGACCTCCAGAGCCCATGGGGCCCAACCCCCTGCCAAAGCAGGGTCCCTAGGACAGGTCACACAGGTCGGTGTCCAGATGAGGCTGGAATCTCTCCAGAGAAGGAGACTCCACACCCCCTGGGCAGCCTGTCCCAGGGCTCTGTGCCCCAGCAAATTGCTAACTAGGGCTGAGAGTGTTTGGTGTGGTGATGTGAGAGCCAGAGAAAAACTAGCCTGGGTTGCAGGGCTGTGTTTCGTCTTAACAACAAACATCCTTTCACTTGTTAATTGGAGAAACTCGATGGAGAACCTCAGGAGCTACCCTCTGCTCTGGAGGATATGAACATATTTTGTGGTGCTTAACGTTACTTAGCAATCTGACTTTAAAAAACCTGAAGTGCAGCATACAGAGACGTCCTTAAACTTCATTAATAGAAAGAAGAGGGATAATTAGAGCACCTTTCCTAGAGGAAAACCTCTTAATTTCAGAGACGGAGCCGATACAGAGGGGATGCTGTGTTACTTCCTTCACACCTGGTAAATTAAGGTTGCAGAGCCCTGCAGACTTCGTGGGTTCTGGGAGCACAAACAAGCTGAAATCATTATTTCAGGTTAGGAGAAAGGCTGCATGTTGGAAATTAAAATACTTCCTCTGTGGTTTGCATAGAACTTGTAACTTAAGTTTCTCCTGACATCCATAAAAACCAAGGCTCTAGTTGTTGTATTTAAATAGTGATATTAAAAAAACAGAGCTGTTTAACTAAATTACTCTGTTAAATGGAGAACTTCTTATTTCTCTTGAGAAGTGCAAGGTAGGGACCAGTCTTCACAGGTCCCAAACTTCGCTGGACTGGTTTCTGGGTTATCCTGGGAGGTCTGGGTTGCTTTGGGGTTTGAGGAAGAAGCAGTGCTTCAAACCATGCACATAGCATCATGCTTCAGCTCAGAAATAGTTGATTTGTCACCATACATTGATGAGCCATGCCAGGCACTGTTTGAATGTTGATTGTAAAAGGAATTGAGGGTTTTTTTCCCCTAGGATATTAGTAATCCACCTATTAATCGATGGTTATTCCCTCCACTTGATGCTGCTGCCCAAGGTTCTGTAGCTCTCAGCTGAGCATCTCACAAACATTCGTGCCATGAATTTCAGAACTAGCATGTCAGGATGCACAGTTTGCAACCCAACCTTTACTGAGGTCACAAATCCCTAGGTTGGTTAAAAATCTCCCTGTGGTACTATAATTAGGCACTAAAGCTCTTGTCTTCTGGGGCCACACTGACTTGAAGGCTTCTCCATGGTAAGACTGAGCCACCGGGTCTGTACTCAGAAAGAGCAGCAAGAGAATACACACCAGGCAATTGGCCCTGGTTTCTCTATCAAAATAGAGTTGGAATTTTGGTGAGAGACTATTTAGTTTAATTATCTGGTAGACAGTTAAAGCTGGGTGTAGAGACTGTGCACAATGCTTCTGTGCTCATCCTGAATTGGACCTCTGCAACAGCCGATGGTGTTGGGATCTAAGAGAAGTTAGAGCTGTGACATCCATGACACTTCCCACCTTTTGAAGTGCCTTACAAACATCAGGTATGCACTATTGCAAATGTGGATTATTTCCTCCCTTTCACAGTTAGGCTCCAGCTTTGGTTTAAGCTAAGCTCTCCCTTGCAGCAGGAAGGAACCCAAACCCAGGGTGACACATCAGCATGAGGCATGCAGGATCACAGAATCACAAGGTTGGAAAAGCCCTTTAAGATCATCAAGTCCAACCATTCCCATCCTAAGCTAAACCAGATCCCTAAGTACCTCATCTCCCCTTTTTTAAACACACCCAGGGAAGGTGACTCAGCCCCTCCCTGGGCAGCCTGTGCCACAGCCCCACAACTCTGCCAGGGAAGAACTTTTCCCTCTCATCTGAGCTGACCCTGCCCTGGCACAGCTTGAGCCCATTGCCCCTTGTCCCATCTCCTGTCCCCTGGCTGAAGAGACCATCGCCCACCTCTCTGCACCCTCCCTTCAGGTCAATGGAGGTGGTGATAACATCTCCCCTCAGCCTCCTCTTCTTCAGACTAAACATCACTTGTGCATTCCTTTTTCAGCTAATTTTCAGCTGTTCTGGACAGAGAAGATCTGAGCAACCCATCCACAGGTACCAGGCTTGACCTTCCAGAATGTTCTTAGGGATGTTTCATTCGGGGATGCAGCTGGGTGATGGCCAGGTCAGACAGAAGCTCTCTGTGATTTCAGATCTCTGAGCATCTTGGCAAGGCTGGTGCTGCAAGTGTAATTAATATATTGTGTTATGTAATGTGATTGTAATGTCTGTGTATTGAAGGTTATGAGCTGCAGTTATTTTTGGTGTGCACCCATTCCAGCCTGGTGTCACTGCAGGGCACCTGTGGGAGAACAAACAGATCTCTCTCTTTTCTTTTTCTCCTGACACTGATACCAATTATGAGTGATATTTCAGTTGGCAAAGTATTTATAATGATGACACCTTGGATAATAGACATAGCAAAAAAAAAAAACAAACCCCAACCCAAAAAAAGCCCAGGGATAATTTTCATATTCCAGCCTAGAGTTTGCAGCACTGAGAAGTTAAAAATAAATAAATAAACAACAACAACAACCAAAAGAAGCCAAGTTGAGAATTGCACACTGAGCACATTTTCCCTGGAATTACTGAGCAAGAAGCCCATGAGGTCAATTGAGTAGAAATGCGAGTTAAGACAAAACAGTTCTAAATTAGTAGCTGTCAGGAAAGAGCTAGTTTGGCAGAAAATGTTAAACTGGAAGGAGTCTCAGCCAAGAAGGAGTCATGAGGAGACTAATAACAACATGAGGAAGACGGGTTTCCAGTTAAAGGTATTTTTAACATGAGGAAAGAATGAAATCCTTCTCCTCCAATTCAGGAATCTGAGGATCAGTTTTCTGCCCCAAACTCTGGGACATCACCAAACTCATCTGAACTGCATGAATATCTCATGAGACATCTCAATCATACAGCAGGCTGCCCAGGGAAGTGGTGTGGAGTCACCATCCCTGGGGGTATTAAAAAGATGGTTAGATGTGGTGCTGAGGGACAGGGTTTAGTGGTGGGGTTGGCAGTGTTTGGTTGACAGTTGGACTCAATGATCTTGAGGGTCTTTTCCAACCTGCATGGTTTTGTGATTCTGTTCTGTGAAATGAATAGTTAAGGAGGCTGAGGGCAGGAGAGGAGACCTGGGTGCTTGAACTCTTCCTTTAAATCACTGCAGAAAAAAATCTGCTGAATCAAAATTGCCCTGGGCTTGTCTCAGAGTTAACTCTCACCAGAATTTGGGGTGGGACACAGCCAGGAGAGTGACCCAAACTGACCAAAGGGCTTTTCCATACCATGACATCATGCCTGGTATAAAGGGGGAATAGTGGGGATGGAGTGGGGTGGCCCCAGGGTGGCCTGGCATCCTGACAGGTCTGAGCTGTACAGCCTGGGTTGTGTGGTTTGGTGACGAACTGCACTGTGTATCACCAGTTTTCTGCATTCTAAGGTCTAGTGTTATTTCCCTCTCCCTTTGCTGCCCCATAAACTGTCCTTATCCCAACCCTGCAGTCTGCCTTTGTCTCCCCATTCTCCTCCCCATTCCGATGGGGAAAGGGGGAGCGAGTGGGCACGTGGTGCTCAGCTGGGGCTGAACCACAACAAGAGTACAGCCATCAAACCAACAGCAGCCTCTGAAATACTGAAACCTTTTGGAGTCTGCATGAATATTCTCTGACAGCATCTTTAATCACAACAGGAAATCAGTTCAGTGATTATTTGGACAGGAAGATGCTAGTGCCACAAGACACCTTGGGCTGGTTGTCTTGACTTACATATCTGCTGCCAGTCATAACTTTTGCAGAATGGGAGCAAAATGCAATTTAATGGGCATATTGGTGTTACTCAGTTTTTCACACACTGGGTGACTGTCCAAGTGTGTGAAGGAGAGGGACCAAGGGGAGAAACAAGGTTTGGCAGGAGACCTGAGGCCAGACCACACATTCTTGTGGTGCCCCAAGGTGATGGAGATGAGGTAGCCTAGGGAGGAGAGATTATTTGGTGAGAGGTTGAGTTTCAAGTCATCACTGAGGCCATCAGAACCTCTTTCTGATGTCCAGCAGATGACAAGCTGTTACGGGACACTCAGTCTTGGAACTAAAGACTTTGCCTGGCCTCAGAGGAGATGGTGCATCTGTCTTCCTCTGCCCCTCCTGAACTCTGAGCTACTGATGCTTATACCCAAACAGCCACACAACTATTTGTGTCTGTGAGCATTGTTTGCCATAAATGCTCTTTTCCCCCACAGATTTAAAGCTGATGCTGTCTCAAATGGCCCAGGGTAGGTAGGGAGTGAGGCTGACCTCTGCCTGTTTCAGATGTGCAACATAAATCAATTTATACCAGTTGGGAAGCTGCAGCCTCAGACGAAAGCATGTCATTTGATGAGGTGACAAATACCTAACTGATCCCAGCAGAAGTCCAGCCGGGCTATGTGTGCTCGTGGTTGGACTGGCTGAAAAATCAGGTATCTGTGTTTTGCAAAAAGTCTTGGAAATGTGAATCTGAGCAGCCCAAAAGGCAGGAAAAAAAAAGGGAAAGTGAAGCTTGGCTCTCCCAACAGCTTGTTTCTGGGGATGGCAGCCCAGCCTTGGCACATGGAGCTGGGAGCAGCAAGTGTGGTGTATTGGCCACAGAATCAGAATCCCAAGGTTGGAAAAGAACTTTAAGATCATCAAGTCCAACCATTCCTATCCTAAGCTAAACCAGATCCCTGAGCACCTCATCTACCCTTTGTTAAACACACCCAGGGAAGGTGACTCAGCCCCTCCCTGGGCAGCCTGTGCCACAGCCCCACAACTCTGTCAAGGGAAGAACCTTTCCCTCCCATCTGCTCTGCCCCTGCCCTGGCACAGCTTGAGCCCATTGCCCCTTGTCCCATCTCCTGTCCCCTGGCTGAAGAGACCATCGCCCACCTCTCTACAAGCTCCCTTCAGGTCCTGACTGGGAAGCAGCCACCTGCCATCTCACTAACACATGTGTGTATACCTGTCTGTGCACACACACATCTGGACGTGTGAGCATCTGTGTGGGTATAAAACTGCCTCTGCTGAAAAGTGCTGTAATGAAACATAATATCTGAGAAATCATGATATACTGTTGCATGAGGAGCAAGGACATCCCAGGCTGGGCTTGGGATGTTGCTGCTGCCTCTGGGACTTGCAGTGTCCAGCAGCCCACAGTGTGGAGGGCTCCTGCCAGGCCCTGGGGTTTTACACAGTCAGGGCTCAGACATCCTGTGCAGGGACTTAACATCTCTGTGGCATGTCTGATCAAGGAGGAAGAACACCAGAACCCAGATTGGTTTGGGTGGGAAGGGCCCTCAGCCTCCCCCAGTGCCTCCCTGCCATGGTCAGAGATGCCTTCCCCTAGCCCAGGGTGCCACAGGCCTCATCCAACCTGACCTTGAACCCTGCCAGGGATCCTGGGGCAGCCCCAGCTTCTCTGGGCACACTGTGCCAGGGCCTCCCCACCCCTACTGGGAAGGATTGCTCCCTAATAACCCATCTAAATCTCTTTAAAGAAGCCCAAACTGCTGCCACCCAAGGGCGTTTGGATGGCCTGAGTTGGAGAACCACTATCCCTTGGTATTGAGCGAGTGTCCATGCAGCATTTATATGATCTTGCTGAATCTCCCCTGGGAAAGAAGTGGCTGAAAGAGAAATGGGAACAGTTTTATCCCCTGCAAATGGTGACAGATATAAATGAAAAGCAGATGAATGTGGTGTTGGAGCAAACTGCCCCATTAATTGTTTTTAAGTCTGCATTTTCCTTTGCAAATGCAATCACTGCTTTTTTTCTGATGTTTCTCACACCTGGGCCAGGACTGGGAGAAAAAAGGGTGAGGCCACACTTCTAGAGCTTGAATGTGGCTAAAAATGCCAATTTTTCCCAATGCTTTGGTCATTTCCCCTTTAACTCCATTTGGGGCTGGTGGCATTGCACAGGAGGTGGTGCTGGGGGTCTGCACAGTCAGGCAGGTCCCTCAAAGCACCATCCTCAGCTGCCTCTGGGTTTTGGTTTTTGTATGTGGAGGCTTGTGCAGGAGGTGCTGGAAGGAGGCTGGGAACTTCTTGGGACCTAGATGAGGTTGTCATGGCCTTTCCTCTGTGATGGAAAGTTCATGACATAATAGGAAAAAATTATTGTAATGTATATTTGTACATTCCAGTGCCTGAAGGGAGCTTATAAGCAGGAGGGGATTCAACTTTTTAAAAGGATAGACAATGACAGGACAAGGGGGATGGATTAAAACTAAAGGAAGGAAGGTTTAGATTAGATATTAGGGGGAAGTTCTTTGCAGAGAGAGTGGTGAGGGGCTGGAACAGGCTGCCCAGAGAGGGGGTGGATGCCCCATCCCTGGGGGTGTTCAAGGCCAGGTTGGATGGGGCCCTAGGCAGCCCTGTGTAGCTCCAGGCCTGGAGGTTGGTGGCCCTGCCTGTGGCAGGGGGTTGGAGCTCTGTGATCCTTGGGGTCCCTTCCAACTCAGACCATTCTATGATTCTATGATTCTATGATTTGTAATATAATCAATGATACTATATATTTTATATGTTAACAAGGAGATACATTAATGGGACACAGGCTGCCTAGAGATGTTGTGGAATTTCCTCCTCAAGACCATCCTGGCTGTGATCCTGTATGACCTGCTCGAGGTGATGCTGCTTTAGCACCATTTAGAGGTTGGACTGCGTGATCTCCAGAGGTCCCTGGCAATCCCCACCAGTCTGGGAGTCTGTGATTATTTGGGCATAGCCAAATCTTAAATATTCATGTATAGAAGATGCAGAGAGTGTGTTGCCCTTTCAGGGTCATTTGAGATCCTGGGGTCTTCCTGTAGAGCACAGGAAAATCTCTCCCAAGTGTTCAAACACTCTCAAGAGGTGGTTTCCAACCTCGCTGCTCCACGCTGCTGGGGGATGGCTTGTGAGCTGCTTGGGCAGGGGTTCCCCTGGGGCACAGGACTGGGAGATGGGGTCAAGACCAGGTTGGACGAGGCACTGGGCAACCTTGTGTAGCTCCAGGTCTGAGGTTGGTGGCCCTGCCTGTGGCAGGGGGTTGGAGCTCTGTGATCCTTCGGGTCCCTTCCAACCCAGACCGTTCTATGATTCTATGATTCTGCAGGTGCTCCCCACAGCCTAACTGGGGCTTGGGGGAGGGTTTCAGCAGAGCTGCCCATGTCACCCCCACAGACACAGTGGGCTGTGGGTCTGTCTGTGCTTCCAGCTGCAGTCTCAAAGCAGGGAAGGTTTCAAATCCTTTGGGACCCACAAGAATCCCACAGGGCAAAGCTTCACTTCCAGCTCCACTTCCAGCTCCACTGGGCATGGGTTTCTTATATGAAAGGTGATTTTTTTTTCCCCCCCTCTTGTTCATTGTGCTTCTGAGTGGTGGATTTTGGTAAAACACCAAATTTTGTGCCAGTCTGGGTAAAATTTGAAGTTGTGGCTCTGTTGACTTCCCACTCTTTGCCATCCTGCTACCAACTGGCTGAAGCTGGTTTAGTCTGAAGAAAGCACAAAAGCCTATGGTGCTGTGGATATTTTTTTGGCATTTATTTTGAAAAACAAATTCCACTGATCCTTGGTTCCTTTCTGCTCCATAAATTAAAGAAAGAAATGAATTAGTGTGTGTGTATGCATATGATGAATGGATTTGTGCTTTAGGAGGTGTATTTACCTGCTCAAGCAAAAAAATGGGGTGCAGCTGAAGATATCCTTCTCTCTTTGTCAGGGTGATCTGGACTTATTGCCCCAAGCCAAACTTCATGTTTTAACATACCACTTAGAGTAAATGGTATTTTGAGGGTCTCCCCATCTGCTGTCTCCAGCAGGGATGACAGCAGCGAAGTTAGCTTCTGATTCCTTTATCATTTCATATGGCAAAGTTATTCAGAGGAGATGCTTTAAAAAGATACTTTCCAAATGGGGACACTGCCTCCTTTCTTTGCTGTAACTGCTCAGAGGATTTGCCATGGGGTAGGTGGGACAGAGGGAGCTGACACCCCTTTAGCATGCACAGAGTAGTGCAGATTTTACCTGGAGGGAGAAGCATAAAACCTTTCATCTTTTCATGGAATTTTTTCCCATCCCACCCTGCCACCCACCAAGAGAAGGTTTTGGGTCTTGCCACTGGTACCAAAGGATTGGAGGGGCTTTCCAATGCTCATTTTCAAAGAGATTGCTCTTGCTTTTCCAACTTTGAATACTCTACTTGCTTCCATGTTGGAAGAAAAGAGATGAGGGGTCATCCCAAGGAGATCACAGAGTTTCCCATCCTCCAGTCTCTGGGGGAGCAGAGGATGAGGCTGTGGGCTCTGCTCCCAGGGCTATCACTGCCTCCCTGGCTTTTCTGCATCTTTCTTTCTCATCTTCCCCACCACCAGCTGGACCTGCCAGAGCTCAAGCACAGTCTCCTGCATGAAGGAGACACGGGTGTTTTCTGCCATGTGAAGACCCCCAGGCAGATGACACAGACCAGCTGCTGGGCTCCAGTTATTAATAGTTTCAGGAATTGCTATTAATACCCTCGGAGCAGTGACAAGCCCTGCTCCTGCAACCTGCCACACCACGCCAACCTGAAACAGGTTGAATTAGTTTCAGCATTAGGAGTAATTTAAATTCAATTATTCCTTGAGCAAAAATGTGGGGCCAGTTCAGTGGCTGCCCATCAGGCAGAGCTGTCAGGTCTCTGGTTCCCCCTCTTTCCCCACAGTTGCTGCTGCCTTTTCACAGAGGCATGAGAGCTTCCATACCCTATAACCAACACACAGCAGCTTTGGGTGCTCAGAGACCAGCGCTTCTGCCTAATTAAAAGAGTTTCCAATATCTGTTTGGTGTTTGGAGAGTAGCAAACCATTGGTGCAGCCGTGCCAGCACTGGAAGAGATGAAACTCACAGGAACAGTAGGAGAAGAATGAATATTTTAGTGTGTGTGTGTGTGCAGGAGAACCTTCCAGCAGCTGTGCAGAGGCAGTCAAGCTTTGAAGTGCCTCAGTGATGGATCTTTGCTCATCACTGTAACTTCAGCAGGTTTAAAAGTTTATTATATTTTCAGTTTTCTAGTGGAGGAAGGAGAGTGAAGTGGGTTTTGCTGGGAATCATAGAATCATAGAATCATAGAATGGTATGAGTTGGAAGGGACCCCAAGGATCACAGAGCTCCAACCCCCTGCCACAGGCAGGGCCACCAACCTCCAGGCCTGGAGCTACACAAGGGTGCCCAGGGCCCCATCCAAGCTGGCCTTGAACACCCCCAGGGACGGGGCACCCACCCCCTCTCTGGGCAGCCTGTTCCAGCCCCTCACCACTCTCTCTGCACAGAACTTCCCCCTAAGATCTAATTTAACCCTTCCCTCCTTCAGCTTCACTCCATCCCCCTTGTCCTGCCAGTCTCTGCCCTTTAACAAGCTGATTCCCCTCCTGTTCCTCTGCTCCCTTCAGGCACTGGAAGGCTGCAATGAGGTCCCCCCACAGCCTTCTCTTCTCCAGGCTGACCCAGCCCAGCTCCCTCAGCCTCTCTCCATAGGGGAGCTGCTCCAGCCCTCTGAGCATCTCCGTGGCTCCTCAACCCCTCTCCAACACTTCCACATCCTTCTTGTATTGGGGGCCCCAGATCTGGACACAGGACTCCAGCTGGGGCCTCACGAGGGCAGAGTAGAAGGGAAGGGGGGGATGGCTTCTGGTGTGGGACGCTGGAAAAGATTTGCCAACGTGATGGTGGTGTAATGAGAAGCTTGAGTCCATCGGGCTGCCTGTGAGGTCACCTCGTGCTCAGTCCCTGTTGCCTTGCCCTGTAGAAAGAAGCATTTAATTCCCCCAAGCCAGCCTGTATTGCAAGCCCTATCTTTCATATTTCTGGATCCAATTTACTTTGAAAAATGCATGAGCTGATACCTGTCAAACCATTGCCTGCATTTTTCACGCTTGCTTGTCACTTGCTAACAGTCACTTGTGTAAGTTTATTGATGAGGCAAATGGCTGGTGTGGCAGCACCCAACCCCTCCCCTTGTTGTATTTATCGACCAGTTAAAAGTTTTCCTTTAAAAAATAAATACAAAAACCCCCTTCCCTGAGGCATCTTTCCCTTTTTGCAGAAGGTCACTAAATATAGTTTGGTTTTCCTCCTGTATAGAATCACAGCATCACCAGGTTGGAAAAGACCTCTAAGATCATCAAGTCCAACCATTCCCACCTAAGCTAAACCAGATCCCTGAGCACCTCATCTCCCCTTTTTTAAACACACCCAGGGGGGTGACTCAGCCCCTCCCTGGGCAGCCTGTGCCACAGCCCCACAACTCTGCCAGGGAAGAACTTTTCCCTCCCATCTGCTCTGACCCTGCCCTGGCACAGCTTGAGCCCATTGCCCCTTGTCCCATCTCCTGTCCCCTGGCTGAAGAGACCATCGCCCACCTCTCTGCACCCTCCTGGCAGGGCAGGGGAGGTGGGGAGAAGGTCTCCCCTCAGCCTCCTCTTCTCCAGGCTCAACACCCCCAGCTCCCTCAGCTGCTCCTCAGAGGATTTGCCCTCCAGCCCCTTCCCCAGCCTGGTTGCCCTTCTCTGGACTCGCTCCAGAACCTCAATGTCCTTCTGATGGTGAGGAGCCCAGAACTGGACCCAGCACTCGAGGTGCAGCCTCCCCAGTGCCCAGTCCAGGGGCACAATCCCCTCCCCAGACCTACTGGCCACACTGTTTGTGACACAAGCCAGGATGCCATTGGCTTTCCTGGCCCCCTGGGCACACTGCTGGCTCATGTTTAGCAGTCACCCAACACCCCCAGGTCCTAGCTAACACTCTAGAGAAGTTTTTGCAATTAAAAGTAGAAAACCTAAACGTTATTGTTAGGGTTAGTGTTGAGGAATGAAAGGTGTGACAGCAGCCTGCAGGGAATTGACTGGGAAGCTGGGAAAAGCCCTGTTGTTTTATCCTTGTTACTTTTACTCAGGGAGATCCTGCCAAGCCCATCTGTGGCTGTGTCCAGGCTGCTGCCTTGAAACCTTCACGTTCTCAAGCCTGGATATTGTGACTCAAGTGTGTGTTAATCATTTTGGGAATCCTATTGAAATGCCTTGTCTGGCAGGTGTGAGGCGTGTTGGGGGTTCACATGCAGAACCTCCAATTTCAGTGTGAACTATTGCTTCTCGTTATCCTTCATTCTTTATCCAGTTTTAAGTGCTGAAGAGCCATTGGTTTGCACTGATTTCCAGATTAATAACCACATTTTGAATTTGTTTTTTTAAAATTAATTAATCCAAGCTGGGAAAGGTGGGCTGACACCCAACACCTGGGGGTGTTGGGTGACTGCAGACTGAATATGAGCCAGCAGTGTGCTCAGGCAGCCAAGAAGGCCAATGGCATCCTGGCTTGTATCAAAAACAGTGTGGCCAGTAGGTCTGGGGAGGGGGTTGTGCCCCTGGACTGGGCACTGGGGAGGCTGCACCTCGAGTGCTGGGTCCAGTTCTGGGCTCCTCACCATCAGAAGGACATGGAGGTCCTGGAGTGAGTCCAGAGAAGGGCAACCAGGCTGGGGAAGGGGCTGGAGGGCAAATCCTCTGAGGAGCAGCTGAGGGAGCTGGGGGTGTTGAGCCTGGAGAAGAGAAGGCTGAGGGGAGACCTTATCACCACCTACAACTACCTGAAGGGAGGTTATAGAGAGATAGGTGATGGTCTCTTCAGCCAGGGGACAGGTGATAGGACAAGGGGGAATGGCATGAAGCTGTGCCAGGGCAGGTTTAGATTGGATGTTAGAAAAAAAATTTGTTACTGAAAGAGTTGTCAGGGCTGGAACAGGCTGCCCAGGGAGGGGCTGAGTCACCTTCCCTGGGTGTGTTTAACAAAGGGGAGATGAGGTGCTCAGGGATCTGGTTTAGCTTAGGATGGGAATGGTTGGACTTGATGATCTTAAAGGTCTTTTCCAACCTTGTGACTCTGTGATTCTGTGACAGAGATTGTGCAGAGATTAGATGTGAGAATTTAAAATGTTGTCTTGAAGAGAGCCTCCACTTTCCAGAGAGCTTATTCCTAACCCAAACCAGCTGCTACTGTACTTTCTCAAGGGAGCAAAATGAATGAAAACCTCCTGCCCTGGGAGATGAGAAGGTGAGGGTAGCTGGTGGCAATGTACTTTTATTCACTCAAGCCCAAAGTTTCCTTGGCTGCTGATCTCCTTGGATTTTAGGCATGGGAGTGGGTCAAGATTTGGATGGGGAACCTCTGAGGCAATCTCCAATACTGCATTAAGCATGTGGCATCCTATAGCATTAAATTAGGGTCACAAAGCTGATTAAGCACCTGGAGCATCTCCCATAGGAGGAAAGGAACGGTAGGGGTTGGAAGGGACCTCCAGAGCCCATGGGGTCCAACCCCCTGCCAAAGCAGGGTCCCTAGGACAGGTCATACAGGTCGGTGTCCAGAGGGGGCTGGAATCTCTCCAGAGAAGGAGACTCCACACCCCCTGGGCAGCCTGTCCCAGGGCTCCCTCACCCTCACTGGGGAAAAGTTCTTCCCCATGTTGCTGTGGAACTCCCTGTGCTCCAACTTGCAGCCATTGCCCCTTGTCCTGTCCCCACAGACACTGAAAAGGGGCTGGCCATTCCCCCTGCATCCCATCCTTCAGATATTGATAAACATTAATCAGGTCCCCCCTTAGTCTTCTTCTCTCCAGGCTGAACAGCCCCAGCTCACTCAGCCTTTCCTCACAGGGGAGATGCTCCAGGCCCTTCATCATCTCCGTAGCCTCCTCTGGACTCTCTCCAGGAGATCCCTGTCTGTTTTATCCCAGGGAGCCCAGCACTGGACACAACACTCCAGGTGGGGCCTGAGCAGGGCAGAGCAGAGGGGGAGGATCCCCTCCTTGACCTCCTTTTGATGCATCTGCACCTCCTCATGGATGGGATGCAGACCCCAGAATGGGGGTCAGAAAAAGCAATAGGTCCATTTTGTATCCTAGTTGCAGTTGTGGTAGTATTAACTTGATCTTTCTTTCGTTATTTGAAAAGTCCTCCCCTTCCTCAGGACTGTTAGAGAAATCTAACAACGAGCTCTGATTTTGGAGCAAATTTTGGGTTTTTGATCTTCTTAGATCTCAGAAATGTCCATTATTTTGACAGTAACTGAGACAGGAGAGAGGAACAAGCCATGACCCTGAACATTTTCATGCTAAAAGATGTTGAAGCATTCTTTGTAGACACTTTTGAATTATATCTGTGAATTCTGTCAGTGGCACTAACAATTATTCTCAGTAAATCTCATTTCTGTCAGAGGTACTTGAATAAATTTTATAGCTGGATGCATTTAAAAATACTTAGTAACACTTATATGAGTGTTAGAGAGAATGATGTGAGTAATAGGTTATAATTTCCCCTCATTTCCTACACATATAATTTGTAAATATCCCGTACAAGGGACTGCAGTGAGTATGGAACTGCACATGAAACGTTTGTGCCCTGCTGAGAGGGACTTGGGTGTCATGGTGGGGGAGAAGCTTCCCCTGAGCCAGCAGTGGCTCCTGCAGCTCGGAAGGGCGATGGGATCCTGGGCTCCATCAGCAGAGGGCTGGCAGCAGGGACAGGGAGGGGATTGTCCCTCTCTGCTCTGCCCTCACGAGGCCCCAGCTGGAGTCCTGTGTCCAGAGCTGGGGCCCCAGTACAAGAAAGATGTGGGACTGTTGGAGAGGGGTCAGAGGAGCCACGGAGATGCTCAGAGGGCTGGAGCAGCTCCCCTACGGAGAGAGGCTGAGGGAGCTGGGCTGGGTCAGCCTGGAGAAGAGAAGGCTGTGGGGGGACCTCATTGCAGCCTTCCAGTGCCTGAAGGGAGCAGAGGAACAGGAGGGGAATCAGCTTGTTAAAGGGCAGAGACTGGCAGGACAAGGGGGATGGAGTGAAGCTGGAGGAGGGAAGGGTTAGATGAGATCTTAGGGGGAAGTTCTTTGCAGAGAGAGTGGTGAGGGGCTGGAACAGGCTGCCCAGAGAGGGGGTGGGTGCCCCGTGTCTGGGGGTGTTCAAGGCCAGGTTGGATGGGGCCCTGGGCAACCTTGTGTAGCTCCAGGCCAGGAGGTTGGTGGCCCTGCCTGTGGCAGGGGGTTGGAGCTCTGTGATCCTTGGTGTCCCTTCCAATCCAGCCCAGTCTGGGATTCTATGATTTGTGCCAGAACTCAGGGTATGATGCAGTCTGTAAATACATTTCCATGTGCAAGCTTCTTTAGGACTCTTGCTGGTGAAATTACACTTGGTGTTTGGCTGGCTATGTTCTATATTTTATCTTTATCATTCCATTTGTGCCCATCACCCATCTTTTGCTGCTTATTGTTCAAACTTTGGTTTGATGGCAGGATGAATAATTTATTCAGGAGCATCCCTGGGATGGAGGATCTGCAAGGGGTTAATTTCAGCAGAGCCCCGTGATCCAACATGACATCACTGCTGCTATTGCTCTGCTGTGAAAGAACTGATGAGCAAAGAGCCATGTCAAAAATAAATACCAATTTTCTGGGGATTTTTTAGTGACCCATTGCTTCAGAGAGAGAAGCAGAGTGTGGCTGCTGTGCACTTGAGCTGGAGCCTGTAGCCAGGCAAAGGCCTTTGAGTAGGGACCTGAGAAATTAAGAGCAAGCGGCACCCTTGGAGGGCTGGGAGTGAAAAGTTGGGCTTCATCAACTTCTAAATCTAAACTCATCCCTTCAGGGTGAAATCTGACTCCAAGCCCATAAACTAGGTTGGGTTTTTTACTTCCTTTTGTCTCCTAAATGACACCACAAGCTTCACCTCTAGGACTAATGCAACACTTGCAAGCTATTATTTTATTTCATTTTCCTTCAGCCACAGCTGGGCTCACCTGGGTTAGGGTCAGACAGGAGGAAGCATGGATTTTTCCATGCTGTAATGTTATTTTTGACTCACAGAAGCACAGTGGGAAGCATGTCATCCTTTGACAAACAGCTTGCTCACAGCCAGTGGTGGGGTAGACTCCTGTTTGAATGGGCTGTGCTGGTTTGCTAGGCTACAGGGCTGTTGGCCATCTGAGTAGTGGAACATGATTTCACAGTGAACATGGAGTTTGAGAAGCTGCAAAGTGATATCAGAAACTGAGATCAGGAAAAAAAAATGCAAGCTGGTTCACTGCTTCCAGTGGTCAAGCTCCAGTGAAAGCCAAGCTCCATGTTATGCAAATATTCTCCTTGATGAATAGTGGGATGCTTGATAGAGTTTTGAATTCAATTGGAATATTCTCTTGATCCAAGCAGGATGTTATGTGGAAAAACAAGTGTAGACACAAAGGAAACTGTGTGAAATCTCATCTAAAATATTTAACAGTGGTGTTATTTGGTTCCTCCTAAGTCAAACAAACCAGTCAGATTGTTTATCTTTGACCTGTGCAGAAGTGAATGCCAAATATGGCTTAGATCTTTTGTTTACACCAAGAATCTGTCCCCTGAAAGGCTCACTGAAGGAAACAAAGCCTTTTAGTTGGGCTTCAGGTCAGTGTAGTCCAACCGGTTTGTCTTCGCTGCAGGTTTGGATTTGGTCTTGGCTTTGGCTTTCACACAGGCCAGTTGCTTCCCACGCTGCCCCTGGTGTTTATTCCTGACAATCTTGTGGAAATTTTCTTGTTTCCTTCTTGTCCATTGAGGGTTTTTTTTAAAAATATTATTCACCTGGATGAGGTTATGCAGGGCTAACTTAAGCCTTCTGCTAGAAATGTTGTCATAAAACCAGGGAGGAACCACACTTTTGCTCCTGTTTTGATGGGGATGGTGGAGATGGATGGTTGTCCAGAGAAGGGCAACCAGGCTGGGGAAGGGGCTGGAGGGCAAATCCTCTGAGGAGCAGCTGAGGGAGCTGGGGGTGCTCAGCCTGGAGAAGAGGAGGCTGAGGGGAGACCTTCTCCCCACCTCCCCTGCCCTGCCAGGAGGGTGCAGAGAGGTGGGCGAGGGTCTCTTCAGCCAGGGGACAGGAGATGGGACAAGGGGCAATGGGCTCAAGCTGCCCCAGGGCAGGGGCAGCTCAGCTGGGAGGGAAAAGTTCTTCCCTGGCAGAGTTGTGGGGCTGTGGCACAGGCTGCCCAGGGAGGGGCTGAGTCACCCCCCTGGGTGTGTTAAAAAAGGGTAGATGAGGTGCTCAGGGATCTGGTTTAGCTTAGGATGGGAATGGTTGGACTTGATGATCTTTAAGGTCTTTTCCAACCTTGTGATTCTGTGACTTGCTGTCTGCAGATGACTGTGGCTCATGATGAGGCTTTGCACCCAAAACGTGGTGTGGGCAGGTGGGTGATCAAGGCTCAGCCCATCAATGCCCTTTCTGACCCAGTGCCAAGATATTTTTCCCAGGCTTCTCAGAGAGGGGCAGGGTTTTGTCTTGCAGCTTTGTGCCTTTCCTCTTGTAGGGAAGAAACACTGAAGACAATGCCAGACTTCAAGACTAAATTCAGTCCTTGGCTGTGTTGTCTCCATTTGATCTCATGCCAATATTGCCCTTGAAATAGCTCTTCTCCTCTCAGCTTGCATTTTGCTAGGTCAAACAAACTGTCCTCTTTTAGTCTTCCCCTGTATTATGTGTTCTCCATTGCTTCAGTGATCATTGTTACAGGTCTCTTCATCTTTGCTGGAAATCATTTCTCTGAGATGTGGCTGAAAGGAATTCAGGTGAGGTCACATCAGGGACTTGCACAGCAGCATAGATATCTCCTTCTGTGGAAGGATCTGGCTGGGTATTTTTGACCACTGCATTCTTTTGATGCTTCCTGTTGGTTACCTTCCCTTTGGACCTGAGTCTCTTTTGCCAATGCCAGTTTTTCTAACCAAAGACCTCAAGCTAACTGCAGAATTGTTTTTCCCCTCCTTCCTTTTCTTATGGAAGGCTCATTCTCTGCACCATGAAGCTCCATCCTGGTCCTAGTGCTCTGGTCTCCAGAGTCATTCCCCTTTCCTGTGTAATATTTAATTTTCCAGGAGTTTGGGAAGGGGTTTCTGCTGGCAGACCATGTGGCAGGGCAGAATCTGCCACAAAACCTGACTGAATGGTCATTGTTTGGGAGCAGGACAAGCAGTGGGTGACATCTCCAGGACAGGGCAAACACTTTATCCTACTCTGGCACCAAGTCAGGCTGGCATATGCCATTTCCCCTGAGTGCTATGGTCTTGAGTTATTTAACTGAGGAATTCCTGCTAGGGATGTTCTCATGAATTTCATCCCAGTGACTGCTGCTACAGGCAGCCTGGCTGTTTAGCTGGAAATAAAAGGGTTCTCCCCTTGACACAGTCAGTAATAACAGGCCTTCAGAAAGTCTAGATCATAGAATCACAGGGGTTGGAAGGGGCCTCCAGAGCCCATCAAGTCCAACCCCCTGCCAGAGCAGGGTCCCTAGGACAGGTCACACAGGTCGGTGTCCAGATGGGGCTGGAATCTCTCCAGAGAAGGAGACTCCACACCCCCTGGGCAGCCTGTCCCAGGGCTCCCTCACCCTCACTGGGGAAAAGTTCTTCCCCAGGTTGGTGTGGAACTCCCTGTGCTCCAACTTGCAGCCATTGCCCCTTGTCCTGTCCCCACAGACACTGAAAAGGGGCTGGCCATTTCCCCCTGCATCCCATCCTTCAGATATTGATAAACATTAATCAGGTCCCCCCTTAGTCTTCTTCTCTCCAGGCTGAACAGCCCCAGCTCACTCAGCCTTTCCTCACAGGGGAGATGCTCCAGGCCCTTCATCATCTCTGTAGCCTCCTCTGGACTCTCTCCAGGAGATCCCTGTCTTTTTTTATCCCAGGGAGCCTTGGTGGTGGCTCTTTGGGATAAATGGCAACTCCAGACCCAGGTGAGACACTGGGACCCACCCAACCCAGCACTTACAGCAGAGAGGTCCCAAGGAGAACCTGGAGACTCTTTCCCTCCTAACCCAAAAGATGACTCTCCACACCACTTACCCAGCCCATCCTCTGCCTTGTGTGCTTCCAGCAGGCAGTTCTGTGCTAACACAGCAAGGTATCATTAACATCCACAGTGTGTTTTGATGTTCACAGGGGAAAGTCCTACCAAAGCAAATGACTTTGTTGGCACTTCTTTTTAATCCTCATGATGTTGAATCTAAGGTGAGGGACCAGTGTTCTTGGTGACACAGGGCATTAAGGGTGGAGATGCATGTAGAGCCCCAGGTATGCACTGCAAGGCTGGCTGCTGTTTGTGATGCTGAAAGCCCCTTTGGGACAGGAAAGCAATACTCTCACTATTCCCCCTGAATGATTTTGTACTCATCCCCAGCCTTCATTTTATTCTTATGCTCATTCACTCTTTTAATTACGATTTTTTTCTCTCCCTGGGCAGTACAACCTTTTGGATTCTGCCTTTTGGCTCAGTTATTTTGGGAACTCATTAAATGCCCAAGGCTGGAACAGGCTGCCCAGAGAGGGAGTGGGTGCCCCATCCCTGGGGGTGTTCAAGGCCAGGTTGGATGGGGCAACCCTGTGTAGCTCCAGGCCTGGAGGTTGGTGGCCCTGCCTGTGGCAGGGGGGTTGGAACTCTGTGATCCTTGGGGTCCCTTCCAACCCAGCCCAGTCTATGGTTCTATGATTAGGTCCCAGGAAGGCAGTGGCTGCAGAGGATGTGAAACTGAAGCCTTTGTGTATTTGTTACTTATTAAAAAGTGCAGGAAGGAAACCAGAGGAACAACCACCATATCTTGCCTTTTCCATCACAAGAGCATTAGTGAAGCTAGCAATTAACAGCAAGAAAGGCAACTTTCTGTTTGTTGTGCAGGCTTTATATGTAGTTTTAAAAAAATGAAGGCAAAAATGTGGAATCTCAGGTGCCTCTTGGTCATTTTTTCACAGGAAATTCTGCCCATTAAATGTCAGAACCAACAATTCCCACATAAGGAGCCTGGACTCATCCTGCTGAGCGATGTGCACTGTCCTGTGCATGGTATGTACACAGCATTGCAGGTGGGGGAAAGGGACGCTGCCTTTTACCAGTATCTCCCAGTCTCTAAGCTGGAGCCAGTACCCGTGTCCTCTCCACCTCACTGCTCAGGGTTGAATGCATCTTAGAAGAAGAAAAGTATCCACAAGGCAGTGTCAGGTAGTTTCCAAGGAGGGTTTTGAGTGGTATTTATTTTTTTTTTCCCTGTTGTTATTTCATGGGAGAAAAAGAGGGAGGAATGAGGTAGGGAGAACCTGTGATCCCTAAAGCACAAGGTGTGCCAGCAGCAAGTCCTGCCTTAAAAACAACAGAAAATAAATGAAGAAGGCAGACAACTAAGTGCTTTGCTTCTTCTTTCTGTCCCATCTCACCACTCCTGTCCCATCTTTTCAGTAGCTGCAGCCAAGACATCCCTTGCTCACTCCACTCCCCTCCTTGGCCACGCAGCAAGATGGTCTCACAGTCCTGCTAGTTCCCAGCAAGGCTGGCTGCAGCCCAAATAATAAGCCCCCCAGAACTTACTAGCTCAGGTTCTGTGGAGTGTGTTGCCCCTAATGAGGGTGTGTGGGGAGTGGTGAACTAATGCACCCACTGGGGATGGGGTGTCCCAGGTTTCAGACTCTGCTCAGCACATGAAGATGTGGATGTTTTTTTTGGGCTGGAAGAATCCCAGACAGATAAACAGCCTGGGAGAGGAGCTCCTGGAGAGCAGCCCTGCTGAGAGGGACCTGGGTGTCATGGGGGATGAGAAACTTCCCCTGAGCCAGCAGTGGCTCTTGCAGCTCGGAAGGGCGATGGGATCCTGGGATCCATCAGCAGAGGGGTGGCAGCAGGGACAGGGAGGGGATTGTCCCTCTCTGCTCTGCCCTCACGAGGCCCCAGCTGGAGTCCTGTGTCCAGAGCTGGGGCCCCAGTGCAAGAAAGATGTGGGACTGTTGGAGAGGGGTCAGAGGAGCCACGGAGATGCTCAGAGGGCTGGAGCAGCTCCCCTATGGAGAGAGGCTGAGGGAGCTGGGCTTGTTCAGCCTGGAGAAGAGAAGGCTGTGGGGGGACCTCATTGCAGCCTTCCAGTGCCTGAAGGGAGCAGAGAAACAGGAGGGGAATCAGCTTGTTAAAGGGCAGAGACTGGCAGGACAAGGGGGCTGGAGTGAAGCTGAAGGAGGGAAGGGGGAGAGGAGATATTAGGGGGAAGTTCTTTGCAGAGAGAGTGGTGAGGGGCTGGAACAGGCTGCCCAGAGAGGGGGTGGGTGCCCCATCCCTGGAGGTGTTCAAGGCCAGGTTGGATGGGGCCCTGGGCAACCTTGTGTAGCTCCAGGCCTGGAGGTTGGTGGCCCTGCCTGTGGCAGGGGGTTGGAGCTCTGTGATCCTTGGGGTCCCTTCCAACCCATGCTGTTCTGTGATTCTATTTGTAAGACAGGTCTTTCTGTAGCTATTCAGGGAGTGCTCCCTGCTGTTAACGTTGATTTAGAATGATTTTTGAACGGCTGGGAAAGGGCCAGAATGCTGAAGGAAATTCAAATTTGTATCTTTGTTTAAAAAATAAAGGGGGGCTTGTGAACAAAGTGTGAAGGTAACTGGTACAAACACTCATGTACATGTTGCTTTCTGTAAGAAAGGGTGATGGAACCTCATATGAAAACCTATGAGAGAGATTAAAACCTCGTTAGCTAATTGGTTTCAGGACGATTGCTTTGGGTTCTGTTTCTAGGAGGGAATCAGGTGGTTGTGGTCTTGCTGCAGCTTCTGTGCTGCCTTCTAGGATGTGTCTGGGGAAGGATCTCTTAGAAATTGTGTGGAGTCAGAGGGAAGCTTGAAAGACTCTCAGTGAAGAACATGCCTCAAAGCAGGGAGCTCATAGAATCATTGAATCACAGAATCATTAAGGTTGGAAAAGACCTCCAAGATCATCTAGTCCAACTGTCCCCCTACCACCTATATTACTCACTAAACCATGTCCCTGTGTGCCTCATCCAACCTCTCCTGGAACCCCCCAAGGGATGGTGACTCCATCACCTTCCTGGGCAGCCCATTCCAGTGCCCATGGTGTGGAAAGCAAAGCCCATGAGGACAAGTCACTTGTCAAGGTCTGTGAGGTAGATAGAGCGTGTGGGGATCTGGGCTCACATCAGCCTGGTGACGTTGGCAGGAGCACGATGTGGGGACACCACTCCTACTGCTCCATTAACTCACCCAAGTGATCGTGTGTGGAGCTGCATGGCACCTTGCAGACCTCCTGTGACAGACTTGGGACAGTTGTCACGTGGAGCCCAGGCTAACGTAGGTGATGGAATGCCTCACTGTGGGGCTTCTTGCTGAAATCTGGAAGGGAAAGACCCATGTGAAGAACTGTCCAGTGGATCTGAACTGGGACAGTGATTTTTGGCTTAATAGCCTGATTATCTCACTTTCCTCCCTCTTGCTGCACTTGTTTCAATGCCTACAGTGACACACAGTGGTGATGAGTTTCTGTGGTGCCAAAGCACTTGCCTGGACACAGGAAGGTGGAGGACATTATAGATGGTTGTAGTGGTGACCACCAAGCTCCCCTTGCAGGAGCACACAGCCCTGGGCTGGTTCTGTCTGCTGGGGTGGCTGGGGCTGCAGGATGCTCCTCAGTTGGCCAGATAAGGAAGCTTTGGAGCTTTTTACTCTTCCATCCCATATATTGCCCAGTTACTACTGAGTTTTTTCATGATCAGTAGAGAACTGCAGGTTTCATAAGCTGATTTGTACCATAAATGCCGAACTCAAATCCTCTTTATTTTTTATGACAATGCAATTTTTTTTTAATCCTTGTGTAAGCAGCCACAAAACAAAAGTTAGCCTTTGCTTGTCATGATTCTCTTGTTCCTTATGCTCCCGTTGTGCTAAAGATCCTGGTGGGAAAGGATGGCTCAGCTGCTCCTTAGGAGAACGTTTCATTGGATGTGTCCACCTTTAATTTCCAGGCATTGTAGGAGAGGTAAAGGACAGTTTTCATCAGGATTATTCCATTCTGATATTCCCTTCCTCCATTTCCCAAGATTTTTGGGTTGTTCCCCCCTTTATCTTGAGAAGGAAAATGATCATATGATAAGTCCTGGACTGTCTTCCTACTCGAGCTGTTGCTCCACACTGTGTAGCTCCAGGCAAGCTCCTAGTTCCAAATCCCAGCTTCTCCAGCTTTTTAAACGATAAAGAAAAATGCTGATACATCTTGTTTGAAAAATCGAGGGCGGGGGGGATGGAGGGGGGGGGGGATAACAAGGGAAGCTGGGAACAAATGCACTTTGGAAGTGGGTGAAGGAAAGAAAGCATCTATTTGCCAGGCGTCGTCCCTCCAAGCAGCTGTGGTACCCATGGTGTGACCGGAGCTGCACCCACGGGGGTGGTGATGGGGGGGTTAGCGTGGCCCCCCAGCAGGGCTGCTGAGGAGGAAGGTGGCTCCGTGGAGCAGAGCAGATGTGCTGGGTCTCTGTCATCTGGAAAACGCTTCTCACTGGCAGCACAACACAACCGTGCGGGTCAAGGTCAAGTTGCTGGCAGCCTGCATCCCTCCGGAGCTGAGCCAAAGTGGCATAACCCCCCCCCAAAAAACCCCACCAACCCTCCTTTTCCCGCCGGTTTTGATGGCCACCCTGACCCCCCTGTCCCTGGGCTGTGGTTTGCGGACAGCAGGGACACGGCGGTCCCGGGGAGGGGGTGGGGGGGGGATGCTGGGCTGCTCCTGACATTTCCGCCTGCCGAGTGCCCAGCCAATTGGCGAGGCTGGAGCAGCGACACATGAAATATGATGATTTTCTGCTGAGGAGGAGGAGGAGGAGGGGGGAGAGAGAGAGAGGGCGGGAGGGAGAACCGCTTGCTCCCGACGGTTTGCATGCCGGGGGCTGCAGCGAGGACTGGCCGGAGAGGAGCGCGGGGTGCGGAGCTGCAGCACCCCTGGGGATGGCCCCTTGCTCCCCGCTCCCTGACCCGGAGGATGCCATTGCCACCCAGGTGGGCCAGGCGCCGGTGGCACCAGGAGAGGTGCGACACTGCCGTGGGGCGCCAGGCCTGGAGACCCACAGCTTTGGGGAGACCCAGCCCCCCTCCCCTCCCCGCACTCCCCGGTGGGGAGAGCCGCCTCCCCGTGGTGCTGTGCCCCGGTGCGGGGCTCTGTGCCACGCACGGGGCCGCCGGCGCTTTGCGGTGCTTGCTGGCGGGCTGAGGTGTTTATTTTTTGGAGGCGGGGTGGGGGGGGGGGGGGGGAGTGAGGGCTGTGCTAAAAAGCCCAAACCCCACTCCAGGCAGAAAGCTTCCTGGCTGTGCCAGGGCTGCTCGGTTCAAACTTCGCAGCCTGATCCTTAGTTCGATGGGAAGCACTTGACAGAGCTCCTCTCTGCGTGTCCTTAACCCTCTCACAGCCCCGGCTGGGACGGAAACTGTTAAACGCCTAAAATTCAGTTGCAACAAATTTAACCCTGATAAGGAGCGGCCACACAACTCCCTGACTCGGATCCAGCAGCTGCTCCTTTATAATGACTATGCATTTATCCAAGAGCTGAGTGGCAAGTTTTCCGTTTATTATTATGCTCCCAAAGCGGGAGGAGGTGGAGGGTGGGGGGGGTGGGGGGGGGGGGAGATGTATGGGGGGGGATCCTATTAATAAAAAAAGAATAAAATCATTGAATAATATTCAGGCAGGAAGAGTGGTAGTTCAACCCACCCCTCCCCCTGCTCCGGCTGTGCCACCGCTGCCGCTTTATTAATTTATTTGCGCCGTGAGTGACAGTCCTCCCGAAGTGATAATTGGTGCACTGTATCTTTAAAAGGTTAAAACCCTTTTCAAAAAGGCCTCGACTCATAGTGGGAAAAGACAAGAGAGGCTTTGGCTGGCTTTGGATCCAGAAAACAGCTGCTGATTAGAGTCTGCGTCTTCGGGCTGAATTTATTACATATTTTTCAGCAGCAGGGATTCTAGGAGGAAGCTTCCGTTTGGGTTTCTTGATCGTGGTTTATTTTTATTCAGAGGAATAACAGAGGAAGGATTTGTTCCGGCTGGAGCATGCTCACAACCTGCAAGATCTCCCATTATTAAACTGCCTAGTTTGGGCTTTAATATACATGTGGTTTGGGTTGTTGGTGTTTTGTTTTTTTTTTTAAATTTTTGATTATTTTTTATTAGCGTTGTTATTATTTGGCAGCGGCGCGCAGCCGGCTTTTTTAATTTTTATTTTTGATCTTTTTAATTTTTTTCATAATTTATTTTGAAAGGAAGCTGATCTCGTAATGAGCTTTCTCCTTCCTTACTTGAAACAGGTGCTAATGAAAGAATGCAAATAGCACCGGCTGAGCCGAACGTTTCCTAAAGAAGGGAACAGCCACCGACTCAAAACGGCCCGGGATCTGCCTGCCAGCACCCAGCCAAGGTAGGCACCGGGGCTTTTGGGTTATTTTCTCTGTTGTTCTCTGCGTGCCTATTTACAAACAGTCTTATTTTCCTCTTCCCACTCCCCACCCCCCCCCTCCTTTCCCTTTCCCTTGCTGCGGGTGCACAACCGGACGGCGAGATTCCATTTTGCCTCCCGAAAAGGTGCCAGGTTGCCCCCGAGACGCTCACCGAGCGCGCCCACGGGCACATATAGATCTATAGATCCATACGTGTGTGCGTGTGTCCCCTGGGTGGCCGTGGCATGGCGCGATGGGCGAGCTCCCGAGGTAACCTTAGCGGTGTCAATCAGCCCGCAGCCAGCCTGTAACCCTGTCCCCGCCGCGCTCCCAGCTACTTGCTTCTGCTTAATTAGCCCCGGCTGTCGCATGAATTCAGCGTCGCTTGACAGCAACTTCATTTTCGTGGAGATTTCTTTCTTTTTAAGGATGATTATTATTTCGTTTCCCCCCTCGCTGGTGGGAGGAAGGGATGGGGGTTGGTTGGCGGGGGGGGGGGGGGGGGGGGGGGAAGCCAACGCTGCATGTGTTAATGATGTGCAAGGCCGACACGGGGGTGCAGAGGGACCCCCCGGCTGTTGCTTGGGTGGAAAAATGGACACGTTGCTCTGTGGGGAGCTTCATCCTCCCCGGGAGACGCTGGGTGCCCGTGCCCAGGCCCTGCTCTGCTTCCCATCCTGCATTTATATTCCCTGCGGAGTAGAAGCAGCTGTTACCTGATGCTACGGCGTGTATCAACATATTAAAAATATATATGTATATAAATATTCCAGCTTGCATTTAAACAGCTAGATCCCTGCTTATGGCTGAATCCCTTTTTTGCCTGCACAAAGCCTGGGCACTGGCTTTTCTTTTTTCACCCTAATTTGATCTGCAGGCACTCCGGGCTGGCATTCGGGCAGCGCTGGGGGTATTACCCCAGGAGGTTTGCCCTTTGCTGGGGAGCTCGTGTGTTTCCCCCCCACCCCCCGGTGCTGGTGGGCTGCAGAGGCAGGTGGAGGCATCCGCAGCTGCCGTTGAGCAGCTCCATGCGGTACCTGGCCACCGCTCTCGCTCAGCTCCAGGTTTTCTGCCGTGTTCCCACAGCTCGGGCTTGCAGCAGGGACTGCAGTGGCCTCTCTCCAAGGGCCAAATCCTGCCTTCGCTGGGATCATCCAGCTCCTCCAGCTGCATGGATCTCTGAGGGCAGAAATTAGCCCTTTGTCTGGAAGTTTGTGTTTGTGTCTCGGTGTGTTGAAGCGATGTGTTCCTTTGCTCTGTGTGCAGGCAAGATGATTTGTAGGGGGTTGGGGTTTTTTTTCCCTGACGTCCAAGGAAAAAAGTTTCCCCCAATTAATTGTGCAGGCTGAGGGTGGGCAGTGCATGAAATAAAATACTTCTTTTATATAAGCAACCCCCCCTTGGGGCTTCCTAGAAAGAGAACTTGTGAGCATCTAACCTGAGAGTAATCAAAACTGAATATGCAGTCTGGTCTGTGCCCCCCTTGGAAAGGAAATAATCTATCGGGAGGAGTTTGATACGGGGTGCATGCAGGAGGATGTGTTTAAAATAGGCTTTTGAGCCAGTGGTACAGGGGTTCTCCTCTAAGCCTGGGTTTTGGTAGTGTGCAGGGCTGCCTCGTGTCCCCTGCTCTGCCAGACATGGCAAACCCAAACGGTGCCGGGTGCTGGTGACCCCCAGCCTGGCGCTTTGGGATGCCATGAACACGGGTGGTTCCTGGTGGTCCCTCGTGCTGAGGTGGTGATGCTCGGCTTGCACCGGGGCTGTGCGGCCCTAGGGGGACAGGGCTTTCTGGTTGTCATGCTGTAACGGTGAAGGAGTGTGCCCAGTGCTGCTGTTCTCTTTTCTTTTTGGAGATTACAAATCCTCCCAAGCTGCTACAAAACGTGGGGGGGCTGTGTCTGTGTGGAGAATGTCTGTGTCTAGTTCTTCCTCCTCCTGGCCAGCCTCTTTGCTCGGTGGGATTTCGGCAAAGCAAATGCCACACGGGACCTGGCAGCTTGTCTCTGGTCCTGAGGTCTTGCTCTGCTCAGGCTGCTGAGAAACCTTTTGGATGTGAAGCCTCCTGAGAAAGCCCAGGCAGGTGGTGATTAAAGAGGGGGAGGATGGGAAAGTGGTGTTTTTCCTATCAAATCATCTCCTGTACAGGCCATGAGCTTCTGCTCTGCTGCACCTGAGGCCATGAAACCCTTCGTGCATTGCCCAGCACAAACCTTCCTCCCAGCCCTGTGAGGAGGACACAGTGGGTCTTGTCTTATGCTGTCCCGGAGCCAGCATGCTTCTCTGGAGAGATGGTGGCATCCAAGTCCTGCCAGGGGCAGTTTTATGTGGTCTTGCTAATACCTTGGGAACGGTGGGAGTCTGTGGCCCTGCATCCCTCTGACTTTCATTATTTCATCAGAGAGGGAAATGAGATTTATTCTCTGAGGTGCTGGAGCCTGGGTTATCTGATTGTGTTGTGCTTGTCAAAGATGCTGGTCGTTCCTTTTCTTGAAACAGCTGTAAACCTCCCATAAAGGTAAGTGACATGCAAGGTCCTGGCTTTCAAAGGGCTCTCCAGCATGTTGGTCATTTCTGGTAACAGTTGTGGCTGGCCTGTTCGATGGAGTTATGTAAATAGGGCTATTTGCTGGGAATCAAAAAAGCTGATGATGGGCCAAGAAGTTTTATGGACCTCAGAGGAGCCCAGGTTCAAAATGCTTTCAACATTCCCCTCCCATGTGCACTTTAATTCTGGATTTCCACCTGGCCCAGGGCTGGTCCAGCAGTTACCAGAAATCTCAGCTATCTCTGTTCATGACACAGAGCTGGTGAGGAAGAGATGGGCGCCAGGAGAGCAGGAATGTAATATTGACCTAAACCCATCACTTTTAATTGGACCAGCTGGGAGTGAGTCTTGTGCTGGTGGGAGCACAACCCACTATGGGCTTATTTGGGGCTAAAAATTATCCCCTTTCTCCAGGTGAAGTTAAATATCTGCAGCTGGCTCAGTATCATGGGGGTCAGTATGGACACATATCCCAGCATGCTGATTTATTTGACTGTTTAAAGGTGCAAGTTGTTACTTGATGAGGATCCTCAAAGATATATGAAAGAGAGGGCTGGCTGTTGCTTACCCAGCTTTAACCACGTTGCTGACCTTGCTGTAGAAGGGATGGCAGAATTCACAGCCCAGATCTCTTCATTTGCTTCTTTAAAAACAGCAGAAACTTTTATGCCATGAATGGCAAGGCAGCAGCTATGTGAGTCCTGGGTTTGCTCAACTCTGCTCTTGGTGGTTAGCTGAGGTGGGGTGGGGAGGAGGGGGGAGGAAAAAAAGTAGCCTGGCCTTTTTTGTTCCTATTTAACCTTTCTGTGTCTTACTTTTTCTTCTGTGTGGGAAATGGGGAGGAGGAAGGGAGGGAGGGAGGGGGAACCATTTGGCCAAGATCTCAGTGTGAGTCCCTGGCAGATTGGAAATACAAGTACTAAGTTCTGACTCTAAGCTCCATCTGTGGACAGCAGCGCTCCCCCCCTTGTTTGGGTTGTATTTTTCTGGACACTGGTGCTGCAGGGAAGCACGTGGGGGGATGTGTTTTACTTGATACAGAATGCCTGGTGCTGGGTGTGTTTTGTTGCACTGATGGTCCTTGGTGTGAGAAGCAGGAGCAGCCTCAGCTGCTGGGGTTGTGGGTGCCGTGCTGGGGTTGTGGGTGCCGTGCTGGGGTTGTGGGTGCCGTGCTGGGGTCAGGGCTGTTTGGAGGTGAATGATACAACTGGCTGCTGTTACCACTGACTTGAATAATGCAACGAGGCACGTTGCGTGCAGCATGGCCAGCTCAGGCTCTTAGAGGGATGCGTGTGAAAGCCCTCGTGGCTGAGGGACACGGGATGCTGCTGGCATCCCTTGGGAGCATGGAGGGGAGCCCCAGAAATAGCTGCTGGATCTGACCCCAGGAGGAGCTCAGCTGCTGGTCCCAGCCTGGGGCTGGTGTGGATAGGTTTTGGTGACCCAGGATGCCCCAGTAACCCTGACCCGAAGGGTCCTGGCTGATCTGCCTCTCCCTGTGGGTGGGAGAGGAGGATCCCACAGCCCTGCTGCTCCAGAGCTACTCACAAGCTCCCTGCATGGGAATCCCAGGGGATCATCAGATGGGTTGTCCATCCTTTGAGCAACCAGCTTTTCAGTGCAGGGGACAGATTGTCTCTTGCTTGCTTCTCCTCCCATGTGCTGTCTCGTTGCTCTGGCTGCACTTGATGTGGGGCACGTGGATGCCTTTGAAAGGAATTTGGTCAGTAAAATCTGGTGGACGAGGTAACCACGGGTGGTTGGACCCTCTCTGATGTCTCTGGAGGAAGGGGCTGGGGCTGCTGCTGACTCACACCCTGGTTTGGAGGCTGCCAGCAAAACGAAATGAGTAAACCCTGATGTAACAAGTGATCTGCTGGAAAGAAGTCACTGTGGAATTTATCATTCTGTGAAAGTGCAAATGAGGAAGGCGAGGGCCACTCATGGTGATGTCAGGGATGATCTCAGAGTCCTTCAAAATACACCTCAGCTAGAAAGAAAACTTCTAACCCAGTCTTTTTAGTTGCTTTTAGCATTTAAGCCTACCTTGTATCTACCAGTGGGTGTTCCTGCTAAATGATGGATTTGAAATCGAAAGGTCTGGCATGTTTGAAATAATCAGAGGAAGGAATTAATAGAGATGTGATTGGAGCTCATACAGACTTCTAAATAGATGCTCATGTGCAGCAAAGCAGACTCCTGGGACAAGCTCTGCTGCACAAGCCTCACCCCATCCTGCTCTGGTCCCTGGAACCCACATCCACCCTACATCATCAGCATTTCAAAGGCTGTTTCCAGTCCTCACCAGTCAATTCCCCTTTGCCTGCATCAGTCCATGAAAACAAATTTCCCATCCCTCACCTCTCTGCTTAGGGCCTTTACTTGATTTTGTGTTGGTTCTCAAACTCATTGCAATCCTGTACATCCCAGGCATGTTTCCATTCAGCCCAGGTTTGGTTGCTTTAGCTCATATTTTCTTCTTTTTAAAATTTCTTTCATTTCTTTTTTTTTTTCTTTGTGGTCTTGGCATCACAGTGAATTTTATGGGAGACTGAAAACTGCTGAGCCAAACAGGTTGTTTTGTTTTTAATGGCTGTTCAAAAGCAGGCTGGCCAGGTTTCTTCTGAAAACTCTTTGCTGCAGTGAATCTGTTGCTAGAAACACCAGGGCAGGGGAGGGATGTCTCTAGCAAGCACAGGCATCCTCTCCCTTACTGATAGGTGTGTTTGATTAGAACTTTAATTCCTTGGACAGTAATTTTATGCAGTGGGGGGGTAAAAAATCTGCCCCCTGGCAAGTGAAGGATGTTGACTGTGCATCTCTAGCAGATTGAAGGAAAATATTTAGAGTGGCTTCACGTCTCCGAACAAGATGTGGCGCTGTGCCAAGAGCAAGCGGTGAGTAAGGAGGTGGTGTGGGTCTGACCACCCACTATGGGGGGTGAAAATTGATCCTGGGCCAGCTTGAGAGGCTGTGGGAAGGTGTGCTAGTGTGGCTCACGGGCTGCAAGGTGCATGGGGGCAGCTGGCAGAGCATGAACCACAGGCGTAAAATAAACAGCTCAGGTGATGAATGGAAGATGTTGCTGTTGTAGCCAAGTGAGTTGCGTTTTGGAGTGCTGAATGTGGACCTTCTTTTACAGAGAGAGTGGTGAGGGGTTGGAACAGGCTGCCCAGAGAGAGGGTGGGTGCCCCGTCCCTGGGGGTGTTCAAGGCCAGGTTGGATGGGGCCCTGGGCAACCTTGTCTAGCTCCAGGCCAGGAGGTTGGTGGCCCTGCCTGTGGCAGGGGGTTGGAGCTCTGTGATCCTTGGGATCCCTCCCAATCCAGACCAAGCTGGGATTCTACCTGGCTTGGTTTATAGCAAGAGTGAAAGATGTACTTCTTGGGGCAGAAATGATATTATTGTACTCCTCAATTACACTGTGGATTAAGCATCAGTGGGATTTGGTTTTCCCCATGTGAAGCCACCAGCACCTGGAAGCAAAGGTCCTGCTGAAGGTTGTGCTCCTGAGTTACATAGCACTTGGGGAGTATTTGCTTTCCTCCACCCACTGCGTGCTCACCTGTCCCTGTAGCCAGGCCCAGTGCAGGGGATGGGTGATGCTACCCAAAATCCCTTGTGCCTCCCTGCCCTAAAGGCAGTTCAAGAGAAGAAAGACTCCTTGTTTCTGTTTTTACAGAAATGCATCACCCTGTTGGGCAAAAAATGTTCCTTGGCTTCAGTTCCTCATTGGCACCTCAGCAGTGACCAGCGCTGGGGGTGTCTGTGGGGTGTGGGTGTAGCTGGCACCATGCTGAGCAGAAAGCCCTCCAGCTTCCTAGGACCCTGGTCTTGGTAGAGATTGCAGGATGCTCTGTCATACAGAGTAGATGAGAATAGCAAAAAGGAGATGTCCTTCAGAGAGCTGTGCAGACCATGACCTTGGGCAGTCCGGAGCAGGCAGCGCCTTTGGCTGTCCAGGGGCTGTGAAGCAGTGGGCTGTGGGTATGGGGGTGCTGGGGGGAAGAGCTCTGAGCTTGCTTCACCTCTTAATGCATTCCCATGCTCCAGTTTCAGCAGCCCTTTCCCAACTGGCAGGGATGGACAAGGTAAATAAGGGGGCAGCCTGGCAGTGTAACTAACATAAAATAACTCAAGCTTTCTGTACAGCTTGCACAGGGAGTACCAGGAAGGGAACTAAATCCCCAGGATAGGTAATTTAGCTGAATTTGGCTTATCAATGAATGCAGGAATGCAAGAAGCTTTGATGAAGCTACACAAACCCATTGATTTGTGTGCCTGCAGCTGGCAGGACCTGTATTCCTTCTACTGTTGAAATTTTGGGGTGTAGTGGGGGGCATGTTCCTTCCTGAGTAAATCAGCTCGCTGGTTCTGGTGCTGAGCTGTGCTTCCCAGCTCAGTGTTATCACAGTGTTATCTGTGGTGTTATCACCAAGGAAGATTTAACACGAGCCAGCAGTGGCTCTTTCAGCTCGGAAGGGTGATGGGATCCTGGGCTCCATCAGCAGAGGGATGGCAGCAGGGACAGGGAGGGGATTGTCCCTCTCTGCTCTGCCCTCACGAGGCCCCAGCTGGAGTACTGTGTCCAGAGCTGGGGCCCCAATACAAGAAAGATGTGGGACTGTTGGAGAGGGTTCAGAGGAGCCACGGAGATGCTCAGGGGGCTGGAGCAGCTCCCCTATGGAGAGAGGCTGAGGGAGCTGGGCTGGGTCAGCCTGGAGAAGAGAAGGCTGTGGGGGGACCTCATTGCAGCCTTCCAGTCCCTGAAGGGAGCTTATAAGCAGGAGGGGATTCAACTTTTTAAAAGGATAGACAGTGACAGGACAAGGGGGATGGATTAAATCTAAAGGAAGGAAGGTTTAGATTAGATCTTAGGGGGAAGTTCTTTGCAGAGAGAGTGGTGAGGGGCTGGAACAGGCTGCCCAGAGAGGGGGTGGGTGCCCCATCCCTGGGGGTGCTCAAGGCCAGGTTGGATGGGGCCCTGGGCAACCTTGTGTAGCTCCAGGCCTGGAGGTTGGTGTCCCTGCCTGTGGCAGGGTGTTGGAGCTCTGTGATCCTTGGGGTCCCTTCCAACCCAGACCAGGCTGTGGTTCTATGATTTTGCACATCCTACAGTAGTGCTCAGACAGGGAGGACTCCAAAGAACCTGCAGTCAACCTGTATCCATAGTTATTCTGCACTTTGTTTTGGGATGCTGTGTATACTCTTGAGGGATGAACCCATCCTGGAGTGGTCTGCTGCTCCTTACAGAAGATAAGGTTGGGTAAATTGAAAATCAAGAGGCGATTTTTCTTAGCTAACTGTATGTGACAGGTTTCTGTTGCTTCTGTTGCTATTTCTGTCAGCGTTGATGTATTGATTTTCTTTCTCAGACATTTGGATTTTGCTCAGTGTTTTCCATTGCAAAAAAGCTTCTTGGGGCCTGATGCTGTCTGAAGAAGTGTAGCCCCAAGTCAAAACTACACATTAGGATCAAAATCTGGATTATGAACAAAAACTTTTTTGGTTTTCCATGACTGAATAACCATGAAATGAACTTGGTGCTCCAAAGTGAACTACCAAGGTGGAGGGGGAAGAGAGGACACCTCCATTAATAGCACATAAAGGTTGCAAAGCTAAGCAATGAAGAGATGGAATAAGAAAGCATTAGGTTGAATATGTAATCCCCACTCCCCTTTGTCTGGGTGGTGTTTATCAGAGAGCCTGCAATCTTCCCTTATTTACAACTTTCAATAAATAGATATTTAAGATAAGCTCGATGGTGTAATTAAAGACTTCTGACACATGGCCAGATGCTCTGGCTTTATGCTTGTGTAAATGAGAGTGGAGGGTGGCTGTGCACCACCCTGCCTCTGCTTGAGTGGCAGAAAACAGGCTCTTTGTCCCACTGTAACTGTGTTTGCTGCCTTAATGGGACTGTCCCCTCGCAGGGCAGGAAGGGAACCTGAGAATTGTCATTTTTCTGGGCTGGAAAGTCTCCCCAGCTAAAGGGGACTGGCTGTGTTTTTGCAACTGTTTATTAAAGGTGTGCCCTCGAGCAGGAGAGTTGCCCTGATTTTTCCAGACAGTGTCTGGAGAAGGAAATTCAAGCTCCCCAAGGGATGGGTGTTGACTCTGTCCTTGCAGTTGAGTGCTGTGCACCAGGAGTAGGGGTTGAGCTTTGCTCTGGGCTCTTGGTCTCACTGGCTAGGTGGGAGCTGGACCCTGGGGTTGTCGAGGCTGGACCAAGGGTGTGGGGCAGACCCCCAGTAGCCCTCCCATGCCCTGCCTGAGGGTGATGCTGCAGAGCTGAGGCTGGCAAAATGTCTTGCTGGGGTAGGAAGTACAGAGCTCAGGGGTGCAGGGTTAAAGCAAGACACAAAGTGTGCATCTCAAGGAGTTTTGGAGTCTTTGGGGATGCTTTGAGCTGAGCTAGACCTTCTGGGGAGGGCTTGAGGAAACAGAAGTGCTCCTTGCAGCTAAGACCTCTGCACCTCAGCAGCACCAGTTGTTAGTTAATTGGTCATACCCCTCAACAAAAAGTTACTTGAGTAGGGATACCATTGTGCTACAAAGATGCTGATGAGAGTGGACCCCATCCTACCCTCCTGAAGAGCCTTCCTAGCCTTTGTGTGTCCCAGCACCCCCAGCAATACAGCAGGGTTCCTCGTGGCAAGTATGTGGGGGGCTGATGGGGTCTGGCTGTTCCAGCACCATGTGGGACCTTGGGTCTCCTCCCCAGGGACACCTGTAGGCTTGTGAATGGGTCTAATCCTAAAAAAGGCATGAAGGGATGCTGTATTTTGGTGATAAAACCTGGAGCTTTGTAGTAGTAGATAGGAGTCATCCTGTCCACTGCTGGAGAGTAGTGGAAAGGAAGAGAGGAAAGCTGAATGTGAAGGGTTTGTGTATCAATATTTAGCCTTCTTTTTCTTAACAGGAGGGAATTGTTGCACTAAGTTTTAGTGTCCTTTCCTATGGTACCTCTATTTTTTTTTTTTTCTTAAAAGAAGACAGAGTTTTTGGTGCTTTAACTATGTCAGGCCACTCTTCTCAAACTTACTCCAGCAGAAGCTATCTGTAGATTTGGTACTGACTGACTCTGACTCTGAGTGTTGCAAACACAGTGCTTTACCCCTGTGTGCATCTCTCATGTTTACACCATACTAAAACCCCTGCAAAGGCTACAACTGGCTCTCAACAAACAACCCCACTTGCTTTTTTGGGGAATGTGGGTTGGTTTTTTTTTGCAGTTTAAACCTTTTTAAAACCTTAAAGCTGCATAAGCAGCTTAAACCAATCTAAAGCCTTAGATCATTTTAAACAGCTTGTGCCAATATAAGGACTTAGATTATCTTAAATACCTTAAACAGATCTAAAGCTTTAGTGAAAGAATTTGGCCAGTCTCAGATTTGGTTGGTTGATTGATTGTGTGGGCAGGTTGGTCACCCCTGGGTGACTCTGCCCAGTGACTCTACTGGAAGGTGCCCTGATTTCATCTTCTGAGTTTCACACTTGGGATATTTGACATGTTGACATGGGAACACTCAGCTCTGCCCTCATGCTTAGGTTGTGATCACCTGGAACTTCTGTACATGGCCCTGGGTTCTTCTGGCTAAATATGGATCTTATTTGCAGAAGAAAATGAATTCTATTACACAGGTTGAGGGTTTTCAAAGAACCTTGAGAGCCCAATCTGCCCTTTGCAGTCTGGATTCTTGCAATTGCTTATAGAGCTTTGAAATTCCCATCCTAAGATGTGGTAGCTTAATTAAACATCTTAAAAAATGTACATAAACAGAGAAATGAGTCCAGACTGTGACTTAGGTGAATTTTGACATTCTTTTATTGCCTGCTCCTGACTGCTGCATCCTTCATTAAGCAAGGGAAAATCATAAGCAATTCAGGCTCAAAGAGTTGGGGGATTTTGGGTTTTTTCCTAGATTAAATTAGCTTTGAGTTTCACTTCCACCCCAGCCAGTCCTGAAAGGTTGAGTTATTTCCTTTTGCTTAGAGCTTTTCTGAAAGCTGAAGGAGCAGCAGCTCCAGGGATGCTTTCTGTAGGAGATGCACCATTAACAACACTACAGCCAGAAGAAGACACCGTCAGGGACATTTTACACTCCAACTCCTTAGCTGAGAAAAGGAGGTGATGTGTCTCCCTCCTGCTGAACTCTGGGGTGCCATTTGTACACTCAAGTAGTTTCCACTCCCCTCGACCCAAGCTGGAGTCCCTGGGGCACTAAGCAGCCTTTTGGCAGGTTGGGCTGTGATGGGGCTCTGGTCCCACTCATGTCCTCGCTGTTTTGGCCAAGCAGAGTGACATTTATCTTTACCATGAGCGCTGTGGTGAAGGGGGTTTGTATTAAAACAGGTGGGGTGTTGTGGCAGTACATGCAAAGCAGCGCTAACCCTCAGCTCTCAGTGACTGTCTATAGTGGAGCGTTGAGGCTGAGGGAGCTGGGCTGGTTCAGCCTGGAGAGGAGAAGGCTGTGGGGGGACCTCATTGCAGCCTTCCAGTGCCTGAAGGGAGCAGAGGAACAGGAGGGGAATCAGCTTGTTAAAGGGCAGAGACTGGCAGGACAAGGGGGATGGAGTGAAGCTGGAGGAGGGAAGGGTTAAATTGGATATTAGGGGGAAGTTCTTTGCAGAGAGAGTGGTGAGGGGCTGGAACAGGCTGCCCAGAGAGGGGGTGGGTGCCCCATCCCTGGGGGTGTTCAAGGCCAGGTTGGATGGGGCCCTGGGCAACCTTGTGTAGCTCCAGGCCTGGAGGTTGGTGTCCCTGCCTGTGGCAGGGGTTTGGAGCTCTGTGATCCTTGGGGTCCCTTCCAACCCAGACCAGTCTATGATTGCACTAATACTCCAAATCAACTGGAGATGAGAGTACAATGCTTCCTAGGAAAGACTGACGTGGAGCAAACCTGGTATCTCCATCCATCGGCTTCACGGGCTCTGCCATGGGCAATATTTGCTTTTCCATCTGTCCTACTTCTCAGCAAAGCAGATGCACGCAGATCTTTGACATTACAAAGATTTCAGGGCTTTCACATGTGAGGACTGCTTTAACTTGCAAGAAACTTCTGAAAACTGAAGAGAAAAGTTTCAGTTTCATTTTTAGAAGCAGGGCTGTTTCTCCAGGCGCGGGTGTTAGATCGCTAACATGGGTTATTCACAGTGCAGCTGCTAATAAGTTCTGGTCTCTTGCATTTTATTCACTTAATAAATTAATGTATTTATTATTCATAGGGATAGTAGGTGAATGCTTGCTTGAAGGTGAATTGCTTTCTCTCAGCTTGCCAAGCTCTGAATTCTTTTGTAGATAGTATCATTCATACTCAGAGCAAGAAACCTGCATGCTACCTTAGCATCTCTGAGAATATCTGGTGGAAAAATCAGGGATTTTACAAAACACCTATTTTTTTTAAATAGCTAAACCAACAAAACCCAACATAAAAAACCCTCCAGAAACTTCTGGGGGCTAGCAGTGCTGGGTACTTTGGTCCAAGCCTGGCTCCTTGAGCTCCACCATGGGTACAGCTCTCTAGTACATCGTTAATAAAGTTCCATTCCTTTCTTAGAATACACAGTCCAAGGAGTTCAGGATTAAGTTTGCTAGAAATGTAAACACATTTGCAGCTGGGTAAACCACAGCTGAATCAAGGCAGAGAGCAGAGCAGCCTTTTAAATCTGATTTTCCTTTCCTTTCTGTCTTCCCCTATCTCTTCCCTGGGGATGAGGACTGGGTTTGCTTCCTTAGATGTCCTGCAGAGCCTGTGCACCTACCACCTCAGAGCCCTTCTCTGCTTGGATGAGAGGCAGCATGCTCAGCGCTGTTCTTCCTCCTCTTGCTGCTGAGCTGGGCATGGGCAAGCTCTGGTTTTGGGGCTGAACTGGTGCATTTGTTCCCTCCTGTGGAAACCCACAAAGTGTTGGCTTCCTCACTACCCACAGCCTGGTGCAATGAGTTCTTTTGCTCAGCATGGCCAATTGTCCCTTGTTTTTTATTTTACCCTCTGCTTGCTGTGAGCCTGGGGTGCTGTGAGCCCAGCGTGCCTCTGGGTTCAGGCTCAGAGCAAGAATGTGGCAGCTGGGGTAGGTACAGAACCTCTGACACTTACATCTCCCTAGTAACAGAAATATTAGGGAAAAACACTTCCTAAAGCAAATATTAATGGAAAATCAAGGGGAAGAGCTTTCTTTCCTTCCCCTGTGATGGTTCCAGTTCCCTCTGACAGGTACTAGGTCTGGGTACCCTGTTGCAGAGATCCCACTGTGCATCGTGTAACAGAAACCTGGGGGTGCTGATGGGCTGAGCCTGGGCAAAGGGGTCTGCAGGGCTGCTGTAGATTTGCATGGCTGGGTTCTGGTGGAGGGGGGGCTTTTGCAAGAAGCAGCCAGAAGCTCTCTGTGGACCTGAGGAGCAAAAACCAGCAGGCTCAAGGGTGGACCCGCTGCTGACCAAGGCTAAGCCTGTCAGTGATGGTCACAGCGCCTCTGGGAATCACATTAGGAGGAAAAAAAAAAGCAAACAGCCCCTTTGTGCCCCCAGAGAAGGGAGTGAGAAGATGTAACGAGCTGTGCTGGCACCAGGGGTGGAGAGGAGGTGCCTCAGGTGCCAGAGAGAATGATGCCCCTGCATCCCCTGGAGAAACCCATGGTGGAGCTGGTGTCCCCCCACAGCCCATGGAAGATGATGTGGAACAGAAATCCCATCTACAGCCCATGGGGGACCAGGCTGGAGCAGTCTGGGCCTGAGAGACACTGTGATTTCTGACTGCACCCATAGCAGTGACCCACGCCGGGGCAGCTGGGGAAGAGCTGAAGCCCCGTGGGAAAGGACTCAGGTTGGAGAAGTTGGTGGAGGACTGTCTGCCGTGGGTGGGACCCCACGGTGCAGCAGGGGAAGGGGGTGAGGGATGCTAAGAAGGAAGACAACTCGGGAGGAGCTGACTGAAACCCCCATTCCCCCAGTCCCTGCCCCTCACTGTGCCACAGTGTGGGGAAGAAGGGAGCAAAATCCTGACTCAAGTGCAGTCTGCTGAGAAGGGAGGGGTGGGGGAAGGTGTTTTAAGACCTGGTCACACTTCTTATCACCTGATTCTGGTGTCACTGGGGGTGCAGGGCAGTGTCATAAACTAGTGAGTTTTCTTTCCCTTACTCTGTGTTGAGGCTGTTTCACCCTTGATGCTAATTGCAGAATGATCTCTCCCTGTCCTTATCTCAACTCCTAAACCTCTCAATAGCTATTTTCTCTCCTGCCCAGCTGAAAAGGGCAGTGATAGAGTGGCTTTGGTGGGCATCTGGCCTCCAGTCAGGGTCAAACCACCACAAGGGCACAGGGCTTGGACCATTCTTGTCACTGCATCCTGGAGAGAAAACAGAAATAAGCTGCTTGTTCCACTGCTGGAGACAGGAATAGCCACCCAGCAGTGATAAAGCAAGGATTAAATGGTTCTCATACGGACAGTGTGGTGCTCACCTGTCACCCCAGGGCTTCTGGCACCCCCCACATCCCCCCTTTGCTTTGCTGGGGGCACCATGCTGCAAGGCAGGACCCTGAAACTGGGAATGAATGCAAATGGACTGGGCATGTGATGAGTGTTATTCGGTTCTGTGCCAGCCATTATGGGATGCAGAGGATAATTCAGAGTATGTGGGGCTGTAGCAAAGACCCCAGCTGCCTCGTGTAGGGCAAGAGGTTTCCAGTCTTCCTTTTCCCCCAGTTTATTCACACATTTGTGAGCTGCAGTGCTACAAACAGGTCGGTGTTAATCCACCCAGCAACTGTGTCTTCCTTGGAAAGGGCCCTGGTTTCAGCAGCCATCGCCACCCAGGACAGCATCTCAGCATGTGCTTGCCTGTAAGCGTGTGCTTAATTGCCCTCCTGCATAATGGGGTTCTTAATCGTGTTCCTGAATGCTTTTCTGATTCAAGGCCAGTCTTGGCATCCTGTGGGTTGCTCTACCCTGTGAAGAGGTGGTGGATCATAGAATCATTGAATAGTATGAGTTGGGAGGGACCCCAAGGGTCACACAGTTCCAACCCCCTGCCACAGGCAGGGCCACCAACCTCCAGGCCTGGAGCTACACAAGGGTGCCCAGGGCCCCATCCAACCTGGCCTTGAACACCCCCAGCGATGGGGCACCCACCCCCTCTCTGGGCAGCCTGTTCCAGCCCCTCACCACTCTCTCTGTACAGAACTTCCCCCTAATATGTCATCTAACCCTTCCCTCCTTCAGCTTCACTCCATCCCCCTTGTCCTGCCAGTCTCTGCCCTTTAACAAGCTGATTCCCCTCCTGTTCCTCTGCTCCCTTCAGGGACTGGGAGACTGCAATGAGGTCCCCCCACAGCCTTCTCTTCTCCAGGCTGACCCAGCCCAGCTCCCTCAGCCTCTCTCCATAGGGGAGCTGCTCCAGCCCCCTGAGCATCTCCGTGGCTCCTCTGACCCCTCTCCAACAGTCCCACATCTTTCTTGTACTGGGGCCCCAGCTCTGGACACAGGACTCCAGCTGGGGCCTCAGGAGGGCAGAGCAGAGAGGGACAATCCCTTCCCTGTCCCTGGATGTGGCATCCCAGCTCCCTGTGGTGTGGAAGGGTGTCAGGCAAGGTATTGCTGTGGAGGGAAGGAGCAATGCATAGGGAAGGAGGCTGAAAGCTCCTTGGTAAGGAGCAGACCTGTGTTGTTGCATAGGGTGACGTGGTGGGTACAGAGAGCTGCGGAGGGCGTTTGTAGCAGCAAAGGCTCTGTAGGTTTGGGTGAGGATTAATGAGCCTTTTCAGCTCTCAGCAACTTGCTGAAACTCCTCAGCCTTGCTCATCTGGGGACTTAGTCAGCAGCTTGGGTTTTCTTCCAGACTTCTTAGAAAGCAGAGCGGTGCTGCCAGCATGTGCCCAGGCACAGGCGTGAGGAGAAGCGTGTGTGTGACTGGAGGAAAGGTGTGAGCTGTGGAGCTGAGGGCCTGTGCCTGCCTAGGCAGGAATCTCTGCAGAGCAGTGACACGTGAGGGCAGAAGGTTTCCAGTGTCAGCTTGAACTCCTGGGGGTTTTTTTCCATAATAAACCCTGGGAAGTTGTGTGGTCTGTGTTGGGAGCAACAGCAGGGTGTCCTGGAGAGGTGCTGAAAACACCCATGTGTCTGTACCCCAGACTCTGGCAGGATGTATCCTGACTCCACTCCATCCTTCTCTTGTTGCCAGCTTTGCTGAAGGCTTTTTGCAGCCCAAATGTGACTTTTTGCAAAACCAGCTGATGCTGCCACAGCACCGTGGTCTCAGGAAGGTTCCTCCTGGCATGGGATGGTGCCATCACAGAAGTAGGGAAGCCACCATACCTGTGAGGCTTGGGGGGAAACATTTCCCCCTGATGTATCTCCAGATCCCAGTATCAGCCATAGCACCCCACTGTTTCTCTGGGATGCCTGTTGTTAACCCCATAACAAATACATGGGGTTTTGTTAAGCTGAAAAATCTTATTAGTGCTTCAACAGGGCTGGAAGCTCTTGAGATGGGGGTGCAGGTGCTCATCCTGGCAGCTACCTCAGAAGATGCAAACACTGAAAATGTAAACTGTGCTAGTGTGATGCACGAAGCATTGTTGCCTTGTCCTCCTCTGTGTAAGGAGGAGAAGGGTGTCTTTTGGCTGGCCAGGTTCTATGAGGCCAAAAGTGTTTGGTCAATGTACCAGGGAAAAGGTTGTCTAAAACCTTATGTCAAAAATGGGGACGTAAGTGCTTGTATCAGTACAGGCTGGGGGTGTCCTGCTGGAGAGGAGCTCTGTGGAGAAGGACCTGGGGGTCCTGGAGGGTGACAGGGTGGCCATGAGCCAGCAGTGTGCCCTGGGGGCTGAGAGAGACAATGGGATCCTGGGGGCATCAGGAGGAGTGTGGCCAGCAGGTCACAGGAGGGGATCCTCCCCCTCTGCTCTGCCCTGCTCAGGCCCCACCTGGAGTGTTGTGTCCAGTTCTGGGCTCCCTGGGATAAAACAGACAGGGATCTCCTGGAGAGAGTCCAGAGGAGGCTATGGAGATGATGAAGGGCCTGGAGCATCTCCCCTGTGAGGGAAGGCTGAGTGAGCTGGGGCTGTTCAGCCTGGAGAGAAGAAGACTAAGGGGGGACCTGATTAATGTTTATCAATATCTGAAGGATGGGATGCAGGGGGAAATGGGCAGCCCCTTTTCAGTGTCTGTGGGGACAGGACAAGGGGCAATGGCTGCAAGTTGGAGCAGAGGAAGTTCCACACCAACCTGGGGAAGAACTTTTCCCCAGTGAGGGTGAGGGAGCCCTGGGACAGGCTGCCCAGGGGGTGTGGAGTCTCCTTCTCTGGAGAGATTCCAGCCCCGTCTGGACACCGACCTGTGTGCCCTGTCCTAGGGACCCTGCTTTGGCAGGGGGTTGGACCCCATGGGCTCTGGAGGTCCCTTCCCACCCCTGTGATTCTGTGTGATTCTGTTTCACTGGTGTTTGGATGTGGGGAACCAGCAGAGCTACCGAATTCCCAATGTTACTGGGCCAGAGATGAGCAGGAGAACAACGAGTGGGCACAAATGAATGGAAGGTTTGGGCATGTCAGGAATGTAGGTGGAGATTTTTATGCAGGGAGGCTGGTGTGTGAACCAAATTGCAGTGGGAACAATTAATATGAATTATTTTTAAGTGTGCTTGGACATAAGGCCAAACTTGGAGATTACAGCTGATAACTTCAAAGAGGAAAATCGCTCTGCCTGCATTTGATGTGAGGGGAAAGAGCATTGCCTACTCTGGAGAGGAGCAGGCTTGGGGAGTATGTGAGTGTTTGAAGTCTTAAGGGAAACTGGCTGCACCTCCTCAAACCAGGACAAAGATGTCCCTGTCACTAACGGGCAGAGTTGGTGAAAGGAATGACTCAGGCAGGGTGTGGGAGGAGAAAAGGTGAGATGGGAGATGCACCAACAGCAGCTGGGGGGATGCTGCCACTGATCCTAGGTCAACTCCTGTCCCAGGGGCTGCCCTGGGATGCGGTTTGGGTGGCAAAACGGAGGTTCAGCCATTCAACAGCAAGGTTAAATGACTTGCTGTGAGCATCAGGAAGGAATTTCCTTCTCTGTAGGACTGGCTGGCAGTTGGGTATGGGTCCAGTTCAGCTTCCTCAGGGGTTTGCCACTGTCTTTAGGAGAAACCGAGCTGGTGGTTCAGTGCCTTCTCTCCTCTCTTAGCCTGATCCTCAATTTCTGTTTTCCCAGGGAGGATGATAGACTCACAGATTGCTTTAGTTTGGAAAGGACCTTTAAAGGCCATCTAGTCCAACCCCCTGCAGTGAGCAGGGACATCAAAGCAGGACAAGGGCTGTTAGTTGGTGGCATGTGGCTTGGTTACCTTCTTCCAGTTCCTGCTGCAATCTGGGTTCCTTTCAGGGTTGAAAGCACCCATGTGAGCCTCAGCTCCACTGAGGTGCAACCAGGTTATGCACAAACCTGAACCAAGAACATTCAAGTTAAAGCCCATGCTCCAGGTGGTGTGGTGTCTCAGTGGCATTGTTAGTTGCATAGTGGGTTCCTTGCAGGGTTGGGACCATGCCATGGATGCTGCCCTTTGCCTGTGGGTTGCTCTTACTGGTCTTCAGCTGGGCTGGACTGTAGCAGCTCAACAAAGGCTCCAAGCCTACCTGCCTCCTTTCATTAGGCTTCATTTGCTGCCCACAGTCCAGCCATTACCACCCTTCCAGTCATTAGGGAGCTCAACATGCAGGAGCTGCCTTAGATCTGCAGGCTCAGAGCCAGGGAGGGTTTGGATGAACTGTGAGTTTTGGCTGAGGAGGGATATGTGACCCCAAAAAAGCCAGATGAGCAGCTCTGCTGAGCATCATGCTTTGCAGCCTGGGGACCAAAAAAGGTCCTGGGGACTGTTTAGTGCAGCCAGGGACATGGACAAGTGGCAGGAGGCTACATCAGCAGCAGGAGGAGGATTAAGCAGATGGGGAGGGCAACTACGTGTGAGAGCCCATTGCATGAAGCCACAATGATGAACTAATTGAAGGAGTGTGGAGGCTTGAGTTGCTCTTACATCTTGCCTACCTTGTGTCCTCTCTGCAGCCCTGGACTCTGCTTTCTCCAGCTCCTCTCTCTTGATGGGCACTGCCAAAACTTGCTGTCCTGTCTGCTGATGGTTTGAGGGTACAGGGAGGTGTGGAGTGTTGGTGGGGTCTCTTGCAGCCAGCCTGGGTCATGTCAGAGTGGCACTGCATGGCAAAATTTGTCATGGCATTGAAAAGTGCTGCTGGTGCTATAGGAGTGTATCAGTGCTGTCAGCATGATGGGGGAAATCCAGGGGGTCCCCTGGTCCCCAAAGAGAGGAGGTTTGCACCTGCCCCTTCGCTCCCCTCATCAGGAAGCCACAGACCCCATGAGGTCTCCCCTCAGCCTCCTCTTCTCCAGGCTGAATGACACCAGGGACTTCAGCCTCTCCTCATAAGCCTCCCCCCTCCAGATGCTGCTCATCTGCAAGTCAGAAAAATCTTCTGTGTGGTAGTGGGTCCAAAAAGCCTGAAAAAGAAACAAAAACCAGGAGGAAAATGGAATAGATATGTTACTTGCTGGTAAAACAACAGGTTGGGTTTTTGTGCTGCACCTCTCAGAGTACCCCTTGGTTTCCCCCTCCCCAAAGGAGACACGGCGTGGGGTCGCTGGAGAAGAGAGATGGGGCTTGTGTCCTCTTCCCTGTTAACACATGATACCCCCTGTAACCCCTGTGCTCTCACAGGAGTGGGATGGGGGATTATGTCCATGGTACATACAGGATGTGGAGCTGGGGGCTGCACTGGCACCCCAGCTTTGCAGCTGGTTTTTTTAACCCAAAGATTCCCCTAACCTTGCCATGCAGGCAGGGCACAAGCTGTCACTTCAGTTTTTGCTCTTAGGCCCTCTAATTGGAATTTAATACTCTCTGGGCTCTCTGCTGTTCTGCAACAGAAAAATACATTGTAGGAATAACTCCCTGTACCCAAAATGAAATGATATTCTGTCTTATTTTGGTACAGTGGAAGTGGCTTGTCTTCTCCCAGGTCTGCCTTTGCCTGCTTTCCTTAGGGAGGCACCTTCAATCTTTTAATTATTGACTGTGTAAGGCAGGGCAGAGTGACATTATTTGTCAGTAATACAATACCAGAGGAGCTGCCCTCCTCTCTCTCTAATTTTCCAATAAGCAAATTGAACCCCGTGCAGCGCTGTGTTCAACCAGCCCTTTCCTTTGCTGCCTGTGTGGTACCCCTGTCCCTCCCACTGTGCAAGCAATTAGGCGAGGTTTAAGGAAGGAAAGTCTCGCCTCTGCTGGGTGACTTTGCTGTGAGACAGCCTCCCTCTAAGGAGGATTGACGTGGGTGGAGCTTGGTTGTATCCTCAGCACTGTAAGGCTGCAGGGATGGTTGTGTGGATGTTGTCTGCATCCCTGTGCTGTGTAAAACCAGGCTGGAGCAGCCCCTGGGTGTGCAGCCATCACCTTGTTTGTAGAATCACAGAATGTCCTGAGCTGGAAGGGGGACCCATCAGGACCATCAGTCCCACTCCTGGCTCCACACAGCCCAGCCCAGTCAGAGCTGCACTGAGCACATCATCCAGATGCTTCTTGCCCTCAGCCCAGCTCGGGGCTGTGACCCCTTCCCTGGGGAGCCTGTGCCAGTGCCTGACCCCCCTCTCAGTACAGAACCTCTTCCTGACACCCAGCCTAACCTCCCCTGGTACAGCTTCATGCTGTCCCCTCAGGTTTTGACCCTCATCCCCAAAGAGAGGAGATTGGCACCTGCCCCTTCACTCCCCTCATCAGGAAGCCACAGACCCCATGAGGTCTCCCCTCAGCCTCCTCTTCTCCAGGCTGAGCAACTACAGGGACTTCAGCCTCTCCTCATAAGCCTCCCCCTCCAGACCCTTCCCCATCCTCGCCCTCCTCTGGATACTCTGTTCCTCTTGTCCTGTGGTGTCCAAAACTTCACCCAGTGCTTGAGGTAAGGCCCTCCCAGCACAGTGTAGAGCAGGAAAATCCCCTCCTTGGACCCACAGGCTGTCTTGGAGTGTTTTCTAGAGTACAGGGAAGATGTAGTTCCTTTTCCTGAAAGCACTGAATTCCCAGTGAAAGGTTTTGTTCTTTTTCTCCTTTGCATTAGTCCATAAATACACTTTTAACTTGGATTTTTATTAGAACACCAATATCCATAGAAAATTGTTGTATTTTCTGAGCAACCTTCTTGTAAGCCCACAATCAGCCAGCGCTTGCTTTCTCATCATTTGTGGCCCATCAACCTCTATAATGCAACACTAAATACTGTCCCTTATTCCTGCAAATGCTGTAGTGTTCCTGGCCCTGCACTAAACTCTCACCTTCTCCTTTTGTGACACTGATTTTCAGTGCAGTAACAGCACTTTAAAACAACAAACCACAACCCAAACCTTCTCTTTTAAATACCTCTTGCTGTCTCTGGGTGTCGTTCTCCATCATATGATGCTTTTCATCATTTCCCTCTGCAAAATAAAGTAACAACCTGCCAAAGCAGGTACATGGTGTATGTCCTTTTATACAGAGGATAAACCACAAAGTCTAAAGCTGGAACAAAGGGGTCCAAGAATCTTTAATTCCTTGCTGTAACACCCAGAAAGTTCACTGTACTTTTGTGCTGGGGGGGACGACTAGTTGTGCAGAGGAAATAACAGCAACAGGCTTGTTGCAAGGGCAAGTTGAGTTGATGTGGTGTGCTGAAGAAGTTGTGGTGTAAAGAAGCTGTATTCAAACCAAGTAGGGTTTTATATATATATATAAAATATATATAAAACCAATATATATATAATATATATGTATATATATATTACATATAAAAGATATATAATATATATATGAGGAGTGTGGGCAGCAGGTCACAGGAGGGGATCCTCCCCCTCTGCTCTGCCCTGCTCAGGCCCCACCTGGAGTGTTGTGTCCAGTGCTGGGCTCCCTGGGATAAAACAGACAGGGATCTCCTGGAGAGAGTCCAGAGGAGGCTACGGAGATGATGAAGGGCCTGGAGCATCTCCCCTGTGAGGAAAGGCTGAGTGAGCTGGGGCTGTTCAGCCTGGAGAGAAGAAGACTAAGGGGGGACCTGATTAATGTTTATCAATATCTGAAGGATGGGATGCAGGGGAAATGGGCAGCCCCTTCTCAGTGTCTGTGGGGACAGGACAAGGGGCAATGGCTGCAAGTTGGAGCATAGGAAGTTCCACACCAACATGGGGAAGAACTTTTCCCCAGTGAGGGTGAGGGAGCCCTGGGACAGGCTGCCCAGGGGGTGTGGAGTCTCCTTCTCTGGAGAGATTCCAGCCCCGTCTGGACACCGACCTGTGTGACCTGTCCTAGGGACCCTGCTTTGGCAGGGGGTTGGACCTGATGATCTCTTGAGGTCCCTTCCAACCCCTGTGATTATTGATTTTATATATAATACATATAATATAAAAAAATAACTATTTGCTCTGTCCTCCAAGTTACCCCCAGTATGCACTCCTGAGAGAGGCCTCACCAAAAGCTCATTGCTGAAGGGAGCACAGGCTCCCTACAAGGTACAGCATGTACAGCAGCAATTACAAGTTTTACATGTATGCAAATGCAGAGCAGTGGTTAAGACTGTGACTGCTACCAGCTCCTGCCAGTGGGCACGAATCTCCTTCTTGGCAAATAGGTCCTGAGCGTTGGCAGGACTAATAATTTAGAAAACAGGCCCTGGGGAAAACCCCTCTCCCTCCTTCTCTTTCATTTTTCTTTTTTTTTTTTTTTCTCTTTATTTTTACAGTGCACCCAGCAGAGATTTGCAAGACAAAAGCGTTTGGGTTTGCATTGTGCATTTTGTTTTGTGTCTCTGGGTTACATGGAAACACACCTGCCATTTTACTGCTTCCTGCAGCAGATGCAAATAGAGCATCCTCTCAGGAAAATGTTACATCCCTTAAAATAAACTCTGCTGCTCAGTGGTGCACATTGTCTCTGGTTTCGTGCTGGAATGTGTCTGCAAAAACAGAAAGCCACAGGATAAAAATACAGTTGCCCGCTAGTAATACAGAGGGGTTTCTATGAAAGGTGCATGCAGAGTGCTGCTGTTCATTCAGGGGTGGTGGGGTGGAAGGGGGGTGGTTGGGTTGTTTTGTTTTTCCTCTTTTTCCCTCCCTGTTTGGCTTCGTGGAGCCCCTTGCCTGGCTCTGTGCCTGCAAACCGCAGCGCTGGCTGGATGGGCAGCAGGGATCCTTCGGCAGCGGGTGCTGGCTGCTCCCTGCCTGGGATGGGGCTGCCTGGGATATCTGAAGTATGGGATGCAGGGGGAAATAGGCAGCCCCTTTCAGTGTCTGTGGGGACAGGACAAGGGGCAATGGCTGCAAGTTGGAGCATAGGAAGTTCCACAGCAACATGGGGAAGAACTTTTCCCCAGTGAGGGTGAGGGAGCCCTGGGACAGGCTGCCCAGGGGGTGTGGAGTCTCCTTCTCTGGAGAGATTCCAGCCCTGTCTGGACACCGACCTGTGTGACCTGTCCTAGGGACCCTGCTTTGGCAGGGGGTTGGACCCCATGGGCTGTGGAGGTCCCTTCCAACCCCTGTGATTCTGTGATTCTATGAATGGGGCTGCCTTGCTGCCTGGCTCCTTTTTCCTTTCTTCCCTTTCTGTAGCCACAAAGCCCAAAAGCCCTAAGTTAAGGGTAGCTCAACACATGAGAAATTTTCTTGCCTTTGATTTCCTCATCCCAGATTATGTTTGGTATAGAGAGACCTTGAAACCTGCCTGACGCTGGGGTTCTGCTCTCAGCTCATGGGATGGCTGTGAAAATGAATAAGGGTTATTTAAACAGTAGAGAAACAGAGAGGAGGAGGAGGAGGAGGCACTGACACAGCCGTGTTGTGCGCAGCGGGGCACTGGGTGGATGCAGAGTTTGGAGGGTGCAGTCCTGCACATCTTCTCACAAAGCTCTCTGAGCATCAGCTGCTGTCTCAGCAATGCTGTAGCACAGCAGGGCTTGCTGGGTTTTCTTGGTGGTGATGACTAGGTGTGCATTTACCGTCACCGTTTGCAGGATGTGGATGTGGGGAGGGATATGCGGGTGCTCAGGGTTTATCACCTGAAAAATAAGTGGCTGAGTCACTGAAGTAGCTTTGTTATCTTAAAAATTGTAGATAGGACTTTCTGCCAGCATTGTTTCAAGACAGAAAGTTGATAGAGCTCAGAAAACCTGCCTGGAGGTCTGAGTGGGTGTTTGGAGGTATTGGCTGGGTTTGGTTTGGATTCTGGTTGAAATAAGTTTTGGTCATCAAGTGATGAAGTGGGGAAAGGTAGATTTGTTTGGAGATGAGGGAGGATCTGTGAGGAACAGAGAAGTTTCTGCAAGGTGATGGCAAATGGTAGGGTTGGAAATGAGAGGAACAGCATGGTCAGGGAGACCAAGGATGTGGAACCCTACTGCCTCATCGGGGTGTCAGTGGGACATAGAGCGTGAGGGGAGAGCTTAGAGGGGCACTCTGCAGGCAGGACAGCTTAGCAGAGCCCTGAAAAGGAGTGTTAAGGGTATCTAGGTAGAAAAGGGAGTGAGGAGTGCAACTGTAATTGATGGAAATTACTGCTTAGAGAGGCTGGAAGATTTTGAGGTGCTGCAAGCTCCCAGAGGACCTTCATCTGTGAGGTCGAGCTCTTTGAAAACACCAGGGAGAAGAGCTGAGCCTGGGATGCTGGCTGGGAGGTTGGCAGGGCTCCCTGGGGAGAGCAGGGCTGTGTACAGTGGAGTCTGCAGGTGTGACTGTCACAGTGTCTGTCTTCATTGCAAATGTTTTTCTTGGCTCCTGAGCGCAGCAGAGGGGCACTGGGGCATGCCTCCCCACGCAGACAAGAATTCCCCTCAAGGCTTCTTGGGGTCAGGTGTCTCTTCCCCAGAACTGCTGTTGAATCACTGCAGCTTGATGCTGGTTTTTCCCTTCTATTCCTTGTTCTGGGCTGGCAGGGTCTGGGACTTGTCCTGCTGGGCTGTGGCTGCTTTCACACCCGAGTTGGTTGCTGGGGTGGGGGCACAGCACAAATCCTGCTCTCTTAAGTTGGGGTAACTCCTGAGAAACTAAATTGACTGCCATGGGCTGACCCTGTCCTTGGACTGGGGTAACTAAAAGCCCAATCTGTTTGCAATCACCATTTCAGCATGCTGTGGGATCCATTGAGAAGTGGGGGGCTTGTTCCTGGGTGATTCCATGTGTCTTGCATTTCAGTGCTCAGTATCCATCCCTCCACCTGTGGGACTGGCTTCTCTCTGTCAGCAGTGGCTGCCCAGACTGCTCCTCCCTGGATATCCTTGCTGCCCAACTCTGTCCATCTGGGGCTGTGGGGCACGGCACAAGTCCACCCATGCTCTTTCTTAGGGTACAGCTGTGAGATGGGACTTGTAGCAGTGCTGGCTGCTGACACCCACTGCCCACTGGGAACTCCAGTTTGTAAGAGTAAAGGGCATCCCTGATGCAAGAGCCAGCACAGGGGCTGCCCAGAAAGCCTGTCCTGCGGGGATGCTGCTGTGTGATGGGCTGCCAAGGTCCCTCCTGTCTCCCTTTGAGGCAACTCATGTTCTTGAAGTTGTTTGGTTCATATCTTGTTTCTTGAAAGAGCTCAGAAAAGGGGAGAAGCTCTGTTTTAAATATCCTCTACCAGTTTGCTCTGTATTTTCTCAGCCAGTGAGCTATGAGCCTGGTCCTTTAGGTGTTCCACTAGAGTACCTTGGGAGCAGCTTCCACCTTTCCTCCTCACTCATTATTCCACCAGTGATTAATTATGATCCTTTCTGTTTCTTGGAGGGGACTTATGCATACCAGGACAGCCCACCTGCAGTCTCCCTTCAGCACCCACAGTTCAGGATGCTGTGATGCAGATGGGCAGCATGTGGTCCTGGTGCACAGCGTGGAGCAGCAGCCTTGAGCCACAGCTGACACAGCAAGTGCAACTGTTTGCACTGAGCACCACTGCCCCCCTTCCCTGAGAAGCTGCCCACATCTGTAACAGCTGTGTGTATTTCCACATCATATTGACACCTCTTCATCTCCTGAATCGCTGTGGTGTCCTGGCAGATGGGTGGCTGCAGGGGTTGCAGGCAGCTCTCTGTGCTGCTGGGGACTCGGTGCCGTGCAAGAGCAAGTCATGCCAAGCGTTGTGCTCGGAGATCAGAGGCTTTTCCTCCTTTTAATCCAGCTCTTTCCTTGCCTTGTGAAAACACCTCTGTACTGCTCTTGCTAATAGCAGGGATCCTGAGCAAGCCTGGAGAGGGATCTGCAGTACAGACCATCAGCTTGCCCAGACAGCTCTGTTAGCCTCACAGAGCAAACCTCTCCAGTGGGACTCCAGTAACCTCACTGGAGGTAATCGTGGGCAGATGCATCACCTGGGTATGATGTCACTGCACTGTGCTAATGTTGTTTTGTTCAGCACAAGAGAAGGAGGTTGATGAAATGGCTCGGAGCGTTAGCACACAGCAGCAGGGACCTGGCCAGGGCGATTTATGCAGCCAGCTGGAAGAGATCCCCTGGTTGGGCAGCATGACGCTCCCTGTCCTTTCTCAACGTGCTGGTTCCTGTTGTGAACTACCTGCTTGGGGCTCTAAGGAGGTGCTTGGCTTGGCCCAGCTGGAGTTTCTTGCCACAGTTTTCTTCTCCTCAGCTGCTGGACTCATAAAGAGCTTCTCCCACATGTTACATGAGCCTGGGAGCCTCCTCCTCCTCCCTTGGAGCCTTAATATAGATTTGGGTGCAGCTGCAGGGCTGCACCACCATTTTCAGGCTGAGGCTTGAGCATCGGTGCCTTCTGAGATGTGACCGGTGTGCTCTCAGTGTGTGTGATGTCAGTTGGAAGCAGTGGAGGAATTCAGGCTCTGGGCCAGCTCCCACGGTGTTCCACGAGGTAGGGATGCTAGACATCCGTGTAACGTGAGATTTCCTCTACTGCAGACTGCCACTTGTATTGAAAACATACAGGGCCCTATCCTTCCTGCATGGTTAATATGGGATGTGAGAAATCCCACCATCAGCTCTCCCATTCCCCAGAGGTATTTTCTAGAATCTCCTTTCTCATCTGTCTTTGCCCCAGAACTTTGCATTTGGCCATCAAGCTTTAAGGGCAAAGTAACCACTGGAACATGTCTTGGCTTTTCATTTCCATCTTGTTATCTCTTCACTGGTTTTCTTAAGACCTTCAGCAGAGTCACCCAAACTCCATCACAGCCTCTGTTAAGGTGAAAGGCAAAGAGTTGCCTATCAGATTATTATTTTATTACATAATTAAACACAAGATAAAATGGGGTTATCCTGATTGCTCAGTGAGAAAGTTGTTTTTGCAGACGAGGGAAACACTTCGGGTCTTGACTATTCAGACTTCTGAAGGTGTTTGGCACAGTGTCACGTGGAGAAATACACCCCAGAAAACCCAAATGGAGATCAGCTCAAGGAGGCTTAGCCAAGGTCGGGGTGGCTGTGGAAGGAGTTCACTGAAGATAAGATGTGGGCTGAGCTTCTCTATAACACTGATGTTGGAGCAAGTATGAGGAATACTCTGAGGAGATATGTGGACAGCACATCAGGTGGCTTCCTGGGTAGAAGACTGTGAGGGGACAGGAAGCACTGGAGGATGTTGGCTGCTTTGGTACAAAGTTCTGGTTCCCCATGATCTGGAAGATGAATGCAAATGAGGGATAAATGTGACAACCAGCTATTACAGTGATGGGAACAGGACAATTTCCTTACCAAGAGGAGATTAAGGGCATCTCTGTATCATCATAACGAGAGGCAGTCTTGTCTTTGAGTTCCTAGTCCAGCATAAAGCATAGCAGTGACTTTATGGGGATGGAGATGAGTTTGGGGCTTGCCAAATTCATCCTATAAATGATCAAGTGTGCATTGAATGGAAACAGTTCTGGATGAGTCTAGAGAGTGATGATGCAGACCAGTGTTCAGACCAGGCGTATCAGCGCTTCGCTTACTCCCCAAACTCCTGAGTGGTGGGAGCCTTCCCTGCCCAGACATCTGTGGATCTGAGTCCATGAGCAGGCAAACTTACACTCCCCATGGCTTAGCCTTGTGATTTAGTGCCTGTTGACTTTTTCTTTTTGGAGGAATAACACTGAGTTTCCTTCCAGCTCCTGGTCTGTGAAGGCTGCCCCAGAACCCCAGGACCATCTGCTTGTTGGACAGTCCAAACCATGTTCCTTCTCCAGTGAGCCACCCAGGGGTCTGCCCCCTCCCTTTTGTGGTCTTTGACTTGTGTTGAAGTCAAGGCTGAGCTTCCCTTCCTTGAGTTTTAACAAGCTGCATTTAAAAATTATTATATAAAATAATTAAATAGCTTTTTTAGAAAAAGATGAAAAAAGATGTGGTGTATGTAGAGTTTGGGGGAGCTGCATGCTGGAGCCAGGGGTGCAGGAGCTGGAGTCTCTCCCCCTGGGCTCCCCCCAGCCTGTAACAGGACTAGTATGTTCTCTGTTCAACACTTAGGGGTGCAGGGATGCCAAATACAGGGAGCTGCTGGCTTCCTGAGCCATGCTGCAGAATAACACTCTGCTGCTGTGCTTTAGGCTAGCCTCAATTACTTGCTTGTTATCAGGGTGGAGATCAAAGTACATAATTTAAAGAACAAATGCAGTAAATACCTTGAATTTATGTATTGACTTTTTTTGGAGAAGTGGGTTGTCACAACAAGCTCAAACTAATCTTTCGGATTCTGCATAGAGAACTGGGAAGAGAGAGAGAGATGGAAGTGTTACCTGGGGTGTCTGGATCTGCATGATGCAGCGTGATTTTCTCTGGAGACCACTGCCTGCTGTGTAATTCCCAACTCCACACCTTGGCGTTGCTCTGGAATCTGTGTAGCCTGAATATCCTCAGGTCTCTGGGTACTAGTGAGTTGAGTCAGGGCTCTTTTCATCTTCTAAGTGCTGACTTAGATGTTGGTGATTTATATATATTATTTTTTTCCTGCTCTAGGTTTATTTTTAGTACCTCCTGAGAAGTTGCATACCTGGGGAAGGAAAAGGAGACGCACGGGTGGGGAGTCTGCTGATGAGCTGGTTACTCAGGTTCATCTGGCCCTTCCTTTTAAAGGCATTTCTCTCACTATGGAGCAGCTTTGCTCCATGAAAACATCTGGAGGAAGAAGAGTTGATGAAGTATGTCTCAGGCTAAATCCTTTGCCAGCGTAGTGCAGACTGGAGGCAGGGGCCAGAGGGGGAGCAGATCCCAGCGTTCAAGGGGTCAGGAGCTCAAGTTAACTGGGACAGAGATGCAGCAGCTGTGAATATTGGGGAAGTTACTTGTAGTTGTAATGTCTGATACTCTAGCAGGAAGCCTGGTATATAAATTGCAGGCTGTGTAATTAAAATGTGCTAATGACATAGTGCAAGCTAAAGCAAGTGGAATGACAGTGTGTGGCTGCTGTTTGTGGGTCTACCAGCACTTAAAGGGGTCCTACAGGAAAGTGGCAGAGGGACTGGTCACCAGGGATTGCAGGGACAGGCCAAGGGGTGATGGCTTCAAGATGAAAGAGGGCAGGGTTGGGTTAGACATTAGGAAGAAATTCTTCACTCTGAGGGTGGTGAGGCCCTGGCACAGGGTGCCCAGGGAGGCTGTGGAAGCCCCATCCCTGGAAGGGTTCAAGGCCGGGTTGGATGAGGCTTTGGGCAACCTGGTCGAGTGAGGGTGTCCCTGCCCATGGCAGGGGGTGGGACTGGATGATCTTTGAGATCCCTTCCAACCCAAAGCATTCTGTGATTCTATGATCTTATGAGCAATTTGAAAGACACTTTTTTTTTCTTTAAAACCTTTAGTTCAGGTGCAGCTCTGATGATTTAATTGTGTTGAAACTACCGGACTTGTGTATGGTGGGGATTGTTATGAAGGTGTCTCACAGGGGGTTTTCTCACCTCCTTCAGTGGATGTTTCTGAACATAAAGCTGATAGCCCTTGCCTGTGTGCTTCAGCCTATGCTATGCTTCTCTCAGAGTTTAAATGATCTGTCTTGTGGCTTTCTAAGTGAGCTGGGGGGAAACTTTCAGGTGTCTTGATGCACAATAAGAACAATTGATTGTCAAATGAAAATGCCCTAGTATTCTTAAGAAAAACCCACAACCCTGCAGATGTCTGTGCCATTGTCCCATCTTCAGTCCTGCATTTCCAAAGTTTGTAAGGCACAGGAGGTGGTCACAGCCATCAGATGATGCCCTTTGCCAGCAGGGCAGAGCACCGTGCATTGCCTTCAGACTAACCTGCAGAGAAGCCATAGGAAGTGATGGCTCTGATGGTGCTGCAAGTCCTTGACGACATTTACACTCTGAGCCCCATGAGCTGCCAGGCTGCTGCTGCTCCACTTCTCCTTTCCATGGGGATTGAGAGGCTGGGGGTGAGTTATTGCTGCTTTGAGCTTTCTGCCTTTCCCTCTCCCTTCTGTAGCAGATGGGGAAAAGGTGAGAAGCCGTGATCTTTTCTGTCACTGGTCTTCTGAGAGCAGTCATTTGTGTGCTGTTATCCCAAACCCTCTGCTGTGAAAAAGTCACGGAATCTGCAGAAATCCCAGCTCAAGGAGCAGCTGGCTCCAGGTGGGGCTTGAGATGGAGCTGGGGTAGAGGAAAAAGGTTTGAAGGACTTGCCCTTTACTGAATTAATGAACCTTCTGGTTGGAAAAGTGCTGTAACTCCCCAGTGGTCCCCCTGACCTATTGCTGAGCAGTGTTTCTCAGGAGGGTAAATAGGAAAAAAAGGTGTCTCCAAGCACTGGTTTTGCTCAAATTGGGTGGCTCCCACCATGTGGATTGATGAAGAAAGAAGTCTTGTGGTTTTCATCCAAAAGAAGTCTTGTGGTTTGCATCCAAAAGCTGGATTATTTATATCTTCTTTGTCTAAAGCATTAGCAGGACAAGGCAAAAAGCACCAGCTGATGCACAAGAGAGTGTGCAGGTTTCCTGCAGGTCAGTCTGCAAAGGCAATATCACCCCCATCACCCTGATCCTGTCCTCAGCCTGCAAAATCACAGCCCTGGCGGGGTCCTTGAATGGCACCAGTGCTGGAAATTGAATCTCTGCTTGTGGTCTGGCTGAGCAGCAGAAACACCAAAGGGCACCATAAACCTGAGAGGCTGGAGATGAGAACCCTTCCACCAAAAAAACCCTTGCTGGTAGGAGTAGCTCTGCCCTGATTGCCAGTGCTCAAGACAAGGGGGAACAATCTTCTGCCTAGTGAAATAATTCTTGGTTGTAATGGAGATGTGGGTGAACAGAGGAGGAGATAATGGCACCATGAAGTGCTTCATCTGCCAAGGTCCTGTTCTGCAGAATGTCCCTGTGGGCAGCACCCCCAGGTAAACAGGAAGATTTTTGTATTGAGGAACACCCTCTGGCATGTATCCAGCATTGTTTGAAGAAGAGAATGAACCTATGGATGTTGTATGTGCATCCTCTGGTTGTCTAGTGCATTAGCACATAAATGAGACTGCATGTCTTTTATAAACTAGAAGTGGAGGTGGTACATTTAAAAAAACAACAAACCCCCCCAAAAAAACCCCACCAGGCCAACTGTCTTAGGTGGCAAGGAAAGCTTTAGTGCAGTTTCATTAATATATGAAAGATTCCTGTCATTTTATACTGAGAAAAACTTAGTCTTGAGGCAGTAGAACCAGGAAGCTTCTCCAAACTGGGAAATGTCCCTTTCACTAAAGCCCTGAAGAGGAGGTCCAAGATACAGCAAGAATTTGTCAGACTTTTCCATCACTTCAAAGCTGTTTTTACAAGAGATCCCTGTCTTTCTGGGTCTCCCCTTCATCTACTCTTCTTTTTTTTCTTGGAAGGAAACTTTTCTGGCTGAAGGTTCTCTTCTTGAAGAGCTTTATGTTTAGTTGTGATGGCAGAAGCTGCTCACAAGCTCAGGGGCTCTGTTCTGGTGGCTGCTCTCCCAGGTTGGCTTTATTGTTCCCTCTTCTGCTGGGTTGGTTAAACTCTGCCCAACTCTTTCAAATCTATAACACAGAATTACCCTGGGCTGCCTGTGGATGTCTGATGGCAGTCAGAGTGGAGGAGATTCCTCCTCTGCTCTCCTCTCCTGAGACCCCACCTGCAGTGCTGTGTCCAGCTCTGGAGTCCCCAACATGAGGGACATGGAGCTGTTGGAACGGGCCCAGAGGAGGCCATGAAGATGATGAGAGGGCTGGAGCACCTCTGCTCTGAAGCCAGGCTGAGGGAGTTGGGCTGGTTCAGCCTGGAGCAGAGAAGGCTCCAGGGAGATCTTACAGCACCTTCCAGTCCCTGGAGGGGCTACAGGAAAGCTGGGGAGGGACTTGTTAGAAGGGCCTGGAGTGACAGGACGAGGGGGAATGGTTTAAATTGGAAGGGATTTGGAATGGATATTAGGAAGAAATTCTTCACTCTGAGGGTGGTGAGGCCCTGGCACAGGGTGCCCAGGGGGGTGGTGGCTGCCCCCTCCCTGGAGGTGTTCAAGGCTGGGTTGGATGGGGCCTTGAGCAGCCTGGTCTGGTGAGAGGTGTCCCTGACCATGGCAGGGGGTGGGACTGGATGATCTTTAAGGTCCCAACCCAAACTGGTCCGTGATTCTGTGATTCTATGGATGTGTTCAGACATTTGCAAACAGAGCTGTTGCATCTTGGCTAGGATAGACTCTGTATTTCTTTATCACAGAGCACTTCCTAGGCAACAATAACCCTTTGCTGCACCCCTGTTTTTCCCTCTGTCCCACTGTACATGGAGAAGCACCCACTTGCACAGGGAGGCGTCTGACTTGGAAGCTGGATCACCTGGGGGCAGCTCTCCTAGGCCAGCCCCAGCTCTGCAGCACTGCTGCTGTCTGTGGCAGTGGGAGAAGACGCTGTGCAGCTCCAAACCTGCCCCACACAGGCTGTGAGGAGCTCGGCTGCAACCACCTGTGTCTCCTGGTCACAGAGCCTGGGGGTTCAACTGCAGTGACATCTCTGTGTCACTGCATCTTGACATCCAGGCTAAACGATAGTGAACAGGGGGTGTGGTTTGCCTGCCTGGTTTGCAGAGTATTTTGCTCCAATTTTGTCAGCTTGAGCTGCTGCTGTGAGTGTCTAAACGGGTTCTGGTTTATTTGGGCAGCAGATTTGTTTTTCTTTATTGGCTTAAAAATAAATCGTGCAGCCTGTACTATTTAAGCTTGCTCAACAGCTGGAGAGCCCTTCTTTGGCAGTACTGTGAGGCTGCACCTTGAGTGCTGGGTCCAGTTCTGGGCTCCTCACCATCAGAAGGACATTGAGGTCCTGGAGTGAGTCCAGAGAAGGGCAACCAGGCTGGGGAAGGGGCTGGAGGGCAAATCCTCTGAGGAGCAGCTGAGGGAGCTGGGGGTGTTGAGCCTGGAGAAGAGGAGGCTGAGGGGAGACCTTCTCCCCACCTCCCCTGCCCTGCCAGGAGGGTGCAGAGAGGTGGGCGATGGTCTCTTCAGCCAGGGGACAGGAGATGGGACAAGGGGCAATGGGCTCAAGCTGCCCCAGGGCAGAGCAGATGGGAGGGAGAAGTTCTTCCCTGGCAGAGTTGTTGGGGCCTGGCACAGGCTGCCCAGGGAGGGGCTGAGTCACCTTCCCTGGGTGTGTTTAAAAAAGGGTAGATGAGGTGCTCAGGGATCTGGTTTAGCTTAGGATGGGAATGGTTGGACTTGATGATCTTAAAGGTCTTTTCCAACCTTGGGATTCTGTGAATTCAATCTGTCATTCAACTGGTGTGCTTTGCCTTAGAGATATTCCTTCACCCCCTTACCCCCATGGTGCACTGCTCTGATTTTTGGTTGCTATTTTCCCTGCCATGCACATGTTGTCTGTGCCTGCTTACATTGCCCTGCTGCTCCTGCCAAGGCTAATGCATTGATACCAGTTTCATGCTGATGTGTATGCAAGTGTTATGTATTCTTGAGTGAATGTCACAGTTAGGAATCATCCAGAATGTGATCTGTCTGGTAAGTCCACTCATAGCACTGGATGAGTTGTCCTCATCTTCTACAGACCAACTTGCAGCTAGATGTTCCTCATGGAGAAGGAACACAATACCCTCTGTCCCCAGATGCCAGCAATCCCCCATTCCCATTTGTTTTGGGAATATTATCTTCTAGCTGGGTGATGGGCTCTTGCTTGGGGCTGCTCCTTGGATCTCAGTGCTGGGGAGCAAAGGGTTTAGTTGGGGGGGCAGCTCTGTGTCTGGACCCCAGGAGTATGGACCCTGGCAGAATACTTCTCATGTACATTTTGCTCATTAATATTTCATGTTGTTTGGGCTCATGAGGAACAGACACAGCCCCTGCAGCTCCACTGGGTGAGTGGGTTTTGTTTGGATGCTCATGGTGGGGATGACAGCATTGAATGCTCACACCAGACCTTCCAAGCCACTGCTAGTTTGACTGAATCCAAAGTAGCAAATGAAATATGGGAGAGAGAAACTTTCACACCTTCAGCCAGCCTCAAGCAAGCAGTTAGCTCCACCGTGGGCTTTTCTGCACCTAAATACACCACAGGACTGGGTTAAAGAAACAACTTTCCACCACTTCCCTCTCCATAGGACTTCAGGAAACAAATAACTGAAGCTCTCCATGCAGTTTCTCCACTTACAAAATTGCATTAATGATGTTTGCATCTGTTCCTAAGGTGTTTTGTGCTCCAAGAATAGAAGTGCTGTGCATTGTCATTATTAATTCTCTCGGAGCTAATGGGATGCAAGACAATGTAGTGATTTTGGAAGCTGGAGGCACGTCGTGTTTCCTGAGGACAGTGGGAATGGTTGAGGCTTTTTGAGGCACTGTGAGCTGTGGAATTTGTCCTTTGCCATGTTTGTCAGAACTGTTTGTCAGAATTGTAGGGGTTGGAAGGGACCTCGAGAGATCATCGGGTCCAACCCCCCTGCCAAAGCAGGCTCCCTAGCTCATATTGCTCAGATAGGCGTCCAGGCGGGTCTTGAATATCTCCAGTGAAGGAGACTCCACCACCTCCCTGGGCAGCCTATTCCAGTGCTCAGTCACCCTCACTGTGAAAAAGTTCTTCCGCATGTTGGTGCGGAACTTCCTATGCTCCAACTTGCAGCCATTGCCCCTTGTCCTATCCCCACAGACCACTGAAAAGGGGCTGGCTGATTCCCCCTGCATCCCCTGCTTCAGATAATTATAAACTTTGATTAGGTCCCCCCTTAGTCTTCTCTTCTCAAGGCTGAACAGTCCCAGCTTACTCAGCCTTTCCTCATAGGGGAGATGCTCTAGGCCCTTAATCATCTTCGTAGCCCTTCTTTGGACTCTTTCCAGGAGATCCCTGTCCTTTTTATACCAAGGAGCCCAGAACTGGACACAATACTCCAGGTGGGGCCTGACCAGGGCAGAGTAGAGAGGGAGGATCACCTCCTTTGACCTGCTGGCTACACTCCTCCTGATGCATCCCAGGATCCCATTGGCTCTCTTGGCCACCGAGGCACACTGCTGGCTCATGGCCAACCTGTCATCTACCAGGACCCCCAGGTCCTTCTCCACTGAGCTCTTCTCCAGCAGGTCATCCCCCAGCCTGTACTGATACAAACAGTTGTTCCTTCCCAGGTGCAAGACTTTACACTTGCTTTTGTTGAACCCCATCTGGTTTCCCCCTGCCCAGCTCTCCAGCCTGTCCAGGTCTCTCTGGATGGCAGCGCAGTGTTCCTGCGTGTCAGCCACTCCTCCCAGCTTTGTATCATCGGCGTACTTGCTGAGGATGGATGTTATTCCCTCATCAAGATCGTCAATGAAGATATTAAACAGGACTGGACCCAACACTGAGCCCTGGGGAACACCGCTGGTAACAGGCCTCCAGTCAGATTCTACTCCACGAATCACAACCCTCTGGGTTCGGTCCGACAGCCAATTCTCAACCCACCTCACTGTCCACTCATCTATCCCATGCTTTCTCAGCTTTGCTATCAGGATGTCATGGGAGACAGTATCAAAGGCCTTGCTGAAGTCAAGGTAGATGACATCCACTGCTCTCCCTCCATCTACCCAGCCTGTCATGAGATTGTAGAAGGCTATGAGGTTGGTCGAGCACGATTTCCCCTTAGTGAATCCATGCTGACTACTCCTCATGACCTTCTTCTCTTCCAATGTGCTGAGGAGGGACCCCTCACTGTTTCCCTGAGAGAGGCTCACCAGGCAGTAGGTGTTTTCTGTTAGTCTGGAAGGACACTGGAGAAATTTGAGACAACAGCTGGTGTAGATGTGTCCCTGGGAATGGCATTTCAGGGTGTAAATGCATGAGAAGGGTGATAGGGAGATACTTGATTGCAGGAACATTTCAGCCTTGACAGTCTCCTGTGTGACCTGTTTGCTGGAATAACGTTGTGAGTCTGGAAGGAATGACCAAATTGCCACATTTTTCTGTCCCTCTCCCTCCTCCCCCAGCAATTCCTCAAAGCAGGTTGGCACACATGTGGTGGAGCAACCCCATGGGCTCTATCTTTGCTCTGTCACGTTGATGCATCTCACAAACCCAAGCAGTTCCAGGTTTCAGCAGGAGACATCCAAGCATCTCCAAAGCATTGAGGTTTGGGGGAAACAGCCTTGTGGTGCCACGTTTTGGTTGTCCTGGTCAGCAGAAAAGCCAAGGGGAAGACCTGGGGTTTTTTTGGTAGTCATTGAAGTCAAGCATTGTGCAAAATCCTTGTTGTGAGCCAAAGGGTCTGGCTGCTGTCCTGTTGGGTGCACCTCACGTAGCCTAATCCCAGGTTGTCACAGTATGATGCTTTTTTATCTCAAAATATTTCAGATGAGCACAAATGGCTGTCCCATGCTATGAGCTGGATGCTTTTGCCTTAGATTTTAGAGCCCTGATTTTGATGCTAATACTTTTGTGAAGTTCTTTCATAGATAAGGTGTTGCACTTGGGCTGGAAGAATCCCAGACACAGATACAGACTGGGAGAGGAGATCCTGGAGAGCAGCCCTGCTGAGAAGGACTTGGGGATTCTGGTGGATGAGAAACTTCCCCTGAGCCAGCAGTGGCTCTTGCAGCTGGGAAGGGCGATGGGATCCTGGGCTCCATCAGCAGAGGGCTGGCAGCAGGGACAGGGAGGGGATTGTCCCTCTCTGCTCTGCCCTCACGAGGCCCCAGCTGGAGTCCTGTGTCCAGAGCTGGGGCCCCAGTACAAGAAAGATGTGGGACTGTTGGAGAGGGGTCAGAGGAGCCACAGAGATGATCAGAGGGCTGGAGCAGCTCCCCTATGGAGAGAGGCTGAGGGAGCTGGGCTGGTTCAGCCTGGAGAAGAGAAGGCTGTGGGGGGACCTCATTGCAGCCTTCCAGTGCCTGAAGGGAGCTTATAAGCAGGAGGGGATTCAACTTTTTAAAAGGATAGACAATGACAGGACAAGGGGGAATGGATTAAATCTAAAGGAAGGAAGGTTTAGATTAGATATTAGGGGGAAGTTTTTTACAAAGAGAGTGGTGAGGGGCTGGAACAGGCTGCCCAGAGAGGGGGTGGGTGCCCCATCCCTGGGGGTGTTCAAGGCCAGGTTGGATGGGGCTCTGGGCAACCTTGTGTAGCTCCAGGCCTGGAGGTTGGTGGCCCTGCCTGTGGCAGGGGGTTGGAGCTCTGTGCTCCTTGGGGTCCCTTCCATGATTCTATGATACATGTGTCCCTCCACCCCAGGGATTTCACTGGCACCAGACTGGTCCCAGCTCCTCTTGCACTGTAAACTGGCTTTAGAACTTTCAAAAAAGAAAACATCCAACTCTGTGTTTAAAAAAATGCACACCCCCCCAGTAATTTCAGATAATGAAATACATCCTTGCATATTTGTAGCCTGCATAATCAGTTGTTCAAGCACCACAGTCTTGCTAAGCCTGGATCTTAAGGAGTCTCTAGAGTTTAAACCATTGTCTAGTTATTTAAAAAGAAAGAAAGGAAAAAAAAAAAACCTGTGGCCAACAGAAATGTCGTGTCAGACATCCTGGCTGACCTGCTGTTGTCTATCAAGGTATGTTTGAGCTTTCAGATACTAGAAGTTTTCAAAGGAAAACACATGGATCCCACCTCTTTTGTATTAATATTTCCTGAGTGCTTTTCCTTTCAAGTGTTTCTGTTTTCAGTGGTGCCTTTTTCAAATTAAAAAGGCTTCCCAAGCCTTTAAACACAGCATGTGTCCAAAGTGTGGAAAATTCTCTTTGAAGAGTCACAAAAAAAAAAAGAAAAGAAAAAAAAGAGAGAGGAAAAAAAAGGAGGAGGTAAGAAAGGAGGAGAGCAAATGCTGGCTGGTGTGGTGTGAAGGGCAGCTCGGGGCTTTCAGACAGAGCATTTCTGATTAGACATGGACTTTGCTGTGCTGGTGTTCCACATTATCCAGATAAAGATGAATATGCAAGCAGGCCTACTTTGAAATAGTTGTGTAATCTCTATTAATCTCGTTGGTGTTAACAGGAAGGTTTGGGCATTCCTGCTGCTTGCATCTGTGGTAGGATGTCAAATGGCTGGGGCTGGTTGGGCTGGAAGGTTTTGTGTGAAGGTGGGGACACCTGACATCACCTGGAAGGGATGGAAACAGGAGAATAATCTCCACTAAACATAGGTTTCTTTCTGAGATAGCTGCACTGGGACACTGGTCTGTGTGGTTGGTGTTGGTTTCCATCATCAGACTCGTGTGCTGAGCTGGTTGCCACCTGCCTGGGCGCTCGGGTCTCGCTGGTCCCTCGCAGACAGGCTCAGGGCTGGGCTCTCACTATTGCCAAGAACTTGAGTTTGAGGTTTGCACAGGGTTACTGTGTATGAAGGAGGGATTACGAAACACTTTGCATTACGACTTGCCAAAACTCTGTCAGCTGCAGCTCCCCTGCAAGCGGCACTGAAAGGCTCTGCGTGCTTTATGGCATGGCTGCCCCAAGCATCCCAGCTCCCAGTGCCACTCGGATGCAGAGGGTCCTGGTGTGCTACTGAGGGGGTTCCTGGTGTGCTACTGAGGGGGGTTTGGGTTTGAAGCAGAGCCATGTCTCCTTCCCCCCAGTTAAAGCCTCAGCGGTGAGGGAAGGGATGGTGCAGCAGCTCACAAATCCTTGCTGGCCTCTTTAGCTGAGGAGGAGCTGTTATGTCCTTTTTAATCTGTGCAGAACTTTCCTGGAAAGCAGCTTACATAGTTATTTGTAGTCTTGTCATTATCTGATTATCACAATGCTGATTGATGGGCAGGGAACACGATGAACATCTGACCCTCAGGCCAGCGAGGTGCATCCATAACCTGTGGAAAAGGCAGCTCGGTGTCTTTTGGGCTGTGTTAGCCAGCAATTAATATATCTCTGTGATACTGAAACAGCCTTTGGAATAAGAATGGATACTTGCAGCCTGTTTGCTTGGTTTATTCCTCCCTTTTTCCCTCATCATTGTGTTGCTCATGCTAAGTGCAGAGCAAACCCCCTCTCTGGTGGGTCTGGAGCATCCAGGCACACACCTGAATTACCACCCATCTATGGCAGCGAAGTCCAAGGCAGGAGCAATGAAAATATTTGGAGTATAAAAGTAAATCAGCAATTTGAGGAGTGATATTTCTTATAGCAGGCATCTAATTAGGAGGAAAAGAGAAAGAAAAGCGGTGTGGCTCAGTGTGACATTATCTTTTCTGGAGCTCTCTGGGCATTAAGAAGTAGCATCTCTCCTGCACGCATGGCCCATGACACTGGCACTACAGGCTCTGATGGAGGAAAGAGGAGGCTGAGAAAAGATGTCTCATCCACTGGCTCCCAACTGGGAAGAGAATTCCGGGTTTGATTCCCAATCCCCTCCCTTGTCTGCAGGTTGGCATTGCTTTATTCTCCATCTGCTTAGCACTGGAATACAATCATCAGGCATAAATTGCCCTTAAACCTCACCAGATGTTTGATCAAAGGTAGAGAGATAGTACACAGGTTAAAGGCCAAACAGGGACCTGCAGAAAGCAGATGCAAAAACGAAGTGTCAGAGGTAATGTGCTGGATAGGAAGTTTTATAGCTGTGATGCACTGCCCATAGCAGAAATACAGGGAGAAAAACAGATTCCTTCACTGCCCTTCTGGACATGGGATAACCAGGCAGCAGAGTCTGCTCTGGCTCGATTTCTTTTTTTTTTCTTTTCTTTCTTTCTCTCTCTTTTTTCTTTCTCCCTCTTTTTTTCTTTCTCCCTCTTTTTTTCTTTCTCCCTCTTTTTTTCTTTCTCCCTCTTTTTTTCTTTCTCCCTCTTTTTTTCTTTCTCCCTCTTTTTTTCTTTCTCCCTCTTTTTTTCTTTCTCCCTCTTTTTTTCTTTCTCCCTCTTTTTTTCTTTCTCCCTCTTTTTTTCTTTCTCCCTCTTTTTTTCTTTCTCCCTCTTTTTTTCTTTCTCCCTCTTTTTTTCTTTCTCCCTCTTTTTTTCTTTCTCCCTCTTTTTTTCTTTCTCCCTCTTTTTTTCTTTCTCCCTCTTTTTTTCTTTCTCCCTCTTTTTTTCTTTCTCCCTCTTTTTTTCTTTCTCCCTCTTTTTTTCTTTCTCCCTCTTTTTTTCTTTCTCCCTCTTTTTTTCTTTCTCCCTCTTTTTTTCTTTCTCCCTCTTTTTTTCTTTCTCCCTCTTTTTTTCTTTCTCCCTCTTTTTTTCTTTCTCCCTCTTTTTTTCTTTCTCCCTCTTTTTTTCTTTCTCCCTCTTTTTTTCTTTCTCCCTCTTTTTTTCTTTCTCCCTCTTTTTTTCTTTCTCCCTCTTTTTTTCTTTCTCCCTCTTTTTTTCTTTCTCCCTCTTTTTTTCTTTCTCCCTCTTTTTTTCTTTCTCCCTCTTTTTTTCTTTCTCCCTCTTTTTTTCTTTCTCCCTCTTTTTTTCTTTCTCCCTCTTTTTTTCTTTCTCCCTCTTTTTTTCTTTCTCCCTCTTTTTTTCTTTCTCCCTCTTTTTTTCTTTCTCCCTCTTTTTTCTTCAGATCTGAAAGTGAAATCATAAGAGTGGGGATATGTTTGCTCCAACATACCCAGCAAGTTTAGTTGGCTTTTGGGAATCCCTCTGAATGTGAACTTGAACTCCAAGGACCAGAGCTGCTGCCTGGGAGGAGGTGAATAAAAGGCTCCACTTGCTGTTGCTGAGCTGGTCTTTGCATTTTTTTTGTCCTCTGAGGCCATGCTGCTTTGTCTTCCCAGGCGGTTTCCTGGTTCTTAGAGGGGGGAAAAAAAGGCCACAGCCGCTCTGAGAAGAGATTTGTGCTGTAATGAGAATCCCTTGCTTTTATTAGCGCTATTTGCATAGACTCGGAGCATGTGGAAGATAAGAGGCTTAAGCTGTTAAGTGGAGAGAAATGGAAGGTAATCGGGAGGTTACAGAGGGAACCCTTGGCCGTTGTGCTGAGCTGGGGGCAGAGCCCTGAGCTCCTCTGCACGGCCACCTGCAGCGATGCCAAATGTGGGGTGCAAAGCCCTGTGGATCCCAGGAATTTCCCCTCTCCTCCCAGACATGCAGCACGGATTTTTTTCCCCTGAAATGCCACCTGTTTTTCTCCTGTTGGCTTCTGCCTCTCTCCCACTGTATTTATAGCCTTTGCCCCTAATTTCTTCCTATCTAGCCTGGGGTTTATTACCTGTCCAGGTTTGTAAGGTGCTGCGAGGATGCCCAAGCACCTTTGGAGAGGAGGAGGAGGAGGTGGTGGTTTATGCTGCCTTTGGTCTCCCTCTGCCAGATGCTTCAGCAGCTATGGGAGCCTCACCATCAGAAGGACATTGAGGCCCTTGAGTGCGTCCAGAGAAGGGCAACCAGGCTGGGGAAGGGGCTGGAGGGCAAATCCTCTGAGGAGCAGCTGAGGGAGCTGGGGGTGTTGAGCCTGGAGAAGAGGAGGCTGAGGGGAGACCTTCTCACCACCTACAACTACCTGAAGGGAGGTTGTAGAGAGATAGGTGATGGTCTCTTCAGGCAGGGGACAGGAGATGGGACAAGGGGCAATGGGCTCAAGCTGGGCCAGGGTAGAGCAGATATTAGAAAAAAATTTTCACTGAAAGAGTTTTTGGGGCCTGGCACAGGCTGCCCAGGGAGGGGCTGAGTCACCTTCCCTGGGTGTGTTCAGAAGAAGGGTGGATGAGGTGCTCAGGGATCTGGTTTAGTTTAGGATGGGAATGGTTGGACTTGATGATCTTAAAGGTCTTTTCCAACCTTGTGATTCTGTGCAGGCTGATGTTACTGGTACGAGATGGGCAGGTTTTCTTACCATTACATTTATTTAAAGACTGGTTTAGATGGCTGGCAGAGAGCCCTTCATGGGGACAGGCTCCTCCTTGGAATATGCAATGCCAATACATGTCCTATGTTATATATATGTACAATATATCTATATATATTTACATGTGTGATTGTCTCACTGATGGAGCACTCTGTAGATGAGTAGGAAGTGTAGTTATTAGCTCTTGATAAGCAGCTGCTTTTCATCCCAGCTGTTTTTTAGTTAAACATAGATGTGAAGTGCAGCTGTTCATTCAAAAGACATCCTTAAATCTGTTCTAAAATGCACATTTTCCAGTGTTGACTCTTGTAGTTCTATGCAAGAAGAAAATTCTTTATAAGGTCTGATTTTTATTCTTCATTTTTCCAACAAATATTTTCTATTACAGCTGAAGCTGAACTTAGTTTGGGCTCTATTATCAAAGGTGAGATGTGGTCTTCAGGAATTGGGAGAGGATTTATTATCTTCCAAAATATTTTTAGATCTTGGTGCTTTTGTGCTTTAAAAAAAGAAAAAAAAAAAAAGGGTAATTTGATGTGTACAGATGTGACTTGATTTGAGGCTTTCCAAAAGCTTGAAGCCCCAGCAGTTGTACAGAAATTGTTTTGATGATCTGTGAGTAAATCAGAAATTACTGGGGAGAAAGTAGTGTGGTGCTGAAAATACTGGGACTTGAGTATTCAGGAGCAACAAAATTCTGTGGTTGCAACCCATGTGTTATCCTGATAAAACTCTAAATGGCCTAAGCTGCCTGGGTGGGTGCTCTTAGGGTTGTCTTCGTTAGTGGAAGAAGACCAGTAGTGGTTTTGGAGAGGATTTTATAGACCACCAGTGATATTACGAGCAGTTGTTGATTTTGATTGTTAACTAGTATGCCAAAACAGTAACCCTTCAGTGCTTTTATTTAAAACAGCAGTGCTGGTTCTGATACATCAATTGTGGTTGCATTACTGGTCACCTGGGTTTTTTCCTTCTTGCTATTCCTTTTCATTCCCCAAACATGCTGTAGGGGTGCTAGCAGCACTCATGCTGGGATGGAAGTTAAAACAAGCTGAAAAATGTGCAAACAGTCCCAGGCTGTGGCAATTCTCTGCTTGTTGGTGTGGTATTTCATGGTTTCTGGGAGCTGAGCAGAGTTCTGTAGGGTTCCCAGTTGATGTGCTCAGAATATCAAAGTGGTTCATAGAATCATAGAATCCCAGACTGGGCTGGGTTGGAAGGGACCCCAAGGATCACAGAGCTCCAACCCCCTGCCACAGGCAGGGCCACCAACCTCCAGGCCTGGAGCTACACAAGGTTGCCCAGGGCCCCATCCAACCTGGCCTTGAACACCCCCAGGGATGGGGCACCCACCCCCTCTCTGGGCAGCCTGTTCCAGCCCCTCACCACTCTCTCTGTAAAGAACTTCCCCCTAATATCTCATCTAACCCTTCCCTCCTTCAGCTTCACTCCATCCCCCTTGTCCTGCCAGTCTCTGCCCTTTAACAAGCTGATTCCCCTCCTGTTCCTCTGCTCCCTTCAGGGACTGGGAGGCTGCAATGAGGTCCCCCCACAGCCTTCTCTTCTCCAGGCTGAACCAGCCCAGCTCCCTCAGCCTCTCTCCGTAGGGGAGCTGCTCCAGCCCTCTGAGCATCTCCGTGGCTCCTCTGACCCCTCTCCAACAGTCCCACATCTTTCTTGTACTGGGGCCCCAGCTCTGGACACAGGACTCCAGCTGGGGCCTCGTGAGGGCAGAGCAGAGAGGGACAATCCCCTCCCTGTCCTTGCTGCCACCCCTCTGCTGATGGAGGATTCTCTCATTGCAAACTTTAACATCTTTGCACTAAGCCCACCAGTATGGTCAGTGTGTCTTTATGGCCCCTCTGGTCTGTGCTGCAGAGAGATGCAAAGCACAAGGAAATAGGAACTTTCCCCTTTCTGCAGCATCAAAACCGAAATGCTGAGTTGCACTGTTCATGTTTCCTGGGGTACCAGCAGCCCTGAGCAAGCTCTTGAACTGATGTGACTTCAGACCTGCAGAGGAAATCCTGTGTAACTTGGGTGGGATTTAGCTGAGCCGGGCTCACAGCGTGCAGTGCCTGGATGCTGCGTTACAGCAGAGTCAGGGAGTGTGATTTCAGGGGAAATACAAGGGTGTTTGTAAGTGATTCCTGGTGGGAAATTTGCTGATGAGTGTGCTGTCTTAGCATGTATCCAGAAAAAGGAGTTGGACTTAGATGCAATGGCCTTGCTGCATCTGGCTTTGGGTGTGACTCTGGCAGGTGAATGAAACTTCTAGACCACGATTTGCTTTTGGCTCAGGATTTTCCTTATTCATTGCTTAGATGGTTCAAGGTCCCTCCAGTGCTATTTCCCAGTGAAGAATGCATGGTTGTTTATTTGCAGGAGCTTGTGAAATAGGTTTTTACAGCATACCATGTGAAGAAAAAGAGTTCCAGGTCAGAGAAATTTTTCCTCTCCTCTATAAAGTGAGTGTGACCCAAGTGCAAAGGCTGGTGCAGCCCGGCACATCCCACCAGTGTGCCTGAAGCAGTTCTGCAGACAGTCATCCAGGATGTGTTGCTCCATTTCTGTTCGTTGCTTCCTGGGCTGTGCTGCTTCTCCTGCTCTTGGCCCATCTCTCTTTGTGTGCACCCATGGAGCTGCTGAAGAAAAAGGCAACAGCTCATCATCCCTCTAGGACTCCCATGCAGTTGGACGAGTTCCTTTGGGTTGTTTCTGCAGTTAGGTACAGCAGGACCATTAGCAGGAGAACATCTCCCTGCAGGTGCTGTGCCCCTGGGCAAATGCAGCCTTGCAAAAGCATTGCTGGTGTCAGCACCCCATGGTAGCCTGCCCAGACTTCTCCAGTGACAAAAGGGGTGTCATCATCTGCATCAAGAACACCAGCCATGCATGGTATGGGTGCTGGCATCCGCTGCTCAGGCTTGCTCTTGTATTTCTGTGCATAAGGAGGGCCAAGGATTCCTCTCTGATTTAGTAGCACATTATCCCCAGTTAACACCAGTGTAAGTGGTGACATGGGATCAAGGCAGATGATGTCATGCCTCCAAATCCTTTCAGCTGGGACCCTAAGACTGGAGGACAGGAACATCAGAGCTGCTTCAGGCATTGAACCACCCATGGCTTAAAGGTGAAAATCCCATGGTCTTATTCCTAATGCACCAAGACAGAGCTGGGTCCCCATGGTTAGCAGCGCTGTGGGCTGGTCCTGCACGTGTCAGACATCAGCACGCTCAACTCTGACTTGTGCTTCTCTCTCTTGTGTGCATCGTAGATGATAGGGGCAGCTGGAGTCTCAACCTGCAGCGCTATTTTTGGAAGGAAGCTCAGTTCCTTAAACCAACTCGGTGTTTTTTTTAAGGGGAGAGGGAGTCAGAGAGCTTTGCTACAGTTTATTTGACCTAGTTAAGGCAAATATCAAGTCGCCTCAGGCGAGTAATTAATTTGTACATACTTCCTCCTGCTCGCGGCGCCTCGTAGGCAGCCAGAGTTTGCTGCAGGTGAAGAGCAGCAAAGCAGGAAGCCTGCCCAGATTTGCAGCTGCTGCATGGTATGTTAGGTAGATCCTACATCTGAAAAGGGAAGGCAGCAGGTCTGCAAAGAGAGCTCCAGATGGTATTTATTCCAGACCTCAGCAGTTGACTTGGGATGATATAAAGCTTTCCCTGTTGCTTTGTCTTTGGCAGAAGCTCTGCCTTTTGGTGGCGTTTCCAGACTGACTGTCAGGGCTTGATTCAAGGGTGTTTTTGTTGTTAGCTTGAGAGCCCTGTCTGCAAGGGGATGCAGAGCAAGCACATCTCCTTGCAAGCTCCTTCCGTGTTGCTCAACCCCAACTCACAGCAACCAACAGCCTGGGGCAAAGACACTGCTGCTGCTGCTGCTCTATTCATGTTCCTGCTGCTGGGACAAGGTATAGTGGGCTCCAAGGTGACACCAAACCCTCTGGCTGGTCATTAGATCCTCCATCCTCTTCCAAAACCCAGCATGGGGTAATTTCATCTCATGATGCCTGTCCTGCTCTGAAGTGTTCATTTTGATGGCTTAGTGCTGCACCTTGGCTTGGCTTTTAGAAAAGCATCAAACGCTGTGGGCATGGGGCCAAACCACAGTGGTGAGGAGGTGACAGTCTCACATGCAGCAAAGCTGAACTCCTGGAATTAAAATAGCTTGTTTTCAGACTCAGAGTCAAAACTCTTGTGGACCCGTTTCAGGGGGTGGGGGAAGATGGTTTTGTATCACTCGAGCTTCTGTGACAGGAAACTCCTGGTTACCCAGAGTGATGTGCTACATGGTAATTCTCATGTGTGTGGAATCACAGAATCCCAGGGGTTGGAAGGGACCTCCAGAGCCCATTGGGTCCAACCCCCTGCCAAAGTAGGGTCCCTAGGACAGGTCACACAGGTCGGTGTCCAGATGGGGCTGGAATCTCTCCAGAGAAGGAGACTCCACACCCCCTGGGCAGCCTGTCCCAGGGCTCCCTCACCCTCACCAGTAAGAAGTTCTTCCACATATTGGTGCAGAACTCCCTGGGCTTCAACTTGCAGCCATTGCCCCTTGTCCTGTCCCCACAGACACTGAAAAGGGGCTGGCCATGTCCCCCTGCATCCCATCCTTCAGATATTGATAAACATTAATCAGGTCCCCCCTTAGTCTTCTTCTCTCCAGGCTGAACAGCCCCAGCTCACTCAGCCTTTCCTCACAGGGGAGATGCTCCAGGCCCTTCATCATCTCCATAGCCTCCTCTGGACTCTCTCCAGGAGATCCCTGTCTGTTTTATCCCAGGGAGCCCAGAACTGGACACCATCAGTTATCCAATTATATTCAGCCCTCTCAAGCCGTTTGGAGAAGGAGGGATGTCTGGCAGGTGAAAAAGCTCCTGTAAGTTGTTTTAATCTGGAAATCCTGAACTGGCAGAAAGCTGAGTCTCAAACTCTTGTCTGGTTTCTGGGGTGCCATTTAAAAGAGATAGGAATGGTGTTTTGTTGGTAGCTGTGGCAATCTGTTCCAGTGAATATCTAATTGAATGAGCTGGCACTGTGGTCATTTGGAGCAAGTTGCTTTTTACAGGAATAATTCAAGTGTCTTATGTGAAACGTAAAATTCCTTGAAGCAGTTGGCCCTTCAGCAGGAAGGTCAGTGCATCCCAGCATTGGGAGAAAAATGGTCCAGATTTGGCAAAACCTGTGCAGAGCATTTGCTGGAGGGCTGTGCTGTGCCTGAGGGGGCTGTCTGACCCCCCTGAGCTGGCAGGGCTTGGTGCTGCCTGCATCTGTGTAAACACTTGGGTGGCACATGCTGCTTTAGAAAGTGTGGCCTGACTGGCTAAACCAGTAAAAAACAAACTAAAAAGCAAACTTTGACATGATTTCTGAGTTGTGACTGTGAAGACTGCTGTGGTCCAGCACCAGGTCTGGCTGAGCATCGCTGCAGGTCCCCACACAGCCTCTGGGAAGGGCTGCTCCTCTTTTGGATGGAGAAATCATATCGAACTGAATCTTCTCTGACCTGACCTGACAGAACATGCAAAGTTGTTCTGTGTGGATATAATTTTCCTTTATTTTTTAAATTAGGTTTCCCTTTTTGGGGCACTGATGGTGGTTGAAGGGCTTTAAAAAACACACACAGACCCTGGGCATGGGGATGGCATTGGTAAAACAGTGGGAAATGAATGTAGAAGACCCAAGAAGAAGAACAAGCTGGTCATCACACACCTTTCCAGCACCAGCATTCCTTCTGCACTAGTTCAAGTGCTCTGTCCCATTTCAAATTATCAAATTTGCAGAGTTTCTACTAATCTCTTTGGGTGACTAGTCATCCAGGACCCCTTATATCTTTATATACAAAGAGTCAAAAATTGGGGGATCGATGGATCTATCTATTGAATATTTGCCATGTTTCTCTGGTTTATTTTCCTTTGATAAAGCTGCTGGTGGAGGGACTTTGAGTGCCTTGATCTAATTGTTAGTTGGGAATAATCACATTTATTTATTCTGGGTGGGTTTTTTTTTTGTTCTGGACCATTTCTCCTTTCTTTAAAGCAGTGTGGATGATTTTTCTTGTCTTCAGTACAAGAGTTTCAGCTCTCTTCAGCTCCTCTAAGCTAATGGGAGTGGGGAATATTCTCTATACCCCCACTAACTTTGTTTCATCTGAAGATAACAAAATAATCTGGTTCATTTTTTAATGCTGCATCATTTTTCCTGGAAAATAAGTTGGTATAAACACAGTTCTTTGATTTATGTGTTAATGAAAAGGAGCCTATTGGACACAGAGCAGAGCTGCTATTTGTTTTCAGATGCATCTTTGGATCAGTTCAGGTGTTGGTGCTGGGAACCATGTGGCTGTTTTTCTGTAAGTTATTTTGTTTTGGGTAAAATCATCACTATTGAAGTGAATGGTTGAAAAAGAGTTTGGGTTTGAACACAGCAGGAGTTATCAGTGAAGAGAGGAGCAGGCAGATGTCCTGGAGATGGGAAGGGGCAGGAGAGGGTTCCCAATACTGAGAATACTGTTAGGGGAGTGATGCACCAAACAGGATGCTGAGCCTGGAGAGCTGAAGCCTGAGAAACTGCAGCCAAGTCTGGATTTGGATCCGCTTTGCCTAAATAAAGAGGTTTTCAATCAAAGTGACCTCACACTGGGACTTTTCTCAGGGAGGCTCCTGTGCTCTGAACACATCCCCACAGGCAGGAGGGAAATTCCCAGCAGAGGGAATCGGGGCCTGCTAAAGCAGGTGCTGTGCTGGGGGTGTCTGGGCTCTTACAGGAGGTGGTTATTTGCATTTAAATCTATTAATTTCCTCTCCTAAAATACGCCCTGTGGACCCCAGCATTGTTGTGGCTGTTTCTGTTGAAGCCTTCTCCGTACTGGGAGGATGCTGGAGAATAAATGTCACTGGTTAGAAGTTATCCAATTCCTGGCACTCAGATTTATGAATCAGTGCTTCAGCTTCTGCTACTGAGGCTTTACCTCCTCCCAACACCCCCTTCCCAACATCTTCCAGTTGTTCCCAAACAGCTGGCTGGCTACTGGCATCACCACTCACCAACACAGGCTGAAGGAAGCAAAATAAATAAATCAGAGCTACATAACTCATGAAAACGGCTTGAAAGTCACAATCTTTTAACCATAATACAGTTTGAGACTTAGGGGGGATTATTTATTATTTAAGCTTTATCTCATGTTTTTGGAGGGCTTAGGTTTCACGTTTTCCTTGGGCCATCACTGTTAAAGAAAACTGAAACTCTCACTGAGCTCCAGGAACTGGGCCTTTAAGGGAAATAATGTCAGGATATTCTGGGTGAAATGCTGAGTTGGCAACATTCAGATAAATCTAAAGTGAAGCAGTTTAGACCTCTGAAGGATGGTGTAGTAACCTGAGCTCCGCTGGTGGGATCGCTTTCCCTGTGTGTCCTGTTCAGGGAGATCCCTCAGGATTTTACTGCTGGCTGCAGGGAATCAGCAGGGTAGGGAGGAATTATCATCATATTTGGCATCTTGCTCTGAGTACCTGGCAGGGAATCATAGAATCATAGAATGGCATGGGTTGGAAGGGGACCCCAAGGAGCACAGAGCTCCAACCCCCTGCCACAGGCAGGGCCACCAACCTCCAGGCCTGGAGCTACACAAGGTTGCCCAGGGCCCCATCCAACCTGGCCTTGAACACCCCCAGGGATGGGGCACCCACCCCCTCTCTGGGCAGCCTGTTCCAGCCCCTCACCACTCTCTCTGCAAAGAACTTCCCCCTAATATCTAATCTAAACCTTCATTCCTTTATTTTTAATCCATCCCCCTTGTCCTGCCATTGTCTACCCTTTAACAAGCTGATGCAGAGGAAACCCTCAGGTGTGCAGCTATACATGTTTATATGTACCAGTGGACATGTTTCTCCAAGTCTTTGCAGGGATGGGAGGTGGTGTATTCATACACAGAGGTATAAAGCACTGTCTTGCCTTTATCCCAGTACGATGCTGCCTTTGTGCTGGTGCACACAGGGACAGTCCCAGTGATGCCCTTGGGGGTGAGATCCAGCACATGCAATGAGAAAGCCTGATGGTTTGGTGCTCCCTTGGAGAGGATGCTTCTCTGGGAGGATGGAGCTTTCAGCTCCATGTTGTAAAGGGTTTGTAGGCTTTCAGTGTACAAAAAGCCTTGGGCTGGGGGGAAAATGAGCCCAGATCTGTTGGCTCCGCTCGTGTGGGGGAGAAGGTGCCCGTTGGGGCTGTTCCAAACCCGCTCATGACTGGCACTGAAAATCCTTGTGGAGCACTGTGATTTGATGTGATTTGGGTTGGTTTCAGGGACAGGTAAAGCCATGGGGCTGCATGAAAATGAACTCGCAGTGAACTGTGTGCGTAGGCTCGGCTGAATCGCCCATTCACATTCTGATGGCTGAAAAGAAGCCTGCTGTGTTGAGTGTCAAGAGGGGCCAGCGCTGAGCAGTTCCTGGCGTAGCTCTGCCGTGCTGAGGGGGAGGCTAAGATGTTAGAAAGTGGGGGTGAACTTCCCTGGGAAACCAATAAAAGGAATAATTCCTTCAGTTTCACTTGCAGCACAAATCAGGGGTTTCATGATTATTTTTTTTTTGATAAAGGTTTTTTATTTTTGATGCCGAAAAGCACTTAACCTGGGGATTAAGTCCTTCCAGTCCCTGAAGGGAGCAGAGGAACAGGAGGGGAATCAGCTTGTTCAAAGGGTAAATAATGGCAGGACAAGGGGGATGGAGTGAAGCTGAAGGAGGGAAGGGTTAAATTAGATCTTAGGGGGAAGTTTTTTCCAGAGAGAGTGGTGAGGGGCTGGAACAGGCTGCCCAGAGAGGGGGTGGGTGCCCCATCCCTGGCGGTGTTCAAGGCCAGGTTGCATGGGGCAACCTTGTGTAGCTCCAGGCCTGGAGGTTGGTGTCCCTGCCTGTGGCAGGGGGTTGGAGCTCTGTGATCCTTGGGGTCCATTCCAACCCAGACCAGTCTGTGATTCTATGATTAAATAAAGGAAAGTGTCTGCTCACGTGGGCATTACCATAACTCTGTATGGATGGCATGGCTGAAAAGCATCCCAGCCATGTGCCTTGGGTCTGATTTACTCGCTGGCTGCTGATGCTGGCTGACTAAGTGCTGAGGACTGGCGCTGTGGCAGTTGGTGGGACCCGAAAGGTTATCAGAGCCCGTGTTTGTGTGGTGGTGAGTTCAGCCCTGCCTGCTGATCGCTGTGTGCCTGGGGAGCGTGTGCCAGCCTGACGCATCCTTCCTCCACACTCCGCGCTCGGATGCTGTGCAGGGACAGGGGGGAGGAGAAGAAAAATCCTGGCTCCCAGGCAGATCTGGTAAAATTTGCATCTTGTCTCTGTTGGTACATGTCTCCAGGCCAGGAAATGTGTTTTCCTTGAGAATCTTCCTTGGCTCACACGATCTGAGCTCCTCACCATAAGAAGGACATTGAGGTCCTGGAGCGAGTCCAGAGAAGGGCAACCAGGCTGGGGAAGGGGCTGGAGGGCAAATCCTCTGAGCAGCAGCTGAGGGAGCTGGGGGTGTTCAGCCTGGAGAAGAGGAGGCTGAGGGGAGACCTTCTCCCCACCTCCCCTGCCCTGCCAGGAGGGTGCAGAGAGGTGGGTGATGGTCTCTTCAGCCAGGGGACAGGAGATGGGACAAGGGGCAATGGGCTCAAGCTGTGCCAGGGCAGGGGCAGAGCAGATGGGAGGGAAAGGTTCTTCCCTTGACAGAGTTGTGTGGCTGTGGCACAGGCTGCCCAGGGAGGGGCTGAGTCACCTTCCCTGGCTGTGTTTAATAAAAGGGAGATAAGGTGCTCAGGGATCTGGTTTAGCTTAGGATAGGAATGGTTGGACTTGATGATCTTAAAGGTCTTTTCCAACCCTGTGATTCTGTGATCTGGTAGTGGAGGTTTGGGCACCCGGGGTGCAGAGTCGACTCCTGACACGGGATCATGCTGCTGAAACATTTCACTGAGACGCATTGCAACCCATCTTTGGAGCACAGTACAAAAATTTTCATTGGCCTAATTAATGCAGGGGAATAAGGTATGGAATAAGGAGGACTAATAGCTGAAAAATGGCTTTTCCTTCTGAGTTCTGCAGTTCTTGTTCTTGCCTGAAATCACACGTGTGAACGCCTGAGTTTTCAGCTGTCAAAAACTTGTGCTGTAATAATGAAGCCATCCAAAATCAGAAGTCATTTGTGAAAATACAAGCCTTAATCTCTGTGCTTAATCCCCTTGAGTAACGCTGATGCCATTACTCACCCACCCACCAGACTGCAACCGAACATCTTTTAATCCAGGGTGGTTTTGAGAGCTGATTTGTGGCAGCTACCCCACTTCAAACCCTTGAAAAGCAGCAATGCACACGGCCTCCCCATGAACCACTTCATCTCTAAACCCTGCTTCTTGCTTTTGTACTGGTGATAACCCAGAGCAGCACTGGGGAAGCCTGAGGATTAACGTTAATGCTGTGTAGTGATTCAAAAACAAGAGCTCTGCTCTGTGGAGGAGCAGTTGTCTCCTCTTGTCAAAGGAATAAGAATTAACTCCTTTCCTGCAAGCACCCTAATTTAGCCAAAACAGCATTGGTTCACCTCAAACATGTCCTGGGTGGTGGGATGAAGTTTGCAAGTGGTTCTACGACCAGCTGCTCTTTTATTTTCCCCAGTTGAGTGTTTCAGGGTTTAGGGAGGTGATGCTTCGGGTGGCAGCTGGACTCAGAAACCACTGGAAGATGGGTTTGCTTTTAAAAAAACCTCAAAAGGTCAGTGGGGTTGGGTTTTCTAAAAAGCAGTAGTTGTATCCTACCCATGGCAAGCCAGGGAAAAATGTTTATATCCCTTACAAACCAGCCTTTTCACCAGGAAATATGTAGTAATTTTCTTTCTTTGGCTTTGGGAAGACCTGAGACTGGGGACAGGTGTTGGATGAAGTTTGTTAAGGTCTAGGAAATAAAAGAACGCTCCACAAAAGGCTGGGTTTGCTATTCAATGGCATATTTGGCTTTCCCAGGAAAATCACATCTAACATTTGCTTCCAGCATCCTTCCCTGATCTCCCCCAACACATCACACCAAAGATATTGCCACAGAATATTGTTGATATGAATAAACTCTTATATCCTTGAAGATATATATGTGCATATATATATATTCTTTTTCTCTCCTGGCCCTGTTTGGCCCATGCCTGGGCAGGAGGAAGCTTTGCCTTGGCATCAGGGGTGCTTCGGTCCACGGGGTTTATGCATTTTGAGGGCTCTCCTGGGTTCGCTGGTTGATGCAGAGCCACAGCAGTACACGAGCACAGACCTCTTCCTGTAATAAGGTCATTTAACATCCAAGGGAGGAGAAGAGCTTTTAATCCTTACTAGATCTGGCTGGGTTGGATTCAGCCTGGTATTAACAGAGCCTTGAGCCTTCCAGTTTCATCTGCAGTGCTAATTTAGAGGAGGAAGGGGGGACACATCGTGGACAGTAAGTGCTGAAGAGCTGTACAGTCCAGATTTCCAATTCAGAGGCTGCCAAGTTCACTTCTAGTTTGCAGTTCATGCAATAGGTCACATATGTAATATACACATGCATATTTTGCATATGTAGTGTGTTATATATGGTAGTTGTAATGCATTTATTAAAGCACATTCTTATAGGTAACATTCTATCCTATTGTATGTAGAATGTACAGATATATTATTATATGTATAATATATGCATCTAACATATATATCTCATGCCTATATTTATTATAGATCATATAGTATATGTTATACATACAGTATAATAAATATTATATTATTATAATATATATACATACACATTATATAGTATATATTATACATATAGAATCATAGAATCACAGAATCATCAAGGTTGGAAAAGACCTTCAAGATCATCAAGTCCAACCAAACACATAAATATATGTTCGTATATCATGCATATATAAATAGAGATTAAATAGATATATGTGTGTATATATATATAAAAAAGAAATATAGATGTGTATATATTATATATATTTATAAATATATACACATATATACATAAAATAAATATATATGTGTGTGTATATATGTATATATATATATACACAAACACACAGACTCTTGAGGTGAGTCCCGGACTCTGAGCAGAAGCCAGCACCAGTGGTGGGATCCATGGTACCAGGCAGCCCCCTCAGCCTGTGTTTATTTTGAACCTCTCTTGCTGTATTACATACCCAGCTCCTGTTTACAGCCCTGGCTCTGCCCAGCCTGGCCATTCCTTATTTTTAGCTCCGGGTGCATTACGGTAAGGGCAAGGATTCAAGGTTGTGGCCAAAGAGAAGTGTGCTGAATGGCACCCAAGTGGCAGCAGAAGGGATGAAATCGAGCCCCATCTTGGCTTTAAAACAAACAGAAAGCAGTGTTGCAGTGCAAAAAGAAAGAGGTTTGCAGGACCCAGGTCCTGTCCAGATGGTGCACCGCAGGGTCAGTCCCTCCCAGTGGGGAGCAGTGATTGAAATCAGCGCGTAGCGGCCAGTAGCTGGAGAAAGAAAGTGGTTTTAATTTCTGGAATCATTACCATTGTGTCATATCAATTCTGTGTAGAATAATCAGCATCTGAATCTGATGGGACATTTTGCAGTTGCTATGGGTAACCTTCACTGTTCCTTCTCAAAACACTGAGTCTGGGGGAAGGATGTTAACCGCTCGGCTCTCGGCATTAGCACAGAATTTGTGTTTATTTCCCAGGGTGTATTTTATTTTGGGGGTCATTTAAGGATAATACTAGACAGTGATTGATCGGGGCAAAGTGGCTCCATCTGGCTCAGGAATCTGACTGTTTTGCTCTGCCTTCCCAGGCAGTTTTCCCGATTACTGTTAAGGCACTGAATTCTCTCCTTAATATAGAATATTATATTTGTGAAAATGGCTTAAAACCCCCAGTGGTTTCAGCAGAGATACATGTTAGCAATACAGTAACAGTGTTAATTGCAGACCTCTCCTCTTAGCAGCCTTTTATGCATGCATTATGTTTTTTATGAATCCTTAAAAGACTTCTTTTCTAAAGTCTTATGGCATAAATGACTCATCTCACCTGACATGAAGAGTGAGAAAATCGGAGCCTGCTTTTATTTTCTTGCTGCCTCCTTTTCTTCTGATTTCAGAAGGCATCATTTCTCTGCTGTGGTTAAAGCCAAAGCCTCAGCATCCTTTCAATAATTTCATAAGAATAAGAAAAATAACCCCAGAGTGCATGTGTATGGGGAAGAGTAGGGCGAGGAAGGACAGTGCAGTGAGGTCTGTGTAGTTGTTATAGAGGCTGCTGGAGGGTTTTTGGAGCGTGGGTTGTGGGGCATGATGTGTTTAGCATGAATGCATTATTTTTTTCCTCCAAAACCCTGAGTGTAAGGTCACTTGCTTGGCCTCCACTTCTCAATCTGCTCCTGTGTTTTCCCTCCTCCTGCAACTCAAGCTGCTCTCAGTACAAAATGTCTTTCCCCCCACCCTCTCTTCTTTTTGACCTTTATTTTACGTCTTTTTACTTCTGTTTCAGTTGCCCATCAAAACTGGAGGGCACTGAGATATCAAAGCTCCAAATTAATCACTACAGCATGATTACATACAGGACTTTCCACACAAGCCTTTTGCATCAGCATGATGACCTCACCTCCACCATGCGTGACCCACCTTTCTGGTGGGTGACACTGCTGACATGAAACCATCAGCTGCCCAAATAATGTCAGGGAACCAGCAAATTTCAACTTTCTTTGCCTTCCTCTCAAAAAGGATTCCCAGCCTTCCAAGCTGCTGCCCTTTGCTGATGGAGAGAGAAGTGTTACCTGGAATATTCATAGCAAGTCAGTGATTTACAGAAGTGCTGCTGGTGTCTATGTGTGCTGTTTGCTGGATTGGGGTGCAGTGAAAATTTGGGGGGGATGCAGCTCTTTGGTTGGGCAGCGCTGGGCATCATCCTCTATGCAGCAGAAGTGCAAATTTAACTGGGAGAAGCAGGGAAGTTTGCTAAGTCGCCTCACTCCCAGGCTGCTGTCGCAGGGTTGTGATGACTTTGGAGATGATTGTTGTTGTGATACACAATTCATTTCTGGAGAAAAGCACCATCCTTGTCTTACTTTCATGCTCTTGCACAAGCAGAGGGCTTGGGAAACCCTCTTAGCATCTCCAGGTCCAAGGAGGATGCTGATGTGCTCCCAGACAGGTTTTACTTTTATGGATGAATAGAATCAATTAATGGTTTGGGTTGGAATGGGCCTTTCAGGGTCATCCAGGCTGTGGGCAGGGACATCCTTCACTAGATCAGGTTGCTTGAAGCTGGGTAATCATACCTATGAAGGAGTCTTGCAAGGATCTTTGATGCCTGTGATGAATCTGACAGTCCTGGGGCTGGAGCCTCAAACCCTCCCCAGGCAGGAGAGGGCTGGGTGTTTAAGAAGAAGGATCTCTGCAGGGGAGATCTGTGTAGGGTTTATTATTTTGGCTATTTGCAAATCATAGAATCCCAGACTGCTCTGTGTTGGAAGAGACCCCAAGAATCATAGAATTCCAACCCTCCTGCCACAGGCAGGGCCACCAACCTCCAGGCCTGGAGCTACACAAGGTTGCCCAGGGCCCCATCCAACCTGGCCTTGAACACCCCCAGGGACGGGGCACCTACCTCCTCTCTGGGCAAATCTGTCAGCGATTGAGCATGTCACTAACAGCAAGTGGTTTATAACTGGTTAGAGCATGGGGACTGTCTGCACTGAGGCAAGCTTCCTTTTATTCCCACTACTCTTGGATGTCCCAACTGATTTAATCCTTGTGGTGTTGCCGATGTCTTTTCTCTAATAATAGCACTCTCTCTGTTAATATATGTTTCTGGGGAAGTGTGCCAAGTGCTGAGCTGTTCTGACCCCCACGTTTGCCCCTTTGATTTGCTCCTGGTTCTGGGAAGTGCATCCTTTGAGTTTATCAGTAAAGCTGCAATGAGAAGGACCAGCATCTCAAACAGCAGCGACACTGGGTCCAAATGAAAGGTTTAGAGGCAGAAAACATGCCATCGCCTGTTCTATGGATGGAAACAGCTGTAAGGACGAGGTCAGAGGTTTTGGTGGGGTCAAATGAGCATTGAGGTTGTTGGAAAACAAATTTGCAACTGCTGAGCTTGGACTCTTAAGTATCAGACGTGGTCTGTGCGTGCAAAGACAGAGGTTTGCACTCACTGCTTGGAGGGAACGACTCTCCCTTCTCAGGTTTCTCATTTTGGTCTTGTGAGCAAACAGATCTGAAGAAAACTGCAGATTCTTCCCAGAAGTTTGAGGGAGGGCTCCTCAAAAAGCTTTCCCCATCCCTGGAGGTGTTCCAGGCCAGGTTGGATGGGGCCCTGGGCAACCTTGTGTAGCTCCAGGCCTGGAGGTTGGTGGCCCTGCCTGTGGCAGGGGTTGGAACTCTGTGATCCTTGGGGTCCCTTCCAACCCAGACCAGTCTGGGATTCTATGATTCTAAATGATAGCAATCTTCATAGTAGAGTTGCATCTCTTCCTCTCTGAGAAGGACTGATGTGCTTCAGTTGCCCTGGCATCACCTTTGTGTTGGTGGGATGTGGTTGCTTTGCCATTAGGTGTTTAATTGAGAGCTGCTTTTCCTCCTGATGATGAGCCATGGGAAGCTTTTCAACTCCAGTTGAAATAACAGTCTATTTCCTGTAGGATGAAGGCACCCCCAGAAATGTTTCCCTCTTCTTATGTAGTGACATGGTCCCATGTCCAGTGCAGAGCAAGTTGTTGGCTTGTGGGATGGCTTTCACCAACTCGACTGCAGATACTGTGCCCAGTGACATGATTTTGCAGTAGTAAGTGATGGAGAGGGAAAACAAACAAGACATCTGCTGACCCTCAGAGTGGAGGTAGTCTCATTTCTAATACATTAGTGTCTTGAGCTCACTGGCTTTCTAACTGAATTTTAAAAGGCTTCAGAGTAAGCTCCTTATGAAGCATCTAGATTGGACAGAACTTTCACAGATGCCCTTGTAGGACATGTAGCTTGCAGGACAAGCTTTGACTAGCTTTCCATCCTATTAGACATCAGAGAATCTACATGGGAGGGGATGCTTCACTGAGGAATGTGTTCTCTGGTGTCTAATAAAGACAAATAAAGTTTTTCAGCAGGTTAGGGCATGCTAAATGTTGTTCTCCTTTTGAATTACTGTTCTAATAGATTAATCCTACCATTTAGTGGGGTCAAAGTAAAGGTCACTTCTTGCCTCTTGTCCTATTTTTATGAAGTTTGTAGAAGAGTAATAATTTGGGCTGCTATCTCCTGGTCCACTGAGGTAGTAGAAGTTAAGGAGGATGTGTGGGTAAGGAGATGCATCCATGCCCAGCAATTAGAGTCCCATAAGCCAAAGATGTGAGTTCAGGAGCCCAGGTGAAAGACCAGAAGTCTAATGCAATGGAATAGTGGAAGGAACCTTTCAGCTGAGACTTTAACTTGTGCCAACAGAACATGGAGACCCAAGAAGGCTGTTTGAGGCCAGGAGAGACATGGAGTGGAAAATCCATGCATGGGTTGTTTTTTTTGCCAAGGAGGTGCAGGAGGAAGGAGGGCACTGCATGGCACTGGGAGACTGTCCAGAGCATCTGTCAGCTCAAGGTGTGGTGGAGGATGTGCTGTGGAGGTGAGCAGAGAGGTGCACTGCAGGGCATCAGGGACTGGGCTTCATCCCCTCTGCTCTGCACAGAAACACTTCCTGCAAGCCAGCAGTAGAATAATTTACACCAAACTTCTGACACTGATGCAGAACACTCCCTTGCACTGTTCTACAAAGGATTTTAGGGTTAGAAGCTACAGAAGAGCTTAAATTAAAATACTCCGAGTTACCTGTAAGGAGTAAGTCATGGCAGAGTCAGGAATGTAGCCCTGTCCATGAGGCATTTGCAGAAAAGCCAAGAGCAGTAATTATTAAATATGTCAATTTAATGTCCTTTATCCCCTTGTATCTGTTCTGGGGTGAGGGGTGAAGCTACATGGAAGAAGGGATGAGTAGAGGGGTTGGAGCCCTGCATGCATTGACTCTGCTTTTTTAACATGGACAGTAATGAGGGAACATGATACTGTGGTGTTTATCTGCCTTAGTTTTTCTAATTAACTCCCAGCTAATGTGAGGAGGAGGAAGAGGAGGAGGAGGTTTTTTCTTTCTCACTCTTTGGGCTGATGTTAGTGTAAGCAGGAGGTCCTGGCTGCTAGGAGGGAGGAATCAAGAGCCTGGTGGTTGTGATCCCATTGGGATTGCAGTGCTAGCCTGGAGGATTAGGCTGGCTTTTGGGAGAACTGGAGCAAAGCCAAGGAAAACTGTTCCTTGCTTTAAAACAGGCAGTGGGCTCAGAAAAGCCTTTGTAGTGTTTGTGTGTCTCAGAAGCACATGGTGTCACTCAAGTTGTGGGCAACTTGAGACGGGGAGTCAAGAGTGTTCAGAGCTGGTCTACTGCTGGCACTCAGTAAAACACCCTCAGTGTTTAATACAGGGGGAAAAGCATCAGTCTGTGAAGTTTCAAGGTTTTCTTTCTCATATTTGACTTCACTGAAATGATCATCTACTGTGAAATCTCTTTAAGTTCTGAGTATCAGCAAGGGTTTGCCATATTTCAAATCAGGTGACTCCAATAAACCTTTCTTTCCTACACCTTGGGCTGGAAGAAACCTGATGGACTGCAGTCCTGGATGGTAGGTGAAGATATGTTGAGGACTGCTGCTTCTGGGCAGGGTAGAAAGTTTCCTCTTCACCCACTGACTTGTCCTTCTTCTATGGAACCTACAGAAGGTCCCTTTTGTTTGTGATCAGGGCTCTCTACCACCCCCCTGCTAGTCAGGCATTGCACTAGGCTCTCAGAGAGGTGGTGGGGTCACCATCTCTGGAGGGGTTCAAAAGACATGTAGAAGTGGCACTCCAGTACATGTGTTAGTTGAAATGGTGGCGTTGGACAGATGGTTGGACTTGATGATCTTAGAGGTCTTTTCCAACCTGAAAGATTCTATAATTCTGTGCTGAGTGGGGGCTCAGGAGAAGTTGTCTACGTTTTGGGTTTGTTCTTTGTCCTTTGGCCAAGCAGAGGCTGGTGCTCCAAGAGAGCCAATGCATGTTGCACTATCACAGGCTCAAAACCCACCCTGATGCTCTGATTAAGCAACTTTTCATATTTTATCATAAAGCTACCTGACTCTATCTGTGATGATGAGTGTGTTTGGCTGGGGCAGGATGTAGTTGAGTGGCATAGCAGAGGGGCAGGATGGACCCTACAGAGAAAGGTGTCAGGAGCCCAAATCACTGCACCCCCCACCCTGGGCTAAGGAGAGCATAGCTGCAGGGGGTCTGGCCCATGAATGGCTCCCATAGAAGAGAAATGTCCAGTTGACAGGTTCACTGACCAGGAACAACCATGTTATGTGAAAAACTGCTCTGTAGTGCACCTCTGAAGGGGTTTCTTGTAATGCAGAGGTGAGGGGTGAGGACTTCTGCCTTATCCTACCTGTGGTGCTGAGTGAGCCAGTCAGCTCTGTGCCTTGCCTTCCTAACCAGTGTAGGGATCTCAGCACTAGTGTAGGGATGCAGACCCCCTCCAGTCTGTCCCACAGGCATTGCCATTAGGTCCCTTTCCCATGGGGTAAACCTCAACCCCCCACAAGCTCTTCAGGGATGCCTAATACCCACCCTACTTTATCCTGGTCCCTGCCAGGAGCTGTGTGTGCCAGGCACTTGGCCATCCTGTGTCAGCACTGCAGGATGCTGTCTGTGGCTGTGTCACTATCACACTGCCATCCTTCCTCTGTGTTTCCATGTAGTTGTTTTTTGGGCTTGTCTCATTTTTTCCACGGGTGTTTACATTTCTTTCCCCTTTTCCTAGTGACAGCACGTTGAATCCTGAGCTCCATGGGCTCTGGCAGGTGTAGGCTCCAGGAGGGTTCAGGGTTTTTTCCTCCCCTGCCCCCCAAATAGGTTAAAATAAAGGGTTGGAGAGAGTAACTCAGGTCTGTGGGGTTTCAGTTTTGACTGTCTGGAGACTTTTCTATTGAAGAAAGTTCCTCCTGATTTTCCAGTTTATCCTGGCTGTGGTCCTAAACTCATGCTCAGTTTTCCCACTCTTCTCCTCATCCTCCACATTGTTAAAGCTGGCCCAGGGCAGTTGGGTCCTCCTGCACATGAAATCAGATCTGCACGTACTCCCTCCCAGCCAGGGACCTGACCGAGGTGTCTGGTGTCCCAGGGCACCCATCTGTCCTTTTCAGCCAGTGTTATTGGCTTTTGGATCCCTGTCCTGGGACTGTCCTGTGCTGTGGGATTGCAGCTCAGCAGCTGGGATGATTCACCAGTTGGAACCATCCTGGCTGTGGAGGGCAACAGATTTAAAGGCTGATTGCAAATTTGTTTCCTACTGAAGTTTATCCAGAAGAACAAACCATCACCAAGCTGCAAAGCAGGCTGAGGAAAGCTCAGATCCTGTAGATTCAGGAGTGGAAGCTGTCTCCCTCCGGAGCCAGGGAGTACAGCCCTGGGTCTCATCAGTGGTTGTCATCTTCTGGGGCTGCTGGCTGGCTGGTGTGAGGTACCTGTGGTTGTCCCCTCCCAGAAGGGACCAGCTTCAAACATCACTCTGATTTCCATGCAGGCAGAGATAGCATCATAGAATCATAGACTGGTCTGAGTTGGAAGGGACCCCAAGGATCATAGAGCTCCAACCCCCCTGCCACAGGCAGGGTCACCAACCTCCAGGCCTGGAGCTACACAAGGTTGCCCAGGGATCATTGAATCTTTAAGGTTGGAGAAGATCTCTAAGATCATCCAGTCCAACCATCAGTCCAACACCATCATGTCAACTAACCCATGTCCTGGAGTGCCACATCTACATGGTTTTTGAACTGCTCCAGGGATGGTGACTCCACCACCTCTCTGGGCAGCCTGCTCCAATGCCTGACCACTCTTTTAGTGAAGAAATGTTTCCTAATACCTGACCTAAACCTCCCCTGATACAACATGAAACCATTTCCTCTTAACTGCACAACACCCCAGAAAAAAGAGCCTCCTCTCTGTGTCCCAGGGTGTCTGGCTGTGTGTGCTGTGTTGGACTTTTGGGGAACATGGGGAAACCCTGTTGTTCCCCATCCTGTGCATCAGCAAGATGCTGGGTTGCTCTGTGGGCATTGCTTTTGCCCTGGGTTATTGGGGGGTGTTTCCTGCTTGCCCACAGTGTTTTCCCCCTCTTCCTGGTTCCTTGTGTGGATTCCTGAAGGGATCTGGGTTAATTCATAGTGTTCAGATTAGAAACAGCCCCTTTTATAGCCAAAGTCTCTTCCTTTAGCCACCACCAAGAGAGTTTCCAGACCTCCCAGAGCCACGGGTGCTGATTCTGTGCCCAAGGTTGGCACCTCCACTCCCTTCCCTGGTCCAGCTCCATCCGTCCCTCCCCTCCTTGAAAACCCAAATGCAGATCCATTCCCCCCTTTTCCTTTGAAGTGTTTGACAGTTTTCACTACTGTCCTTCCTCTATTGTTTTTGTTTATCCATCTGTCTGTGATTTCTGTCGATGCTGGGCTGGATTTAATTAATGAGAAATTGCTGTTGTGTTTGCTGTTCAGCACTCTTTATTTCTTTGCAAACTGGGGGGTGGGGTGGGTTATTCTTCTGCTGCTGAGCAATGTTGAGCTAGCCTTTTCCAGCATGAAACCCACTCAGTTTAAAGTAGGATTTTTAGGTTAAGCACAAACACTTGCACTCAGTCCAGGCAATACTTCTCTGTATTTTTATTTTGCTCATAGCCACATGGATGGGCAGTGCCTGGGACAGGGAGGGGATTGTCCCTCTCTGCTCTGCCCTCACAAGGCCCCAGCTGGAGTCCTGTGTCCAGAGCTGGGGCCCCAGTACAAGAAGGATGTGGGACTGTTGGAGAGGGGTCAGAGGAGCCATGGAGATGCTCAGAGGGCTGGAGCAGCTCCCCTATGGAGAGAGGCTGAGGGAGCTGGGCTGGGTCAGCCTGGAGAAGAGAAGGCTGTGGGGGGACCTCACTGCAGCCTTCCAGTGCCTGAAGGGAGCAGAGGAACAGGAGGGGAATCAGCTTGTTAAAGGGCAGAGACTGGCAGGACAAGGGGGATGGAGTGAAGCTAAAGGATGGAAGGGTTAAATTAGATCTTAGGGGGAAGTTCTTTGCAGAGAGAGTGGTGAGGGGCTGGAACAGGCTGCCCAGAGAGCGGGTGGATGCCCCATCCCGGGGGGTGTTCAAGGCCAGGTTGGCTGGGGCCCTGGGCAACCTTGTATAGCTCCAGACCTGGAGGTTGGTGTCCCTGCCTGTGGCAGGGGGTTGGAGCTCTGTGACCCTTGGGGTCCCTTCCAACCCAGACCAGTCTGGGATTCTATGATTCTATGAAGAGTGAGAAACTCTTTGTGGTTTTGCATGGAACCAAGAGCAAGTCTTCTGTGTTTTGGGGCCTCTAGATTTTGCCTGGATTGCTCCTGGCACGAGCTAGATGCTCCACAAGCCCTGCTGTGAGTGGTAGGAGCACCAGACCAGGTGCCTTTGCGGTGCCATTGCTCTGTCCCTTCCATCCTTTGGGTGTTGGTGCCAGGGGAAGGTGCTGTCTGGAAAGTATCTTAAAAGAAAATGTTGTCACCAGCCCTGGGGTCTAATCCTGCCCAGAGGTCCTTGTCCTACACCTAGCTCGTAAGGACATGGAGTGATGGGAGAAGAGGTGATGGGTTAAACTAGAGCAGGGCAGGGTTAAGTGAGACCTGAGGAAGAAGTTCTTCACTCTATGGGTGCTGAGACACTGGCACAGGGTGCCCAGAGAGGTGGTGGAGGCTCCATCCCTGGGGACATTCAAGGTCAGGGTCGTGTCCTGGTCTGGTGCTGGATAGCTCTGAACACCCTGATCTAGTTCAGGGTGTCACTTCTCCCTGCAGGGGTTGGACTAGATGGCCTCTGAAGGTCCCTTCCCACCTACAGCAGCCTATGAGTCTATAATTCCTGTTTCACTTCCCACCTGTGAGGATGAAGTCTTTGAGTTGAAGGTTGGATGCTCTTCACCAGGTGCCTCTCTGACGCCCAGCAGTGCTGGTTACCATGGGGCTGGTGTTTAATACCTGGAGCTACAGAGACTCCTTGCTGCAGCTGCAGGGTGCCCAGACTCTGGTGCTGCGGGTGCCCAGCCGCTCTAACGAAGCCCTGGAGCTGCTGGTGCTCAGTGCTTGGCTGGATCACTCCCAGGCTGTGAGTGGGATTGTAACAGAAGTGGCAATTGGCCTCAGATTTTTCTGCTCTTGTCCAGGGTCTGACTCATTAATTTCCTCCCTTACTGGAAGCAGAGCTTATTATTGCAACATTTAATGAAATCAAAAGCCAAAACAAAATATTGACAAGAAAATTGTTTCAATACTAAAGGCAAACCCCCCCTAGCATGCTGTTAGTGCTTGGGTTTGCTGCACTGTGCTGCATCTTCACTCAGATGCTTGTTGTATGTTTCTGTGTCCTGATTTTTTTATGTGGTCCCTTATTACGGAATCCCAGGGGTTGGAAGGGACCTCCAGAGCCCATGGGGTCCAACCCCCTGCCAAAGCAGGGTCCCTAGAACAGGTCACACAGGTCGGTGGCCAGACGGGGCTGGAATCTCTCCAGAGAAGGAGACTCCACACCCCCTGGGCAGCCTGTCCCAGGGCTCCCTCACCCTCACTGGGGAAAAGTTCTTCCCCATGTTGGTGCAGAACTTCTTGTGCTCCAACTTGCAGCCATTGCCCCTTGTCCTGTCCCCACAGACACTGAAAAGGGGCTGGCCATTTCCCCTGCATCCCATCCTTCAGATGTTGATAAACATTAATCAGGTCCCCCCTTAGTCTTCTTCTCTCCAGGCTGAACAGCCCCAGCTCACTCAGCCTTTCCTCACAGGGGAGATGCTCCAGGCCCTTCAGCATCTCCTCTGGAATCTCTCTTTCTTTGCCTTGACTCCTGCATGGAGCCAGGCATTCTCTTGTCTTGTCTTGCAAGCTCCTTGGAGCATCCTTTAATAATAACAGCTCTAATATACTTTTAAAAAGAGGGCAGCAGCATCAGCATCATCTTTGATATGTTGGGAGAGGTGAGGCTGAATGCTGTGCTGCCAGAGAAGTTGCTGCTGAGGGCTCTGAGAAATGTGCTGCTGGATGTTAATTATCCTGATCGTTACTGGGCTTCATTTTTGTATTCAAGTCAGATTTCTGTGCTTGAAACTGCAGACTTGGCAGTGGTTTGTTTTTTCAAGTAGAGGTAATTGTATTTAGTGATAAGTCTCCTGCAGCCTTTCTGTTTGCCCACCGAATTTGGTCTGCCTGTCTGCACCCATCTAACGGGGGGGCATTGATGGACTGTGACCCCAGGAGCTGTGGTGCATTGCAAACTCCCACCAAAGCTGACATGGACCCAGAGCTCCAGGCTTGTTGCTGGCATTGGTCACAGCAGCAAAGGTCTGAACTTCTGCTGTGGCACCCAGACACAGGGTGGGTGCAATGGTGGAGCATCAGCAGTGCCAGCAGTCCTTGACTTCAAAGTAGGAGGAGATCCAAAACCAGGTGGAGATACCTGGAAAGGATTTGGGCTGGCTCCTGAATCAAGGATCAAAACCATGACCACTGTTTCCTTGCCAAAAATACATAGATTAAAGGAGAGAAGCTACAGGCTGTGGTTCTGAGTAATTTCCAGTGGATCTGTCCACAGGGGCCCGTGGGGATGGTGCACAGCTTGTGGGGAACTGACTGCACAGATAGAGAGCAGACAGACCTGGGGACAAATGTTATGCTGGTCACAGAACCAAAATTACCCAAAGTTTTAAGCAACTTTGAGCCAGAAGAGTGAGCTCAGGTTGGATGAGTGCTGTCCATCAAGATGTCTGGTACTGGGTCCTCAAGATCAGTTTGCTGCACAGATGGTGGGGGCTTTTCCAGCAGAACTGGCTCAAGCTGGAGAGAGATCTCAAGCAGAGATTTCTTTTATTTGTTTCTTTATGGGCTCAGTTCATCACCCACTGATAGATAACTGCCAGGGAATTGCTTTTCAGAGCAATCGTGGTGGGTTGGTGTTTGGGCAGAGGCAGCAGGAGTTTTTTCCAACCCAAATTACTTTTTGTCATCTCTCTAGTCTGAAACTACATCCCAAGGGTTAGATTTCTGACAACCCTTTATTGCTGTTGATGATCCTACTAATGATGCTGGTTTGTTGGATCCTGGCCAACCCAATGGCATTTAACAACACTGGGTTCAGCACCATCCATCCTGAGTGGTGCTGGCTTGGGACAGGTGATTAAGACCCCTCTGAGGGCTACCTGAGTGATTAAATGCTACTCAATCTGAGGGGAAATAAAACACCAAATGTGAGCCTTGCCCACATTGACATTTCAGTGATCTGCTGCTGTTTCAAGCTTTGGGTTTTATGAAAAGCTGAAGATGAAGTAGCAGAAGTGGGCTTCTTGGTCCAAATTGTGCTTGGATTTATGTTGGTAGTGTGAGCTTTGAGTAAATGTTACCTCTTCTGTGCATGCACAGACTGCACAGAAACACAGAGTCACAAGGTTGGAAAAGACCTTTAAGATCATCAAGTCCAACCATTCCCATCCTAAGCTAAACCAGATCCCTGAGCACCTCATCTAGCCTTTTATAAACACACCCAGGGAAGGTGACTCAGCCCCTCCCTGGGCAGCCTGTGCCACAGCCCCACAACTCTTCCAGGGAAGAACTTTTCCCTCCCATCTGCTCTGCCCCTGCCCTGGCACAGCTTGAGCCCATTGCCCCTTGTCCCATCTCCTGTCCCCTGGCTGAAGAGACCATCGCCCACCTCTCTGCACCCTCCTGGCAGGGCAGGGGAGGTGGGGAGAAGGTCTCCCCTCAGCCTCCTCTTCTCCAGGCTCAACACCCCCAGCTCCCTCAGCTGCTGCTCAGAGGATTTGCCCTCCAGCCCATTCCCCAGCCTGGTTGCCCTTCTCTGGACTCACTCCAGGACCTCAATGTCCTTCTGATGGTGAGGAGCCCAGAACTGGAGCTTTGAATAAATGTTACCTCTTCTGTGCATAATACTTATTACTCTGCAATGGGAATGTATTTCATCTGCAGGGCTGGAGCTGCTGCTCTGTGTGAGCAACACCACTGTCTGTTCAGGTTTTAGGATTTTTAGGAATTTTTCCTACCCTGCTACAAAAGAGAGAGCATGACCTGACTTGCAGGTCTGGTTGTACATGAGCAACGAGGATGCTCAAGGTGGAATGAAGAACCCATCTTCACCCTCGGATCCCAGAGGGAGGTCTGCAGCTTTTGGATTACAAGGAAAACCCCTTTATCCTTGTAAACTTGGGTTAAACATGTTTGATATAAATTAAAGAAATGCCAACAGCTTCTGCAGTGTGTTTTACACTGCAAGCTTGGACTTGGAAGCGAGTTTCCAGTCTTTGCTGTGGAGAGGGGATTAAGGCTCCCCAAGATGGGAATTTTCCTTTCCAGGACGTTCATTCTGGCACCGTTTTTATTACCATGAAAATTCGGTGTAAAAGAGTTTTCTATAAAAATCCTGATGTCTGTACATGGCAGAAGCCTGCAGTGCTGAGCATTTTTCTTGGAGATTGCTGTTTCCTGAAAGCATTACACACTGTGCTCACAGGATTTGCCCTTTTCACTGAAAAACTGCATTTACCCTGGCAGAGTTGTGTCTTTTATGAGGCTTTGCTGTTTAACTGGGCTGCTTGAAATAACTTTGCACAGTGCTTTTTAAATGGTAAATTTCACTTCTGTGAAGAGCCTATTTATGATTTTTTTTTTAGCAACTCATTAGAGTAATATCCACATTTATTTAAGCTTATTTTTAATATGCCAGTAGAAATAGGATTATCAAAATAAAATCATTTTTCTTTCCCTACTCATAGAGAAAAGGACCCCTGATAAGATCAGACTGGGGGCTGAGAGAGCCAAGGGGATCCTGGGGGCATCAAGAGGAGCGTGGCCAGGAGGTCACAGGAGGGGATCCTCCCCCTCTGCTCTGCTCTGGTCAGGCCCCACCTGGAGTGTTGTGTCCAGTGCTGGGCTCCCTGGGATAAAACAGCCAGGGATCTCCTGGAGAGAGTCCAGAGGAGGCTATGGAGATGATGAAGGGCCTGGAGCATCTCCCCTGTGAGGAAAGGCTGAGTGAGCTGGGGCTGTTCAGCCTGGAGAGAAGAAGACTAAGGGGGGACCTGATTAATGTTTATCAATATCTGAAGGATGGGATGCAGGGGAAATGGCCAGCCCCTTTTCAGTGTCTGTGGGGACAGGACAAGGGGCAATGGCTGAAAGTTGGAGCACAAGAAGTTCTGCACCAACATGGGGAAGAACTTTTCCCCAGTGAGGGTGAGGGAGCCCTGGGACAGGCTGCCCAGGGGGTGTGGAGTCTCCTTCTCTGGAGAGATTCCAGCCCCGTCTGGACACCGACCTGTGTGACCTGTCCTAGGGACCCTGCTTTGGCAGGGGGTTGGACCCCATGGGCTCTGGAGGTCCCTTCCAACCCCTGTGATTCTGTGGTTTCAGGCAGGATAAAAGGGGGTGAGAAGACTCAGAGGGGAAGACTGAGATCTGTGCAGGATCCATGTGGGTGAAGTGGAAGTGTCAGAAGCACATTGTAGCTAAATTTCTGGCCACTCTCAACATGATTTCTGTGGCAAGGCTGTTGGGGATTTTTTTTTTCCTACTTCTTTTGCACCAGATTTGCTTTATTTCATTTTTTCTAAAGTCTCTTGTGTTGTGAGCATCCCTCTCTATTTATACAGCAGCCGCTGCAAGATGTATATGTGAAATTGTTAAGTTTATATATATATATATATATATATCTCATACCTGTGAAATCAACCCCATCATGAATAATTTATCCCAGGCTGCTTGACACTCTGTATAGATTATTTTGACTTCATTGAAGGTTTTTCACAGAGTTATAAATCCAAATGATTAGAAAAAGAAAGCAATTCAGTGTCAACAGATAAACCCCCATGAGAATAATAAATGAGCAACCATCGTGTGGTGCTCTGCTGGGTGCTGCCTGTAAGGAGCTGGTGACAGCTCTGTCACTGGGGAGAGGGTGACACTTCTTTTTCCTCTTTCCCTCCTGTTTTCTTTCACAATGCCATGTCATCCTCCCAAATCCATCCTCTGGTGTGGATGGTTGGGTGCTGTGGTTCCTGCATGTCTTCCCTCCAGGGATGCTGTGGTTTATCTGCTCTCGCTGTTCCCTACACCCTGCAGCAGCAAATACCCTGAAGATGAGAATGTTTTGGTGCTGTTGGTAATGATGAGGTACTGATTAGAAATGGGGTTCGTTTACCCATTAGCTGCCCATTCTTATTCTCCCCACTGCAGGGTGTGTGTTTGACTGTTTCTTGAGGCTGGTCAGGAGGCAGAGCGGTGAGGGGTTTGCTGTGTCATGCCTGGGGTTGTGGGACCAGGATAGTGAACATGTGATGATGCAGCCCCATAAAACACTATTTCAGATGGCCTCAGACAGGTGAGAAAAGCAGTTTTCTTGGTGTGCCCCTTCCACTGGCAGCTGCTCTCTCAGCTCAGAGCAGGTCTCTCCCCATGGCACCCTGCTCTTAAATTTAAGAAGCACATTTGGGGGCAAGCTCTGCCTGTCTCCTTGTGCAGCATTTTAGAAAGTGTGGCCAGCAGATTGAGAGAAGGGATTGTCTTCCTCTCCTGTGCTATAGTGAGACACCCCTGTAGTGCTGCATCCAGCTCTGGAGCCCTCAGCACAACAAGAACATGGACCTCTTGGAGAGGGGCCAGAGGAGGCCATGAGGATGATCCAGGGGCTGGAGAACCTCTCCTACAGAGACAGGCTGAGAGAGCTGGGCTGGGTCAGCCTGGGGAAGAGAAGGCTGTGGGAAGAACTCAGAGCCCCTTCCAGCCCCTGAACGACCTGCAGGGAAGCTGGGAAGGGCTGTTTGTAAGGGCAGGGAGCGATGGGCCGAGGGGTGATGGGTTAAACTAGAGCATGGCAGGGTTAGGGGAGACCTGAGGAAGAAGTTCTTCACTCTGCGGGTGGTGAGAGCCTGGCACAGGGTGCCCAGAGAGGTGGTGGAGGCCCCATCCCTGGAGACATCCAAGGTCAGGGTGGATGAAGCTCTGAGCACCCTGCTCTAGTTCAAGGTGCCACTGATCACAGAGGGGTTTGGACTAGATGGCCTCTGAAGGTCCCTTCCCACCTAACATAGTTCTTTTTTCTGTTCTCTTCTATCCTATCCTATCCTATCCTATCCTATCCTATCCTATCCTATCCTATCCTATCCTATTCTGCAGGGGATTTGGGACTTACCCTCTCCATGTTAATACCATCCTGTCAGTGCACCAGCAAGGCAGCGTTGTTGCCTCATGTCTCAAAACCACCCCAGGCCCATCAGTCTGGATTATTTAGGTTAATTCTGTGGGTGCATCAGTTCAGCTAGAAAAACTGAATAAACACAGGGCCATTGCTTCCCTGACACCAGCTGAGGAGGATTTCAGGCACAGGCTCTGTATTGCTTTGAAAGCTGAAGAAAATTACCAGGGCTGCTTTGTGACTGGGATGAAGATTCCCTGGGAGGAAGATGCTTTCTGGATGTTGTGTGGGAGGTGGAGTTGCAATGGTGGAGCTGAGGGCAGGGAGTGGTAGAGGAGCCATGCCAAGAGTCATTGATGCCATTGGAAAGACATGTGTGGTCTGCACAGGGGGAGCTGGTCTGGGCACAAATCAGAGGTGTGATCATTGTACCCAGGGTCGTGTCCTGGTCTGGTGCTGGTTGGCACCAATGGCTGGGCTGAGCCCTAGTAGTTGTTTAGATTTGGATCCTTTTGGGGCAGTTTTTCTGTAAATCCAGGTATTGAAATAATCCTTTAATAACTGTTGAGTCCTTCAGCTCCCTGTTGTGCCTTTACAAGTTTGTCTTATGGTGGATAAACGACTTGAAAAATGTTCTTTCCAGTGCTCTTAATTGTTCTTTACCTCTTCATCCTGTGCTTAAAAATGAAACAAAATTACTTTGTTCCATTCATATCTTAACTGGCACAGCCCCCTCCCCTCCTCCCCTTACTGATGGATTTCAGTGAAAGAATCTCAACTCTTCAGCCAGTTTTTGCAGCTCACAACCTGGGTTTGAGCAGAGGATGACTTACTGGAGGGAGGAGCAGTGTGTCACCCTGGAAATGCTGCTTGATTCTCCTGTCCCACACTGCAAACACACTCTCCCAGCTCCAGAGACTGTTTAGTTATTCAGAAATCCCCAGAACGATGTAACTGGAGGTGCTGAGCTCAGGCGTGTGCTCGCTTGTGACAGCAGCGATGCCTGTGCCTGCTCCAGTGGAGGAGGAGGGGGGACACCACAATCCAGCCTCTCCAAGGGGATCTCCTCCCATATTCCCTATTCTCAGTTCAATTTAGAGACTGAGCTGGGCTGGGGACATGTGCTGGTGTTGAACAAGATCTGATAAAATCAGAGGAGAAATTGTTAACCTCTTAAACACTGGTTTTCCTTAGGTATTCCCTATTCCTGTGTTCTTCATGCTACTCCCAGTATTGATCCAACAATGAGCAAGCATCAGTCCTCAACCCAGATGCTCCTCAGTGTGCTGAGTTTTATTAAAGATATAGATGATTATTAAACATAGCACCAATCCTGCCATCCTAATTTTCTCCTGTTACCCACTTCTTTTTCTTATACCTGTTGTTTTCCAAAATCAATGTGCACAAAGGGGAAGAAATGTTAAATGCAGCAGGGCAGGAGTAAAGAGGTTCATATTGCTCTTAGAATTCAAATTGAATGCTAAGTAATTGAATTAGTGAAGTATATAATAGTGGGAAAGAAAGAATAAATGCACATTAGTTGAAGTTCCAGGTGAAACAAAGCTAGGAAGTGTTGCAAAGAGAAAAATAATATAATGAAACAGGGAAACCTGGCAATATAAATATATATATATATATATATAAAACCCATGCAGTGCTACAGGCTGGGGGAGACTGGCTGGAGAGCTGTCAGGCAGAGAAGGACCTGGGGGTGCTGGTTGACTGCAGGCTGAATATGAGCCAGCAGTGTGCTCAGGTGGCCAGGAAAGCCAATGGCATCCTGGCTTGTGTCAGAAACAGTGTGGCCAGTAGGTCTGGGGAGGGGATTGTGCCCCTGGACTGGGCACTGGTGAGGCTGCACCTCGAGTGCTGGGTCCAGTTCTGAGCTCCTCACTGTAAGAAGTTTTCTTACAGGCCCCTTCAGGGACGGGAAGGCTGCTATAAGGTCTCCCTGGAACCTTCTCTTCCCCAAGCTGACCAAGCCCAACTCTCAGCCTGGCTTCATAGTAGAGCTGCTCCAGCCCTGTGGTCATTTTTGTGGCACTGCTCTGGACGTGCTCCAACAGGTCCATGTCCTTCTTGTGCTGAGGGCTCCAGAGCTGGACACAGCATCCAGGTGAGATCTCACCAGAGCAGAGCAGAGGGGCAGAATCACCTTTCTGTCTGCTGGACATGTTGCTTTTGATGCAGCCCAGGGTGTAGTTTGGCCTTCTGGGCTGCAGATGCTCATTGGTGGCTCATGTCCAGCTTCTCATCCATGAGTACCCCCAAGTCTTTTTCCTCAGGAACTATATATGAACATATACATGTGCATATATCTATATATAAAAACCTTTCTAGTTTAAGGCATGAGCTGGTCTCACTTGGATGGTGTCTTCTTTTTTTAAAAAGAAAAAATAAATAAAATCTAGATAGACTCTTGGCATGTGCCCTCACTGGTGTAGGTCAGGGTGGATACGTTTAGTTGAGGTTTGCAGTTGCTTCTCACATACCCAAACCTGTGTGTTATGTACTCCAGTCTCCCCCCACATGCTGTCCTGCACTCCTGGGACAAAGGGCTGGTGGCCAAATGCTCCTGGCCTTGCTGGCTCTGAAGGTATTCAAGGATTTGGAACCATTTTCCCTCTGAAGTCAGTACTTTGCCATTTGCAGTTCGTGGGACAGCTTGTTATATTCTTTTCCTTCTCCTGTTTGCAGTCCTGAGATTTGATCTTCCCTACAAGTCCAAACCAGTTGGTTTTCCTCTTGCAGCCGCTGCTGGGTCGAGCTCCTGAGCTGAGCTGAGTCTGCTCAGACTACCCTTTGCTTCCTCACATAGAGATGGAGTAAGAGCTGGATCACAGACAGAAGCTGCACTTTCTGTTTTACTCCTCCTTTCTCTTCCCCTGTTTAGGGGACTGTGGTGGTTGGGGGGGGGAATTTTGGCAGTGGTGGTTGTGAAATCAGCTCCAGTCCCTTCCAGCTTATGGTTTTTTCACCAAGATGAGGTTGCTAGCAGTTGTGATGTCTGGAACAGTACTGGAGGTTTTCCTCAAAGACTCTTTGCAGCTGAAGAGAATGGGAATAAGGCTGTTAAAGTGAAAGGCTTAAGACTTTATAGGGTATCCCTCCCCCCACCCTGTTCTTGTATTGAGACACTTAAAATGTGTAAAGGCAACTCCTGAATCCCTTCCATGCAGCCAGGAGCTTAAGCTGGCTATTAAATGGTCTCATGAAGTGTCATACTGGTTCCCACTTAGGTTACTGACAGTAGAGCCCTTGAAAGAGCTGGGTGGATTCAGAAAGGCAATTTGAAACATCATTTCAGCTTTTTTATCTTGGATTAATCTCAATCCTCTCCAATGTGACACGAGCCAAGCTGATGGTGGGCACGCTGGCATGTCACATCCCAGAGCATTGCCCTGACCCTGCTCTGTGCTGTGCCTCTCACAGCAGCCAGGCTCTGCTGAGCCAGACAATGCCCTGAGACGTTCAGAAAGGGCTGGGTGAAGGCTGTCAACTCCCAGACACCTGTAACGTGGATGTTTGGGTTTCCAGGCAGATCTGCACAATTAAGGCATTGTGCAGCAGCTCCTCTTACAAATGAGCAGCCACAAACCTTCAACCAAAGGAATACCATAGAGCTTTAGAAACGTCTGTAACATTCACAACAAAGGCTGGGTTGACACCATCTGATTATTTCACATCTCTTTGTACAAGTTTTCCTTGTGCTGCTCTGAGATATCCATCCCTGGCTGGGTAGGAGCTGGGGCAAGTTTCATTTCACAGCATCACTGTTAGCGTGATGCTCTGGGGTCTGGATGCTCTCCTGCCTTGAGCCTGGCTGGAGATTATTAGCTGGTTGATTGCAAGCTGGAGCAAAGATTTATTGCCTTCCAAAAGAAGGAGACTTGCTAAACACTGTCCTCCAGCAAAGCCATCCTGAGCTTTCAAGCTCGGAGAAGTGTAGTGCTCACAAAATCAGAAGGAGCTGCTGTGGCTGTGCTGGGGTAAGGAGGGGAAGAAAAAGAGAAAGAGAATAAAAAAGAAAGAGAAAAAGAAAAAGAAAAAAAGAAAAAGACAAAGAAAGGTTGTTGGGGATGCCCTTTTCCTGATTGTTTCCCTTTTCCAGCTCACTTTCCTGTGAGCTGTGGCGAGCTCTGGTGCTGTGTGAGATGGGCACATGAGGGAGGGGGATGGAGGGTCTGGCAGCTCAGGGTTTCCCCTGGGGACCTTGGGGACACAGGAGCTCAGGCTGGCAGACCAGGAGTAGCTCCTCTTTGGGAAAAAAGGCTCCATACTTTCCTCTCAAGCAGCTGTGCAGGGGGAGTGTGGGGATGCCCTTCCCCAGTGCCACCAGCATGGTTTTGCAGGAGAAACCTCCAGTGTGTCACCCTTGGCAGCAGTGCCACCACCCTTTCCTGCTGCTTCTCTCTTCTTTCTCTTCCTTAAAACCTCCCCAGGAAGGTTGGACAGGGGCATCTCAAACTTTAAGCTGTTTCATGGATAAACCCAGGTTGAGTAGATTTCCATTCCATTTCTCATTTGCCTGGGTTTGTGATAATTACTTTGCAGCTGTTTTCCAAGTGCATATGCTTTAATTGAGTTATTTTCAGGTCTGTCTGCTGCACGTGTGCCAGAGGTGTATTGCAGCACCAGGTGAGGCAGGTGGAAAGAGTTCAGAGTGTGAATTCTAGTGCTGGAAATATCTTCATTAGAAGCTCAGCAGAGATCTTCGGGTGCTTTCTGAAGAGGCCATCTGTCAGCTGCAAGATGTACCTGTCTGGGGAGTCTCAGAGAGAGATGAGGGTGGTAGTGAGGGCACTGATTTCCATTTATTATTTTTTTCAGACCTTAACCACCTCCTGGATGCTTTCCAGTCTCTGCCCCGGAGACCCCCCAGCCCCAAGGCCAGAGCACGGGGGTCAGAGGATGAAGTAAGCCTTTGCTTCTTCTACTTCCACACAAAATACACCCAGTGTATTCAAAGATATTTTAAAAAGGGGAAGTAGGAGATTTGGAGACTGCCAGGAGGAAGGGAGCGGTGTGAATTGTACCCTGGGCCAGAAGATGCCCCCAGCAGCTGTGACCTTCATGGTCATGGCCTGACTGGTGCTGCTGGTGGATGTGAGTAAGTTGTGAGAATCACTTGTGTGTCACCTCACCAATTAAACTGACTTTTTCAAATGCTCTGCTGAAATTCCAAGTTGGAAATGGAAAATGAAACTTCCTCAGAATCACCCTTATTACATCTGCCCCACCCCATGGGAAGAGATGATAGAATCATCGAATCACAGGTTGCTTTAGGTGGGAAGGGGCCTTCAGAGGCCATCTAGTCCCACCTGCTGCTCACTGCACCTTGAACTAAAGCAGTTTGCTCAGAGCTTCATCCACCCTGACCTTGAATGTCTCCAGGGATGGGGCCTCCACCACCTCTCTGGGCACCCTGTGCCAGGGTCTCACCACCCGCAGAGTGAAGAACTTCTTCCTCAGGTCTCCCCTAACCCTGCCCTGCTCTAGTTTAACCCATCGCCCCTCGGCCCATCGCTCCCTGCCCTTACAAACAGCCCTTCCCAGCTTCCCTGCAGGTCCCTCAGGGACTGGAAGGGGCTCTGAGGTCTCCCCACAGCCTTCTCTTCCCCAGGCTGACCCAGCCCAGCTCTCTCAGCCTGTCTCTGTAGGAGAGCTGCTCCAGCCCTCGGATCATCCTTGTGGCCTCCTCTGGGCCCACTCCAAGAGGTCCATGTCCTTGTTGTGCTGAGGGCTCCAGAGCTGGATGCAGCAGTGTAGGGGGGTCTCACCAGAGCAGAGCAGAGGGGCAGAATCCCCTCTCTGATCTGCTGGCCACTCTTGTGATGCAGCCCAGGATGGGGTTGGCTTCTGGGCTGTGAGGGCACATTGTTGACCCATGTCCAGTTTTGTGTCCATAAGTAACCTCAAGTCCTCTGCAGGGCTTCTCTCTATCATATCACCTTCAACCTGTATTGATAATGAGGATTGTCCTGACCCAGGAGCAGGACCTTGCTCTTGTCCTTGTTGAACATCATGAGGTTTGCATGGTCCCACCTCTCCAGCTTGTAGATGCGGCTGAGTGTGTAGATGGAGCTGTTCCCTTAGGAGCCTCCTCTAGAGCCAGTGGCGTGTGGACAGAGGGTGGCACAAAGAACAGAGTGTGTTTTAACATCACTTCATCATTCTCCATGCTGGCACATGTTGGAGGTTGTGTCTGGTTGAGGTCTGCAGCCTCTTGTGCTGGGCTGTCAGAAGTGTGAGTGCTGTTCCTGTGCCCCAACCAGCTCCTTGGCCAGTGTGATGGGCCAGTGCCTGGTTATTGCTGCCTGAGAAATGGTACAGGCCAGTTGCTAGCAAATCACACACAGTGTTCTTCCTCCTCTCCTCACCTGTTTTATGGATAGCCAGACCTGGCACCTTGGAGGCAGCTGGGAAAAATTACAAGGTGTTTATTGCAAAAAGATGCTTTCAAGTCAAGTCTGTTTCGAAGGTGAAGATCTTTGGGTTCCTGAACATGTAATAAATCTTTCTCACAGGATGAAGGAGGCTCTCAGCAGAAGTCAGAGGGTTGGCCTTCAGGCTAATATTGCTGTGTGAGAGCCTTACTTGTGACTCCTGATAGAGGAAAGTGGAGATGCAAAGTCTGATCTCATTTGTGTGTTGCAGCTTCCTCTCTTACAGCAGGTCCTTTCTTACTGGTCTCCTGGAGTCCTTATACTGGTGTTAGCTCTGGTGCAGGTAGAGCTCCCTGTCCATCAAAATCTCAATGTGCAGCTGCATCTGCTGTGAGCAGAGGTGCTGTAGTGAGTTGGCAGCACTTTCTTTGGGGTTGTATTTGCATAATGATGCCTTTTAACTCACCAGCAGCTTTCTGAGCACTTCTGAGTGACCGGGCTGCTGTCGTGATGAGTGTGACTGCGGATGGTACCATCCTGCACCCATCCTGCACTAACTCCTGGGCATTTCCCCAGCAGTGTGGGGGATTGTCCCTCCTTCTGTCCATCCTGCCAGGCTTGCTGATAGTGCTACATAAAGACATGGTTGCTGTTTGATGCCATTACCTGTTAATGTTGGGACCAGGGGAACATTGCGGGTGATGTTGCACTGTGATTGTCACCTTCTTGCCAGGGACCTGTGGGGACCTTTCTGTCTGGCAGTAAGGATTTTGACATGACAAACATCATGGTTACCATCCTTTTGGTTAAGGAATAGCTGCCCTTCTGTGCATAAATCCTGTTTCTCACCCATGGACATCTTAGTAACAACAAGGTGGTGCTCTTTTATTCCCTGATAGAGGCACAGGGCAGGGGTGAGCTATCCCTCCTCCCCACTGCTAATTGCAGTTCTTTGTTCTCTCCATCAACCTTCATAGCAAGACATAGTGGCATTGGTGAGGCTGCACCTCAAGTGCTGGGTCCAGTTCTGGGCTCCTCAGCATCAGAAGGACATTGAGGTCCTGGAGCGAGTCCAGAGAAGGGCAACCAGGCTGGGGAAGGGGCTGGAGGGCAAATCCTCTGAGGAGCAGCTGAGGGAGCTGGGGGTGTTCAGCCTGGAGAAGAGGAGGCTGAGGGGAGACCTTCTCCCCACCTCCCCTGCCCTGCCAGGAGGGTGCAGAGAGGTGGGTGATGGTCTCTTCAGCCAGGGGACAGGAGATGGGACAAGGGGCAATGGGCTCAAGCTGCCCCAGGGCAGGGGCAGCTCAGATGGGAGGGAAAAGTTCCCTGGCAGAGTTGTGGGGCTGTGGCACAGGCTGCCCAGGGAGGGGCTGAGTCCCCAGCCCTGGGTGTGTTTAAAAAAAGGGTAGATGAGGTGCTCAGGGATCTGGTTTAGCTTAGGACGGGAATGGTTGGACTTGATGATCTTAAAGGTCTTTCCTAACCTTGTGATTCTGTGAAGATCTTTGCTCTTCAGATGTGAATTTATTTCTTCCTCTCAGGATCATCCCTTTGGCACTGGGCTGGCCAGTATGGAAGAAAAGTTTCTTTCAAGCCTGGTGGCTTTCTGGAGATGCTCAGAAGATGCTGAGCTGCTCTTACAACTTCTTTCTGCTTCATTTCATTCTGCATCCCATTTTCTTTTATTAATATAATTGATGTGAATCGTGTCCTGCAAATCTGACAGCCTGTTGGATGCTTGGGTTCAGAAGTTCAGTAGTTTTGTGGGTCCATGGCTTTGTTTTAGGCTGCCTTGCTGCCATGGTTTAGCAAAGGTGATTTGCTGGATGACTGGGCTTGGGGTAGGATGGTTATTAAACAGATTGCAGGGGCTCTCTGGAAATGTGCTGTTCCCTGAGAGTAGGAGATTTCAGAATTGGCCCCTTAAAAAAAATGAATACAGAGCAATATGAAATGCAACTGTTCTCTGCTCCTGTGGATTGGCTTCAAGTTGAAATCTCAGCTCTCCTAATTGCCCATAAAGTGGAATGGAAACTTCCTCTTAAATAATAAGCAAACAAACAAATCCTGAAGCAGAAAGGATGTAAAGGCTACTTACTTAGAAAGCTGGATTGTAAAGCCAGTCTCCTTACTTTAAATCTGTTTACTGGGTTTTGCAGCCCTGGGATGGTACCTGAGCTCTCCATGTTTGGCAGCCCTGCAATTACTCTTCAGTACAAATTAATTGACTTCCCAGAAGTGCTTGGCCATCAGCAGCAGCATCCACAGGGATGCTCAATGCCCTGAAGCCAAAAGCAAAGCCAAGGGTGTGTTGTCATAGAATCATAGACTGGTCTGGGTTGGAAGGGACCCCAAGGATCACACAGCTCCAACCCCCTGCCACAGGCAGGGCCACCAACCTCCAGGCCTGGAGCTACACAAGGTTGCCCAGGGCCCCATCCAACCTGGCCTTGAACACCCCCAGGGATGGGGCATCATTGTCCCTCTGGCTCTGTTCTGGAGCAGTGCTAGATGTGCAGGGCAAAGCAGGGCTGGAGATTGCCTTCCTCACCCGGGGAATCTGATGGTGGAATAGGGTGAAACTAGGGAAAGGGATGAGCCACATGCCAGGGTGGAAGGAGCAAAGCCACTAAGAATAAGCCTGCTGCTCTTGATCACTACAAACAACTAATGGGAAGGTGAGAAGTAGCAGAAGTAGCCTGAAATCCTGAGGTTGGGTTGTTGCTACAAGTGTGATACGTGCGAGGCAGCCCCGTGAAAGGGTGAAGCAGCTCAGCTGAAACTGCCCCTGGAAGTGCCAGCGGGTCGTGAGCTGAACTTGGGCTCTGTACCAGCTCTTTTGGGGTGCAGCCTGGAATTTCCCCAGCATTTCTGCAAGGTTTATCCTTCATTCAAAGCAGCTTTGCCTTGCCACACACTTTTTCTGTCACCTGTCCTGTGATTTTATTTTAATTTTTAATTTTTCCATGCATTCCCACTATTTTGTTTCCCCTCCCACTATGTTTAGACTCTCCACACTAGGGGAAAAAAGCTGTAATGCCATCCAGCCTGTACTTTAGGGAGTGATGTTGGGGAATCGTGCCCACAGGCTGTCAGATGCTGGGTTTACACTTTGCTGGCCTGTGGATGTGTCTGCTGCTACCACCAAGCTGCCAGTGCATCCCTGTGCCCAGGGAATCCTGCAAAGGCATGAGAGCTGCCTCTGCCAAAACAGCTTGAAGAAATAAAAAGTCCTGAGTGTGGGCAGTAACTATACCCCTGTCTTATGAGGGTATTTATTTGCATCACAGAAGTGGTAAAAGAAAAGAGCAAATAATAGTTATGCCAAGGTAAAATGAACTCTAATGTAAATTACTTAGAGGCACCCTGGCTGCTTTATTTAATAGATGAGGTTTTCAAGTGCTTAAAAGTCCTGGGCAAGAGCAGTGGCTGGAGTTTTGTCTGTCTTGAGGTTCACTTCTAGCTGCTGAGTCATCCACTGCTCCTCTGAAAGCCTGGCCATTAGAATTCGGGGTCATTCCTGGCATTTCTGGGACAGTGGTGATGAGAATCCTAGTGACACACTTTTCACGGGATGTGTGGCATGAATTTCTTCCTTCCCATTGTGGGGTGACTGTGGTGGGAAAGGACTTGGCCCATGTAGCCAACAGGTCACAGGAGGGGATCCTCCCCCTCTGCTCTGCCCTGGTCAGGCCCCACCTGGAGTGTTGTGTCCAGTGCTGGGCTCCCTGGGATAAAAAAGCCAGGGATCTCCTGGAGAGAGTCCAGAGGAGGCTACGGAGATGCTGAAGGGCCTGGAGCATCTCCCCTGTGAGGAAAGGCTGAGTGAGCTGGGGCTGTTCAGCCTGGAGAGAAGAAGACTAAGGGGGGACCTGATTAATGTTTATCAATATCTGAAGGATGGGATGCAGGGGGAAATGGCCAGCCCCTTTTCAGTGTCTGTGGGGACAGGACAAGGGGCAATGGCTGCAAGTTGGAGCATAGGAAGTTCCACACCAACCTGGGGAAGAACATTTCCCCAGTGATGGTGATGGAGCCCTGGGACAGGCTGCCCAGGGGGGTGTGGAGTCTCCTTCTCTGGAGAGATTCCAGCCCCGTCTGGACACCGACCTGTGTGACCTGTCCTAGGGACCCTGCTTTGGCAGGGGGTTGGACCCCATGGGCTCTGGAGGTCCCTTCCAACCCCTGTGATTCTGTGACTTCCACTGGACAGTGCACAGTGTTAATTAGCTAACGAGCAATCAAAATGTGCTCCTTCACAGGCAGCTCAGCTTCCCACCTCTGCTGCAGGTGGGTAGGTCAGAGACCTCTGGCCAGCTCAGGGTGGTTAGAAAAGTGTTAATGGCAGGGGATGAAGACTTTCTTGGTGGGGTTTTTTTTTTCCTCCTCTCCCCCCTGACTGCAGCTTTTAAGTTTGGAAAGCATGTGCCTTGATTTTAATATAAAGTAGCCATTGATGTGAGATGCCAGGAATAAAAGGCGCTTTTCTTTTTCCTTTGGCATTGAGGCATTGTATGGTTAGTTTTGTGGCAGTGTGTGAATGTGTGTGTGTGTGTGTGTGGGGAGGGGGTGTACAAAAAGGCACTAGAAGCACACTAGCAGGCGAGATTTATTTAGAAACCATTAGATTTTGCTCTAACTGTTGTCTTAATGCCCTCTCCAAGTGTCAGGCAAGCTGCTTCTCCTTTGGATTTTCACTCTTAGGTACCCTGGGTTCTATCCTTCAGGTCTGATGGGCCACACTTAGGCATGCAGATGGAGAGAGATAAAATTCTTCTAGGCTGCTTTATGCTAATAGAGCTGAAGCCTCTCACAGCATAGCTGAAAGCTGCATTGTTTTAGAGTTTTGCTCAGGAATGCTGTATAATTACATCTTTTGGTCCCATTGCCCTCCTTTAATAAAAGCAATCAGGGTAATTGTGCTTTTTGCCTATTGATCTCAGAGTGGATCACAAACTGTGAGTGAATGTAGTATTCTCTGATGAGCAGAGACCCAGGTTGAGGTGGAGCACCATGGGTGCTGGTCAGTGAGATGCCTTTGGTGCTGCAGCACCAAAGAAGAGCTATCTCTTCTTAAAAATAAGAAAATAAATCCAAGTGATACCATTTAGCTAGGATAACTGATCTGAGAGCATGCCTGGCTGTGGGCACAGCAGGTCTGAGTCCCACACTGCTGCACAGTCTCTCCAGGCACATCTCTTCCCATGACAGTCACCTCAGGGCTTTCCTGCGGCAACAAGCTGCTAGAAGCAGTTGCTCAATGTAATGCTTGAAAGGATTTTTTTTTGGGGGGGAGGGGAAAAGAGTTCCTTTCCAGGAAAGGGGAGGGGGACCAACACCCTTTGGCCATCACTTCCCATCCTCTGGGCTTGCCCCTGCCTGTTTTGCCCAACCTTTGAGATCCTCACGTGGTCTGGCTGCTGTGTTGCAATGGACTCTCAGTCTCTGCATCTGCTCCTTCGTGGGCATGTTGCTTGACATCATGTGTCTGCCTGCCCAGCTCCTATCTGTTGATCTTACTGGCTCTCTGCCTGCTGTGATGGGGAAATATTGAGGCTTAATGGCAGCTCTGCAGCTGATGGCTAAATGGGCTTAATTTTGACACGTTTTTTTAAGAGCAGAAATAACGCATCTGACTGGGTAATGCTGTGGCATTTCTTGTTTTAACCTTATCATCAATTTTTGGTGACAATTTCACATTGTATTTCAACTCAGTGTGGAAAAATATGTGCTAAATGCTGAGTCCTTGTGCCATTCATTCATTCACTCCTATTACCTGCCCTGTGCAAAACCTCGTGCCTGCCAACCACTTTGTGCCTAAAAGTATTCCTGCAATATGTCAGAGAGCCAGGAGGGATGGAGTGACTTTCCTTTCCTCCCTAGGACCCTGTGTTGTGTGTCATGGGGTGACACAATGCATGGCTTGTCACTCTCAAACTCATCTGCACACGCCAAATCCATCCCATGGATGGATGACACTACACTGGCATACGTCTGGAAATGGTGTGACTGGGGCTTGTGCACCTGGCTTTGCAAAAAATGTAACTTTTAAACCCATTTTGGGGCATGTGTGCAACTTTGAAGGAAAGTCCCTGCCTCAGAAGCATTCCTGGTGGCTTTCAGCCAAGTGGCTGAGGAATGCTTTGTGCCTTGATGCCCATCACGCCTTCTTTCTGCCTGAACTGGGGAGGGGGAAGCACATTCAAGCCAAAAATGTTTCTATACTGCTCACACCAGCTTGTCTGAGCTGAATGCTTTGTGGTAGTATAGTTGTAGAAGAGGCAGCATTTGACTCCAGGCTTTGGAAAACAAGTTTGGATCAGAACACCCTGATGATGCAGGAGTGTTTCTTATATCCCACATAATTTTCACCTGTTCTCTGGGTTGTCCTGGGAGCTCTCTCAATACGATCTGTGTTTGGCCAGGCTTGCCAGCCCAGTGCATTGCAATACACCAACACAGGAGTAAAGTGCTTGGGGAAAGTTAAAATTAAGTAAGGACAGGTAATGTAATAGGGTTTGGTCAAAAATATTGAGAAAGGTGCCCTCAAACTGGCCACAGGCCTTTAATAAACAGACTGAGATAGCAACAGAACGTGCTTGTTTTATTTTCACTAGAAAATGAAATATTTTGGAAGAAGTTTTCTGGTTTGAGGCCACAGTGGAAGGATCCATAATTGTGGGTTAAGGTGGCTGGTAAACAGACCCTGGTGCAGCTCTGCTGTAATTGAGGGTGTGTGGGTCAGGCTGTTTAATTGCTGTCTGCTTGCTTGGAATAGAAACCTCTCCAGCACCAGCACCGAATCGCTCTGCATCTGATTAGAGTAAACAAATTGCCAGCCACTGAGCTGTGTGACGTTCTGCAGGAGGATGTGCTTGCCTGGGCTGTGCCAAGGAGCTTCCTCAGTCCCTCTCTGCTCATCTGGTGAGAAAGGACCTCATTAAACTCCCAAAGGAAAGGCCATGCCAGCCAATTGCACTTGTGCTTGAAAGATGAAATGAAAAGATGTGGTTGTGGGGGTCCTTGGGTCCATCCTGAGTCTCTCCTCCATCATAGCATCACTTGGTTTGCTGGGGCATCTTCTGTGGCTGCTGTTTCCTGGGCTTGCTGGCACTCCTCAGGGCAAGTGGCATCTATATGATAGTGTTTTTGTGTTTCTGAACTGTGCTATGGCAGTCCAGTAAACACCAGTATTTTCCTACTGAGATTGCAAGCAGGAACTTAAAGAGAAAGCATAGCCATCAGCCTGCTCATGATGCTGGATGTTACAGTTTGATTGCAGGAGGGCTCTTTGAGGCTCCCAATCCCTGATTCAATGTCATCTGGAAAGACAGCACAGTGTATTCCCAATCTGTAAAAGGCAGGGTATAGCTGTGCTTCCTTCTTGTCTGTCAGGCTGATATTAAGACCCTCTTCATTATTATTCTGAACCAGGATTTTTCACTCTGCTTCTCTGTGTAATTTTGGGCCTCTCCAGAGTTTCAGAGTGCTCATTCAGAACCTCCTTTAACCATGGTCCTCTAGGAAAATCACATTCAAAGCAGCTGGAACAATGAATCCATTGAGTCGCCGTGGTGCACAGAGAGCATCAGGACATAACTGTCATCTCCTCATGCCTGATCCACGTGTCCTCAACCCTTCAATAGCTCTTGCTCCCACAGCCAGATTCCCCCACGTGGTCTGGCTGCTCTGGATATTTGTGATGCAAAGCAATTAGGGGAGACCTTATCCCCACCTACAACTACATCCTGTGCCATCCTAGCAGGGTGGGGATGGGTGCTCTGCACAATGGTGCTGGGAGGGGTGTGGAGCATCTCTCATCACTCCCAGCTTCTGAGCAGCAGCCTGTCTGTGGAGCAGCATGGTTGTCTGTCCAGATAGTCTGTCCTGAAGGCCAATGGCATCCTGGCTTGTATCAAAAACAGTGTGGCCAGTAGGTCTGGGGAGGGGATTGTGCCCCTGGACTGGGCACTGGTGAGGCTGCACCTCGAGTGCTGGGTCCAGTTCTGGGCTCTTCACCATCAGAAGGACATTGAGGTCCTGGAGCGAGTCCAGAGAAGGGCATCCAGGCTGGGGAAGGGGCTGGAGGGCAAATCCTCTGAGGAGCAGCTGAGGGAGCTGGGGGTGTTCAGCCTGGAGAAGAGGAGGCTGAGGGGAGTCCTTCTCCCCACCTCCCCTGCCCTGCCAGGAGGGTGCAGAGAGGTGGGCGAAGGTCTCTTCAGCCAGGGGACAGGAGATGGGACAAGGGGCAATGGGCTCAAGCTGCCCCAGGGCAGGGGCAGAGCAGATGGGAGGGAAAAGTTCTTCCCTGGCAGATTTGTGGGGCTGTGGCACAGGCTGCCCAGGGAGGGGCTGAGTCACCCCCCTGGGTGTGTTTAACAATGGGGAGATGAGGTGCTCAGGGATGTGGTTTAGCTTAGGATGGGAATGGTTGGACTTGATGATCTTTAAGGTCTTTTCTAACCTTGGGATTCTGCGAATTTCAAGCCTGGCTGGGTTTATAGCTCTGTTGTGTCCCTGGAATAGTGTGGCTGGGCTGGAGCAGGCTGGTGGATCTGCTCATCAGGATGCCTGATTGTTGGAGGAGAGATTTTGCATTTGTCCTGTATGCACACACTTCTCTAACCAGGGGATAGAGGAGATTACAGAGTGTGGCTGCTCTTCAAGATTCCTTCTAACCCATGAGTTGAGAATTCCTGGTCAGAGATGCTATCCAGCAACTGGCAAATCCCCACCTGCAGCATCAGACACCTCAGATGAGACAGTCTGAGGTCCAGCACTGATCATTCACCTCTCACTGACTTTGCTGCCTCGTGCAAGGTGTTGCTTTTCAAGAAAGGGCTGTTTATCACATCCTGGGTTCACTGGAATAAAGCAGGGACATGGAGAACAAGCTATTTCCTTGTTTAATATACACACACTGAAACTGCACTATTACTCCACAGCTCAAACTTGTAGACTTGAAAAACCATCCAGCAGAGAAAGAAAATTTTCCAGCTGAGGAATAGTGACTGGGGTGTTTTTTCCCCCCTCCCTTGATGGGTTTGTGTCTGGGCATGATTTCAGTCCTTCCCTCCTATTTAGTGGACTCAATGTTCAAGTGGGTGTGAAGCCTACAAGGAAGAAAAGCAAGTGGAGAGCAAAATCAGTGTGGTGTTGCTTGTGTGACACTGTGTGGTAATCTCTCAGCATAGCTAGCTCCAGGGAAGGAGCAGGAGGAGGAGGAGGAGGGTTTTCAAAGGCACTTGAGTTGAAGATATTCCTTCAGTCTGTATGGGAAAGAGAATGCAAGTGGAGCAAATCCTCTGCAGGCTTTGATGGGGTGTGGAAGGGGCTGGGTGTTTCTGCCTCAGGTTGCTCTCTTTTGGCTCTGTTTGGCCAGAAAACTCCCAAGCCTCTGCAGAGCATGTGTCCTGGAGGGTCTAGGGACTGTGCCACTCTTGAGGTGACATGGCATCTTCAATACATGTGTGAAGTGCCTGTGCTGCATGGTGGGGTGTCCCAACATGTGGAAAAAAGTAACTTTTTGGGTATGTTTTTTCCTTGGGCAAATGTCAGAAGAGTGGCTTACAGATGACCTTTGAAGTGTTAGTACCCAGTAGGGTAAGAAAGGTGAGCCCAGTGGTCTTGGAGTTTCCTCAGCTACTGCTGGTGCTCCTCCAAATCTACATGAGAGCAAGCAGGAAAGCAAGACTGTCTGCAGTGTTCTCAGGGGCTGTGGTCACTGCAAGAAGGACATTGAGGGGCTGGAGCATGTCCAGAGAGGGACAGTGGACTGAGGAAAGGTCTGGAGCACAAGTCTGATGGGGAGCAGCTGAAGGAACTGGGGTTGTTTGGCCCGGAGGAGGCTGAGGGGAGACCTGGTCGCTCTCTACAGCTACCTGGAAGGAGGGTGTAGGGAGGTGGGGGTTGGTCCCTTCTCTCAAGTAACTAGTGATAAGGTGAGAGGTAATGGCCTCAAGTTTTGTCAGGGGGAGGTTTAGATTGGGTATTAGGAAAAGTTTCTTAACTGAAGGAGTGGTCAGGCACTGGAGCAGGCTGCCCAGAGAGGTGGTGGAGTCACCATCCCTGGAGGGATTCAAGAAAACCTGTAGATGTGGCACTCTAGGACATGGCTTAGTTGACATGGTGGTACTGGATTTGATCTTAGAGATCTTTTCCAACCATAAAGAACGGATGATTCAATGATTCTATGAAAGCAGCCTGGGTTTTGGAATGAGGGACATGAAGGTCCATCCTTTACCTCCCTGGCTATGGTGGTGTTTCCAAAGAAGAAGGTGCTACAGACCAAGGAGGGCTTAATGCCCTACTTGTAATTTAGCAATTTTCATACCCTAGTTTGTTTTGTTTTTATTAAATTGACAAAAGAATTAATTCTACTTAATTTAATGGTCTAAGAGCTGTTCAAAACTCCCAGGAGCAGGAGGTGCCTGAGGGTGATTCAGCCCATCTGTCCCAGACACCTCTCTCAAGAGATGGGAAGCATCCCTTTCTGTTTCTCCACCAACTGCCCATGGAACAGGCGACTTGTGACCTTTGATATTGCAGGACCTGAAACCAGGCAAATCTACCCCAAACAGAAAACACTGGCTGTCATCTTCCATATCTCTGCAGCCAACAGAAATAGATGTTCTGAGGGCACAGACCAAGGGAAAAACCCCCAGATGTTCATGAGTACCAGATTTGCCCTGTGAATTAATAAGATTTTTGTCCCTGGGTCAGCAGAAGACCTTTCTCAGACAGGACCCAAACTGTAACAAGGGAAGGTGAGGAGGTTGGGTGCTATGTGAAGTGCTTTGCCTTTGGGAAATGATCAGAAAAGTGGGAGCCACTGTGTTTTTCTAGTTGTTCATGGGTTTTCCCTTCTGGTTTTGATCCTGGTTGTGCAGTTTCCTGGTTAGAGCAGACAGGGGTGTCTGCATTTTGGACCTGTGCTGTGTTCCAGGCCTACACACTCTGCACTCATCACTGGGATCTGGGATGGCAACACCCCTGTGGTAGTTTCTGCCAGTGGTGTAATGCTGGAGCACTGGGTATACACTAGCAGCAGGGTCCAGTGATGTGGCTCTGGGGGCCAGGACAAGCTAATTAACAATCTTATCTTTGCCATTGCTGATTGTTGGTGTTTTAGATGTTGTTTCAGTTCTGGCTTTATTTATTTATTTATTTAAAATATAAATTCATAGCTTTAAGCTGGCATAAAGGGATTATAATGTATTTTTCCCTCTCTACTTCTGGTCAGAGCTGCTCAAAGTTACTTGGCTGAAATGTTGTGACTGTCCCCAGGAGAAGGGCTGCTCTAGCAGAGATGCTGATGTCTTTTTGCTTTGCTCTAGAGTCAGATCAAGGGAGTATCCCCAGTGTGACTTGGGCTTATGAATGCAAAAGATGCAGATCAAGGAGCCCATCCTCATATTTGAGAAGCCAGGGATAACCTTGTGTTATGAACTTGGGCTGCTGGAAGGTGGAGATAGATATCTGTGTGTCCTCTAGAAAATCATTGGACCATAGGATGTGTTGGGTTGGAAGGGACCTTCAAAGGGCATCCAGTCCCACCCCCTGCAGTGAGCAGTGGCACCTTGAACTAGAGCAGGGTGCTCAGAGCTTCATCCACCCTGACCTTGGATGTCTCCAGGGATGGGGCCTCCACCACCTCCCTGGGCACCCTGTGCCAGGGTCTCACCACCCGCAGAGTGAAGAACTTCTTCCTCAGGTCTCCCCTAACCCTGCCCTGCTCTAGTTTAACCCATCGCCCCTCGGCCCATCGCTCCCTGCCCTTACAAACAGCCCTTCCCAGCTTCCCTGCAGGTCCCTCAGGGACTGGAAGGGGCTCTGAGGTCTCCCCACAGCCTTCTCTTCCCCAGGCTGACCCAGCCCAGCTCTCTCAGCCTGTCTCTGTAGGAGAGCTGCTCCAGCCCTCAGATCATCCTCATGGCCTCCTGTGGCCCCTCTCCAAGAGGTCCATGTCCTTGTTGTGCTGAGGGCTCCAGAGCTGGAGGCAGCAGTGTAGGGGGGTCTCACTAGAGCAGAGCAGAGGGGGAGAATCACCCCTCTCTGATCTGCTGGCCACACTTCTTGTGATGCAGCCCAGGATGGGGTTGGCTTCTGGGCTGTGAGTGCCCATTGCTGGCTCATGTCCAGCTTCGTGTCCATCAGTACCCCAAGTACTTTACTGAAGGGTTCCTCTCCATCACCCCCAGCCTGTGTTGGTAGCGAGGTTTGTCCTGACCCAAGTGTAGGACCTTGCTCTAGTCCTTGTTGAACATCATGAGGTTTGCATGGTCCCACTTCTCCAGTTTGTCCTGGTAAACCAAGGATTTTCCTCCCCCCAGATGCATGGCTCTGTGCAGATTGTGCCAGGCAGCAGGATGCTTGGCCAACATCCTGCTGAATTCATTGCTTTCGAACAGCACCGCTACCCTGCCCGCCCTGGCTTCTGAAATTCAAGCCCTTCTCTTTGATTACAGAAACACTTTGAAATGGTGCCCTGTTTGAGAGAGATGCTAAGGTGTCCACAGAGGAAAGAGGGGGGAATTAGGGATTTGTCTGGAAAATGCTTTTGCTCGGCTTATTTTTCTTCCTGAGTAAATAAATGTCTTCCTGAAGTTACTGGCTAGGGATTGCAGAGCAGAAGACTAAATAAAAGCCCAGAAAAAACCCCCCATGCATTCTCCTAATCGTTTTATTATGCCACAGCAACTTACAGAATACCTCCATTGTGCAGGAGGGGTGTACCCTGAAAGAGCTGTTCAAATTGATTCTGCATCCTAATTAAGCTGTCACTTTGTTTTCTTCTTGATTAAACATATTTTGGACTGGACTTTGCAGCATCTTGGGGGGCAGAGTGTAAACCAAGGACTCTTTCTATGTACGGAGTGGAATGTGGATGCTGCTGTCATCATTCTAACACCAATTGCTCAGCACCACAACCTTCTTGCTTGGGTGTGTGACCTGTATGTAGCTGACCATGACTTGAGTTTCCATCCCCATAGACTCTGATGCCTTTGCCACTCACTTTTTGTCCCAACAGCAGCTACCAGGTGATGTTGCTCCCATTTCTTTTCCTGTTATGAGGTCCATGCCTTAGGGAGCCCTCAGCTCCCCTGTGCAGTGTTGGGCATCCCAGAGGTTCACATTCAGAAGCAAACACACCTTGACAGGACCTTTGGAGAGCAATTTGGGGGTCATTGCTCAATTTGAGACTGGATTCTTATTCCCCTTGAAGTTAATGACAGCCTTTCTTGCCACTCTCATGGGGCTGGATTGGGCCCTTAAAGAGCTGGTGATAACCCAAAGGCATCTCTGGGGGGTTTGTTTTGCTTAAAACATGGTTCTCCAGGCTGGGTGGAGAATGGATGGAGAGCAGCCCTGAGGAGAAGGACCTGGGGGTGCTGATCCATGAGAAGCTCAACATGAGCCAGTGGTGTGCACTAGCAGCTCAGAAGGTCAACCATGTCCTGGGCTGCATCAAGAAGAGCGTGGCCAGCAGGACCTCATAACAGGAACTGAAATGGGAACAACATCACCTGGTAGCTGCTGTTGGGGAAAAATTGAGTGGCAAAGGCATCAGAGTCTATGGGGATGGAAACTCAAGTCATGGTCAGCTACATACAGTGCTTGGGACTGCACTGACCCACATGCAGGACCTTGCCCTGGGGTTTGCTGAACTTCATGCAGTTCACATGAACATGAAAGTTTCTAGGGAACTTGCCACCTCTGCCTGTTTCCTGCATTAGGTTTCCATTGTCCAAGGTGCAGTACCTGCTGTGAACAGGAAACAGCCTGGAGGAATGGGATAAATTTCAACCTAAAATAGCTCCATTTTTTTTTTTTTTTACAACCAGCAAAGTTAAATCAGGACTGAATGGATGAGTATTTTGTCTTGGTGAGACACTTGTTTATTTCTTTGAAGACTCTTTTAGAAAATCCTGAGTGCTCAGCATGGGAAAGGCCATAATCACTCCTTTAAAACTCCACTTATTCATTTATCCTTAAATCTCTGCATCCATGTTATGGGTGGATTGCTGATACATCACAGTGTATACAGTTAATTTCCCAACTGCATCAGATACAGTCTCTCCTACAGTTCGTTATATTTAATAAAGTTCTGTGGGAAGACAGGAGATGGAAACTCTAGTAGACTGCTCAATACCTACATTAGGTGCAACCATATATTTTTCCTGTTGATATTTCCAGGTTCCTTGACAGACAGTTCTTTTTTTCTAGGCTGAGTACAGCCTAATAGTTTGGGGTGGTTTTTTTTAGTAACAGTGAATTCACTGCATCTGGAATCAAAGGAATAAACTGAATGAACCAAATTCTACCCCAAGATTAATTTTATCTTCTACTCATTTTCAAAACACACACGTGTTGCTGATTCATAGATGAAAATATTTGTTGTTAAATTAGGGATTGTTTTCAGGAGTTTTGGACATTTAGCTGTGTAGGTGGTCCAGAAATTCCTTCTAGTCTTTAGATAGCCAGTAACCTTGCAGGCTTCCTTTACTGTGTGTGCTGCAAAACAAAAGAGCTTTGTGTGAGGTTCAGCATCATATCTCCCACCCTTTGGGCCAATCTGGTGCACACATGCTCTTGAAGGATTGGTCTAAGTCTTCCCAGAGCTGCTGTGGCAAGAGGAGCCCTTCCTTCCTCAACCCCCCATGAGAAGAGCTGCCAAGCAAGAGGTGGTTCTAGGCAGGTCCTTGAAGCATCAATAAACAGGAGCAGATTGGTTGAGAATCAGGCTTGTGCTAATTACATGGCAGAGATGTCTCATGGGACATATAACATGAATACATTGAATACTGTAATTAGTGGTTTTGCTTTGGGGTCTCTGCAGCCTCAGATAGATCATCCACTACACCAGTTTGTGCAGGAGGTGAATTCACTGTCATGGTACCCCAAGCCATGTTGTATCATCAGAGCTGTGGAGATCACAATCTCAGGGTGTCTCTTGCTTGGGTCTGTGCACTTGGCCACATCTGTCTCTTCCCACCAGATCTACTTTTTCTCAGCTGGCAAACTTGGGAACACATCCTCATGGGAGCTATCTTGCCTGGATTCTCTGGTGCTTTGATAACATGAGTGTTAATTACTCCTACAAACACTGTCATTAGCTTTTTGTCTGGCTGCTCCAATCTGTCCCTAGAAATAACCAGAGAGGTGGCTCTGTGCCCCCTGCTACCTTGTTTCCCTGTTCCCTCATTCCATCGTTGAGGGTTGGGTAGAGTTAGGACTGACATGAGCAGCATTTCTTCAGAGAGAAATTTCAGTGGACCCTGTGCCTTGAGTCTTCCTCTCCTTTTTTCCTGTGATCCTCACAATATATCAGTGCAGCTCTGAAGGGCTTGAAGGTGTGTTTTGGGATGGTAGAGCACAGATGGCCTCCTCCTCGGTGCAGTGCTCCCACGGCCTGTTGGGTGTTGATGCTGCCCATCTGCTCCCCTTTGGCAAAGACAGTGTAGCCCTTTGTCCTTCTCTAAGCAGTGCTTCTTGATGGATGCCAGAATAAAAGCCCACCCTGGTCCTGCATCTTCTCTAGGATCAAACATCTCCAAACCCAATACAGGGCTTGCCTCTCCTGGTCTGCCTTGAGGTGTTCCCCAGAGCCCTGGTCCATCACTAACACTGGTGCTCAGTGTACAGCTCACCTGTGTGCCCAGGGGAATAAAAACATCCTCTCCAAAATGGTTTGTGGTGCCATTTTTTCCTCATCTCTGGTGCCCTGTGCAGGTTTTGTGGCTCCCTGGCTGCATTGCCACGAGCCCTGTGCCTGAGAAACATTTCTTCTGCCTTCTGTGAGCCGCCAATCCCTTGGGTGGCTGAACAAGGTCCTCAGATGCATCCTTTGATGTACCCTGTTTATCTTATGGAAATGAGTCCTCCTGAAACGGACTGATCCTTTCCCTTGCCATGTTTCCCAGCTGTCTTTCTGGAGGATTTTTATTTCCCATTACCCCTGGGGCTGTTCAGAGGCTTCTTTGGTGTCTGAAATCCCTGTCTGTGCCTCTGAGAGGAGAAAGCCAGGAGACACTTGGTGGGTCATTATGATTTACTCTGAGTTTTGACACCTGGTGTGTGTCTTCCCATGCTGGCTTGGTGTGTAACACAAGCTGGAGTACTGTGAGCCAGCACTGTGCTTTGCTTTTCCTTTTTTTCCCTCTTTTCCTTTCTCCTTTGTTTGTGTTCTGCTTGATTTGATATTCAGATCTCACACGGTTCTCTTTGGCTGCTCCTTCTGAATAAGAAAAAAATGGTTTAGGAAGCTTGTGACTGGGTTTTTTTGAGGTAAATACATGGCTTTCCTCATTTGGGAAGTGGTCTTTGAACTCCAAAAGTAAATAAAGAATATCTCTGTTTGCTAAGTGGTGACAATGGAAAGGGCTGGTAGTACATGAGTACTACTGCTACTGAGTACAGCTGGTCATTGTAAAATTATTTCTATGATAAAGATAAGTTTTGCACTGTTTTTATGAAATTTAAAGAGTTAAAACCATAATAAATTAAAATATTTACAGTGAGTGGATGGTGGGTTCTAGATATCCGATGGTATTATTCAGGTTAAGGACTCATATGTTGTTCCTAGTGATGGAGAGTGGGATGTCCCTGCTGCAGCTCAAATTAACAGTTTGGGATGCAGATTCCCACTTGTCTCTGATGGAACCACCTCATCCACCTCCCTGGGGCTGATTCTGATGTTGGGTCACAGCCTATGTCCAAGTTCTAAAGGGGGATTTACCAGAGAAATGTTTTTCTCCAGCTTCCAAGACACCAAGTTTGTAATTAACAATGAGGAAGGCACTGCTGTCTGTTGTAAACTGTCTTGAGTAAAACCCACTTAGGTCCTGTGCATCCATGCAGGGAGTGGAAAATGCAGGTGCTGCCATCAGGACCAGGAGGTTTCTGTGTTCTCAGAGGATGGGCAGCACAGGATCCTAGATAACCTACTCTGGGAAACCTTCACTTATTAGTGACTTTTTTGTGTCTTGATAATTGGCTTTATGTTCCCTGGCTTTGTAGTGCCAGGAAAGTAAGTTAAGCAAGGCAACAGGACACTTGTTTGTCTAGGCATGAATTGAGATGCTGGGATGGAGATGACCAGGATAGAGGTGGTGAAGAAGTGGCTGGACAAGGAGGTGGGAGAGTTGGCATTATCAGGGAGGTTTGATTGTTCCTCATAGTCTGTTGGCTTAGGAAAGCTTTGGCACGTGTGTATGTGCTTGGAAGTAATGAAGCAGAAGAGCAGCTGACACACCTTGTCCTTCCCCTTCTGGGTTTATGTAGAGGATGTTTTGAACAACCTGTGGCTTGGGAGCAAGGCTTTTCTTGTGCATCCATCTTCTGGCTTGTTTTAAGGCTCTTGGTAGGAGGAGGAACTTGGTGAGCAGGACATAAGGTAAATGTGATAAGGTCAACTGCTGATGGAGAACACTTCACCTGTCAGCTGCTGTTCTTGTACTCCTACATGTGATTCACAGTGCACAATCCCTCTTTGTTATATGACAAAACTAGTTTCAGGAAAAGGGTGTGTCCATGCAGAGCAAATGTCGTGTCCTGCCGTGTCATGTTAACCTCTGTACAAGCTGATGGGGGTGTTCCCTGCTTCCTTGCTCCTTCTGACTGCAGTGTTTCAAGTGATCTTCAACCCAAAGCAATGGTTTGCTTCCAGTGATGGCATCACTCAGGTTGCTGCATGTGGGGCATGTATTCTCTAGCTATATTGGGGGAAAAAACCCCAAGAGTTACAAATTATTGCCAATTCAGGAATCCATAAGGGTATTTCCTATGCATCAAAGAAAAAAAATAACTCAAATACAAAAGAAGCAAGGGCAGGAACCTCCCAAACAAGACTCACCCTCCCTGGCTGGGAATCCATCCCTCTGTGCCTGACAGCGACTGCGAGCCCGTAATGTGGGGTGGTGCAAAGGGCAGAGCTCTCCTGCTGACTTCTGAGGCTTCTAACTGACAAGTGTAATAGTTAATAGGAAGCAAATAAAATTAAATAGAAAATTCAAAGGGCATTAAAGCAAGAAATTTCAAATGGATGGCCTTTCCCCCCCAAACTGGGTAGGAAAAAGGCTTTAATGCATGCCCCACTTTGAAACTCATTTTTCATCACAGACAGATCTGGATTTTAAGGACATTGAGGTCCTGGAGCGAGTCCAGAGAAGGGCAACCAGGCTGGGGAAGGGGCTGGAGGGCAAATCCTCTGAGGAGCAGCTGAGGGAGCTAGGGGTGTTGAGCCTGGAGAAGAGGAGGCTGAGGGGAGACCTTATCCCCACCTGCACTGACCTGCCAGGAGGGTGCAGAGAGGTGGGCGATGGTCTCTTCAGCCAGGGGACAGGAGATGGGACAAGGGGAAATAGCAAGAAGCTTCCCCATGGTCTTTTCCAACCTTATGATTCTGTGATTCCATTAAGCATCCCCCTAACAGGGCTGAGGATACCCAGCACATGCTCCCTGAGAAGGGCCACACAGATCTTCCCAGCCCCTTAGTCCTGAGGTACCCCAGCAGAAAGCGGGTTTGTTTGGGGTTTTTTTCCCTAATTCTCTTAAACCAGCTGGCCAACAGGCACCTGCACTTCATCCAGAATATTGTCTGTTTGTTTGGATAATTTGGTATGGCTTAAAGTCCAAGTTTTCTTTGGATTAGGCCTTCAGGATTTGGTTTGATTTGATTCCAGTGACACTAGTGAAATGTAGCTTCCTCCTTTTTTTTCTTTCTTTCCATCTCTGCCGACCTGCTAAGTTAAAATAAACGTTATGTTTTGATGTATTTCTTTATTTATTTTAACTACCACAGTGGCAAGAATGTGGAGTGAGAAACTTTGATGAAATGTTGAGTGTAGTCAGATTAGCTAGGACCAGGTGCCAGGCAGCTTCGGTGTCCTTGTTGCTTGGGGTGTTTGACTTGGGTTTTTAGGGTAGCTTTTCATGTTCACCTTAGAGTCCTCAGCAAAATGAGTTTGATTGTGTCAACATCTCCATCCACACTGCGCAGGCAGGTCAGGCAGGACTGTGGTGGTGGGAAATGAGACTTGGGCTCTGCAGTGAAGCTGCTGCACTCCTTCAAAAACCAGACCAAGGCAGCGATGGTCTTGCTGAGCACTGGTATGGCTTTTCACAGAATCACAGGGTCTGGAAGGGACCTCCAGAACTCATCAGGTCCAACCCCCTGCCAAAGCAGGGTCCCTAGGACAGGTCACACAGGTCGGTGTCCAGACAGGGCTGGAATCTCTCCAGAGAAGGAGACTCCACACCCCCTGGGCAGCCTGTCCCAGGGCTCCCTCACCCTCACTGGGGAAAGGTTCTTCCCCATGTTGGTGTGGAACTTCCTATACTCCAATTTGCAGCCATTGCCCCTTGTCCTGTCCCCACAGACACTGAGAAGGGGCTGGCCATTCCCCCTGCATCCCATCCTTCAGATATTGATAAACATTATTCAGGTCCCCCCTTAGTCTTCTTCTCTCCAGGCTGAACAGCCCCAGCTCACTATTCTATGATTCTATGAACTGGTGCATGTCCCACATCCCATCAAGGCACACAGGTCCTGCCCCTGGCTCTTGGGGATGTGTGTGAGCCGGTTTTGGGGCACACTCTCATGGCAAGTGTCTCTGGCAAGTCTCTCCATGCTCCCCAGGTGCTGGTGGGCAGAGCAAGCTGTGCTTTCAATCCTAGGGTGTGCAAAGGTGGAGGGTCTGGCTGTGAGGGCAGCCTGGGCACAGCGCAGCAGGGATGCACTGGAGAGCTCACAGCATCGTAGAGTGAGTTAGGATGAGCGTTGCCTTTAACCTAAACACCAAGGATTGCTGGTTTTGGCAGCTGGAGATGAAACTAGTTCAGAGCTGCAAGCAGCCAGTGCTGGTGCAGAGCTCCTGCTTCTCTGCAGCTCGTGACTCAAAGCATCCAGGTTTTGCTCCAGGCAAGAGCTTCCCCTTTTCCTTTTGCTGCCGGTTGCTTCTGCCCTTGTATTGCAATGCAGAGTGTGCAGCAAGCTGGGCAGACTGGGGAGGAGGGATAATACAAACCAGTTTTGTTTGAAGGACTGAAATCTTTGTGGTGTTCAGGAGGCAGCCTGTGGTCATGGAGCAAGCAGTGGTGCTCTGGTTCAGTCAAACAATCCTGTGCCCCTGGAAGGGTTGGGGGGTGTTTGCTGGGAGGATATAGTGTGAGTAAGAACATTTTGCCCTCTCTTAGCCTGTTGAAGCTGTGGATAAAAATTCATTTTTCGTGTCAATGAATTCATGCAGCTCCTAGGGAGGGAGCTAGCAGCCAGGCTTGGTGGATAAACACACACAGAAAGGGATTGCATGAGGCAGGTTGAAGAGGGAATAGTGGAGTTTATCCAGGTGAGGAATTACAGCAATTTTGCACATGTGAAAAAGAGATTGGAAAGAGTTAATTGACTTAAAGCCTCAAAATTCGGGGTTGGGGGGAAGTTTGGGGATGTGGGCCCTGTACTTTGTGCTTAAATTTCTGAAATAGCTACCATTGAGTGTCACCAAGCTGAAGGATCTGTGAATCTCTGCTTGTTTCTTCCATTTCAGACCCATACAAAGGAGTCAGTGGGGGGAAAAAAGGCAATAAATTGTTTTTTCTCTTTGCATTTCTTTTCTTGAAGGACTCCCTTTCTTCAGGAAAGTCCCTTTACAAACATCCATGAGTAAAAGGAGCTGCAAACTGCATGAAAGCTGACTTTGCTGCCCCAGTATTTCCATGGGCTTCCTCTTTTCGATGTATTTCCCCAAGCAAAGGGCTGTCCTGTCTGTAGTGAGGTCCTGTGAGGACAGTGCATCTCACGCCTCCGTGACATGCTGCTCAGAGATACCATGACACCTTATTTTAGGGCCAACAGAGCTGGCTACTCCAACAGAGTGGAGTTCAAGTTTTTCCTCATTTTTCATGGATCAGTAGGTTTTTTCAATGCAAGAGTTCCCCAAAGCCTATCCTTTCACATCCAGGACACCTGATACAGCCATCTGTGAGCATCTCTGTGCTAGCAGGGGGATATTGTAGGTGATTCCTGGTGGCAACCGTGTGCAATAGTTTTTCCATGTGGAAATTGCCAGATTTCAGTTGATCATTAGTCCTGGGTTGCCCTGGTGATGCCTTACAAAAATAAGTTTGCATAGGAGATTTGAAGAAAAAAAAGGCAGAAGTTGCCTAACAGGATTTAACTTGCTTAAAAAAATCCTATAAAAATGCTGCTTCTGCATGTGATTATTTCTGTTTATCATCTTTCTGGTGGAAATGATTTTAATTATCACAATAGATAGTGCAGGACAGGACAGGGCTGAGTCTGAAATGTTCCCAGTCTGTACTTTACTGGGGGATTTGAACAGAGGAGCTGTTCTTCCAGCTTGAGAGAAACATCTGTGTATTCTTTCTGCAGGCAACCAGTTGATTTCACTGAATCACAGAATCACAGGGGTTGGAAGGGACCTCAAGAGATGACCAGGTCCAACCCCCCTGCCAAAGCAGGGTCCCTAGGACAGGTCACACAGGTCGGTGTCCAGACGGGGCTGGAATCTCTCCAGAGAAGGAGACTCCACACCCCCTGGGCAGCCTGTCCCAGGGCTCCCTCACCCTCACTGGGGAAAAGTTCTTCCCCATGTTGCTGTGGAACTTCCTATACTCTAACTTGCAGCCATTGCCCCTTGTCCTGTCCCCACAGACACTGAAAAGGGCCTGGTCTTTTCCCCCTGTGCCCCACATCCTTCAGATACTGATAAACATTAACAAGGTCCCCTCTCAGGCTCTTCTCTAAAGGCTGAACAGCCCCAGCTCACTCAGCCTTTCCTCACAGGGGAGATGCTCCAGGCCCTTCAGCATCTCCGTAGCCTCCTCTGGACTCTCTCCAGGAGATCCCTGTCTGTTTTATCCCAGGGAGCCCAGCACTGGACACAACACTCCAGGTGGGGCCTGAGCAGGGCAGAGCAGAGGGGGAGGATCCCCTCCTGTGACCTGCTGGCCACACTCCTCTTGATGGATCCCATTGGCTCTCTTAGCCACCATTTCTTCAGGGTAATACTTGGGGAGCCTTGCTGTGGCCATAAACACAGTTTGAATCTTTCTCAGAAACAAGAATGTTTTCCAGACATATGGATTCTTTGTTCATGTCCCCTCTTGAATAATTTATTTTTTCCTCCCAAGATCTGTCCACAAAAGTTGTTGTTGGTTAGAAATGGATCTGGCTTTGCTGTAAGGAAAGGCTTGAGAACAGGGTTTGCTCAAATCCTCTTCAGGCTACGGCTTCCCTGGGAAGCACTCGATTGATGAAGAAATTAGAGTAATTGTGGTCACTGGTTCACTGCAGCTAAAAGAGGGAGGGGTTAGATTAGATATTAGGGGGAAGTTCTTTCCAGAGAGAGTGGTGAGGGGCTGGAACAGGCTGCCCAGAGAGGGGGTGGGTGCCCCATCCCTGGGGGTGTTCAAGGCCAGGTTGGATGGGGCCCTGGGCAGCCTTGTGTAGCTCCAGGCCTGGAGGTTGGTGGCCCTGCCTGTGGCAGGGGGTTGGAGCTCTGTGATCCTTGGGGTCCCTTCCAATGCAGACCAGTCTAAGATTCTATTTTTCTATGAGTTCTTGTGGTCCTGTTTTGGGCACCCATGTGTGGCAGACTTTTGGGGAAAGATTGGGATGCTCCCACAAGGAAATTTATTTTCTAGATATTTTTCTAGAGGATTATACATCTACATGAGATATGACTATCCTTTAATTTCTTGGAGTACTTGGAAGCAGTCAGCTCATTATCATTGCACAAATCCTTGACAATGCCCAGTGTTTTGCATTTCTCTGGGCTGATCTCACGGTTCCTCACTTGATGTCTAATGCAGGCGCCGCTCTTGTCATTGACCTGTAGCACTGCCTCAGGCAGGGCTCCAGCTCTGTTGAACCTCCTGTGGTGTTTGGGAGACTCTGGTGTTTCTGTGCCTGTCTCACGCTCCCTGCGTGGCCCTGGCATCCGCCACGGCTCCGGGAGCCCATATGCCAGGCTCAGCTGGTCAGCGGATCTGAGATCCTCTGTCTCCTCTGCATGGGCTCTCGGGGCTGGAGGGAGAGGTGATCGCTCAGCGACGTGTGCAGACAGGCTATGTGTCTTGCACTGGGTGCATCCTGGGGGCTTTGAACAGCTTTTTGCATTTTCATTACATAAAGATCCTCAGTTAACATCACAGGGGTGATCACAAGGGCTGCAGGAGCTGAGCTGTGGTCCTGCTTTGCTCTGGTGTCACTGTGGACCCCAGCTCATCCTAGATGTGTTCTGTTGGAGACAGATTCACCATCGAATTAACTTGGAAAATCTCTTTCTCTCCTGTTCCTAAGGGAACCAATAAACATTGTACTCTTCATAGCTACTCTACTATTTATTACTACTCTGCTCCTGCTTTATTACTGCTCTACTTTTGCTTTTATAGGAGTAAGACCAGGGACAAAGTTGATGAGGGAGAGTGCCGGAGCCTGGGTTATTTATATGCAGATTAATTGATACCTATTTTTCTCATTGACATGTTATTTCAGTGTCAGCAGCCTTCAGAGAAGGTGTGGGCCTTGCACATAGCACAGATGATTAGCTCTGGTAGGAGATGCGATCCTGGGAGAGCTCACCAGCCCACCAGCACCTCTGGTCCCTTCCCCTCCAACCTCATCAGCATTTGAGGGTGTGAGGGGGTAACAGGGGAACATCCCTGCCTGCTGGTTTTGCCCACAGGTTTTGTCTAATCCTGTTCTGAGCCTGCTGGTCTCACCTCCCACCCCAGCCTCCTATGGCAGCAGGCCCCTCACTCCCCACTGTGCCAGTAAATATTGTATTTTCTCTATTTTAAACCAATCTCCTCCTGGTTTGGAGTGCTCTCTGGTTCTCATATGGCAGGCTTTGCTGACTGACAGCCCTGTGTTGGCCTTAACTCCTGCCCTAACAGAGCCAGTGCTGGGGCTTAAGTTGCCCATGGTTATTTTGTTCTAGAAATCACAGGCCTCTTCTGCCTAAAGCATATAAGCTAGGTGAGTTTTGCATTGTTTTCCTGAATTTCACCCTAAACCCCTCCTACACTGCACATCTTATTTTGTTAAGGTCACTGATTAATAAATTAAAAAAGAAATAAATTTTTAAAAATTAATAAGTAGCTAAATTAAAAATAGGGATGTATAGAAATCAGACACGAGATATAGAAAAGTGAGAGTCTAACCCCAAGAGGTGCATAGAAATGCCTTTTAAAAAATAATTTTAGAAGAAACCAAAGATGTTGACTTGCAACATAAATCAGACTGGAGTCTTTGGCCCCTGCAAGAGTAAATGACAGGGGGAAACGTGGGCCTGAGGGGCTGTGTTATGCCTGTGAGTGTAAAATCTCATCCCCAGCTTTCTTTTATAGGCACCAAAGAATCCCCTGGAGAATGTAAACTGGCTATTACATTCTAAGCAAATATTATAAATAGAAAGGGAAGAAGTGACTGCACTGTATTGACACAAGAGCATCTTTGTTGAGTATTTTTCAGGCTGACTGGCCAACTGCCTGCATCGTGCCAACTTACAGCCGTTCCGGCAGCGAGCAAGTCAAGCTCCCTACAAGTAGCAGCAGCCTCAGTAAACTTTGGAGATGAAAGAGCCAGTGTGGTACACATGTCAGGCTTTGTTGCCACTTCTTAGCATAGTGTGGAGACCAGCAGGCTCCTTGGCATGGGTTTGGGGCACTTTGAGCCTGTGCAAGAAGAATCACGGCATTTCACAGAATCACAGAATCCCAGGGGTTGGAAGGGACCTCCAGAGCCCATGGGGTCCAACCCCCTGCCAAAGCAGGGTCCCTAGGACAGGTCACACAGGTTGGTGTCCAGATGGGGCTGGAATCTCTCCAGAGAAGGAGACTCCACACCCCCTGGGCAGCCTGTCCCAGGGCTCCCTCACCCTCACTGGGGAAAGGTTCTTCCCCATGTTGGTGTGGAACTTCCTATGCTCCAACTTGCAGCCATTGCCCCTTGTCCTGTCCCCACAGACACTGAGAAGGGGCTGGCCATTTCCCGCTGCATCCCACACTTGAGATACGAGCCCGTGCCTTGTGCTTCTCTGTTTACTGGGACATGCTGAGAGCACAAGAACCTGGGAAGAAAGGGGGAAGAGAAATATTTATGCTGAATTCTCAATGGGCTTGTGTTGGTTGATGCCTTCTACATGAAGGGCCTAACTTCTTCAGTAAGGGGAATTAAGTGATTTGATCACGAAATATTTTGATACCTGGTGTCAATGTAGATGTCAGAGGCTGGGCTTGGGCAAAGTCTTACCCAACCCTGTCTTGTTAGGCATTTTTACTGAGAGTTCTCTTTCAGTGTTGTACTTTGCCTATGGTTTGTGTTAATACAGAGGTTGGGAAATTACTAACACAAAGCTTTTCACAGAGTTTCTCCTACTAAACAAGCACCTAGAGAGTATTTCTGCTGACTTCTTTAAAACCATGGCTTTCCCTAGTTTTGTCTTTAATTTCCAGACACTGTCCCCTGCATGATTTCTCCAGCAGAGCTCCAGTCTCTACAAAGAACGTGCCCCTTGACATAACCTTGCTTTTCTTTCATAACCCATGATCCCTTTGAAAGCCAGGACAAAATTCTACCAACAAGCAAAACCCATCTGACAGAGCCTAAACAGCCACTTTGAGCTTTATAGGAGGCTGATGGGCTGCACCTCACCTGAGCTCCTTTAAGCAGTATTGTACCTTTCCACTTAAGCAAGCAGAAGGTAGATTGGAGGAAATTTTTCATCCCCTTTTCTTCATGTTTCTCTGCTGCCAAGAATGGTGCATTTTTGCCTGATGTGTTTTGTGTAGGTTTTGCCAGTGATGTGTGAATTGTGTTCTACCTGTTTTGACGTTTAAATCTGGATTTGTCTGTGTTGATACTGTGACGTTTTATTTATAGCACAAAGTACTTCAGCTGTGCTCAGACATTGTCTAATGTCTGAAAGACAAAAGATTGTTTCAGAAACGGTTCTCCCATCTTTTCACCCATCCTTAGTGGTTCTCTCCATGTTATCCTGCTCTGCATGATAGATTTGCTTGGGAACAAGCTGGATCTTGTCTGCTTAGTGGTTAAATCTACTTTAAAATGAGATTTTATGGCAATATCACATTTACATTCAGCAGATATTAGGACTCTCTGAAAGATTCTGATTCTTCAACTACAGTAAATTTTACTGATAATTACTCCCACCAACTCCATGGACAATGTGAGGCACCAGGAGACAACACACTGGGTTGTGGTTCATCAATACCATTTCATCCCCTAATGCTCAGAGCTGCTTAGCACCTTCAGATCCTGGTGTGTCTGCTCTTGGACTTTCCCCTTGCCTGGCCATGGTGGTACATCCCTTCTGCCTTTAGCAAATTTGATGCCACGAAGCAAGGATTCAGGTTGCAGGTGGAGACACACCAGGAGATACTTAGCTCATGCAGGTGGTCATCTTAATGGCAAAAATTACAAAAGAAACAAAATCTGATTCTTCCATACTTGCCTGGAATGATACACTCCAAGTTTTGGGAGGCATTGGGGATGTCTGAAGATAAGACAGCACCACTGATTAAATCACAGCATCTTGCACTGAGGTGGCTGGTTGGTCTGGGGAGGGGATTGTGCCCCTGTACTGGGCACTGGGGAGGCTGCACCTCGAGTGCTGGGTCCAGTTCTGGGCTCCTCACCATCAGAAGGACATTGAGGTCCTGGAGCGAGTCCAGAGAAGGGCAACCAGGCTGGGGAAGGGGCTGGAGGGCAAATCCTCTGAGGAGCAGCTGAGGGAGCTGGGGGTGTTCAGCCTGGAGAAGAGGAGGCTGAGGGGAGACCTTCTCCCCACCTCCCCTGCCCTGCCAGGAGGGTGCAGAGAGGTGGGCGATGGTCTCTTCAGCCAGGGGACAGGAGATGGGACAAGGGGCAATGGGCTCAAGCTGTGCCAGGGCAGGGGCAGAGCAGATGGGAGGGGAAAGTTCTTCCCTGACAGAGTTGTGGGGCTGTGGCACAGGCTGCCCAGGGAGGGGCTGAGTCATTTCCCTGGGTGTGTTTATAAAAGGCTAGATGAGGTGCTCAGGGATCTGGTTTAGCTTAGGATGGGAATGGTTGGACTTGATGACCTTGTGATTCTGTGAGTGTGAATGTTCGTCACCTACAAGGATGCACCAGTTCATCTGGTGATGCGTGGTCAGGTAGCAAAGAGGTGTTCGAGTTCCACGGTCCCCTCCCTTGCTCCTCTTGGTTGGGGTGTTGGGAAGCAGGCAAGTGATGACCTGCTGTATTTCTTGGCTGCAGCAGGCTCACCAGTACTGGTTCAAGAAGTGAATGATTTAAGTGAGACTAGGGGACATGTTTTGTGCATCTTTCCTGTCAGGGAACTGTAAGAGGTCATCCCACTCCTGGCTGCTCCCTCTCCTCTCCCCCACCTCCCACCCTGTCTCCTTGTAAAGTGGCCTCAGCATAAGAAGATTATTAATTTCCTACACAGGATTTTTCTGTGCAGCATAGATTGTGGAGAATTTAGTCATGTACTAAAAGACTAAGCTCTTATTTAAAAGAAAAAAAAAAGAAAGAACAAAAAGAATAAAATCACCTTCATATTGATACTGAAAACTCCAGGAGTTTTTGTAATGATTTGTCTTTCACAGAATCACAGAATCACAGGGGTTGGAAGGGACCTCAAGAGATCATCAGGTCCAACCCCCTGCCAAAGCAGCTCCCCAGCTCATATTGCACAGATAGGCATCCAGACGAGTCTTGAATCTCTCCAGAGAAGGAGACTCCACACCCCCTGGGCAGCCTGTCCCAGGGCTCCCTCACCCTCACTGGGGAAAAGTTCTTCCCCATGTTGGTGTGGAACTTCCTATGCTCCAACTTGCAGCCATTGCCCCTTGTCCTGTCCCCACAGACACTGAGAAGGGGCTGGCCATTCCCCCTGCATCCCATCCTTCAGATATTGATAAACATTAATCAGGTCCCCCCTTAGTCTTCTTCTCTCCAGGCTGAACAGCCCCAGCTCCCTCAGCCTTTCCTCACAGGGGAGATGCTCCAGGCCCTTCATCATCTCCGTAGCCTCCTCTGGACTCTCTCCAGGAGATCCCTGTCTTTTTTATCTCAGGGAGCCCAGCACTGGACACAACACTCCAGGTGGGGCCTGAGCAGGGTAGTGTAGATGTGGAGGATCACCTAATTAGACCTGCTGGTCACACTTTTCCTGATGAATCCCAGGATACCATTGTCTCTCTCAGCCCCCAGGGCACACTGCTGGCTCATGGCCAACCTGTTATCAACCAGGACCCCCAGGTCCTTCTGCACAGAACTCCTCTCCAGCAGGTCACCCCCAGCCTGTACTGATACAGACATTTATTCCTTCCCAGGTGCCAGACTCTCCACTTGCTTTTGTTGAATTACATTAGGTTTCTCCCTGCCCAGCTTTCCAGCTTGTCCAGGTCTTGCTTGCCCAGTTATCCTCTGAAGAGGAATCTTAATTCTGAAAGAAGGTCTTTCTGGTGGATAGGTTTGAAGCAAAAGGCTAAAACATTCAGATTTTGAAAAGTAGATATAAACCCCTCAAACTTCACCAAGAGCTTCTTTACCCTTAAATCTCATGAGACTTGCAATAAAGGGAGCAAGGCTTCCCTGAACCTTTGCCTATCCAAAACTGCTTTCACTGCACAGCTGGCCAAGTGCTCCTGTTTTGTTGGTCCAAGGAGGTTTATTCCCTGATACAAAATGGAATTCAACATGTACAAACAACTGATCACCATGTGTCTGTAGATGGGGAGAGGTGGGGGAGTATGTGCATAATGACCTTGTAGTGTGGTACTTCTGATGATATTTAACTTTTCCTTGACAATAGCTTTCCATCCTTGTATTGCATCCAAAAAACCATGGAATCATAGGATCATCAATGTTGGAAAAGACCTTCAAGATGCTCAAGTCCGACTGTCAGGCCTACAGCACCATAACCACTAAACCATCTCCCAAATCCCCATGTCTGCCTGTTTAAACATCCTCAGGGATGGTGACTCTGCCACCTCCCTGGGGAGACTCTTCCAAAGCTTTGTTACCCTTTCAGTGGAGAAATATTTCCTAATATCCAACCTGAACCTTCCCTGGCACAACTGGATGTGCTGTAACATTCAGAATTCATGCAGAAAAAATAGCATTCTTACTGGAGGCCTACAGAGATGGTGAAGGGCCTGGAGCATCTCCCCTGTGAGGAAAGGCTGAGTGAGCTGGGGCTGTTCAGCCTGGAGAAAACAAGACTAAGGGGGAACCTGATTAATGTTTATCAATATCTGAAGGATGGGATGCAGGGGGAAATGGCCAGCCCCTTTTCAGTGTCTGTGGGGACAGGACAAGGGGCAATGGCTGCAAGTTGGAGCACAGGGAGTTCTGCACCAACATGGGGAAGAACTTACTGGTGAGGGTGAGGGAGCCCTGGGACAGGCTGCCCAGGGGGTGTGGAGTCTCCTTCTCTGGAGAGATTCCAGCCCCGTCTGGACACCGACCTGTGTGACCTGTCCTAGGGACCCTGCTTTGGCAGGGGGTTGGACCTGATGAGCTCTGGAGGTCCCTTCCAACCCCTGTGATTCTGTGATCTTCATGGCAAGTTATCAGTTTTTCTGACATTTGGATTTAAAAAATCTCTGCATTTTAGAAAGGCACCACATTTAGGCTGTGGGGATGTTCCTCTGAGGTAACTTTCTGCATTGTCTTACCCAGGTTGTATTAGATAAATTCCTTGTCCTGCTGATGAGCTGTGTGCTTTCATTGCATTTAGCATAAAATAAGAATAAATAAAATAAAAGAAAACGCTCCATTATTTATTCAGAAGGCAGAGCACTTTGAGCCTTCACAGTATATTCCTTCTTGGAGCTGCCACTGTACAATTTTGTACTATAGGAAAATGGAAAGCAGGCTGGATTAGGTAAGACCCAATGCTTATCTATGAAATAGATCCTCTAATGAGAAGCTGGAAGTCTTTCTTTCCACCTGTATGGTGGTTTCTTTGGTGTGACAAAAGCAATATAGCCTCAGAGCTTTATGTTGGCTGAGTGGAAAGCACCGTGTCTATAGATCTTTTAATGTATGCCAAAAATTAAACCAATGTATCAGGGTGATAATGCTGCCAGCCCAACCTTTGTGAATGTGCTCTGATTTATCTCTCTCTCTGCCCCTCCTGGCATTCATTGCTGCTCATCAGCAAATATTTATGCATCTCTATTACTTGTTTTTCCAGGTAGCTTGAGGTGAAGCTCGATAAATTGGTGATGATTAAAATGTGAATGTCCTTCCTTCTCCCAGATAAATGGTAAAACCCCCAAATATCTTCATGCAAACCTGTTCACTGGCTACAGTCTGACTTGGACTTAAAATTCTGGTATTAGTTTAGTTAGCCTCATGCAATGTTTTATCCAAGCCAGATAGGATAGTGGTGAGCTTGGGATGGGAGAAGGGAAGCTCACATTCTCCTGTCTTTGCAAGGAGTAGGCAAATAGAGCATGGCTGCTTCCTGAAGCCTGAAAGTATCTTAGTGGAAGGACAAAAAAACCCCACAGACAAACCAAGGAGTGAGGGGAAATGGCTAATAAAGAATAATGCATTTTTTTGGGTGACCTGAGTCATGTTCCTGCTTGGAACCTCTTGGCTGTAGGGCAGTTGAACTGTTTCATAACACAGCCATTCCCCATGCAGCTCTGGGCTGTGTGATGCCTGCCTGCTCCTGGGGCTCATCCAGCACTTGCACCCAAATGGGGCGAGTCCCAGTCTCCTAGAGACACCTTACAGAATGATGTTTACTGCCAAATCATGCATCTGGGTCAGTTCCTTTTCCAGAAGGACAACTTCTGAGGTCCACTTTGAGAGTCTTTTTTCGAGCTGAAGACCCGTGTGACCCCCAAGCATTGGCTCCTCTTCTCTCATGTTGCTTTAGACTATCAGGAAATTCTGCAGGTTTCCCATTTTTGGGGTGTTGGATGGTCCTGGTGAGCAGACTGTGCTTATTGATCCAGCTGTGTGCATCTGTGCTGTGGGAGAGAAAGGACAACAGGTTTTCCTTGGCAGAAACTAGGATTTTATCACTGGGTTTGTGCAGATTTTTTCTGCTTGATTATGTTTTCTTAGTTCTTTTGGTGGTTGTTTTGTTTGGTCTTTGTGTGTTTGTGTCTTTGTTGAGTGAGGTGCTTACATGATTCACGTTGGAACAGTCCCAGGGCAAAGCTCCAATGGGATCAGGACTCTTGGTATCTCTTACAGCAAGGTTGGGATGGAGAGAGAGCACTGCCCTTCCAGAGGGAGAATTCACACCCATCAGAAGGGAGTTGACAAGGTTAAAAAACCCCTGGATACCAGTGCTGGTAGAGGAATATCAGGGAAAATAAGGACCCTGGTGCCAAATAATCTTTTCATTTTCACCATAGGGGCTCTATACTAAGAGCAAACTGCAGATGTGTCCTATATGTGACTTTCTAGTCCTACAAACATTTTTAAGCAGTTGTGGAAATATTTCTGTGGCTCTGGCTTTCATCAGGACATCATGGGTAAAACCTATAGCTCTGGCAACCAGCAGAATGTGGGTTTTTTTAGCTCTGAGGGGAATTTAAAGAGAGATCTCTTGAACCATACTGTGGCTGAGCCTTTGGTTTCCTCTCGAAGAAGGCAATTTGCAGGGCTATGGAGGCTTGTGTTTCTTTGTTGCTAAACACAGAACTTTCCACTCTAAGTTTGATGTTGCTCTCCATACCCTCCACCTCTCAATCTCTCCAGAATGTGGTAGGTACTTAGTATTTCCTATGGAGGATCTCAATCAAGACATAATGTTCAGCAGTTGAAGGTTACCTATAAATAACTGCCACTGTAACATGCCTGTGCTATCTTTTTTCCCTTGTGTTTTTAAGTCATGTCTCACAGATGGCCCAGCCTGAATTCCATCATTGTCTTCCCTTTGAAGGAGCAGATTACAAGAAGCAGAAGGATATATACTTTTTAATTTAATTTAATTTTTTTTTCTTGGCAACACCAAAAAGTACCAGTGATTTCCTCAGATCAATCCATGAAACAGAATTTGACCTCACACCAGCAAATGCAGGAGGGACAGCTTGGGTTGGGGATGCTGAAAAGAGCCTTGAAAACAGAGACAAGCAGTTCTTGTTTGATGCTATAAAGAGGAAGAAGGTGGAAGGTGAGATGCTCAAAGTGGTGGACCAGAAGCAGAATATTGGATGACGAGATGGCATTTGTCAAGGACAAGGACATACTGTGATTGTGAGAATCAAGACATCACTGTGTGGATACGTGGAAAGGCTGGGCCTTTGGTCTGCTGTGGAGAGAAACTGAACATGATTTGGTTGTAGCTGGATATAGGGAGGAATCTGTGAGTCAGTGTTTAGGTGACATATGTCACAGTGTCGAGTTGAGGTGGTGATTACGGGGATGAAGCTGAGGAGGGGATATGACAGCACACAACATCATGAGGCAGAGAGGACTGGTGATGCTGAAAGAAGGTTTTGATAGCCAGGGTTGTCATTCTGGCATTATAGGCACCAGGTTGGAGAGACTGGTACCTGTAATTTGCTTCCTGGTACCCAGAGAGGTCTGTGGGCAGAATGTCACATTCATTTCAGTCAGATTATGAATGGAGCTAAGGGACTGCAACTGCCAGGGACTTCTCCTTTTCTCTTCTCTCTGCACCTGAGGCTACACTAATGTTTCTGGTTGAGGATTTGCCATAGGTCTTCCAAGTTAAATTGTTCATTCTGGGTGCACACAGGGATAGCAGTTTGGGGTGGCATTAGTGATGCAATTATATGAAAGTTTGAGTCAGGGTTGTCATTTTAGCTTCTCTCAATAGCTGGGAGAAATAGGGACCTCTTTGAGATGTTTTAGCTCCTGCTATAGTAGTCATTGAGCAAAGGTGCCTGACTAGCTCAAACTGGGTATCTTACCTGTAGACACCCACCTTGAAGTGATACAGGCCAGGCTGGCAGCATCATGCTGTGGCAGGCACACGAGTGCAGGTTCCTGGAAGGAGATCTTCCTTGCCTAGATACCAGCATGAGGACTGAGCTCTAGTAATCAAGGGCTTAATTGCCAAATGAACATCAGAGCTGCCCCAAAGCTGCTGTTGTGCTATTGATGCAGCTTAACTTTTCGTTCTTAAGAATATTTTCTCTTTTTCTCTTTTTTTCTTTTTTTTTTTTTTTTAAATGAGTAACTTGCACATTATAAAAAAAAAACACAACCCCAAAAAGCATCTGAGTCTCAGATGTGCCTCAAAATGATGTCAGTTAGAGATCACATCTTGTGAACTTCCCTTCTCACTTTACCACATCCTGGTGGGGTTTTCTGTGTCCCATCTCAAGTGAAACATTTCTTACAGGAGGTAAATATAGCTGAGCACCTACTCGTGATGAAATGCGTGGGCCGAAGCAGCCGCCTTTGGGGGCGTAAGCACTTTCTAATTATAGCTCGTCCAGCTTCCTTTTCTCTCCCCTCCACACGTCATTATGTAAAACTCATTCTTCTCAGTTGGCTTTCCTGAAATAGGACCTTGGTGGATGTGTGTACACAGACTAGAAGTGAATGTTGAAATTGGGTTCTGGCTCTGTTCTTCCCATTGCCCAGTATATTGGATGTCAGCGGCTGCTTTTGTTTGGTTTTGTCTCAATCAGCCCCAGGCCAGGAGAGGTGAACTCTGGAGATACTTCCTGTAAAAGCTTTGAGTAGGCTCTTTAGAAATGGGTTAAATACAGGTGGTTTGGCTCCTATAGGTGGGAGGTCAAGAATATTGAGGATAAATTGCACTGTGAGAAGTTGATGATTAATCACTAAACGTTCATCTCCCATTTAATTCACTGTAACATCTACGTGACTGGTGCCATTCAGCCACTCTCAGGCGTTTTTGTTGTGGTGGTATTTTTTTAAAGAGAGGGTGAGAGGTGCCCAATAAAGGTCCTATTGCATTATTTCAGTGCTTGTTTGTCTCCTGAAGTGGATGGGAGCAGGGTCGAGATGAGGTGTGCAGCAGGGCTTGATCCACTCTATGCGATACATCAGCCTGAATTTTTCTGCTGAAGGCCTGAGCAAAATCAGATCATAGAATCCCAGACTGGTCTGGGTTGGAAGGGACCCCAAGGATCACAGAGCTCCAACCCCCTGCCACAAGCAGGGCCACCAACCTCCAGGCCTGGAGCTACACAAGGTTGCCCAGGGCCCCATCCAACCTGGCCTTGAACACACTCAGGGATGGGGCACCCACCCCCTCTCTGGGCAGCCTGTTCCAGCCCCTCACCACTCTCTCTGGAAAAAACTTCCCCTAATATCCAGTTTAAACCTTCCTTCCTTCAGCTTCACTCCATCTCCCTTGTCCTGCCGTTATCTTCCCTTTAACAAGCTGATTCCCCTCCTGTTCCTCTGCTCACTTCAGGGATGGGAAGGCTGCAATGAGGTCCCCCCACAGCCTTCTCTTCTCCAGGCTGACCCAGCCCAGCTCCCTCAGCCTCTCTCCATAGGGGAGCTGCTCCAGCCCTCTGAGCATCTCCATGGCTCCTCTGACCCCTCTCCAACAGTCCCACATCTTTCTTGTACTGGGCCCCAGTACTGGACACAGGACTCCAGCTGGGGCCTCAGAAGTGCAGAGCAGAGAGGGACAATCCCCTCCCTGTCCCTGCTGCCACCCCTCTGCTGATGGATCCCAGGATCCCATCGCCCTTCCCAGCTGCAAGAGCCACTGCTGGCTCATGTTAAGCTTCTCATCCACCATGACACCCAGGTGCTTCTCAGCAGGATCCGTAGGGCCAGGCTTGCTGCATGCACAGTGCTGAGGTGTTCACCACGGACAGTGCTGAGAAGGGTGGTTATAGTGGAAGATGCTGCTTCCATCATCCTTCCTGATGCCCATAACCAGGGCAGCCAACTACTCAGATGCCAAGTTATTTGATAACAGCCGTCATACCATGTACAAGTTTATATGGTGATATACTGTGATATACTGTGATATACTGTGGCACATGCAAGATAATTCATCCTGTACCACTGCCTTGTGAGCAGAGTGAATAGTTTTGGCTGAGCAAATACAGAGGGCGATGGGTGGCCCTGCGGTGTTCTCAGAGATAACCCGCCTGGGTGTACAAGCCCATTGATTTATTCCTTTGTTTTTATGGACTAATGTTTGTGGCAGACAGATGCTGACACACTGATACTGCAGATGGGTGGTGATGTATTGCTCACAGAACCTTTAGCTGCTTTCTTTTTTAATTTTTTTTTCTTTTTTTTTAAAGTGTTTAAAATGCTTTTTTATTGCTGCTCTGCCTTTTATTCTAATTATCTGCCCAGTGTTGTCAGGAGAGAGCAGAGACTGGAGGTTACAAGTGTCATATACAACAAGGACAGAAGGAGGGAAGGGTGACAGCAAGGACAGAGATGTCTTCTGCAGCCAGAGCGACCATTGGGAATGAGTCTGAAACCTCAGCAACCTTTAAATGGCGACTGTCTTTTCCTGGCAGGGGGGGGTAACATTGCAGAGCTCCTGCAGATTGACAGGTGAGGGGACACTGGTCAGGGCTTGGGATAGTGTCTGAAGTTCTCTTTTGTGGGACCATACTCCTCAGAAGAGGAATCTCCATTAGGCCACGTTCTCCTCCTACCCATGTGCCACGTGAAGTCATTATCCCCTGGTTTGGGGGTTTTATATGACTTTACTCCCATGGGGTTAAGGTGACTCATAAAAGGCATTGCTGATGGGAATAACACTGAAAATCCAGCCTGGTGATGTTGCTGGGAGCTCAGCCTGCAGAGAACACGCAGCAGACATCTGCCCCATGCTTTCCATGCAAGGTGGAAGAAGATAAGGGAGGCAGGTAAATACCTTCTTACCAGTAATGTTCCTTTCTGTGGTTTTCTCCTTGGTCCTTCACTATCAACTACCTCAGTGTGGATTTACAGATGGGTGGTTATCATGGAAATGCTGAGCAAGTCACTCCTTAGGTTGGTCATGGGAAAACCCAAGTAACGGGGGTGTTCATCACAGCCAGAACTAACATTACATTGTGTTTTCTTCCTTGTAGGGCCTATAGTTGAGCCACCTTTCTTTGCTGCTACTGTATGGGATCAGAGCTATGCTGTAGGAGTGAATATTGTGCCTTTATGCTTCCCACTCTCCCCAGCTGTGCTCAAAGTGTTTGGGAGAGCACATGGAATCATTACAGTTCATAGAGAAGCCTGAAAATGGTCAGTGTTTGTTGCCTGGTGCTGATCTCAGGGTCCTGCCTGTAACAGTACTTTGGGTGCTGCTTTCGTGCTGTTTTGGGGCAGTGATCCACCAGAAAGGCAGATCTTTAAAAGCTGGAGACCTGTGGAAGAGGCTCCTGAGATGCAATTGTTGCAGCAGGCAGAGCTGCTGCCCTGTGAGCTCCCTGGGACCCCAAATGCTCTTTTGGAGCATTGGTGCCCATGGAATGTGTTTGCAGCAAGGGCTGTAGAAGACAAGGAAGCAGCTAAATTCCTTGAAGTGCTTTTGTTTCTTGAAGGAGCATCCTCCTGCAGCAGAAACCCAGTTCTCCTCCCAGGAGACAGAGGCTTTGGCTTGATCTTGGTTGATGGAGCCTATGTAGACCCACAGGTCATAGTCACCTGTTTCCTCTGGAATGGGTGGGATGATGGGCACAGAGGGTGCAGAGGTGCTCCTGCCAGCGGGCTCTTGACTGCTTTGGTTTGTTATTCAACAGTTTTGAAGCAATGAATTGTTTTGCACAAATACGAGTCCCTTCCCCTCCCTTAGTGCAGCATTTGTAGGCGACAGGAATGGTTGGACTTGATGATCTTAAAGATCTTCTCCCACCTTGTGATTCTGTGATTTGGGTGTGCTCTGTAAATCCAGAGAGATTAGTGACCTTATGACTGCTTTCAATTACCTGCCAGGAGGGTGCAGAGAGGTGGGTGATGGTCTCTTCAGCCAGGGGACAGGAGATGGGACAAGGGGCAATGGGCTCAAGCTGTGCCAGGGCAGGGGCAGAGCAGATGGGAGGGAAAAGTTCTTCCCTGGAAGAGTTGTGGGGCTGTGGCACAGGCTGCCCAGGGAGGGGCTGAGTCACCTTCCCTGGGTGTGTTTAAAAAAGGGGAGATGAGGTGCTCAGGGATCTGGTTTAGCTTAGGATGGGAATGGTTGGACTTGATGGAATAGGCTGCCCAGAGAGGGGGTGGGTGCCCCATCCCTGGGGGTGTTCAAGGCCAGATTGGATGGGGCCCTGGGCAACCTTGTGTAGCTCCAGGCCTGGAGGTTGGTGGCCCTGCCTGTGGCAGGGGGTTGGAGCTCTGTGATCCTTGGGGTCCCTTCCAACCCAGACCAATCTATGATTCTATGATGATTCAGTGATCCTGACTCAATATTGATGTGTGTTCTCATTTGGAAGGCTGTGCCCAACATCTCCAAGGTTCACTGGTGAGGAGGTGCAGCACTTGGAGCAGTTGTCTGTTCCGTGATGCGCTGCAACCGGTCCAAGATGAAGTCATCCAGACCTTCCTCTGCTGTTCTCTGAATCAGCTTCTTCTCATGAATTACTTGCAGGTTCCTCCACGAAATGCCCAGGGTGTGTATTAGTGAAAGAAACCGTGATCTCTCCCACATCCATATTCTAACCATTGCAGCGTCCTGTAAATAAACCAGTTTGTAGCTGGGAGCTAAGCTTGCTGCAGGCACACCAAGCATTTCTGATGGTAAAGATAGAAGAATTATTCTTTATTATATATCTAGCACTGAGGTATATCAAGAACATCACTGTTTTTTAAAGCATGATGAGTGAACCAGCTCCCCATAAAATTTGTGATTCAAGGGCTGCAGAAGAAATTCACATTGTTTGCTCTCCTGCTGCTTAATGAATCATCTGAGCCAGAAACCACTATGAAAAGTCGTAGGTTATAATAAACATACATCGAATCACAAGACTTGCAGGGAAAACCCCTCTGAATTTCACCACTGCTAGGTTTTATTCAGCCCTCCAAGCACTCTTACTCCTCCGGGTTTCTCTTTGTCAATAATAAAGAGGGGGCCCTGTTAGTCAGCCAGCTATGGGAAGAGGAAGTGTTGAAGCAAAACGTGAACTTCAGTAGAAATTAGTCAGCGGGACAGAGCGATAATCATTCAAGACTCTTGAAGGCACTTGAAGTGGGTGCTAGGCTGCTAGCAAAAATACACAACCCTGTTGAAATCTCCTTCTCCCCAGCAGTGGAATATGGCACATAGAACCATAGAATCATAGACTGGTCTGGGTTGGAAGGGACCCCAAGGATCACAGAGCTCCAACCCCCTGCCACAGGCAGGGACACCAACCTCCAGGCCTGGAGCTACACAAGGCTGCCCAGGGCCCCATCCAACCTGGCCTTGAACACCCCCAGGGATGGGGCACCCACCCCCTCTCTGGGCAGCCTGTTCCAGCCCCTCACCACTCTCTCTGGAAAGCACATCCCCCTAATATCTCATAACTGTTGGCAGGAGCTGTAAGGTAGACAGAGAATTATAGATTAGCACAAGGGAACATCCAGAAAACTGGATGAAAGAGCAACAAAAAGACCAAAAGTCTCCACTACAAGGCTCATGCTGTTTTTCTGTCTTTCTTAAATTTTTTAAGGCAATCAATTGTGCAGTCAGAGAGACATCAGGCTGGAATTCATATCAGCTTCCAAAAAATCTTTGATGACAACTCTTGACGTGATGCTCTTAGAGAAATTTAGTTATGGATAGAGCTGATTTTGAAAGATACACCATTAGATGATGATGTAGAAGCAGAAATTCTCTCTGGGTAGAGTTAGAGTGCAGCAGGCTGCTTTGCTGGGGTGGGGAGGGGGCTTGGACAGCTCAGCATTAAATTCCACGTGATGCTGAAGAAAGCAAACAAGGTAATGGCTGTGCAAAACTCGGGGTGGAAAATAGGAACTGGTGTTAACAAAGCATTTGAGAAACAGGGCTCTGTTCTCCCTGAGCTTACTGTTGTGAACACCACCTGGAGGTGTCTCTGCTTGTGGCAGTTTTAGGCTACAGCAAAAAGAAAAAAAAAAAAAGAAAGGCTGAGATATACTTCTGAAGAAAGATTCAAAGTGTTTTGGCAAAAGAAGAAACAAGAGAGGTGTTTTTGTAGGGTATATTAAGCAACAAGTGGTAAAAGCCAAACCAAGTTTCCTATTGAGGTCTTCCTGCAGTATAGGAACAAAGATGAAGCCTTAAAGAGTGAAGAAGCATTTTCACACAGGTAGCTGGCACAGCACTGTTTTGTTGAACATCTGCTGGGACACAGAGGCACAGGGTGGTAGTGGCTGTGTTCATAATACGTTAGCTAAGATGAGCTGAGTGTTTGCTAACATTAAAGTGTGGTAGGAGTATGGACACTTGTGCAGATGAAGATAGCCTGAACACCAAATGCTGGGAATAGCTTGCTCCAGGCAGTGTTAGGGAATGGGTCATTACATCCTCTGAAGGAGCCTATTTTCTCTGCTATCAGAGACAGACACTTATCTATGCTTTCCCAAGTATCATAGAATCACAGATTTGTCTGGGTTGGAAGGGACCCCAAGGATCACAGAGCTCCAACCCCCTGCCACAGGCAGGGCCACCAACCTCCAGGCCTAGAGTTACACAAGGTTGCCCAGGGCCCCATCCAACCTGGCCTTGAACACCCCCAGGGATGGGGCACCCACCCCCTCTCTGGGCAGCCTGTTCCAGCCCCTCACCACTCTCTCTGTAAAAATCTTCCCCCTAATATCTAATTTAAACCTTCCTTCCTTTAGCTTTTGTGAACCTCTCAGTTTAGAATCTGTATTTTGGTAGTGATTTCTCTTGCTCAATGAGTATTTGATTCAATTAGTTTCTCCAAAATTTGTAGGCAGAAGCCACGAGCTGCAGAGTAGGAGAATGAGAATCTTGCTGGGTTTGTCAGTTCCTCAAACAAAAGAAAATCTTTTTTCATTAGGAAGCAGTATTCTTACAAAATATCACCATAATGTTTGTTTATAAAGCAAATCTGCAGATGGCGTTTATGAACAATATCAAGACTGTGGTTTGGGACAGGCTACATTTCCTAAGATCACTGATGGCATTTCGTGCTTGCATTGTAATTACCTACTCTCTTTTTTCTTGTGGCTCTCAGAGAGAAATAAATGAACAACATCTAGTAATGCTTGAGCTCAGACAATACTTTTAAACAGTAATCTAAGTGAAATATGAATTAATAATGGGCCTTGTCCCTGCTGTAGCTCCCCTGAAGTTAGGCATTTGCTCCATGGCAGTATGGGGTGAAGTTTAACAGGGCCAAGTGCAGAGTACTGCACATGGGGCATAACAACCCCCTGCAGCTACAGGCTGGGGGAGACTGGCTGGAGAGCTGTCAGGCAGAGAAGGACCTGGGGGTGTTGGGTGACTGCAGGCTGAATATGAGCCAGCAGTGTGCCCAGGAAGGCCAATGGCATCCTGGCTTGTATCAGAAATAGTGTGGCCAGTAGGTCTGGGGAGGGGATTGTGCCCCTGTGCTGGGCACTGGGGAGGCTGCACCTCGAGTGCTGGGTCCAGTTCTGGGCTCCTCCCCATCAGAAGGACATTGAGGTCCTGGAGCGAGTCCAGAGAAGGGCAACCAGGCTGGGGAAGGGGCTGGAGGGCAAATCCTCTGAGGAGCAGCTGAGGGAGCTGGGGGTGTTGAGCCTGGAGAAGAGGAGGTTGAGGGGAGACCTTCTCCCCACCCACAACTACCTGAAGGGAGGTTATGGAGAGATAGGCGATGGTCTCTTCAGCCAGGGGACAGGAGATGGGACAAGGGGCAGTGGGCTCAAGCTGTGCCAGGGCAGGGGCAGATTGGATGTTAGAAAAAAATTTGTTACTGGAAGAGTTGTCAGGGCTGGAACAGGCTGCCCAGGGAGGGGCTGAGTCACCTTCCCTGGATGTGTTCAAAAAAAGGGTAGATGAAGTACTTAAGGATATGATTTAGTTTAGGATTTGAATGGTTGGACTTGACGATCTTAAAGGTCTTTTCCAACCTGGTTATTCTGTGATTCTATGATTTGGCCCAGGTATTGGGACATACCCCATGAAGTTCATGGAAGTAATTGGAATAAGAGATGGAAGGAAGTTTGAGGTAGGGGCTCTGAAGAGCATCCCTACCCCATGCATTGGCTGCAGCAGCGTTCCTCACTTGTGCAACAGCCCTGTTCTTGTGCCCATCCTAAATCTCACACGTGCACCTAAGCACCAGCAAAGACATTTTTACATGTTTTAGCTTGGTTTCTTAGGAGGCTTTTGAGGGCACTCCATCTGTCAGTCTTTCCCTAATATCTTTGACATCTGCTGGCCAATTTGAACCTCATTCAGCAGAGAGACAATCTCTAAGATAATGGGTTCTTAGAATTTCTGTGAAAATAGGCACGGGGATAGAGTGGAGAGACCCAAGTGGGTGCTGCCACTAGTGAAAGCACAATTATAGCTCAGCTTCTTCATCACTGCAGCAGGGAATGGCCACAACCTTGTCCTCAGTGGTGACCCAGCTGGCACAGTTAGCCCTGGGTCAATCACACTTTCTGATACTGCCTTGTTGGCAAAGCACCAAAGGGATTTGGAGAAGCTGGGGAAGGAAGGAGGTACCACAGGATGCAAATCTGTAGGAAAGGAACCTTCATGTCTGCTTTTGCATATGGAATAAGTGTTTTAGACTTTGATCTTAGACTCTGAGTCATCTGGGCAAGACTATCCAGCAGAGCTCTCTCTTGGCTCCTTCACCCAGGTCTGTGTTACACAGATTTTGAGCACAGTAGGGCTGTTCAGGGGTGTTTTCACTGATGTGCTGGGGTGCAGGATAGAAGGATCCTTGTGTGATTTGCAGCTCCAGGTGTGAAATCTTACTTTGGGGAAGGTGTTCTGCCTCCTGTAAGTGTGATGTGAGCTGTGTGCATTTCCCCTTCTTTCACTCTGATTTTCTCAGACAATAAAACCTGGTTAGATACAGACAGGCCCAAAGCTAATGAGGCTTTTACTGGATATAAGAGCAGTGTGAGCTTCAAAGCAGCCCAGCATGGACCTCTGCCAGGTCCACCCTTCTGGACTGCCCTGGAGAAGGAGCCCTGCTCATGGAAGCCTTATGGGGCAGGCTGGGCTGGGTCTGCACTGCTCTGGGTTGGTTGGATGCATCCACCCTACAAAGGTTTTTATATTCTCCAGGTCTTTACAGCTCTTCCATAGCCCTGAGACATCGGTTTGCTTTATTGGTGAGGTTTTTAGTGTTGTGACCCCCCCAAACTGATGCAGGCAGCTGGAGTTGGGAGCTGAAGAACTTGGTGTGCCTCAACCATGCCCCAGAATGAGTTGTATCAAGGTCCATGTGGTTTGCTGCCTGCTTGGCAGTTTGTAGTTGTACAGACTCTGACCTCTGCACCTCCCTGTCCACCCTCCCTTGGTTCCTCTTCACCTCTGGGTTTTGCCCCTTCCTTTTTGCCCTCCTTCCCCATCAGCTCTGCCTGTACCCCTGCTCCAGGCAGGGAGTCCTGTGTCTGGATGGTGCTCCTGAGCTGCAGCACGTTCCCCACTGCCCCCTCGCATCCATCAGCGCTGCCGCAGCAAGCGCGTTCACCAGCCCTGAAGCCAGGGAGCTGTTTCCTTTCCAGTCCCACTGGCATTCCTATACAGAGCAGGTCTTGTCCCCAGCTTGACAACCCTCGTTTTTCCCAGCCTGGTGGTTCCTCTGTCCCTCTCCCCACCGCTCTGCTCAAACAGCAGAGTTACAGAGGATCTCCTCTTCTCCCCACCACTGCCCTGGCCATTCCCAGCCCTGCTTCTCTCCCTTCAGCTCCTCCTCCCAGCAGAAAGGTTTCTCTAGACTTGTTCCTCGTTATTTTTAGCATGTTCTGACTGATTTATCTTCAAAGATTTCCCCCTTCCCCCCCTCCCTCCACAAACCAGACGTGCAGTGACTCCACACCACATCCACTGCTGATGAGCAGCAACTTCTGTGGAACATCTTTGACCCAGCAATTCCCATCTCTCTCAGTGTCCTTCAAAGTTAGTGGCTCTTCTGGTGCCATCAGATCTGGTTTTGTCCTTTGTCTTTCAAAGGAACTGCACCTCAGAAGGAGATCTCTACCACTCTGGAAGACCACAGGCAATGTGAAACACTCCCTGGAAAGTGAACCCAAGGCTTCCATGGGCAAATATGGCCAAAAAATGTAATTTATGAGTCTGGCATTTTCAGGATTTTCATGAGCTGGAGACTGAAGAATGGTTTTATAAAATATGCTGAGATAATATATATGTATAATATATTTAAATATATAAAATATATTATAAAATATAAAATATAAATATATATTTATATACAATATAAATATATATAGCTATCACTGTATCTCAGCAATATTATTATTTATATTTAATTTTCTATTAATTATTAAAAAATCAGTCTTGGTTTTGGGGTTATTTATAGCCATCTATATGTAGCCTGGCTTTAATCAAGTTGCTCATCTGCTTTGTTACTTCCATTTTCATGCCTGTAAAATGGGCACAGTGATGCTGCCTGTGTCAGGAGCTGATGAGATGTCAGGAGCATTTTACAGCCCGTGGAGGGGACTGAATGGAAGGTGACAGACACACATGATAGATGCTGGGATCGCTGGGTGCCCTGATACAGCAGTGTGGATCCTGACAGCTGCTCTTAGCACAAAGAGTTTCACTATTTGCTTATACCCTGAGACAAACATATGTAAGTGTATTCAAGCTTTTAATCTTTTCATTGCTCAAGTGGCTGAAGGCCACTGAGCTCAAACAGGTCCTTCTGGGAAGTGAATCTAGAGGTACCCATACACAGCTGTAAAAGCAGAGGACTAGAAAACATCCCTACCACCTCCCTTTTATTGATGTGAAGAGCTGAGCACTGGGACAGTGTTAATTATAGATACAGGATACAGCAAATAAGAGCAGCTGTATGACAGAGGGAAATCCAGAGGCATCACTTAGCACTGCTATCCTTTAATTAATAATTAGCCTTTCTGACTGTAGATGAGGATGTCTTGAAAGTGCCAACAGAGTTTCAGCCCTGGGTGAAGCAATAAGGCAACCAAACCAAGCCTTGAGCACCTAATTAAGGGTGTTCGTCACCAGACCTCACCTGCCTATTCCTCTGGTTGAAACCTGTGTGGGTGACCTGTCCCTGAAGTCCTAGATTGAATTTCCATCTGCAGAAGAGCATGGTTGCTCAGGGGATTAGCCAAGGGTCTGAGATCTGTGTAAAGCCACTTGGCTACAAAGGCAGAGAACCATAACCTGAGGCAAAGAGGCCAGACTGCAGCCAGCCCAGGCTTGGAGGGAGGGCAGAAGCTGTGATCAGAGTTGTCCAAAGAGCTGTTCTGTCAGTGTCTGTCCAGTGGGTCATGTAGAGAAAGAATCCCTTTTATTGCTTCCTGTGGGTTAGCTCCAGGATGGGGAAGGAGCTCAGCTATTCCTCCTGCTAATTCCTTGCTGCCACGTTAAGGTGTGTGGTATGAGACTACTGTGGGCTTTCTCAGGTGTCCTCAAGCATGGGCTTGATCTCACTAGACCATAGAATCATAGAATGGTCTGGGTTGGATGGGACCCCAAGGATCACAGAGTTCCAACCCCCTGCCACAGGCAGGGCCACCAACCTCCAGGCCTGGAGCTACACAAGGTTGCCCAGGGCCCCATCCAACCTGGCCTTGAACACCCCCAGACACAGGGCACCCACCCCCTCTCTGGGCAGCCTGTTCCATCCCCTCACCACTCTCTCTGTAGGTCCATAGCAGGAAGACTAGAGCAGGGGAAGCACTAAAGTGACCTTCTCAGAAGTTGCTTCACAAGTCCTGGTGGTTTCAGGACAGAGACTTTTCTCCCTTAAACTCCAAAACATGGTGGTCTCAGTTTCTTGAGTTGCTTTTGAGTTGTATGTCAATTATACCAGTCTTAAAATGTTCCCCTTTTCCCAGTACAAGTATGAAATGTACTACAGCCATGAGCATAGTGCCAGAAACTGTCACCTTTTATCTGTGTACCAGCATTAGAAATGCATGAGCACACACAGGATCTCACTGCTCCCACTGGTGAACCCTTACATGTGTGATGGGACCCCTGAGCAAGCCAGGTGAAAAATAAAACATCCTATTTATGCACCAATCTCTGTGTAGTCACAATCCAGTTTAGAGACGTGGCAAACTGGAAGAGCATTGTAAGAGTTACTGTTTTGACTACAAATGGTGTCAGGATGGTGAGTGCTTATAAAAAAAGGCTGCAAAAATGTGTCTCAAAGGCATTTTCACTGCTGATAGCATCCCCCCCTCCCAATGCCTACGGGCTAAACTTAAGGTCAAAGAAAATTTAGCCAAAAGAATGTATTATTCTAAGCAAAGTTGCTGCCACCAGCATGTGAGCTGCCTGTGAATGGCAGCACGTGTTCAACCATACGGAGGCACTGGGGAACTTGCAGAAGTGTGTGGTGCTGGGGCTATGCCTGCAGGCATATGAGAACTCCATTCCCTTGCTCTGGAGGAGTGACACTTCTGTTACAGTGACACATGAGGGATTTTTTTTTCTCATAGGGCTTTTTTTCCCCTTTTTTTTTTTGGTTGTTGTTGTTTAAAAAGTGCTAGCAAGAAGCAAAACTGGGGAAGTGCTTTTCTTACTGGTTGGGTGCAGATCTGGGCTGATACAATGGGTGCTTTTGAGGAAGAGGCAGCAGAGATGTCTCAGCTGCTCAGCCAGTTTTTATCTGACAGGCAGGACACTGCGCTGCCATCCAGTGAGGCCTGGACAGGCTGGAGAGCTGGGCAGGGAGAAACCAGATGGGGTTCAACAAAAGCAAGTGGAGAGTCTGGCACCTGGGGAGGAATAACTGCTGGAATCAGGACAGGCTGGGGGTGACTGATGGAGAGGATCTCTGTGGAGAAGGACCTGGGGGTTCTGGTGGGTGACAGGGTGGCCATGAGCCAGCAGTGTGCCCTGGGGGCTGAGAGAGACAATGGGATCCTGGGGGCATCAAGAGGAGTGTGGCCAGCAGGTCACAGGAGGGGATCCTCCCCCTCTGCTCTGCCCTGCTCAGGCCCCACCTGGAGTGTTGTGTCCAGTGCTGGGCTCCCTGGAATAAAAAAGCCAGGGATCTCCTGGAGAGAGTCCAGAGGAGGCTACAGAGATGATGAAGGGCCTGGAACATCTCCCCTGTGAGGAAAGGCTGAGTGAGCTGGGGCTGTTCAGCCTGGAGAGAAGAAGACTAAGGGGGGACCTGATCAATGTTTATCAATATCTGAAGGGTGGGATGCAGGGGGAAATGGGCAGCCCCTTTTCAGTGTCTGTGGGGACAGGACAAGGGGCAATGGCTGCAAGTTACAGCATAGGAAGTTCCACACCAACCTGGGGAAGAACTTTTCCCCAGTGAGGGTGAGGGAGCCCTGGGACAGGCTGCCCAGGGGGTGTGGAGTCTCCTTCTCTGGAGAGATTCCAGCCCCATCTGGACACCGACCTGTGTGACCTGTCCTAGGGACCCTGCTTTGGCAGGGGGTTGGACCCCATGGGCTCTGGAGGTCCCTTCCAACCCCTGTGATTCTGTGATTCTGTGATCTTCTTCACGAAGAAATCCTATGAGCAGCTAGGGTCTGGGGTTTGCCTTTACTTGCCTCGCTGCTAAGCAATATGGCCCAATATAGAATGAGGCATGGCTTTTTATTTTTCTTCTTCCTTCATTTGTACAAGCTGCAGGGTTTTAGTAAGTTTTTTCCATTAGCTTCTCATTCCCAAGATGTTGCAGTTCTGGAAGTGTGAGTACATGCAGTCAGAGCTGTCAGGACTCTGGCTGAGGATGCTAATAATTGCAGTATTTGATCCTTGTGAAACTTGGGTCGTTATCTATTCCCATAGTGTTTCCTCTGGCACGTATGCTCAGGAAAATACTTTCTGGCACCGATTTCTATTAGATCGTGGAATAATCTTCCAAAGGAAGTGGCGGAAGGCCAATTGTTGATCCAATTAAAACAATGGATAAAGATTAACCCCTTAATAGTTATACATCCCATATGTTGTTCATTAAGCAGAGAAAAGCAAAGTATTCAGAGTTACAAAGGTTAAAGCAACCTTAAAGTATGGGTATCCTTTAGTCATTATCTGTAGGGAATAATAATAATAATAATAATAATAATTATAATAATAATAATAAATATTAGTGATAACAATATATTAAGTATTAATAATATATTGTAATAATTCATTATGATGATGATGATGATGATGCTGCTACTATTATTATTGTCATTGTTGTTATTTTTTTCCCTTGATTCTCAGCTGATTCCTTATTAGTGGCAAAAGCTCTTGTAGATAAAGCAAATGCTCCTATCATCTGCCTGTTACATAAGCTGCCACCCAACTTTGCATGGAAGGGGTGCTTAAGAGAGATCTACTGCTATATATACATTGTTTTTAAGAACGGAGCTGTCTTTGTGACAATGGGGCTAAGTCTAAGGCCTGATTAGATGGGTTTTGTCTCTTCCCCCCTCCTGCTCCCCTCCCGCCCCCTGTATAGGCAGGCTCTGATTACTGGGAGCGATATCTCACCGTGAATGAATGGCATAGAGGGAGCTGCAAAGACAAAGAGCTGGCTTTGTCTGCTGATGAATTAAGTTAGCATGTGGGTGGCTGGGTGGCTGGTGAATAGCACAGACTTCCTTCATCCTCCTGTCACTGAGCTTTTCTTGTGTTTTCATTAAAAAAAAATGGACTTAATCCCAGGAACAATGAATTGAGAGCAAATTAGGAGGCTTAGAGAGAAAATAATGCTACATCAATATCTTAATGGTGACTAAGGCGGTGTCAAAACTCATGAAGGAAGCAGGATCGTGGCCTTACACTAATAAATGCAGAGAGAAAGCTGCTGCTCTGCTGATCATTGTATACTTTCCTCCAGTTTTGCTCTCTGTTATATCCCTGAACATAAGAAAAACTCCTGGACTTGTGGGTATACTCCAGGAAATGATAAAATTTGTGTTGGATCAGTGACTCACACCAATCCGCTCGTGTCTTGCTGGGCCTGAGCTCTGTCCCTGGGCTTTTCCAGGTGGTCCCTGACAGATGCCAAGTTTTCCCTGCATACAGGGTGGCATTTCTCCACCTCTCTGCTCTCACGCTGCTCCCGGGGCAGCTGGGGATGGATTCACCACATGTGAGCAGGGCTGGATCCTGCTGGGAGCCTGGGACAGGGTCTGTGGAAAGCATGTCTTGAGTCTAACAAGGTCTACTCATTTCTCAAAGGTGCAAAACACTTACAACACGGTGCAAGTGACAGAAAGAGGTTAACTCATCTGGACTCCTCTTTTGGCTTGCAGTGGTCCCACCTCTGCTGTCTCCCTGCCTTTCTTGCCTGCTGGGCTGAAGATCCTATCTCTAGGATGCATGTCCCATCTGCGCCTGCTTTGCTTCCCACTTTTCTTTTGGGAAGACCCTGGGGGAAGGTACCCCTTTATGATCTTAACTCCTTTCAGGCTGGATGCTCTCTGCTTCCTCTGTGTTGGTTTTTATCTTTGCTGCTTGGTGCTCTTCACACCCTGTCCCTGGACACACAGGGCTGTGTAAGCCAGGCACAGACCCCACAGGGTGGGAGGATGGGAGCATTTTGCCACGTTATGACTTCTCAGTTCAGGGCTACTATTTGTTACCATTAGTCCAGGAAAGGAACATCTTATTCCATGAGGAGACCTGTGAGATGTGATGTCAAAACTTGGCCTGAGAATGGGCTCACCACTGTGTCCTCTTCTTTTTCTCAATATTTTCCAGCAGCTGCTTTTATTTGGCCTTAGATTCTGCACATCAAACCCTAAGTCTGGATTTCAAGCCCATTGGTCTTTCATTTACTTTTAGAGTCAAGGGCTCTTGGTTGTGTGAGTCTTTGGACCAAAATGTTTGTGTCTGACCTTGGGTTAGATGTGCTGCTGCTGAAAATCACAGCACCCAAAGTGCAAAGAGACATAGCAGAACATGTCTAGGCAAGGGGTGACAGTTTTCTATCTATGAGTACCAGCCATACTGGCAGTTTAACCTGGTTTTGGTTTTGTCTTGGGTCACTTCTAGCCCTGGATATTGTAGCCTGTGAGATCAAAGCTGGAGTGACTTGGAAATTTCTGATATTCTAAGAAATGTGTGTGCATGAAGTTAGTTAATAAATTAAATATTTATTTGCTATCAAGTTTACTTAACTACAATAATGGATTGCATGTGCTGTGAGAAGCTACCACACCTTCCCTCCTGAGAAGGGAATGAAATACTCCAAGCAGGTGAATCCATACGTATACATGGGTCATCCAGACATGCATACATACATGCCCCTCTCTCCCCTCTGCCAATAGACGTAATATATAGGTGCACTTTGGATAGTCACTGTCAGGACAGAGGTGGACAGTTTTGTTTCTACCCCTGGGTGTCCCATTTCCAAAGGAGATGCAACTGCAGAAGACACCAGAGCCCTGATATCAGAGATGTTGGTGATGCTGGAAGTTCTCAAGGGAAGAATGTGTAATAGTCTGAATCTGGCTTAAAACCCAACAAAACTTGACATTTCTTCCACATCTTGACTGGCTTCAATGAGCTGGACCTTGCCACCACCCAGCCTGGGTGCTCTGAGCCCAGTCACCCTTGGCCATACTTGGCTTTGCTCTTGTCCTTCCTGTGGCAGCTCCCAGCATTTCTTGGTCCCTTACTGTCACCAGTGCTGTTTTCTGCAGGCTAAAAAGCAGCACTGTATTGAACCCACTGCCTTCTTTGCCATGGAAAAAATTCATGGCCTTCTTGCTGCAGAAGAAGGGAGGATCAAAAGGGAGAGAAAAGGAAAACGCTTCACTCCACTGGGATGTCGTCTTCTGATCTGCTCTTTGCTCTAGAAGAAAGGCAGGGAATTTAGCCAAAAATTACAAGCTTGAAACTGGGAAACTGACCTGAATGCTTATTTTATGCTTCCTTTCCCTGACCTTATGCTTTGTAGTAAAGTAACTTATGGTGAATGTGTATATAAACCAATCTATGGGCCCTACTTTGCATACCTTAATTAATAAGACCAAAAAACCCAACACCCCCCCCCCCAAAAAAAAAAAAATTGGCTTGGATATTGTGAGTGCCTTGAGTAATATGCTGTGGGAGGCAGCTGTTGGCTCAGACATTTGTATGATACAGGAGATAACGTGTTCAGAAAATAATGCTGGAGCTCAGGAGAGTTAAGTACAAGAAGGGAAATTCATTATCCTCCTCACTTTAGCTCTGAATCTGGAAATTAGAATTATAGAATGTGTTACGTTGGAAGGGACCTTCAAAGGCCAAGTCCAACCCTCTGCAGTGAGCAGGGTTTAACTTTTAAAGCAAACCTTCTAACTAGATCAGGTTGCTCAGAACCCCATCAAGCCTGACCTTGAATGTCTTTAGGGATGGGGCCTCCACCACCTCTGTGGGCAACCTGTGACAGTGATCTACCACCCTCATATTGAAGAACTTTATCCTAATACCCAACCTAAATCTCCCCTTTTCTAGTTTAACCCATCACCCCCCATCCTATCACTCCATGCCCTTGGGAACAGTCCTCCCCCAGGTTACATATAGGCACCTACAGGGACTGGAAGGCTGCTATAAGGTCCCCCTGGAGCCTTCTCTTCTCCAGGCTGAACAAGCCCAACTGTCTCAGCCTGTCTTCATAGTAGAGATGCTCCAGCCCTCTGAGCATTTTTGTGGCCCTGCTCGGGATGTGCTTCAACATGTCCATGTCCTTCTTGTGCTGATGGTTCCAGAGCTGGACACAGTGTTCCAGGTGAGGTCTCACCAGAGCAGAGTAGAGGGACAGAATCACCTCCCTCAACCTGCTGGCCACATTTCTTGTGATGCAGCCCAGGATTATTAAACCCACTAAGCCCCCAGGTCTCTACCACAGTCCATCTGACACCAGGAAAAGATCCTGCATGGTGTTGAGGCAGCTTTCTGTTCTGTGTGATGGGATAAGGTGTTTCAGTATCCTTTGTAAAATCCCATGGGATCTTGGCTCCCTAAGCCCAGTTTCAATGCCCACAGCACAACATGGCATGACGCTACCCTGAGCCGAGGAGCAAAGGGATGGAGCTGGAACCAAGAACACATGGTTGGACTTTGGTCATGGTGGGGCTTCTTTTGAGTCTTGGGACATCGGTAATTTGAATTGTGCAAAAGCAAATAGGAATGCAGCTGCGTTTGGGGCACACTTACTGTTTGACAGGGATGTCCTGGAGAGAGTCCAGAGGAGGCTACGGAGATGATGAAGGGCCTGGAGCATCTCCCCTGTGAGGAAAGGCTGAGTGAGCTGGGGCTGTTCAGCCTAGAGAAGACTAAGGGGGGACCTGATTAATGTTTATCAATATCTGAAGGATGGGATGCAGGGGGAAATGGCCAGCCCCTTTTCAGTGTCTGTGGGGACAGAACAAGGGGCAATGGCTGCAAGTTGGAGCATAGGAAGTTCCACACCAACATGGGGAAGAACTTTTCCCCAGTGAGGGTGAGGGAGCCCTGGGACAGGCTGCCCAGGGGGTGTGGAGTCTCCTTCTCTGGAGAGATTCCAGCCCCGTCTGGACACCGACCTGTGTGACCTGTCCTAGGGACCCTGCTTTGGCAGGGGGTTGGACCCCATGGGCTCTGGGGGTCCCTTCCAACCCCTGCAATTCTGTGATTCCCTGGAGGACAGGAAAGGGAAAAATGAGCAAAATACGAAGACAAAACTCCCTCACTCTGCCTAAATCTGAGTGCATTTTGTTTGTGTTCTGTCCCTAAGCTTGGTTGTAAAGAGGATAAAAGAGTTCAGCTGAGAAGTTGTCTTTGGCGTCGAACATGGACCTGCCCTTTGGAGTGAAAACACTCTGTCCAGATCTCAGCAGGTCCACACACATCAAACAAAAGCAGCTTCTAATTATTTAATATCTTATGTATTTATTAAGTGAAAGGGAAGTCAAGCAATCTATGTTTGTGACAACTCTTTCTGATCTTTCTTAACTGAACCTGGACTTCATTTCAGTTTGGATCATACTCTAAATTGAAAATTGAGTTTTTCTTCTCTGGCCTAGCTGAAATCACAAGGCAAGCTGAATGTTCAGAAAGAGTTTTAAGAGGAATTTTATTAAGATGCAAGAAGGAAAAAAAAAAAATCCAGTTGAATTTTCATATCTCAGGAGGAATATGCAGCTAGAACAAAAAAAAAAAAGATCTTTTTTTTTTCCTTGCAAACTTTGCAAATTTGCTCCTCAGCCATCAGCCAAGGGATTTTATTTCCAGGGTGTGGAACGCTCATTATTTTATCTGTTGGAAGAAGCATCTCATCTGCATGTCACTTCGACTCAATAGCAGTGTCAGCCCCTGCTCTTGGAGCTGGCAGACACCTTGCAAAGCTGAACTGCTCCTCTGAACTCATGTAACCTTCAAAAGCAGAACCAGGGTGTTTTGTCATTCCTGCTGCTGAGGAGCGTGCTGCAGCATCTTCCTTCCCCACAGGACTACGTCCCCCTAACACAGTGAAGATCTTCACGTCTTGAAGGAGAGGTGGGAATGAGAAGTATTTCATGGAAGTGTGCTGAATTAATACTGCTGTGAAGTCTACGGCTGGTTGCCAAGGAATTGTGGGATGGTTTGAATTTATTCCCACTGTGCCACAGAGAACACTTGGCCTTGCTTGTGAAGCTTGAATCCTGGCTGCAACAAAGCTCCACAAATGGGTAAAACAGGGTGAGCTGCTGCCTCTTTCATGTACATCCAGGTCCATCAGCCCTGAAAGCTGTGTAAGGTTGCTGGTTTCTTGGACTTCCTTGTCTGGTAGAGTCATAGAATCACAGGGGTTGGAAGGGACCTCCAGAGCCCATGGGGTCCAACCCCCTGCCAAAGCAGGGTCCCTAGGACAGGTCACACAGGTCGGTGTCCAGACGGGGCTGGAATCTCTCCAGAGAAGGAGACTCCACACCCCCTGGGCAGCCTGTCCCAGGGCTCCCTCACCCTCACTGGGGAAAAGTTCTTCCCCATGTTGGTGTGGAACTTCCTATGCTCCAACTTGCAGCCATTGCCCCTTGTCCTGTCCCCACAGACACTGAAAAGGGGCTGCCCATTCCCCCTGCATCCCATCCTTCAGATATTGATAAACATTAATCAGGTCCCCCCTTAGTCTTCTTCTCTCCAGGCTGAACAGCCCCAGCTCACTCAGCCTTTCCTCACAGGGGAGATGCTCCAGGCCCTTCATCATCTCTGTAGCCTCCTCTGGACTCTCTCCAGGAGATCCCTGTCTGTTTTATCCCAGGGAGCCCAGCACTGGACACAACACTCCAGGTGGGGCCTGAGCAGGGTAGAGCAGAGGGGGAGGATCCCCTCCTGTGACCTGCTGGCCACACTCCTCTTGATGCCCCCAGGATCCCATTGTCTCTCTCAGCCCCCAGGGCACACTGCTGGCTCATGGCCACCCTGTCACCCTCCAGGACCCCCAGGTCCTTCTCCACAGAGCTCTTCTCCAGCAGAAAGTCATATCCAGTTTCTCTTGGGGGTGCAATGGGGTTTCAACCTGCACTGCAAGTGGAAGGCAAACCATTTGTGGGGGCAGTGAGCATAAATCTCCAGCATGCTGCTCTTGCATGATGAAAAGGATATCAAACGATTAACTAGCACATGGGAGCTGATGCACTGTTGGCTAGACAACTGGTGCTGATTCATTAGACTCTAATTACAAGTTATTTTTACCCATCCTCCCATCTTTACAAAGGGCTGCTTGGAAGGCAGTGTTCAAAGTCTTTCTTCATCTAGGCTTTGATAAAAGTCAGATGGAAGCCTGTCTGTCCTTCTCTGTGTTTATTTTTTTGGGAAGAAATACAAACCCTCTTTGCAGATGGAAGGGGCACCGCTGTGTTACTGAGAGAAGCTTGTTTGGCTTCTGGCACAGGAGGGGATGAACTGGAGGGCAGGAAGCGTGTGCTGGTGGTGTTTGCTCAATGAGGGTTTCCAAGGGAAAGTCCAAGTTTCCCTTCAGAGTCGTGAGGGGTTGATCAGTGCAAATCATGCATTGGACACAGGATCCCAGCTCTCTGGTTTTTCTTTCAGTGCTCTTCATGTGTGGTGCCTCTAAGGAAGGAATTTATTAGCTGCCTTGCCATCCCTTTGACTTTGTTACCTACATCATGCAGCAGGTATAATTAAGACAGGGTCTGTGCCCTAAGTGACACATTACTGCCCTGTTTATAGCAGCATGAAGTATGCTCAAGGGGAAGCATTTAAATCCTGTATTAGTGCCCTTACTCTCAAGGGCCAGCCTGCTTTCTGGAGAAGACTGCTGTATTTTCCTCTACATGGCTTGATGCTCTTCCACTAGGCACTGCCTCTAGTGATAAATTACCCTCTTGAAAACTCCTGACATACTTGGATAAAGCCTCATGTCTGAGGATGAAACAGTATGTTGGGAACCCTGAGATTTCCACTGTATGGATGGGAATGACCTGCTTCCCTTCCTTACCTCACATTCTTCTACCTCAAAGGCCACAGTAAGTGACTGGTGTAGTGAACAGTGTGCAGAGTGTGCAGAGCAAATTTTGGTAAGGAAGATGCCTGAACATCAGATTTAAAAAAAAAACCCCACAAGAGTTATCCTTCCTTTTAGCTTGCCCTTTCAGCCTGAGGTCTGAGGACTCTGGGGTGAGTGGATCCAGGTGCCAGGGAAAAATCCAATACAGTCCATGGAGCTGTGACAGAGCGATGCTAATGGGATAATGTTTCTTGTAGATACCAGTGATGATTGCTGGCTCTGGTCAGAGCTTTGGATTTCAGGCAGGAGTCAAGGATGCCAGTCATGGAAAGAGCTCATTTTCCTACACAAGGGTAGATCTTGATTGAGCTGGGACTCTTCAGCCTGGAGAGAAGAAGACTAAGGGGGGACCTTATTAATGTTTATCAATATCTGAAGGATGGGATGCAGGGGGAAATGGCCAGCCCCTTTTCAGTGTCTGTGGGGACAGGACAAGGGGCAATGGCTGCAAATTGGAGCATAGGAAGTTCCACACCAACATGGGGAAGAACTTTTCCCCAGTGAGGGTGACAGAGCACTGGAATAGGCTGCCCAGGGGGTGTGGAGTCTCCTTCTCTGGAGAGATTCAAGACTCGTCTGGATGCCTATCTGTGCAATATGAGCTGGGGAGCTGCTTTGGCAGGGGGTTGGACCCCATGAGCTCTGGAGGGCCCTTCCAACCCCTGTGATTCTGTGATTCTGTGATCTGTTGAGAAACCTGTCTTGGTGAGATGGCTTGGAGACAGCAAAGCAATTGTGACTGGTTCAAGCCCAGCAGGTATCCTGCTGCACAGCATCTCCTTTCCCAACTTACGTTTCTCAAGAAATAAGAAATCCATCATTGAGCAAGGAAGAGCTGATTGAGCTGAAGCATGACCCACTGAACTCCAGAGAGCCCCAGGTCAGGCAGATGAGTGTGAGCACAACAGCTTCACATGACTCAAGGAGGCCTCCTAGTCTGGAATGCTTCCTACTCCATGGAACAGGGTGTCTAGGTGATGATACCTGGGCTCTACCAAGTTTCCTCAAACTTTTGTTGAAGACAGAAGGGATGTGGATCATTTATGACATCTGTGAACCCCACCTGGGAAGGACCTTTTTTCCCCCCTCCCTGTCTTTCTGAGGGACTGGAGTAGAAGTGGTGGAGAACATGTGTGTAAGGGCAGTGGAGTGATGAGCCAGACAGGTTGTACTGATTCGACAGAGTGCTCTGACCTGGGCACTTTGGTCAAGCTGGCTGAGTGGCAGGGAGAGCTTTAAGAGAGAAGAGGAAGCTGGGGAAGAGGACAAGTCCTGACCTGGTGAAGGAGACTCTAAGGGGGTCTGCTGGTGGAGGGCAGAGGTGGTTTGGACAAAGAGGAAAGCACAGTCAATACTGAGGATGTATATCCTTCTTAGAGTTAACATGAAATGGAGAACAAACCTCCTAACCCCATTAAGTAGTTCTGCAGAGAAAGCATGGTGCAGGCTTTTTATTACCTCCTGGAAGAGCACATAGCCAGACACTTGGCAGGAGGTTCCAGAAAATCACTAGATAAATGCAAACTGCAGGTACTGTGTTAAAACCCTCAGTTCTCTGGTTCTCCCAAACTCCAGGAAAGGTCTTTTAGTGAAGAAAAAAACCCAACAAACCCTCACAAATGAGTTGTCTGTCCTCTGCAGAAGTAATGGGCCTCCCTAAAGTGGCTTCTGAAAGATTTTGGTGCAGGGAATGTTTCCTTTCATGCTTATTTGGTGCAGTCTGTAACTTTTGGTGTGCTGAAGGTTACAAAGGGGAAGGAGACCAAGAGCCCTCTCCTGGCACAGACCGAAAGGACAGCTGGAAAAATAGCCCAGGCTAATGGACTCAGATGGGCAGGTGAAAGGAAGGCACGAGCACTGAGGTAGGACTGAATGGCAAGCCACACGCTATTTATAACCCAAATATAAATATACACCAGGCAGAAATGAGGAGAGTGTATTCTGGGTAGCCCCACGTTGCAGGTGTGCAGCATGGAAAGTGGGTTGGTCTTGTGGCTTCCCTCTGGGCTGCCCCTGCACAGGCTGTGGAGGGGGATGAGGGGTCGCTGGTGTGCCTGGTGGAGGGTAGGCTGGCATGCTGTCAGGCTGACTTGCAAGAATTTGTGTAAACAGCTCAGTGAAGTACATTTTGAAAGAGGCTTTTGGAAGGCAGATCAAGAGGTACTTTATAGTTTTGCTGGACTTCCTTCCAAATGTGAGCAGCAGCTCTTGGGGAAGCACGGCGAGGTTTGCTCTTATCTCCAGACCACAACCCCCAAAGAGACCTGCAAACCAAGCCCAGTTGCTGAGCTATTTCCCATCTCATAGGCATCAAATAATAGGCTACATTTACCCTGCTCTTTGTCTGAACTCCTTTGTTAGCATTTTCTCATGGGCTTGTGATATCTCGTAGTCTGTAGTGACAAAGCATGGGGACAAGCTCAGGGGCTGTGCTGGCAGGTGGGTCTGAGCTCCAGGAGTGTTTCTTAGAGTGCTTTTTACACAGCTCAGCACTGTGTTTGGGATCCTGTATCATGACATGGCTAAGCTCTTCTCAATCCATGGGTGCATCACTTACAGTCTGGAAGCTCCTGGTGTCTGGGGGGTGTCTGTGGTCTTGTCGTGGTTTTGCCCCAGCCGGGGGCCACACCCCACACAGTCGCTTGTACTTTTAAAAGGAAGGGGGAAGGAAAGTTGGGGGAGGGGGGAAAGGGAAGGAAGAAAGGAGGAAACCAGAAACCAGAACTCCGCAGGTTGGGATAAGGATAGTTTACTAAACAATAACAGAAAACTAGATATAACAATAACAGAAGTTTTAAGCACAAAATAGATGAAACTGGTGATACACAATGCAATTCTCACCAAACCACACAACTCAGGCCGCACAGCTTAGAGCCGTCCCGGACAACCCAACCGTCCCAAGAAACTGCACGTCCTGGCGTTGTCTCCTCCTCTTCCCCCCAGTCCCCTTTATACTGAGCATGACGTAACTGACATGGAATATCCTCTTTGGCCAATTTGGGTCACCTGTCCTGGCTGCGTCCCTCCTTTCTCATTAGTAAGGAAGTATGAAGAACTGAGAAAGGTCCTTGATTGCCCGGCAACAACCAGAAACATCAGGGTGCTATCAGCACTGTTCTCATCCTAACACCCAAACATGGCATTCCATCCACTGCTAAAAAAAATTAACTCCATCATAGCTGAAACCAGGACAGGTCTGCTCCCACACCAGGTTGTCCCAAGGCCGTTACCTCGCTGTGGTGCTTTGACTGAGCCATTTGGGTGTGTTCCTGGTGTGGCCTGTAGCATATGCTGTTAGATGTTGTACAAGCACTGCCTGAGGTCCAGCCCATTGTATAATTGCTGTAATTCAAGTCTGGTCTATTCTTACATGTCACCCACAGTATACATATGTAAGGTTAGGGTATGATCCATGCAGTATGATCTCCTCCACGCAGTTTATGTTGTAACTCTCTTTTAAAAGCCAAAATATACTTGAAGGTGCTTATAAATTAAACAGAGGCTGAGGGGAGACCTTATCACCACCTACAACTACCTGACAGGAGGGTGCAGAGAGGTGGGCAATGGTCTCTTCAGCCAGGGGACAGGAGGTGGGACAAGGGGCAATGGCCCCAAGCTGTGCCAGGGCAGGGGCAGAGCAGATGGGAGGGAAAAGTTCTTCCCTGGCAGAGTTGTGGGGCTGTGGCACAGGCTGCCCAGGGAGGGGCTGAGTCACCTTTCCTGGGGGTGTTTAAAAAAGGGTAGATAAGGTGCTCAGGGATCTGGTTTAGCTTAGGATGAGAATGGTTGTACTTGATGATCTTTAAGGTCTTTTCCAACCTTGTGATTCTGTGAAAACTTTCCCTTTTGAAAACAACCCACAGGCTTGAGCTGTCTCAGTGCTGGGAAAGGCCCCAGCCCGCCTAGCACCAGCAGCATGCCTGTGCATGGACAGGGCTGCAGGACGCCTCATCCACCACCAACATGGCAAAACAACCTGGTACTTGTCACTCTTGGGGTTTGCAGGAGTGGGGGGCAGAGGTTGTCACAGAATCACAGAGCTGTAGGGGTTGGAAGGGACCTCCAGAGCTCATCGGGTCCAACCCCCTGCCAAAGCAGGGTCCCTAGGACAGGTCACACAGGTCGGTGTCCAGACGGGGCTGGAATCTCTCCAGAGAAGGAGACTCCACACCCCCTGGGCAGCCTGTCCTAGGGCTCCCTCACCCTCACTGGGAAGAAGTTCTTTCACATCCTGGTGTGGAACTCCCTGTGCTCCAACTTGCAGCCATTGCCCCTTGTCCTGTCCCCACAGACACTGAAAAGGGGCTGGCCATTTCCCCCTGCATCCCATCCTTCAGATATTGATAAACATTAATCAGGTCCCCTCTGAGTCTTCTTCTCTCCAGGCTGAACAGCCCCAGCTCACTCAGCCTTTCCTCACAGGGGAGATGCTCCAGACCCTTCAGCATCTCCGTAGCCTCCTCTGGAGGGCTCTAAACTCCAAACTTCACTCCTCTAAACTTCACATCCCCTCTTACCATGCAAAAGGAGGCTGGGAAGGAGAAGTATATGTATCATCTGTGCAGAGGTGATGGCCTTGGTGACCTTCCAAAGAAATACAAGCTTGTGTCCTCCTCACTGCCAGCATCTCCATCTGCTCCTGGCCCAGCTGCTGGCTCCCTCTGATGCTCTTCCCTACCCTGCACACGCCTGTGCTCTGAGCACAGTAGTTTGCAAACTCAGGGGTCCTGGAAAATGTGAGGTAGTGTGAATGAAAATGAATGTGTTGTCAAAGTAAATAAACAAACAAGCAGGGAGACTTTCCTGATGGCCAGGGAGGGCTGGGAGAGGGCCAGAGCCACACCATGGAGCATCCCAGCCACATAGTTTGGGTCTGATGTGTTGCATGGACCATGGCTTCGTGCTGGCACACAAGCTGTGGGCTGTGAGTATTAGGTTACAAACTGTCATAGAGTTTTGGTGAAATCCATGCATATTACAGACGTCTGTGTTACATTATTATCCCTCCAGATCCTATAGACATTCTCTGGTGGTCCTTTGGGGCATCATCTGTGCTGCTAGTTCCCATAACAACTTGTGAATTCATCATTCCAAAGCTGCTTTTTTTTTTTTTTTTCCCCCAAGAATAAAAAAAGAAAATCAGCCCAAATTCTCTTGTCTTTTGTCAGCTACTGAAGCATTCGGATCCCTGGCAGCCTGCCTCTTCTTTTCTCCTCCTTTTTTTTTTTTCCCTCTTTTTTTTTAATGAAAAGAACCCCAGGCATATACTTAGAAGGGTCATTACAATTATTTATAAAGAAAAAAGCATATTACCTATGTGACATTATAGATGCTGGGCCTTGGTAAACATTTAAAATTGAAAGACTGGGAGATTAAAAGATTTTTATGTATTGGGAGCTGATTTAGTTGATGTATTAGTCTCTTTAGCATCTCTCTGACAGGTCTATTTAGAGCTTCCTTTTTGTCTGGCCTTCCTCAGGCAATGACACTCATTACTCTCTGCCTGTCAGTCAAAAGGAGTTATAATAGAGCTTAAATGGGGCTCTGACACAATGCCCTTGTAACAGTAAGGGGGTGATAAATACCAACAATAACACTTCTACCTGGAGGTGCTTGGGAGAGGGCAGACAGCATCCCCCCCAGCTGCCTGGGAGCAGGGACCACTCCTCATCCCTGCTCTGGGAGCTCTGTTCAGAGGCCCCGATACAGGAAAGATGTGGGACTGTTGGAGAGGGGTCAGAGGAGCCACAGAGATGCTCAGAGGGCTGGAGCAGCTCCCCTACGGAGAGAGGCTGAGGGAGCTGGGCTGGTTCAGCCTGGAGAAGAGAAGGCTGTGGGGGGACCTCATTGCAGCCTCCCAGTGCCTGAAGGGAGCAGAGGAACAGGAGGGGAATCAGCTTGTTAAAGGGCAGAGACTGGCAGGACAAGGGGGATGGAGTGAAGCTGTAGGAGGGGAGGTTTAAATTAGATATTAGGGGGAAGTTTTTTACAGAGAGAGTGGTGAGGGGCTGGAACAGGCTGCCCAGAGAGGTGGTGGGTGCCCCATCCCTGGGGGTGTTCAAGGCCAGGTTGGATGGGGCCCTGGGCAACCTTGTGTAGCTCCAGGCCTGGAGGTTGGTGGCCCTGCCTGTGGCAGGGGGTTGGAGCTCTGTGATCCTTGGGGTCCCTTCCAACCCAGACCTGTCTGGGATTCTGTGACAGTTTTTTTTTTCTTCTTTTATTTTTTCCCTGGGAGTTAAGGAGTAAGGGGAAGGAATTGGAGGCTTTTGAGGGCTGTGGAAAGACCCATGAGGCAGGGAAAATCACAGTTGTGCTGAACTAAAATGGATATGTTGGGAATGTGGGGCTAAAACATGGTAGCTGAGCACAGGAAGATGAGATTGGACACGGGGCAGGACAGACAGACAGGGTATTTTACTGTTAGCGTGTAAAACATCCTCAGGGAGAGAGACATTTTTTAAAGTGAAACTTTTATAAGTGGACTTTTATGGATGGCATTGAACACTAGCATAAAATAAAAGTTATTTAACTAGTTAGAGGTGGGTCTATCTGTTATTTTCAGCTCCTGTAGTTCTTTGCCCTCACTAAGGTTTCCTTGCCCAGGTATTTATCAGGTTACTTTTAATTCAGCATCTGGAATTGCTGTGGTGCTGAAGGATGGTCCCATTTGGGTGTGCAGCTTCTTTTCCCCTTCTTTCATGAAAAAGTGCACCAAAATGCAGTGGAAGCTGCGGTGAGTGTAGATGCAGTGATGCTCAGTAACATCAGGTGTGACTTTGGAGCTACAGACAGACAAATTCTGCAAATATTGATACTTAGGTAATTGGATTTATGTCACAGCATCTGTGCTTGAGCAGACAGGCTGACTGGAAACACACAGGTCACGGGCAAAATCTGAGCTCCAGGCATTAAGGACTGTGCTAAATTAGTAGCCATGCTAGATTTTAATGCAATGGTCAGCCCATGTAGTTAAAGGGTTAACAGCCTGGGGAAGATAAAGCAGGAGTTGTTCTGAGGACCATTTGTCGACCCTCTGTCAGCCATGGCATTCCTCTCCCTGAGCAGAGCCGGGTTTGGTGCTTTTAAGGACAATGAACTACTGCTCTAGGAGGAGAAATATTCCCATTTGAATTAAATTATCTGACCATTTAAGTGCAATTACATGAAAACAACATTAAAAAAACATTAAGACATTCTAGATAATAGGTCAGCCCTGTCTGTTACCGCAGCGCACTGGCCTTGGTGTGCTGGCTCACTCTGCCTTGTTCCTGGGCAGCCCAGGAGCAGAACAAGGCACAAGTTTTATATAGCTTACGCAGAAAGAAAAGAACCCAGTACCTCTTCATGTGGGGAAAGCCTGGTTCTTGCATATAATGCTGCTCTTGCAGCTCAGAAGGGTGATGGTATCTTGGGCTCCATCAGCAGAGGGCTGGCAGCAGGGACAGGGAGGGGATTGTCCCTCTCTGCTCTGCCCTCCTGAGGCCCCAGCTGGAGTCCTGTGTCCAGAGCTGGGGCCCCAGGACAAGAAAGATGTGGGACTGTTGGAGAGGGGTCAGAGGAGGCATGGAGATGCTCAGAGGGCTGGAGCAGCTCCCCTATGGAGAGAGGCTGAGGGAGCTGGGCTGGTTCAGCCTGGAGAAGAGAAGGCTGTGGGGGGACCTCACTGCAGCCTTCCAGTCCCTGAAGGGAGCAGAGGAACAGGAGGGGAATCAGCTTGTTAAAGGGCAGAGACTGGCAGGACAAGGGGGATGGAGTGAAGCTGGAGGAGGGAAGGGTTAGAGGAGAGACTGGGGGGAAGTTCTTTGCAGAGAGAGTGGTGAGGGGCTGGAACAGGCTGCCCAGAGAGGGGGTGGGTGCCCCATCCCTGGGGGTGTTCAAGGCCAGGTTGGCTGGGGCTCTGGGCAGCCTTGTGTAGCTCCAGGCCTGGAGGTTGGTGGCCCTGCCTGTGGCAGGGGGTTGGAGCTCTCTGATCCTTGGGGTCCCTTCCAACCCAGACCAGTCTGGGATTCTGTGATTCTATGATTTAAGCCACAATTTTGGCATTTCTCAACTTTGTGGATAAACATTCTTTAATTAAAGCTCGCCTCTCACATCCAATGATTTTTAGGAAAAGCAGACAGAGGCAGGGTGGCGTTGGCTGGGGGAGCAGGACCCTTCCCCTTCCTGCTTGTGGAGCATCCTGCCTCGCTGCTGCTGCTGCGAGTAACCCCAAGTGAGCCACCCCCTCTCCATGAGCTTGTCCATGAGGAGTTTGTGGTGGTAAGCAACCTAATTTGCTAATGAACTGAAAACAGCTCTTTGGCAGGCAGCACAGCCCTGGTCAAACCCAGGACACCCCATGGGAAGGGGGTCCAGCAGCTTCAGCAGACCTGGCTGCTGTGGTGAGCAGGATGTATGGACAGGGTGAGGTTTGCCAGATGGAATTGAGAGTCCTGGAGTCGGTTCCCATCAGTGCCAAAACCCTTCTTGTGCAACCTCTCTCCTATCTTATTTGTATGAGGTTTGGATGATGTTTGCCCTGCTCTCAAGATGAATAGGAGACATTGCTCAGTATCACAGCCAATGGAAATCACAGCAGTGTCATGGGTTGCTGGAGGAGCTGGGACAAGAGCACAGGAAAGTGTGCTCCTAAGGACCAGTGCTCATTTCTTAATGGGCTGAGGCATTAAAAAGCAGGGCAGGGTCTCTGTGCCTCCCTGTGAGGCTGCACCTGGGGATTCAGTGCCACAAATTCAAATGTAGGAGACAAGGACTGGAGACTTGAGCCCCAAGGAAGTGCAGATGATGATTTTCAGGTATGTGTAATTTGGTGAAATGGTGTGAATTCTCCTGGGAGCTGTAAAGATCTCCTTCCCCAATCCAGGACTTCTGCCATGACAAATTTCCAGTTGGGGGGGAGGCTGTGAGGGTTCTTCAGAGAAGTGGTTGGACAGCACAATTATTTTCGCTTGGGGTAAAGCATTTTATTTTTCATTTGCTTTTTGACTCTTTCTCTAAAATTATTATTCCAGGAGGACTGAGTTGATCCTTACTAATCTAAGTGTCTAAAATAAAGTTATAAATGAGCTGTTTCCATGAGTAAGATTCCCATTCATCGTTGCAAGGCTTATTTCATGGCAGTGAAATCATTACCAGTAAGCAACTAGTGTGCTTTGAAAACACTGAAATGATTTCCCCATGACAAATCCAAGGAGTTGATCTAACAGCCAGTGTAGAGTAGATTCAGCACACTAAAAGTTTGGCCTTTATTTACACATTGCAAGGGGAATGTGGTATTAAGAGAACAGCATAGTGAGATCAGCCTTTAAAGAGTCTCTCCCCTCTCATTTGTTTTATTTATACAACCCTATTGCAGTGACCATCCAGCTCTGATGGGTTGGTTACCCCTCTGTAAACCTGTCATAGTGACTGTGATGTTTTCCTGAATCGTATTTTTTTCTCCCCTTTAAATCAACAGCTTTAACCCCAGTTTTACTCCCTCAAGTCTGATTTAGTATTGCCCCTGGGAAATTTCAATTTTAGGTTTTCATAGATTGGTCTGGGTTGGAAGGGACCCCAAGGATCACAGAGCTCCAACCCCCTGCCACAGGCAGGGCCACCAACCTCCAGGCCTGGAGCTACACAAGGTTGCCCAGGGCCCCATCCAACCTGGCCTTGAACACCTCCAGGGACGGGGCACCCACCCCCTCTCTGGGCAGCCTGTTCCAGCACCTCACCACTCTCTCTGGAAAGAACTTCCCCCTAATATCCAATTTAAACCTTCCTTCAGCTTCACTCCATCCCCCTTGTCCTGCCAGTCTCTGCCCTTTAACAAGCTGATTCCCCTCCTGTTCCTCTGCTCCCTTCAGGCACTGGAAGGCTGCAATGAGGTCCCCCCACAGCCTTCTCTTCTCCAGGCTGACCCAGCCCAGCTCCCTCAGCCTCTCTCCACAGGGGAGCTGCTCCAGCCCTCTGAGCATCTTTTCAAGGGTTATCCAAAGTATCAAGTTATTGGATTGTATTTCTGTGAGTGGATTTGGAGGGGGAAGGAGAGGAAGAAGTGTGATCAATAGCTGTGTCCTTTGGAGTTTTATGAAGAAATTCTCCCAGGGAATGGTTTTGCAAAGCGTTTGGCATGGCTGGGTGTTAGCTGGAAGTGCTCAGCATCTCATGGATGGAGGAGCTGGAGGTGAACTTGGCTGCTCCACTTTTTTACACAGCATTTTCAATGCTGCAGCAAAATAGTTAACAAAACTGGGCTTTGGCCAGAATCTAGGACTTGGGATGGGGCTATTCCCAGTGTGAGCCAGCCAGACAGTATTGTATCTACAGGTTTTGTTTTTCCTGAAGAATCGTGTATCTCTCCATTCTGCTCCTGTTACCAGCTGGCTTAGTTCAGAGAGACCCTCCGTGGCTCCCAAAGGTTGACTTTGGGGTTGTTGTTACTTTGAGATGTTATTGGCAGCGGGTTATAGGAGCTACAGCCAAGAAACATGTTTAGGCATTTGGATTACTCTTGTAAATTTTAATTAATCACTTTGCTGCTGTATAAGGCAGCCCTGTAACACGTACTTAATGCTCAAGTATTCTGTTTCTTAGAGCAACATTGCACTGTGGGTTAGAAAATAAAGCTGCAGTGTAAGGAATGGCTGCACTCGTGATGGTTTTATTTGTGAAGAGCCTTTTGAAGTGCTCTGTGTGCCCAGAGGGGTCACAGGGCAGGGGTACAGGCAGAGCATCTTAGTGGTGTTACCTCTGTGCCATCCCAGCAGGGTGGGGATGGGTGATCTGCATGATGGTGTTGGGAGGGGTGTGGAGCATCTCATCACTCCCAGCTTCTGACCAGCAGCCTGTCTGTGGAGCAGCATGGTTGTCTGTCCAGATAGTCTGTCCTGAAGGCCAGTGGCATCCTGGCTTGTATCAGAAATGGTGTGGCCAGTAGGTCTGGGGAGGGGATTGTGCCCCTGGACTGGGCACTGATGAGGCTGCACCTCGAGTGCTGGGTCCAGTTCTGGGCTCCTCAGCATCAGAAGGACATTGAGGTCCTGGAGCGAGTCCAGAGAAGGGCAACCAGGCTGGGGAAGGGGCTGGAGGGCAAATCCTCTGAGGAGCAGCTGAGGGAGCTGGGGGTGTTCAGCCTGGAGAAGAGGAGGCTGAGGGGAGACCTTCTCCCCACCTCCTCTGCCCTGCCAGGAGGGTGCAGAGAGGTGGGCGATGGTCTCTTCAGCCAGGGGACAGGAGATGGGACAAGGGGCAATGGGCTCAAGCTGTGCCAGGGCAGGGGCAGAGCAGATGGGAGGGAAAAGTTCTTCCCTGGCAGAGTTGTGGGGCTGTGGCACAGGCTGCCCAGGGAGGGGCTGAGTCACCCCCCTGGGTGTGTTTAAAAAAGGGGAGATGAGGTGCTCAGGGATCTGGTTTAGCTTAGGATGAGAGTGGTTGGACTTGATGATCTCAAAGGTCTTTCCCAACCTTGGGATTCTGTGAAGCTGAAGCTTCATCAGCCACAGCAGGTGTGTGCAGTGGTCTTTCCAGCCAGTTCCTCGAGGACTGGCAGGGATGCTTCAGATGAAGGCACCAGGGATTCTGGGTGCACGTGGGGTGCCCAGGCATTCCCAACAGACACAGACATCCACTTGTTTTTGCAGAGGTGTGTGCAGAGCCTATGTGCTGCAGTACTGCTGTGGCCTGAGAGGGGAGCTGGGTGGTGCAGGGGATTTCTGGTGCTTCTGTTTTTCATAAAGAGGAATTTTACAATAACAAGGCTTTTGATTTGCAAGTTTGTTAATGCAGTGCTTTGCTTCAGCAACAAATGCATGGAGAATTCAGACAGTGTGCATGGAACCACAGCTGTTCTGGCCTTGCAGTGTAGCAGCAAAGGTCATGATTGCTCCTTGGTGTGAACTGAGTCACTCATACAGTGGGAAAAAGGGGATGCAACCCCCAAATGGCAGGATGAGGCACAGGAACATACTGTCTTTGGGATTCGTGGGCTGTCATTGATGATGCAGATGATGCTCTGGGTAGAAAAGGGATGTGCAGACCCTGGCTGTGTCCTGCTCAGGGTAAGCAGCCCATTTCAGACATGGAGCAGCCGATGCTGCATCCCACCTCTGCCTGGCCAGGAGCTGCTGGTGCTGTTGTTGTGCTGCTGACATGCACAAGGAAACAATGTTTGCAAAGTCCTGCTGTGCAGTGAGCACAGACAGCAAAACCAGCCTTGCCATTGAGGAATACTGCAGGGAAAGGAGCTGCTGGAAACCCAGCCATCAGAGGGGAAGAGGCAGGCTAGGTGGGATTCACTCCCCTCCTGGGATCTGGCACTCAACAGAGCTGTATGGTGCATTTTCTAAGGCTTTGCCCAGTGCTGGTAAATGCATTAACAGGCCCTCTACCTCTTCCCCTGGGAGATGGCCCAGTCTCAGCTGTGCCTCTTCTTTCTGGTTGCTTGTTTTTGTAGCACTGAGGCTCAATTCTTCTTTCCATAATCTCCCTCATTAGGAAAACATACACCCTGGATAACGACGTTCCAGTTCGCTGCTGACACCCATCAGTTGTTTGCAGACTTTTATTCCCTCCTGCTTTTCTTTTTAAGTGAGCCATGCAATTTGGCTCCTTTAGCTTCTCCAAAGGGATCAGTGCTTCCAGACTCCAGATACTGTATTGCTGATTCCTGGATGCATGGTAGTTTGACCATGTCTTTTAGCATCAAACCATCACCCTAAATGGATTTCTGGACCAGAACAGAGTTTTCCTGTTACAGCCCTGTGCAGACTATGCTGTGGGATAGCATCACCCTCAGACATTTGGCCTGTGTCAAGGGATAAAGGAGGCGGTTTTGCTGCTGCCTTGTGATGCTCTAATCCACAGTAGCAATGCAGCCTGGGGATAGCCCAGCATCCAAAAAGATACCCAAGAGTGGTTTCACCCAGATAGCTCACTATGGAACCTACCACCAGAGGCATTACAGCTACTGGGATTTCCTGTGACTTTGCCCTGCTCTCATTTCTGTCACAGCTCTATCATTGTCCTTTCACTTTTTTTTCCTTCTTTTTCATTTTCTTTTTCTTTTTCTTGTTCTTTATATTTTCTTTTTCCTTTTCCTTTTCTTTCTCTTTTTCTTTTTCTTTTTCTTTTTCTTTTTCTTTTTCTTTTTCTTTTTCTTTCTTTTTTCTTTTTCTTTTTCTTTTTCTTTTTCTTTTTCTTTTTCTTTTTCTTTTTCTTTTTCTTTTTCTTTTTCTTTTTCTTTTTCTTTTTCTTTTTCTTTCTTTTTCTTTTTCTTTTTCTTTTTCTTTTTCTTTTTCTTTTTCTTTTTCTTTTTTCTTTTTCTTTTTCTTTTTCTTTTTCTTTCCCTTCCCCTTCCCCTTCCCCTTCCCCTTCCCCTTCCCCTTCCCCTTCTCCTTCCCCTTCTCCTTCTCCTTCTCCTTCTCCTTCTTTCTCCTTCCCCTTCCCCTTCCCCTTCCCCTTCCCCTTCCCTTTCCCTCTCCCTCTCCCTCTTCATCTTCCTCTTCCTTTTCCTTTTTTTCTCCCCCCTTCCACTTGAGGGTTTGATGGAGGCACATCAAACAGAGGATGCCCCTGCATCTTTCCAGGGGCTGAACAATATCAGGACTAACTTTTTTTTTTTTAAATTTATTTTAATTTTTATTCTTAAACTGAAAACCAAACTTTGCAGTCAGCCTCCTCCCTCATGTCCCTGTCCTTCTGGGACCTGCTTAGCGCTGCTGTAGCTGCCTGCTCTGTACCACATCCCCGAGCCTGGTACTCCAACCTATTGATTGACATCTCATCTCCAGCTCTGATCTCATATCTTGACCATCTGCTTCTTCTGGTGGTCTCCGTAGGGTCTGCCAATCAGCAAGAGCAGGCTCAAAACTCGCAGGCAAACGGGTTAGATTATTTTTGGACCTTCCTTGCAGCCATCTGTTTGGGAGGGAGCCATGAGCTTGTCTTCCCCAGCTGGGTTAAGGTGCTGTGGCAGCCTGCAAGGGAGGAGGAAGCAAACAGGATAAAGAAAATAACCCTCCTCTTAAGGAGCTGAATCAGCTGCGAGACAGAGCTGAGCTCTCAGCCAGCAACTGGCACCAGCAGTGAGATATCAGGATATTTCCCAGTCCCTGTTGGAGCTGGCTGCTGCCTGCAGATGACAGCAAGTTTGGGGTGACTTCGGAGCTGACTCGTGTTGCCCGTGACAACCTGGTTGGAGTCGGTTTTACACACACACACACACACACATATGTTGCTATAACAACCACCCAGGACTTTTAAAAAATGTTAGGCTCTGTTTTCCAGGTTGCAAAGCACCTCAGTTTTGCTGCAATCCAGGAGGCAAACAGCTGCCTTTGGTCTCTTCCCCCCCCCCCCCCCCGCCTAAAAATAACACTAAATCAAGTGTGCAAGGCTGGGTTGGTGATGGAAAAGGATCTGCAGGAGGAATAAAGAGGCACGTGGGGCTCTGTGCTGTTTGAAACAGCCCAGCCAATTCACAGTGGGATTGGTGTCCCCAGAATGTTGTGGTTAAACAATGCTGCCAGTAAAGCCACTGGTGTCACTGGGCTCTGGCGAATCACAGCTCAGGGATGAAGATCCAACCTCTGCTGCTTCTGCCCCAACATCACCCCAGCTAATGTGGTGCCCTGCAAGGCAGCAAAGGATTAGGGTAAGAGCAATCAGATATGGGATGTGAACAGCACAGAGCCCCTGTCAGGAGCCCTCCCCTATAGCTGCAGGCTCTGCTTAAGGTACTTAGGGAGAGATTCCAGACCCATCTGGATGCCTCCCTGTGTGACCTGTCCTAGGGACCCTGCTTTAGCAGGGGGTTGGACCCCATGGGCTCTGGAGGTCCCTTCCAACCCCTGTGATTCTGTGATTCTGATTCTGTAGCTGGGCAGTGGCATTTCCCTCCTGTCACAGGCCCATCCTGATAATCTCTCTTTCCCCCTTTTTCTCTGGGTGATGGGGACACTCTGCACAGTGTTGGCTTCACAAAAGAGTCATTTTCTTGCAAGAAAACCAGCAGAAAGCATGTGTTTCCCAGGACACGTGTGTGTGTGAGCCCTGTGTGCTGGTCTTCATCTTGCATGTATTTGACAATGAGCCTGGCCCATAAAAAAGCCCTGATGGAGGGGAGGGAGCTCTGGTTTCCCCTCATAGGTCTTCCTGTGCAGATCACGACCCAGCCTGATGCTGGGGTCACATCCTGCCATGCAGGGGTGGGTGGCACTCCCTCACACCACGAATGAGGTGACACAGAGATTGCAGAAGATCACTTGGGGAAGAGCTCAGAGTAGAGCCCAGGAGCTGACAGGACACCTCTTGCCCACAGCTCTGCCTTGGCACAACCATCCACTGCTCTGCATTGGGTCCTCAGGGCTGTGTATGATTTTAAGCAATCAGATATGAGGCATGAAATGCTGTTTCAACAGCAGTGCATAGAACCCCAGACTGGTTTGAATGGGAAGGACGCCCAGACAACACCCAGTGTCCCCCTGCCACGGGCAGGGATGCCCTCCACTAGCCCAGGATGCCCAAAGCCCCATCCAACCTGGCCTTGAACCCTGCCAGGGAGAGGACAGGACAAGTTTTTCAACTTGCTAGCAAAATGCATGTCCTCTTGCTCCTAAAAGTGTCTTAATATGCTGTGTTATGTGCAGTATTCTCCCAATTCATTACATGAGGGATGAAAATACCTTGTGATTCTGTGATTGATGCAATGCAAACACCAATGTCCAGGTTGCCCTAGACATTTTTTCCAACCCAGAAACTGTTGAGAGAACAGAGGAAAAAAAAATACTTAGAGTATCTGTTTAGGATCTCTAGGTATGTGGTAGAGCAAAATCAGATGCTGCAACTTGGTTGTTGGAGGTCGAGAAATCCTGGAGCAACAGATGTGTGGGCAGTTGGGATCTGTGCAGTCTGAGAGCCCATGTTATGCTGGATCCATCCAACTGATGCTGGATCCCTTGTAGAGGTCCTGAAAGTCAGATTCAGCTGTGATGCTGAGTAGGGCTTTGTGGATGGGGTGGGGGAATGTGAGGCCCATGTTCAGTGCCAAGGGGTTGGTTTATGCCTCAGGGTATTGACCAGGCTTTCTCATTTGTATGATGTCAATGATTTCAGCACTTCCAGTGGGCCTGCAGATAAGGACTGGGATAATAGTAGGTGTTTCATGGTCATATTTCATAGGTGATGGTGGTCACCCATTAGCACTTGAGACTAAATGCCTAATTACATACTGTGCTGAACAGTGTCTGAGCAACCAGGGGGGATGTCTTGCCTGTTTGCAGAGATGGTGTCCCAGAAAGGTTGGGATTTGATGTAAACATGCACTATTCCAGAAGTGGGTTTGATTTTCCAACACATGCCCTTGTCTCTCATGGCTGACTGGAGACCTCAGAACCTACCTAGGAAAATAAAGACCTTTCCATCCAGAGATCACCAGCCTGAATCCAACTCAGGCTACAAATTATGCTTACTTTGTGGATCCAGGGTGGTCTGTATCAGCAGAAACACCCACATTTTGCTCAGAGTGGTGGCTTCCAGAGAAAAGCCTTGACCTCTGCTGGTCCTGCAGCCTGACCTCCCTCTGAGGCAGGTGCTGTGATGTGCAGGCATCGTGGGAAGCTTCTTCTCCCATTTGCTGGGCCAAAGCTGAACTCAGCTTTGACATACAACTTCTTCTCCAACATACAAATTAGCTCATTCAACACTTCTCCTGAGGTACATGGGAGCTGGCAGCGAGGGAGAGGAAACCCAACCCACTCATGCTTTGTTCACCCACCTTCAAAGTCCTGAAACCTTCCTGCAGTGCTTCATCTCATGCTGCAGGCTCTGGAGCCCTGGTTTGCCTTCTCCAGAGCTTCTCCACGGACAGGGACAGGCAGCTTGAGCCGAAAGGAAGCTTTTTAGCTGCAGAATTATGCAAGGCAGCGGGTGCTATTTCTGGAGCACGATGTAATGTATGTGTCTAGCCTGGCTTGCTCTGGCAATGGCCAAATGTTTTTCAAGCAGTAAAGAAGGTAAAATAGAGCAACACTGTACCAGAGCCAGATTTTCCATGAGTTCCCTGAGCAGAGCCTGCAGGAGCCTGCATGTGCACTCACAGACACGTAATTAAATGCATCGGTCACCAGAAGGATGGAGCAGGGGGCTGGGGACCTTGGCAGCTGCTTACGCTGTGATGTGCCATGGCAGCGCAGGCAGCACAATGAGCTCCCAGTTTGGGGCCAGCAGAGCCTGGATTGGGGTGAAGGGAGGGGGGTTATACAGGGGAGACAGAAGCACCAGGGAGAGGGAAGCAGCAAAGTGATGTAACGCATCACCCCAGCAGCAGGGCTTGCGCCCCCCCCATCTCAGCTCAGCGGGGGGTGTCAGGAGCTGCACGTGCAGAGGACACTGTGTGGCTGTGTGGTGCAGCACGGTGCCATGGAGCACAGTGTGAACCAGCTCCTTAGGGGACTGGAAGCAATTACTGCAACAATACCTTGGGCAGGCACTGATCTCCTCTTTTTTGGGGGCCAGGGGTAGAACCTGAGGGAACAGTGTGAAGCTGCACCCAGGAGGCTGGGTGTCAGGAAGAGGTTGTGTACTGAGAAGGGGGTTGGGCACTGGCACAGGCTCCCCAGGGAAGGGGTCACAGCCCTGAGCTGGGCTGAGGGCAAGAAGCATCTGGATGATGTGCTCAGTGCAGCTCTGACTGGGCTGGGCTGTGTGGAGCCAGGAGCTGGACTGATGGTTCTGATGGGTCCCCCTTCCAGCTCAGGAGATCTGATGATGCTATGATTTTTTGCCTGGTCTCTGTGTTGCTTCTTGGGAGGGAGTCCTTCACCAGGACAGCTCTGCACAGACATGGCCCACCACCTTTAGGTCTGAGCAAGTTGATTTGGGGCTGAGTGTTGCATCCCCAGCATGGACTGTGGAGCCAGCCCACGGCATGCTTCGTGATGCTGCTGCCAAGCGAACATCATGCTATCACTGCCTGTATCAGGAAGACTTTTGGACAAAGGGGGCAGTTGTGTGGCATGGGGAGCATCACCCTTTGTGCCTTTTGACTGGTCACTGACACCCTGCTCTGGCTGAGCAGGAAGGACTCACAGGTCCCAAATGAACATGCACTAGTGGATGAGAACCCTGTCCCAAAACATCCCCTTCCTCACCCTGGGGAGCACTCAGTCCTCACTTGCTTCACTGGTTTGGCAGCCTGCTATGTAACACCTCTACTCTTGGGGGGAAGGAAGGGGTGATACCAACGAAGTGGGAGGTGAGATGGAGAGATGGACCTGTCTGCCTTTCCTGGGTGATGATCAGGGTCACCTGCTGTCACCCTTGCTGGCCCTTGCTACTTGGAGGAAAGAAAAGGGAAAGAAGAATCCAGGAGGAACAGAGGCTGAGGGTTGTGTTACAATAAATTGGGCTGGGAATCTCTCCAGATCAGCCAGAGCCTGGCATGTTTTTGCACACACTCATGGCAGCAGTGCCTGGCTGTAGGAGAGAGATGAGCATAGCTGCCTCCTTGTTTCATGTCTGGAAGCTGTCAGGGGCTCTGAGATATCACTGATGACCTATGAGCCATCTTAGTATTTACTGGAGTCACATGAGAGACTAGTGGGTGTTTTCTGGTGCTTTACAAACCCTGCTGGCTCTCTGGGAGCAGTGTGGTGGGGTGATAGGGGGGCAGGTCCCAAACACAGTGTAGAGCTGAGCTTTATAGATCTCTGCAAAACCTTAGGCAAAAGGGACAGCAAAGTCCCAGAACAGAATTTAGCAGAAATGGGCTGTTTGTTTATCACATGTGCTTGGGGAATTCATTGAGCCATGTCCATGGTGCTGTGTTCTGATGCTAAAGCCAACATCCACTCCCAGTTGTTAAACTGATACTTGCAGCACTTTTGGGTCTTTCACCCTTGTTGGATTAAAACAACATTTTCTTGTAAAACAGTTGCAAGATTAACATCTAAATGGTTTTTTTTTTTTCCCTTTGGCATTATTGCACAGAGTGTTTTATCTTCACCAGTGCCTTTAACTTTTGTTCACAATGATTTAAAGCATTCCCAGTGTTTGTATTCAGCCCTGTCCTGCTAGTGTGTTTATTTCTGCCTACCTCCTTTTGTAATAACATTGTGTAGAGTTTTCTGTAGCTTCACACTAGTTCTGCATCTGCATGTGTGTGCCAACACGCTTTTAGGAGAAGCCACTAATAAGGATACAGCTTTTAAATTATCTAATCTAATTGCTGGCAGCAGAAGGCATGGTGAGGAAGATGTTATGAAGAATTGCTGGATGACCTAACAGTGTTAGTTCCATTAAACCCTCCGAATCTGACCTGTCTGTATTTATTTCCTCCTGCATAATGAGAAAAGTGAATTTGCAGAGACAGTAAGAGTAACGTGGGTGGGTGGATCTGAAGGGCATGGATGATGGGGTGGTGCTGAGGGCAGATCAGGGGAACCATGCAGGTTCTGTCTGGCATCAGTGTAGCCCCATCCTGCCATGGTTGTGAAGCCACAGCCCTACCTGCCTCAGCTGCCAGATCAGTGAAATGGGTTAATCACTCACTTACTTGTCTGAGATAATGAGAATTAATGGCTGACTATAGAGTGCCCAGAAAACTCCAGCTAAAAGGAGTTACACAAGGACAAAGCTCCCTGCTCCTCATGCCTGGCCACCATCTGAGGATGCTCCACGCCACCATGGGGATGCTGCTGCGGTCACCACTGCAGCCATCCCCATGCATGGGGCTGCCCATGGGTTTGAAAAGTCTCACTGCTCAACGGCAGCTTCCTTTTTTGCCTGCATCAAGATGCATTGTGGATAACTTTGTTCTTTAGGTCTGCTTTAACCTATTCTCAGCCTCTTGAACACTTTTTTTTCCCTGTGTACCATCCCATAACCCACTGTGATTGTGAGTTTTCTCCTGAGGCTTAACCCCACCAGTTCTGAGGCTGGAGGTAAATGATCAGCCCCCAGCGATGCCCAGAGCAGCTCACCCTGCTGCAGGCTGGGGCAGGGATGGGCATGTAGGCAGTCCCAGGCACTGCTTGTCTTTGGTTTCCATCTTTGAAGTAGTCAAGAAGGAGTCCAGTTTGCATTCAGGGTCTGGTTTTAAGAGAACCAGAAAGCCCATCACTAGCCAGTCACCTGAACCTTGTCTTTGCACATTGGGAAACAAAACATTTCACACGTAAATAGTTTAGGATGAGAATGGTTGGACTTGATGATCTTCAAAGGTCTTTCCCAACCTTGTGATTCTGTGTAAATAAAAGTCTCTGTGATGATGTTCTTCAAAAATTAGGTATTGGTATGTTACTCTCTGCTGTCCACTTCTCACATGTCCAGGTCCCATGTGAGAAGTGGACAGCAGAGAGTAACATACCAATACCTAAAAGCTCAGACCAAAAGGGTGGCAAAAGGGATTGAAGATAAGGAGTGAAGGTGCAACAAAGGAAAAGCCCTAAAGTCTTGATAAAGCAAGTAAAAAATGACCTGAGCTGCTCCCATGGTTAGGAGGATGTGAGTGTGTCCGTGGTCTGGAAGTGCCTCGTTACATTAAGGTCTCTTGTTTTCTACCCCAGGCTCCCTTTCCCAAGTCACCGTATGAACACCTGAGTCTCCTGGAAGCAGCAGAGATGAACCTGTAGCGGCTTGTCCACAGGTAAGAGGCTCAGCCACCGCCTCAGTGGGGTGGGAGGCATTGGGGGGCACAGAGCCATGGCCACAGTGCTTTGGGGGCTCCAGCTGCCTGGTGCTGTGACAGGGCGTTGCTGACTGACAGGGTCTCTGCAGGCTTCATGTCCCTCCCAGATGATGGGATGCAGGGGGAAATGGGCAGCCCCTTTTCAGTGTCTGTGGGGACAGGACAAGGGGCAATGGCTGCAAGTTGGAGCACAGGGAGTTCCACACCAACATGGGGAAGAACTTTTCCCCAGTGAGGGTGAGGGAGCCCTGGGACAGGCTGCCCAGGGGGTGTGGAGTCTCCTTCTCTGGAGAGATTCCAGCCCCGTCTGGACACCAACCTGTGTGACCTGTCCTAGGGACCCTGCTTTGGCAGGGGGTTGGACTCAATGATCTCTGGAGGTCCCTTCCAACCCCTATGATTCTATGATTCTATGATGCAGTGGCATGGGTTTGTAATTCCTAAAGCCCCATAAGGTGTCTGAGCATTGAAAAGGATTTTTTGAGCAGCCAGGACTGATCCAGGGTGCCAAGCTTGGGGTTTTATTTCATTTCTGCTTACGCTGTGCCAGTGGTTTCATTTGGGAGCCCATGTTCCCATAGAGGTAGGTGCTCACTGCTATCTTCCAAACCTTGCAGATGTGGATTACAGTCCTGGGGTCAAGAACACCTCTTGTGCTGCCAGGATTGTCTTTCTGGCACTTTATCCTAACATATAAAATATTAGAATGACCTAATATTACCTATTATAAAATGTTCAGAAGCAGAAGCTGTTGTTGGGTGCCAGCTGGGTGACATGACCAGCAGGTTCCCAAAGCCTGCTCACCCTTGCTGGCTCTCCCCCTGCCCTGCAGCAATTCCTTCCTCCCCTTGCAACCTCCATGAGGTCACTTCATTTACCAGTGAGATTTTACCTCTCTCAGGGGTGCTGCTTGCCCAGTTTTAGGGAAGTGTATAGAAATATATGTGTGTGTCTGTATATATATACATATATGTATATATAAAAAATACTGTTCAAGAAGCTCTTGCAGAACCCTCCAGAAGAAGGTGCTGCACTGCTGGGTACTGACACTGGCCCCCAGCATGTGGTAGAAGGTCAACCCAGGGTCTGACCCCCGTGTGGGGCAGATTTTAAGGACTGAGTCACTTGGCTGATAGGAGGCAGGTGAACATTTTTCCTTGGGTGGAATGGCTTTGTCTGTCCCTTGCTTTGTTGTAGGGATGCTTGCTGCTCTCTGCAGCCAGGTTCAGAGCCAGGCCCGTGCTGCAGATCTGCAGCCAGGGGTTATTTTCAGAGGTAACACGCGGTGGGGTGGCACAGAGTCATTCCCTGGGCGAGCCACAGAGCAGGAAAGCGGCCGGAGATGGGCTGGGGGAGGCAGCAGTTCTGCCCCTGCACAACCCTCAGCCTTTTTCTCAGCTGTTGGCCTGGAAATAACGTGAGAGCAGCCGGGGGAAGAGCAGAGCTTCCCGGGGAGCAGCAGCCACTGCCCCGCTGTGACACAGCCAGCCCTTTTGTCTCCCCCGCCAGCATTAATTGAGGGGGACAGCCTTTGCGCCCTGGGAGCAGCAGGTAGCCACGCTCCAGTGGGAGCTCAGAGCCGGCTCCATCGGCAAATACTTCTTGCTCTGCTGCAGTTATAGCTCATTATCTTGCTGACCTTTCATTTCACAAGTGTTTCTTGCAATGTGTTTCTTCAGCCTGGCCCAGCTTCTGACCTCCGTTCCCAGAGGCAGCGGGATAATATATTCATCTGCTGTGCTGTCTAGCCACTTCGCATCCCTCCTTCCCTCCCTCCCTCCATCCACCCCTCTGTCTCTGTCCTTTTTGGCAATCTGTCATTTTTATTTTTGGTCTGAGTCCAGGAGCTGAGTAAAAAGTACTCAGGCAGCTGGAGCACGAAACAATGGCTTTTAAATATGCTTTAACGTGTTTGTAAACAACTGCACTTCATCAGGGTCCCTGCCCAGCACACTGGCAGCAGGCAAAGCTGATGAGACTCTTCTGAGATCAGAATTCATTACACGGCATGGAAATGGTGCAAAACAGACCACGATGTAGTAGGAAATACCTCCTGTCCCCTGGGATGTGCCTGCTGGGTTGTGCTGCACTCCATGCTGCAGCCACTGAGCACCTGAGGATGCTGCTGTGTTAGTTGTGGTGGGGGAGATGAGGGCTGGGGAGCTGTGGTGATGCTTCTATGGAGTGTCTGGTGGGATGTTGTGTTTATTGGAAAGGTGGACCCAGGTGAACATAGTGAGGTTCAACACTGCCAAGTGTCAGGTCTTGCACTGGGGCCAGAAGAATCCTAAACATAGATACAGACTGGGAGAGGAGATCCTAGAGAGCAGCCCTGCTGAGAAGGACATGGGTGTCATGGTGGATGAGAAACTTAACATGAGCCAGCAGTGTCTCTTGCAGCTTGGAAGGGCGATGGGATCCTGGGCTCCATCAGCAGAGGGGTGGCAGCAGGGACAGGGAGGGGATTGTCCCTCTCTGCTCTGCCCTCACGAGGCCCCAGCTGGAGTCCTGTGTCCAGAGCTGGGGCCCCAATACAAGAAAGATGTGGGACTGTTGGAGAGGGGTCAGAGGAGCCACGGAGATGCTCAGAGGGCTGGAGCAGCTCCCCTACGGAGAGAGGCTGAGGGATCTGGGCTGGTTCAGCCTGGAGAAGAGAAGGCTGTGGGGAGACCTCATTGCAGCCTTCCAGTGCCTGAAGGGAGCAGAGGAACAGGAGGGGAGTCAGCTTGTTAAAGGGCAGAGACTGGCAGGACAAGGGGGATGGAGTGAAGCTGGAGGAGGGAAGGTTTAAATTGGATATTAGGGGGAAGTTTTTTCCAGAGAGAGTGGTGAGGGGCTGGAACAGGCTGCCCAGAGAGGGGGTGGATGCCCCATCCCTGGGGGTGTTCAAGGCCAGGTTGGATGGGGCCCTGGGCAACCTTGTGTAGCTCCAGGCCTGGAGGTTGGTGGCCCTGCCTGTGGCAGGGGGTTGGAGCTCTGTGATCCTTGGGGTCCCTTCCAACCCAGACCAGTCTATGACTCTGTGATTCTGTGATTCAGCTCAGGGAATAACTCTGCTGTCCTGTCATAGTATCCCTGTTTCTCCTGAATTCCCACAGCTTATTCTGGGTGGAAAAAAATGGTTTGTATTGGGGAATGAGCTGATCCTTTACTGAGGGTGATGCGAAGAGGGAAGCAAGCTCGGACATATAGAGAGGGATAAAAGCTGTAGTTGGAGCACCAATCACATGGTAGCAGGTAGCCCATTAGTCCCAACTCACAGATTTAGATGACTAAAGACTGAATCTGCCTACATGGGACCCCTGCTCTGCTGCTGAGGGCTGTGAGGGGACAGGGATGACTTCCTGATACAACCATACGCTCCCTCAAGAGCTTCTCTAGTGGGGAAATAATGAAAGAGAAAACTCAAAGTGCTCTGAAATCAACCCCTTTGCTGCTGAGGGAGTTGGCCACAAAAGCCCTGGTCGGTCTGTGGCTGCTCCTGCTCAGGGGACGGATGCAGCCGGTCTCTGGCTCTTCTGTGAGTACCAGTGTGATTGCAGAAATTGGCACAGCAGCTTGGAACGAGATCTAATTAATTAATTCAAGACATGCTGGGATTAAATTTTATTAAACCTTGGATTCAGAGTAGACTCGATGAAATGTAAGCAAAGGTTGGGAAGGGGAAGGAGGGGTATGTGCCATGCGTGCTGCCTGCCAGTGCTGCTGCTGCCATGCCCTTTGCTGGTGGGTCCTGAGGGCATGCCCAGCTCATCTCTGGGTGTGTGCAGATGTGCATATATACACATCCATATGTACATATACAAGCACACATACACACCCAGTCTCACTCCAGCCAGGGCTTTCCTTATCCAGTTGCTCTGGATTTTTACCTGCAAAGTGATGGACCTGTCCCTCTGTCCCACAGTGGGTCATCAGCTGGGGACCTCTGGCCACATACTCCCTAACATCATCTGGAGCAGAGAAGAGGTTTCTTTTGCTCTTCCCCTCATCCTGTCCTGATAAACATGTGGGGCTCCACCCAGACCTGCTGGTTATTTCAGAATAAGGGATGTCAGCTCCATATTTACTGCCTCTAAAATTATTTGGGGTCTTCTGGAATGGGAATTCAAGGCAGTCATTGCTCACATAGTTCCACCTTAATGCTTACTGTGCTCCCAGGAGATGTCTGGCCAGGCAGGTATATCCCAGCACAACTTTACACTGCTGACTTTGCAGGAATGATGACGTTTTTCAGACAGATAAACAAGTGTGTATGTGGGGTGTATGCAAAACAGTCAGCTCTCCAACAAGAGGTACAGCACAGGACCCAACTTTTCAGGGATTTTTTTTTTTGCTGGCCAAATCTCTTGCATCCCACATGAGCCTTCTTTTCTTCTGGCAGTTTCAGGAATATACTTAATCCTAATTTTAGCTCTCCCTCCAAGGTGGATATCTTTGGGGTTTGGGCACAATGAATGCCTTATTCATAAAACTACAAACACTAGTAAAAAGAAGAGAGGAGTGGAGGGGGTGTGTGTGTGGGGGAAAGTGTCCCACCTTAAAAAGTTTCTGATCTCCAAGCAGCTATAATTTTGGCTCGCTCAGAGAACAAGCTGAGGTAGTGTTCATTTTAACAGCCAGGAAAGGGCTGTCTGTTTATATTTAGGGCCTTGTAGATTTGTGCAGTGTATGCAGGTGGCACATTAAAATGTGTGGATGATTTCTTAGCAGGATGAGGCTGTGTTTTTCCTGGCCTGCCTTTAATTCTCTGCGAAGGCTAAGTAAGTAAGCACTGAAAATTTTGTTGTAACAGTTTCTGGGGTTAAATTTTGTAGCCTTTGGAGTGTTGTTTTGAGCTTAATCCTGATGAATTCCTCCCGTGCACCTTTCCACACACTTTTGCCCAGAACACGGTTTTAAGAGCAGTTTGGCAGCTCTTGTCACTTTGAGTCTGTAGGGCATTGGCAGTAGTGGTCATCGCTCAGTTCTCACTTGGTAAGGGTTGGTAGACTGCTGCAATCAAAGCAAGTAGGTGAGCAAAGAGTATCTTCCAGCTGTGAGGTGAGCAGTGGTCCAGGACCTCAGGTGACTTGGCAGTTGCAGCTCTGACCTTCACTGATGCATGGGCTCTGTCCAAAGAAAGTTGTGTGCCCCATCTATCTCCAGCCTTGCTTACTGTCCAGGAGCTGCAAGAACTGGTTCAGTGCTCACCTGGAGTCAATTTGATTTCATTGGCTTTTGCTTGGTAGGAGCTGAAGAGGATAGCATGTCCAAAACAAGTGCTCACACTTTTGTGTCATGGCTTTTAGTGTTGGGTCATTGATACTGTTTTCCCCCAGCACTGCAAAGTTCAAGATGCAAAAGGGAAAGATCTCCAGCATGGCTGAGACTGGTCCTTCAGAGAGAGATGCATTCATCCCTGGAGATGCAGAAATCAATAGGAAATATGCATGCTGCTTGGTTTTGAGCCATCACTGAACAACAAGCAAAGATGCTGACATTCTCTTGCCTGTACTGGGGAGCTGAAAGCCTGGTTCAGCCACACATCATTCTTCTGCCACCCTTCAGAAACTGCTCACAGGCTCCTAATCTTGCTCTGATAATAAAGAATGCCTTTTTCATGGGAGAATCCTGATGCCTAGTTGGTATTTACAGGACTTACCAAGATCCCAGGGCTGAGGAGATCTGTAAAATGTAGAGTGCAGCTGTTAGCATCAGTTGTCTCAGTCTCCTGGAGAGTGCCTGGGCTCTGAGGTTTGTTTGCAGATCTAAAATTAGAAAGTTGTTGATGGCTTTTTCATTCAGAGTTACAAAAAGTCCTGTTTGATTGAATTGAAACACCAGGCAGCTGCAAGCAAATGAGGTTCAAAGTGGGTGTAAGAGATGGATGGGGCTCAGCGCAGAGAAAAGATGTGGAATGTGAATGATTTGTACCTGTAACATTCCATGGCAGGTTATGGTCTTGGAAGATGGGGTAGAAAAAAGTGAAATCCAGGTTGTGTTTGCACTGAAACGTTTTCCTGCATGTTTGGGTAGTTTGCTGTCGTAACCAAGGGGCTATTTTTAGAATCTTTCCCAAGATGCTTCTCTATCCTACACTGAGTTGCTTGGGAAGTTGGTGTGCAAAGTTGTCCCAGGAGTTTTCAAGTCAAAAAGGAGTAGTAATTCAGGAAGATTCCGAAGGGTTATGTTCTTCAAAATTGATCAGACTGCATATGATATCCTTCTGGCTGCATGTCTTGACTGGACTTTGTGCTGGGCATCTCTGAGATCCCCAATTTTGACATTTAGGTACGGAAAGGATCTTCTTTTATTTGGCCAAATCCTGACAACAGCACTAGCCCAATGATACTGTAATGGCAGCTTGTCTTAGCAGCTAAACAGAGGCATCCCAGAATAAATGTTAGCACTTTTAACCACAGTATTTCTGGCCCTCAGCCAGTGAAGCGCCTCTGAGTCTAATCTAGCAAAGATCAGCTCTGTGTTCTTGCAAAGATTCATGATGGAAGAGAAGGAGCCCACAGGTCTCATTCCACATTGGTGTGTGACTCGATGGTGGAACCTTTACCCTGAAAGTCCTGCAGATTTTCTTTCCTAGGCTGTTTTCTAGGGTGTTTTCATGTTTCAGTCTTCAAGTTGAAGGTATATGGGAGATTCAGGTTGAAACACTTATTTCTTAGGAAAGTGGTGTTAGGCTCCATGGGGTATATTTAGAATATTTATAATATTCTGTATGTTTGTCAATATCAGAAGGATGGGATGCAGGGGGAAATGGCCAGCCCCTTTTCAGTGTCTGTGGGGACAGGACAAGGGGCAATGGCTGCAAGTTGGAGCACAGGGAGTTCCACACCAACATGTGGAAGAACTTTTCCCCAGTGAGGGTGAGGGAGCCCTGGGACAGGCTGCCCAGGGGGTGTGGAGTCTCCTTCTCTGGAGAGATTCCAGCCCCGTCTGGACACCGACCTGTGTGACCTGTCCTAGGGACCCTGCTTTGGCAGGGGGTTGGACCCTATGGGCTCTGGAGGTCCCTTCCAACCCCTGTGATTCTGTGATTCTGTATGTTTCTATATCCAAAGAGAACAAAATCAGTGCTGTGCAGAGAAGCCCCAAACAGCACCAACAGAGAAAGATGAGAACCTTTTTCAACTGTCATTCTTCAAGTTTCATTGTCCTTTCATCCATAATGATTTAAATACACTCACTTGCATTTGAAAAAATAACAACAGCAAAGCAGTGGTGTTGTGCCCACAGCATCATGAGCCCCTTGCATTCTGTCAGATATCCTTGGGTTGGGTTTTTTCAAAGACATTCTGCAGAGTGTTTCCATGTGTGTTTTAACAAGATGACTCTTCGGCTATACAGGGACCTGATCGCAGAGAGATCTGTGATTGCTCAAGGTCTCCATGAGTCTTTGAAAATTTTAGAAATGGAATAATTAAAAATACAGAGAGGAATTTCTACACACACAGACACACACATCACAGAATGTCAGGGGTTGGAAGGGATCTCAAAAGATCATCTAATTATATATACATATAGCAATCAGTCATATACATCTATACACATACACATTGCTAATATCATAGAATCATAGACTGGTCTGGGTAGGAAGGGACCCCAAGGATCACAGAGTGCCAAAACCCCTGCCACAGGCAGAGCCACCAACCTCCAGGCCTGGAGCTACACAAGGTTGCCCAGGGCCCCAGCCAACCTGGCCTTGAACACCCCCAGGGACGGGGCACCCAACCCCTCTCTGGGCAGCCTGTTCCAGCCCCTCACCACTCTCTCTGCAAAGAACTTCCCCCTAATATCTAATCTAAACCTTCCTTCCGTCAGCTTCACTCCATCCCCCTTGTCCTGCCAGTCTCTGCCCTTTAACAAGCTGATTCCCCTCCTGTTCCTCTGCTCCCTTCAGGCACTGGAAGGCTGCAATGAGGTCCCCCCACAGCCTTCTCTTCTCCAGTCTGAACAAGCCCAGCTCCCTCAGCCTCTCTTCATATATATTTATTTCCACATTGCTATCACAGCGTCTACCAAAGAGGATTGATGGGGCACAGGGACAGTTTGAGGAGGGCCAGGGTTGGCATGCAGATTTTTAACGCATTTCAATATTTGTGCCTTTAAGAAACAAACCACCACAGGTTTTAAAATTATCTGTGAGTAATGGGTCCTCTTCAGTCAGTACGAATGATGTATGAATGAGGGATGATGTATTTGCCTCTCCGTGACGCACCCAGTGTGTGCGTTAAACCAACCTGGGTGTTACGTGGTGAGAAGCTGAAAGTGGAAAATGATACAGTGGCATCAACGTTTGTGACACAGGAGCTCTTGGCTGCTGAAGCCTTTTACTTTTAACAAGGTCTATTTCAAGTATGTATTGTTGTCTTGAGTTATATTCCAGGCTCAGGCTCTATCCCGTAGCCATAGAAAGAATTACAATATTATTTGCTTAGTCTCAATATGTTGTTTGTATGAAAAAGAACCCAACCCATCTTCTCCCAGAGAATCACAGACTCACAGAATCACAGGGTTGGAAGGGACCTCCAGAGATCATCAGGTCCAACCCCCTGCCAAAGCAGGGTCCCTAGGACAGGTCACACAGGGCGGTGTCCAGACGGGGCTGGAATCTCTCCAGAGAAGGAGACTCCACACCCCCTGGGCAGCCTGTCCCAGGGCTCCATCACCCTCACTGGGGAAAAGTTCTTCCCCATGTTGGTGCGGAACTTCCTGTGCTCCAACTTGCAGCCATTGCCCCTTGTCCTGTCCCCACAGACACTGAGAAGGGGCTGCCCATTTCCCCCTGCATCCCATCCTTCAGATACTGATAAACATTAATCAGGTCCCCCCTTAGTCTTCTCTCCAGGCTGAACAGCCCCAGCTCACTCAGCCTTTCCTCACAGGGGAGATGCTCCAGGCCCTTCAGCATCTCTGTAGCCTCCTCTGGACTCTCTCCAGGAGATCCCTGGCTTTTTTATCCCAGGGAGCCCAGCACTGGACACAACACTCCAGGTGGGGCCTGAGCAGGGCAGAGCAGAGGGGGAGGATCCCCTCCTGTGACCTGCTGGCCACACTCCTCTTGATGCACCCAGAAGGAGGCACTTAGCTTTTTTTTTATGTTTTGCTTTAATCCCACGTGACCACAGTTATGTGTTTAGTCCTGAAAGATGAAGCAACTTTCAAACTCAGAATGATGCCCAAGTTTTAAGAGCAATGCTTGCCAGCTCAACTGCATGTAGACACAGAGAAACAAAATGCCCTTACCTTTTGTTGCTTGTTTTCTTATTGCTTCTCTTGTTATTATTATACCACAGAAGGAAAATGATTTAGGTGAGCAGTGTGATGGGTAGTAGGAGAGTAGTATGGACCTGTTTAGGTATGGGTAGAGTCTTTAGAAGAGTGAATCTGCAATCTGTGCACATCTCTAATCTTCATCGGTATTAGATCCGGTTGTCATATCGTGGTCATGGGGAAACTGATGACTAAATTTGGGTGTTACAGCATGGGGGAGAGGCTGAAAGAGACACATGAAACCTCTCCCTGGGTATGACTGTCATTTTGCTAGTGTAAAACCAACTCCATGTGTATCAGCCCAGCTCACGCTATGGGGAGAACTTGTCTGAAAGCGATTAGACATGGGCAGTCCTGGTATGACAGCATGGTTTGTACTACAGAGGTCTGGAAGCAATCATGTTTTGTCATCTGCTGGCTGTGGCAGCATGACAGCCAACGTGAAGGATTCGTTTGAAGAATGTCAGTGTATAAACTCATTTCATCCCCAAATCGTGCGGGGAGCGTTGCTGAAATGAGTGTGGAACAACAGACGTTTTGGGGTTTATTGGCACGAATTGAGATGGATGAGAAGGATTTCTGGAAATCAGGGGATGGTTTAGAAAAGGTGACTCACTCAGAGGATGGGTAGCACTGGCTACGTATCCAGCACGCAGAGATTCGATCAATACAACCAACATCCTGTAAAGGCAGAGAGGATACTCTGTTCTTCTCATTTCACCTGCTCTGAAAATGCAGGAGCACGTGGCCTTGAACAAGATTAAATATTACATTTAAAAACACTAAGCCTGTTAACACGGTGCATAATTAAGTCTTGGGATTCGTTGCCAAAGAAAATCTTTGAGTGGATCTTAATAACAGTTTTAAAAAAAAAAGAGACAGACGTGTCTATTATTAATAAAGCCAGGCACAGATCCGCTCTGGGAGAGGCAGGAAAACGCAAGGCTGCTGAAGAAAGAGTCTTACACATGCAAGTCAAACCCTGCCAGCCTAACAAGGAAGCTTTTTTCCCCCCTTTTATGCTCACTATTTTGTTCTTATTTGTACCTGGCTTTGAAGTGCTGCAGCCTATGACCTGGGAAATGTTTGCAGAGCTGTGAGGTCCACGGGCAGGTCCTGCAGCTCGGGGAGGTGAGGGGGTTGTTCAGATAAGCATCGGGTCAGCTGAGGCACTTCTGAGAGCGGTCGTGGTGTTTAAGGTCACTTTATCATTCAGCAGAGTTAAAATAATAAGGTAAGTTCCAGTGAGGCAGGGTGTTTTTGGTGGGTTTTTGTAGTGGTTTGCTGGAAACAGCCAAGCGTGGGGCTTGGTGGGTGTCTGTGTGTCTGAGCTTCCTGCTTTTGGGCTTTTCAAGACAAGCTGGAGGAGCGAGCAGCTGCCAGCAACCTCAGAGCATCCCTGGGCTTGCACAATCCCCACTTTGTGCTGGGGTTGACCCAAGCAAAATCCATAGAGAAGGAAAAGGGGATGAACCTTTAACCAAAGGGGTGTCCCATATTTGCACTTTGTGTCCAAGCAGAGCTTTACTCCTTGATTCCTTTCTTTCTTCATCAGCTTTATGCCACTGTAAAGCTTTGAGGGGATGTGCAGTGACCTGCTGGTGCTCTCTGTCATACCAGTTCATGATCTGGTGGGCATTAACATTTCATGCTTGATGAGTTTGTGCATTCCTGGGTCCTGTCTTGCACTTTGGAAGGAGAGGAGCTTTGTTTTGAGGGGAGGCAGAAGTGTGATGTGGTGATGCTGTGGACACAGCCTGGCCACATTGCCTGCATCTCTGCCTATGCTCACTCGCTGGGACCTAGAGTCACCACAGCATCACACCACTGACACAGTGGTGGTGGTTTGTGTGACAGCCTTAAGATATGTTGGACCCACCATGTGCTTCTTGCACCTCAAAGTTTCCTTGGTCTGGCCCCCACCAGCCTCTCCTGTCTCTGGCAGTGGAGGGATGAAGGTTTGTGAGGGGGCAGCAGCACTCGCATGGTAAACACTGTGTGATGTGTGTCATAGGACAGAGATGAATGTCTGGGACCAGATTCTCCATGTCCATGCTGGGTAATTCATGATGCTCAGACTTGCCCAGTCCCAGCCAGCCCTGGGTAATGGTCCTGGGCAATCTGCTCAAGGTTGGCCCTGCTTGACCAGGCAGTTGGATGAGATGATCACCTGAAGTCCCTTCCAACTTCAGCCCTGCTGTGTTAATGCACTGTGAAGGTGTTCCACTTACACCTGGGCACACAGGGACAAGGCAGGGATGAAAAAGGCCCAGTGACCTTGCCCATGTTCACAGCATCTTGAGCACCAGGTTCCATGCATCTGCTTCTCATGCTCTTGCTGTGACGCAGGACAGGAGTGCTGGACCTTCATCCCCTTCTGGGCTCACAGGAGGCCACCTGGGCCAGTAAAGTCTCTGCTTTCCAACTGCTGCTTTCCCTCCATGCCTTGGGAGCTGCCTACTCAGTGTCTCCTTTCTGTCATCCCTCTGGGCTTGGCTGTGCTGCTGCATCCCACTGGTTGCTGCCATCTTGGAGGATAAACCCTGAAAGGACAATTCACCTCATGTGCTTTGCCTGAGCAGCAGTGAACAGGGCAACGCCTGGCTTTCCCTTTCTACAGACCTTTGGGAGGTCATGTGCAGATGCACCAGCTGGAGAAAACAAAGTTTTCCAGCTAATCATCTCTTCCCAAGCTTCTCCTTGAAGCTTGAGTTGCTTCCACCAGTCCATGCTCAAACCAGGGGTGGTAGGAGAGGATTCCCAGAAAGCCCTGCACTCAAACCACTGCTCCTGGGTGTCTGGGCTATTAGAAACACCAGAGGAAGCCTGCTTCATGCTTGTTCCTCCTCCTCTTCCTCCTTGGCTGTGGTGGCCATGGAATTTTTAGAAGGGCAGATAATGGCAGGACAAGGGGGATGGATTAAAGCTGAAGAAGGAAGGTTTAAATTAGATATTAGGGGGAAGCTCTTTCCAGAGAGAGTGGTGAGGTGCTGGAATGGGCTGCCCAGAGAGGGGGTGGGTGCCCCATCCCTGGGAGTGTTCAAGGCCAGTTTGGATGGGGCCCTGGGCAACCTTGTGTAGCTCCAGGCCTGGAGGTTGGTGGCCCTGCCTGTGGCAGGAGGTTGGAGCTCTGTGATCCTTGGGGTCCCTTCCAACCCAGCCCAGTCTGGGATTCTATGATTCTATGAATGGCAGGAGTCCAGCAAAGCCCTTTCACACTGCAGCTCTTCACACTTTGTCACAAGCCTCAGTCTGGGAAAGTATGTAAGAACATCCTTAAAGTTAATTACATGTTTCAGCACCCTCCCTAAGTAGGCATGTTTTTTTAATTGAGACCCTAAGCTGGAGGTGAGAAGAGACAGGATGGGAACCTCACAAACTTCACCCTGCAGGTTTGAAGTTGATTTTCTGCCAAAACATCATTAATTTCTGCCATCTCAGAAATGGAGCCTTCGCTCCCTGTGCTGGTGCTGCGATACGTAGGGCTCGCTGCACAGCTCTATTAGCTCAATTTACCTTTCTCTTCCAAGACAGTTTTAGCACTAATTGACCAGAATTCAAACCAGCTTTCTCTCCTGGTAATGTGGTTCATTGCTTATAATTGACCTGCTTTTCTGGCAGCGAAGTGAGCTCTCCCAGCCAGCGTATACTGCGTGACTGCAGCCTGTAATTACTCAGATTTAAGCCCTTGAAGGAAAATTTGGGGTGGTTTCTCTGCTGAATTGAAAGTGTAAAATAATATATATAAAAGAAAAATTTCCAAGCTAGTCTTTTAACTGTCTGAGCAGAGTCAGGGGAAGAAGCTTAGCACTTCTGAGCTGGTAGATAGACACAGATATATAGATATAGATATATCTGGAGGAGGTTATGGTGTTGAATCTCCAGGATGGGTGACCAAGGAAGTAAGTTTTCTGTCACTCTCTCAGAGCTCTTTGCTGTCATGGGTGACACAGAGGGACCAAACCAGTTTTGCCATTCTAAAAGCACACTGGACCAATGAAACCCCAACACTCAGGTGTTGGATGTAGGGCTGTGCAGCATCTCCAGCTGTTGGTACTGACCCAGTCCCACACCAGTATTTTCACCTAGATGATGCTCTGGGAGTTGGCCAGGCCACCCCAGTCCCTTTGGAAGCCAATTCATCCTGTGGTCTCTCCTGCAGAGACACACACACACCTTTGGCTCCCAGGACCTTCACCTGCCTGCCAACTGGTCCAGTTTGGTGTTTGGTAGTGATCACACACTGAGCCCTGTCCCCAATCCAGCTGCTGCCCCCAGACCCCATGCACACAGAACAGGGTCCCTCACCCAGGAAAACAGTGAGAAATAAAGTTCAATATAAGGTAGGACAGGCTGCACTTGTCATGCATAAAGCATGGCTGGACAGTCATGCTGGCCAGCAAGTGTACCAGCCCTGTTTACACCAGGATGGCCATTTCTACCTCCTTATCCCTCTGTTTTGCCACATACGTTCCTCCCAAAACCACCCTGATCCCTGCCTTTCCCAGCTGTGGCTTCTTCCCTAAACATCCTATTGTAAGTCTTGTGCAATCCCCAAATCCCTTCCCCCCTATCCTATGTGTCCCACAGCCCCTCCTTCCCAAAGCAGCTCCAATTGACTCATCTCAGTGGGTTTCACAACTGTACCCTGGGGCTGTAGCTCTCCTGGGACAGCCCTGGAGGAGGCAGGCAGGGTGTCCCTTCCTCTGAGCCCATAATTTGGGTCTCCACCAGCTCTCCACTGTGCTCCTCTGGGCCTGGGAGCTGGGCAGGGAGCTATTTGGTTCTTCTATCTACTGTTGACTCACTCCTTTGTGGGTGTGCAGGTGAGATGATTGTTGCAGAACCTCATGGAGCCCAGAGGTTCTGGCACAACCTCGCTCAGGGGTCTCCACCAAAAAGTGATGTCCCCCCCCTTTTCTGGTGGGAGGTGAGGAAAGGAGAAACGGGTGTTTAAGGGGAGCAGGGAACACCGTAAAGAGAGCATCACGAAACTTCTTCTGGGAAGGAGGTGAGTGCCCATCAGCTGCAGCACTTCCCAGGTCCATATCAGAGAGCAGCTGTTGTGCTTCATGCTGGATTTGGGGGCTGCCCATGCAGGGTGGTGGTGGATCAAGACATACATTAGGGATGAGCAAAGTGCCCAGCTCCAAACCTTGGGGCATTCCTGAGAATGCAGGGGTGCCTCAGTGTGAGCACCCGTGGATACCTGAGGTGCTACATGGCCTCTGGACAAGGTTAGGCATCTGCAAGGAAAAGCAGCTTGGAGCATGGCATGTCTAGATTGCTTTCCTGATGCAATCTGTGCACTCACAGCCCAGAAGGCCAATCGGATCCTGAGCTGCATCACAAGAAGCATGACCAGCAGATCGAGGGAGGGGATTCTGCCCCTCTGCTCTGCTCTGGTGAGACCCCCGTGCAGTGCTGTGTCCAGCTCTGGAGCCTTCAAAACAACAAGGACATGGACCTCTTGGAGCTGGTCCAGAGGAGGCCATGGGGATGATCTGAGGGCTGGAGCACCTCTCCTACAAAGACAGGCTGAGAGAGTTGGGCTGGGTCAGCCTGGGGAAGAGAAGGCTGCAGGGAGACCTCATGGCTGTCCTGGAAAGAGTCCAGTGGAGGGCTATGAAGATGATGAAGGGCCTAGAGCATCTCCCCTATGGGGAGAGGCTGAAAGAACTGGGGCTGTTCAGCCTGGAGAAAAGAAGGTTAAGAGGGGATCTTATTAATGTTTATAAATATCTCAAGTGTGGGACACAGAGGGAAATGGCCAGGCCCTTTTCAGTGTCTGTGGAGACAGGACAAGGGGCAATGGCTGCAAGTTGGAGCACAGGGAGTTCCACACCAATACGTGGAAGAACTTTTTCCCAGTGAGGGTGAGGGAGCCCTGGGACAGGCTGCCCAGGGGGTGTGGAGTCTCCTTCTCTGGAGAGATTCCAGCCCCATCTGGACACCGACCTGTGTGACCTGTCCTAGGGACCCTGCTCTGGCAGGGGGTTGGACCCCATGGGCTCTGGAGGTCCCTTCCAACCCGTACAGCTCTGTGATTCTGGGATTGTAGCTGACCACTTTAAAGAGCCAGTTGATCCCAGCTGAGTGAGAGGCTCTTCCTCCTAATTTCCAATTTTAAATACTGGGAAATTAATCCTCATTGCATCCTGAGCCAGCACAGGTCAGTGACTGAACTAAGACATCTGTGCCCTCTCACACACAAAGAAAACTCATCTGCCAGCATCCCTACTACAGATACAAACCTGTGTGAACTCTCCCCACCTTCCTCCTGTGGGATCTGCTCTGAGCAGGATGCTCTGATGTGGAGTAACGCCTGTGTTGTTCCCTTCACCCTGGGCAAGGTGGTTTGCAGGACTGGTGTGTCCTGCTTGGTTGGGAGGCCAGGTAATCCCCACACTGAAGGCTGCATTTGTTTTCTGGAGCTTCAGTATAATTCTCCATATTCCCAGAAATCTGCTCTCTGATCTCCTCTGCCCTGTTGTCTTTTTCAGGAATAAACCCCCATATCACCTCTACAGCTGATTCTTGCTCTTTATGTTGCTTGTGTGACCCTGAATGCAGGAGAAAAGAGTCTAGCACAGCAGCCAAAATACAAATCAGAGGACAATATCTTCTCCTGCAAAGCAAGTTGATCAGGGGCTGTTGTGGTGGGTATGAAACCCCCCACTAAACAGCTGCAGTAAGAGAGCTGTGGTCTCTGATTACTTTCAAGCTGTCAAAACTCACTTTGGGAGGATGTTCTCCAAGTCTTGTCTATGTCAGACATGTCCTGCCTAGTTCCTGGCCCTGTGCCTGGGGGAGCAGCTCTCCACACATGGGTCTGACCCATCCCTGGGTGCCAGAGTAACCTGTAAGCTGCTCAGAGGGGTTAGTGGAGGTTGAACTTCACCTGAAAATACTCCAGGTTGTGGCCACATATGGTCTTGGCTGTTGCAAAAGGTTACTCAGTCATGTAGGGACATGTCAGCTGATTTCTGGCTGCTCACAGACTTTGAAGCTCTTTCCCCCTGGTTGTGCAAACTGCAGGTCTGGGGTTTCCTCACCACACTGATAAAGTGTGCTCAACCAGCAGAGAGATCTGTCCTTCTCTTCCCTTGCAGGTTGATGGTGCAGCCACCTACCATCAGGAGACTTCTGGAGAGGGGATACAGGAGTAGATAGACCTTGATTTGACCAAGAATGGCAGCTCAGGTTCTGGAACCACAAACATGGCAATGGTGATGGTCAGAGTTCCTGCAGAATGTTGTATTGGGGTGTTGGGGTTTCTCTGACATCTTCACTTCACATGTGCTTACTTGGGTTTATATGTTTGTAAGTGATCTGAAGTCTTGATTTCCTAAATTTGCAAGTTCTAAGTTACTGCTTCTTACTCTGAAGGCTCTTTTTGACTCATTTCCTTGTCTAAAATGTATATTTTATTTGTTTTCTTGGAGTTCCTTATGGAACGATACACAGCTGGGTGTATGAGAGCAACCAGGTGACTTTGCTAGTGGTTTGGTGAAGTGTAAACTTATGCAGACACACATACCCACATGCACACATCCTTTCAAGAGCTACTGGAATTTCAGAGCAGTGTGAGCAGCAGGGCTGGGGCTCCTCTCATCTCTCTCCAGTTGAGAAGTCATCCACTCTCACTTTGCACTCAGTGGAGAAAAACTCCCCACGTTCCAGGGTATGATTCACCTACTCCTTTAGATGTGTATCTTGCAATGAAGTGAATCAACTCTAGGACTTCCTCCATAAAAGGAGGTGAAGAGGTATTTACTTTGTAGAAATCCGTAGTTGGGTGAGATAAATCCCTGCCAGGAAGCATGCTGCAGAGGACAGGCATTAATATATTTTTATTAGAGGTCTATGCTGCCAAGAATAGCAGATTGGGAAAAGGTGTGCAGGGTTAAACCCACCCCCAACCCCTTTTTCTCTGTTTTAAAGGCTTCCTTTGTGCTCCACAGCAGTGCACAAAGATGCCAACCAAAGGGGAGAAGCTGCTGGGACCTTTGAAATCATAAAATCATAGAATGGTCTGGGTTGGAAGGGACCCCAAGGATCACAGAGCTCCAACCCCCTGCCAAAGGCAGGGCCACCAACCTCCAGGCCTGGAGCTACACAAGGTTGCCCAGGGCCCCATCCAACCTGGCCTTGAACACCCCCAGGGATGGGGCACCCACCCCCTCTCTGGGCAGCCTGTTCCAGCCCCTCACCACTCTCTCTGCAAAGAACTTCCCCCTAATATCTCCTCTCCCCCTTCCCTCCTTCAGCTTCACTCCATCCCCCTTGTCCTGCCAGTCTCTGCCCTTTAACAAGCTGATTCCCCTCCTGTTCCTCTGCTCCCTTCAGGGATGGGAAGGCTGCAAGTCCCCAGTGTTCAAACTACTAAGTAGCCACCAGACTTTTAACCAGCAGTGACAAATGGGCAGTAGGAGCTGCTGCTGTGCCCTGGGGCTCCTGCCCAGCTGCTGTGGCTACAGCAAGGCCAAGGCCACGCTCAGCCAGAGAGTGGTGATTCCTTGTCCCATCACAGCCCTGCTCCAGGGAGGTTCAGTCAGTGTCACATAGGTGAGTGCATCAGTTAGGTACCACTCAGTCATCACCTTGCTCAATTAGAGTTTTTCTAGCATCGTTTGTGTTTCAGTTTGTACTGAATTTTGACTTTGCACGAGGCATTCAGACTCTGTGTTGCTGGGCAGTGAGATCAAACAAAGAGAAGCTTGCTGCACAAACTGGTTTTGCACCAGTTCTAACACTGGGATCCATGGGATGTGTATTTCCACCCTTACAGAACAAATGCTGTGAATTTGGAGTTCTTGTGCATTTCCTTATACATCAAAGAAGTGAAACCCTGCTTTTTTAACTATAAAGTTATGCTTGTTGCCTGAACCATGCTTATTTTTTCCCCCTTTCTCTGTGGTGTTAGGCTGCTGCCTGCTTTCCCTTGAGCTTCCATCAAAAGATGCTGTGGGTGAGGGGCCAAATGCACCCCCCACCCCCCAGGTCCTCTTGAGTTTAGGCCACAGATGCAAAACTTCTGCTGGTTTTATTACTGAAGTTTGTTACAAGCACACAGTCCACTAATAAAACTATTTTGGTTTTCTATTGCTAATTCTGACTTGAAAGAGAGAATATGGGCTGGGCTGACAAAACGTTGCGAGTCTCTTTAGCAGGAGGCAGAGATGAGGTAATGCAATTAATGCAAAGAGCAGCAGAAGCTTCTGGTAGGGCTCTTGCCACAGGAAATAATTCTTCCAAGAAAATTCATGGATGCATTATAACCTGGCACGGCAGCACAGGGGTATTTGAGCCAGCAGTGTGCCCTGGGGGCTGAGAGAGACAATGGGATCCTGGGGGCATCAAGAGGAGTGTGGCCAGCAGGTCACAGGAGGGGATCCTCCCCCTCTGCTCTGCCCTGCTCAGGCCCCACCTGGAGTGTTGTGTCCAGTGCTGGGCTCTCTGGGACAGAAAAGCCAGGGATCTCCTGGAGAGAGTCCAGAGGAGGCTATGGAGATGATGAAGGGCCTGGAGCATCTCCCCTGTGAGGAAAGGCTGAGTGAGCTGGGGCTGTTCAGCCTGGAGAGAAGAAGACTAAGGGGGGACCTGATTAATGTTTATCAATATCTGAAGGATGGGATGCAGGGGAAATGGCCAGCCCCTTTTCAGTGTCTGTGGGGACAGGACAAGGGGCAATGGCTGCAAGTTGGAGCACAGGGAGTTCCACAGCAACATGGGGAAGAACTTTCCCCCAGTGAGGGTGAGGGAGCCCTGGGACAGGCTGCCCAGGGGGTGTGGAGTCTCCTTCTCTGGAGAGATTCCAGCCCCGTCTGGACACCGACCTGTGTGACCTGTCCTAGGGACCCTGCTTTGGCAGGGGGTTGGACCTGATGATCTCTGGAGGTCCCTTCCAACCCCTACTGCTCTGTGATTCTGTGATTGGTGGAGTTTCAGTTCACACACACACCCCACTGATATTATTACCTTAAAAGTTTTAAGAGTTTTTCATTGCTGCTCAATATACTGGACCTAGAAGAACCATATTAGAAGGGGATTTTTTTATCCTTAGGTCCTAGCAGATGGAGATAATTTTAGGTAGTGTTTTGCCTCTAAGAAGAAAATAAGAGCTGTTGTTGTCCATCTCAATCCAGGCCTCAAACTCACCCGTCTCAGGATGGAGCCACATTAAACACTGCACTTCAGGATTAATCTAGGTTTTTGTCTAACGAGGATATTTCTTGTGTCACTTGTTGTTTCCTTCTTCCTGGGCAAGTCCCCCCCACCCAAATGCAGCATGAACTATCCTATTTAAACACCACCAAGAATCTGGGGTCAAATTCAACCTCAGAATTGCTCCACTGAAGTGAGTGGGAAATTGTTTATCCATGCACATACTGGGGATATTGAAAGAGCACCCATCCAAAGCAAAGGGCTGGGTGCCCAAGGGAAAGCTTTAAAAATAGCAAACAAACCTGCCAGTTCAGCTGGGGCAAATGAAAAAACCCTTCAGCAGAATGGTAAGACACTCATGCTCACAGGCAGTGCCCTGGCATCCCCCTGCCCCTGTGCCAGCACAGGGCATCCTCCTGAGCAGGGAAACCTGAGAGCAGGATCATACCCAAGCAGTGTGTGAGCAAGTGCCAAAGGTCCATGATGGGGCACGCTGCCTGTAGCCACTGTGTCCTCCTTGGGTTCTGCCACTGGATGGGTGCCCATTGCAGCACCTACAGGGGGATGCTGCCTCAGAGAGGTAGGAAAAGCAGTCAGCTATTGCTTTGCATGGGTTTTCCTCTAAAACACGGGTGATGGCAGCATTTGGGTTAATCCTGGCTGTATCACACCTGTGCAGAGGATGTGCAGCACGCTGGCAGTCTGCTGAGACACGCCAAGGCATGCAAGCTGCAAGTGCAGCATCCACATTCGAGCATCAGCTGGTTGGGATGTGTGGCTTAAAAGCTGGAGCTCACCTGAAAGCCCATCGTGCTCCCTGAGTGTGGTATTCAAACCTGGGGATGTCTTCACTTTGCGCCCTTGAGCAGCTCGGGACTGGGACCACACCTCCCTGGCTTTCCCAACGAGCATCGACATCCCAGATCCCAGAATCACAGAATCACAGGGATTAGAAGGGACCTCCAAAGCCCATGGGGTCCAACCCCCTGCCAAAGCAGGGTCCCTAGGACAGGTCACACAGGTCACCACCCAGACAGGTCTGGAATATCTCCAGAGATGGAGGCTCCACACCCCCTGGGCAGCCTGTCCCAGGGCTCCCTCACCCTCACTGGGGAAAAGTTCTTCCCCATGTTGCTGTGGAACTTCCTATGCTCTGACTTGCAGCCATTGCCCCTTGTCCTGTCCCCACAGACACTGAAAAGGGGCTGGCCATTCCCCCTGCATCCCATCCTTCAGATATTGATAAACATTAATAAGGTCCCCCCTTAGTCTTCCTCTCTCTAGGCTGAACAGCCCCAGTTGCTTCAGCCAAGTTACACCTGTCTGTTAGAATATCCAGTTAAATATATTTCAGGCCAGACCGGTCTCTGCTGCTCATCATTAATGGTTTGGTGTGAGGGGACAGTTGGGCATGTGGTGAGGACAGATGGAGCAAAAAAGTTTGTGCTGTTCCTCAGTTCTCACTTGCACTGGAGCAAACTGGGAGGAAAGGGATGTGTTTCCTTTTACACACAGACCTTCTCCAGGGCGTGTGCTGGGTTTTTTCCCTCTATTGCTTCCTCCACCCCTTGAGGGTTTTATTTATACTTTTGTTAGTTATTAATTTCTTTTGCTTGGTTTCCTGTTTGGTGTTTGGAAGCCCCAACTCACTGCTGGTTGCTGCATGTGGCTGTTACTCGCTGCCTCCTGGGGCCTCAGGCATGATGCTCACCCAGCTTGGATATCAGCAGTGAGGGCATCCTTTGCTGCACGGCATTTAAGGGAAGGCAATGGCATCCTGGCTTGTATCAGACACAGTGTGGCCAGTAGGTCTGGGGAGGGGATTGTGCCCCTGGACTGGGCACTGGGGAGGCTGCACCTCGAGTGCTGGGTCCAGTTCTGGGCTCCTCACCATCAGAAGGACATTGAGGTCCTGGAGCGAGTCCAGAGAAGGGCAACCAGGCTGGGGAAGGGGCTGGAGGGCAAATCCTCTGAGGAGCAGCTGAGGGAGCTGGGGGTGTTGAGCCTGGAGAAGAGGAGGCTGAGGGGAGACCTTCTCCCCACCTCCCCTGCCCTGCCAGGAGGGTGCAGAGAGGTGGGCGATGGTCTCTTCAGCCAGGGGACAGGAGATGGGACAAGGGGCAATGGGCTCAAGCTGTGCCAGGGCAGCATCAGCTCAGATGTAAGGGAAAAGTTCTTCCCTGGCAGAGATGTGGGGCTGTGGCACAGGCTGCCCAGGGAGGGGCTGAGTCACCCCCCTGGGTGTGTTTAAAAAGGGTAGATGAGGTGCTCAGGGATCTGATTTAGCTTAGGATGGGAATGGTTGGAATTGATGATCTTAAAGGTCTTTTCGAACCCTGTGATTCTGTGACTCTGTGAAAAGGAACACTTGCATGGGACAGTCGATAATTTCACAGTCAGGAATGGTTGTGATCACTTGGAAAGCATTGCCAGGGTCAAAATTAAGGAGGAACAGGTTTTAGGCAGCATGACTGACTTTTCATGCCTATGTCTATGGTGCCTTTTGTCTAAAAGGCTGACAAATACTTGCAGACTGTATTCCTGTGGTTCTGCCCAAATGGAGATGGCTCAGGGGCTGGTTTTACAAATAGGCATTTAGGATCTGTGAGATGAGCAATTTCTGATGGGACTTAGGAGCTCTGGTAGGTAGAATTTGAAAGACCTTGTCCAGTAGACATGACGATGGCAATTTGTGCCTGTTTAGTTAAATTTGTGCCTGTTTAGTTCTTCTTGAAAGCAAAGCAGAACTTTTATTTTTGCCCTGCTTTTGAGGGGAGGTGCCTCCTGTGTATACAGTGTAATTCAAAATACATGGTAAAAAAGCTTATTTAATTTTAAAATTAACACTCCTTATGTATAGACACTCATTCTGATAGATGGGGACTTACTCTGTGGTACCTTGTTTCATGTGTGTCCATGTGGTTATTGGAGTGTTTACTGTATATTAGTCTATGTCAGTGGTTTCCCATATTTTTAATTTTTTTTTTTTATTTATTAGTAAATCTTACTAATTTTTACAGTGGGGTGCAGTCATTTGCATAGCAAATTCAAGCTCCCAGGCACTGGGTTTGCTTTTCTTAGTTACAACTCACAAAGCCCTTAGAAGCTGCCTCCAGATCCCCAGGGCTCCCCAGGCATGCTGGAAACAGCCAGCCTAAAATTAATAGGAAGGTTGTACAGAAAAACAGAAGGAAGGGGAAAAAACGTGCTGGATGGTAGCAGAGTCCTGTTCCCTAGTGCAAACAGAGCTGGCAACTGTTTGTCCAGGCTAATAGCCCTGAAGATGCTCCCTCCTGTCCCTGGGTAAGTACAAAACTGGGTTAGGAGAATGGGATGATGCTCAGGTGCTTGGGCAAAAAAATAGGAATAGGGTACAGTGGTGCTCAGAGATGTGGATGTGGTTTACTTCATGGTGCTTGAAGATTTGGATGTGGTTTATTATGTTATTATTGGGGTTGTTCAGCCCGGAGAAGAGAAAGCTTCAGGGGGACCTTATAGCAGCCTTCCAGTCCCTGAGAGGTGCCTATAGGAAAGCTGGGGAAGAACTGTTCCTGAGGGCATGGATGAGGGTTGATGGGTTTAAAGTGGAAAAGGGGAGATTTAGGTTGGATATTAGGAAAATGTTCTTCAATCTGAAGGTGGTAGATTGCTGGCACAGGGTGCCCAGAGAGGTGGTGGAGGCCCCATCCCTGGAGACATTCCAGGTCAGGCTTGATGGGGCTCTGAGCGACCTGCTCTAGTGAAGATGTCCCTGCTCACTGCAGGGGGTGGGACTAGATGGCCTCTGAAGGTCCCTTCCAACCTCACACACTCTATTATTCTATGATTCTATTATTCCAGCCTGGCAGTAAGCATTACTGAAGGGCATCTGGTCTCTAGAGGTACATGTAGGGCTGAAGGGAAAATTCCCAGGTTTCCAGCCCACCCTCTCCCTGGGAAGTGCTGGGAGGCAGGTGGGGAGCTGGCAGGCTGGACACCACCCCCAGGAGGGAAGGTAGAAGAAAGGGGGACAGCCAGATGGAGAAGGCACAGCCCCAGGGCGAGGGTCTGCACCATGGGCAGGAGCTGGAGATGGCTCCAAGGCAGGAAGCACGTCAGCCTGGCTATTATACTCATTAATTCCTGCCATGCCAGAACACACCAAGCTCTCTCCCCGAGCTCTCTTCGCCATGGTGGGATACATGTGCTCTTTTGCATTACTCAGAGTTGGCTGTGATTTCTATTCCCAACATATTGTTTGACAAATGTCAATTCTGAAGAAAAAAAAATAATTTAAATTATTTCTTTGAGACAAAGTTTCAGATTTAACATTGAGCAGATGCTCTGTCTAAAATTAGCATAATGATTCCTCATGCCTGCTACTTACCAGGACATGTGTCTTTAATGGAAGTGTTGGAATAATAATGAAACTTTGCAATGAGGGGTTTTTTTTTTGGGGGGGGGGGGGGGATAATTGAAGAGTCTTCTCCATGCTTTTGAAAGGTTTAATGAGCACAGGGACCTTTTGCATTAAGGAATGCTGTTAATTCCCATTTTGCAGATGTGGGAAAGTGAGATGCAGAGAGCTGCTGCAGTGCCTGAAGTCCAGGACCCAGAGCTGAGCTATAGTGATGTGGGGGGTGGGACAAGGTTCTCAGGGAGCTGAATGGGTACTGCCCTTTGCTGGGCATGAAGCTTCCAATTCCCATTGTGATGGCTGAAAAGGGATGTGGGCTTCTGAGGTCAGGCTATTCAAAACTAACACACCTCAGGATAGGTGCCTGGTGGGATTTCTGAAGGCAGGGGGAGCTCAGGGCTCGTCAGTGGTGCTGACTGAGCCTAAAACTTCTGAAGATCTCATTTCACTTCCAGGGATTTACAGTTCAGGCTGTAAAAGGTTGTTAAATATGCCTGAAATACGTTTGAATCACAGGTTTCTGCTGCTCCAGCCTTTCCCCAAGGGAAGGATGACATGAAAACCACATTCCCCATCCCCTCTTCCATCAGGAGCACAGTTCCTTCTACTGGGGCTTTGGAAATAAAAGACAAAACACACAACAACATTTGCCAGTCCCCAAAGAGTTTCCCCAGCTGGAAAGACTTTGACACAGAAAGGTGAAGGGACTTGTTGAGAGCTGGGTAGTAAATCAGCAGGAGAACTGATAGGAAAATCCCCCATTCCCATGCTGTAGTGAAGGGGGTCTGCAGGAGGAACCTCCTTTCCCACTGGGTTACCCCAACAGGAGCTCTAGCAGTCACATATTATGGGAAAACTGAAAGTTCTGACCCTGCTTTCAGCTTCTGTTAATGCATTTTAGCAGTGGGGAGGAGAGGGGTGAGTTAGGGACCAGCTGGAAGCGTGCAGGCACCGGTGGGTAGGAGCACGGTGCTGGGAGCTCCTGAGCAGCAGCAGGGATGGTGGAAAAACTAATAGAGCTTGGAAAAAAAATAAATAGAAAAGAGGTGGGAAGGGTTTCAAAGAAGCCTTTTCAGGCAGAGAGTAATTTCTGTACATGCTGGGCCATGCTGAGGTGAACAGGGGTGGGGGAAGGATGGGGGAGCAGCGGCGGAGCCGGTCAAGGGGAGGAAGAGCCTGACCTTTAAACTGGGAGTGAATGTGGTTGTTGTAACTGACCGTGACCTGAGGACAGTCCCTGTCCTGACTGAATGCTGCTTTCTAACAAAGGGTTTCCACAGAACTGCCCTGCGTGGCCTGAACGTAACCCCATGTGATCCTGACCCCGCAGTGGGAAGAGGGGCCTCAGGGGAACCTGAGCCTCCCTTGTCCCATTTAAGCAAAACCAAGCTCTTCGGCCTAAGAAAATCCACAGGGCAAACACCTCTGTGCTGGAGGCTCTGGTGGGCTGTTTGGGCCATTCACGGGAAAAACACCCTGACTTTTTTGGGTGTTGGGGCACTGCGATCAACCTCCATAGCTGGGTAGAGGGTGTTTGAGTGTTTGAGGTGATGGGAGGATTAAAGGGTGCTGGCTAAAAATTTTTTTTAAAAAAATCTATAATGCTTTTTTGGGGTGAAAATCTTAAGTGTGCCCATGTTTGGTAGTGTGAGTGCATTTTACAAGCAATCACAGGATCGTAGGGTTGGAAGGGACCTCCAGAGCCCATGGGGTCCAACCCCCTGCCAAAGCAGGGTCCCTAGGACAGGTCACACAGGTTGGTGTCCAGACAGGGCTGGAATCTCTCCAGAGAAGGAGACTCCACACCCCCTGGGCAGCCTGTCCCAGGGCTCCCTCACCCTCACTGGGGAAAAGTTCTTCCCCATGTTGGTGCAGAACTTCCTATGCTCCAACTTGCAGCCATTGCCCCTTGTCCTGTCCCCACAGACACTGAAAAGGGGCTGGCCATTCCCCCTGCATCCCATCCTTCAGATATTGATAAACATTAATCAGGTCCCCCCTTAGTCTTCTTCTCCAGGCTGAACAGCCCCAGCTCCCTCAGCCTTTCCTCACAGGGGAGATGCTCCAGGCCCTTCAGCATCTTCATAAATGGTAGCACCTTGCTACTATTTTCATGAATTCCTGGGGCTGTGTCTTCAGAGTAGAGAGAGCTGATGAGAACTGAGGTGCTGCCGTTCTCACAGGCACACTTGGTGCCCTCACCCTTTCAGACTGGAAGATGATATTTATTCAGATACCACAGCCGGTTCCCAGTTCATCCCCATGTGTGAAAAAAGGAAGGAAGATCCTAGATGTGTCAGGAGGAGATGATCTGTCTGGCTGGCCTAGTAAAACCATAACCTGCTGCTGGACTCGCAGGCGCTTACACAACAGCTGAGATGTAACTGATATGTCCCTACTGTGGCATGAAGTAGATGAGAGTCTTTGGTGGCTCCTTTTGTTTCTGATTTGATTCTGGATGGCCTTTCAGTTCTGTCCACACTCCCACAACCTGAATGTCATTTCTTAATGTATCTATCCAAACACTCAAGTCCATTTTGATGAGGAAAGTGGGTGCCTCAGCACATCCCCCGCTCAGTCCAGATGGTGTTAGCTGGCCTTTGTGTGAGAAACCTGCTTTTATCACTCTTGGTCCATCAGAGCTGGTCCGTGCAGAGCTCCAGATGTGATCTCTGTGGCCAGGAGCAAACTGGATGTGCAGCTGGGCTGTAACCCCTGCCACTGGGATGGAGCAGCTCTGCAACTGCCGCCAGCATGATGGGAAAGTTCATTTGAGGAGGGAACACACCCGATCTCAGTGCTTATCAAGGAGGTTTGGGAGGGTAGAGGCCACTCTGTGTGCACTGGTTGAGAGTCCTTGGGAACCTGTTAGCACATCCAGCATCTGGCTGCATCCATATGATTCCTTAAAGACCCTAAACTGCAACTGCTTACACCACAGTGACTCAGAGAGAGGGGGGAGACTGTGGCAGCGTGGAAGAATAATTAAACAAATAAAACTAGGAAACGTTTTTACATCACACTCTAATTCTCATTTCTGTCTGGGATGAGAGAAGCTGAAATTGGGTGTGAAACTGGGCTGCTGAGGAAATAACATGGTCATAGAAAGTACATGTGTTAGATGGTATTTTCTCGGTTTTAGCACCAAAAAGCATTTTGGGGATGCAGTTTACATGCAGTTTGCTCTGTGGCCAGTTGGAGATGGGCCAGGCTGGTGTTTCAAGAGCTTGTTTCCAATCATTAATTCTCCTGAAAAGCAATGTGCTGTTTTCTGAGTGAAATGACAACTCTTGATGTTCACCCCAAAAAGCACATCCTGCTAAATATCACATTTGGCTGCCAGGGTAATTCTTTACATCCCAGAGCTCTCCCATCATTCTAATTTCATCGTTAGGTGACTTACTTTTTGCTTAACCTTGACTTTATTAAAGCCTGGAGTCAGATAGGATCACAGCTTTGGTAATAGTGGGGGTTTTGGGGCTGTGCAGGGTTTTTTGGTCTTTTTAACTCGTGATTTATTTTTAATTAAAAACCATTTTTTTGTGGCAACCTGCATTGGGAAAGGAGGGCTCAGACATGCAGCTTTGCTAGGGTGGCCCTGCCAGCTGTGGGGTACAGCTGCTTTCACCACAGAGCGTTTTACCAGCTCCACCACCTAGCACCAATACAAACTTATCAAACATACTCATGATGAGCTGGGAAAATAAGTAATTTTGGCAAGAGTTATCATCCTTTTTTTTTGCCAGCAAAACCCTCTATCTACAGCAGCACTTCTAAGGGCTTCACAACAAGCAGGAAACATTTTGCTGAACACACACACGTATTTTAAAGTCAATCAGAGCCTGGGGTGCCAGGCTGCTCTTCTGCTTCCTTCTAAAAGTCCCCAGCCTGCTCCTTCCCTGCTGAGGACACGGGGTTATCCCGCTCGGTGCCCTGAGCTCATCCGGCTGCCCGGAGCGAGGATGCCCCTAGGGAGCCAGGGCAGAGCCCCGGAGCCCTTCTGCCACCTCTCCGTGGAGCAGGGACACGCTCTGCGGCTCTTCCCTGATCCCTGTGCCTTGCCTGCAGCCGTAAGAAGAGCGCTTTGTCTCCCCCTTCTAGAGCCCGGGCTTTCGGTTTGTTATGGGGATAACTTCAGAAAGAAAGGGGGGAAAAGGGGTGGGGGGAGAATAAAGGGGAAAAGAATGTAAAAAAAAAGAAAAAAAAGGAAAAAAAAGAGGAAAAAAAAGGAAAAAAAAGGAAAATAAAGGAAAATAAAGGAAAATAAAGGAAAATAAAGGAAAATAAAGGAAAATAAAGGAAAATAAAGGAAAAAAGAAAAAAAGGAAAAAAGGAAAAAAGGAAAAGAAAGGAAAATAAAGGGAAAAAGGAAAAAAGGAAAAAAGGAAAAAAGAAAAAAGGAAAAAAGGAAAAAGAAAAAAAGGAAAAAAGGAAAAAAGTACAAAAGGAAAAAAAGGAAAAAAGGAAAAAAGGAAAAAAAGGAAAAAAACGGGGGAGGGAAGGAAGGAAAAAAGGAAAAAAAAAGGGGATGGAAAAAAGGGGCAAAGAAAAAAAGAGAAAAAAAGAAAAAAGAAAAAAAGAGAAAAAAAAAAAAGAAGCGATAAATAAATACTCCCCCCCCCCACCAAACGGTGTGCGTTTTGGGGACACATCAGTCGGTGTGAGGGGGTCGCAGGGTCCCCGGTGGCGGTGCTGAGCTGGGGGGCAGCTCCGCGGACCGTGCTCCGCTCCGCGCCCGCCCTCGGCTGCCGCCGTGTCCGGTGAGGTCGGAGTTTCCCCGCGCTGGAAAGCCCGGCGGGAGTGAGCAGCCCCCCCGCCCCAGCCCGGCCCTGCCGCCGCGGGGGGATGCTGACGGGTCCCCTCCGGCACGGCACGCCCCCCCGAGTAAGTGTCCCCCCTCCCGCTCCCGAATTGCTGCCCGGGGGGAGGGCCGCCGGCGGGCTGCTCTGGGCTCCGGCCGCTCGCTCGGCTGGGGGGGCGGAGCGGAGCGGGCTCCCCCCGCCATGCGCCCGCAGGGGGAGGCTGCCGCGGGCAGCGCCGGTGGGGGAGCGCCTGGATCGGGGCGGGGGGAGGTGGTAGGAGGAGGAGGATGTGGGGGAGGAAGGCGGCGAGGGAGGGATGGAGAGGGGAGGGAGGCGGCGGGGCGGGCGAGCAGCGGGAGCGTCGTGCCGGCAGCGCGCTCCCTCCGCCGGGCCGGGGGTCCCTCCTTGCCCCACGCCCCCTACCCCAACGCTGGGGCAGCCGGGCTGCCCCCCCGCCCTCCGACGGCACCGGCTCCTGCAGGCAAGAAGCCGCTTTTGTGATGGAAAGCGCTGGCGTGTGCGGGGCGGGGGACGACCATCTCCGACCCGCTCCTGTGGTCCAGCCCGGAGGAGTTTCGGTCCTCACGGCTCCTGCGTGGGCAGCCGGGACCGGGCAGCGGGCGGCCTCGGCAGCGCCTTCTGCAACACCCGGAGCCCGCCGGGGGCTGAAGGATTCCCTTGTCTGTGCCGAAAGCCACAGCAGCTGCTTGACAACAGGAAACAATGTGTAGTGAATGGAAAAAGGGGGTGGCGCTGCCTGAACAACTTCCCTTTACATCACTGCCCAAATAAGGAGCTTTAAACTAACCTTTTCTATTGCAGCCCGGCAGAAGATCCCCCTGGAGTCCCAGGGTCCCTACCTCTCACCGGGCAGAGTCATGGGAGAGCCGCGGCTGCAGTGCGGGGGGCATGTGCAGGTAACAAATCTGATCGCTTCACTCCAGGCGCTCGCTGCCGGGTGTGTGTGTGTGTGTGTGTGGGTGTGTGTGTCCACTTCAAAATATACTTAGAAAAAAATTATTATTATTATTTTAATATTGTTTTCTTGATGGAGCCGTGGCTGGTGCTGTGAGGGAAGAGCAGCCGATGAGACGTAATTAAGAGCGCTTGTAACACACGGGCATGTCTCGCTGGTGAGGTCACTGCAGTGAGTAACCAGGAGTTACTGGGTGTCGTGCTACTGTACACTGTAAACACCGAGGGGTTGTTTCTCTTGATCCACCGCCAGACAAGCCCGGGTGCTGCACTGGCACAGGCATCCACTACAGCTCCGGGCTTAATTGGTGGACACCTCTAATTGAGGTCTTGCAAGCTGCGGACTTTCGCTGGCTGCACCATGTGGCAGGGGTGAGCTGTCTGTCTGTCTGTCTGTCTGTCTGGGACGGATTTCCTCCTTATCACTTGTACAGGAAAGCAAGTGGGGAGCGGAGGGGTTGTTCTTGGGGGACACGTGATGCGAGCGAGAAGCTGTGCGAGTAAAATCCCTGCGTGAGCTCCTTGCAAATCGACTTTCCCAAGCCAGAGCCTGAATTATCTGCTGGGCTTCTGCAGGCAGGTGAGGACATTGAGCCTGCTGGGTGCAGGGAAGGAAGGCCAGTACCTGGGGCTGACCCTTTGGGGGGGTTTTATCCCTTTTAATTGTTTCTTGCTGCTGATTAGCACCTGCACAACACCCTAAAAACTGAGGCAACTGTAAAAACGCATTAAGCCTGACTAAATGAGTGCTAACGATTTAAGCTTCTTGATCCTCTTCAATGGAAATTAATAACACTTTTGATGCGCCCAGAGGTGTGATGAGAGATGCAGACACAGGCTGAGCTGCTCTATGCAAATGTGAGGATTGTTATTCCGGAAAAAGGCGCTGTGCATTATTTGATATTTTTATTTTCCTCCCCCCCTCCTTTTGCTAATTGGCTGATGGTCCAGAAAGCACCCAGCACTTCTACCCAGTTTCACTTTGGCCACTGGAAATGGCAGGGGCAGCTGACACGGTGATTTATGGTGTGAGCAACACAATCCAAACCCCGCTCCACTGCGAGAGGATAACCTGTAGCTTACAGGCTCTGAGTTTCCCTGGTGTTGAAAGATTATTAGTGTCAGTATGCAGGGCCAGCTTTAACCTTCCAGATGTCCTAAAAGCCTTGTAACTCCCATCACTCTTACTTTATTTGGCTTCAGCCCGGGAAGCTGTTTGTGTTTATTGGGACCTGTCGTGTTTTTGTTGCAGTCTCAGTGCTTCAGGACCTTTTAATTCTGATTCTTGTAGGAAAACCTTCACAATGCGGTCAGCATGTGGTTTCCCAGTGGGATTTGGGGTGTGGGTGTAAGAGGCTCCAAAGCCCATTCCTCCTTCCCCTTCTCAGCAGAAGGGTCTAACTGAAGGAGTCCTGAAAATGCCATTTCTTTAATCCTTAGAGAAGCATCCTTTAGTGGGGGATGCAGAGATACGGGTGTAGGACATGGTGGGGGTTGTCCTGACTTGCTTCTGAGAAGAAAAGCCTTCTGCCTCCGAGGTTTGCTATTGGGCTGTGTGTCTGGTGAAGGAGTCACTGCAGTCCTTCTTAAGGAAAGGAAAAACAGAACCTGTGGAGGACTCATGTAGACTGGGCATCAAAGAAAAAAAACTTGCAGAAGTTACTAGTTGATTAATTAATGAATGTGTTACCGCCAAACTGCTCGCAGCAGGTCTGGCCTCCGTGTCCTCTGGGCCACGTTTAGCAGGCTCAGCCCTGAGAAATGCCTTTGAGGAGCCCTTTGCTCTCCCAGGGAGACTTGAGAAGGAAGGGGACTCGCTGCCACTGACCATTTTCATCCACGCTGAGCAACTGTAATTCTCTGTGTTGGACACAATCCATCTTGGACACATTTGTGTGTCCCACTGCTGCTTCTCTGTTGCTTTTAGCATCTTAACAAGGGACCCTCACACGATTTCTCTCCCCCTCCTTTCCTCCTTGGGGGGCTGCTGAGGTGCACGTGTGGCAGAAAAAGCAGCGGCAGGACCGCAGGCTCTGCTTCTTTGGTTTTCCCATCTGAGTAAAAGCACGTTCTCGCAGCCTGGGCGGAGGAGAGAGGAGATGGGGAGGATGAGCAAACTCAGAAATGTTTGGAGTTTGCTCTTGAAAAATATACGGCGAGCCATCAACAGAACAGCACAGTGTTCAGCTTGCGTGGTCTGCAGCGCCTGTGAGCGTGATCGGATGTGGGGGAACGCCGATGGGGATCCGGTGGGGTGAGTCCCTGGAGAAAAGGGGTTTGAAAATAATATTTATTCTGAAGTTAACAACAAAAGAGCTGTTGAGAAACCTTCCCCGAGCTGCGGGGATAAGGCATCGCTGACATGGGTGGTTTAGCAGTAATCGGAGAGAAGCCGGGAAGTGTATCCCAGCTGGGGAAATCATCGTGGCCGTCCTGTTGATTGGGTGGCAGGTCATTAATGAGGGGCTCCTGGGAACTCCCATGCTGTACGTCACTGGCAAAGTCCCATAGCCATGATGGGTAGCTCCTTCTGCCTTAGGAAAGCTGGCTTTCCTCCGGCTTCCTCCGTCTCCCCTCATCGCTGAGGTTCTGCTGACTGTGCTCGGAGGAGCTCTGCCGTCGCAGCTCCTGGCCACATTTGGCTGCACATGTTGCATGCAAAGTGTTTCAGCAGACTCGCCGTTCCTGAAGTGCTTTAAAGCACTTGGTTTCTTGGCAAAGGTTCAAACTTTAGGGAAAAAGAAAAAAAAAAACCCAAATCCCAAGCCCCTCTGGAAAGGAAAGCAATGTATTTAAAATATACATTCAACACCATTGTCTCTGACTTTAAAAAGGCTGCTTGTTAGGGGATCTTTACAGCTCTGCTGGGATCTGCAGTCAGGAGGGCCAGTTGGGATGCAGGGAAATACTTATTCTGTTTTCCATTCTGCCCATTACACTTGCTGAATTCTTCCCACCTTTCCCCTGTTAATCCTGGCTGATTTCTGCCCGGTGCTCCCTCTCCTGGGCTCTGCTGAGACCACCTTGCAAGAGGACAGTTGTGATTAGTGCTCCTGCTGAGCCACGACTTGTATTCAAGAAAATGGGCTTTCCCAGGCCGGCTTTGCAGAGTCAGCTGGGATCTCAGTCTCTATAATCTGAATGGAGATTTTTATTCTGCCCAGCTCTAATTACACTCCTGCATATAAGGTGAACCTTTTAATGAGCATCAAAAGACACATTGTGTGTCGGGGAGGGCTGTGCTAAAGGGACTTGGGAATTATTCGGTCATTCAGAAAACATTTGGTGAAAGTAAATGAGTGATAAATCTTCCTTAGCCTCTGAGATGCCTCGTTTTCTTTGCAAAGCTCTGAACAAAGCTCAGCCCCTCTGTAGGAAATCCAGGTTGTGAGGGGGCTCCTGTATCTTTGCTTTTCATTTACTGCCCACCCCTCTGTGCTGTCTGAGGAGGTGAACAGGGGTGCACCAGAGTACGGTGAGGAAATCAGCCATGCAGGGCTGAATCAGATGAGGACAGATGCTCCTGAGTGTTTGCTGCGTGGAAATCTTCTGAGAAGCCTTTTCCCTAAGAAGAACAGAAACTAACCCAGTCAAATACACCGAGGTGGTATTTTTGTACACACCCCACACCCCCCCTTGTTTTTCTTTTTTTGGGTTGCATGGAAATTTCAGTTAGGGGGGCACTTTCCTTCTGGGAACTGCTCAGCGACTTTTCAGCAGGGATAATGAAGAGGGAAACGTGAGTGAGATCAGGTTTTCCAACCTTCCCCAAACGGGCTTGCTCTAAGCAAGGGCCATTGGTTCCTTACTGCCTCAGAGCAGAATCATCTCATATAGGAGCAAGCAGGGGGGTCACCCCCAGTACAAACTCAGGATCTTGAGTGCTGTGGGATATAAAACAACCTTTTTTTGTGCAAATCAGGTTTTTGGTTTCAGCAGCTCCTCAGTCTCCAAGACCTCATGACTTATCTAGCCCTTCCCTTGTTCCTTCCTCAGACTTTGGAGGGTCACCTACTCATTAAACTGCTATTCAGGCTTTGCAGCCCTGGGAGGCTTTGGGGTTTAGGTTATTGTGCTCTGCTTCTCCATTAGGCCTACAGATTCCAGGCAGGAAGGCAAGGTGTATAAAAATTTGGCTAGATCCAGCAGAATTCAGACATTGGATTTGGGTTTCTCTGCTAATGTTGCTCTCAGATGCATCGAGACTTGGAGGGGTTTGCTGAGCCCTCATTTGGTGGTGCAGTTTAGAGGGGAAACCTCAGGAGAATCCAATAAAATTGAGCCTGGCCCTTTTCCCAGCAAACCTGGTTTTAAGCATAGTAGTTTCCTGAAGTCTTTACTGCCACGCTGCTACATCCAGATTGAAATCCAACTTCTGCATTGCTTCCATGGTCTCTCCTAAAAGAGAGCTGAAAAGGCATGAGACAGACACAGCCATTAACTCTGTAACCACCTACTGCCAATTTTCCTAGGAATTACTAGTGGATTTAAGTCTCAGACTGGCCTTTTTCATCTGTGGGGGTATGATTATTCTCCTGACAGCCCCATCTATCAATAGCATGAGCTGTGAGCCAGTGGGGAGGAAGGGACTCAGGGAGTCTGGCGTGAGAAGCCTGTGTTCCCAACTCAGGTCATGGTCTTGGGGTAAAAGGCCCATGTGCCTGGCCACATGGCCCCCAAAAGCCATATAGTAAATAAAGTTGTGGGTTGAATGCTTTAGAGGTCTGCTGGAAGTGATGGAGAGCTGTCTCTGGAAGTGATGAATCACAGAATCACAGGGGTTGGAAGGGACCTCCAGAGATCATCGGGTCCAACCCCCTGCCAAAGCAGGGTCCCTAGGACAGGTCACACAGGTCGGTGTCCAGATGAGTCTTGAATCTCTCCAGAGAAGGAGACTCCACCACCTCCCTGGGCAGCCTATTCCAGTGCTCTGTCACCCTCACTGGGGAAAGGTTCTTCCCCATGTTGGTGTGGAACTTCCTATGCTCTAACTTGCAGCCATTGTCCCTTGTCCTGTCCCCACAGACACTGAAAAGGGGCTGGCCATTTCCCCCTGCATCCCATCCTTCAGATATTGATAAACATTAATCAGGTCCCCCCTTAGTCTTCTTCTCTCCAGGCTGAACAGCCCCAGCTTACTCAGCCTTTCCTCACAGGGGAGATGCTCCAGGCCCTTCATCATCTCCGTAGCCTCCTCTGGACTCTCTCCAGGAGATCCCTGTCTTTTTTATCCCAGGGAGCCCAGAACTGGGTACAACACTCCAGGTGGGGCCTGAGCAGGGCAGAGTAGAGGGGGAGGATCACTTCCTTAGACCTTAGACACCTCCTTATGAAGGGCTGTCTCCAGTCCTTTCATTTGGTGAAGGAGTGATTGTGATTTGGGTTGTGGGCTTCACAAAACGGGTTGTGAAACCCCAAGAGCTTCTAGGAGTTTACACAGAGGAACCCCCCAGGATCTTTGGCCAGTTCCTCCTGCCCCAAGCTGCTGGGAGATGCCCAGGGAAAGGTGTGGGATAGAGAAGGTGTACCCAATCCCTGCATTTCAGGGGGGGCAGAGAGGACCCCAAGGGATGCAGTGAGTGACCTGGGGCCAAGGCTGCGGGTTTATCACTAACGGGAATGTGTTTCAGACTTTTCCATGAGGCATCGCTGACTCTTTAAATAGCTGCCCACGGGTTTCCTGTGTTCCCTCCTGCCCTTTATTCTGTTTTTTTAGGTTTGTTCCCTTCTGGGGAGATTTACTAACATAAACTAAAGCTATAGAAAAACTGAAGATGGAGCTAAAGTGAACTGGATAGAAATGAAAAATGGAAAAAAAAAAAGTTTCATAAAATTCACATGTTTCAGAAAGTGCTGGGATGGCCAGCTACATGGAGTAGCTGCTCACAGCAGTTACTCTTTGTACACATGACAGCAACTAAGGGATTTACTCAGGTTTGAGGCCACCTGGGAACCCAGAGCGGCTGCAGTGCTGGCTGCCCTGTGACTGGGTGCTGACCCATAATTTGCAGTTCCCACCCTATTGCCACAGGGGTGTAAAGCTGATAACCCCCCCTGTTTGGCCACACCGGGGTGTATCAGCTGCAGAGGAGGAAGTTAAGAGCGGGCGGGAGGGAGGATGGAGAGGTGATGCCTGGTCTTTCAGATGATGCGCCCAGGAGGATGTGGGGTGTTTCTGGGGTGGCTTTCCACAGAGTAGCTGTTCACAGCAGTTACACATGACAACAGCTAAGGGATTTACTCAGGTTTGAGGCATCTTAGCTGGAGTGCTGGTCTGAACTGGGAGGTTTCTGTTGTGAGGGATATCAGGGCTGGTAGGGACCAACCAAAGTGTTCTCATGTGTATTTGAACCCACCCAAAAGGTGTGTGGTCTTTGCACATTTTAAAGAGGGAAGTGAAGTCCTGGTCGTGTTTAGAGGAAAAATGGCTTCAGCTTGGAGATGCAGAGTGCTTGACTTTGGAACAAAACAGTGCAGTGGAAGGTCAGGCAAGAACCAAGAGCAGAAATAGAGCATCTACAGAAGAATGTGAAGCTTTTCTGAGTTGGAAGGGAAGTGGAGCTGGGTGTTTAATTACGTCCCACAAACTTGCCCATAGTGCTCAGGTATTTCCTTCATGACTTTCTCAGGCTAAAATTAACAAAACCCGAAGAGAAACCACTCTTCCCCACTGTTTCACCACTCTGTTTACGTGAGAAATTTGGCTGGGACACAACAGTGTGACCACTGTAGTCTGGAATAAGTGTCCGTTTCTTCTGGAAGTGAGGATCTCTGCTGGAAGTTATCCTGCAAGAATTCAGAAGTGTTTCAGGCCAATATCCTTCTGTGGAAAAGTGCATGCCTCAGTTCCCACTTCTGTAAAATGGGGTTAAAAATATTCTCCCTCCCTCCCAGGAGCATTGCCACACTCCCTCCACAGCGGTTTGTCAAACACCACAGAGTTTTTTCCACCAGCGTGAAAAATGCTAAATAAAAGTAAATTGATGCTATTTTAAATAATATTCTAAGTGCTTCATGCTACAGCGAATCACTACAAATAACTAGGAAAATACATTATGGTGAAGATTCACGGCTGAGGTTCCTGGGCATTCCAGCTTTTCAGCACTGATGGTCCAGCAGCTGCTCAAAAAACCTGCTGAAACAGGTAAAATGAATCCCAGAACCTCCTCAGATCTTCCTCACGCTGCACGAGTAGCGCTGCCAGCAGCACGGGCTGGATCTTCACATCTGATAGCATCCTCCAGTAATGACTCACTGTCTAATGAGTTTACTGCTGTGGTTTGGATCATTACTAAGTTAATCCTTTTTAAGTCGAGGAGCATTTATTAAAACTGAAGCCTCTGCTGCTTTTGCAGACTTGCTCTGAGTGACACCCTTTGCATTCAGGAACAGTTTACTGAGGAAAGCTAAAACCATTACCACCACCATAATTTTTTTCATAACCCTAAGGCAGCGTTGTGCTGTTTTTCTGGAAGAACAAAAATGAAAAGAAGGAAAAAGCCTGCAGTGTTGGTTTTATGATGCATTATGCAGGTTTTAGGTCTTTAAAGAAGTTAAGGGAAAGTCCCAGATGAGGTGATGGTTGCTGTACAGTCTCCATGGAATATATCTGCTTTCTGATTCCACTTGTAATTCATTGCCATAGCCATGGTCTGCTGCCTTCGTGTTTTGATCTGTCATCCACCTGTGGGGATTCGCTGCAAAGTTAGGAAATACTTTGTGTTTAGATTTGCATTCATCAGAATTATTCAGAAGATGGGAGATACTATGCCAAAATGTGAAACCAGCAGTTAAGTTTTGGGGTTTTTTTTTTTTTTAAGTAAACAGATGTAAAGACTCAAGTGAAATGTGTGAAGATAACAGAAATCCTCAAATCTCATTTCTTTGGAGCTGGAACGAACATTCACTGGCAGTCAGCGGTGTGTCTGGCCTGGCCTGGGAGGCTCCTGGATGTGTCAGTCGTGTCAAGCACAAAACCTGCTTAAAAAGCATAAAAGAAAAATCTAAGCTGGACATCACTTTTAGTTTATGGGGTTTTTTTATCATTTTGAACTCATCTTTGCCAACTTACATGGCAGTGATACCTTCCTAAGAGAGCAGGAGGTTGATTGTGTCCATTAATAATTCCCCACATGAATCAAGGTCATGAACCTGGTCCTTTTTTACAGAAATGAGTGTATTGAATTCCTCCTGGGGGCAAAACAAGGCTCCTGGCCAGTGAGGACTCTGAAGGGACATGGGAACAGAGAAATGAGAAGATGCTCGTGAGGGTTGTGGGGAAGGGGCAGGAACTGGGGTGCTGCTGGAGTGAAAAAAGTTTAGGTTATATAAAAAAGAAGTTGTTTTGGTGTCTTTTTCTTGAGAGCAATACACCAGTAAAGAGTTTGAAGCTGGTGAGGACACTTGTTGCAGACAATCACTTTGAAAAGGTGCTTGCTGAGAGCTCGCTCTCCATTTTAGTGAAGAAATGAGGAAAGTCAGTGAAGTTGGTCCATATCCTCAGCGGCTCTGCCCGCGTCCTCCGTCTGCCCACAGCCTGGAGCAGGGCAGAGCAGCTCAGCAGCACCCTGAAAATACACCCAGAGCTTCACCCAAATGGAAACTGCAGCTTTGCATGCCTTAGACCTCAAATCACTGAATGAATGGAGCTCTGAGGGGGCTGGTTTAGAGAAGCTCTGAGGCTTGGTAGTTTTCTTTCCTGCTTTTGCAGCAGGTCTGTGTCAGAACTGAACTCGCCTTTCACAAGGGGCAGCACAGTGTCCTCAGAGGGTGTTTTGTCCCACCTTGCTAGGGAAAATAGTTTGAATATTGCACCTGGGGAGCTGAGGTTGGAGTATGTCATAGAATCATAGGATCATAGAATGGTCTGAGTTGGAAGGGACCCCAAGGATCACAGAGCTCCAACCCCCCTGCCACAGGCAGGGCCACCAACCTCAGGCCTGGAGCTACACAAGGTTGCCCAGGGCCCCATCCAACCTGGCCTTGAACACCCCCAGGGATGGGGCACCCACCACCTCTCTGGGCAGCCTGTTCCAGCCCCTCACCACTCTCTCTGTAAAAAACTTCCCCCTAATGTCTAATCTAACCCTTCCCTCCTTCAGCTTCACTCCATCCCCATTGTCCTGTCATTGTCTATCCTTTGAAAAAGTTGATTCCCCTCCTGCTTATAAGCTCCCTTCAGGCACTGGAAGGCTGCAATGAGGTCCCCCCACAGCCTTCTCTTCTCCAGGCTGAACCAGCCCAGCTCCTTCAGCCTCTCTCCATAGGGGAGCTGCTCCAGCCCTCTGAGCATCTCCATGGCTCCTCTGACCCCTCTCCAACAGTTCGACATCCTTCTTGTATTGGGGGCCCCAGCTCTGGACACAGGATTCGAGCTGGGGTCATGGATGAGATCTCTCTCCAAGGTGTGCTGCCGCATGCCTGGTGCAGAGGGTACCTCTCCTTGCGCTGAGACACTTATTAAAACGTGGTGTTTTGACTCGATTTCCATCTCCCTTGGGATCTGGACTGGTGCTTGGGGAGGATTCCTCACAGAGCCAATGAGCCCGTTTGTGCTCGATGGGTGTGTGCACGTGTGAGCGCTGAGGCAGGGGATGTTTTCCATCTCACAGAGTTATTTCTGGCACCGCTGCTTTTTCTGTAGTCACGGTGGAAACTGTTCTGCTTGGGGGCTCATCAGGGAAAGGCCGTAAGTTCTTCTAGGAAGAAATACATTAAGCAAGTGGTTGTGATGCTGGTTTCAGAAGGGCTGGCTTTAATTGGGAGCAGCATTTTCAGGAGCTTTTTACTGGCTGTTGCTGGTGGAGTTGAGAAAGAGCTGGAGTGACGTGGAAAAGGAGAGCACCCTGATTTCTGGGGAAGGGGAGGTTTGGTGTTTGGACCCTGGTCCTGTGTTGTGTGATGGTGGTTCAGGAGAAAAAGCAAAAGAAGGCAGGTTTTCTTTTGAAAAGGTAAAACATTCGAAGATAGATGGGATCTGTTGTCAGAGTAGTGATGGTCTGGGCCCCATCTCAGAGAAACAGGAGAAGTTACAGGTTCAGGGGAATTACTGTGAGAGGGATTTTTAGATACGTGTGATGTCCCACTGTACTGTGACCACAGAGAGAAGACTGTTGAGGCCCCACCACGTGGGTGAGGCTGGATTCGGGACGCTGACGTGCCGTGCTACAGAGATGCAGGAGCGTCTCCTGTGTGCAGTGGCATGGCAGGGAGGGCTGTGGGTTGGAGAGCCCCTCGACCTGCCTCCAGCTGAGAGCCTGCTCTTGGGGTGTCACCCCAGCTCTGCTTGCACAGGAGTTTCCGTGCTGCATGCTGGTGTGTGGTGAAGCACGCCCGACGTGTGTGCAGGGCTTGAGGGGGGAAGCATCCTGTAGGTAAGTGCAGGAGGGGATGGCATGGAGCAGGGCACGTGCTTCCCACACCATACAGCCTGTGGACCCAGGGCGGTTGTCCTCCCGTGTCCAAAGGCAGTGGGGAGGACATGCACCTGCCAGCTCACTGTCAAAGCTGGGCAGTCTGCTCTTACTATGATGTGTGAGGCAGTGACCGAGTCATATGCATGGGTTGCATGTGTAGCGTGGTACTGCTCACAGGCCAGGTGACATTTCTGCCTGGGGACAGCAGCATCAGTCAGAAATCAGAGGAACTTCCAGAGAACTTTTAACTCTTGTTTCGTAGGTGCAGCACAAAGCAGAGAGGTTCAGAGCAGGAGGCTGCAAAGTGCTGGTGCTTTGTGTGAACATTGGCTATTAACCATCAATAAACTGCAGTTTGAGCTGTTAAATATCCCCAATTCCTCCTTGGATGTAGAAATAAACCAAATATTTATTGTCTGTGCATCACGTGCTGGGGGTGTATTTACCTGCAGGGGATTGGACATGATGATCTCTTGAGGTCCCTCGCAACCCCTGTGATCCTGTGATCCGGTGATTCTGTGATTCTATGATTATTCCTGGTCAAGTGGCTGATCTGACCCAGTCTAGAGACTGGACTGTGCCATTGCCACTGGTCTGAGCACAGGGACCTGACCCTGATGGCATCAGATCGCCTCGCTCAGCTGCATGAGTGGAGGATGCAACACAGCAACCGTGGGATGAACCTCTGCTGTTCTGGGAACTCATTGTCATTAACCACTTATTAATAGTCAGAATAACACAGTCACATACTGGAAATTGCAGGTATGGGCAAAACTGGCTGCATGGTCCCCACTTGAGGGATCTTGTCATTGAAGGTAAAACTCAGACGAGGAAGATGGGGAAGAGGAAGGGTGATGGAGGCAAGGTGGGTTTGCTGGCTTTTGTGTGGTGCTCAGGATTTTATTTGTGGTACTTGAGTGCTCTTTTTCATGGGCATTTGTGGAGAGGCTGACACCGGAAAAAGGAAAGGAGGTTTTGCCTGTGCTATGCATATTTGATGCTTTGTGATAGGGCACTTTAATAATTACCTTAATAAGTTACTCAAACTCGCCTCTCACTTTATTTTGGGACCCCTGGAGGCATTCTGTTTGCTTAACACTCTTAAAGGCTTTACAGTGCTCAGCAAGTGATTTATTGCTATTGATTTATATGGCACCCAGGACAAGCTTCATGGCAGCAGCGGGCAGGAATGATGGTTCTTCCAGGACCATTTCACCCACCATTGAAACAGAGACTCCTCTTCTCAACAGGAGAGTGGAGAGCGAGATGGACAGATTGGTACAATTTGATGACCTCAGCGATTAATTATTTATTGGGCTTTTAATTTTGCATCCATCACTCTAGCTCTGTCTCCCCTGACTTCCCAGAGCAGTTGTGAGGGGAGGTGAGGGAGCACAGACACTTTTGAGGGGGGAGGTTTGCAGCTTTGTTAGCAGCAGCTCTGCTGTGCCTGTATTAACCCCTGAGACTCCAGGGAAGAGCTTAGAGCTACTTTGCCCCTGGATATTTCAGATCTTCACAAACCCTTTGATGTAAGCCTGAAGAGCTGTATTTTTGGCAGTACTGGGGGCTGTAGGGCAGATGATGGTGTTAACCCATCCTGGCCCTGCTCAAAGCCTTTGTCCTCCAGGTGAGGACAGGGAGGGGTTGCCATTTCCTTTCTTAGCATCCCGTATCACTTGCAGCTCGGCATGAAAACTTTGCTTTCTTTGGTTCTCATGCTTCAGGGCTTCCAGTGATGGCAGCAGGTGTCTGGTTGGCAGATTTTCTAATGCAGAAGGAGCTGAGGATGTTTTGCCTTGGTTTTTTTGGCTCTTCCCCCACCAAGGACCAAGGTTGGTCTCAACTGGTAGAAGGAGACTGAGGTTTAGGATAATCTGGTGCCATCAAGCATCAGCTTTTGTGGATGTGGCTGTTCCCTTCCTTGGCTGTGTTGCTTTGCTGGTGGATTCAGAATCACTGGATCTGTGATCCAGGAGGTATCTGATGTAGTACCTGTGGGATCTTCTTCTTCCTTTACAGCTGAGGGCACTTATGGGACCTCTGCACACCCCATCATTGCTTGAGTGTAAGCCCCAGAGCTGCTGGGTCTTCTACCCTCGTGCTTGTAGTTACTGGCCTTTATAGAAGCCAGCAGAAAAAGATGCAGGACAGGATAGAAGCTGGTCTGGTGCTTCCCTCCAGCCCCCCCCATGAAACCATGTGAGGTCTGGGCATGGTGGAGTGCACGGAGCAGCAACCTGGGACCAAGCGCACCCAGTCTCTTTGCTTCACCCACAGAAAGCACTTGGTCCTTCTAGCTCCCTGATGCCTCCCACTGTTATATCAGGAGCTAGACTGGTCATTCATCACTTTTGGGCAAAGCACAAATCATTTAGGAGTCTCTATTAGATGGACAGATCCTCCCACCAGGCTGAGAGTGCTCCTGAAGGGTCTGTGGTGTGGGAAATGAAACTGCAAATTAAGGGACTTTCTGTAGTACAATTCCTTTGCTCCCAGGCTGGACAAGTGAACTGAGTCTGGTTCTTCCATCCTCTGCTCCCAAAGGGATCCTGCATCACCCCTGATAAGCTCAAGCAGAAAAGGATGCTCCATGTGCCAGACTGGTCCTGGGTGGTTCAGATCAGGCATCAGTGCTGGGAACAGCATGACAGGGCCCTGGCAGAAGGATAAAGTGTCAGACAACCAAACCTCTTTTCCCCTTTCACTGCTACGGTGTTTTATTGAGGAACTGGGCTTCTTTGCTTCCAAAGATCCACTTTTCAGTCCGTTCTGTTTGGTGCTGTGGAGAGAGCTGATGGGAATCGCCACAATAAAATTTTAATTAAATGCCAGGTGATAATTTGCAGTGAGTAAATGGTGGTACCTGCAGTATGCTGTTGACATCTGCTCACGGACCCAGAGGGCCATTAGTGACTTTGAGAACCAGGAGAAAAACACAGGTCCACTTACCTTGTTTTTTATTCTCTCAGTCCAGGGCAGAGAGAGACCTATTATGTTTAATATTTTATAGCAGTGCATTGTTGCCATCCTTCCTGTGAGTCATTTTTCCACAAGAAGCCTATGCTGGCCGTGTTATTTAACCCCTTTAGAGGCTTTAAAGGTGGATTGTAAATCTTCTGTGGAAATGGTCTTTTCTGTGCTGTGTTCGTGCCGCTGTGATGCTGCACGGTGCCAGGAAGCAAAAGCTGCTTCGGTATTCAGCCATCTGCACCCTCTGGGGAAGGCCAGCAGCACACCAGAGACTGGCACAGACATCCATCCCCAAATCTCTTGGAGGCTCAGGCATGGGTTTGAAGCTCTGACCCAGGCTGTACTCCTCTTGCATGGTGTTGTTTTCTCCCACGTCTGAGTCTGCTGGAGCCCAAAGCGGAGATGAGGAGAAGGAAAGTCTGCATCCTCTAATCAGCGTTTTCAAGCCGGTAGCGTGAGGCTGTTTGGCCAACCCTTGAGATGTTTCAAGTGATAAGATGATTCTCAGTGGAGGGATCTCCTGATGGTCATTCAGCTCTTCCCTTTCCCTCTTTTGCCCCATCCCATGAAGATGTATCTGCCCATGCAGGTACCTGTGGACTCTTCCTTTTCACATTCGTGCAGACAGTTGTGTCCCAGCCTACAACACCTCCAGTGGCTTTGCTAAATGATATCTCAAGGTCATTCCAGGTTTTAGCTTAAGAAAATGACTCACAGATTGGTTTTGAACACTCCCTGGGCTTTCTCTACGTTTCTGACCAAAGAACCTGGACCTGGGCACAATGATATCTTGTTTTACTGATTTTCAGCAGACCTCCTTCTACACAGCCTCATGGGTTGGAGGACAAAAATACACACGAGTTTCATTTAAATAACTGTAGTGGAAACTTTCTATGGAAAGAAGATACCCCAAAAAGCCCCTGAAAGAACAAAGTAATTGCCTTACAGAATGACTTCCTTTTGCTGCATTGTTTTCCGTTTGCATCAGCCGTTTGTCTCCTTTGGGCTGTGCACTTGTGGTTCTTTGGTGTGTCATCCAGCAAAAGTACAGAACAATTTCTGCACACAGAAGAGAATTGCTACCTTTTTTTTCTTTCTCATAAGGCAAGAAAAGACAAACCAGCCCCAGCTGTGCTCTGTACAGATTCACAGGATCACAGACCTGTAGCGGTTGGAAGGGACCTCAAGAGATCATTGAGTCCAACCCCCTGCCAAAGCAGGGTCCCTAGGACAGGTCACACAGGTTGGCATCCAGACAGGGCTGGAATCTCTCCAGAGAAGGAGACTCCACACCCCTCTGGGCAACCTGTCCCAGGGCTCCCTCACCCTCACTGGGGAAAAGTTCTTCCCCATGTTGGTGTGGAACTCCCTGTGCTCCAACTTGCAGCCACTGCCCCTTGTCCTGTCCCCACAGACACTGAAAAGGGGCTGGCCATTTCCCCCTGCATCCCATCCTTCAGATATTGATAAAAATTAATTGGGTCTGTGACGTGTGTGGAATTTAAAAATGATAAGACTTGGATGGTCTGACCAAGGTTACACTTTTGTGTGGTCCCTGAGATGAGAAAGCTGAATAAAGTGAGTGGTGGCATAGAAATCACTGATGTGTGGGAGCTCCTAGACCTGTGAGATGAAACTACTGTGGTCTTTGACCACGTGCAACACTGAGATGTGCTTCTGCTGACCCCACTGTGGCAGGTAGAGCTCATCTTGTCATAGGGGGGGTTTGATCAGGCTTCTAAAGCCTTACAAACCCCCAAGAGGTTCTGGTTTCTGCTTTGGACCTCAGCATGACAGCACAGACTTGTTAACTTGCTGGTGATAGGGTGGGAAGGGTGGTGTGAGCTTTCTTGTTGCTCGCCCTTGGGAGGAGCCTGGATATTCGTATTTTGGAGGTTGTGAAGTGAAATTTTTCATTTAGCACTGCTGGGAAGATTAAACAAAATTTTCTAGCTTAATGAGTCAGTAGTACATATGTTTGGCCATCTTCTTTCTCACTGAAGTAACTGCCTGCGTGATGCTCTCTGCTCAGAGATGGAGGCCAAGAGATGGAGGCAAAGAGATTCTGTTTTCCTTTTTTACACTCATTTCTATAAACTGTTGACATCCTAAAGTTAAGGTTCATGAGCTGCTGGTTCAATCTCAGTTGATAGTGTTACTCCACTTCCTTTAGGGCAGCAGAGTGCTTTTACTCTGCACAAGTGTCAAAAAGTTGAAGTGCCCAATACATCCCAAACCAGTGACTCCCTTTGCTTGTCTTTTCATCATTAATGACTTCTAAAGCCCAAGGTCACGCTTTTTAATACCTTGAAAAGCATCTAAAATACCATATTGAAGTAAAAGAAACCCAACAAGCACCAGAAAAGTGCCACATGAATGATTTTTCTGTTGTTCTTGATATGGCTGTGGGAAGATGAATGATGAGCTGTAGACGCTGCCGTAGACACTATGTCATGCTCGACAGCAGATTTCTTTTGAGAACATTGTGTTTGTAATGTGTATACAAAAATTGGGAAGGGAGGAGGGCTGCAGATCTCCTGAGGGTCTTCAAGTCAAGACTTCAGCTGCACTCTCAGGGCTGGAGCAGCTGTTTCATGGAGAGGTGGGAGCTGCCTGAGGAGACACGTCCTGTCCATCCTTCAGCGAGGTGACTGCTGTGGTTGCATCCCACCCTTTTGTATGACCTTTTTGCTGAAGGCCTTTGTTTGAACTGGCAGTAGCCTGCTGACTAAATGCCCAGAGGATGAGAAAGAGAAGAGCTTCTGTTCTCCTCGGTCTTACAAAAAGCTGCCTGGAAGTTCAGAGATCAAGTGACAGTGAATGACCTATGGAGAATATGGAGCATGATAAGGTCAGAGTTTATACTTGGAGGACTAGACAGGAAAGTGGGAGCGGGGCCTTTCACCAGGGAGTGCAGGGACAGGACAAGGGGTGATGGCTTCAAGCTGGAAGGGGGCAGGGTTGGGTTAGATGTTAGGAAGGAATTCTTCACTCTGAGGGTGGTGAGACCCTGGCACAGGGTGCCCAGAGAGGCTGTGGAAGCCCCATCCCTGGAGGGGTTCAAGGCCAACTTAGATAAGGCTTTGGGCAACCTGGTCTAGTTAAGGTGTCCCTGCCCATGGCAGGGGGTTGAACTAGATGGGCTTTGAGATCCCTTCCAACCCAAAGCATTCTGTGATTCTATGGTTCTGTGACTATCTAGAGAAATTTCCTTCTCAGTCACTAATGGCTGATTTCAGAGCCTCACAGACTGCTGGACTTCTTTTTCCTTTTACTACTTGTTTATGGCTTCTCATACCTTGTGCTGAAAGTGCATCTCATTCACCTCAGACCACAGCTTCAGGCCTCTTGCTTTCTGCCTGGGAATGTGAAAATAACCCATGATGGTGGGTTTAGCATGGAAAACGAAGAACCAGCTTGGGGTGATTTTCTGGGTTTCCCCAAAGCCAGTGATTTGTGCAAAGCAGCAGCCTGGTTTCACCTGAAAGCACCAGGCAAAGGGAATTAGCCAAACCTGGAAGTGTGGTCAGCCTGTAATGACATGGGCTTTAGCTTAATTCCCTAGAAGATGACAAGAAAGTCCTTGTTAGGCATGATGTTAATCTTGACTTTAATTAATCCTGATTCATTGTTATAAGAGTATGAGGCCAGGCAGGAAATGAGCAAAAAGTATTACTGAGAGAAAAAAATAATCTCTGATTTCACACTTCAGGGTGTGTGTGTGTGGGGGGGGAAGTTTTGAAGATGCTGCATCCTTGCTGCAGGACAATATATTAACTTTTTGGGGTTTGGCTCATAAAGTACTCTTTTCCCTCACCCTCAGAAGCATTGGATGTAATTAAGCTCAGAGGCAATGGCCCTTTCCAGCTCCTTCCTGTCAGCAGGGTGAAATAGCACAAAAATGGTGGTTATTTTTTTTCTTCTTAGTGGGTGAAAAGCTCCTCCACAGTTCCTCAGTGCTGCATTACCTTCTGAGAACCACAGCTCTGCTACTACTTGTTCTCAGCTACTCAGTCAAGACCCTGGATGCTTTTGGTTGCTCATTTAGTTGGCAGCATCTTGTGCCCTGCAATCTGCTTGGGATGCAGCACTGGGGCTGGGGGGAGCGGGATGAAATCACAGAATCATAGGGGTTGGAACGGCCCTCCAGAGCTCATCGGGTCCAACCCCCTGCCAAAGCAGGGTCCCTAGGACAGGTCACACAGGTCGGTGTCCAGACGGGGCTGGAATCTCTCCAGAGAAGGAGACTCCACACCGCCTGGGCAGCCTGTCCCAGGGCTCCCTCACCCTCACTGGGGAAAAGTTCTTCCCCATGTTGCTGTGGAACTTCCTATGCTCCAACTTGCAGCCATTGCCCCTTGTCCTGTCCCCACAGACACTGAGAAGGGGCTGGCCATGTCCCCCTGCATCCCATCCTTCAGATATTGATAAACATTAATCAGGTCCCCCCTTAGTCTTCTTCTCTCCAGGCTGAACAGTCCCAGCTCACTCAGCCTTTCCTCACAGGGGAGATGCTCCAGGCCCTTCATCACCTCTGTAGCCTCCTCTGGACTCTCTCCAGGAGATCCCTGTCTTTTTTATCCCAGGGAGCCCAGCACTGGACACAACACTCCAGGTGGGGCCTGAGCAGGGCAGGGTAGCTCTGCAGAAACCCACTGTGTGCTCAGAAAGTAGAGGGAAACGGTCTGGTATTGCCTTGATCAGTCACTGCAAAAGAGACTTGCCAGGCATCTCCAAGGTAGACTAGTTCTGTGGTTACAAAGTTGCTTTCAACCTGAAATTGAGGGATTTTTTTCATGCAAATGATTTTTAAAGCTTTTATATGACCTCAGTGAGCTGCCTGGGGTATCAGGTAGTGGCAGTGTTTCCAGGAATGCTCAGGGAAAGGTCACAGGACCTCCAGCCCTCCTCTGGCTTAGTGAGGACTGCTTGGTTGGGATATGAATTTTTCACTGCCTGCACAGAGAAAGCATGCAGCCTTCACTTGTTACAGAGGGTGGTAACAGCTACATCATCTCAATAGCCTGGACTGCTGCCTTTACCCCATCACCACCCCTTCCTTGTTTTATTCTTTGCTTTTTAGTCTTGATAGTCTTTGTTCAAAACCCAGATGGGGCAGATGCCCCCCCAGTGAAGACTGCTGTAGCTTATCAGTAGAAGTCTGCCTGCTGTTTCGTAGGGTGCTCCCAAACTAAATTGGGGTAAAGGCTGGACCTTCAGCTTGTCAAAGGCAGTGCAGGAGGAAATCTGTTTAGATGCATCAGCAAGGCAACAAGGCCAGCATTTATTCCCATTGGCATTTCAGCTGCTCTTTGTCATTAGAGATGCCCTGGAAAAGCCTTGGTGATAGAGGAGTGATGCAGTAGTGATACTCTGCTAAAGCCAGGGCTGTTTTGCCTAGCATCACTCTGTACTTCTGAAATGCTCTCTTTATTATTTTTTTTAATAAAAAATTCACTTTTAACATGAAAATCCACTTCTGTTAAAAGCATCTACCATGCTTTTTCTGGAGCTGGGTTTTCCTGGTGGCAGCGAGGGCTGGATGGTGCTGGGGCAGCAGTGGCTGCAGTTGAGCCCCTTTGGTTTCTTGAAGTCACCTGTGAAGGTCTCTGCACAATGGGACACCTGCCTGTTTGCTGGGCATACTGAGGGAAGGTTGTGTGGCTTCACAGTGAGCTGGGACCACACTGTCTCCCAGCCACTTGAAGGATGCTGTGAGACCCTTTGCCAGCCCAGGTGAGATGCCCTGCTGCAGCCTGTGCTGTGGCTGTCAGCAACCTGCCAGGTTGGGAGATTGGCTCATTCGAAATCTATTTTGACACTCAAGGAAAATGGCTAAAAATATTTTCTTTCACTCATCAGCCATCAAACTCCTGCCCTCCAGTCCCATCGTTATTCCATGCAGGTTCCTTCTAATGAGGAATTAGCACTCTGAGCATTTATGTTGCAGCATTTCACCTGCAAACAAATATTTTGCATGCCATGGGGGGAGGAAGATTTGTTCCAAAATAAAACTGTTTTCATATCCCATGATGTATTTTTATACCCTATTACAAACAGGTGATTTGCAAATGTTTGAGTGAGACCTCTAGTTGAATGCATGTGATGGAAGGAGAAGGGGTTCTGAGGGTACACCACTGGCCAACGCTCTTCTGCGAACGTGGCAGATCTGTGTGACAGTGGCATGGGACTTAGTCCTTTCAGGTCCCTCTTTCTTCTCCTTGACATTGACATTATGACACTTCCTTCCCTTCCCTTGTCTGCAGAGACAGACAGCAGTTGGGGAAGACAACCTGTGAGGATCACATGGCAGATAGGGCCATGGCCTCAACTGTCATTATGTAGTTAATTAGTAATAGTTGGGTTATGTAGGTTTGGCTGGTCAGACATTGTGTTGCTTCCTAAGGGGTTTTTTTTACCCCTTGGTACAAAGAAAATTAATACTTCAAGGTAAACCCAGTTTGTCCAAGCCCCTTCCTGATGGACTGTGCATTAACTTTTCTGATCCAAGTGTTGGAGGGACACCAGCTGTCCTTCAATTTCTGCCTCGGTCCTTTTTCCACTTAGGAAAGTTCTCCTGGTGTCTAACTTGTGTTCCTTGGTGCAGATTAAGACTGTGACATCTTGTGCTACTCTTGACAAGGCAAGAAGTAGTTTATTATTCCATTCTGTTGTGACTCTGTATTTGAGGACCATTATGATGGTCATCTTCACTCTTTAGTCCAGATTACTGTTATCTTATCTCATTTCTTCCAGCCTGTGCTTTCTCAGCCTCTGATCATCCTTGCTGTCTGCACTGGGTCTTCTTCTACAATTTTACTGAAATGCAGTATTTGTTATCAGGCCTTTAGGAGTACCACACAACCCAACAGTTCCCTTTGAGTACCTGGCAAATACTGCCCTTCTCTCCATATGGCACTGTGATGATATAAGGAAGAATTTTGTTATGGTGAGGGTGGTGAGACACTGGAGCAGGCTGAACAGATGTAGATGTCCCATCCCTGGAAATATTCAAGGTCAGGTTGGATGGGGCTCTGGGCAACTTGTACTGGTTGAAGATGTTTCTGCTCACTGCAGACTAGATGGACTTTAAAGGTCCCTTCCAGCCCAAACCCTTCTGTGACTCTTATCACAGCTTATCACTGCTTACAATTACGTGACAGGAGGGTGCAGAGAGGTGGGCCATGGTCTCTTCAGCCAGGGGACGGGAGGTGGGACAAGGGGCAATGGGCTCAAGCTGTGCCAGGGCAGGGGCAGAGCAGATGTGAGGGAAAAGTTCTTCCCTGGCAGAGTTGTGGGGCTGTGGCACAGGCTGCCCAGGGAGGGGCTGAGTCACCCCCTGGATGTGTTTAAAAAAGGGGAGATGAGGTGCTCAGGGATCTGGTTTAGCTTAGGATGGGAATGGTTGGACTTGATGATCTTAAAGGGCTTTTCCAACCTTGTGATTCTGTGATTCTATGTTGGATTTTCTTACAGCAACATGACAGTGTTCTGCTCCTGTTCAGTTTGTTATCCACAGTAATCCTGAAATCTTCTTCCAAAAGAAACCCCCAAACCCCTTGTGAGTTGGTATTTATTTCCTTTGTGACCATGGCATTGAAAATTCCTGTCTTGGCACTGTTCACCCATCATTCCTGAATTGTCTTTTTCTTTTTCTCTTTTTTTTTTTCCAGACCATTTCTACAATTTATCAAGATCATTTTGAATCCTAATCCTGGCCTCTGAAGTACTTGCAGCCCGTCCCAGCCTGGTATCGGCAGCAATTTTAGTAAGCAATCCTATGTTCCATCATTCAAATGAATTATAAACATACTGAATTGTGCTAGAGCTGAGACACCTTGGACACCCACCCGATACGTGCTTCCCCTTGGCAGTGTGCACTGTGGCAGCATCTCACAATGCTGCATTCACCTTGCAAAAGGTCTGAAAGGCAGTGCACCTCCCAGAGACCATGAGAGTGTGGCCAGCAGGTCACAGGAGGGGATCCTCCCCCTCTGCTCTGCCCTGGTCAGGCCCCCCTGGAGTGTTGTGTCCAGTGCTGGGCTCCCTGGGATAAAAAAGACAGGGATCTCCTGGAGAGAGTCCAGAGGAGGCTACGGAGATGCTGAAGGGCCTGGAGCATCTCCCCTGTGAGGAAAGGCTGAGTGAGCTGGGGCTGTTCAGCCTGGAGAGAAGAAGACTAAGGGGGGACCTGATTAATGTTTATCAATATCTGAAGGATGGGATGCAGGGGGAAATGGCCAGCCCCTTTTCAGTGTCTGTGGGGACAGGACAAGGGGCAATGGCTGCAAGTTGGAGCATAGGAAGTTCCACAGCAACATGGGGAAGAACTTTTCCCCAGTGAGGGTGAGGGAGCCCTGGGACAGGCTGCCCAGGGGGTGTGGAGTCTCCTTCTCTGGAGAGATTCCAGCCCCGTCTGGACACCGACCTGTGTGACCTGTCCTAGGGACCCTGCTTTGGCAGGGGGTTGGACCCCATGGGCTCTGGAGGTCCCTTCCAACCCCTATGATTCTGTGATTTGTCTCCCAAAGCAAGAGATTTCATCAGCCCTTTGAAGTTTTGCAATGTGAAATACGTTTATTTACCATACTGGTCCCTGAACAAGACCAGTTATGTGTGGAGTTGGGAAGAGCAGCACTGATGCTTGCTTAGAAAAGTAGCAATCTGGCATTTCCCTGTGCATATCTTAGTTTTCTTTTTTCCTTCCTCCTCAGTGGAGACCCCACCTTCCATTTGCTCCTTGTAGCTGCCCTTTTGCTCAGCAAATACTTGTTTATTAAGGAGTGTCTTGGGCTGAGACCCAGAGGGAAGGAAAATAAATGCAGGGAGGAGGTGATGGGGATGTGTTGGACTTGCTGGGAGGGGGCCAGCAGGTCTGTCTCCAAGTAGATGGCCCATGTCCTTTGCTTGGAGTTCTTCCCTTTAGTTCAGACTCTGCTTTTCTCTATCAGTGGACTATCCCAGAGGGTCTTTTTGGTGGAGATGGGGAAGGGTGTAGTATTCCAGGCTTTAGGAATTTACGTGGGGTCTGATAAATGATGTTTTATAGACCAAGCTTATATTTATCATGCAAAGGGGCAGAGCTAGGTGATGCCCATGGAGACCAAAAGTATTAGTGGGCAGCCACTGGTTTATCTCCCTGCAACTGTTGGTGTTTAACAAAGAAGAAATGAAAATAAAACCAATGGATGGACCTGAAGGTAACTGGTTGCAAGTAAACTCTGAGGAGAACTAGTTTCTTGTTTCTCTCTGGGGAGAAGCATAAAGCTGGGTTTTGTTGTTAGCTGGATAAAGCTGGGTTTTGTTGGCAGTGGTATAAAGCTGGGGTTTGTTGTTCGCTGGGTCTAAATGTATATGTTTGTCAGAACAGCTCTTGATATCAAACCTTGTCCCCTCTGTGGTGTCTGTGCCTGGAAATTGAAGATTAAACGGGAAAAATGATTTCTACTTGCTTTTCACCTCAGTTTGCAGAGTTGGGATAGTGAATTAAGATTTTGTAGGGTCGGAATGATTGTTCTGATGTTGTAAAGAGGGAAACTGAGGCATGGGAAGGCAATATTGTGTTAGGCTCATAGACTCAGCCTGGATGGGAAACGCTGATTTCTAGTCCCCTCCTCTGTAGCCTGTGTGTCTTTCCCAAACTATTTGAGAAGAAATTAAGTTCTGTGTACAGAGACTTTGCAATTTGACAAATTCAAGGACTCTAGTGAGACATAAAGCTGATTTATTCTGGGGGGTGGGGGGGGTGGGGAGGAGGAGAGCCTTAAATATCACTGTAGAGAGTACAGAATGTGAATGAGGTTGCATTTGTACATTGCCTTTCACTGAGTGGATGACATCTCTCACAACCCTAATGGAATAACATTTGGATGTGCTAGCTGGTATGGTGGTGTTAAAAGCGGGTACACAAAGGGAATTCTTTTTGGAGAGAGGAAAAAAGGCTTGTGGTACCAGGAAATGATTCTTATCACTGCAAATCCTAACCAGATTAATTGGGATTAATTTATCTGTCTGGCTTTTATTAGGGGAAATAAAAGCAACATGTCTAAAGAATTCTGTTGAAAACCTTTATGAGTTTTAGTAATAATTTTGACTTGTTCCACTTGCTGCAATGTATAAATCTCTGGCTGCTCGTGCTTTTAGGGAGAATTACATTACACCCAGCATTTAGAACCCTCCATTACTGCTCCATCTCCTCTTACACCTTTTGTTGTCACTAAATCGCTCTCCTGCCACATTTCCCATATTGCCCATCTGTAGGAGTCCCAGCTATCCCCGTGCCAATGGCTTCAAACAGGTTTCTTCTCTTCTTGAAGCTTTTTGCTTGAGAGCAGGACCAAATGTCCCCTCTGGCAGCAGTCTAGTTCAGCCTCTGATCTTGTATGGCCAAACCCTCAGTCTGTGGAGCATCCTTACCCCATCCCACACGTGGTTTTTTTCCCTCCTGTAGTTTTCCACTTGTCTGTCTCCCCAGAAGCCATATCTTCTCTCACATGCACATGCCACTGACTTATCCCATCACTTTTTTTCCTGCTTCTTTCTCTTACTGTTTTCTGTTTCTGAAAAGCTGTTCAGATTTTTCACAAAACAAAGCTGTGTGGCATTGCATATGTGCCTGCCCATATGTGTCCATGTATAGAGAAGGTTGCAGAACAGTATCTGTCAAATGAGGGAATTTTCCATCAGATTCAGCTCTCTCTTCTCATGTCATATTTATTCACCGCTTAAAAGTGAGGTTCCTTGGAAAGCTTCAGTAGAAATATTAGAGAGCTTAAGATTTCTGGCCTGAAAGACAAGATTTTTCCTGTGAAAGTAGTGATGTGGATACTCTACGTCTTCATCAGTTAATTGGGAAGGTTTGGTGTCATGGGGCTACAAGCAGCAGCCACAGGCAGCAGCAGAGGTTTCTCTGCAGAGCCTCTTCCTATCATTCCCAAATCTCATATGGCCACTGGTTTCCACTCATTTTAATCCATCCATTCTTGTCTCACTTGGTTTCACTGTGCTGTGAACCTCTGGTGGGTTTGGGGTGTATCCTTTGGGTTGGACCTTGGATTCAGCAGTGTCCTCACTGAGGGGTTTTCCCATGTGCTTTCATGAAAGGGCAGAGAGCCAAGGGAGGTGCTGAGAGGACACAGCGTGGCCTGGGGAGAAGTACTCACTCTTGGCTGAGATTTTTATTACCAGCAGTGGGGGTTGGTGGACACCCATGGCTGGGATGCCCTCTTAGGTCCTTGTGTCAGGATCAGCTGGAGCCTGTTTTGGGGAAGGACACCTACAGCATTGGTGCTGGGTGTGTGTCTGCAGGGATGTGTGTTGCTACTAAGGGCTCTTTCCCTTTCCTTTTCCATGACTTACTGGTGCAGAAGCATGTTCTGGAGGTGGCAAGTCAGGATATGTCCTCAAGTCTTTGCACCAAGATTGGGTTTCACAGCTGCAATGGTGTTTCAAATCAAGAGTCCACATTGCATCAGGGTCTGTTTCAGACCCGGGGTTGGCCATCAGAACTAACCCCCTTCCCCAAAGTTTCATACAGCTTTCTCTTTTCACTTTTTAATGGGTGTCCTGGTTCTGGCCAGGCCAGGGTTAACCTCCCCAGTCAGCCAACACAGGTGAGCTGAGTCAGCCCACGTTTGCTGAGTCAGCCCAGGTGAGCTGAGTTAGCCTGGGCTGTTTTCCACACCCCCTGACACCACTTCCCCATAAAAGCAGCTGGTTGGGGAAGGGTGGGGGCTGTTTTTTGCCTCTAGGACAGTTGGAGTGCAGCCAGGATGTCTGGTCGGTCAGTTCTTACCATCAGGCAGCCCTCTGCAATCATCAGGTCAATAAGGTACTCTGTGTTAGCACTGGGTGTGAGTGTAACTGGCCATTATTGTTCTGTATTCACTTGGATAGTTGGCAGTAAACTGTCCTTATCCCAACCCATGGAGACTCTGCCTGTTTCTCCTCTGGGAGTGAGCGAGCAGCTTGGTGGGTATTTGGCCTCTAGCCAGGGCCAAACCACCACAGTGGGAAACACACCATTATGTCCAAAATCTCCCTTATCTCATCCCTTTACATTCTTCTCTTTGCTCACTGGCATTTCTCTAGGGAGGTGATTGTCCCTCTCTGCTCTGCCCTCCTGAGGCCCCAGCTGGAGTCCTGTGTCCAGAGCTGGGGCCCCAACACAAGAAAGATGGGGGACTGTTGGAGAGGGGTCAGAGGAGTCATGGAGATGATCAGAGGGCTGGAGCAGCTCCCCTGCGGAGAGAGGCTGAGGGAGCTGGGCTGGTTCAGCCTGGAGAAGAGAAGGCTGTGAGGGGACCTCATTGCAGCCTTCCAGTGCCTGAAGGGAGCAGAGGAACAGGAGGGGAATCAGCTTGTTAAAGGGCAGAGACTGGCAGGACAAGGATGGATGCCCCGTCCCTGGGGGTGTTCAAGGCCAGGTTGGATGGGGCGCTGGGCAACTTTGTGTAGCTCCAGGCCTGGAGGTTGGTGGCCCTGCCTGTGGCAAGGGGGCTGGAGTTCTGTGATCTTTGGGGTCCCTTCCAACCCATGCCTTTCTATGATTCAATTTCATTACATTGGCAGTGAAATGTTAAGAACAATTTTGGACTTCCTCCTCTCCTTTTTTTTTTTGGTCGGTGTTTTCTCTCAGCTTGGTGTTGTGCAGAACTCCTGGTACGGGGTGTGAAGTGCCTCTCCACACAGGAGTGTGTATCACTGCTCTTATGTCATCCTGTCCCAAAATAGAGGTGGCGTGTTCAATGAGGTAGCACACACACACACACGTGCTATTTTAAGTTATTTCTAAAAATCCCACAAAAATTGGTGTTGTGGCAATAATGTTTTATATGTTAATTGGGGCTGTTTTCGTAAGATGATTCATAGAAAGGAGCTTTACTAGTTTTACATGGGGTGAAACCATGTAGGAGAGCTGTTGATCATACCCCTTTAAAAGGGTAGAAAATGGCAGGACAAGGGGGATGGATTAAAGCTGAAGGAGGGAAAGTTTAAATTAGCTATTAGGGGGAAGCTCTTTCCAGAGAGAGTGGTGAGGGGCTGGAACAGGCTGCCCAGAGAGGGGGTGGGTGCCCCATCCCTGGGGGTGTTCAAGGCCAGGTTGGATGGGGCCCTGGGCAACCTTGTGTAGCTCCAGGCCTGGAGGTTGGTGGCCCTGCCTGTGGCAGGGGGTTGGAGCTCTCTGATCCTTGGGGTCCCTTCCAACCCATGCCATTCTATGATTCTCTGTGGCTGTGAGTACCTTTCTGATTAGGTCTACTGTTGCCAGCTTTTCCCCTAAGGCTGAAGTGTCACAATGAGCACTGGACAAACTCTTTCTCTTGGAGATGCCTGGCATGTCCATGTTCTGTGTGTGGACAGTTTTCCAGACTGCTTTGGAGAGTTAGTGGCATTGTCACACTGAATGGGAAATGATGGCTTTCGTGAGGAAAGAGATGGTTCCTGTGGGAAACAGGGTAGAGATTAACCTTGTTGGATGTGCTGAGAGCTGCAGGGAAGAAGTACAAGAGGTGGAAATACTGGGTGAGGTGGAGGTGGGCATTGGAGAAATATCTAGAGAGCAGAAGATGACTCTGCCTTCCCACACTGTCACCAAACATCTCAACATCTTGGTGGGAGCTGCTTCCTTTCTGTGGCTCATGAAACAGTTTCATTCCTTTTAATGTTAAGAATGTCTTTGCTGAGCTACTTCATGGCCTCCCCTGGCCCAGCCAAGTATGTGAGCAGCTCATAAAAAAACCCCTTTTGACCTCTTGTCCACCGCTAAGATGTGTCATCTCCTGGGGTTACTGCACACGTAGAGATGACTTAGGGTTGAGTGTGAAGTAAGGAGAAAGGACTGTAAGAATTGAAGGAGCAGAAATTGCTCAAGTCCCCTGAGCAGACTAGTCAAATGACTGTCAGTAACAGTGGCATTTGTGTGTCTGTGAGTATGACAGCATCTCAGGGTTGTTGTCTTGAAGTCAAGTGAGTTTAAAAGGCCAAATACCTTGAGAACTGTGATGATAGAATCAGAGAATGGTTTGGGTTGGAAGGGGCCTTTAAACTCTATCTAGTCCACCCCCCTGCAGTGAGCAAGAATCTTCAACCAGGTTTCTCAAAGCCCCAGCCAACCAGATCTTGAATGTTTCCAGGGATGGGGCATCTCTGTGCAACCTCTTTCAGTGTCTCACCATCCCCACTGTAAGAAATTCTTCCTTATATCTAATTTAAATTTACCCTCTTTTAGTTTAAAACCATTGCCCTCTGTCCTATCACAGCAGGCCTTTACTAAAAAGTTTGTGTCCATAAGTCCCTTTTAAGTATCTAAAGGTCACAATAAGGTCTCCATGGGGCATCTCCTGGCTGAATAACTCCAGCTCTCTCAGCCTTTCCTCATAGGATCTCCAGTCTATCAGCTTTGGGACAGCAATGCTGAACAAGTAATTGCCATCGTGAAGGCAACGCCATCCTTTGCTCTTCCTGCAGATCTGGAGTAGAGCAGCAGCAGGCTCAGCTGTCCTGGTCTGTGTCAACAGCTCTCATAGGCAGGAGGAGGCCATGGGTTTGGCTACTCTGAACCTAAACTTTGGGGAACAGAAGAGAAACTGCTGGTTTTTGCAGGGTGTTCCCATGTGCACACACACTGTTGGTCTGGGATCATGGATGGTGTAAGCTTGCCATTACTCCACCCAGAAAACCTTTTCTTATGCTGCCAGTGATGTGTCCAATGCTAATGTGACATCTCTTCAGGTTTCCTGCTAGAAGCCAGGTTGTACTCTTGCCACAACTGTCAAATGTGTCCTGTCCTTTTGCTGCTGCACCTTGGCAAAGGGAAACCCAAGGTGAAGAAGGCCTGGTTGCACCTGAGATGTGTTTCAGGGTGATGTTGTACCAAGCTTGGTGTGCACAAGAGAAGAGCCTGTCTCACAGAAATTGCAAAGGTGACTTTTCTCCTCCTCCTGACCTCTCCTGTGGCACAGATATGTTATACAAAGTTAATACTCTCCACAGAGGAGAGTTACTAGGTAGCGTGACAGCTTTACTGGTGTCTTTGGGTATCAAAGTGTCTTGGCCATATGGAGATGTACAGGTCCAACTACTAAACAGTGGGAAAGCAGATCACATGGATGGATGGATGGATGATGATGTACATAAATCCATGGTCTGATCCAGGACTCACAGAATCACAGAATGATGGGGTGATGACCTCTGAAGATCATCTAATCTAGTCCAGCCCCCTGCCAGAGCAGGATTACCTCAAGCAGGCTGTCCAGGTGGAGTTTGAATGTCTCCAGAGATGGAGACTCCACAACCTCTCTGAGCAACCTGTCCCAGGGCTCTGCCACTCTCACAGGAATGAAGTTCCCCCTCATGGTTAGGTGGGACTTCCTCTATTCCAGTTTGTGCCCATGGCCTCTTGTCCTGTCCCTGGGCACCACTGGACAAAGACTGACCACATCCTTCTGACCCCCACCCCTCAAGTATTTATTGGCACTGATAAGATCCCACCTCAAACTCTCTGAGGTCAAAACCCTCTTGGTGTCAGAGGACTGGATACTAGTCTAATCTTCCACCTCTTCTCTTCCTCATGGAAGTATGCCAGTCAGAGCTTGACAGCACCCTCCAGACCTCTTCTATCTTAAAGCTTTCTGTGGTGGCATTAACCTGCAGCTTGTTCTGGTGAAGTAGATAGTAGATAGTGATCCTCTTGCCCTCCTGGCAGAAGTGATGAGGCTCTGCTACATAATTCAAGGGAAAGATTGCTGCATGGGAAGTGGAAGGAAAATATTACTTGCTTAAGAGTGTGGTTCTATAGAATGGAAAAAGAGAAGCTTATCATGATAAAAGGAGGCAAAATAGGGATGTCTGGGCTCAGGTCTGATACTGGCTTGTCATGCAACACTTCTCCTGGATCCTGTGTTTCAGCTGTAATAGAGGAATCGTGTTTCTGGCTTTGTGAGGCTGCTAGCATTTGTTGGTGTTGGACCTGGGATAGAACACACTGCTTAATAAATTCATTTAGTTTTGCATTGGCAATACAGATAGAAGGAGAGGGGCAAAATAGGGCTAATTCTGATCCTGTTTACTGGGCATCTCAGGAATGGCTGCCCCAAAGACAGCAGCCACCTCAGTGCAAAAACAGGTAAAGAAAATCAGAGTTGTTATCAAGGCAAAAGCGTGTGAGGCAGGACCTTTCCTGAGGCTGAGAAGAGGTGTCGTCTTATCACTTGCAAGGACAGAGGTTTTTAAACCTCACGTATCCCTCATTTGTCTTCATTAAGAAAATTAGAATCAGAGTGAAAATGAAATAGCACAGACCCTTCTACCCAGCACTACAGTGCAGCCCTTTCAGAAAAGTTTGTTCCTTGTGTTGCCTTGTGGTGGAAGGAACGAGATCATCTGCAGAGCATCAAAGCTGGTGAGCGGCTGAGATGATGAACCAGGTCACAGAATCACAGGGGTTGGAAGGGACCTCCAGAGCCTGTGGGGTCCAACCCCCTGCCAGAGCAGGGTCCCTAGGACAGGTCACACAGGTCGGTGTCCAGACGGGGCTGGAATCTCTCCAGAGAAGGAGACTCCACACCCCCTGGGCAGCCTGTCCCAGGGCTCCCTCACCCTCACTGGGGAAAAGTTCTTCCCCATGTTGGTGTGGAACTTCCTATGCTCCAACTTGCAGCCATTGCCCCTTGTCCTGTCCCCACAGAGCACTGTGAAGAGGCTGGCCATTTCCCCCTGCATCCCACACTTGAGACATTTATAACCACTGATCAGATTCCCTCTTAACCTTCTTTTCTCCAGGCTGAACAGTCCCAGCTCTTTCAGCCTGTCCCCATAGGGGAGATGCTCCAGTCATCTTTGTAGCCCTGGTGAGAAGTGGAAGGAGCCCTGATCTCACCCATCTGTGCTGGAATTGAGTTTTACTTAGCTCGCTGGGCTGTTGTGGGGGGCATCAATGGCAACAGTTGTGCCCCCAGTGCTGCTTGCTCAGGGGTTGTTGGAGCAATGCAGGCACCGGGGGAGTCCCAGTGCTGCCGCCAAAGAGTTAATCCCAACATAATCATCTCATTCTCTTGTGGAGAGGAGTTTCTCCGTGGCAGCCTGCAGGGCCGTGGGGCAAGACGCGTGACTGTGTGTTCTGGCAGCCGCTTTGCGCTGTGAGATAAACACCCTTCCGTATAATAGCATTCATTGAGCATTGTGCCTGGGAACTCATCGTGACACATGTCAGCCCCGGGCTGGGGAAGCTTCCTCCTTCTGCAGCTCAGCAAAATATTTAGACAGTGTCTTCTAGTAAACCAGTTCCTCCATGCTGCTGGGGGGAGCGGCGGTGGAGCTGGTCTTCATGGCTCACCTTGCTCTGGGTCCCTCCTAAGACAGCGAGCGCAGCTCAGCCCTGATCAATCTTCCAGCTACTAAATTTCCTTCCCTGTTAGGTTTACTTTTTAAATGACTCTAATAGCCCTGCAGATTTATTGTTGCTTGAAGTAACTGGAACACAGCTTTCGAAACACCAGCCCGCATACCCAGTCCTCAAGCCCTGCAACTGGGACACTAATAGGGAAACCACAGGAGCTGGTGGTTGCATTGCGTTGAACTTTGAGTCATGGGCGGCTGTGTGCTCTGTGATTGTGAAGCCCTGCAGCTGCTAAGAAAAAAAAAAAAGTCATCTCTTCTTCTTTTTTTTTTTTTCCCTTCTTGTTTTCAATATTTTAGAAAAAAACATTTAAAAAAAAATCTCGATGCTACAGGAAAAAAAATAATACAAATTGAAAATAATCTGAATTTTACCATTGCTGGGTAGCCAGATGTTGGCATTGGAATGTTAACCAGTTTGCAAAGAATAGAAACATGTCTTTTTTTTTGTTTTGTTTAATCCCCTTTGACCTTCAGCACTGTAGGGTTTCAATGACCAGAGAATATGATGATGGTTTCTGGCTCCTAACCATTGCTGCTCATCAAAAGTCATTCCATAGTGTCCCAGTTGGTCTCTGCAGACCACAAAACCAGTTGCAGCTAGAAAAATCTGTGTGAGATGTACAGAAGGTCGATTGAAAGGAAGCATGTTTCCACAAATTCTTTATGTTTTGGTTTGTGTATGGTCAAAAATTTAAAACATGTTTCCCTTGCCCCAAATAGATCTCAGGAGTAATTGTAGGTGGGGAATTACAACATATATGGCTGGTTTTAGGAAGGGCCCACAGAGATCTGTTCTTGGTTTGTGATAGTCAGGGTACTTCTCTTCGAAGAGCAAAACCAACAGGAATAACAAATTTGGTATTTGATTTTATAGAAGCAAGGTTTGGGCAATGAAGCTAGACAATGTAAGCCCAGAAAAAAGGAACAGAATCTTAGCAGAGAAGAAATCGATCACTGGAACATCTCAACTGAGAACTGCTGCTTCTGCCACCATTTGTAGCCTTTAAATCAAGCCTGTTTTCTGTTTTCATGTTGAAGCTCAAGGACACGTCATGAGCTTGATGCAGAACTGCCTGAGAGGTTCTGCAGCCTGTGTTCAGCAGGAGGTCAGGGTTTTCATTTATCCTGCTGTCTTCTGGTTTTAACATTGGAGGATCTCTGAAGACCATGTGATATTGTGGCATCACATTGGGAAAAACAACATTTTAATCTTCCTAGAAATGCTTATCCCAAAAAAACCCCAAAATCAAGGACCTTGACTACAATATACTTATTTTTCTGAAACTCTCTCTCTGTAGTGCCCCATACATGTGAGCATGAATGCTGCTTGCTGTTGAGTCTAGGGCTAAGAATAGGAATTCCCAAGACAAATGCTGGACTCACTGCACACCAGCTCATTGCTCTCAGGACCTGGCATCACAGAATAGCCCATGGAGCCCTGTAGGTTACAGTTTGGTTTGTGAGATGCTCAGAATCTCCCTGTGAAAACAAACAAGCTCTTGTGCAATTATCATGCAGTTCATGTATTTTTAATTTAACACTTCTGCATCTGGGCAGGAACATCCCTCTTTTTTGCATGATCACTTTTTTATTTGTGGGGCTCTTCCCTTAAACTCCAGCTTTGGTTGTACAAGTGCCACTTGCTTTTGCTGTGGGAAGGAACAGTATCTTCCAAACTGGCTTTTAGGAGAAGAGAATTAATTACCAAAAATAAAGAAGGGGGAGGTGGAGGGAAGGAAGGTATGCTCTTCTCTTCTGAGTATGTGGTCAGATCGCTACTTGTCTGCCCAAGCATCCTCTCTCTGCAACCAGAGCAGGGCCATATATATGTGTCTCTTTCCCCACAACCCTGTTCATGAATGAATGCAAAAGACTCAGAGAGGACAGTTTTGCAAAGCAGAAAACCCAAGGTTGTCCTTTCAGGTTCCTCAGAAGAGGGCTTCTGCCCAGGTGGCCGATGAATTGCTTGGGTTCCTTCAGCTTTGGACCCTGTTGGTTTTGGGTGAGCAGCTCTGGTGGGCGGTTGGGGGTTTTATGGAACCCCAAGGATGATTCAGCATCTTCAAGCCCAGCTCAGGTCAATTGGTGGCATCTCCACCATCCTTGCAGCACCACCTCCTGGTCTGCAGCCCTGCACCATGGAGGCACCAGGGATGATGCAGCAGGTGTGTGGGGAGTTGAGCATCTCTGCTAAGGGGATGACTGAAACTCCTGGGTGGCTTGTAGCCAGCTACTGGGGTGATGGAGGAGTTTGGGGGGAAATCCAACCAACCTTCACGCTGTGTTTTTCTGCGGGGTTTCTGCACCCTCAGGGTGCTGGGCTGTGACTGGGGTGCTGTACATTGCACACCGGTAAGTCAGCATGTGCAGGAGGTGTGGGACCACATCCTGCTCTCACTCTGGGGCACACCCCGTGCACCCAGAGCCAGCGACTGCAACCGAAAGGAAACGTGCACAGAGGATGACTGATCTTGCAGGCTGACTTGCTGAGCAAGGGCTGAGCAGCAGGGAAAGCAGAAGATGTAGCAGCTCCCTGCCCTTCTACTCTGTGCCAGGGGGGACTTTTCTCCTGCTACACCATGTTTTCCATGAGAGCAGCTGGTTGCTTTTGCCACCTTGCTCTTGTAAAAGCTGTGGTGCTACTGGCCTTCAGCAGGGCTGGTGTGGCTGCAACCTCATCTGGGTGTTTCTGACTCCACTAAGGGGTCTAGTTAAAGTAATGAACTCCTCCTCCAGACCTGGCCTGGCTGTTATATTAGTGAGGGATGTCCCAGTTCCCCTCCTTAACAAGATGAGACTGGAGCTGTCTGTCCAGGGGCACGCAGAAACCTCATCCAACACCGTTTTGGAACCTGTCCCCCACTGTTTCACACTTGTACTGACATAACTGTCCTGTTCAGCTGCCGAGCAGACAGAAACCAGCCTCTGCTATCTACTGCCTAAAGCCAGTGTCTGCAGAGACAGCAGTCATAAACCAGACCTGCACTGGTAAAGGAAGGTCTGCTTCATCCCTGTCAAGTCCTGTAGCTATTCTTTTTTGATTTTTCCTTTCCCCCCTACCCCTGCTAATGCTCAGGCTTAGAGCAGGAATGCTGCTGTTTTCTTTTCTAACCTTTGCTGAAGAGGCTGGTTGCAATTTCAGACTTGTCCCCTTTACAAACCCTGTTTTGCACATGGAGAGGCAGAGTATTTGTACCCTGTCCAGGGTAGTTTTCACAGGCAGTCACCTGTCCCTGGAGCTCTATGATCCTTGGGGTCCCTTCCAACTCATACCATTCTATGATTCTATGACCCCGCTAAAATAGTACTTGAAGTGGTCTTCAGGTGAAGGTGAAGCTAGCTGTGGCTGGGTTTCAGTAGCCCCTTAGGGAAGGAGGTGTTGCTCAGAGGTTTAGTGCTGTGCAGTTGGTATTTTGCATAAAATTGTTGCTACTCTGGGATGCTCCAGAGATCCCATTGCTAACCCAGGCAGGAAGGTTACAGCATTTAACCAAGCATCTGGACAAAAACTGGGCTGCAGGTACTCTCATAAGCTTCTCCTGTTGTTTTCCCCACTGATAAGACATAGTCAGGAGGAGAAACAAATGCTGGCTGAAGGTCCATTTGTCCAACAGATGTTGACTTGATGAATATAAGTGATTTTTTTTTTGTTTGCTGGATTATTTTTAAATTAATTTAATCCAAAATTCATATGTAGCCAGTTGTGATCATTGACCAAAGAATTTCTTGGGTGCTTTAAAATAATGGGGGTTTTTTTTTGCGATCTCTCAGCTGTTTAATCAGACAGAGATTTCATCTTAGGTGAGGTTTTTGAAGCATTCTTCCTCCTGAGGCTTTGCCAAGCAGGAGGCTTTTTTGGATGAGCAGTTGAGGCACACGAGTAATTTCTGGATCCAGGTTCTCTGTAGGTTTAAGAACTGTTATTTTAATTCCTTAGAAAAAGATAACCTGCTTTTAAAGAAAAAAAAAAATCCTTCTGGAAGTGTTAGTGAAAAATCTTTGTCCGTTTTTTCTTGCCAAAGACAGTTTGATTATTTTAAAAACATCACCCAATAAATGTTTTGAAGCCTGACTAGTTTCTCTTGAGCCTTGTGTGAAGCAGAAGGAATATGAGCTCAGATTTCCTGGATGACTGTGCACATAGATATATCCATCTTCTTTGCTAGGGATGTGAGACCATGCTTTGGAAAATATTTATTTCCCTTGAAATCTTTAATATTTGACCTCTATATCGTTTCCTTAATACCTGAAGCCCTGATGAGCTCAGTTGTGAAGTATTAAAGGGGTCTCTGGTCACCAGCATGAGCTCATTTTTAATTAAACAGAAGTTCTTACTTTATTTCATTAGAAGCATAATAATAAATGTACACATAATTGGCTGGTTCTTAATTCATTACCCATTAGAAACAAATTCCATCAGTCTATTAGGATTAGCAAGTGGAGCTTTGTGTCACTGAAGTGATCTCGTTCTCCTGTTCTACATTAAGATGTCATTTTGCTTATGGCTTTGATAGGATAATTTATCTGCTCTGTGGATGTGATATACAGCTGCTGCTGAGACGTTGCCAGAAGGTTTGACCTCACCCAAGATCCCATTCCCTTTGATTTGGGGTAGGGTCTGTCACTCTTTTGACAGTAATGGTGTGTCTCAGGGTCAGCTTGCCCTTTACCAGCTCCATCTGCAGGTGCCTTCACTGGGCAGATTTCAGGATTTCAGTGCCTAATCAAATAGTAATAAAAGTCACAAAAATGGAGTTGCTTCTCCTGAACAGGTGGATGGAGCAAACACCAATCTCATGCCTTGGCTGTTGTGCTGATGCATTGCAGGGGCTCCAAACACAGAACTCCCAGGCCATTCCCATGCTGTGGACTTTTTGTCCCCTCATTATTTTAAAGCTCCCAAGAAATTCTTTGGTCAATGAGCACAACTAGCTACACATGAATTTTGGATTAAATTAATTTAACTTTAAATTAACTGTGTTTTTCACAGTTGGTTGGGAGGGGGGTGAGATGGAAAGTCTCCAAAAGCAGATTCTTCTGGGGTGGATCCTCCTGCTTCACTCCAAGGCCATGCATGATCTGCAGCTGTCAGACTGGATGTTGTGGTGGATTCATATGGCTTTGTACTCCAGGTCTGTGTCCTTCAATGAGTTCCCAGTTTGAGCTCTCAGACCTCTATGGGGAAGGGAAATGTAAGGACATGGTGTTGTCTGAAGCAGCCTGGAGACTGGCCTGGTTTTGGGTTTTCTTCCTAGCTGCTGGTGCAGTGCTGTGCTTGGGACTTAGGGTGAGAACAACATTGATGACATGCTGATGGTTTGGTTGTTGCTGGGCAATGTTCACACCAAGTCAAGGACTATCCAGGTTCTTGTGCTGCCCTGCCAGTGAGGGGCTGGGGTGCACCAGGAGCTGGGAGGGGATGCAGCCAGGACAGTTGACCCTGACTGGCCAAGGGGATGATATTCCATACTATATGGCATTATGCTCCATATAGCACAGGGGGGAAATGGAGTGGGGAGCTCAGGAACTAGCTGGGCATCGGAGATCTATGGGTGGTGAACAGTTGTGCTGTGCATCACCCCTGGTCTGGTTTGGTCTTTTTCCTTTTCTGTCCCACTAAACTGTCTCTATCTGAGCCCATGATTTTTACCTTTTTTCTCTGCTTCTCTCCCCCATCTCACAGTGTTGGGGCAGGAAGAGATCAGCTCTGTGGCCATTTTAGCTGCCTGCATGGTGGAACCACAGCAGAGAGCAAGGTAGGGCAGGGTAGCACCAGGCCTCTTGGCTTTTAAATTGGCTTTACAAACTAGGAATGTCTTTATATCCCAGGCCTGGGCAGAACTCTCCAGGTCTTTATTTTGGTAAGGAATTTGTTCTTTGTCTTGCCACATTGCTATATGCTCAGTAAATTTGCTCTGCCAAAGCAGAGAGCAGTTTCCCCATCCAAAATCACCCCAGCTCTCCTGCAGAGCCACAGCAGCCCTTTGGAAGCAGCAGATGCTAAAGCCAGTATTTGGTCTGGCTGCATCCCTGTGTAGGAGTCGGAGATGGGGAATTTTTTGATTGATACTTTAATCCAACTGGATTTAAAAGAGCGGAGACTCTGGTGTGGAGGAGATCCTGTCTGGGGTGGGGAAGACGTGGAAAATCCTGCTCTGGGTTTTCTCTCGTTCCCCAGGGAGTGCTGGTGCTGTGGATTCCTGAGGAACAGGTTTATGAGGGGAAAAAACCAGAATAGATGGACACGCAGCCAATGGGGTCTCTACGTAAATATTTGCATTCATCTACAAGAAGTATCTGTTAATAAGAGGCCAATCACCTGGAAATTAATCAAAACACATTCTGGTTCTCATTAAATGCTGCTTGGTTTCACTGGCATAAGGTGTATTTTTGTATGTGCATACAAGGGAGTTTTGTAGCACTTGTGATGACAAAGCAGCAAACACTGTCCAGACTTGATTCTTTTCTTCCTACAAAGCTAACAACATTCCCTCCAAACTCAGGCATGGGGTTTTTTTCTTTCTTTCCTGTTAAACAAAAGTATATCTTGATTTTAAATGATTTCTGCTTTTTGTGACTTGGCTTGGCCTTTGCTGGCAGCCTGAGAGCTCAAAAACGTGACGTTTTGCAGAATCACAGGGTGGTGGAATGCTCTGGATTGGAAAGGACCTCAAACCCCATCTAGTTCCAACCCCCTGCCATGGGAAGGGACACCCCCACCAGCCCAGGGTGCCTGAAGCCCCATCCAATCTGGCCTTGTACACTTCCAGGGATCCAGGAGCAGCCCCAGCTTCTCTGGGCACCCTGTGCCAGGGCCTCCCCCCTCCCCAGGAAGGATTTATTCCTTATATCTTATGTGAATCTCCCCTCTTTCAGTTTAAACTCATTACTCTTTGTTCTGTCACAATACTCCCTGATAAACAGTCCCTCTCCAGCTTTCCCTTTGGACCTCCATGGTGTGAGGAGCACCAGGGTCTTCCAGCAGCATCATGTCTTTGCAACCTTCCTTTGTTTGCAAGGAGCTTGTAATGTGGAATCACTAGTGCACGTATATATATGTGTGTGTGTATGTGCACAAATATCTGTAGTGTGTATACATATATATGTATACCTCAACAGGCTGGAGAGCTGGGCAGTGAGAAATCAAATGAGGTTCAACAAAAGCAAGTGAAGAGTCTGGCACCTGGGAAGGAATAACCGCTTGGATCAGCACAGGCTGGGGGTGACCTGCTGGAGAGGAGCTCTGTGGAGGAAGACCTGGGGGTCCTGGTGGGTGACAGGTTGGCCATGAGCCAGCGTGTGCCCTGGGGGCTGAGAGAGACAATGGGATCCTGGGGGGCATCAAGAGGAGTGTGGCCAGCAGGTCACAGGAGGGGATCCTCCCCCTCTGCTCTGCCCTGGTCAGGCCCCACCTGGAGTGTTGTGTCCAGTGCTGGGCTCCCTGGGATCAAACAGACAGGGATCTCCTGGAGAGAGTCCAGAGGAGGCTACAGAGATGATGAAGGGCCTGGAGCATCTCCCCTGTGAGGAAAGGCTGAGTGAGCTGGGGCTGTTCAGCCTGGAGAGAAGAAGACTAAGGGGGGACCTGATTAATGTTTATCAATATCTGAAGGATGGGATGCAGGGGAAATGGCCAGCCCCTTTTCAGTGTCTGTGGGGACAGGACAAGGGGCAATGGCTGCAAGTTGGAGCATAGGAAGTTCCACAGCAACATGTGGAAGAACTTTTCCCCAGTGAGGCTGAGGGAGCCCTGGGACAGGCTGCCCAGGGGGTGTGGAGTCTCCTTCTCTGGAGAGATTCCAGCCCCGTCTGGACACTGACCTGTGTGACCTGTCCTAGGGACCCTGCTTTGGCAGGGGGTTGGATCTGATGAGCTGTGGAGGTCCCTTCCAACCCCTGTGATTCTGTGGCATATTAATTACCCTTCTGAAGAGGGGTTTGAGTCACGTTGCTGGAGAGGAGAAACAAAACAAGCTGCATCACCTAGTGCATCGTTGGTAGATCTGCTTCTCCCTCCCAGCTGCCCCTGCCCAGCATTTTGGCAGCCTCTGTGCTGCCTGGGAAAATATTTATCTTGAGAAAAGTTGCGTTAATTAAACTGATTCTTCTCCTAAGTCCCCTGCCACCTCATAAACACACAGCAGAGTCTTTATCAAGGAGGCTTTTTGAGGCAGGGCTGGCACTGGGAACAGGCAGGCACTTGCTCTCTGTGTGTAATGAGTATTTCTGGTTTTATTTTTTTCACCATTTCTGTTATGTGACAAAATATAAATGAATTTCAGTATATGCCTCCAAAGAGTCAAGACTGTTCCTGTAAATAGGAGGTTGCCAGGCTGGTGATAGGATCAGAAGCTGTTTTGCCTGTAGAGAATAAAAGGACCATTTTTTTCTCTTTCTGACTTTCTTTTCATTGAGGAGAGGAAAAACCCCATTGTCTTTGGTCCTGAATCAGCGGGGGAAGTTTCCTTGTTGTATTATTTCCACTGAGATTCCATGGTTTTTTTCACTGTCACTTAAACAGCAATCTTTCAGCATCTCCTCTTTGTGTTTGGGTAAATAAGATACAGACTGGTATAATACAGCCTTGTGTATTGATGCTGTATCCAGAAAGTAACATGCTACTTAAGATTTAATTTATTTTCTTTTCCTTATCAGAAGCTGCAGACTGATGCAGTAATTCCCCCATCTACATCCTGCTTTTGCATCATCCTAACTCCAGGAATTAATAATGTATTAGTATTTCATAGAATCATAGGGTTGGAAGGGACCCCAAGGATCACAGAGCTCCAACCCCCTGCCACAGGCAGGGCCACCAACCTCCAGGCCTGGAGCTACACAAGGTTGCCCAGGGCCCCATCCAACCTGGCCTTGAACACCCCCAGGGATGGGGCATCCACCCCCTCTCTGGGCAGCCTGTTCCAGCCCCTCATCACTCTCTCTGTAAAAAACTTCCCCCTAATATCTCATCTAACCCTTCCCTCCTCAGCTTCACTCCATCCCCCTTGTCCTGCCAGTCTCTGCCCTTTAACAAGCTGATTCCTCTCCTGTTCCTCTGCTCCCTTCAGGGATGGCAAGAGGGACCTGGGGGTCCTGGGGGGCAGCAGCATGCCCATAAGCCAGCAATGTGCTCTCGTGGCTAAGAAGACCAATGGTGTATTAGAAGAGGGTGGTCAAGAGAGGTCGTTCTGCCCTGGTGAGACCACACCTGGGATATTGTGTCCAGTTCTGGGCCCCTCAGCACAAGAAGGACACAGAACTCCTCAAAAGATCCCAGTGCAGGGACACCAAGGTGATGAAGGGAGTGGAACACCTTCGTCATGAGGAGAGGCTGAGGGAGCTGGGCCTCTTTAGCTTGGAGGAGAATGAGGGGTGACCTTATTAATGTCTATAAATATGTAAAGGGTGAGAGATGGGAGGATGGAGCCAGGCTCTGCTCAGGGATGGCCAGTGATGAGACAAGGGGCAGTGGGTGTGAGCTGGAGCAGAGGAAGTTCCATGGAAATGTCAGGAGGAACTTTTTCCCTGTGGGGGTGCTGGAGCCCTGGGACAGGCTGCCCAGAGAGGTTGGGGACTCTGAGACATCCAAACCCACCTGGATGTGTTCCTGTATGATTTAGTCTGGGTGACCCTGCTCTGACAGGGGGGTTGGACTGGATGATCTTTCAAGGTCACTTCCATCTCCTGACAGTCTGGGATTCTGGTGAGGTCATGACCTGAAGTGATGAAAACTTTGCAGCAGTGGTGGGGGTTATCTGGAGAGGGAGGCAGAAGATAGAAGCTTGGTTTTTGCTGCATGGAGAAGAAATCTCTTCTCCTGTCTCCAAGCCTCTGGTCAAACTGCACTTACCCAGACTGAGTAACTCCCCCTGGGTAGCACAGAGGGTGCTGGGTGTCTGGGTGGTGTGAGAAATGGGTCTGCTCAGATGGAGTTTGTACCAGCCTTACAGCAGCAATAGCAAGGCTCTGCAGTGCAAAGCTTGGATGCTTTGGCTCTGCCCCACTCGTGTGCCCAGCAGCTTGTCACCTCCTTTGCTGGAGGCAGCAGCACACAGCCTTTGCTGAAGCTGAGCAGCTGGGGGCAGAGTGGGGGTCACCCACTGCTGGGTGGTGCTTCCTGGGGGTGAGTGGTGTGGCTGTGTATTTACAGCGGGTTTGGTGGTTGGGTTTTTCGGAGGGGAAGGAGCTGGAATTAAGGACAGAGAAGTCTGTTCCCATATGCCTTGATATTGCAGTTCAGTGGCCATAAGTGACTTCCTTCTCCTCCCTTCATGTATGGTCGCTGCTTCCTCCCTTCTCCACTCTGTGCCCGTAGGTCCCCAGGATCACAGCAGGGCTGCTGGATGGATTCACCACCTCAGCTTTGGTCCTGTGTCAGCACCTGCTTTCTAAAGGTAGAACTACATCAAGCTGTGTGGCAGGGGCATTTATCAACCTTGACCCCACTCTTCTTGCTTGGGGGGGGGATGAGGAAAAACAAATCAAGCTGAGAAAGCAAAGCTTTTCATGGTTTTGGTGGAAACTTTCTGCTGAGCATGTATTGGTGCTGCTGAAGCTGTGGGGCAATGCTGTGGTGAGCAGACCCGTCAGTCGTCACTGAGAGGAGCTTGGGAGGTTGTGGCCTACATGCTTTTGGCTTATTTCTGTATTGTAGATGTTGAATGTGATACTCCAGAGTTTCCTGGCTGCCTTTCAAATGCCTCTCACCTCTACCAGTGACTGGCATTTCAACTCGGGGAGGGTACAGCCCGTGGTGTACTCCCAGAGTTTGCTAAACCCCTGTAGATTTGTTTGCTCAGGGAGGGAAGTGACAAAACCCCACAGATATCTAATGATTTTTTTTTCAAGTCTAAACCAGAAAATATGAAAAAGACAGAAAAAAAACCTCACTGTGTATGGGCTAGCCAAAACTAAACATGAACACCAGCACAGTAGTGACCTGCCACCCATGGGTGAGTTAGAGCAGTTGTAGCATCCATCCCCCTCTGTCCCTCCTCCATGCCATCCCCCTCTGTGTCCCCTCCTGCCATACAGGCAGGATGTGAGGTGCTACCTCTGCCAACAGCAGAGCTTTGCCTGGGGCAGGAGCTGCTCCTGCTCCTGGATCTGCTGGTTTTGGGTTTGTTTCTGTGTGTCAGCCTGTAGCAGCTGACAGATCATCTTTGTGATGCTGGAACCTAGGGGAGGATGTCCTTGTGTCCTCAGGGCCTCAGAGATCTGTGTGTGGTGAGGGTAAGGGTGGGTGGAGGTGACTGGGAGGCAGACCACCATCATGTCTCTGGGTCAGGGTTTCCTTTTGCCACCTCTGAGCTGCTCAGCTTGCATTTACTAAGCTCTGTTCCCAGCCCAGCTCTTCCCTCTCACATACATGTTGCTTGAGGAGTAACTGGGTTTGCAGAGGAATTGTGTGTCTGAAGGGCAGAAGACCAGAACTCCTGTGTAATCTTCTTGCACAAATTAATTCATTGGGGGGAAAAAAAGCCATTGGAGAAAACTTGTTAAAGGGTAGACAATGACAGGAGAAGGGGGATGGATTAAAACTAAAGGGGGAAGTTCTTTGCAGAGAGAGTGGTGAGGTGCTGGAACAGGCTGCCCAGAGAGGGGGTGGGTGCCCCATCCCTGGGAGTGTTCAAGGCCAGGTTGGATGGGGCCCTGGGCAACCTTGTGTAGCTCCAGGCCTGGAGGTTGGTGGCCCTGCCTGTGGCAGGGGGTTGGAGCTCTGTGATCCTTGGGATCCCTTCCAACCCAGACTATTCTATGATTCTATGAAAAGGGCATCAGTTTGGGTGTGTGTGAGCTGCCATCGAAAGGATGGCAAACCCAGGCTGCTGAAACCTCAGCAGTTCCTTCTGTCTGGTCAATTAAAGTGTGAGTTGCTTGAGCATCGTGTGCTGCTGCGTAGCAGGATGGTCATGTAGGTATGCAGAGAGGTGCCAATGTATTCAGGACTGGATGCTTCACTTGCCAGTGCAAAGAGCAGAAGCCTTGCTCTGGGCTTGGACCATCACTGCACGGGGATAAATGAGAACACAGCTCACAGACTCCAGCTACCACCCTCCCAGTGAGAGGTGTTGTATGGAGGGAGGTGTTTTCTGTTACATTTCTTCTCCTCACTTCTGTATGCAAAGCAAACTGGAAGCTCTTCATGATCACTTTGTCATTTTAGTAAGGCTGTTTTAATTTTATTTTCCTTAAGTTTTATTGCATTTTGCTTAATTGCATCTGCTTTATTGTTAATGAGACAAAAAGCAGTTTGTGCACGCAGAGTGAAATTATCAAGGCTCAGAGATGGGATTTGCATGTTAAAAGTTTCTTTCCAGTGTTTTCATTGTCTCCAAATTCCCCATTTGGTTTTGTTCAGTCCTACAAACCTGCTGTGCCCTGCAGGCAGCATCACTGACCCATCCCTGTGTCCTGCAAGTCTGTGCTCAGGGCAAACTTCCCTGGGCTGTTGCAGAGGGATGCTCTCCATGGGTCAGGAAGGTGTGCAGCACTGGTCCAGGGCAGTGCTCACCACTTTGGCACCCTGGCACTCCTTCACTCTTGGTGTCTTCTGCCATGAGCCACAAGCAGCCCTCCCTTATATTTATGAAATGCACCAAAATTCTTCATTTTCCCTGCTGTGGAAGGAATGGCTTCAACCCCTGCAGTAACCAGCTCTCAGAAAACCAGAGGCTGAGTTAACACCACAGCCAACCACCCATGGCACATGTTGCTTTTTTAAAAAATTTATTTTAATTTTTTTACTTTAGAGAAGCCTGAGGGGAATACTACTCTCAGGATGCCCATGAAGTGCAAAATAAATGGGAAAGGAAATTATATTAATTGATCTGGTGAGCTTAATGCAAGAAGCAAGGACATGCAGGCTTGCTCCTGCATCTCACTGCTGCACAGAGCTGGGGCAGGCTGGGTGACTTACTGCTGTCTCCAGTCTGAAACATCTTCACAGAGCTTTTCCTGTGTCCTTACAAACAAAACCATATAGGAGTTATGTAGAGGGGTCTAAGTCATGGGTGATAAAATCTGGGTGTGTAAAATGAGAATATATATATGAAAATACTCTGCAAGGGATGGGAGTTTATCTTGTGACAGACATGATGAAGACCCTCATCGTGTCTTCAGGTCAGGGTTTCAGTTTGCCACCCCTGAGCTGCTCACTCTGTTCACAGAGAGCTCTACCATCTCATGTACATGTTGCTGGAGGAGCAACTGGGTTTGCAGAGCTAATGTGCATCTGAAGGGCAGAAGATCAGAACTCCTATGTAATCTTGCATGAAGTAATTTATCAGGGAAAAAATATAAGTCACTGGGGAAAAGGGCATCAGTTGTGGATTCCTGCTGCCCCTTTTCTGTCACTCAGTGGTGTTTTTCATAGTGATTAGCTGACCATCTAATTACCTAGCTGCAGTCTTGCCCCTTACTCCATCAATTGTTCCCCTGTGGTCAGGGTGAGAAGAATCTCCAGTGGTCCCTTACGGACAGTGGGGTCCAGGTGTGTGAGGGGGAGCCAGGACCTGGGACTTGCTGTGTGTTGCTCCAGGGTAAAACTAAAGAGGAAAAGAATCTGAATCCCTAAGTGCAGGGATGGACTTGTTTCCATTTTGGTGGTGGGTTTGGGGTCCATATATTTGCCCTGAGTACTGACATCCCTGCTGTCTGACTGCAGCACTAATTTTTGGGTCTCAGATACAGACAACGTGCTCCTCCTGCAGCTCAGCTGGGTTCTGGGTCTGGTGTGTATTTGCATAGGGCTTGACAAGATGTGTGCAGTGAGCCTGGACTCCTACACATGCAAAACAGTAACACCACGACCTGTGCTCGCTCAGACTTGCTGCAGGCTGCAGACCAGCCTGGCTGCAGGGCTGCAATGGCTCTGGCTTGGGACCCTCTCCTGGTCCCAGTGGCTGCTTGTAGGTCTTTTCAAACTGGAGCCCCATGCTGTGAGACAGCTCTGAACGTGATGTGGAAAGCTGGCCTGATATCTGTTTACTGTTTGGGCAGCCTGACTTCCACTGCAGTTCATCCCTGTTTAACTTCCCATTCTGCACTTCCTTCTGCTTGTCCCAACCTTCGGGTTCATCAGCCAGCAAGAGGAGTCAGTTCCTTGGGGCAGGAGAGGCAGGGCAGTGACTAGTTGCAGATACAACCTTCCATCCTCCAACTCAGAGCAGAGGAGCCCACTCTTACCAGTAAATAAAGGGTGCTGGGATCTGTTTTCTGACCCTGAGGACCAGTGACATGGAAGGACCTCACTCCATCTCAGCACCTAGGCTTAGGAAGCACACATCTTGCTTCTCCCACAGCAAAACAATCTGGGATACTCCCTGTATCTGCCTGGGTTTTGCATTATACCTCCCCCTCCCCACCAGCCAGTTGGGTTTTGCACAAGACAAATGGAGAAGTGAGCATCCAGCCTGCAGCAGCTCCTGCGCTCAGCCAGACTGCTCAGCCGTGGCTGTGTGTGCATCCATGGAGGAAAGGCAAGGCCAGGTTCATCAATAAGTCGAGGGAGGGTCAAGGGAAACCATTTTTCAGCTGATCTCTACAAATCCTCTTGGCCATGAGACCAGGGGCTGTGGTATTGACTAAAACCTCCTTCCCCACTGATTCACCCTGCAATTATGAAACGGAGCAGAAATCATAAACTCCATCTGAACTGTACTTGTCCATTTCTTCTTCTTCTTCTCTTTTTTTTTTTTTTTTTTTCCACACTCCTGTGGTTTGAAACTATGTAGAAACGTTTTGGAAGGTTTCTCCAAACATGAGTTTAACCATAAGTCTCATCAGAGGGAACATATTATTGGCGAAAGGCAATTGCTGCTGGAGCTGTATGCAAGACACATTACCTTGGAAACAGTCCCCATCTAGCCAATAGCTGGCTTCCCACTCTTGGTTTGGCAGGTCTGGAGTGTTCAGTTCAGATGGATTTTGAAAGAATCATTACACAGCAGCACTTTCAAAATATTAGTTTACTAATGACTTTCCTGCACCAACCAGAGTGTGAGAAGCGAAAGCAGCAGAGGTTTTTACAGGCCTCTGGAGGAGACATGACGGTGATGCACATAATCCCACCTCATGGTCACAGGATCACAGGGGTTGGAAGGGACCTCCAGAGATCATCGGGTCCAACCCCCTGCCAAAGCAGGGTCCCTAGGACAGGTCACACAGGTCGGTGTCCAGACAGGGCTGGAATCTCTCCAGAGAAGGAGACTCATGGGCATCAAATGGTTCTTGAGGATCATTAAACATTGCAAGGGAACTCAGTTTCCTTGAGTTTTGTTTGCAGGAAAACAGGATTAGTTTCATTCCAAATATACATATATACATATACCCAAACCCAACAAACCATCTGGAACACGAGTAGTATTTTGGTGTGCCCTTCCTGTCTGCCTGACTTCGAATTTCACACGTGCTTACTGATGGAAATGACATTCTTGCTCCCTAGCATGTGTTTGCCTGCAGTGAAATGGAGCAGCCCTGCACTGAGCCAGGCAGCGTGCGTGAGGCTCTGTGCAAGAGCTGCATCTGCCTTCAAACTCTACCAAAAGTTTGCATTGGATGAGGCAGAGCTGGGTGTTGGCCTCAAAGGCAGGATGAAACTGTTGCATCTTCTCTGTTTTGTGAAAAGGACCAGAAGGAAGGGAGCTCTCAGTTGCTGTTTGCTGGGTCTGGGGCTGTGGTGCAGAGAGCCTTGCTCCATCTCTGGCTTTCAGTTTGGTGATGCTCACTGGGCTGCACAGGGATTGTTCCTTTTTTTTTTTTCCCCCCCTTCTAGTTTCAATGGTGATATTTCTGGGAATATTTAGCTCTAAAATATGCAGATTTTGCAATAATTACTCCATTGCGACTCAGATGCTTTTCTGGAAAAACAGTTTTAGATTATGAAAATAGATTAACCCTTCACACATGCCTTGCTGGCAAAACATCAGGGTACTTCTGCTTGTCTGCTTTCCTCCTGGTGCAGGTATCAGTGTCCTTCACTGCCTGGAAAGGTGAGGAGGGAAGTTACTGAAACCACATGGGGTATAAACAGAAATTAATAAGCACAACATTCAATCCTAGACATTTTAATGAGCAGAGAAAGTCTCCTGGATGGATTCCCGTCTGTTTCTGGTTATGTGGATCCCTGTTTATCTCTGTGGGTCTCTCCCTTCCCGTAGTATCTGAGGGCCTCACAGACATTAATGGATGACTCACAACACATCTGTGAAATAAGGAACTATCCCCGTTTTAGAAATGGGGACTAACACGGACCGTAGATGATATGACTTGCCCAGTTTCACACAGGAAATGTGTAACCGAAGTGGGAATTGAACCTAAGTCACTTGCCAGTGAGGACTGGATTGTCTTCTCCCCTTGGCAAGTCCACAGCAGCTCAGCAGATGTTGCACGTGTAAGAATCACACGGGTGAATCGGGTTGGTAGATGCTGGAGTTTGGAGCTGCAAAGGAAAAAGCTGCTGCTTCCTAAAGGAGAAAAAAAAAGGAAAGAAAAACATGGTTTTAAGAAGTTTTTTCTTTTCTAACAATCAGCTTCCCCTGAGGAAGAATGAAACGGGCTCGATGCATATGCCCCTGGGTAGAAGGGAGACTGGGGAGATGCGACTCAGCCGGGCAGGACCTGAATGCACAGAGCGCTTGGGGCAGCAGCCACGTTCAGCCACGTTGAGCAAGCGGCATTGCCTGGGGGGCACGTCCAGCCTCCTGCCTCACTGCCCCACGCCGTGGTGGGGCTTCCCTGGGACACCCCTCCTGGCACCTTGGTCATTGTGTGTCCATCCTGACTGAGCGCACCGGGCTGCCCTTCCATGCCCGCAGCCTCTCAGTCCTTCCTCTCTGCTTTGCCTTCCCGCTGCCCCCTCACCCCGCTCTGCCAGTGGACCATGGGCAGAGACCTCCCTTCTCCAGGAAAAGCAGAGTTGGAGAGAAAGGAGGAGTGCTGATTGTCTGTGGTCCCTTGGGGAGGAGGGGTAGGGATATTAACAGCGCTCTCAGTCCAGAAACTGATCTCCTAACTGGCTTGATGGCACTGCTGGCAGTGGTTTGAGGAATTTCTTACTCAGGGTGGCCTGAGGGTTGGCTGTGCAGGGCAGGACCAAGGACATGATGCTGCTGTATGGACTACAGATGGGCAAAGGGACACCAGGAGGTTTTGTAGAGCCCATCAGCATTAACTGCTGCTGTAGTGTCTCCCTGCCCTGCTTTGCTCACGTCTGCCTCACCTCCACAAAATTCATTCTTCTTCAGATGTTTCTATCTGTCTGGACAGAATTGGTGACTGGGTGCAGAGGTGCACATGCCCATAGGGATGTCCTGCCACATGCCCAGGGATTCTGCTGTGTATGCAAGTGGGCTGGTGAGGTAGCTCCCCACTGCAATCCCATCTTCTACCCAGCTGGTATTGGAGCTGGTACAAGTAGGAGGCAACTGGGGCTTACAGCAGTGCATTTTCAGGGGAAGAGCAAGGATGGGGTAGATCTGAATTGCCAATGCTTTAATACCCAACATGTGCTGCCACCCTTTGTTCCTTCAGTGGTTCAGAAATGCTGTGACCAGCTGGCAAAGGAAGAGAGAAGTGTCTCCATCCTGACTCAGCAGGTCTGTGAGAGGAGCACTGGTGGTAGGCTCAGACACCTGCCCTGCTGAGAGCAGCTTGCACCAGTGCTGCTGAACTCTGGATTTGGTGATGGGCACATCAACTTGGAGGACCCATACATTCTGTCATAGTGATGCAAGGCTCGTGTCTGTGAGGGAAATGTCTTTTTGTTTGCATGTAAATTATAACTCCAAGCATGGTCCATACTCAGGGTCACTTGGATCTTCATTTGGAATCTCAGCCTGACCCATGTGCTGATCATCGTGTTCCTATCAGGAGCTTTGTGTAAGGGAGGTATGGAGGAGCTGAATGATTTCCTTAAAACTAAGTGATCTAAATGCAAAGCTCAGGCCTAAACATGAGCTTTGGAAGGAGGGCTGCAGCACCTATGTGCTGATGTGAATACTCAGTGTCTGAGCAGACCTGAAATCCACACCAAGGTGTGGAGCTTTTGCCTTATCCACCCTCCATTGTCACAGCTGGCATGGGCCAGGCTGTGGTTCCCCTTGAAGCTTCTTCCAGGAGGAGGAATACCCCATGGTGATGTGTTTACTATGAGGGTGCATGTCATTGCGAGGATAAACATGCTGAAGGAGGTGAATGCAGTCACCAAGGGCTTCTCCAGCTGTTGGGACTGAGTTTGTGTACTGTTTTGGTTACCAAGCAATCCTCTCCATCAGGGCACCTGATGTAAGTCCTGTGTGCTTGCTGCTGAGATGGCATTTTGATAGACGCTCATTACGACCCCAACACACTGTTTCTTTTACAGACTGAATTCAATCGTGAGCAAATAAAAGAGAGACACCCTCAAAATTACAGACTGCTGATTCCACTGTAAGTAATCTCTGTTTTTACCCTGGTGATTTATCCTGGATGTGTGCACTGGCCTTTGTAATGGACCTAACCTGGGAACGGGACTTGCTTTTCTGTTTGTCTGGTTTACTTTGCTTTCTCTTCATTATATTTGAGAAACTTTTGCCTGTTGAGTCCCCCCAGTGCTGCAGCAGCATTTTATGTTACTGAGTCTAGTTACACAAGGTAACAGGAGATGTGCTATTGCTGCCTGCTCTTTGCATTGTAAATCCCTCTCAGTCATAAATCACTTTGAATATCTAAAGTGGCATCTGCCACAAAGCTACAGTTCAGGTCTAGTTGCAAAGACCAAGATCTTCAGGTAGCACAATGTCCTAGTGCCCTGCACTTTGCCCATCACCTTGTCTGCTTTTATAAAGTGTGGGGTTGCAGATTATTTTGTTAAGGACTGAGGAACATTGTGAGCTTCCGGAAAAAAGAGAGATCTGTTTGCCCACAGTTGAGTCTTTACAGATTGATTAATCCATGGTTTAAAAAGTGATGAAGCTTTTCAGAAAAAGTGTGTGAAGCTTTTTCTGCAGACAGGACACTTTAGTGGCTGCCAGTAAGAAGGGAGCGGTACCTTTCCGTCAGGGGAGTAGAAATAGGGACTTGTGCTTTGAGCAGTTCACTCACTTTCACTAAATTTTTAAGATTTAGGGGAGGGCTGGAGCAGCTCCCCTATGAAGAGAGGCTGAGGGAGCTGGGCTGGTTCAGCCTGGAGAAGAGAAGGCTGTGGGGGGACCTCTTTGCAGCCTTCCAGTGCCTGAAGGGAGCAGAGAAACAGGAGGGGAATCAGCTTGTTAAAGGGCAGAGACTGGCAGGACAAGGGGGATGGAGTGAAGCTGGAGGAGGGAAGGGTTAAATTGGATATTAGGGGGAAGTTCTTTGCAGAGAGAGTGGTGAGGGGCTGGAAAAGGCTGCCCAGAGAGGGGGTGGATGCCCCGTCCCTGGGGGTGTTCAAGGCCAGGTTGGATGGGGCCCTGGGCAACCTTGTGTAGCTCCAGGCCTGGAGGTTGGTGGCCCTGCCTGTGGCAGGGAGTTGGAGCTCTGTGATCCTTGGGGTCCCTTCCAACCCAGACCAGGCTGGGATTCTATGATTTAGAAGTATATTTAACTTAGGCCAAATTTGTTGGTGATCAGTTAAATTTAGGTAAAACTGGCCAAATAGTTTAGAAGTCATGATGAGTAATGAACAGGCAGCTTTTCCAGTGGCACACCATTTGCACATCAGCATGGCATCCTTCAAAACAGGCTAAAATTTGGTGTGTGGAAGAAAATGCTGTTATGGTTGGACTAGTGTAGAAAAGCAGAGGCGTAATAGATTTCCATTGATCTCAGTGGATCTCAGTCTGGTTGGGACAGGACCAAACAGCCAAGAAAATCCTTCCATCTGCTTGAGTGCTCCAAACAGTTTTGACTCTGATGGGGTTTTGAGGAACCATTGTGAGAAGATGTCTCAGTGTCCTGGGAACAAAAGCCCAGGTTCAGAGAGCCAAGTGCTGCAGTTTTCCTCATGACACTTGAAAGGAACAAATTCTGGAGGTCAACCACAATGTAGAGAAAGTCCTGGTGCCTTCAGATGTCTTTTCAGTGATGGTCCTACCTGGAGCTCAGGTGTGAGGTGCAGCATTTCTCTTCTCTTAGGGCAAGGGGTCTCAATCCCAAATCCAACAGTAAAGAGTTTGAGTGCGTGGCTGCATTCATGTGGTGATTGCTCCAGGCATAGAGGTATCAGTGTAAGCCTTGGCACTGATTAGGTCTTCCTTAAAGCCTTTTGGAGGACTTAGGTGAGGTTTAGGATTGTGCCAGGGCCTCTTTGCAGGACTTCATTTCAGCTGTAATAAGGTAATTCAAAATACCAACAATTTTGATTGTCTAAAAAACCCATTTCTAAGCATTTTATCTCAGTCTTTAGGGCAAAATTTTGGTCCCATTAAACCCAGAAAGAATTTTGCCATTGATTTCTTTCATCAGGGTGGCAGCCTTTGTTTCTGTCATGGAGAATAAACAGGCATTTCTCTTCCTGTTTGCTCCATTGCATTTCAAGTAAAACCCTACGAAATTACGTTTGAATAGAAAGAATAGCTGGAATCCCCAGTTTGAGTTCCTGTACTTTGGGATTTGGCCACAGACATGCAATGTTAGCAGCTGGAAACCATGTGCCATAAAATCCATGTGACTTTTTCTCTTAGAGTCTCGGTGATGCTGCACCAACGCCGTGTGCTGCCACGGAGCTGCTCTGCAGAGCACAGAGGATGTGCTAAGTGAAAGTGATACGCAAAAGTAGTAGAGACATAACACATGACAGAGAGAATAAGCTGCTCGGGTCATGAGGAGCTGGAGATGAAAGTAAAAGCAAAAGGAGACATGCCTTTTCTGAGAAAAAAAATAGAAGAACTGGGAAAGTGTGGTGCATGTGAAAAGGCTGAGGTCTGAAGGCTGATTTTCAGTGAGGTAAAGAGAATAGAAACTGGAAGGGGGGGAAAAATAAAGGTGGGTGTTCCCACCCATGTCAGTCTCATTGCGTTTCTAGGAGGAGCTGGTTGGAAGCTGCCTGTGGAGGTGGGCTCTATGGAGGACTGATCCGTACCAGCCCCTCCATCTCTGCAGCCACAGGGGTACATCAGCCAACAGGGAGACCAGTGGAAACAGGGTCTTTTATCTGGTTTAATGCAGCAAGATGATTCTAAGCTACTTTAGGTTATATCTGAGCTGGGCAGAGCAGTGGTTGGCATCTTCAGCTACCTCTTTGGAAGCTCTCATTCCCTTCCTCTACCATGCCTCCAGCTTCATAGGGGAGAAACCCTCCTACAACTTTTATCTAGGTGGACTTTGTTGAGTTATTTTTTGCACTGTTGAATTTTCCTTGGAGATATATTAGTCTGTCATAGCTTCATCCAGCTACAAGAATTATCTTTTGCCATTGGCATTCCAGGGCCATTTGCAATAATGGAAAAAATATGTAGAAAGTAGCCTGTGTTGCTCAAGAATGGCTGTGCTCACTGCTGGAGGCAGCAGGTGTGCTTGTTTGTTGACTCATTCTTTAAATGTTAACTTTTGTGGAGAGTTCCTAACAAAATCAGCTGGGACCCATGTGTTCATCACAGGAGGCTGAGGCACTTTTGGGATGATACTGAATCTCCCTTATGGGGATATGCTGAAAGAGCTGGGGCTGTTCAGCCTTGAGAAAAGAAGGTTAAGAGGGGATCTTATTAATGTTTATAAATATCTGAAGGGTTGGACACAGGGGGAAATGGCCAACGTCTTCTCAGTGTCTGTGGGGACAGGACAAGGGGCAATGGCTGCAAGTTGGAGCACAGGGAGTTCCACACCAACATGGGGAAGAACTTTTCCCCAGTGAGGGTGAGGGAGCCCTGGGACAGGCTGCCCAGGGGGGTGTGGAGTCTCCTTCTCTGGAGAGATTCCAGCCCCGTCTGGACACCGACCTGTGTGACCTGTCCTAGGGACCCTGCTTTGGCAGGGGGTTGGACCCCACAGGCTCTGGAGGTCCCTTCCAACCCCTGTGATTCTGTCATCTCAGAGTGCTTCCTCACAACCCTAATGGTTATACTCAGGAGTGAATATGGAGGCTATAGGAGAAAGCACAGTCTTATGATGTTTTTCAGGCATTATGAGTTGTCAGTTCTTAAATGTGAGTGCTTGAGCTGGTGGGAGGCAGTGTTCACCTGGTGCTTGCTGAAAAAGTCTCTGCTTAAATCCACTTCTACCAAGTCAATGTGCTCTGTGTGTCATGAGTGGGGCAAAGAACGGCATCTTGGGCAGATATCAGCATGATAAATCAGCTCCACATCTGTCTTTGATCTTGATTAAGTCCTGTTCTGTAAGTACAGTCTAGCCCAGACCATGGTTTATGTTGGTCAGCATTGAGGAGCCTCTCAATGCTGAGGCACTCTCTAAGAAGGGATTTCAAAATGGAATTAATTACTCCTCCTCACAATGCACCCATGAGCATGAGACACCTTTCTTAGCAAGGTGGGGCAAATGCAGGTACTCTTCAGATCCTGGGAAGATGTGAAGCACTTGCTGGAGGGGAGCAGAACATATATTTTAGGAGAAAGAAGGTGATTTGAAGGACAGCACTGATTTTCTGTACATTTACCTAAGAAGTGTCACAGCTGGCCAAGGAAGGCACTAATCCAATCAATAAGAGATGACATCCCAGGACAATCAATTTTATTTAATGTAATTAATCCCACCTTAATGTGGGATGTATTACCCCCATTGGGCCCCTCATCAGCACCCGCCTGCCTCAGTGATACTATAGGGAGTTGTGTCTAAGAACTTGAACCCTGATTTTTGGCCATCTAAGGTTAGAAAAAATCAATTCTGTTCATAGACAGTTCTTAACCACTTTTTAGAAAGTCTATTTAGCCTTGATGTTAGGCTCTTAATATTTTTTACACTGCTAAATTAAACTAAGTTACCTTACCCTTCACATCTCTCTTTTTTGGTTGAAACTGTTGTTTTCTCATTGGAACTCTATGATCCTTGGGGTCCCTTCCAACCCATGCCATTCTATGATTCTATGAATGTGGAGCATCCATAGGTTGTAGGAAAGAATAAGGAGTAGGTCGTCCTTGGAGGACTTCATGTTGAACACATCCAACCTCTTCTCCCGGTGCTTCACCCTTCCTCCTCAACATGAAGTTGGGCCATCAAGCAGCTAAAACCTCAGCCCCTGGGCTTCCCTGTTTTGCTGGGTTTACACTTCAGCACCCTCCCCCTGCATGGGACAGGATCAAAGCAGTAGGGCTTTGAGCAATTTCCCATAATTAAACCACTGCAATTGTGTCATAGCAAGGCTCTGCACCCTAAGGCAGATAATAGCTCCATAAAGAGGGAAGATAGTTCATTTCTCATTGTAAATTACACGTATCAATTTGCTTCATTAAAAAGCACCCTCCTTATTTTCCTTAGGAGTATGCCACCCATTTTCTATTCCATCTCTTGCTGATAGAGTCTTGTTTCAGCAGAATTGGTGTATTCCCTCCCTGATTGTCTCATTAATAGCTGAATTTGCTGACAAGGGCGGTAGGTTTAATAGAGTCTCCCATTCAGATTCATTGTAAGAAGGGCTCTCCTTTATAGACAGCCAATTTCCACATCCCTCCTGTATGAAGTACATGCATGCTATAGAAGTTGAATCTGCACCATTGTTTGGGAGAAAAAGGCAGGAAATTAAAGAGGCAACATCTCAGCAAAAGAGATGTGTCTGCTTTCTCTTTACCTGCCAATGTTGTAAATGACACTGAAGATTATCGGGGGCTTAAAAGAGGGTTTTATGCCAAAAAAGGTTTGCTTTGTGTTTGTCAGGGAATGTATGTGCTCCATTAGGCAGTGCATTGTATTTAGTCAGCTTTACTGTGCAGTCTGTTTGGAAAGGAAATATAATTATAAGAATTGTGAGACCATAAATGTTTGCAGGAGATTAGAAGGAATTCAAGTTTGAAGCCATTTTAATACATTTTTTCCAAAACTGCCTGTGTTTCAAGTTAAAGTCTTTGGTTACTGCTCCAGAGCCAGGTTATTTGTGCATTAAACTGTGCATGAGTCCCTGAGGTTTGATGTAGTACCATTTACGTTTATATTACCACTAAAAGTAATGTCATTCAATAATTTATGCTGAATTTCTTTTGTGCAAAATATTTACTGTCATCCTCTATAAAAGTAGCAGCATTTAATGACTTAAATACAAATACTGAAGTAATTTTTTTTTTCTGTTTGTTTTCTTTTGGATGTAATTACAGAAATGTGGGAAATACTTTTCCAAGGCTTTTGAACTCAAAAAGTGGAACAGAAGGAAGACACAGGGACACACACACCGTTCAGTGTTATTTTCCTTGCACAGGAAAAAAAAAAAGATCATTGTGAGATGAGCACGAAAGTCTCAAGTTTTCAAAGGTTTGCATAACAAACAAGAGACACATTGTGGGTTACATCTTGACTTTGAAGGCTTGCCACTGTCAACTGAAATAAAATGGCAAGGTTTAAAGCCTTAACCAAGTTCACAAGGAAAATATTTGGACTAAAAGTTTTGGAAAGTTTTCTCTCTTTGAAGTAGTTTGTCATGTGTTACCAATGTGAACTTTATTGACCTTGAAACATTTTTTTTTTGAATCAAATAGCAACTAGTGACACTTTAGTAAAATCTTAAATCAACAACCATCTCCTGGTGGCTCCAGCTTCATAGCAAATGCAGGCAAAACAGGGAATCTACAGAAGAGACCTTTATTATTCATAAATGAAGCCTGCCAAAACCTTCCCAAAATAGCATTCAAAGACCCTTTTAAGGTCATGGATCCTGAACAAAGCCAGAAGAGCACAAAAAAGGCTGAGGAAAGTCCAAGAAAGAGGCTTCCCAAAGGAGAGGCTTTCCAAGTCAGTATTTCATCTACAGCTACGTACCAGGGCAGCTCTGCTTCTTCGCAAGGAACCCCTCTCCGGGATATCATATCGCAGCAGCACTTTTCTGGTTCTTTGCCAATTCCAAGAGAGGAGTCTCAGGAGAAGACTGGACATCAGAAGCAACCTAAGCCTTCCTCTTTCGAGCATACTCCCCACGTTTCGCAGCTTCAGCAGCACGCACTGTCACCAGCATTTATGTCTCCTGGGAAACCAGAGCATGTCCTTGAAGGTCCCACATGGCAGCTAGTTGATCCAGTAAGACCAGGTCCCTCTGGCTCTTTTTCATCACCCGGGCTTCACTCTCACCACGGCCAGCTCTTACCTTCCCATTCACCCATCATTCCTGGAGAGGACATGCCGTCCGTTCAAAAGGTCTATATCCCTCGCCCTTCACAGGTTTCCTTAAAACAAGCTGAGGAAGTGCACAAGAAGGAAAAGAAACCTCAAAAGCCAGGCAAATATATTTGCCAGTACTGCAGCAGGCCTTGTGCGAAGCCAAGTGTGCTCCAAAAACATATCAGGTCACACACGGGTGAGAGGCCGTACCCTTGCATTCCATGTGGCTTTTCTTTTAAGACTAAGAGCAATTTGTATAAACATAGGAAATCTCATGCTCATCGGATAAAAGCTGGGCTGGCCTCAGGGATTGGAGCGGAGATGTATCCATCAAGTCTGGAAATGGAAAGGATTGGTGGGGAGGACTTTGAAGAGCCAACGGAAGGAGAAAGCACAGATTCAGAGGAGGAAACGGGTACAATGTCAGGCCATTCAGTAGAGCTCTCACCCAGGCAGAAGCACACCTTGTTATCCAGTAGTTTGCTGAGTGGAGGGAGCCAAGGCTCCAGCCACGACCGGTGTTCGTTGTCTCATTCCAGTATGTCTCAGTCTCTTGAGGACAGCACCCAGTTTGTGGAGCCATCGTCAGACCACGCGCTGAGCCATAAATCTGAAGATACCCACACTATAAAGCAGAAGCTTGCACTCCGCTTAAGCGAACGGAAGAAGGTCATAGATGAACACGCTTTCTTGAGCCCCGGGAGCAAAGGGAGTACTGAGTCAGGCTACTTCTCAAGGTCAGAAAGTGCAGAGCAGCAGATCAGCCCACCAAATACTAATGCAAAATCTTATGCAGAAATTATTTTTGGGAAATGTGGGAGAATTGGGCAAAGGACTTCAGCGTTAGCTGCAAACACAACTCAAGGGTTTCCACACCTGTCTACTGAAGAGAAACCCAGTATGGTACCCTTATCTGTGCCTAGAACACAGGTTATTGAACACATCACTAAGCTAATTACGATTAATGAAGCTGTTGTAGATACCAGCGAAATAGATAGCGTTAAGCCTAGAAGAAGCTCTTTGTCTAGGCGTAGCAGCATTGAATCTCCAAAGTCTGGTGTATATAGAGAACCATTTCAGTTCGATATCAAGTCTGGTTCCAGTAGCCAGTTGGATGCATCAAAAGTGTTGACATCCCATGGTGAAAAAATGAAGCCTGAACAATCATTGTTGTCACTTCAGCAATCCCACAGTGCCACAGAGACAGTGCCTCTCCTAAGAAGCCACTCAATGCCTTCTGCTGCATGCACTATAAGCTCCCCACACACCTTTAGAGGTAGCTACTCATTTGACGATCGCATCATGGAGCCTGAAGTCTTAAGCCGCAGTCAAGCATTTTCTTCTCATCCTCGAATGCTAAAACGACAACCAGCTATTGAGCTACCTTTGGGAGTAGAATACGTCTCGGAGGAGGTTAGCTCTGCAAACAAAGAAACTGTCTCCAAACCTCCTGAGGAGCCTGAAACCAAGGAAAGTGATCTTACCAAAAAGTCACGGAAGGGTCCGAAAGTCAAAGGGTTCATGTACGAGTGTAACATATGTGGTGCTCGGTATAAGAAAAGGGACAATTATGAAGCCCATAAGAAATACTACTGTTCAGAACTGCAGCTCTCCAAGCCTCGTTCTTCCACCTCTCATACCTCTTCAGAGACTGAGAAAAGCGTTGCGGATCCTGACACGTGGCCCCAGATGATGCATTACAAGCTGGGAAGCAGTTTGGAACTCACCCCGCTCCGAAAAAGACGAAAGGAAAAGAGTCTCGGTGATGATGAGGAGCCTCCAGCTTTTGACTTGTCTGAGACTCCCTCCTCCAGTACTGGGCCAGGGACTCAGTTTGCAAACCCAGCATCATCTGATGTGGCTTTAAACCTAACCCGTGAATCCATTAAGTCACCAGCAGATCCAGGTAAATCCGCACCTTCTGATGTCAGTGCTAGCTTTCATTCCAGGAGTACAAAGGTGACTTCAAGTGCAGAAGGTAAAGAGAGAAGGACAACCTCAAAGGAGATCTCTGTCATCCAGCATACAAGCTCCTTTGAGAAGTCTGATTCTGTAGAGCAGGCGAGCAGCTTGGAAGAAGAGAAACCCATGTCACAGTACTCATCTCAGCCCACACCCCAGCACAGTCGACCGCCTCACTCCCTGCAGCCCAAGCTGGTACGCCAGCCCAACATCCAGGTCCCAGAGATTCTGGTCACAGAAGAGCCTGACAGACCAGAAACGGAGCCAGAGCCTCCTCCAAAAGAGCCAGAGAAAACAGAGGAATTTCAATGGCCACAGAGGAGCCAGACCCTTTCTCAGCTCCCAGCAGAGAAACTCCCACCAAAAAAGAAGAGGCTGCGGCTGGCAGAAATGGCTCAGTCCTCTGGAGAGTCCAGTTTTGAATCAGTGTCTCTCACCCGAAGCCCAAGTCAGGAAAGCAGCATATCCCATGGCTCCAGCCACTCCGTGTCATTTGATCGTGAAGATCACAGCAAGTCAGAGTCGACCAGCCAGCCCTCTGAATCCCACCCAAAGCCTCCTGGCATTGGCTCACACATGTTGATGGTACCAAGCCACCATCATCATTCCAGGGAAATGCGGAGATCTGCTTCTGAACAGACACCGAATGTATCCCATCCTTCCCAGATGTCGGAGACCCGCAGTAAATCATTTGACTATGGGAGCTTGTCGTCCACTCCTGCTTCAACCCCTGGCCCCTCAGCTTCCTCAGCTCCACAGGAGAGAAGGAAATGCTTTCTAGTTAGGCAAGCATCCCTCACGAGACACCCGGAGCATGAGCCAGACTCAGCCCCCACAGGACGGGCAGAGACAGAAGATCCGATTCCTTCATCAAGTAAATCTTCGACAAGTTTACCCCATCAGCCAACATCTTCTCCCCCTTTACCATCCTCTTCTCATGGTACTTACTCAAGTGAAAAGAGTCAGCCAAAAGACAGCCCTCAGCCAGCATACACCCAGCCGTACACAGAAGCTCTGCAAGTGTTCCATCACCCCGTACCACAGCTAACGCTGCATGAAAAGCAGTTCATGGCCCCACAAGTATCTATCTTTCCCTATCAGCATCTCCTGCCACAGCCAGGGCAGTCTGCAGAGCTCTTCACCGCACACACCATGGCTGACATCCTCTCTGCTCAGTTCACCATGCCTCAGATTCCTCCTTCCATATTTCAGAGCCCACCACTGCCTCTCCCACAAACGCTTATCCACCCAGGCCCGCTTCATATTGCTCCTCCATTGATGTCTCACCCTGTCGAGGTGCCGTTCAGGCAGCATTCTTCATTCCTGCCGGTGCCCTACCCTGGCTCCTCACCAATCCCTTCAGCCTTTTTTCTGCCTCTTCAGTCTCAGTTTGCTCTCCAGTTGCCAGGTGAAGCTGGTGGACATTTACCACAGATCAAATCTGGTTTATTCCCAGAAGCAGGAACCTCCAGTCTTTCCTCATGCACAGAATACAGCTCGGACAGTAGGTTGCATCCTTTGACCTGCACAACAAGTCCTTCAGTGTCTGTATCCGCATCTCAGCTCATTGTTCCTACGCGGTCAGACCCAATGGTGTCACTTGTTGTCCCCGTTCGCATACAGACAAATATGCCATCCTATGGGAGTGCTATGTACACAACGCTTTCCCAGATCCTGGTCACCCAATCCCAGTGCAGTTCCTCTTCTATCATTCTCCCAAAATTCGATGATCGTCAGCCCAAGGGTACCCTGGTCTGTAGTGCTGATGTTCATGGACTGGGCTTTGATCTGGCACAGATGATCACAGAGGATCAAAGAAGCATTTTCCAGAGCCCGTATCTGAGAGTGCCCTTACCCTTACCAGAACGAAAAGGCTATATGCCACTCTCCTCCCCATCAGACAGCGTCCTTGGACTGGAAGGAGGCCCATCAACAGTCAGTGGAAGCAAAAGGATGCTCTCCCCAGCTGGTAGTTTGGAGCTGACAATGGAAACACAACAGCAGAAGAGAGTGAAAGAGGAAGAAGTGTCGGAAGCAGAGGAGAAGTTGGAAGTGGTGAAGCCTCCCAGTGCAATAGAGGAAGGGAAGAAGCAGGATAAGTCTCACTTTCTTGCAGAAAGCCAAGGCAGGGTTGAGGTTGAGACACCACCTAGTTTGTCCTTAGAGCAGTCAGAGCCAAAGGAAATCCCAAGTACTTTGCAGCAAGCTGTATCCCATCCAGGTTCTCCAAGTTTTGAGGCACTGGAAGAGTATAAACAGCCAGCTGGAAAGCAGTTCCTCAGCAAGGCACCTTTGCAACCCGTGAAGAAAGAAGACTCCAAAGAATTGGTGGAGCCGTCTCCGCCAAACCCTTCAAGCCCTGCACCTCTCTCCGAGGTCACTCCTAGTGCAATGAAGTCTCGAGAAGGTACAGATACGAAGAAGGTACTTCAGTTCCCCAGTCTCCACACAACCACTAATGTCAGTTGGTGCTATTTAAACTACATAAAGCCAAATCATATCCAGCAAGTTGATCGACGGTCTTCAGTATATGCCAGCTGGTGTATTAGCCTGTATAATCCCAACCTTCCGGGTATATCCACTAAGGCAGCCCTGTCCCTCCTGAGGTCCAAGCAGAAGGTGAGCAAGGAAACCTACACCATGGCTACTGCTCCACGTCCAGAGGCAGGCAGGCTTGTCCCGTCCAGCTCCAGGAAGCCAAAAATGACAGAGGTAATGCAATCCTATATATTTCTCCTCATCCATTTGGATACATGGGAAGAGGGGGATGAGGGACGGGGAATTGCTATTCTTAGTTTAATAGGAGTTTGTTCATCCCTCTCTCACTTTGGTAAGCACTTGTTCTCGGTGAAACTTTTAGAATGAAGAAGCAAAACCCACTGTAATTAAAAAAAAAAAAAAGAAAAAGGCAAGCCTTCTGCAAGGCAAAATGCCATATTTCTGTTCTCGTTTCTACTTGCCTTGTAATCAAAAGAGCATGTAGGAATCACCACTGCACCATGAACTGCCACTGCTCAAGCACAAAGGATTAGACTTGATTTGCATTTGTCTTGATATTTCAAATAGCTTCACAACTCTTTATTTTTTCTTTTTTTTTCATTTTTTTTTTTTAATAAATGCTGTTATAATTCCCTCCATTTTGCATGTGATAAATGAAAAAGGATTTACCTTGGGGAAATGGGATTCTGTCTGGTTGTGCATCTACTGATCTCACATTAATGAACATGGAGAGGCATGCTTAAAAAAGTATTTAAAAATATTAAAGGGAGATTTGCAAGTGTATTTAGGCCCCCAAAGAAGCGTGAAGGCATGCAGTGACATTTATAAGAGTGCCTCGGTAGGTTAGGCTCATTATAACACCCGTGTTGTTTGGTTCATTTAGTTCACATCCTTAGCTGTCTACCTTTTCCAGGTATCTAAGGATATTTTATACCTGGTCTTTAGAGTTAAGGGCAGCAAGGCAAAGAGCTTCCCATGTGTAGAGCTCACCAAAGGCATGGGCTATATGGGCACAGAAGTCTTTAAGATACTTCTGGTAGCTGCCTAGTGTTATGATCTCATTTTGAGGCCAGACTTTTCCCCTCTTGGTTAATGCTGAACCATACAGATCCCTTTAATCCAGATCATGTTCATGTAGATTAGCAAACAGAATTGCTCTAAAGATTTTGCAATTTGATATTCATCTCAAGTCAATTTATATTGATGGATTATTCATTTTATTTCTGTATCATGAAATGAACTCTGAATATTAAATTTATCATAATCGCTGCTGCAGCTGCTGCTTATAAACGTGTCTTAAAATACACAGTAGAGTCACTTTGAGTCAATAAATCTTTATTTCTATTCAGCATTTCCATCATTCTTCTGTAGAAATCCAAATGACAGGATTTCTAGGCACATGGGGCAGATAATTTGTTACCCAAGTGGTGCAATAACCACACTAAGGCTTGGTATTTGTGCACCCTTTCTCAAAGGATTTTCCAAGGATTTTATCTGAATGGTGTTGTACCATCCTTGATTTCATTCTCTAATAGAAGTGCCTGTGCTCCTCTGAGCTTTGCTCTTTGACATGGTGCTAAAATGCACACCGAGTGTGTGTTTCAGAACTGGAAACCCTCATACCCTGAAGTCAAAGATTAAGGTCTAGACAGAAATGATTCTGCCCTTAGTCATCAAAATACACATTTCACTGCGTGCATTTGCCCAGAAGACTCAAAAGCCTTTTAGACAAAACCCTCTAGAGCTGATTCATGGTGAAAGTTAAGTTTCTCGTGGTACAATTCAAAAAAGTGAGCGTTTTTCCTACCAAATTCACCTAGAAAATGGTGTAGCCTAAATCTGACATTAATACCTGCTGCTTGAGGGAGTGCAGTTTGCAGAAATTATGCTAATTTCAGTGGAGATAAATTGACATCATGCCAAGCAGAGAAATAATTTTTGATTACATGATCAGTGGGAGTGAAATTCTCAGTTTAGTTTCTAAAATATATATATATATATATGACTGGCATGGATTAGGAAGTAGCCTTGCTGGTTACTCAGGAAGATGTGATTTCTAGGAGCTGCGTACCAGTAGCATCCGTCAAAGGTTGGAAGTTCAACCTTCAGTTCACTCTGCTCTACCTATTTCCCTTAAATATTTCCTTCTTTATGTAAATCTGAGTTGTCAGTCAATGCCACAGCGATGTAAACCAGCTCTAATATTTTGTACAAGTATGCATGCAGCAAGCTACCAGCAAGCAGTAGTACTGTATATAATGTCTACATACTTGGCTTGATTTTTAAATTTCCAGTGGGATTTGCTGAGCAGAGCAATTCTGCAGTGACTGTAGGCTGCAGCGTGCATGTAGGGATGGCTAATTACACTGTATCGGGCTTGCACACTTTGTAAATTAAACAAGATTGTAAAAGGGGATAGTAGTGACTGTATGATTTTTGGCTGTCTCTGGTGCCTTTCATCTGTCTGTGTTTTGTGCTTTCAAAAGTTGCAATAAATAAACCTCATGCTACATCTAGAAAGTCAATTGTTTTGTATTCCTCAGTAAATAAGGATCCAAACTGGGAAGGTTCAATGATATGAGCGTGCAGCTCATATCAGGAGGTGAAATCATAACGGCCAAGGTTTAATTTTTGGAGATGCTCACTGTGTCTCCTGCCATTGATTTCCTCCGAGCACAGACGTCTCCATGCCCAGAGACACCAGCTCGAGGCTGTTCCTGCTGTTTAGTTGTTAAGTGGTTGCTGGCACAGTTGTGCCCTGGGCTGATAGCCCTCTCCCAAGGAACTCTGGGGCACACTTAGGGAGATAGGACAGCACAGGGACTGTTCCCAGGTGGCATCTAGGCAGGATATGTGGGTCTGAAGGTGTGGAGGTGGGCTAAACTTTGTGAGCTGTCCTGAGGGCAGCGAGCAGTCCCAGGAGTGTTTAACACTAGAGCTGAGCTCCTGAAATTACTGAGAACATTTAAAATGCTTGACCTCAGTTTTGCAAAGCTACTTTTTAGTGAGTTCATCCCTCCTGCTGCTGCAAACCTGACGGTTGGATGAGCAGTGTGCTGCTGTGGAGTCCGGGTTATATCCCACTGAATTTTGCATGTCTCAGTTTGAGCTACTTACACTTGGCTTCCCACATAACCATGAGAGACAAAGAGGCACCTCCTGGGTGATTCATCCCCCCTCAAGATAAGTGTCTAAGGTAGGGCAGCTGAATTACCCTTGAGAGCAGCCGCTCTTTCCAGCAGCTGTCAAGAGTCAAGGGTGACCAGCTCTGCTTCAGACTTCTGCCAGTTCATTGGCAGTGTTATGGCCAAAATTCCTCTGATAACCGTGGTCTCTCAAATGCTTTCAGTATGTTCCATAAACCATATATAAAGTGAGGATTTGGGCAGCTCTGTTGAACTTCAGAGATATTCTTGCACTTGTGTAAGGAGTAACCTGGATGAAGACAACCTGCTTTCCTCTTGCAGAGCTTCAGAGACCACCATGATTTGTGCTGTAGGTTGTAGCAGGGCAGCATCCCACGATTTCATCTAGGTGTGGAGATGCCTACCCCGTATGGAGCTAGGGAGGAAGCAGCAGTAATGTTTAGGTCCACATGTTATAACAAAAAGCTTTGCACATACTCAATGAGATATCAGTGCATGACTTAAACCTTGGTCTGAATAAGGGGTGACAAGTTCAACAATGGAAAAGCAAATTTTACCCTGGGAACATCTGGGGAGGTTGAGGATTATTTTCTCCCGTGGGTTTTGTGGCTTTCCCTATACTGCACCCTTGGCAACAGGGGTTTGGTGAAAGGAAATCACCCAAGAGCTTTGACTGTCAAGTGATTTATATCAGGTTTAGATGGCTAAAGTCCAAATTTGTGTGGATGTGAGTGCATGTGGGGGAAACCCAGAGGTTGAGGTTAAATATGTGAATTCTACAGATGCCTCCTCTCTAGACCTTTGTAGAGACCTTAGAGGGTGGATTATCCAAGGACAGAGCAGTGGATTTGGGAACAGAGGGACCCATGGCACTACCACACACCCAAAGTGACCCCAGCCGAGACACTTCTCTTTATGCCTCAGTTTTCCACTTGGCAAGAGCTGGATAATATTGAGCCACCCTATGCAGGGGGTGAATTAAAACCTTGTAGGTGGTCATAGTAACTATAACATAACCAGCAGGGCTCAAAGTCCAGAAGCAGAAGCCCTGTTTGATAAGAGGATGTCCTAATTACTGCACTTAGCTGTCAGGAGCAGCGTGTGCAGTAGGTTGCTGGCTCTTTCTGAGGCTGTTTGGTCTGTGTCTGTCTTAGAGTGATTTTGTATGTAATCATTGATTGTTTTGCTCTTTTGGGGAGATAGGTTCATTTGCCTTCGCTCCTTTCTAATGAAGGTCGAAAAGATATAACTAGAGCTGAGAAGGAAGAGGATAAAAGAGGAAAATCAGAAGAAGAGGCTCTTGTAACCAAAAGAGGGGAGCCAGTCAGGATCAAGATCTTTGAAGGAGGGTAAGTGTCTCATTTTATTTCTCTTTCTGTGTAACAGTTGTATAGGAGTTACTGATACCAGTGATGACAAGTCAGTGAAGATGCTATGTGGAGGTGAGCAGAAGGCCAGATATAGTTGGATTTCAGCTTACTTTCCACGTTGACTGTAAAAACCTGGCCCTCAGGATCAGTAGATACTCTGGACTGCATTCTTTTCTTTTTTTTATTTCTTTTTTTTTCAAGTTGTCTTTAAGTTAGCAAGCATCTCCTCCTTTTTTCTAAACAAAGATGGTTGAAGAGCACAAATACATCTTGTAGCAGTCTCTGATGTGACAGAGGTGGACTCCGTGTCTTCTAAATCTTTGCAGAACCTTCTCCTGAAAATGATATTCCTAATGGTTGTTACAGTTATCAGGAGGATCTGGGAAGATCTTTTCTCATGCCTGGGTTTGGGGTGGGAGAGAAAAGAAGGATTATATTTATGTCATTTTAATCCCACCCAACCAAAGTAGCTCAAACCAGAATGGATGCAAGATGTAAATTTGATGTATATCTTAATGCTCAGCTCCAGGTAATTCAGAATACTCTAGAGTAATTAGCACTGGGCTAATGCTACTGTTTGTCTTTTCAAAAGTAAAAAATCAGCTAATAAGTAGCTTGCCTGTGGAATGCAGTTAAAGATCATGCTTCCTGAATGTTGCAGACTGGGCCAAAGAGATGTAAGCTATGCCTAGCAGGATTCATCAGTGCCATTGGGTGGTCTTGTTTTTTGTGTGTAAGCAAAAGGCTTTAATTAGTCAATGGTTGTGTTTTTCTGCCAGTACTGGTCAAAGTTTGTTTTTATTTAAAAACATTTCATTAGCAGGTGATCAAACTAGCTACCTGGGAGAGTAAAATAGGGCTTTGGGAAAGGAAACCTTCTCAGGGCAGCTCACCTATTGCTCAAGCGTAGGCATCATGTGCACAGCTCAGGTATAGATACTAAAGAAGTGGCAACCCCTTAATGGTTATGAGCTGAAGTGGTTCAGGGAGGGAGCCAGGGAATGGCAAAGCAACAGAATATGATGGGTTTGGTTCATTGCCATCACCCTCCTGCAGCACGTAGCACCCATGGGGCCAACCAGGCAATGGGTTTTATTGCTCAAAAGCCCATGAGAAGCCACTGTTCCCCTTGCTGGGCCCTCATGGAGCTGTGTGTGTTTCAGAGGGACTCTTGAGCTCCTTCCTAGACATCATTAACCAGCGATAATTTGAATGAAAATCACCCTGCCCCTCGCAGAGCATCTCCATGGAGGTTTTTTGGGGAGAGATGCGGGGGTGCTGGCTGCTCACAACCACCCCCACTGAAACAAGCCCCGTCTCCACATCCCTGTGCTCACAGGGGGAGGCTGTCTGCATCTCCAAGCCCAGCACAACGGATGCAGAGTCACATTTTCTAAATGACAGACACAAAATAAAGCAACTTTCCCAACATGTTCTGGAGAAGCTGGCATCGGGGAACACATTACTCATCCTGAACGTATGCGATGTTTTATTTTAAAGCTCCTGTAGCACTGACTTAAGGCAGCCATCCTTCTGCATGTGAGGCAGAGTAGAGTAGCTGTTTAATGCCAAGCACAGGCACTGATGCAAAGCACCAGGTAATGGAAATACATGTTGTATCGAAATTGGATGGCACACACACTGCTAAGAGGTCAGGCAGGTCAGGCTGTCCCTCCCCAGGGTGCTCGGTGTGTTCCTGGTGGTCTGTGCCTGGTTCCTGTGGGCTTTGTGATGCTGGATTGTTCAGCCTCAGCAGCCTGTGCCTTCGAGGGTATTTTCTTGTGGTGAAGGAACAAGCCTGCAGATGAAGCTGCAGGGTACCTGCTTTGTGCAAGCTATTAAATAGATCAGACCCTTTTCCTGGCCATCTCCTCAAAATGTTTTACCAAAAGTGCATCCATTCCCAAGACATTATTTCACCATCTCTATTTTTTCTCCCCCATAAAAAATTTCCTCCCTATCTCATTCTTTCCCTTCTTTCTTGGTTTCACATGATCTGCTGCTGGCTAGATATGGGGGGGATGCAGTTGGTTTCAAATGTTTTGGAGCCATCCCATGCTTTGTTGTCTCAACCAAAGAGGGAGATTATAAAGAATTTCAACTATTACCACAAAAGGTGAACTTGCTGCAGTTCTTTTAGCTCCTTCTTCCCTTCAGTTTTTATTTCTTTAGAGCTCTTGCCTTTCTCACTGCCATTTTCAACACTTGTTTTTCCCTCTGGCTTCCCCAGTCCCATTGCTGCCTTTTCCCCATTGCTTGTTGCATGGCCCTGAGCAGCTCTGCTCCCTTCCCTGCTGCTGCCCAGCCTGCTGCCTGGAGTTGTATTTCTTAGCTTTCTGAGAAGACTAGAAAAGTCAGATTTTATACTTTCTTCATACCCACTGCCCATTTCTAAGGAACAAACTGATGGCCACTCCAGTGTGGCTTGGCTTCCCTCTCAGAGTCTGTCTCCTTGGAGGGTTTCTCCTTTCTGGCTGTGAAAGCAGATGGTTGCTTTGTGATGTTCACCTACTGGGACATGGTGTGGAAACAGCTGCATGCAGATTCCTTGAGCCTGGAGGTACATTTGTACCTGGGTTTGGGACCAAGGCTCAGTAACGCCGTGTGTGGGATGTGTTTGGGCTCAGGTTCTTCCCTTATCACCCTTTCCATGAAGGATGTCATTGTCCCCTGTTGTGCCATCTCAGGATGTGGGACAATGACCACTGGGGCTGTAAGAGGACCTGGGGGGTGGAGTTCTTCAGCTGTGAAGAAGAGGACCCAAAGTCTCCTTTCTTGGGGCCCTCAGGAGGGATGTGTGCAGTTCTGCTTGACTTGCCCAGTTACCTGTAGATGGGCTGCACAGAGTTTTCCTTTGGCCCCCTGTTTAAAGAGCAAATTCCTTTTAGAGACCGAGTCAACATCATGCCATATGTAATTTCAGCAGTGACTTTCACTTGCAGATCTGAAATTTCCTAAGACTGGATCTACCTCCACTGCAACCAGCATTCACACATGAGCAAACCCCATGCACGTGTCTGTAAAGGAGAGGGGAGTTGTTTAACATCCCCCACACAGACTGGGCGCTGCATGGTCTCATTGGGTTGTGTCTGGGAGAGCCATGTCATTAAGCACCCAGGGTAAAGTTTGGACTTCTGAAGGAGCTAATAAAAATATTCACTGCACTTGTCCTGAGGGATATTGTGGTGGTTTTGAGCAGTGGAAATGATCTTTAAAGGTCATGCTGGCCAGCACTACTTCAGGAGAAGTGCAGTGATTCCTTGGTGGCTCTGTGTCACCTTCATCAATCCACTCTGGTCCTTTGGAGGCACCAGGTCCATTCTGAAATCTTACATCATGAAACTGTAGATTGGTATCGACCTGATTTGAGAGTGAGGTCTGTGATGGTATCATGGTCTTGTCAGGGAAATGTTGCCTGTTTACTGTGCATTAGCATTACCATGATGAAATCTGATAGTCGTTGGGTAGTTACAGTCAATATATGATCTTCTATTTCATAGCCAAGCCCCCTGTGCTTTAATGGGCCCCATCACTTGGCTCATTGCACTAGTTGATTGCAACTAGTAGGGACAGCAAAACCAATATAGAGAGGGTTAAAGACCAGACCCTGACATCCTCAACACAGCATCATGTAAAATTAATATTACATCAAAAAGAAAAATGTTCCAATCAATTTTTCTTCCCTCTTTATGGAACTTCTGGCTGCAACCTTGTGGTTGCAGATCCAAGTATCCTTGCATTCACACCTTGAAAAAATACCTCCTCTTCACACCATCCCAGGTGTGGGAATGCACACATGAGTGAGAAGAGCCCGGGGCGATGCTGTGTAGTGTGTCTCAGCATTGAGAGATGCTCATAGAGCTGTTGTGACCCAGGCTGCTCTACTCATCAATTTGGCCTGGCCCAGGTATGAATCCGAGTCCTTCACTCTTTGTCCTCACCAGAAAGTGACACAGTTGCAGGTTCACTAGCCATGGGATGTGCTGAACTGGGGTTCTGGATCCCCACCTTCAGCCTGAGCAAAGCCTGTTCTGTCTAGTACAGCACAAATAGTTGAGGGGATGGTATGAGGCTTGGCCATTGCTTGTCCTCAAGAGCACAGGGCTGGAGGGGTAGAGGCTGCTGCATTGTCCTGTCCTCTGTCTCTGAGCTATGGGGCTGCTTATGGGATTTTTTGCCAGCGGGAAGGAGGTGGAAACGCACATCTGCTTCCCTCAGCCTGTCCAGTGAGGGAGCCTGGGGGTTGAAGGAAACTGGAGAACCCTTGGAACTGTTTTATCAGACTCCAGTGTGATTGCTAACTAGTGGATGTATAAGGAAAAACCAACAACCTTTGGGGGACCCCTTGGCTGTATGCAAAGCTCTTCCCAGTTCCTGCTGTTGTAGACTCACTGGGATCTGTGGTTGGCTTCTCCAGGGTGATCTCACTCCATTTCTATGACCGGCCACAGAAACTGCATCTCCCACCACCCGCTGACACACACACCTCATGGAAAACCCCTGGCACAGGCTTGCAAGAGTTTTATTACCCCGGAGAAAGCCTCTCTGTTAAACAAACAAAGTCTCTCAGCATGTAACTCCAAACCCCTGCATCGCACCCGGTTCCTTCAGGGGATTTCCTTTGCTGCTTAGATGAGTTCTAAGAATTCACCCTGTTTGTTTTGAAAGAAGCCATTTATCCCAGAGACACTAACTTGAGCACGCACGTTAGCAGAAAAGGAGGAATCTGGGAAGGGTCGTGTCTGTCGCAGATCCAGCTGCTGTGTGTGAGGGAAAGGCTGATGCTCCTTTCTTTAACCAGCAAACCAGCTCAAATCCTGGAGTTAAACTCAGTTCACAGCCCCAGGGCTGTGCCTCAAGTGTGAAGCAGAGTTAGTAATGTTTTACTCCATAGTCTGCTCCTGGGTATGAGCAAAGAATCCTTCAAACTTGCATTTTTCAGTGAAAGGGGTTTTCCTGAGATGGGGTCGCTTTGCACAGAAGGGAGAAATGGGTGTTAAAACTTTCCTGTTAGGGATGGTGGTGCTGGACTGAGCATCTTGTGGAGGTTGGTTGCTGGATTTTCCCTGTCTTCAGAAGTGCTGAGTAGGCATCGCTCCATTCAGGCAGCTCTGTGGCTGCACAGCCCTTCTGCAAATCTGGTCCCACATGTGTTGAGCTTCTCTCTGAAACATGGTTTTAAATTCTCCAGCATTAGTTTGTGCACAGGTATTTATCCTGCCTGTCCATGGCTATTTGTCCTGAACCTGTAAAAGGCTGTGTCTAAGAAGAAAAGTGTTTCTTATATGTGGAGTTTTTCATTTGTTTTTCAGATAGGACTTTACAGCAAAAGGAGGGGAGAGCTTTGAGCCACAGGCTTTGAGGCCAGCAGGGACAGTCCTATTGCCTGGGCAGATCTGAAAATGATTAACCAGCTTAGTTAGTGGGTGCTGGAAAAAGGGAGGGGAAGAGCATACCCTGATTTTGTTAGCAGAATCAAAGAATCAAAAGGTTGGAAAAGACCTTTAAGATCATCAAGTCCAACCGTTCCCATCCTAAGCTAAACCATATCCCTAAGTACCTCATCTACCCTTTTATTAAACACATCGAGGGAAGGTGACTCAGCCCCTCCCTGGGCAGCCTGTGCCACAGCCCCACAACTCTGCCAGGGAAGAACTTTTCCCTCCCATCTGCTCTGCCCCTGCCCTGGCACAGCTTGAGCCCATTGCCCCTTGTCCCATCTCCTGCACCCTCCTGTCAGGTAGTTGTAGGCAGTGATAAGGTCACATGAAAAATAAAGCTGTGTCCTGTAAGATGCTGGCACCTCCCCAGGTATCCTCACCAGAGTAGCTGGTCATTCCCCATTCCTGGGGTCCATAGCATCAGTCTGGGTATGGCCTGAAGGGTCACAGTCCTCATGCTCACCACAATACATCCATGTGGGTACCGAGGGATGCTGCCAGACACTGTGCTCAATACAGGGGGAAGGACAAGCCTCATTTCTCCCCCTAAAAGAACATAAGGTCTCTTTTGAGCACTGTACATTTACACTCTCCTTTTTCCATAGCACAAGAAAAGCACTTTTTCTGCTTAAAAAACTAACGACCCAAAGGAGACAAGACACAGGGTAGCAATTTCAGGAAGGATGGATTTGTGAATTTTGCTGGTGCTGACAAGATGAAAGGAGAAATTGTTTGAAGAGACAGGTTTGCAGGCACGGAGAAAGGCTGCTCACAAGATACACTCAGGAGCAGCAGCAGAGAGAATCAGGAACTGGAGAAAAAAATATTTTCAGAATGAAAAAAATGTGCTTTTTTTTGCTCTGAAAATCACTGCTGACTTACTTTAAAATATCTTTAAATGCTAATAGGAAGAAAAGGTTCAATTTGACTCAGAGCAAATGTTTTTTTCCCTCCCATAATATGTCTTCATGAAAAAGGGGATGCTTTCTTTCTTGTGAGTCTAGGGTTTATTTTTTTAAAAAACCCCAATAATTCAGGGAGTAACTGTACTGCAAAACCTGCTGTGTTCAGTGGTCTGATTAGGAAATTAAGAGCAGCAATTAAACATCAGGGACTGACACACAGGCAAGGAGGGAAGCAAGCAGTTTGCAGGTGGAGTCTGTGCAGCAAAGCAAAGGTGTAACTGGCTTGACTCCGACTTTGGACACCTCAGCCTATCTGCTTGCTTCCAGCCACTGCTGAGATGTGTTAGATAAGAGCTGGTGTGTCTGGGAGAGCTGACAGATTTCCTTTCGGAGGGAAAGTGTGGGACGCTCTGTAACAGTGCCAGTTCCCCATCCTGCCACTCAGCAGATGGTGCTGCGTGCCAAGAGCTCTTGTGTAAGTAACCTTGTGTAATATAGAAGTAATGTCGGGTTATTAACTTTAAAACAGGTTATTAATTTCTGTTGGGAGCAGCTCCTGGTTGTATAACCATTACTGAAGCTTCAGGCAAGATCCCAAATGTTGTCTTGAGGACAGAGCTTGGGGCTTGAAGCACTTGTATACTCTCCCTGCCTTTATGACTGTACATACAACCTGGGAGCTGAGACCTGCCCTGAACTTTTCTCAAGGGTCTGTGCAATGTGAATCAGCATCGTTCCCATTCAACCTACTCTTTGCTACCTCCTCTGTTTTCCCCTTATGGATGAGGGATACAACCCCATTGAATCAGTCAGCTAAGCATGGCCCTGCTCTCCCTTACCATCCTAGCCCTGATACAGATAGATGAGGTTGGTGGCCCTGCCTGTGGCAGGGGGGTTGGAGCTCTGTGATCCTTGGGGTCCCTTCCAACTCATACCATTCTATGATTCTATGATTCTATATTTGCAAGCTCGTGGACCCCTGTGCTGCTCATGCTTTGGGTGGAGCGATGACCGGCCACCCCTGCACCACCTCCACCTTGGCTCCAAAATGCAGGATGTCCCCATGTGCCCACAGCTCAGAGCACTGGAGATGTCTTTCCTTTCACACCAGCTGTGTTTGTGCTGAGTGGCTCCTGAACATGCTGTTCCTTGGGCTCCTGAACACATCCCAGAGCTGGTGAGTGGTGGTGGTTAGAGCAGATAAGTGTGACTTGGGGATGGATGGTGGACTGTGACTCACCCTGACTCTTGGATAAGCCTTTCTCCCTCTACACTTCCTTCTTTCTGAGAGGGGATATGCAAACTCACCTACAGCTACACTTGATTATATTATGCCTTTAAAATGCCTCAATATTCCTCAGTGGGACTTGTTAATGTTTCCTGTCCTGAATACCTCCTCACTTCACCTGACAAATTGGGTTCATTCTTCAGCTTATTCCTGTTTTCCCAGGAAATTTGACAAACACAGAAGGATTTAGTCTGGGTTGTTGTCTGGTTTTCTTTATTATTTTTCCTAAATTATTTTTGCCTGTACAGCCAGCCTGCTTTCTTGACACGTCCCACTGGCAGATGCTCACAATGCAGCTTGATGCTAATTTCCCACAGCCAATTATTAAACAATGCTATTTCCAGTTTCCTTTCTGACCTTGTGTGGGATTCTCAACTTTCTGCAGGGATTTCTTCCCTGTAAGCAGCCAGCCAGCCAGTCCTCAGGCTTCCCCAGTGCAACACATTTACAGTGGGGCAGAGGCTGAGTGCGGTCCTCGGGTGGATGATGGTGCTCTTCCTAAGCTCAGCATTCCCAATAGGATTTTCTCAGCCTCTTATTCCACTCACCATCAATTCTATCTTCTCTGTGCTACAGAGACAAGAAGTCTCATTTGGTTTTAGCTCAAATAATGAAAAATACAGACTTAATAAACAGTGTCAAGCAAGAAAAGGTCCTAGATACCTTGCACAGGTTCCTGGGGTGCTGGGATAGGACAAACCCACATTGCTGGCATTGTGATGGATCTTATTGGGGGATGAATTGCCAGGCTTGTCAGTCTCCTGTTGTAGCACTAAATGAATTAAAAATCTACTAGTAATTTCATTGAATTACTTTGCTTATAACACCTTGTAGATCATAGGATCAGTCCAGGTAGATAAAGAGAAGCATCACCTGTTCTGCAGTCTCTGAGACCCACAGATTTGGGAACAGAGGGTGATTTTTCTTCCTCCTTCAGTGGAAAGATGAGTTCTGGTCACTGCAAACAAAGTGGCAGAAAGGGAGCACTGTCTCACATGGGGGATCTCTCCCATGCCCTGCCAGAGCCTTGTGACCCTGGAGATCACCTTTTCTTTCCCTGTCTTGGTCATCAGTTTGCAAAAATGGGGGCAAAGTCAAGGATGACAGTAATGGGTGTTTTGTTTTCAGATCTCAGTCCCTCCTTGGGGCTGGTCAGACCATTCCACAGGTCTGCAGCGTTGCCTCTTTCCTGGACCTGTTGCACATTTGCCTCATTGCTGGGGCTGGAGCTTGCTCACAAAACCCTGCACCACCACTCTGGAGTCATCTTCTGTAGGGAGGTGTGTGGGGGCTGAGAGGGGAGAAGATTAACGTGGGGAAGGTGACCCACTCATCCTGGGTGGGGAGAGTCTGAGGCTGTAACGTGTGAGCTCACCAGCATGCCTTTTACATGGGAGAGATGCAAAGCCATATGGACAAACAGCACACAGTGCCAGCAGTGCCAGTGGGTTGTTGCAGGGCCAGGGCTGCTGGCAGAGCAGAGCTGAGCATGAGAGATGGGAGACACAGCTGGAGTCCTGTGTCCAGAGCTGGGGCCCCAGGACAAGAAAGATGTGGGACTGTTGGAGAGGGGTCAGAGGAGCCACAGAGATGATGAGAGGGCTGGAGCAGCTCCCCTGCGGAGAGAGGCTGAGGGAGCTGGGCTGGTTCAGCCTGGAGAAGAGAAGGCTGTGGGGGGACCTCATTGCAGCCTTCCAGTCCCTGAAGGGAGCAGAGGAACAGGAGGGGAATCAGCTTGTTAAAGGGCAGAGACTGGCAGGACAAGGGGGATGGAGTGAAGCTGAAGGAGGGAAGGGTTAGATGAGATATTAGGGGGAAGTTCTTTGCAGAGAGAGTGGCGAGGGGCTGGAACAGGCTGCCCAGAGAGGGGGCGGGTGCCCCGTCCCTGGAGGTGTTTAAGGCCAGGTTGGCTGGGGCCCTGGGCACCCTTGTGTAGCTCCAGGCCTGGAGGTTGGTGGCCCTGCCTGTAGCAGGGGGTTTGGAGCTCTGTGATCCTTGGGGTCCCTTCCAACCCATGCCATTCTATGATTCTATGATATCCAGGAGCAGATAAAGGGACACACAAGAGCATTTCATGGTGCCTTGGTCACAGAGTAAGGGGAAGCCAGTGGAAAGGAAGAATGTGATTTGATCAGATAGACAATTTTGGCAGCTGAACAGGGCTGGAGAGAGGCAGAAATGGGTTAGAAGGTAAGAGATTGTAGTTATCCAAGGAGGTGAGGGTCAGGCTAGAAGATCTGAGCTCTCACAACAAAGAGGGATGGCGATAGGGTTGGACAGAGAGTAAAATGGTATGAGTTGGTGCCAGTAAAGAAGTGAAGATAGAGAATGAAGGTCATAGATGGTCTCAGGATAAGGAAAATAACATAGGAATGGGTGCATGCGGGTACCAAGTTAATAGCACCCGTGTGAGTGTGCATCTCCAAGGTTGCATATGTTTCATGACAGTGAGCACTTTTTTGCTGGACACTTTCCTTTACCAGGGCTTTGAAAATGATAATGTAAAAGAATCCATGAGAAGTAAGTTCTCAATCACCTGGGCTGTCCTTCTGCATCTCAGATTCTCAGGCATGACACAATGTCTTATTCTGAGCCGCTCTTTGGTATGGGCCAAATGTCTGGAATAATAAGCTCTCCATGTTAGCAGACTGTTTATGAGCTTGTGGCAAACATCAAGATTATTATTAAAGGGTTTTTCACTTTCTTGATTCAGTGGCACAAACTCTACAATTAATTCAGTGGAAAATTTGAGGAGGCAAACGTTTTTACCAGGTTTACTTCATCCTTAACATCTGCATATCTAGGCAGCCTGTCCTATACAGAAATGTAATTTATGGAAGGTCTTTAATAGAGTCCAAGTACTGTGCAATCAATTAGAAACCTGATGTTCAAATAGACAGACCCAGGCCTGACTGCCTGTTTCTCAGTCCATATCGTGCTTGGTAAATGGGAGGATGACGACTCTGAGAATGTAATTTGGCTGTTTGGGTCTTTTCTGCCCCTTTCTAATGATGAAAACATTACTTTTGAGGAGACAGGTCTCTTCTCAAGGCAGATGTTACTCTAATTGTTTGGTGGGGTTTTTTGTTTGGGGGTTTTGGGTTTTTTTTAAAAAATCTTCCCCAATGTGGGAGTTGATTTTCAGTTCTCTTTACCAGAGAATCCCAGTGATGACAGATGGGATGTGAAATCCTTGGGAACATTTGTCATGATGGAAATGATAGACAACTGAGAGTAAAGTGCCTCTAAATCATATTTTCAAAAAAACTCCCATGCATTTAGGAGCATGAACCCTATGAGATCCATCTAGTGAGTTGGTATTTCACCTAGAGTGGGACCATGTCCCTGAGACTGGGAATTGAGCACTTCCTGCTCCCAGTTTGGATTCCAACTTTTACTTCTCATAGAATCCCAGACTGGTCTGGGTTGGAAGGGACCCCAAGGATCATAGAGTTCCAAACTCCCTGACACAGGCAGGGCCACCAACCTCCAGGCCTGGAGCTACACAAGGTTGCCCAGGATATTTTTGGAAAACTAACTTTTTTGCATTATCTAGAAGTGAGCACACAAGTCAAACTGATGGTAAGGATGCTTGTAAGGACTGAGTAAAACCTCTTACATCCTTCAGTAGTGGGACTGTGAGAGCTAGATTCAACATTTAAGGAAGACTTTCCAATTCTTCCCCTTGTGTTTCTGGAAGGAGAGCAGCTCAGCCTGTGTGCTTTGTCCTGATATAGCCCATGATGTAAGTGGGTCTTTGATGGTTGTGAATATCATCGTTCATCTGCACAACCGAGGGAGGTGCAATGCTGTGGAAGGAAGGTGAGATCATTCCTTCTCATGGGACACCTCTGGGCTTGCTTGAGGAGGGAGAGGTTGGAGAGGCTAAACAAAAACTGGGTTGTGGCAGGAGCAGATGGAAAGAAGACCAGTGGGACCAGAGGAGATGGGCAGAGTCTGCTGCTGCTCCGAAAGCCAGTGAGTTGCTGGAGAATCCAGCTGCAAGGATGTGGTGGGCAGGGCTGCATATAACTTCTTTTTAATATTCCATCTTCCCAAGTTGCTTTTCACTATTTAAAAGTTATGTGGGGTTTTTTTTAATGATTAAAAAGAATAGGATAAAACAGGATAAAACCTGCTTACTTGCTTTTCAGCTTTAGATCTTTTTGGAGGAGAAGCTCCTTGGGGACATGGTGCAGGCAGATGCATCTCAAACCTGTAGCCAATCTGAGTCCCATGGTCTCTGGATCATGAGGTGCTATAAGGCAGCTGTCAGCCCAGCTCCATTTCTCCAGGATGGAGGAGTGGGGAAAAGCTGTGATGACTCACTGCAAGTGTTTAATCTAATTTCCCTGTCCTGAAGGACCTGTGGCTGCTCAGGCAGTTACACAGAATCAGTTGGGTGAAAAGGGAGGGTGGGATGGAGGGGTGGGGAGGGCCCTCTCTAAAAAACATGTGAGAAATTAATGTCTAATCTTTAGAAATATGAATCCAGACTGACTGTAACTACAGGCTTCTTTGTGTGCAGAACCTCAGACAAAAGGCAATGCAACCTAATCAAGATATTTTTGCTGCTCTGTTTTGCTGCTTCTGCTGGTGTAAAGATAAGACAGAAGAACTACAAGTTTTTTATAAATTGGAAGCTGGGGAGCTCCATGGGGAGGTTACAGGCAGAGTCTTGGCTAACTCTCCTGATGATGTTCATCTGGCATCTCAGCATGGTGGTTCAGTTCCTTGGAAGTTCATGTGTTTCTAAATGCTTGGGTGCTCTTCTCTTTCAACTTTATTTGGGATTTGCTATGTCAAACATAGGGGAACAATCAGATGCCTGCAGCCAAGCTTTTCTAAACCTTTCTGTTTGTTGGGTGCTTGGGCTTCTTGTAGGCCCCAGCCATGACTGAACTGGTTTGTATAACTCTTGGTTGGGTTAGCAGCACAGTAGTGGCACTTTCAAAGAGCAAATACTTCTTGCAGATGTTTCAGATCAGCAGTTAAACCAAGTGGTTTTCAATGTTTGTGAATTTCTTGCCATTCTTATTTAAACAAACTAGTTGATGGCAGAATGATGTGGTTTTCAAGGTTGCAAGAGGCTGAGCACTTACGCTGCAACCCTGTATGTATTTCAGTCCCTGTTACAAGACCAGAGAGGGCTTCCAAGTGTGGGGTTATCTGCAAAGCGTTGCTCTGAAGTGTGCCAGAGCAGCCCCAGCCTGCAAGCTGGTTTTGATAAAATAAGAACCTTTCCAAGATGTGAACTGAGCAAAGACCTTCATTACTAAAAATACAACCTTCTGCTTGGCAGGAGAGCTGCTGTGGGGTGAGAGACCCAGGGGCTAATTATGTCAGGCAATTGGAGTTGGTCACTGGGGAGGGACGCTGTGCTACATGAGGTCCCTGCATCGGGTGTTGTGGGTGTATAGTGCAGCTAGAGAAATGCCAGAGATAAAAGAGCCTTGGGGAGCTTAGGCTAAAGTTTGATAAGTTTTTCACAAGAATTCAAAAAGGCCAAGTAGTATTTGGCGTGTGTTTACTCAGGCAGTGTACAGGGTGTATAAGTTGCTCTGTTATTTCCTTAGTTTGAGGCTATTTACCTTCTTTCTCAAGATGCTGTGTCTTTGAGAGCTGCAGTGAGATCTCCAGGGTATGTAGGGTCACAGTACAAATAGGGGATAATTAGTATATTCACCCAGGTTGTGAATGGCTATGAGTTTCAGACCTGAAACATGCTGGTTTTGTGGCAAAATATCATTAGTAACGATAATTTATTATTAATTCACCTCTTTGTGTGTTGAATCTTGAGTTGAAGTTGTTGAACTGAAAGCTGAGCTCATCACTCAAAAAAGGGCTTCATCTTCCAAGGTGCTGAGTGATGGGCAGAGCTCACTGCGGTCATAAAAACTTCATGCTAACACATTGCAAAGGGTACTTGCAGGTGGCAGCAGCCTACAGAAATAGCAGGGCTCTGGGAGATGCCAGTCCTGTGCCATGAAGGTTTGCAATCTGCAGGCTGCCTTCACCAGTGGAGAAAGTCACAGGAGTTTCTGACCTTGTACCCCTGGTCCCCCTGCATTGCACAGCATCTCTCCAGGGTACCTTGGCATCAAACATGCTCAAATCTCTCTGCTGAAGTTTAGGGAGTTTTTATTTCTTGCAGTGACAGCCAGTGAGTTAAAATAATGTCTAACTCTGCCCCTCCTTCTTCAGAAGAGGACTTCCTGGTCCTCCTTTTCTTGCACAGCCCAGAAATGCTGGAGAGCAGAGGACGTGTCAGCAGTAACAGCCGCCAGTTATTTTTGCACAGACAGTCCCTGCAGCCTTCCTGCCGTCTCTTAAGAAGTGTGAGTCGTGTCACCAGAACCGCTGAAGCCTCCAGCAGGCAAGGTCACATCTGGAGAGTGGGTTCGTGAACTGTGCCTGGGATCAGATGGCTTCAAGTTCCTCTGCAGATGGCCCCGTCAAGGGAACTCCCGGCTGGATGGTGATCCCACGAGTGCTGGTGGTTGTTGGCAGCCTCCTAACGCTCAATGTTTATCTAAGAGAGGGGAAGATGAGTGGTTTTGAGGAGGAGTCGTCTTGGATTCTTGCAGGGTTTAGTATCGCCTTGTCTTCAGACAGCAGCACGTCTTCTAGCAGAGTCTTAGATGGAAGCAAGCCCATGTGTCCCATATGAAGATGTGTACATGAGAGACCCCCAGAAGCCTGTGTGTCCCTCCTTGACTTGGGAAAAGTGCCACAATTGTGGGATAAGCAAGGATGGCTGGTTTTGTAATGCCCCAGAGAGCAAAATGAATGTAGCTCGGTCTCAGCAGAACTGGTACATTTGACAGACTGCCTTGCACACAGAGAGAAAGAGTTCTGTGTAGGGATTTATGTGATGCTTCAATCTTTTTCTTTTAAAGGAAATATCCTGAACTCTTCATGCACAAAGGGGGTTTCACAGAATACATGGAAAATGGTCTTTACTCCCCCCTGACCTTGAGTAGATTGAGCCATGTCTGCCAGTCATGTGCTGTTGAGCTTGTCAAGATCCTCTTCCAGGTGGCACCTCATCTCAAAGGAGGGACCAGAGACCTCTTTCCCCTATTCTGGCTCCCTGCACCCCAGACTTTCTGCTGGGTGGGCAACAGCCTCTCCAGCAGCAGGAGAGAGCTGTGAGCTGCTTGCCCTTGCTGTCACTTACCCTATCTCTCTGTAGAAAGGCAGTCTGACATTTTTCTTCGCTGATGAACACACGTAAAACCAGCAGCTGTAAACAGGATGATTATAGAATCATAAAAAGGTCTGGCTTGGAAGGGACCCCAAGGATCACAGAGCTCCAACCCCCTGCCACAGGCAGGGCCACCAACCTCCAGGCCTGGAGCTACACAAGGTTGCCCAGGGCCCCATCCAACCTGGCCTTGAACACCCCCAGGGATGGGGCACCCACCACCTCTCTGGGGATGGAGCAAGATGCCACCAGAGTATTCTCATCTGTGGGGTATTCCTGTCTGCGTGGCGAATTTGTCCTGGGTGGGCAGCCTGGAGATGACTGAGGTGAGATGAGGGGAATTATGCCCATAAGTTCAAGTTCAAACTGGGAAACCATGCTGTGCAAGTTTTCCATCCTCAGCACCTCTGCATGATCACACTGGACAACGTCACCTTCCTGCTATTACTTGGGGGAGGTTTTATTTCCTGCTACATTCAGGCTCTGTTCATATTTTACTAACTCTTTGGGCACAACCTTTCCTGTCTGTGTACAGAAGAGATGCTCTTCTAACTACTCTGCTGTATCCCACCCTGTGTGCTAGCAGTGGCAATCTGGATCTGTCTCAAATAATTTTGGAAAATGAGTGGAAAAAAGTCATTTCCCTGGTACTTTGTCCATATAGAGGCCTCTCTGCATCCCACTCACCCCTATCACATCAGACACAAGCCAGTGTCACTAACAGGGCACTTTACAGCTCAGCACAACCTTGCATGTTGTCTCTGTGTTATGTTCTCAAACCTTTCTTCCCTGCTGCACAAATCTCTCTGAAAACATCTGCCAGCCTTCTTTTTCCTCCTTCAACTCACCTCTACTCTGAGAGGTCTACAGAAATGATGACAACATTTAGGCTGCTGTGCCAGGACATCCCAGTGCATCACACTGTCCAGTGCTGTCCTGTTGTTTTCCCATACCATCCACCAGTGTCCATCTGCTGTGCCTTCATATGTCCTTGGGGCAGGAACTCGGCAGGGGTTTTTTACTCTGTGGGCAGTGCCTGCATAGTGGACTTGTAGAAATCATGTTAAGAAAAACAATAGAGTTTCTCTCTTGGAAAACTTTCCTTTTTTATGTGTGCAAGGTACTGGACGTGCAGCACTGGGGAGCAAAGTCACTGTGTGCAGAAGGGGGCTGGCATGGCTGAAGAAGATTTGTTCTGACCTGGGAAGGCAAGCTAACAAGAGTAGTCAGTCTGCAGTGCAGAGACATCATCCATGGGACCTCACTTCAGGAAGAGTGTGGCCAGCAGGTCTAAGGAGGGGATCCTCCCCCTCTGCTCTGCCCTGCTCAGGCCCCACCTGGAGTGTTGTGTCCAGTTCTGGGCTCCCTGGGATAAGAAAGCCAGGGATCTCCTGGAGAGAGTCCAGAGGAGGCTCTGGAGATGATGAAGGGCCTGGAGCATCTCCCCTGTGAGGAAAGGCTGAGTGAGCTGGGGCTGTTCAGCCTGGAGAGAAGAAGACTAAGGGGGGACCTGATTAATGTTTATCAATATCTGAAGGATGGGATGCAGGGGAAATGGCCAGCCCCTTTTCAGTGTCTGTGGGGACAGGACAAGGGGCAATGGCTGTAAATTGGAGCATAGGAAGTTCTACACCTACATGGGGAAGAACTTTTCCCCAGTGAGGGTGAGGGAGCCCTGGGACAGGCTGCCCATGGGGGTGGTGAAGTCTCCTTCTCTGGAGAGATTCCAGCCCCATCTGGACACCAACCTGTGTGACCTGTCTTAGGGACCCTGCTTTGGCAGGGGGTTGGACCCGATGATCTGTGGAGGTCCCTTCCAACCCCTGTGATTCTGTGATTCTGTGACCTGCAATTAGCAGCTTCTTTTGCTTACGAGCTACCAGCAAATCGCCACTCTGTGACAGCTTCCACCCACCATGGCTTTAAGCTGAATGTTCAACTGAGGACTCTGAGTGAAAGCCCTTGAGTCATCAGCAGACCTTGGGGCTCTCAGGGGACTTTTTATTTAATATATATATTTTTTACATCCTGTTTAAACACTCTCCCCCTCCCCAAAACCTTATGATCTTCCACCATTTGCACACACAAACATTGGCACGTTGTTTTTCCTCTCTGTGTGTTAACTCTGCAAGGTTTCCGTGGGAAACTTTCCAAGGAGGGATTATTTCACAGTCCCTTTTAACCCACAGGGGAGGTGGCCGGACCCACAGCATTTTCCATCAGGGACTTGGGAGCCAGTCTCCTCATCCCACCATGTCCGCATTCCTTGCAGAGGAATCCATACGGCCGGTGTGTGTCCGTGCTGGCAGCTGGAGTCCTCATCTGTATTTCCCAGATGTCCTACTTGTGTCTCTGATGTCCTCCACGAGCGTGGCGTAACGCCTGGGAACAGACAGAGCAGTGTGGTCCCATGGGGGGGTTGTGTTGCATCCTTGAAAAGGGGTGAGGCCTACACCACACCTTTGTGCTGAATGATGGTCCCATGAGAACTGCTGAGCTCCTGGGGCTTGTGGAAACATGTGTGTGTCATGGATCTGCTGTTGGAAGTTTGGGAACTGTATCTATAGAAATAGTTTATAAAGGCAGCAGGATCTAAGTGTGATTTATCTGTGGGAGGAGAATTAGCTGAGGGCTGGAGCACCTCTGCTCTGGAGCCGGGCTGGGACAGCTGAGCTGGTTCAGCCTGGAGAAGAGAAGGCTGCTTCTGGGGGGACCTCAGAGCCCCTTCCAGTATCTCGAGAGGCTCCGGGACAGCTGGAGAGGGGCTGGTGCCAAGGGCAGGGAGGGCCAGGCCCAGGGGAATGACCTTCAGCTGCAGGAGGGCAGCTGGAGAGGGGCTGGGAGGCAGAAATCCTTCCCAGGGAGGGGGGAGGCCCTGGCACAGGGTGCCCAGAGAAGCTGGGGCTTCCCCTGGATCCCTGTCAGCGTTGAAGGCTGGGTTGGATGGGGCTTGGGGCACCCTGGGCTGGTGGGGGGTTGTCCCTGCCCATGGCAGGAGGTGGCATGGGGGGCTTTGGGGTCACCTCCTACCCAAACCAGTCTGGGGTTCTGTGACAATATTTAGGGACCTCTACAAAAAAATCACTTATAGCATGCAGAGATGTCACTTAAGCTACAGAAGAGTATCCTCTTAGAATAATTGTATTTTTTATTATTATTATAATCATTATACACTGAGACTCAAGCACAGCAATTATCTAATGCACCAGCTAAAAGCAGATGCCTGAGAGAGAAGTGTTTTGTGCTTGGCTTTTTTTTCAGTCTCTCCTTTATTTTTTTAAGTTCAGTTGCAGGAGAATGACTGGGAAAATAACATTATGCCTTTTCCAGATTTTCTCCTCAATAATTGTGGTATCTGATGTGCTTCAGTTCCAAGTTAAAAGATGAGGGGTTTGAACTGTAGGTCTCAAAAACACAACTTTGGCTCTGCTCACCTCTTCACACATCATCATGGGTAATGAAGGCTCTACCCCTAGTTACCCTTGGGCTGCCCTGTTTCCTTCAGTCACTTTGCAATGTGTGATTGGAGCTGCCTAAATCATTGCATTGATTATGTGCAAGAAAGAGAGAACAGGATCCAGCTCCCTCTCTCTGGGCTGTCTCAGTTTTTGTAGCAATAGCAGAAGAGGGAAATCACAAACTCTTTTCAGTTGTTGAAGGCAGAAATTCTGGCTGGCTGAAGATGCCCCGGGGAGGAGCAGTGAGATGGGAAGGGGTACTTTCTGAGGCACTCCTCACACTGCCTTGAGTGGTCTTGGAAAGCCATGGGCTGGTTGAAACTTTGCTGAGGAATGCATGGCTGACAGAGGATGGTCCTTTGGGATGTGTGATTTTGTACAGACATGGGAATAGTTAGTAATCACCAAACTCCTTTTAGAGTGCCTGGGCTGGAGGAACAAGTCTCTAGCTGGCAGGAGTTGAGTCGCTTGGTCAGCATCTCCTTTATCATGCATGGACCCAGTTCATGCTGTCTGAAGGAAGCCTCCACTCAACCCTGCCTACAACCCATGTCCAGGCCCTCACACTGGCTTGAGGGCACATTGGATTTGGACCTGTATTTGGGCTGTAGTAACACTAAAAGAGCATCCCGGTGTTCATAGTTCAACATGAACTTACTGCCTCTTGCCAGGTGTTTCATAGGTCCTCCCTGGGGGTCAGTCATTCCTACTAAAAATGAGGAAGGCTTAAAATCTTCTCATCCTGCTAGTCCAGATGAGTGCCTGAGGGTCAAGACACTTTGCTCCAGCTCATCTGGAATCTCTTACCTGCCTACAATTAGTCTGAAATTTGGTAGGACAAAAAGTTCTTATGCAATTCCTGGTGTTACTGCTGTCCAGTTGGACTGATGATATCCCAGGCCTCCTTGGGATTAGTCCTCATTTCCTTGCTTGGCCTTGACAGGAGACAGGAAGCACAGGAAATGAGAAATAATTAAATCACTTCTTACAAATTGGTTTGTCTTGGATCCAGTTTGAAGGATGGGTAAAGGCTATGGACAAGTCTGAGGCTCATGTTTCCTTGAAGCATTTCTCTGTCTAGCAGAACAATGTACAGAATCTCATTAATAATTATAATTCCTGGGTCTCATAATGCAGAATGAGGGCTGACGTGATGGTCTACTTGTAGGTGATAATCTAAGACCAATCCATTAGCTACTCCAGGATGTTGAGATGTCATAATAACTTAAGTGTCTTGAGGTATTTTGTCAGTGGTATTTATATCTGGAGATCAAAAATTCATCAACCATCAGTGCCCAGTGGTGATAAGGGCAAGAACAGACCATAAAGTGATACTGATTTTTTTTTTTATGGTTTTGTTGCTTTGGAGGCAAAAAGGGACCAGGAATTTGGACTTAGGTTTTTTTACATTTCAGTATAGCAAGAAGCTTTTTGGCTCTTATGCTATAGAAACAAATCTAGTCTATTATCATTATTTATTGTTATTACTTACTAAGAGCTTTCACTGGGGAGTTGCACCTCACTTGGTTGAAGTGGTCTATTCCTCTCCACCTTCCAGCAGCCCATGGTTGTAACTCAGAAGAGTTGGCTGGCAGGAAACCCCAGGATCCTGCTACCAAGGAGAGGTGCTCCAACATCTTGAGGTCAGATGGAGGTTAGGCCAGGGAAATGAATGTTAAAAGAAACCTTGAGGGACTGATGATGCCAGTGCCATCCTTAGAGCCTTCTGCTCTGAAGGGCTTGAGACTCCAGAGTGTCCATCTCTCCTGTGAAAACATCCTGCTGTGTCCAACCAGCTCCCTGGCTTCTGATGAAGCTTCACATGGGACTGGCAGTGGGGTTGTCTGGGCTGTCTTGTGAAGGCATTTGGAAATCCAGAGTTTGTCTTGAAGAAGTTCCTCCATAATGTGCAGGAAATCAGCTTCAGGTCCAAGATTCTTTGAAATCAAGGCGCTTCCTGTTATTTCAAAGCGTAACCAGGCTGCTGCTTGAATGGGGTTTGTGTTATTATTCATGGCAGACAGTCTTAGACGCTCAGTTTTTATTGTGCCAACAGTTTAGGGATGGGTATTCATGTTGCTGGTGAAGATGTGAATGAAATTCAATACTCCCTTACAGGGCTGCTGGAAACCTACTCCTGGAGGAGAAGTGTTTGGGTTTCTATTGCTAAGTAACAAAAGGATGGGGATAAAACCAATTCCTGAACAGCACCCGTTTCCCAAGCCCCCTATGCTGAGACTTGTGCTGGAGCCTCTTTTTACAAACTAGAGAGGGAGACTCCAATCCCCAAGGAGAACCTCTACAGCACATAATGGTGGAGGTGGAGGAGCTCAAGAGGAAGTTTTCTTTCACCATTGCTGTTGTTCTTATAGCTTCCTTCTGTGATGCTCCCAAGGTCTATCGCAGTGGGAATGAAGATGTAGGAGGTCACTGTAAAAGCATCCTTGCCAAAGGCTTTCAGAAATAAGTTCACATGTAAGGAAGATGGGCTGGAGCCCCATGAGACAACAAGAGGAAAACAGATGTGACAGAGCAGACATCCGTCAGTGAATGGGCTTAGTCTGAGCCAATTTTGTGGCTCACTTGTATAGAAGAATCAGTCTTTCTTATTCTGTCCCTGCATATCTTAATACTAACATGATTGCCATGACTTGAGTTGCCTGACACTGAGGGGAAGCTGGAAGAAACTAGTTATTGCTATGTTACACTGCAGGCTTCTCAGTGAGAAAGGAGTAGCATCTCCACTGCTTTCAGGGAGCATTTGAAATTTGCTTGAATGAGTCAGCTGCACCAGAAAAGACCTTCTCTTCATCTCATGGAGTACCTTACAGGTTTTATTGAAGTAAAAATAACTTAAAGTTTACTTTCTCTCACTTGGAGTAGTCATAAAATCATAGAATCACAGACTGGTCTGCGTTGGAAGGGACCCCAAGGATCACAGAGCTCCAACTCTCTGCCACAGGCAGGGCCACCAACCTCCAGGCCTGGATCTACAGAAGGTTGCCCAGGGCCGCAACCAACCTGGCCATTCAGGGAATTTAAGTAGGTGGCTTGGCCATAGAGTAAGTAAAGATGAGGATCCTCTAAGACAAGACATCCATTGCCTTTAGCACCAAGAACACACACACTGAACAGGGGCATTTGGCCTCGCCAAGGGTCTACAAGTTGCTAGAGCTTTAATAACACTGGGTGTTGTAGCTCTGTTCATATCTCATTCACCCTGGGCATGGCAAAAAGCTCATTTGAGTGACTAGAAATGGTCATTATAACTTGCATTTATTGATGTTAAAACAAAACAATTAAAAAATGTAGAAATTTCATATCACACGCCTTCCAAAGTTTGCCAACACTAACAGCAGTATCTAAAAGGCTGTCTTTTAAGTTGTAGTCAGACATGTAGGATTTACACTTAAATGGGCAAATTTAGATGTAAGGTTGGTGGCCCTGCCTGTGGCAGGGGGTTAGAACTCTGTGATCCTTGGGGTCCCTTCCAACCCATGCCATTCTATGATTCTATGATTCCCAATTTCTGATTAATGGAATTTGCAGATTAAGGTGGAAATATTGTTTCTTTTATTCTATGATTTATTTTTGCAGATTTTTAAAAATTTGTAATATATACTGAAATTAGAAATAGCACCTGAGGCATGGAGTCTAGATCCTTAAGGCCTGAGGCAAGATAGGTGTGCAGACTTAATATCAGCAGTTAACATCTCCAAGATGTGTCTAAGCTGTGAAGTGAAACCCCGCAGAGAAGTACCTAAAGTCTGGAGTGATTAAATTAGTCCTGTTTGGGGTAGGGCTGATGGAGTGACTTGCACAGAGCTCCAGTGTGTGGACAAACAGTCCTGGCCAGCCCATCACTCCAGTGTGGAAATGCTATGTTAGCCTTACCAGTCAGGATACAATGATCCCTCTGGCATCCTTTTGGTGAACTTAGGGCTGAGAAGTTATTGGTGCATCAGTCTGGGCTGTTCAAGTTCTTTTATTACTGGGCTTGTTATTAATGGGCTCTTCTTTGCCATTCCTCCAGTCTGTTCATGTTGCAGCTTGTAGCTCTCCAGTAATGTTGGCAAGTGAGTTATTTTACTGGATCGATGGGCTGAGACCAATGGGATGAGGTTTAACAAGGCCAAGTGCAGAGTGCTGCACATGGGACATAACAACCCCCTGCAGCTACAGGCTGGGGGAGACTGGCTGGAGAGCTGTCAGGCAGAGAAGGACCTGGGGGTGTTGGGTGACTGCAGGCGGAATATGAGCCAGCAGTGTGCCCAGGTGGCCAGGAAGGCCAATGGCATCCTGGCTTGTATCAAAAACAGTGTGGCCAGTAGGTCTGGGGAGGGGATTGTGCCCCTGGACTGGGCATTGGTGAGGCCACACCTCGAGTGCTGGGTCCAGTTCTGGGCTCCTCACCATCAGAAGGACATTGAGGTCCTGGAGCGAGTCCAGAGAAGGGCAACCAGGCTGGGGAAGGGGCTGGAGGGCAAATCCTCTGAGGAGCAGCTGAGGGAGCTGGGGATGTTGAGCCTGGAGAAGAGGAGGCTGAGGGGAGACCTTCTCCCCACCTACACTGACCTGAAGGGAGGTTGATGATCTTAAAGGTCTTTTCCAACCTGGTGATTCTGTGATTTCTAGATGTGAAATAAGCTCAGGAACCATGAGGTACCAACGACATTGTTGATGTAATTTTCCTTGTTGCTACTTTTCCTGCCTAGTGAAGGATAAGGTGATTTTCAAATGCAGCACTGGGGTCTGCAACCCCTCTTCATACCCCCAGAGTAGAGGAGTAAATAACCAGGGGCAGAGCAGGACACAGGGCAGCCCAGCTCAGAGCGACATTCTCCAGAGCAGCAGTAGAACAAAGCAGCTAGATTTCCCTCATGTAGTGTTCATTTTAATTACTATTTTTTGTTATGTCCAGGAATTCAGCTTTTCTAACACCACGGTGATTTAGTCTAAAAATATGCAGCAGGGCTTTTGCTTTTTTTGCCTTTTTTTTTTTTTAAACAAAGAAACAACCAACCTCATTAGGTCTCAGCTTTCTAAGTCTCACCACAAAAGCAATTAGCATCCAGGCTGAGCATAAAATATTTTCTATGTTAAAGACCTTGCAGAATTGGCTGCTACACTGCAGATTTATTGTAAAAGCCAGCATATGGCTTTTAAAATTTTTTCTTCCTGTCTGCCTACCAGTAATTCCAGTGACCATGGATGGGACAGCTTCATTTGTGGGTCAGTGATCTCTAAAAGCAGAGGAATTACTTGAAGAAGATGAAGCAATCATTGGATGAAACAATGTAAATATAATTTTGGACAGAATACTAGAAAAAAAATTCCAACCCAGCCTTCTATTAAGTGTCAGTTAACATTTGTTTCTCCAGTGAAATGATGGAATTCCACTTTTTAATAATTTAAAGCTACGTGATGTAGCAATGGAGAGCAGACAGGGGCAGTGGTTCTGTATGTGTGCCCACCCCCAGACCCACTGGTGTGCTCCTTTGAGGTGCAGGTTGTAAATGGGATATTACTCATTTCTAATAGGCAGGAGAACTGCCAGTAGGTCTGGGGAGGGGATTGTGCCCCTGGACTGGGCACTGGTGAGGCTGCACCTCGAGTGCTGGGTCCAGTTCTGGGCTGCTCAGCATCAGAAGGACATGGAGGTCCTGGAGTGAGTCCAGAGAAGGGCAACCAGGCTGGGGAAGGGGCTGGAGGGCAAATCCTCTGAGCAGCAGCTGAGGGAGCTGGGGGTGTTGAGCCTGGAGAAGAGGAGGCTGAGGGGAGACCTTCTCCCCACCTCCCCTGCCCTGCCAGGAGGGTGCAGAGAGGTGGGTGATGGTCTCTTCAGCCAGGGGACAGGAGATGGGACAAGGGGCAATGGGCTCAAGCTGTGCCAGGGCAGGGGCAGAGCAGATGGGAGGGAAAAGTTCTTCCCTGGCAGAGTTGTGGGGCTGTGGCACAGGCTGCCCAGGGAGGGGCTGTCACCTTCCCTGGGGGTGTTTAACAATGGGGAGATGAGGTACTTAAGGATATGGTTTGGCTTAGGATGGGAATGGTTGGGCTTGATGATGTTAAAGGTCTTTTCCAACCTTGTGATTCTGTGATTTTGTGATTTATTTGAATGTTGGTGACTGTGCTAAGATAAACTCTAGGGTATATTGGTAGCAGCTCCAAAATAAAGAGTGGGTGTAGGTCCTGGAGCTAACGGCCCTACAGCAAGAGTAGTGGGCAGAATGAACTTGCTTCCTACATTGGATATTTCTGTTCAACATCATAGAATCAAAGAATCATCAAATCTTATGGGAAGGACCCATAAGGACCATAAGGACCCATCAGGACCATCAGTCCAGCTCCTGGCTCCACACAGCCCAGCCCAGTCAGAGCTGCACTGAGCATATCATCCAGATGCTTCTTGCCCTCAGCCCAGCTTGGGGCTGTGACCCCTTCCCTGGGGAGCCTGTGCCAGTGCCCGACCCCCCTCTCAGCACAGAACCTCTTCCTGACACCCAGCCTAAACCCCCCCGGCGCAGCTTCACGCTGTCCCCTTGGGTTCCATCCCTGCTCCCCAAAGAGACAGTGCCTGTCCCTCAGTACATCCTCAGGACAGTTTGAAATGTTTCTTCAGTTGTAACCAGCCTTGATCCAAAACAATTTCTTTCAAAACTTTGATGATGTTTAGGACTAACAAGTTTTACAGACTCTTAACGTGCCTCTGAACATACAGGTACTGCAGGGAGCTAGTGCTGCAAACTAAAACTCAGGAACAAGGCCATTAAACACAGCCCTTCCTCCCTGACATGGCCAGGGACAGAAGGACAAGGCAGCAGCCTGTAATTAAAACAGCCATGGCATGCAGAATCATTCACAGCACTTTGGAAGCCAGTTGCAGAAAGAGCTGTTTGGAGAACAAGAAGTCTATGTGTCAGACAAGAGTCACTTAGAGTCAGTTGGAGTCATTAATGGCAGATTCTCCAGAAATTGTTTAATCAATTTTGATGGGGGCAGAGGAGGAAGAAATGAGATTGAGACAGTTCATCTATGGGGATTTCCATGCTAGACTTTCTCTATGAATATTTTATGAATCAGCTGTATGACTCTGTGGCAGATGTTTTTGGGTTTTTTTTTTTTTAAATCTGGTACTTTAATCTATTTGTATTTGATCTTTAGAAGGGAAAGGTGGTGTTGGAGCAGTGCCCAGGGAACAGAGTGTGTGCTTACCCCGTGGACTTTTGTACCCTGACCTAACCTGTCTGGCCAGTGCTGGGAAAAAAGGGCCACCCTTGCCTTAGCAGTCATGCAGCATTAATTTATTCTAGCATGGGGAAGGATTTGGAAATGGGCACGTAGAGGTGGAAGGCAGACGTGATGTTTGGTGATGCTGCCATCATGGCCTTGTCATTACGAAACACTGTGGCAGCTCATTATTTTTCCTTTCCTATTAATGGCAGGGTGGTGGTGGTGTGTGGAGGGGTGAGATGTTTAGGTTGCTCGTGCTCTGCAACCATGGCTTGACTTTTGTGTGGTGTATTCTGAGAATGGGGACACCCAGCCCGGTCGTTACACAAGAGGTGTGAGGCTGTGGAAGGTTTTGCTGTGCAAATTTTTGTACCACTCCTCTGCAATTGGACTTAATGGAAGGGAAGCCCAGAAGGGACTAATTAGCCTGTGCATACAATCAAGATAATTCCACATTTCTTCAGGCTTATGTGGCCAAAGCTGACTGCCTGGCATGGACAGTGCATGCAAGTTGTGCTGAAATACTTTCACCTTGCAGTGAATGGGGCTGGAGGGCAAATCCTCTGAGGAGCAGCTGAGGGAGCTGGGGGTGTTCAGCCTGGAGAAGAGAAGGCTGAGGGGAGACCTTCTCCCCACCTCCCCTGCCCTGCCAGGAGGGTGCAGAGAGGTGGGCGATGGTCTCTTCAGCCAGGGGACAGGAGATGGGACAAGGGGCAATGGGCTCAAGCTGTGCCAGGGCAGGGGCAGAGCAGATGGGAGGGAAAAGTTCTTCAAGTTCTTCCCTGGCAGAGTTGTGGGGCTGTGGCACAGGCTGCCCAGGGAGGGGCTGAGTCGCCTTCCCTGGGTGTGTTTAAAAAAGGGGAGATGAGGTGCTCAGGGATCTGGTTTAGCTTAGGATGAGAATGGTCGGACTTGATGATCTTCAAGGTCTTTTCCAACCTTGTGATTCTGTGAATGTACTTCCATGTTTTCAGTCTCATTTCATCTCTAATTGCATTTTAGTACTCCAGCCTGGATTTTCAGCCAGTAGAAAGCAGCATAGTACTGGTTACATTGATTTTTTTCTGAATTAGATGTGTGTTTGTAGCAGTTTGCTATGACAATTAAATGATTAAAATGTAGAGAGGGCGAAGCTGTGTAACAGCAGACAGAGCCATAGAATCATCATAGAATCACAGACTGGTCTGGGTTGGAAGGGACCCCAAGGATCATAGAGCTCCAACCCCCCTGCCACAGGCAGGGCCACCAACCTCCAGACCTGGAGCTACACAAAGTTGCCCAGGGCCCCATCCAACCTGGCCTTGAACACCCCCAGGGATGGGGCACCCACCCCTTCTCTGGGCAGCCTGTTCCAGCCCCTCACCACTCTCTCTGGAAAGAACTTCACCCTAATATCTAATCTAAACCTTCCTTCCTTTAGCTTTAATCCATTCCCCTTGTCCTGCCATTATCTACCCTTTTAATGAGTATAACTAGAACTTTACTCCTAATAGACTAGCAAAGACTTGATGCCACAACCAAAAATTGAATCAAGCTTTCACTCAAGCATAACACTTGGAGGAGCAATAGCAAACTGCAGTTTTTACAGTTTTACATCCATACACAGTGCTTGCTGCTGTTGGATTAATTTAATTGAAGGAAATCCTATGGTCTGCCTGGGACATAACCAGCCAGCTCCAGGATCCGGGATTGGATGCTGCAGCTGTTGGGGAGCAGTCCTGCTGCTGCAGACCAGCTCATGCAGTCTCAGATCCTCTTGTCTCTGTATCCCACAACACATCTTCAATCAAAACAGGTTCTTCTGGCAAAAGGATTTGCTTTTGCTGGTGGAGAGATGCCTTCAAAAGTCATTCTCCGGACCGTGTTCTCATGCTAGTACAAGCTGCTTGGGTGGAATCAGGCTGTTGCCTATTTTCTGTGTTCCTTTCACCCTGGCTGTTTGTCCACCTCTGGAGACCATTGTGTGTGTTACAGAGATGTCAAAATAGATATTAGGGGGAATTTCTTTGCAGAGCGAGTGGTGAGGGGCTGGAACAGGCTGCCCAGAGAGGGGGTGGATGCCCCATCCCTGGGGGTGTTCAAGGCCAGGTTGGATGGGGCCCTGGGCAATCTGGAGGTTGGTGGCCCTGCCTGTGGCAGGGGGTTGGAGCTCTGTGATCCTTGGGGTCCCTTCCAACCCAGACCATTCTATGATTTTATGATTCTGTGTTTATCATCCCTGGGGGGAATCCAGTTCAGGATTTTTCTGTGGCAACTGAGCAAAGTGTCTCCTTCTCTGGAGAGATTCAAGACTTGTCTGGACGCCGACCTGTGCAATATGAGTTAGGGAGCTGCTTTGGCAGGGGGTTGGACCCAATGATCTCTGGAGGTCCCTTCCAACCCCTGTGATTCTGTGAAGCTGTGTCCAGTGAGAAGTGCCTGAGAGGCAGAGCATGCCAGAGGTGTTATACTGCTGGAATCCACACTGCTCCTCTGTGAGGTGTAAACCAACCTGAAGAAGCTGCCCAGCTTTTTTCACCTTCAGCTTAGATTTTCCATTTCTTAGGAATAACTGTGAATAAGAATTCACAGTTCTTAGGATAGCTGTGAATAAGAAAGAAATGTCTCCCCCTTCCTGACCACCACATACATCTTTCCAGACCACCAGCCTGTTTCCTAATAATTTTACTGTCTATGGTTCAGTACAATATTTGAATCACACATTTTTGTAGGCTTTCTTCCCAAATCCATGTTTGCATCCAATCCCCTTCCCCAGCAATGTTCTTTCCCTACTTTTTTGTTTAATTGTTTATTATTTTTGTTTGCTGGCATCCTTCAAATTTTGAAATGTGTAAACCTGGACACAGTGTCCCAGCTGTGATCACATCAAGAGAGATTTCCTTTGACTTGCTATTGCTACAGGGACCTCCCCACATCCTGGTGGTCTGGCTATAGGAAGCTTTTTTCAATGATATATGGGCTCTACCATATTTTGTAGGCAGGCTGGAGAATCACTGATCTACTTTTGGACAGTGACTTGACCACCCATAGTGCTAGAATCACTTCTGAAGCAGCTGGCCTGTCCCACGCAGCCCCAGTGCCACCGAGGTCGTGCTGACAGAGCTGGGATCACAGGGACCCCACTGAGGGGATACACCCACTTTATTGTTTCCCATTCAAAGAAATGTGGAAAATTGCCTTAGGTACAATCTGAGTTGTGAGGACCCACCAGGGACTTTATAAAAAGCAGAAAGGGTAACTTAAGCCTGGGCTGTCCTGTGCAATGATTATATTTGTGGGGTTTTTTTTGCAGTGCCATAAAGTTGTTGTTCCTCCTCCTCCTCCTATCTGTTCTCAGATTCCTGCAGAAGGGAAAGGAGTGGCATGCATGTCTTTCTGAAGGTGCCTTTAGAGTTTCCTGTTGAATCAATGTGCATTTTGCAGTCAGGGTGATGAGCACTGTTGTCAAGCCACGGAGATATTTTGCTCTGGGGGTCACCAGCACTGGCAAGTTGTGTTGGTTTCCATGTGAGCAGACATGCTTTACATGTGGCAGTGATGGTATGAATGGTGTGCTGTCCTTGGGTGAATGGCAAGCCTTATGCTATACAGCACAGAGGGGCTTCACAGGCAAGAGAACTTATGGTCATCAGCTCTTTTTACCTACATAAATTAGATTATCATGAGCAACACCTTCCTGCTTGAGGTGCTGCACATGGGGGAAGCTAAAGATGTTCTTGTGCAAAATGCTCCAAAGGGTTTCTCTGAAAAAGTGTCACCTGCTTTTGATGTGACCTGAGATAGAAACAACAGTATTCGGTGCTCATGTAAATATACCTGCTCGGTGTATTAATCTAAGCAAGATTAGTCAATTGGGGGTTGGACTTGATGATTAGATTGGCCATGAGCCAGCAGTGTTCCCTGGGGGCTGAGAGAGCCAAGGGGATCCTGGGGGCATCAAGAGGAGTGTGGCCAGCAGGTCACAGGAGGGGATCCTCCCCCTCTGCTCTGCCCTGGTCAGGCCCCACCTGGAGTGTTGTGTCCAGTGCTGGGCTCCCTGGGATAAAAAAGACAGGGATCTCCTGGAGAGAGTCCAGAGGAGGCTACGGAGATGCTGAAGGGCCTGGAGCATCTCCCCTGTGAGGAAAGGCTGAGTGAGCTGGGGCTGTTCAGCCTGGAGAGAAGACTAAGGGGGGACCTAATTAATGTTTATCAATATCTGAAGGATGGGATGCAGGGGGAAATGGGCAGCCCCTTTTCAGTGTCTGTGGGGACAGGACAAGGGGCAATGGCTGGAAGTTGGAGCATAGGAAGTTCTACACCTACATGGGGAAGAACTTTTCCCCAGTGAGGGTGAGGGAGCCCTGGGACAGGCTGCCCAGGGGGTGTGGAGTCTCCTTCTCTGGAGAGATTCCAGCCCTGTCTGGACACCGACCTGTGTGACCTGTCCTAGGGACCCTGCTTTGGCAGGGGGTTGGACCCGATGAGCTCTGGAGGTCCCTTCCAACCCCTGTGATTCTGTGATTCTGGTAGATTCTAAAAACAGCAGCAGGGTATCCTTCACTGGTGCCTTTCCTGATGTAGATAAATGGGGTTTCCATCTGCTAATAATGCATGGTTCTTCAGTGACTTCCAGCTATTACATAAAGATATTTCTTGATAAGTGACAAACAGTTGGTGTGTGCTTCCTATGTGGATGGGGCATAAATGTGAAATGTCAGCAAGTCCAGAACTGGAAACACAAAGATCACAAAAGGAAATTTGTGAAGAGGTTCCCACTTCATGTAGTACAGTTAAATCTACAAAAATTAATCACCAACCTATGTATTTCTACTAATGGCCATCACTTGGTCATGAGAAATTTCATTAAGCCTAGGGCCTGGAAAGCAGGTCCGGGCTTGGAACAAAAGCTTCTCTTCTGGGCTTGGCATGGCATCTTCACAGAGGTCTTAGATTTAGAAATGATCCTTATTTTCACTTATATGTAAAAAAATAATATATCTGGGCATGTTTTAACGTTCTGCCCCCCAGCTGCCCATGACAGAGATGTAGTGTCCCAGCTCAGTGGGACAGCATGGCCATCTGCTCTGTGGTGTTGGTGGGCTCTCACATGCCAAGGCATTGGCCAGAGCACTTTGAAAACTGTGGGAAGTCTCCTTGCTCCTGACAAGTCCTTCCCATTTCAGCAGGTCCCCCAAGCTCCACTGATGTCCTCTCTCAAGTGTGACAGGCCTTGGAGAAGCCCGCAGCCATGCTGGACTACACCACATAGGCGGGATCATAATCTCACCAGGGTGACCTTCAGAGTCCAAGAAAGACTTGTTAGTTCCAAGTAGAAGTGGTTTGTGAAGGAAAACCAGTAAATCCTGGCTTTGGTTTGATCTGCTGGGTACTTCCCCCTGGAACCTGGCCCTGAAGAACTGAGCAATGCTTTTAATGATATTGTTTTAGTTGGTGTGGCTGGCAGCATGGGTAAATCTGTAAATTTGCCTTTTTTACTGTTAGTATCCTGTAACAATGGGAATTTAGCTGGGATGGAAGGTAAGTTCATCCCAAAATATGGGAAATTCAGATCTGAGCACCATCTGTATTTCCTCTTTTCAGACTTGCAGTAGCTGGAGGTGATGATGACTCTTAGGTGGTCCAGCTCCCCTGTCCTGCATCTGAAGGTGTCTCATTTTGCTCCAGCCTCCTTCCTCACCCATTGCTTTACCCACCAGCCCATCCTGTCTCTTGACAATCTTTGCTCTGCATAAATGAATCACATTAACCCCCATCTTTATTTTAAAATCCCAGATTGTAGAAGTCATCAGTTCCCACCTTTCCTCAGAGGCACATGGTTAGACCTTTTATTTCTTCCCTTCATGTACATGAATGAACTTGGGAGTGGCCACAGAAACTCAGAGGTGAAATGGGCTGTTTTTTCCACGTGTTTCTTGTTGCTCCTTGTGCAGAAGAGACGTCATCAAAGCTGCAGGGTTTTGACTCAGGCACTGAGAGTCTGTGGCTGGCAGGTTTGCTGTGGGATCTCTGTCCTTCCATCCTGCAGCCATGGAGCTGCAGCGTGTGAGGAAGCTGATCACAGCAGCACTCCTGACAGGGAGCTGTTTGCAATGTTTTAATCTGCTTTCTGTTATCAACAGTAAGGGACAGGGACAGTGACAGGGCACAGCCACCCCAACAAGAGCCCTGGGGACATTGCAGTGTGGGGGGATAGCAGCAGTGGCTACCCAGCCACTCTTCCCATGCCACAAGCTCACGTGAATCACAGAATCACAGAATCACAGAATTGTAGGGGTTGGAAGGGACCTCGAGAGATCATCGGGTCCAACCCCCCTGCCAAAGCAGGCTCCCTAGCTCATATTGCTCAGATAGGCGTCCAGGCGGGTCTTGAATATCTCCAGTGAAGGAGACTCCACCACCTCCCTGGGCAGCCTATTCCAGTGCTCAGTCACCCTCACTGTGAAAAAGTTCTTCCGCATGTTGGTGCGGAACTTCCTATGCTCCAACTTGCAGCCATTGCCCCTTGTCCTATCCCCACAGACCACTGAAAAGGGGCTGGCTGATTCCCCCTGCATCCCCTGCTTCAGATAATTATAAACTTTGATTAGGTCCCCCCTTAGTCTTCTCTTCTCAAGGCTGAACAGTCCCAGCTTACTCAGCCTTTCCTCATAGGGGAGATGCTCTAGGCCCTTAATCATCTTCGTAGCCCTTCTTTGGACTCTTTCCAGGAGATCCCTGTCCTTTTTATACCAAGGAGCCCAGAACTGGACACAATACTCCAGGTGGGGCCTGACCAGGGCAGAGTAGAGAGGGAGGATCACCTCCTTTGACCTGCTGGCTACACTCCTCCTGATGCATCCCAGGATCCCATTGGCTCTCTTGGCCACCGAGGCACACTGCTGGCTCATGGCCAACCTGTCATCTACCAGGACCCCCAGGTCCTTCTCCACTGAGCTCTTCTCCAGCAGGTCATCCCCCAGCCTGTACTGATACAAACAGTTGTTCCTTCCCAGGTGCAAGACTTTACACTTGCTTTTGTTGAACTTCATCTGGTTTCTCCCTGCCCAGCTCTCCAGCCTGTCCAGGTCTCTCTGGATGGCAGCGCAGTGTCCTGCGTGTCAGCCACTCCTCCCAGCTTTGTATCATCGGCGTACTTGCTGAGGGTGGATGTTATTCCCTCATCAAGATCGTCAATGAAGATATTAAACAGGACTGGACCCAACACTGAGCCCTGGGGAACACCGCTGGTAACAGGCCTCCAGTCAGATTCTACTCCACGAATCACAACCCTCTGGGTTCGGTCCGACAGCCAATTCTCAACCCACCTCACTGTCCACTCATCTATCCCATGCTTTCTCAGCTTTGCATGATTAAGAGAAGATTTAATAGCCCTAAGCCTCTCTGGGATTCCCAAAGAGCAAACCTGCTTTGTATTGACCCTGACTTGTTACCTGAATTAGTGTCCCTGAGAAGGAGGGACCCGTTGTGCCAGGCACTGTGCTGTACCTGTGGCACAGGACAGTCCCTGTCCCAGTGTTGTACTGAGCAGAGAGACCCCTGGGTGGGCATCATTAGTAGTGTGATCCTCTCAGTCTTAAATCTCATTTGAGCTGCTAATGCCTAATTCAAGGGCAAGATGATGTTCGTAGTAACCCTTACAGACAGGGGTCCTGCCTGGGTGGCAGCTTCTCACAGAGCTCAGGCTTGTGTCTTGTGCTGATTGTGAAGGATCCGTTACTTCAGACAGGGGAGAAAGGACTTCTGTGCCAGCTCTTCCCACAGGCATTCCCAGCTCTCTCTCCCTGTCTTGCTGCAGTGTTCTTCAGAAGTTTGTTGTTTGTCTGGGTGTAATATCCCTGTCTGGTAAATTGGGCTACTGGAAGGTTTTACGATGCTTTTGGAAACCTGGAAATGACATTGTCTGGTCTGGAGTTTGTAAAGAAATCCTTCTGTTTGTTCTGTTGTAGCTTGGCTCGTGTTAAGGGAGATTTCACAGTAGCTGTCTGGCCTTGGGGACACAGCTCTGTGTGTGGGGATCCTTAACACAGGCTGCAGTCATGCAGGGTCTGCTCCTGGGTGTCCCTGGGGTACCTGAGGTGAGGGTAAGGACTTCTGTTCTGCTGCACTTGCAGTTTCAGAGTGGGCATCACCCATGGTGTTACAGAGGAGATGGTCTAATTGTCTAGTAGGGAGCAGTGAGAAAGGTGATAAATGTAAGAGTAATTAGTGACATTATCATTGTTACACACTTATCAGCGATCTGGCAGGTGGCATCAAACACAGAGGAGATTAGTTAATACCAGGGCAGACTGTCAGGAACTTCCGAAGGATTTAGCCAGGCCAGATGAGTGGGCAGCCTGATGACAGACAAAATGTCCCATCAGTAAAACCAGAGGGGTTACAGGGAAGGCAACAGCTGGAGCTACTTGGATCCCTTGACTGTGAACTAAAGGCAGCAGCTCAGGAAAGAGATTGGGTGTCTGATCCCTGTGACTGTGTACCAGAAATCCAGAAAGCAAACAAGGGAGTTTAACAAAACCAGGCAAGGAAATGCTTGTTGCAGTTGCTGCAAGATTAACCAGGGGTGTTCTTTACCATAACACATTAGAAACAGAGAAGCATAGAATCATAGAATCTCCTGAGCTGGAAGGGACCCATCAGGACCATCAGTCCAGCTCCTGGCCCCACACAGCCCAGCCCAGTCAGAGCTGCACTGAGTGCATCGTCCAGATGCTTCTTGCCCTCAGCCCAGCTCGGGGCTGTGACCCCTTCCCTGGGGAGCCTGTGCCAGTGCCTGACCCCCCTCTCAGTACAGAACCTCTTCCTGACACCCAGCCTAATCCTCCCCTGGTGCAGCTTCATGCTGTCCCCTTGGGTTCCATCCCTGCTCCCCAAAGAGAGGAGATCGGTGCCTGTCCCTTCACTCCCCCTCATCAGGAAGCCACAGACCCCATGAGGTCTCCCCTCAGCCTCCTCTTCTCCAGGACGAACAACCCCAGGGGCTTCAGCTTCTCCTCATCAGCCTCCCCCTCCAGACCCTTCCCTATCCTCATTGCCCTCCTCTGGACACTCTCCAACAGTTTTGTGTTTCAAATTCTGACTATTATAGAGGTTATTGAGGTTTCAAATTCTGAATATTCAAAAATTAGAAATACCAGGCTGACTATGAGTCTGTGCATCTTAGATATGCACTGGAGCTTTGATCACCAGGGTCACGTTGGTGACAGCTTTGCAGGGCAAGGTAAATTCCTGGCCACTGTAGGAGTCAGGAGGGAAGGGGTGATGCAGCCCAACTGTGTCTCACAGTGAAGCAACAAGTCCCCCAGAAACCTGCTCTCCCTTCCTGCCCGTGAACCACCAAACTTCCTTCCCTCTCTGCTCTCCAAGGTTTTAGTGGGTGGTTTTCAGCCGCATGAAGATTTTGGATGTGGCTCACAGCACTGAAAAATACCCAAGTGTGTGTAGCTGAAAAGGATAGTCAGATATCTGTAAAAGCAAATATTAAAAACTAAGCCTCCTAAAGCCTGCAAAGGAATAATGCTTCATGGGTTTAGGATTCAACCAAGTTTAAGGGAAGGAGCTGAGAGAAAGCTTTCTCTAGGTTCCTGTTTTCCTGTTGTTTCTCAGCAGTGATGGGCTGTTTTGGGGCTGTTGAGTCTCTGAGCCTGGTACTGCCTGTGGTAGCACTGATGCTGCCATGGCCATGCCAGCTCCTCTGGCTCTGAAGAGCATTTGCCGTGGCAGATGTGCACTTGCTAGCACAACACAGCAAATAACATTTCAAAAATACATCAAATAACTTCTTTTTTTTTCCTTCCTAATGTCTGCTTGAAAGAACTATTTCCTAAATTAGTCTCTGAGCTCATAATGGCCAGTTATCCTACTGGGTTTGAAATCATCTTGGTATTAGATGGGAGCTGTGTAGGAGGTATAAGTTGCTAACTACAGGGGTATGAATTCTGCAATGCTCTGGAAGAGAAGCCCAGATTTGCTGACAAAAACTCCAACTGTGGATGTTAGAAGGATCTGGTTACAGAGCAGGAAGATCCCTTGTCCAGGGTAAATCTTCATGTGAAGTGAGCTGTCACTGATTGGTCTTTCTGATGCAAATGGTATGAGCGCATTAGATCCACGCAGAGAAACCAGCATCACACTGAAGTCATTATCTCCATAAACACATCACAGGCCTTCAGTGCAGACAGATGGCATCTGCAGCAGCCTTTCCTGTGTTACAGCAGCGTTCCCTCCCTTGTTTTCCCCTTGTTTCATTTGGTATTTCTTTAGGTTACCTTTCTTTTTGTGTTTCTCCTCTCTCCCTGTGCGTTTCACACACAGTCTGAGGCAGCTGTAGAGAAATATTAGTGCTGAAGAATGGCTCAGACTCACAGAGTGTCAGATAAACCACTAAGTCTAATTTCAGATTAAATCACGTGTCCCTTTTTATCCAGGAAAAGCCAGCACTGATAGCTTTAATGAAGCTGACGAAGGGACTGTTGGACACAAAGAAGTCGCTTAGAGATTTCCATGGGAGAGTGTAATTAAGGGCAGTGCAAGTACAAGGCTGATAAAGGAGCAATTTCATTTTTTAAATGGCAAGGTGATTACCAGCATAATGACAGAAAGAAAGGAAGGGGAGAAGGTAGCCTCCAATATAGATTTGAAGAGAAGAAGAGAAATCAGGATCCCTGGGTTCCTTTTGCTCCTTTTAGTGCTTTAGCATTCAGGCACTGGCTGAATGAAGGAGGCACCTTGGCCACCCCTAAGAATTAATGATGGTGTCTGTAGGGTTAAATGAAGATAGCTGGGCTCCCTGGGATAAAAAAGCCAGGGATCTCCTGGAGAGAGTCCAGAGGAGGCTACAGAGATGATGAAGGGCCTGGAGCATCTCCCCTGTGAGGAAAGGCTGAGTGAGCTGGGGCTGTTCAGCCTGGAGAGAAGAAGACTAAGGGGGGACCTGATTAATGTTTATCAATATCTGAAGGATGGGATGCAGGGGGAAATGGCCAGCCCCTTTTCAGTGTCTGTGGGGACAGGACAAGGGGCAATGGCTGCAAGTTGGAGCATAGGAAGTTCCACACCAACATGGGGAAGAACTTTTCCCCAGTGAGGGTGAGGGAGCCCTGGGACAGGCTGCCCAGGGGGTGTGGAGTCTCCTTCTCTGGAGATATTCCAGCCCTGTCTGGACACCGACCTGTGTGACCTGTCCTAGGGACCCTGCTTTGGCAGGGGGGTTGGACCCCATGGGCTCTGGAGGTCCCTTCCAACCCCTTTGATTCTATGACATCCTGGGGTGGAGGCTGGTGTGTTCTTGAGTCCCCACTGGCCAAATAATGAGAACCTTGTGATGAAGGGCTTTTGGTGTCAGGTTTTTTCTTGTGGGGCTGGAGAGAAAAGCATGGCATAGGTGGCATCGAAGTGGCTTCAGTTACAGGAGGTGGAATATGTGGGAATATCTGGGCTGCCAGGTGACTCTGGTTACTTCTGCTGATGCTGAAGGAGATCTGTGACCTCATCACCTGAATGCATGAGCGACTCATGTTCTAAGCAGCTGCTCACATCTCTCCTATGAAGCAAAGAATTGGCTCAGCCTCTTACAGATAAGACCTTGAGGCAGAGAGACCAGGATTTGCAGGAGGGGAAGGGTTCTGTCCAGAACTCACATCTACCAGGTGGCACCCAAGAAGTTTATTCTGAATTTTGCGACCCCAAAACACCCACATGGAACTGAAATTCTCTGTTCATTTCTTGAGGGAATGAAATGTGTGTTCTGCCAACTGGTTCATGCAGGGTGACACCTGCTTTTGATCCAGTTGTGGGTTATTGGGATGTCTTTTCTTGGATGCATCCTGAGCAGACCATGCCATTATCATCCTGTCAGTCCAGGGCTGGATTTGTGATCTTTGTGTATTTTTACTCAGTTTTAAAATATTTTCCTTTCTTTTTTTTTTGCATTATAAATAATTTATTCTTTTTTTTTTTTTTTCCTAAATTTACTCTACCTTCACTTCTGTAAGTGCTCACATCCCTAGTGCTGCTGTTTCTATTCAGTTTCTTTTCAGTCTGGCTGCTGATTTCTCACCATTCTGATATGGAGCAGGCTTTATTGGGAAGATGGTGACTGGTGGTGGTGTGTGCCTTTGGATTACTCACTCAGATGCTTTAGCAGACCTAATTTTCAAAGGTGGATGTTAGGAAATTTCCAAAAACCAGGCACAATTCATAGTTGCAAGAAGTACCAGGCTTCAAAAATGTGACCTCTGAAAAAATCTGAGGGGAACAATTCCCTGTTACCTTATTCTTCTTGTGCTGCAAGTACAGGAAATTACAGAGTCCATTTGCTGAGCAGCAGGAGGCTAAATGATTTGTCTCACTCTCACAAATATTTTTCAAATCCACATCATGTAACCTTCCCTATGCAATAATGTGTGGACAGAAAGCAAATGAATATACAATGTAAAGGAAGGATGACTAATCTCATTCTCTTGGGGAAACTTCAGTCATGATACGGTGCCAAAGATATAAGAGCCTGGAGTCTGTGGTGTTTGCCCTTAGTGTCAGCACAAGGTATTTGAAAAAATGGCTGTTTTCTTCTCTTTGTGTCCATTCTGGGTGTCTCATTCTAGCAGCAGTCTGTGCAGGGACCACAACTTGCTGCGTGGCATCATGGGTTTCTCAGATGGCTTTTACTGCTGCTGTCCCAGTGGGTGGGAAAGGTCGTATCACAAGAGGTTTAGCTAGGATGTATTTTCTCAGCACTTTGCATAGTACAGCAACAGCCTGTGCATATTCTAAAACACAACATAGACAGACAGAGAGACGATTCAGGCAGCCAGGTTGGACTGTGAAGTGTCTGATTCAGACTGAGTGCCTCAGCTTGTTTGAGGATGGGGAAAATCAGGACATTTGGGTGATCCCGTGCTTTGATCTCAGGCTTTGGGCTATCTGTCTGTAGAGAGAAGATGATGTAGGACATAAAGCCACATTCCAGAAGTGGAAGAAGCCATCTGGTGAAAAGCTCTTGCAGATATTTTGAATTTAGCCTTATTACCCAGAGCTAGTGAATGCTAAATAAGACCAGTGGTGTCAATAACATGCTGAATGAATCAATCCAGGAACGTTGTGACTACTTTGGAGGTGGGAATCTTCTCTTTTTTATTATCTATCATGACACCTGTTGCTCATAGGTACAAATCAAACGAAGAGTATGTATATGTGCGAGGCCGTGGAAGAGGGAAGTATGTATGTGAGGAGTGTGGAATTCGCTGCAAGAAACCCAGCATGCTGAAGAAACACATTCGCACGCACACAGACGTCAGGCCATATGTCTGCAAGTACTGTAACTTTGCTTTTAAAACCAAAGGTAAGAGACAGTCAGCTCCTAGATCCTCTGCTTAGCATATTGACTTGCAAGCCTTCTTTGGGGGCGCTGGCAAAGGGCAAGGGAAAGCCTTCCCAGGGTCTGGAAAACTCCATGAGTTGGAGGGAGGGGGATGAAGGAGTCTTAAATTGGCTGGAATTTTCAGAAGAGGACCAGCCTTGTGTTTAGCTTGCTGAGTGTCACAGTGGAGAGCACTGGCTACCTGTGCCAGCCTGTGGCAGAGCATCAATGCCATCCCACTTGGGCTTCTTAAAGGGAACAATCCTGAAATACAGCTTTGCTGGCAGGGATTTCTAAAGAAAACCGCCCCAGAGTGAGAACAGGAGCTCCTGAGTATGGGAAAACATCCCTGACTGAGCACCTGGAGACAATCTTTGGGTGGCTTTTTATGCTGCTGCTCTCAAGATCTGTTTGCGCTGCACATTTTCATCCTTCACAGTTGCATGTAGCTCTGACATTTCCTCTATCATATCAATAGTCTTTTTTCTCTAAAGACCTCCATTCCAGGACATCTAGTCATTACTGATCCACATCCTCACTACTACCAGATATTCTTTGCAAGCAACCTTCATCATTGCCTCAGTAGGCGTGTGAGGGAGCTCTATCAGGAGCATGTGAAACCACATGCAAAATAAGATCTCTTTCAGGATACTATGGGTTAAGTTTTCCAAAGTGCCAGAGATGCCTTGGTCCCTCTAACTTCCCTTAAGAGCTTGGCACCTTGGCCTTGACAGATCTCCACTCCATCTTTGGTTGCAGCAGGTCTGGCAATAAAGATGTCGAGTTCAGTTTCTTGATTATAGTTTGACATAACCATAAAATGTCCAGTGTCTGTAGCTCTCCATCATTGCAAAACTCCAGAAGATGACAGAGCTGGGAGAGTTAATTACTCAAGAAGAGTGTCAGCCCACAAAGACCAGTGCTACCCACGGAAGTGGGTGTGGGGAAGGAGGCACTGGGTGCTGCATGGACCCCAGCCCGTGTCCTTCCCCAGAAGTGCTGGTGGAGGAAGGGCATGTTTGCACTAGAGAAGTGCAGACACTGGGTGATTCAGGGGGAGCAGTGCCTGGAGCTGATGGCTTTGTTAGGCAACTTAGCTGGCGATTTCTAGGTAACTGTGTTGGTAGCACGGGGGAGGGATATTGAATTTGAGGCCAAATTCTTGTCAGCCACACGCAGCGGATCCGAGCGATGGTTCTTTCTCTCCCTCCCAGCCTGGAGCTATTTCTGATTAATTGCCTTTCTCTTTCCCTCTTGCTTTTGTTACTCTGTTCTGAGGTTTTCCTTTGAGAGGTGAATCCATTCAGCCTCTCCTGTCACTTCACCTTGCTTTTCCACCATGCTTCTCTGAGGCTTTTATTCAGGATGCTGCAATCAAACCATCCTTCCCACCATCTCTCTAGCTGCTTTGCTCTTCATCTCTGCTCCCTTGAAGCACACAAACTGGCAGCACTGACTGTGCCAATTGCACACTGCAAAGAGGCACTTGGCTCCAAGGGACTTCCCTTCTTTAACCTTGCAGGGAACTTGCATGAGGAAGGTAGCATGGAAATGCTTCCTTCCAAAACCCCCCAAACCAAACAACTCAGCATTGGGATTTGAATGCACAACTCTCAGTTTGCCTATAGGGGTGCATGAGGGGCAGAACTTCCCCAAATCAGTGATTTCAAGACGTAGTTGCATGATGGTAACTTGGAATTGCATGAAAATGGCTCTTTACTGGAAGGGGGGGGGACAGTCAGAGCCCTGGCTGTGACCTGAGGGCGTGTTTGTACTCCTTAGACTTCACAGCACTTGGCTGAAAGCTGTGTGCTTGGCTCATGGAGATGCAAGGACCTTTGGAAGAGCTACTAGAGAGTAAGAAAGTCACTGGAGAGTGAGAAAAAGATTAGTGCTGGGTGCTGATAAAATCATCAATAAAGTCCAGTTATGGAATCGTTGCTGTTGGTGCTGGAGTGGGAACCAGAGGTCTGGGGGGTTTGCAGGACTGGGGGTTCACAGCTGATTTTGCAGATGTCTCCAATAAGTTTGTGCCCGGATTCATTAGCATCCTCCTTCCTGGTCTGCAATTTTGCAACCATGGCTAATTGCAGAATGGAGAAGCCAGAGCTCTCACCACTGGACTGCACTTGCAGAGATACAAGCAGAGTTGCAACTCTTTTAGAAATCAGCTTTCCAAAGTTAATTTTAGCCTTCAGCATAAACTCAAGAGGGATATCTGTGGAGCTGTCTTCATTTTGGCTGTGGTAGATCTCTCCAGCATGATCTAATGCTCTAAACTCTCAAGTAGGCTGGAAGCAGTTAAAAGTTTTGGGGTTTTTTTATTATTATTTTTAATGAGGATCTTTATCTGGTTAAAATGTACCTCCCCCCTCATCCCCCCACCCCTGAAAATTCATATCTGTGTTCCAAGAACTCAGAAAACTTTTGCCAAAGAAAGAGCCTGAAATACTTTTCCCCTTTTCACTGATTATGCTGTTTCTCTGCTTGTTTTTGTGCATTTCTCTCACTTCACTGAAGCTGTTCCTTTGCGTTACAGAACTTCAAGGAAACATTTTATTTTGAAAAATAATGATTATGTTAAAGCAAATCCATGAGATTTTTGTGTCTTCACTTAGCTGATGGAAACAGCAGTCTTGGAAATTCAGTTTGTAAAGATTGATTTGATTCTGCATTTCTGGAGCAGATATAAACCTACCTCCTTAATGAGGTGTCTCTACCTCCACTGAAGTAGCCATCTCCCAAGAGGTTTGTGACCCTGGCCTCCAAGATGTTGTTTAAAAGAAGTTAAGCAGCTTCTTCATTGTTTTCTTACCAGGAAGGAAATGAAGAAAAAGTTACAGTCTGACAATTTTCCCCTTCAGGAAGATTTGGGGAACCTTTCCCTTGACCACCTCCCCAGAGGGAACATGGGAACCACCAGCCTTCCCTCATCCCTCCCCTCCAGTCCCTCCAGGGAAGAGCAGCCCCTTCCTTCGCTCCTTCTCTTGGATGCCTTGGGGATGTGGGTCAGTGTTGGCACATTAATTTCCCTCCTGTGCAGACATTATCCTTTTCCACAGCTATTTTCTGCTCTCATTCAGACTCACATCAGACTCTCACGTCCTGATGGCTTAAAATTTCTGCAGATTTGGGGATAAACTGTATGGAGCAGCTCACTGTGTCTGTGCTGCTGCCTTTGCTTAGAGGTCAGAAGGGACAAGGAGCTTCATATTAATTTAAAAGGAGCTTGTGTAAAGGACATCAGTGCCTGTTGGCTGAAGGTACCCATTTGATAGTCTAGTCCACTCACAGTTTCCAGACACCAGACTTCATATCCTCAGCCATAGTCTTCCTTTAATAAATTAGCTTGCAGTTCCTTAAATCAGCACATGACAGGCACTGAAGTTATTGAACATGTTAATATATTAAATGCATTACCCCAGCAGCCCTTAAAGGCAAGGTTATGGCTGTACAGTTTATTATTATTCTTACTGCTCTAGCAGACTCAGCGCTCTGCTAAGCTTCCTCTGGAAACTCCAGAGCGGGTCCAACTGGCGAGAAGCACCACAAGCATTAACTGCTGTTATAGCTGGGCAGGTTGATATATTGGTTTGCAAATGTCCCTGCACCCTGGGTGTGCTGGGGCCCTTCCTGAGCAGCTGGGGAGAGGGAAAGCCCTGAGCATCCCTGTGGAGCTACTGTAGGGAGGAGGCTTTGGTCCCCTCTGTGCCTCGGGATGTCACCAACATCCAAGGGGATGAGGAGAGAGGTGGTGGGTGCCCCGTCCCTGGGGATGTTCAAGGCCAGGTTGGCTGGGGCCCTGGGCAACCTTGTGTAGCTCCAGGCCTGGAGGTTGGTGGCCCTGCCTGTGGCAGGGGGGTTGGAACTGTGTGACCCTTGGGGTCCCTTCCAACCCAGACCAGTCTGGGATTCTATGATTCTATGATCCCCAGGAATGCGCTGCCCACTCCCTTATGCAATGTGGTGTGAGGTGTGGAGCTGGGAGCAGAGAAGGACCCAGTGGTAGGGAAACACTGGGAGCAAAAGGGCTCTTTAACTTACCAAGGAAGGGTGAAAAAAAAAAGGGTGAAATAAAAAAGGAGGAATGAGGGCTGGAAGTCAAAGACTGGCAAATTCAAGTGAAATATTAGCTGTTATTTTTTTTAAACAGTGCAGCTATTAAGTCCCAGCACAAGGCTCAATGGGAACTGGGCTAATTCTCTCTATATTTTGAAACCTGCAAACCCAGCCTGGGTACATTTCTGGATGATTAGGCTTTGCTTTTACACAAGCTGATAGGCTTGATCTAGAAGATGGTTAATATGTTATCAGCTGTGTCACTCCAGGCAGGCAGTCTCGATGTTCAAATTCTCTTCTTTAATCTTGAAGACAATAAGTATAAATAATAATAACAAAATTTATTGAAAAATCAATGTTTTGCCCAATAAATTATTTAAATTAAAGCTTTGCTTCTCACAGAGTCTCACCTGGGGACATTATGACCGTGCAGAGACATAAATCACAGCCTTTGCATTATTTAAGTCGCACATAAAACCTGTTCCAAGGGGTTTTTCTGGGATCAAGAGTATTGGCCTGTTGCTGTTCTCTGTGTGTGAGTGTCTCACAGCAAAATGGGACTTTGTGAGTTCTAGAGTAGCTGTTGCTCTCCTTGCATAGTATTTTAGAAGTGGAATATACTTAAGTGCTGGAAAGCTGTGAATGTTTGTATGACATTCTGTTGTCTTGGATACTGAGATCATGCAGCTGGTCGTTTGTTGGGGTATTTTTTTTGTTGTTAAGTTGTTCATATAGGAGAAATAGAAAGCATGGTGTATGCCCAATGTGGTCAGGATAATTTTTCCAGGAATCTTAATATTTCTGATCCCTACTTTTTGCTTCAACTCTGCCACTTTTAAAATATGCTAATGGATATTCTGAAAAAAATAATTTCCCTCTTCTAATTTAAATGGGAAATCACTTCTGGTCCCTATTAAGCTGCCTGAAGTGCATTTGGAAGACTAGAGTTTTAGCTTTCTCAAAACAACACAAGTATTTAAGCTGCTTTAAAACCAGAATAAGACCTCACAACATCAGAAGAGCTTAAGCAGCCAGTAGACCATAGTTCTGAGCAGGCATGATGAGAGCTGTGCTGATGCCACATGTACCCCTCCTGCACAGCAATAGCTGGGGCAGGTGGACAATTTCAGAGAACCACAGAATCACAGGGGTTGGAAGGGGCCTCCAGAGCCCATGGGGTCCAACCCCCTGCCAAAGCAGGGTCCCTAGGACAGGTCACACAGGTTGGTGTCCAGACGGGGCTGGAATCTCTCCAGAGAAGGAGACTCCACACCCCCTGGGCAGCCTGTCCCAGGGCTCCCTCACCCTCACTGGGGAAAAGTTCTTCCCCATGTTGGTGTGGAACTTCCTATGCTCCAACTTGCAGCCATTGCCCCTTGTCCTGTCCCCACAGACACTGAAAAGGGGCTGGCCATTCCCTCTGCATCCCATCCTTCAGATATTGATAAACATTAATCAGGTCCCCCCTTAGTCTTCTTCTCTCCAGGCTGAACAGCCCCAGCTCACTCAGCCTTTCCTCACAGGGGAGATGCTCCAGGCCCTTCATCATCTCCGTAGCCTCCTCTGGACTCTCTCCAGGAGATCCCTGTCTTTTTTATCCCAGGGAGCCCAGCACTGGACACAACACTCCAGGTGGGGCCTGACCAGGGCAGAGCAGAGGGGGAGGATCCCCTCCTGTGACCTGCTGGCCACACTCCTCTTGATGCCCCCAGGATCCCATTGTCTCTCTCAGCCCGCAGGTCACACTGCTGACTCATGGCCAACCTGTCCCACACCAGGACCCCCACGTCCTTCTCAACAGAGCTCCTCTCCAGCAGGTCACCCCCAGCCTGTACTGATTCCAGCAGTTATTAATTTCCATTCATTTCTGAAGTTTCAGCATAATGAGTTTATTTCAAGTCTGGGAACTTTTTGGTAAAGAGTCCTTAGTGAGGGACCACTTACCTGCTTAGCATCTAATATAACCCTCCTGCCATGTGAACCCAGGGTCCCTGCCCGCTAGTTTCTCACTTCCTCCTTCCAATATGGTTTTCTTCCTTCCCTGCTGTTTCCAAGGAAGCAATACTGTGTGGGTTGGCTTTTTTGGGGTTGGATTTTGGGAGTTTTCTTTAAATGTTGTGAGCCAGAACTCTATAAGACAACGAGTGGCATATTCAGATTTTATTTAGGCAAAGTGGTGTTGATTTTACTGGAACTTTGCCAAAGGACTTTAGCATTTAATCCTGCCAGCATTAATTAAGGGGTCTAAAAACATAAACTGTAAGAAGAACCCTGATAAGGTAAATATCATTGTCCTCCAAATTGCTCCCAAGATGATAACTCAGCTTCTCAGCTGGTGCAAATAAGCCTCAAGCCTTTAACTTCCTTAAAATGATGCAGACTGAAGTCAGATGAGGATCCAAGGAGTCTCTCTTCCCTGAAAAGATAGCAGCATCCCTGTTGTGTTTGGATTCCTTGCTGGGTGCATGCAGGGTGCTGTGCAGGGGTACAGTGGGCACCAGGGGATTTGCATCAAGAGCTCGTCATCAGTGTGTGTGGGTATTGTCTTCTCTAACCAAGTGAGGATGAGGGAAGTTGGAAAGTAGAGTAGGAAAAAGCAGAAATGGAAAGAAAGCAACACTTGCTATGAATTGTTCCTTTGGCATTTTGCATAAACTCCTTTGCACTGGGAGTTTTGGCATTGCTGGTGTGGTGCCTTCCAGCTCATGCCTGCGCAGGCAGCCTGGGTGGGGAGGATGAAGAGAAGGCAGAAGAAGCCTCCTGCACTGCCTTGCACCAGGACAAGTTGCCTCCAGTGAAAGAAAATAGAGAAGGAACTTACACTGATGGGTTCTGTCAGAGCCTGTCAGCCAGACCCATTGCTCAGGGTGGAGCTGAGGCAAAGCAGAGGTGTGATGGAGTGATGGGCCTGCAGCAGCAAAAGGGAGAGTGTGTTTGCTGCAGAGCTGAGGTGACGGGGAAGGCTCCTCTCTAAAACCAGCCATTGGACCACTGCGGTGGCTGCTGTACAGCCCTGAGGACCAGAGGCCTTCCCTCAACTATGGGATGGCTGCAGTCATACCCAAAACACTGCAATCAGCAGCCCCCCCACCCCAAGTCATTAATGATGCCCCCTCCAGTTTATCCAAAGCCAGATGATGGGGAACTAATGTGCTTATTTTGGGGATGCAGTAACAGCAAAATGCCTCGTGAACCCCCCCTCCCCACTTCCCACCCTGGGGATCACAGCGGAATTCCTGAGGTGCTGCAGAGCACAGTTTAACCAACACCCCCCTGCTCACACCAGGTGTTTGCTTGGGCTCTGCTCTGCCCTCACAAGGCCCCAGCTGGAGTCCTGTGGCCAGAGCTGGGGCCCCAGTACAAGGAAGATGTGGAACTGTTGGAGAGGGGTCAGAGGAGCCACGGAGATGCTCAGAGGGCTGGAGCAGCTCCCCTATGGAGAGAGGCTGAGGGAGCTGGGCTGGGTCAGCCTGGAGAAGAGAAGGCTGTGGGGGGACCTCATTGCAGCCTTCCAGTCCCTGAAGGGAGCAGAGGAACAGGAGGGGAGTCAGCTTGTTAAAGGGCAGAGACTGGCAGGACAAGGGGGATGGAGTGAAGCTAAAGGATGGAAGGGTTAAATTAGATATTAGGGGGAAGTTCTTTGCAGAGAGAGTGGTGAGGGGCTGGAACAGGCTGCCCAGAGAGGGGGTGGGTGCCCTGTGTCTGGGGGTGTTCAAGGCCAGGTTGGCTGGGGCCCTGGGCAACCCTGTGTAGATCCAGGCCTGGAGGTTGGTGGCCCTGCCTGTGGCAAGGGGGTTGGAGCTCTGTGATCCTTGGGGTCCCTTCCAACTCAGACCAGTCTATGATTCTATGATTCTGTGTTTATCATCCCTGGGAGGAATCCAGTTCAGGATTTTGCTGTGGCAACTGAGCAAAGATGGGGTGTTTTTTGCCAAGCTGAGCTGGGATGTGCAGTGATGGACAGGCAGCAGCAGCAGGGTTTGATTGTGACAGACTGAGTCAGTTTGTCTTTTTGCTACTTAGGTCCAAAAATGAAATTCCAGTTCCATGAGGCCACAATTTGGACTTTGCTGGATACTTTTTGGTGAAACAGCTTGTCACTTTAAAATGATGGTGATTCACTGGAACCAGAGGTGTCTGTGAGAGCATGTTCTTGTCTGAAGGGGTGTCTTTGGGTCTATAACAAAACTCCCAGTCTAAACTGGAGAAAGAGAGGTCTGATTGAGAGCAAGAATCTCAGCCAACCTGGCCCCATCCTCATAACTGAATGTCCTAACCATGGGGCTAAGGGTATTTAGGCTCGGAGTTCAGAAATAATAAATCTCTCTTATTGGAAAGCTGCTTTGCTGTATTTAAATTATTAAGTATCCTTTGAATCCACATCCTAGATGGGTGCCAGATACACAAGGATATATAGTCAGCCTTTGTCTCTCCTGGTCTTTCCTGTTGGAGCTAGTCCAGCTTGTATAAAATGGGCTAAATAAATAATTCATGGACTAAAGAGAAACTAACTTGGTAGTGAGATGGTTATGGCACTCTTTCGAGATGTGAGGGCGTCATGGGTAATTCTCTGCTCCAATGAATAGTTGTTTATTTATTTATACTATCCAGAGCAGTGGGAGGAGAGGTTGATAGAGGCTCTCTATACTCCCACCCAGCTCGGGGACCGGGGGACCCTCTGGATTGTAGGATACCAGCTGAGGGACCTCGGGCCTGAGGTTAGAAGAAAGTGTGAGAATTCATTTTTTGAAATTCATTTTCTGAAAGTTAGAAGAAAGTGTGAGAATTCATTTTTTCTTCCCCAAATTTTCCTTTATTTTTTGGTGAGAAAAGCCAGCCTTGTGTTCAGCATCACTCTGAAGCGTTGGCGAGCAGGAAGGCTGATGGCACATGGTCTTGTCACAGTGAATCTAGGGGGCTCAGCCAGCTCCTGGGCTGTACTGGGAAATTAGGCAGCTCTTGATGGAGCTTCAGCAAGGGCCCAGGTTTCTTAGAAGCAGCAGCTCAGCCCATAAAGAGGTGTGGGAGAGGAAAGGGAAAAATGGGATGTTTTTTCTTTATTTCTCCTACCCTTTATCTGTTTTGTCTGTTCCACCTACCATTCCCCTCCCCTCTCAACTAAGGATCCCCTTTGTTCAGCATTTCCTTTGGATATAAGTAAGGTTAATTAACCTGTCCAATTAACCTGCCTGTAATTTGGGAGTTAGAATTAGAGAGGTGCCCTATGAGGCTGGCATGCCCACAAGTTATCCTATCACACTGTCTCAGAGCAGTAACCAATGCCCCCCACATCCCAGACTCCCCCTTGCAGGGGCTGCTCTTTCCATCCTGGCCCCAAGGAAGCCTCATTAGTGCTCAGCACATTTTCTCAGTGCTGCCAGACCCTGCACAGGTATCTGTGACGTCTCCTGCTCTAGCTGAGAACTTTTGGCTGGTGCTTCAGTGCATGCCAGAGCATCTGAGCTGGGAGCAGAGGGTGATTGTGTTTTTTCACTGCTGCTGACATCTTGAGCACTTATATTTGGTAGTTCCAGTCTGCCCTGTGGTGCTAAGGAGCTCCTTGCCTCTGGGCAGGTGACCTGTGTGTGTGGGATCAGGTGGGAGGTGATGCAAAATTGAGATGTGTTTCCCTCCCCACTTTCATAGAATCACAGAATCCCAGCCTGGTCTGGGTTGGAAGGGACCCCAAGGATCACAGAGCTCCAACCCCCTGCTACAGGCAGGGCCACCAACCTCCAGGCCTGGAGCTACACAAGGTTGCCCAGGGCCCCATCCAACCTGGCCTTGAACACCCCCAGGGATGGGGCACCCACCCCCTCTCTGGACAGCCTGTTCCAGCCCCTCACCACTCTCTTTTTCCTACCATTTTCCTTTGCTGCACCATCACAGCTGAAAGCAATCCAGGACTTTTCTTCCCCCCAAACCCAAACGTGGGCCCCAGCTGTTGTTTCAGGTTGCACAGTACCTGAAAGGTCCCACAGCCCTGCCAGCACCTCCTCTCCACCCCAGTGCAGCAGTGAAGGAACCAAAGGGGAGGATGTAGCCTTGTGTCATTGGGTATTCGCAGAGGACAGTGCTTTGGGGAGAATCAGAGGCCTCCTTGGCCACTAGAGACAAGTCGTTAACATCTTACTGCTGAGCTTGCAAAATGAGGGGAAAAAAGAAAAAGGCAGATTGACCAAACTATGTTTTCTGCTTCTTTTCAGGGAATCTGACTAAACACATGAAGTCAAAGGCCCACAGCAAAAAATGTCAGGAGATGGGCGTGTTGGTATCTTCACTGGTGGATCTGGAAGCCGAAGAAGGTAAAATCTTTCACACTACAAACCTGCTCTTGCTGCTAAGAGAGGGAAATGCCCACCAGGCAGGAGATGTGCTCTCTGCAGGTGATCCTTTTAAAGATTAGGAGAGATTTTGTTCACCCCAGGCTTCTTCAGGAACCCAAGGAGGGTAGTTGTGCTGTCATGGGGTGGCTTATAGGGCCATCCTGGGAGTCTGCATCTCTGAGACAATATGTGAGCCCAGGTCTCCATGGCAGGTCCAGAGGAGGCCACAAGGATTATCCAACAGTTGGGGTTGTTCAACCTGGAGAAGAGAAGGCTGCTTCTGGGGAGACCTCAGAGCCCCTTCCAGTCCCTTGAGAGGCTCCAGGAAAGCTGGAGAGGGGCTGGTGCCCAGGGCAGGGAGGGCCAGGCCCAGGGGAACATCCTTCAGCTGCAGGAGGGGGATGGAGAGGGGCTGGGAGGCAAAAATCATTCCCGGGGACGGGGGAGGCTCTGGCACAGGGTGTCCAGAGAAGCTGGGGCTTCCCCTGGATCCCTGTCAGCGTTCAAGGCCGGGTTGGATGGGGCTTGGGGCACCCTGGGCTGGTGGGGTTGTCCCTGCCCATGGCAGGAGGTGGCACTTGGGGGTGTGAGGTCCCTTCCCACCCAAACCAGTATGGGGTCCTTCAGCCCAGGAACTCACAAAATAATTGATTAGCTGATGGTCTCTGAAAAATCTCTCCCTGCTGTTATACCACCTGTTGGTGATGCTTCTGCAGATCAGAACTGGATCAGAAGAAAGATGGTCCTGAAATGTTGGTTGCATGACTCTGAAAAGAATTACTGCTAATTTAAACCTTTCCAGTACAGTCAATTAGAACTTCTGAATCATATTAATTGAGTTTTGCTTTTGAAAACCTGCATATCAGAAGTCCTGTTTAAGGTATGTGTAATTGCAGGCTTCTGAGGACAGAACAGCAAGGGCTCCCTTCCCCAGCCAACAGGAATACTTTCATTCATTATTTCCTTCAGCAATTCATCCCCAGGCTTGTACAGGGTTAACAGCAGTGCCCTCAGCAGCAGGGAGAGCCTGTCCTGGCTGAGAGGTGACAGGAGTCCAATGGAGGGCTGGCAGGTGATGGGGCTGAGCTCATCGCAGCCTTTGGCTGCATGGGAAGAATAGGTCCAAACCCAAGAAATCCCAGGAAAGCTCTGCCTTGCATCCCCAGGCCAGCTGAGAAAGCACTCAGCAGAAAGGATGGGGCCATTGTTAAATCATTGTCTACTTGTGGCTGAAGACATGGTGGTTGGACACTGGCTAATCCCATCCAGGAAGGGCTGTGGAGGAGAGGACCCAGTTGGCTTTCGGAGGGGACTCCTCTCCCATTGTTGCTGTTGGCTGTGGGGCTACTTGCTGGAATGTTTTGTGCTGTCTGGACTGTACAGTGTTACACAAGCCACCCGTGTCCTCAGTGATTTTAGAATTACAGAAAAGATTCAGTCCCTGTTTCCTCCCATTGGTGAAGCCCAGACCGAAGGGATGGTCTGGCAGGAAGGACTGCAGAGAGGTGAAAACAGGAAGGTGCCTTATCAGAGAACATTTCCTTTCTTCCCTTCCAGCTTCTTTTTCACAGAATCACAGAATCACAAGGTTGGAAAAGACCTTTGAGATCATCAAGTCCAACCATTCCCATCCTAAGCTAAACCAGATCCCTGAGCACCTCATCTCCCCTTTTTTAACACACCCAGGGGGGTGACTCAGCCCCTCCCTGGGCAGCCTGTGCCACAGCCCCACAACTCTGCCAGGGAAGAACTTTTCCCTCACATCTGAGCTGATGCTGCCCTGGCACAGCTTGAGGCCACTGCCCCTTGTCCCATCTCCTGTCCCCTGGCTGAAGAGACCATCGCCCACCTCTCTGCACCCTCCTGGCAGGGCAGGGGAGGTGGGGAGAAGGTCTCCCCTCAGCCTCTTCTCTTTTTCACCTGGTTAAAGCAAACACCAGACTCCTGCTGAAATTTTCTGCCCTGTGAGCGAGGAGGCCCATTGCTCACAGGTGCCAAGTAAATACTAAGTAAAGCAGCCAAGAAGATGGTCAGAAAATTGTCTTTTCTCGGGGCTATTTGGATAGATGAGAGAATAATGTGAACGTGGCAGAAAGGTGCAAGGGAAATCAGAGACCATGGCTGCATCACACATCCCTTGCCCTTAGAGCAGTGGATTGCAAGGAGCCTTTCCCTGCGTAACCACAGTGTGTCTTCTCCACAGAGAGGCTCAGAACAGAGCCTAGCAAAGACTATTTTAATTTTAAAAAACCCAACAAAACATTTCCCTGGCAGAGTTGTGGGGCTGTGGCACAGGCTGCCCAGGGAGGGGGCTGAGTCCCCACCCCTGGGTGTGTTTAACAGATGGGGAGATGAGGTGCTCAGGGATCTGGTTTAGCACAGGACAGGGATGGTCGGACTCAATGATCTTAAAGGGCTTTTCCAACCTTGGGATTCTGTGATTACTGTTTCCATGTCACACAAACCAGGGCAGGAAGATTGCTGTGTTTTCCTTTGGGGGCAGGCAGGGAGGGAGCAGCAGTTCCTAAACCTCCCTGGGTTGTTTTAAACTGCTGTTATATTTCACTCAAGTGTTTTTATTTCTGTTTAAGGGGCAGGGGAAAGTGAGGGGAGTTACTATAAAAGGAGATTGGAGTGTAATTCTTCACCCTTGCATTGGTTTTGCTTGGTGTGAACGCACTGGTTCAGTAGAATAACTTGGAATAATACACGTGTAATGAAATGCAGCCCTCAGACAAAGGCATTTTCCCTAGCTCCCTCTCTCCTTCCTTCTCCCTCCCTCTCTGTCTTCTTCTGCCCTGCCCTTTCTCTGGCCATTAGCTCAGCAAAACATTTTTCAGTTGCATGAAGCTGTGGCTCAGGTCTGAGCTCTTCCTGCCTGCAAGGAGCATGTTATGAGGCCAAAGCAAACTTGCTTTGGGCTGTCCCAGGACTCACTGAAATGCTTCCCCCGGTGGCAAATGCAAACAACTCCCCAGTGTGGAGCTGGCTTCATGTTTCCTCCACTCCGTCCTTCTGACCTTGCTGTCTGTCCTGGCAGGCGCCTGTCCCTTGTGTGACTGCCGCCAAAGAAGGAGAGCACACAGGACAAGGCTCTCAGTGGAGGCTGAGGCTGCAGCTGCCCATCCCATAAACCCAGAGATGTCAACCCCCAAAAACCAGAGACAGGGGCGAGCTCATAGCTCCAGTACTGACATGCATTCCTTTTCCAAGCAAGAAATATGCACGGTTCATCCTACAGCTGGGATAACTAGTCATTTGGAATGATATTTGTCCTGAAGTCAGTTCCTTTGGGAGTTTGCAAACAACCCACCACTGGATCCTGGATCCAGCAAACACCATCATTATACAAGCATTTCACAATGCAAGTCAGCCCCTTGGTGGAGAGTGCTGACTTCAGCTCCATGCTGTGGGAGTTCTGCTCCATGCACTGGTTAAGATACTTTAGAAATGGGGTGTGGGGCGGATGATGGGGTGATGCTGGGGTCAGCCCTGGTAACAGACATCCCTTATTTCATGGGTAATGCTGAACAGTTCATGAGTGTTTACCAGTAAGGCCGTTTCATTCAAAGTAAACAAAATTCGATGGTTTTCTCCCTAGATGACAGTGACTGCTCCCTGTGTGGCCATGTCTCCCTGTCCGAACCACCCTGCCTGCCTCAGGCAGGTGTGGTCCAGCCTCAGCCTTAGCTCCGTTTAATTTCCCCTCTGGCTCGTCCTCCTGACAGATGGCAGCTCTAAATGGAAAACCTTTTCAGCATTCATCAGAGGAGGAATGGTGTCCTAGGCTGAACTGGTGGGGAAAAAGAGGCCAGAACTGCTACAGTTCAGTTCCCCAGCTACATGAAGGTGCCCAAGCAGCATCCAGGTGTTCTCCTTCCAAAGCTGGGCACAAAGTGTGTCCCCACAGCTCCTGCACCCATCACCTTGGTGCTTGGCGCCGAGTTTGAGAAACTGGCCTTTTATCAGCCCCTCCCAAGCAGCGGGGCCTCGCAGGAAGCCTCCTGACAGTGCAGTTGTGTTGAGCTACAGTGACATCCAGTGGCTGTTCCCGATGGACCTTCTTCAGGCTGAGCCTGAGCTTCTGCCGGGATTGCTGCACATCTGGCGTGGGGAAATGCACAGACTCACACAGTCACACACTGCGTTAGGTGGGAAGGGACCTTCAGAGGCCATCCAGTCCCACCCCTGAAGCGAGCAGGGACACCTTGAACTAGAGCAGGGTGCTCAGAGCTTCATCCACCCTGACCTTGAACCCCTCCAGGGATGGGGCCTCCACCACCTCTCTGGGCACCCTGTGCCAGGCTCTCACCACCCGCAGAGTGAAGAACTTCTTTCTCAGGTCTCCCCTAACCCTGCCCTGCTCTAGTTTAACCCATCGCCCCTCAGCCCATCGCTCCCTGCCCTTACAAACAGCCCTTCCCATCTTCCCTGCAGGTCCTTCAGGGACTGGAAGGGGCTCTGAGGTCTCCCCACAGCCTTCTCTTCTCCAGGCTGACCCAGTCCAGCTCTCTCAGCCTGTCTTTGTAGGAGAGGTGCTCCAGCCCTTGGATCATCCCCATGGCCTCCTGTGGCCCCACTCCAAGAGGTCCATGTCCTTGTTGTGCTGAGGGCTCCAGAGCTGGACACAGCACTCCAGGGGGTCTCACCAGAGCAGAGGGAGAATCCCCTCTCTGATCTGCTGGCCACTCTTCTTGTGATGCAGCACAGGATGCTGTTGGTTTCTGGGCTGTGAGTGCCCATTGCTGGCTCATGTCCAGCTTTTCATCCATCAATACGTCCAAGTGGGTGAGTGGACAGAAAGCTGCTTGGGAGCTTGGTACTGGTCTCAGAAAGCTGCTGCTGGCCCTTAAAGTATTTTTACCTGCAGGTATATTTAAAATACTTCAGAATTTACTTTTTGGATATTCCCCACTGTTTACAAGCTCTTATTAACAAAGCATCTCTGTGCAAGGCCTTCCACAGACAGACAGCAAAACCACAAAGTGTCTGTATCATAGCAAGAATTTATCAAAATAAGGGAAAATCCACAGAGGGTCTTTCAACACCATTGTTTGTTGTTTTAATAAAAGTCCTGACTTGCAGTGTTTAACTGTCACATAACCCAGGCAGGAAAAGTTCCAAGATGAGGAGGTTGGGAGCAGTCATCCCAGCAACTTGCCTGGACTTTGACAGCTGTAGATATTTTGTAGGCACCAAGCAGTCTTACAAAGCCCATCAAAGGGTGACAGTGAGCATGTTCTTGTCTATTAAGAGCATTTTTTAAATTTCTAGAGAAAGGCAGGGGGTGTGAGGGGACTGATGGCTGTGGGTGTCACCAGAGCAGTGGCTGAAACTAAGTTTAATGTAGAGCAGGAGTTCCCGATGGTGGGATTCACTGGGATCTACTGGGATCATGAGGAATGGAATTGACACAGAGGACAAGACCTCAGGCTTCAAAGCACGAGATGGTCAGATCTAGGAAACAGCAGCCAGGTTCTGTCTCCTCTTGTCCTCTTAGAACTTCTGAGCAGATTTATCACTAAAATAGTGTGTATGTGTAATACACTCTCTGTTTTGTCTCTGTCCACCCCTCCAGGAACCAGTGAAGACCTATTCCAGGACTCTGAGGGGCGGGAGGGATCTGAGCCAATTGAGGAACACCAGTTTTCAGACCTAGAGGAATCTGATGATGACGATGACAATGAAGATGAGGAAGATGAGGAGGAAGAGGAGAGTCAAGATGAGCCACCTTTAAGGTTGCCGGAAGGCAAACATACCACCCTCCTGATGCACTCTTCATGTGGCTCTCCATCTTCTCAAGAGGAAGGCACTGAAATAGCATCGTCCTTAGCCCAAGAAACTGTTTCCAGCAGCCAAAAAGTAGGTGAGGGCCAGAAGGCCTCTTCCTCAGGGCTGGAAACAAAGTGGTCAGCAGACAGCAGTGACATTGCTGTGTGCCACAGCTTCTTGAGTCTCCACAGACCAGCTTTGACCTCCACCGAACAATTGGCTTCTGCTGAAAAAGAGTCTGTCACAAGGCCACAGATGTCCTTAATTATGGACCTGTCACCCTCAAAAGACACCTCCCCAAGAAAAAGGTGGTCTCCAAGCCAGGACTCTGGCAGAGGTGGTGGCAGCAGCAGACCAATGCTAGCGAGAAAGCACCTTTTAATCAAAAATGAAACTTCACCCAAACGGTTTTCACCAACTGGAGAACTGTCTTCTCTGAGGTGTCTGTCTCCAGGGAGAGGGTTGTCTCCTTGCCAGCGCGTCTCTCCCAGGAGGGAGGCATCTCCACTGAGATGTGCGTCACCAAGACTTGAGCTGTCACCCAGCAGGCATCTTTCCCCCAGAAGAGAGCTGTCCCCAAGAACATACCTTCCACCAGAAGGAGAAGTGTCCCCTGTGAGGCACTCGTCACCGAGCAGAGAGATGTCATCAGTCAGATATTTATCTCTGAAGAAAGCCTGGTCTCCAGGCTGTTCAGAGTCGCCTAGGTATCCATCCCCCGGGAAAGAGGACTTGCCTGGGACTAGTAAATCAGCAGCAGATGACAAAGTTCAAAGCTCATATCAAGCCCAGCAGGGGATATTATCTTCGATGCCTCTACCTCACAGGTTCTTTGGCAAAAACGTACAGCTCTACGAGTCCAAGCTGGTAAGTTGAACCTCTTCTTGCCTTCTAGCCCCTGAGGTACATTCTCTGATTTGTTTTTAAATGAAGGTTGCAATGCAGAACTGCCCAGTGACTCTGGCTGTGACTGATGTCACCGGTAACCCAGAGAAAAGGGACAGCAGACAGCATTGGGTTTTGCCCCATTTCAGTCTTGCCCATCTCAGTTGAAGAAAAATAAAGTTGTCCCTTCTCTAAGGGATTATACACTCCTGACCCAACCACTCTCCTGCTGAGACAATCAGAAAGGATGACTAGCCACTAAGAGAACTTTATTCCCTGGGAATTTATGAGATTTCACCAGCTAGGGTGAAGCTATGACCATTTTTCACTGGTCAGTGGCCTGAACGAGGTCTGAACTGGCCCTTGCACTCTATTGCTGACTCCTGGTCTACATATGTATGCAGCCACCTCTGTTTTATTAACTGCTGAGGAATGTGTTTGGACATCTCTGATTTCATCTCACTTCTCTCTTCAGCACAGAGAAGTGTTTCCCACCATGTCCAGAAAATTATTTAATGTCTCTGCTGGACATCAAATGGGGGTTGGACTCGATGATCTCTTGAGGTCCCTTCCAACCCCTACAATTCTGTGATATCAAATCCTATGGTTAAAGGAAACCTGCATCTTCCTCTCTGCTACAGGCAATTTAGACATTGGGTTTGGTGGAATGTTTCCCATTTCTACTGAAGTGCCTCACTCTCCTGTGCTGATTAACATGGGATTCAGTTGCTGGAGTTGCTCTGCTGTGATACTGGTGTGAGGACAGACTGGAGCCCTTAGGGACTGCACTGGGAAGAGAGAGCCCTTTATACAATCCCTGGAGAACCTGTCACAGCAGATGCTGACCCAGGTTGTCTCCAGAAAAGCCATGCTGCCCAGTGTGTGTTTTCTCCCATGTCTATGATAACATACCCTCTTCTGGTGCTGCCTTCCCTCTGCTTTCTACTATGACTGTTTGTCTGACCTTCTCAGAGACTATAATATTCTTAGGTCCAAACTTTTGCTTACTTTAATGCTTTTTCCCTTTCCTATCAATTAACTTCTTGTGGTGAATCTCAGGGCTGTGGAAAGCCCTGGTCCTCCCACTCTAAAGCATCTCTGCAAGGAAGACTTCCCACTGCCACTACTTGTAGCAAATCCTCTAAGCTCCATAGTCCACAGTAGGAGACAGTAATGTCTACCCCTGCTTGTCTTCCCATTCACACCTTTTAACGTGCTCTCACGTGCATACCCTTTTGCTCCAGTTTCCTGCTGCTTTTATGCATCCAAAGTCACTCTTTGCTTTCTCATGTGCCTCCAAAGCACCAGTAAAGACCAGAATGGGAAACTTTCCAACTATCTGCAAGATGGAGAGATGGGCTTTCGTTGCAAAATAGTGCTCCTGGTAAGGCTACAAGAGACAGGAAGATGGGGAGCAGATGTATCAGATCCCAAATGGTGCTCTGTGCTCCAAACTGGTGCCCTGTGCATTGCGTAGCAACCTGGAGGTTATCTCAGCTTAGCTTGAGGCTTTCTGCCACATCTATGCATCAGGCCTGACCATGACCATCTCTCTTCCCACTGGCTCTTGCAGTAGGTCATCTCTCCTTCTGATGGCTGTGGCACCACTGAGATGATTTGTTTGGGGGTTTCCTAGCATCCCCACAATGATTCTGCCCAGACTTCATATGATAAGTGAGATTTAGTAAGTGTTTGAGCTTGTAACTGCTGACCAAGTATACACTATCTTCAGTGGCTCTTGCTTTCTCTCTCTTCTGTTCTCTTTTGCTGTTTCTTCTGTTGCCTCTACATAGAGATCTACCTCATAGGGGCAGGAAATTCTGCATAATCCTACAAGGAAATATTCCCTCCAGTGAATCCTCTGATTTTATAGATAACCCCATCTTAGGAGAAAGTTGATTTCAGTTTCTGTTGCTTCAGCTTCTTGGGAGTCCTGTTGAGGGGTTTAGTTATAACCTCATCACTAATTCATCCATTTCTGTTTAGCCACATATCTCTCCATGATGTACATTAGGAAACTATGTGAAGCACCGAGAGAGAAAGAGGAAAAGGTAAAATGGTAGGGTCTTAACCCTTGATTTCTATGGACCACACCTTGAGGGTGGTGGTGGGGACCACGCTGATGGGTGTGCTTTGTGTCAGAGTTAACACTGTCTCTCACTCGAGCCAAAACATCCTTGAGATTAGTAGCTGCAAGGATGTAATCCTGCTTTAAGAAAATACAGTAAAATGAAGTAACAGTATCGTGGGCTCTCAGAAACCCCAAGTACAAAAGGGACCCAAAGTGGCTCAGATGGCATCTTCTGCCGGGGTTTCAGTACAGGTCTGATAGTAGGACAAGGGATAATGGTTTTAATCTAAAAGAGGGTAGATTCAGACTACATATAAGGAAGATATGTTTATGCAGAAGGTGGTGAGACACTGGCACAGGTTGCCCAGAGAGGTGGTAGACACCTCATCCCTGGAAACATTCAAGGTCAGGGTGGATGGGGCTTTGGACAACCTGATCTGGTTGGAGATGTCCCTGCTCACTGCAGGGGGTTGGACTAGATGGACTTTAAAGGTCTCTTCCAACCCAAACCATTCTCTGATTCTGTAGCCATCCAAGCCTGAACCAAAGCCCTCGATCTGTGCCCCAACAGACCATGGGCATGTCTGTACCCAGAAGGCAAATGTTGGGGGTCTTCTTGTACTTTAACTTAAGCATTAGGGGGTCCAAGTCTTCCCTGGTTGATTGATCTCCCTCAAATTAGAATAAAATGTTAACAAACCCAGTCCTTATCATGAACATCAATAGTGCTAATCCTGTAACTCATATGCTGCGCTGATTCAGCTGTTTCTCTTCCCTCTCTGGTGCAGAAGATAGAACCACGAAGCCCAACATGTTCACCTGACGTCAGGCAGCCTGTCTGCTCCAGACCCTTGCAGGCACCTCATGAAACACATGTCCACACTCCCAGCCGAGGGGAGGAGAATGTCTTCAGCCATCTCCCGTTGCATTCGCAGCAGCTCACAAGGACCCCGTATCCTATGATTCCCATTGGGGGCATCCAGATGGTCCAGGCGAGGCCAAGCAGCCATCCCAGCTTGGTGCCCAGCTCAGTGGTCTCCCTGCAAGCTGAATACTTTGCTTCTGGAGGCAGCAGCTTCGTGGAGTTCAGCCGGGCTCCAGAGAGGGACGAGGAGCCGCAGGTCCCACAGGAGCCGTCGTCGGCATCCGTCTCCCCGGTTGCAAAGGTTTCTAAATACGCACTGTCCCCAGAGCTTACGAGCAGTGGTTACTTAGAAGAGAAAATGAGGACTAGTGAGCTTCAGCAAAAGACAGACCAGGAGGAATACAGGGTAAAAATGTTCGCTGAGTCCAGCCACACGGAGCAAGTGGGCTGCCCGGCGTCCCCAGCGAGCCCCAGCACAAACGATGAGCACTCTCCAAAGCCTTCGACAAGTGGAGAAGAACCCTTGAAAAAACCGGGCAAGAAGCAATCTGGCAGCTCGAGCACTTCTTTTGAATCATCCTGCACTTTCATCTCAGATGTCCCCTCCCAGCCGTTGGACCGAAGCAGCAGCACCGGCTGCCTCTCAGAGCCCTCATCCAGCCATTCGCACGCCCAGCCCTTCTCCATCCGGAGGAGAAACCTCTCCGGAGATCCCAGTCGCCATGGGGGAACCTCCAGGAAGAGCAGTCCACACCTAGAGCGCGCAGATTTAGGTCAAACTCAAAACAAGGTGGATGAAAACACGGGAAGTACTTAAGCCTCCACCATCCGTTCCACCTTTAGGCTTCCTCTGTAAAATCAACAGACATTTTCAACACTATTTCCTTAAGTATAATCATCGCTATACGAAGCACTCTAGTGAATGACCAAACCCATTGAAGATTCCTGGTTTTCTTTGTCCCAGTCTGGTATTATCTCCACATGTATGCAGTTACTTGTGCCTTTTTCTATACCTTTTGTTGCTTGAAATGTACAAAAATGTTTGAGGCTGTGAATATTTTTTTAGAGTTTTTTGGAAAGGGGTTTGTTAGACCTTGTCTTTTTTTTTTTTCTTTTATTTTTTTTTTTGCCATTTAGGTGTGCGTTATTCTGGGCCTGAGAGATGCAGAAAGGAAAGGGTTAAGCATTTTAAGAGGAAGAAGATGCACTGAAAACAAACAAACAAACAAAAACAAAGCAGAAAAAAACTTTTTTATATTGATTAAATGATTAAAAAGAGAAAAAAAAAAAGAAACCAAACCCTTGCTCCTGTGTACAGAAGTTTATGATTGGTATTTATTACATGCTTTATTTAATTCTCCCAAAGTGCTTGGGTTTTTTTTTCTTGCATCCCTCTGATTGCCTATGGTTGTGCTTTAAAACAGTTGAGACTGCTTTACATTTGAGAACCGTGTTTACCCTGAAGTTGTAAATGAAACTAGCACTTCCTTGAGTAGGGGGGAGGTTGGTTCGCAGGGAAATTGTCACTCGAAAGAGAAAAGGAACCCTTGAGCATCCCTCCAGCATCCCTCCCTCCTGCCGAACCCATCAAAAGCACTTTTTTAAAAAGGGACAAAAAAAGAGAAAAAATAAGGAAAAAAAGAGGAAAAAAAAGGAAAAAAAAAGGTTCTTTCTTCAAAGACTTAACTGCAAGAACATAGGAATGTATCGACTGTAGACCCGTGCCAGGAACGGCGTCTCTCGCTGGACGAGCTGGCCTCCTGCTTGCTTTACCCCTTCCACCCCTGCGCAGGGCCGCTCTGCGATGCCTCCCCCGTGTCGCCCCCGGCAAAGTCATGCCTGTGCCTGAGAGCCCCTCTTTTCTGGGGTTTGGAAGCCCTCTGTCAACACCCACCCTTGGTTTCACAGTGGAAGTAAACTCAGCCTTGCAAACCATTTTTTTTCCCTCCGGTCATTTTTTTCAGTTGCTGACAAGCTCCCTCCATCCCATCCCCGCTGGGGCTTTGGCTGGTTTGACTGGGGCTGAGCTCCAGGGATGCAGGAGCAGCCTGTGCTCTGCTCCTTTACACACCAGCAGCTCTGTAACTCTGTGACTCTTGTGTCTTATTTTAATTTTATTTATTTATTTAAGCAGAACGTCGCCAACGTGGCCCTTCTTCTGCAGATGGGCCCTTTTTTTGGTGTTTTGGAAGAAAAAAAACCCCACAACCTATGATGCTGAGTGGTTAATGTTTGCAGTCAGCTTGTTATGCATGCACAGTAATTTTTTCCAGAGCAAATCTTTAACTATGACCATCCATAGCAGAGCAATGGCTTCTACTGCCAGTAGATACGATACCAAATACAGAGAGACCTGATGGACCTCTTCTTCTCTGTCACATTAACCCACTTTTTAAACTGCAACTGTTCAATACATGTTTGCCCTAGCAGACAGCAGGCTCTTTACTACTTCAGAGGGTTTTCTGGTCTATGGAATCTGTACAAACCTATTTTATTTTATTTTTAATTTTATTTTAACAAAAAAACCAACAAAACAAAAAAAAAAAAAAAAAATCAACTGGTGGACCAGTTCTTTCTTCTTCCAGAGCTGTTCCAGTTTGTCGGGTACGTAATACACTTTTTAAAAAAAATAAAAATTAAAAGAAATAAAAAAAGAACCAAAACCAAACCTGAATGAGAACATATTTCCTTGCCAGACTTGACGAGCTATGAACTGTTCCCGTTTCACAGGCAAATAATATAAATTTTTTAATAATCTTCTATGATTTTTGGTTTTTTGGGGTTTGTCTTTTTTTTGGCCTTTCTTGTAAAGGGAATTAAGTACAAAAGAAGATATCATGGAAATAACATTAAGGCTGTGACACTGACCAAACCAGAACCCATTTATACCTTAATTAGCACTTTTATCAAGTTTCTCTTTTTCCCATCTCTCCCCCTCTGGCCCCAAGCCTGGAAGCTGGTCTTGCTTTCCAACCCAGCCAGATTCCACTGCGGGAACAGGGACTGGGAGCTCGGTTCAGTGAAGCAACTTTGTTCAGTGAAACTCTTAAGCACCAGCTTAAATCCTGCTCAGGCTTTCAGTGAGTGTTTAACTGTGAGATGTCTCGGAGGAGATTGCTCAGCCAGGGTGGCTGTGAGCATCCCTGGAAATGGCCACCAAATACAGCGACAGCTTTGATCTCCCTGGCTTCTGCCACGTTTTCCCCCCCTTGCCCTTGTCACACTCTTAACATTATTTCAAGGTAGCTTGTTGTATTTAATTTTTTACATATATATATATATTTATATATATAGAAGTTGTACATAAAGAAGAATAATGGAGCAGTTGTGCACTCAGTGTCTTGGTTTTGTTAGGTGCATTTGACACGAGCTTTGGGCTAGATCAAATTCTTTCTGTAACTATTTGAATCCTTGGCCTGGTGATACTTTGCATGGGTTGTGTGGGGCTTTTCTTTCCTCCTTCATTTCTGGACAAAGGAAAAAAAAGAAAGCCTGATAAACCCCAGAAGTCATTACATATTACATCAGTTTCTTGCTTTTGTTGTTGTGGGTTCTTGGTTGTTTTTTCTTTCTTCATTGTTATTATTTTTTTAAAGCTTTTCCAGCAGCTCAAAATGAGTTGAAGCTTTCTGCATCTCAGCTGTGGAGCATCTGGGCTGGCAGCCCCACTGCGTGGGACAGCGGGGGGGGGTGTGTGTGTGTGACCATCTGGATAACTTATCCAGCCAAAAAAACTGGGGAGAAGATTTTTGGGAAAGGTCCCTGCAGTGTCTCAGTGCTCCCAGGGTTGTGGCCTGCTTGGATCCCATACCCACCACCAGGCATCACAGAGCAGGAGCATGAAGGGACTGCTGAAAACTCAGGAGATGGGCAACAAATAAATCAAACCAAGGCTGTGCCGAGTCTCGACCCGGTTCAGCTTCTCAGCAGAGCCACTGCGGGCACGGCAGGAGAGGCTCTGGCTGGGGTGAAATGGTGCTTCATGCTGTACCCAACGGGCGCAATATGGCCTATTGCATAGGCAAAAAGGATCACACACACAAAATACATTGATATCTAAGGGCTAATTATCACACTGACAGCTCAGAGCTCTGCGGGAAGGGCGTCCTCCTCCGCGCCAGCACCAGCATCCCTGTCTGTGGGCAAGGAGGGCATCCCCGAGGGGCTGCCCCAGCCCTGCTGTGAAATCACAGCGTGACCTTGTGCAAGTCATGTCTCCCTCCTGCCCCATGCTCAGCCAAGGAGCACACTGAGGCAGCTCCACCGACTGTCCTAGAGCTGCACATTACTTAGAGGAGGGCTAAAGACCCAGTCATCACTGGTGGCTGCCTTTCCTACCTGGAGCACCCGTTGGCTTCCCTGTGTAAAGGGAAAAAGCTGTCTGCAGGTCACAGTTTTTAGCATCACTCTGTTCTGTCTGCAAACCGGGGGTGTAATAAGTCCTGGTTTGCCTTCCACAAGGGCTGCAGGGGTGGAGAGGTTTGTATCTCTACAGATGCTTGCAGAGAAATTAACAGTATTATTTGCAAGAGAATGTATTAATAATGCAAATAGGCAAATTAAAAACCAAAGCCCAGCCCTTCCTGTTCATCAGCAGGTGGAAGTTTCCTGCTCCTTCTTATGGCAGAGGTCCTTAAAGTTGTAGTCTGTAAAGGCATGGGGCCATCAGACACTGGCTGCTCCTCTTTTTCCTGTAGCTGATTAATTAGCCAAACCCCTATGCTGATGTGTCCTTCCTGGGTAAGCTGTTTGTGTAGCTCCCATGAATGCAGGTACTCAGTGGCGAACGGATGCGCTGGCATCCCAGAAACCATTCTGCATTGCAGGACTTGGCCCATGCTCTTAAATAACTCCAACCAGCAGTTATGTACCAAGCCTCATATCCAGAACTAATAAAGCACTTGTACATTGGCTTAAGCTTAAGCATCTCTGGAGTTTGGGTAAATTCTTTGTGCTTAAGTATGAATTTAGCTTCTTTGATCAAGGTTGCAGAGCTTGGAGGACTGAGCAGACCATGGGAGGAGGAGCTGGGGGCAGATGGCTCCCCAAAACGACCCCATGCCTTGCAGCAGATCTCTAATTATTCACAGGTTTTTGGCTGGATACCCAGGAACTTCAGCAGGAAACTCTTAAAAGTAATGATGAAGTAGCTGTGACTTTACAGCTTGTGACTGGGAGATGTATTTCATCACCCACGCCGAAGGGGTGGCATTTTCAGCCCTATGAAGTATCTCTATAAAGTTACACTCCTCCACCAGTTCTGATAAAAGCCACCCACCAGTCCCACACCCAGCGCTTGTGAGAGCCCCAGCAAAGCCATTGGTGTTTGCTGGGAGTGCTGGGTGGGTGCTGCTGTCCTAGCCCTGGGGATGGAGGCATCAGGAGATGCCCATGGGCAGAGCAGGGCCATGCCTGCCTGCAGCCAGCCCCAGCCAAGCATCCACCCACTCTCCCAGTCACTGACCATCAGCTCCACTGGAGTGGTCTTGGGCACAACCAGCCACCTCCTCCCCATCTCTTTCCTTAGACTTCCACCAAAATAAAAAATAACAAGATCTGCAGCAGTGTTGGTTTTCCCTTCAGCCAGCTCCCACCGTTACCTGGGGTTTGTTTGATGTCCACAGAAGCATCACTTGAACAAGCAATATACTTCATCCTGCAGAAGCCACTGAAATGATTCCAACTTCCATGCAAAATCCTGGACACAATTTGATCTAGCCCTTTTCTGCAGTTCTTGCAATTGGGTTTTCTTTTTCATTTGCTGACTTGGTTTCATCATGTGCTTTCCTTTTTTGGGTTGGGTTGTTTTTTTTTTTTTTAATCTTTCCATCTATTGCACAGTATTTACAAAGAAAACCATATTGTAAATTATTTACCAAAAATAATAATTAAAAGAAAAAGAATTAAAAATCAGTCCTGATGGCATAAAACCAATCTGTTTTCGTTACTGAGATATGATGGCACTTACGATCACTTTAGTAAATGTAATGTAAAAAAATAATAATAATAATAATGTGTACGCAAATTTAATATACATGGTCTCATGTAAGATAAATATTTGCCTTTTTTTCTAAAAGGTGTATGTATTCTGTAAGTGGAATAGTCTGTAGAAAGTTTCTATATGTTCTTAAAATGGCAATACATTCCAAAAAAAGGTACTGTAAATATGTACAGAGTACAATGTAATTTGGTAGTTTTGCCTGTAAATTTATTTTCACTCCAGTTTCTACACTTGCATCTTGCAATGTCTGTATGGTTATATCAGTGCAAAAAAAAAAAAAATGCAGGTAAAAGCACAGTCTGATGTAAAAAAAAAAGAGAAAAAACCAACAAAAACAAACAACAAAACCAGAAAAAACAAAAACAAAACAAAAAAAAAGAAGAAAAAATACTCAGTATTTGATGTTTGTGACCCTTATTGTAAATGACATCTGTACTGTGAATGAGAAGTTTTTACAAGTATAATATTGCCTTTACTACAGCTCAGATTGTCTGCTCAGTCTGAGCGTATTTTTAAAAAAATAGCACGTTGGAATAAATTTTAAAGTCCCAACATATTACTAATTGCATGAGTGGCAGTCTTTAATTTGCATTTTATTTAGCTCAGGCAGGGACCTGGCCTGAAAAACGAGGGAGGAAATTCGGATAAGGCAGTGTCGGGCTGCAGCCACCCATCCTGAGGCATCAGGGCTGGAACACCCCAGTGGCACATAAAGTGCTGCCCTAGCAGAAATGCCATAAACTTCTTATTTATCAGTATTTCCTCCTTTTGGTGCATGAGGTAGTGATGGATGGTTCCATGGGGGTCTGCAAAGACCAGGCTGAACTCAGTGTCACAGAGTCACAGAATCACAAGGTTGGAAAAGACCTTTAAGATCATCAAGTCCAACCATTCCCATCCTAAACTAAACCAGATCCCTGAGCACCTCATCTACCCTTTTTTAAACACACCCAGGGAAGGTGACTCAGCCCCTCCCTGGGCAGCCTGTGCCAGGCCCCAAAAACTCTTTTAGTAAGAAGTTCTTTTTTCTAACATCTGCTCTGCCCCTGTCCTGGGGCAGCTTGAGCCCATTGCCCCTTGTCCCATCTCCTGTCCCCTGGCTGAAGAGACCATCGCCCATCTCTCTGCACCCTCCTGGCAGGTCAGTGGAGGTGGGGAGAAGGTCTCCCCTCAGCCTCCTCTTCTCCAGGCTCAACACCCCCAGCTCCCTCAGCTGCTCCTCAGAGGATTTGCCCTCCAGCCCCTTCCCCAGCCTGGTTGCCCTTCTCTGGACTCGCTCCAGGACCTCAATGTCCTTCTGATGCTGAGCAGCCCAGAACTGGACCCAGCACTCGAGGTGCAGCCTCACCAGTGCCCAGTCCAGGGGCACAATCCCCTCCCCAGACCTACTGGCCACACTGTTACTGATACAAGCCAGGATGCCATTGCCTTTCCTGGGCGCTGGGCACACTGCTGGCTCATATTCAGCCTTCAGTCAACCAACACCTTCTGGTCCTTCTCTGCCTGACTGATCAGAGACTGTCTGCAGGAAGCATGGCTTGGTTTGGTTTGTTAAGTGGTGTCCTTGATTGCTAGATGTCCCAAAGCCTGGGGTGCTGCACAGCATCCCACGATGGCCGTGCACTCGATGGGGTCCTGCTGGGCTTTCCACTTATCCTGTTCCCTGCTCCCTCCCTGCAACCCGCCAGACCATCCTTCCCTCTCCAGGGCACAGCTGGGCCTCTCTCCCCACTGCATCCTCAGCAAGTTAAACACATGGAGGGCCTGATCCAGCGAGGCTGAGCTCCAACCCCAGCTTGCAGCCAGGGAGATTAGGAGACGCTTTGCCAGCCCCTTCTGTGCTCCCTCCTCTGTCCTGTCCCACTGCCCAGGGCATCCCTGCTGCAGGGCTAGTCAGGAGAAAGCAACTCAGAAGAGGGGATTTGGGAGCAGGGAAGGTATCTGTTCCCCTCGTAGACTTCTGTTCCCTGTGCACTCTGCCCACAGGGAGCAGCCTGGGATCTTGCTGCACCCCAGCAAACACAGACCTTCCTGATGATGCTCTCCAGCTAACGCAAACCTCAGCCCTGGAGAAGCATCACATCTGGGGAGCCAGCCCTGCCTGGGGCTGGTCTGCTGCCAGCGCTGCTCCTGAGCTGAGCATGGCCATTAGACAAGGGTTGGGGGGGGTGGGAAAGGAAAGCCTGTAATTTCCCCCTGCTAATTGTCCTTACAATGAAGCTGGCTGCCTTCAGCTCATTTGCTCCCTTTATGCCTCAGTAAACATTTCTGGGCAGCTTCCCACCTGCTCATCTTCACCCACCACCTCCAGCCATCCGACCAGCCTTTGATGGACATTTGCAGCCAGGTTCAGAGACTAAAGCAGAGGGGGGGTGGTGGAGGGAGGCTTTGCAAAATAGGTCAAGGAAGGAAATCTCTATGTGATTTCTATCCACGACCACGAAGCTGGGGCTGCATCAGCCAGCAGAGCCAGCTGCTCCCTGTGCTCCCAGCCCAGAGCTTGAATAGCTGGCACTGCCTGCACTGGTTTCTGAGCACGGTGACTGGGCTGGATGAGAGAGATGAAGGAGGGGGTGGGGAAACTCATCTGCTCTCCATTTAGTCTCTTAAAAGCCACATCTCTACATGAAGAGGAGGGAGAGGTGGTGGTGGGGTCGGGGACCTCTACCTTCCCTCTCTCCCAGAGCTGGCTGGCTTTGCAGCAATTACCAGTTTGTTGGGGTTTCTAATTATATATTTATTTATTCATCACTCACTCAGGAGGAAACAGAGTAGCAGTCCCCAGCACTCAGCTGCCTCAGTTTCCCCAACTAGAAATCGTGGCCTCCTCATAAGGCTAGGAGAAGACTTCAGTGGTTAAAGCACATGCAATAGAAAGACCTAAAGATGCATAGTCTTGGGTGACATCTTCTCAGGGGTTCTCCCCTGTTGTAACCCCTTAGAAAGCTTTGGGTGATGGGTACTGTGCCCTGCACCCCTCTGCTCCAGGGAGTTCCCACTCTTGCTGTTCTCCTTGCTTTTCTAGGTGCAGTAGATGTGGATTCAGCATTTCAATCCGTGCATCCACAGGATCCTCTGTGGAACCAGGGAGATGTGTGAGGGGCAGGCCTGGGGGAAGATCAGGTCCTTTACTACCCTCCTAACACCTTGTACTTTCCTTTATGGTGGTTGAAGGCAACAAGTCTTGGCTGGCAGCCGTGTGATGGTGACGTTTGTTCCAGATATGCTGCCAGCCCCTCCAGTGTGTGCTTTAGCCACTGAATGGAGGAGTGATTTTTCCTTTAAAAAAAATAATAGTTTCTCCAATGCTTAAACCCAGAGATGCTTTAAAGGCAGCCAGAGACGTCTGGAGAACACTGAGGCTAAACCCTACTAATCTCCCCAGCCTGGAACCAATTTGGTTTACACGAATCTCCAGAGTGGTTCCAATTAATCAGGTGTCCCAAGAAATTCCTTCCCCCTAAAGAGTCTTTGTTTTCTAGACACAGAGACCAGACGTTTCCTTCCCTGGGATGCCAAAAATGGTATCAAAATAAAAATAATCCTTTGGCTGATGTTACAGACTGGTTACCCCCCCCTGGGAAATGCAGTTATGGATCACTGTGTGAAGGGGGGGAGGGTTGTGACAAGGCTGTAGGAAGATCAAGCCAGTGCCTGTCTTTGGGATGCTGAAATGTCTGAAGTACCCCAGACCCATCGTCTTCTCCCCAGGTTCAGCCTCCCTGCAGTGTAGTAGCTTGAGTTGAGAACCTGGGAAGATGAATTCTTCCTACAACCAGCCCATAAGGTGCATCACAGGCATGTGGGCACCTTCAGAAATCTTTGCTCCTTGACCTCTCACAGGGCTCTTGTCTGAAGGAGCCAGACTGCCCAGCCTGGAGCTGGGTTTTAGTTGCACTGTGTTGGGAGATGTGGCCCAGCATCACTACTGGGAAGAGCTGATGAGCTTGTGTGAAGATGAGCAGGATGGCTTCAGCAAAAGAAAAATCAGTTTACCTGCTTTCAGTGACACCATGGTTGTGCACAGACCAACACCAAAGGGAGCTGCTAGTGTGGGAGGAACAATAGAGGAGAAAGGATCCAAGATGGGGATGAAGTAATGCTCCAGGGGGATGCAGCAGGACAGAAGCCAAGATGAAGGGAAGGTGGGCTTGAGCAGCTGTCTGCACCAAGCTCCAGCCCTGCCAGCAAGTTTCTGTTTGGTTTATGGTTTTGTTTTTCCACACTGGCATCAGAGCAGAGGGCTGTGCACTGTGCCCTGAGGGGAGGAGTGAGAAGAGCTTTCTGAAAAAGCGCTGGGAGAGGAGGGCTGAGAGCCACGCAGGAAGGTCCTGGCATAGAGGGTCTGGGTTGAATGGAGCTCAGGCAAAGCTTGTGAGGAATGACTGAGTAGGGAAACCTCAGATCTTTGCTGCTTTCTCTTGGTGCTCAGTCCTACAGCCCTCTGAGAGCAGCAGCATCCCCTTGCTCTGAGCATCTGCTCTTGAGTGGCTTTAGTTCCTTGCTGGCCACAGGAGAAATGCCCTGAGGCCCTGGACTTGATGGATTTTCTTGAACACTTGATGGATATCCAGTGCTTCCAGTGCCTCTCAGTGCTACGTAAATCTGGCTGTACCTGTGGTCCTGGTGCCCCTTGCAGAAGCATGTACTAACCACGGGGAGCCTATGGGATACCCCAATTTGATGCTGCCGCTGCCTCAGGATGCTAAATACCAGGGTCATGTTATAGAGGCAGGAGGGGAGATCTGAGGGCTGAGAGGGCCAGGGGACCTGGCTTTGGAGATGTCAGGACTCCAGCAAGCTGACGTGGAGGAGGGACTGCTGGGGCAGGTTGCAGGTGTGCACTGCAAATGTGACAGGCTGCCTCGCTGTGGGGTGCTCTGGTGAGACCCCCCTGCAATGCAGCATCCAGCTCTGGAGCCCTCAGCACAACAAGGACATGGACCTCTTGGAGTGGGGCCAGAGGAGGCCACAAGGATGATCTGAGGGCTGGAGCAGCTCTCCTACAGAGACAGGCTGAGAGAGCTGGGCTGGGTCAGCCTGGGGAAGAGAAGGCTGTGGGGAGACCTCAGAGCCCCTTCCAGTCCCTGAGGGACCTACAGGGAAGCTGGGAAGGGCTGTTTGTAAGGGCAGGGAGCGATGGGCCGAGGGGCGATGGGTTAAACTAGAGCAGGGCAGGGTTAGGGGAGACCTGAGGAAGAAGTTCTTCACTCTGCGGGTGGTGAGACCCTGGCACAGGGTGCCCAGAGAGGTGGTGGAGGCCCCATCCCTGGAGGGGTTCAAGGTCAGGGTGGATGAAGCTCTGAGCACCCTGCTCTAGTTCAAGGTGTCCCTGCTCACTGCAGGGGTGGGACTGGATGGCCTTTGAAGGTCCCTTCCCAACTAACACAGCCTGTGATTCTATGGCCCTTCCTATGTCCCCCCACATCCCTTCGCTAGTCCCCAGACAGATCTGGGGGGGGCGAGGGCAGGGGCAGCGGGGTGGTGGCAGCATGATCTGAGGCTGCGCTGCAGAGACCGACCAGGGGATGTAGAATCCCAGACTGGTCTGAGTTGGAAGGGACCCCAAGGATCACAGAGCTCCAACCCCCTGCCACAGGCAGGGCCACCAACCTCCAGGCCTGGAGCTACACAAGGTTGCCCAGGGCCCCAGCCAACCTGGCCTTGAACACCCCCAGGGACGGGGCACCCACCACCTCTCTGGGCAGCCTGTTCCAGCCTCTCCCCACTGTCTCTGGAAAGAACTTCCCCCTAATATCTCACTGTGTCTGCTGGTATGTCCCACACAGAGTGCTGGGGAACAGGAGAAAAAGCCAAATGTGCGGGTGAGGGGAGGCAGCACCTCACCCCTCTGCTCAGGGGAAGCTCGGCCTCCTCCCCACGCTGCCAGATGGTTGAGGGCCGGGAGCCAGTGCTTTCCCCCATGAGGTGGTGTTTGTGCTGGGAAGGCGGGCAGGGCCGCCACGGGCCGATGCTTGTTGTTATGACAACAGGAGGAGGCTGCTGTGTGCAGAGCGGAACAAGGGAGGAAGGGAAGGAAAAGCGATGGAGAATGTCTCAGTCAACAAGGGGTCAGGCAGAGACATGGCTTAGCAAGCACAGCACAAGAGTGGGGGACACCCCCAGGGCTGCCACTGTCATGGAGCATCAGGAGGGATTGGGCTTTGCAACTTCTCCCATGGCTCATGACACACAAGATAGGTCTGGGCATGCCTGCAGTGCTGTGTGTCCGTGTCCTAAACCCCACCAGATATCGTGCATGCAGCTGGTGTGACCTGTGCAGTGGGCAAAGCCTGGAAAAATAATGGCTGATATTCCAGGCTCTGCTGATGATTGCAGCAGATAACTCGTGGGGAGCACTGGCAGAAGAAGCATGACTTCATTCTTCTTACAGACATTTCCTGGAGGGCAAGGCAAATAAAAAAATCACCTAATAACACATTTTGTGTCCTGATGGAGTCACCAGTGCCCCCCACAGCCTCTCCTGACCGAAAGGGGGTCAGCATAATGCCAAGAGTTGCAGGAAGCTGTTGGGGTAAGTCTGCGGTGTCAGCTTGTGCTTTTCATTTTAATCAGGTGCCTCATAACCTGCACTTCTTTGTAAAACCACAGCTCCCACATGATTAAGTGAAAACCTTGGCTTTCATCATTAGAAAGATGCAAACAACCATATCCTCTGGCTTATGGGGGAAAACTTGGAACTGTGGCCCATGTGTTCTTGCCAAGAGGCATTAACACCCATATGAAATTCATTGGTCTGCCACTGCCTTCCTATGAGACTTGGTCACATCCTTTAGGAATGTGGCCCTGAGTGTTCTAAAAGGAGCATAAGCAAAGTTTTCAAGACCAGGCTAGATAACAGCCAGAGTGACCTGGTCTGACATCCAAGCTGACCTTGCTCTCTTCTCCCTTCCAACCTGAATTATCCTCTGACCCTAAGTGTGTACATCAACATGTCACAAATGGGTTAAAGCCTTCCAGGGGCTCAGAAGCTATGGTGAAGGCACCACCAGCCAGACATTGCTCTTGCACCCTCGTGCTCAGGACCCTTGGGGTCAATGAGTCAACCAGATTCTCCTGCCGCTGCCCTCTCGGTGTTGAAAGGACACAAGTAACTTGCCCTGATGTCACATCTTTAACCAGGTAAACAGCAGCCACTTTAAACCTCAAAAAGAAAAGCCTCTGAGATGAGTCAGCTTTATTTGTCCTTGAATTACAGGTCAACTACAGAAAGGACATGGTTTCAGCAAGAGATGGCTGCGGGTGAGAGCATACTCTGTCTATTATTGATCACACAAGGTCTTTCCCCTTCTAGCTGCAAGTTGAACAGCAGCTTAGGTCACCAACATGCCCACTTGTTTCAACATCCTAGGTGAAATATTGGGGTTAGGACATGAAATACTAAACTCCCAGAGAGAGCAAGGTTAGGCTTGTAGTACAAAGATTTGGTTAAACCTTTGGTCCTAAAAATGTTGGAATTCCAGATCATTCAGTCCTAGAGCATATTTCACTTACACGTGGGTTAGTAACTGAGAATCCAGATTTTTTTCACTTTAGAATAGATTTCTAAACACTGTGCCTGTGAAAAAAGCTGGAAATTGTGACCTTGTATTTCCTAAAGTAAGGCAAGGATGTTATTCTTTTAACCTCCTAAGTTTGAAGGCTTCTCTCAGGACTTCTCAATACATAGTGCCAACAGTGCCATGCCTGAGCACCAAGCTCCAGTGGAGGAGTTCTGCAATTTTAACATCTTTGTAACCCATGAGGATACAGATTCATTAAAGGAGTCAGGCTAGGCAGTGCTTTAAGGGAAGTATTATGCTCAAGGAAGGTCTTTTCATATTTTTTGACATGCTTTGTACCAGTGCTTTTCAGTCTGGTGGCTGATGGCATGTGAGCATCCCTGCTGACCCTCCTGTGGGACAGACAGACCAGAAAGTCTTTGCTCAGCACATTTTCCATACCTTCCTGTCTCCCTGTGAATGTTTGTATAGTTATCACCCCCTTATCACCTCCTTCTTCTGAAACAAACCCCACAATTCCCAAGCTCTCACATGGCACCATGAGCTGGTGCTTTAAATTCTTCTCTCAAAACCCAGCAAAGAGGATGCTCACGGGCTGCTCACAGCAGAAAAAGTAATGGCTATTGCTAACAGCAAACCTATCTTCCCAGTGCTTTTATATATCTGACTGGAGACCTAATAAGCACTGAATTGGTTGTGATTTAATGAGCTGAACTTCAAAGCTGCTGTTTCAACACCTAATTCACTCATCTGGACTAATAACTGAAGTGGGTGGCTTGTTTTTTTATTTATTTCCTTCTAGCAATTTATTATTTACCCAGTTGCTTTACAACTCCTAATTTAATAAGTGCAATAACCAAGGAGTACTGCTCTGAGAAAGAGGAGAAAATGTGAGATCCTGCAGTCCCTTCTACAAACTGCTTTGGTGGACACCAGAGGTCCCATTATAACGTTTTAAGCCCTTTATGCCATTGGCAAGTAAGAGATCTGAAGCACTGTGCATCCTCAGACTGCCTCTGCTTCCAAAATGGGCCAGCAGATGCTGAAATGGCAGGATGGCAGCACTGGGTCTTCTCCTGTGGATTCACATCATGCAGACTACAGTGTGGCTCACAGTGCAGCAGGGGTGGATTGAGCCAAAGGGCACCTGGAGATGGCAAAGCACATCCCCCCCTAGCAGCATGGCTCTTTCTTAGGCTCTCCTCTCTCTCTGCTTCCCTTCAGGAGTGTGCACAAGGGAGCCCTTGTCCTACCTCTGTTTCTCTCTGTGGCCTAAAATTACAGCCACAAAACCCACTCTGCCTTCCAGCAAGACTGAGGCAGAAATCCTGGAGGAGAACCTTTCGAGGTCTGCAGGACTTTTATGGGGGGCATGGTCAAGATTTCCAGGATCCTTCAGGGACATGCAGACAGCTCTGAGTGTGAGAGATGGAGCCCAAAGCACACTGTGCTTCTTAACCTCCATCAGCACAACAAGCAGGATAAGTAAGAGGTTTTCCTGCCCTTGCATTGCACTGGCAGCTTCTGCACTGCTGGATCACCTACAATTGCCTGCTTGATTGTTTTTTTTTTGCTGGCTTCATCCCACCTGAAGCATCCTTGAGGTCATGCAGCTCACTGGGGCTCCTTGGATATTTCTCAGCTACAACCAGCCAGGAGAAATCTGCGCTGAGCTGTCTCACTGAGATACTCTCCAGGTGTGATTTCTCTGAGCTGTTGCATTCGGATATGCTTGAAGCACAATCTGCCCTGTTCTTAATAACTGCCGTTCCTTCCCCTTCCACATTTCTCATCCCTGGGTTTCAAAGCACTTTTGCAGACATGAAAGAGCTGTTCCCCAGAACCCCAGAGGCTGTGGCTAAACCGAGCTCGCTCTGAAATGTTCCCGCTGTTGCTGTGATACCAGTGAGAGCTCACACCAGCCGTGAGCCTTTTTATTACAGCCTAAACTAGCTCAGAGGTTAGGTCATTTTAGAAAGAACCAAGGCAGAGATGTGACGGTGCTAGGATCTGACTGCTAGCCATTGGCAGAAGAAGGGATGCTGCTTGGGGTTCATCCTCTTTTTAGGCAAGCTCTCATCCCCCCTTTTGTGCACTTACACCTATCTTCCCCCCTCCCCCAACTCACTTGTCCTTTGGGCACTGGCTGTGCTCTCTGCAAAGGTGCAGAGTTGGTTTATTATGGTGTTTTGTAGCCCTGCAGAAGGGGGGGGATCCAAATAAACCTGCAGCAGGTTCCCTGCTGCTAATTATTAGTTGATCTATTTTCCTCTGGAAAATAGCAGCGATCCTAGTTTGTGCTCTGAAGCATCACATTCCTGGTCCATGAGCTATTCCCAAAAGACAACTCTGAGAGCATCCAAGGCAAAAGCACTGCTCGGTTTCCCTGCCTGAAGTGCACAATGAAAAGTGGCTGCGTTTCCCATTTTGGGCTGCTGATAATTGGAGCCAGCAAAACTAGCAGCCAGACCTGGATTTTAGAGGTGGGCAGGCAGGGATCTGCCTGGGATCCAGGCCACAGTGCTGGGCTGAGTGAGGTAGCAGGACAAGCCATCTCTGTTCCTAGGGCTCCACCGGCAGACAGAAGTGTCAATCACAGTCCCACAGCACAGAGATGAAGGGGATCTGCATCAGCTTGAGGGATGTGCAGGGCTGAGCTGCTGGTGTGATGTCTGCACAGGGAAAAGAAGCACAGGGAAAAGTAGCACACCAGCCTTGAGCTCTGCTTGAGCCAGAGACGCCTCGACTAATGCATGCACTCTGGAAGCCCTGAGCGTGGAGGGAGGGAGGGTGATGGACTGCATCAGTGCAGGGCTGTGTGCCCCAGGAATTCATAGGTACCAGGATGGGGTCAGGGTTCATAAGCAGTGCTCTGTGAGTCTGGGGCATCTTAAGAAAGAGCTCCTCAACCCCTGGCCTGCAGCTGGAACGGGCACAGGGCTAGTTCTGTGGGCATTTCACCCGTGGGTGGCAAAACCATGGAGCAAAGGGGCAAATCCCACAGCTGTCCACCCAGGTCTGGTGGTCCCAGGAGGGCTGCCAGTGAAGGCACATGCCAGGGAATGGGCTGGGGCTGAGGGCTAATGCTGTCCCTTTCCTTGCCAGCACCCTCACAGTGGGGTGTGCAGGACTGTTAGCTGCAAGGTACCCCTGAGTGTAACCGTGCTGGGGTGTGCACCCAGCCAGAGCTTTTGGGGTTTGCCTGTGACTGCAGAGACCCAGGCTGAGGGGTGGCTGCAAGGAGCTACGTGTGGCAGCTCTGGGTGTGTGCACAGATAAATCAGCTCTGGGACAGGGTGCACACAGGCTTGTCAGCTGCATCGCTGCAAACCCTGTGGTGCCAGCACCCTGCTCAAGGGACCAGCACCACCTGCCAGCTCTCCTGGCCCATGATGGATGTTGCCACCATCCGTCCATGCTGGAGATATCCTCCTGCATTGCTCTCTGAGAGCAAGGGGAGGGGAGATGAGCCAGGGGAATGCAGCAGCTGCCTGGCCAGTGGGACACCCAGCTCTGTGGTGACAGGACAGGGCAGTGTGAGAGGATCAAGCTGCAGAAGCAGTAAGGGTACAATTTAAGCTGACAGCAACATGAATACTGCAGATGACAGAAGTGTTGGTGGCTAAGCCTTTCTAGAGGACATCACTTGTGCTGCTTGGGAGTCTGGGGACCCCCAGCTCACTCCTGGGATCTTTGCAGCTTGGGCTGCAGCTCCTGCAGCAGTTCCCTTTGCTTTTGTTTGCTACCTCAGGCTGGCCAGACCATAGTGTCTGTGGTGGTCGTTCCAGTGGTGTGGCGGCTGACAGAAGCCAGGATGAATTTCTCAGCCCTTCCCAGCAAACCATCTGCCCAGTGGCAGCCTGATCTTGCTGTCCAGATTTGAGTCATTCTAGGCACAGTGTGTGGCTCTCCACAATGATGTGCAATGCTCCCAGTCTGCTATAACACTCATGCAAAAGGAATCTGCCTGTTTCTCAGGCTGGGACCCATCCAGGTCTGAGTCCCTGTCACAGGCTTCCTTCATCCTCCTCATTCTCCTTCTTGCTTGACTGAAGATGGCCACAACCCAACCCAATCACCTTCTATGGCCCTTGGCCTCTCAGTCCCAAACCCAGCAATGTAGCTGGCCCACCAGGACCTCTTCAGCCAACCCATGAGCAGTATCACTTTAGCAGTAAATCCCATTTTCTCACCAGCCCTGCATGCTGAACAGTTGAAATCAAACCAGTCATGGCCATCCTGGTGTCCCATCCACCCCTTGCATTACTGGGTGTATTTTCCCTTGTCCCTGCAGAGTGGAGGCTGTGGCATTGGAGCCACCAGTTGCTGCTGTCCCAGGCACCGTGATTCCTCAGCAGGGTTTGCAGCCTGTGCAGAAGTGGCTGGTGTCCCCTCTGGCCCCATCGTTGCTGCCTCTCTAATGGCTGGATGGTCTTACAGTGGTGATAAGAGGGGATCGGATTGCTGACAGATAGTATTAAAATGAGCTTGCAGGAATGAAACATGAAAAGATTGGATTAGCTGGGTGCTCATGCCAATTACTGCTGGAGCACAGCCCCACTCACTCCTTGCAGCCCTGCACCAGGCAGGTGTGTGCAGCAAAGATTTCTCTTTAAGAGAAATTAATGATTTTTCTCGAGCACTCTCGTCTCTTTAATTAAATTGCCTCAGGAACCTGTCAGTCAAACCCTGTGAGCTGCAGCCCTGCTGCCAAGCAGCCATTCGGTCAAATGAGCATTTTGTGCTCGTGATGCTTGTGAAGGAGCCAGAATTGTTGTTATCCCCCATGGGGGTGGCACTGGGAACCGGGCTGCCTGGAGGTGTCCCTGTGCCTCAGCAGCAGGACTGGGAGCAGAGCTGTGATGAAGAGAAAAATACTTTCCTGGGCTCAGCTGCCCCAGGTATCCCTGAGCCTGGAACACACACAGAAATAAAAGGTTAGAGGCCAGAGAGAAGAAAGGACTGGGTCTTGAGTTTCACTAGATTTTATTCCAGCCCAAGCTGTAGTCCATGCCTTCATAGCATGCAGAGGTTTCCCAGGTGGGGTCTGGTTCTCCTGTGTTCCCCATTCACAGCCCTGGCATTGTACAGAGGAGCTGGGGAGCCCCAGACCCTCTCATCATTGATAATTACATTCCTCCAAGCATAACATGACCCCATCCAGCTTCCTTTAGCCCAGCAGCAACCCCAGGCTACACCCAGCCTGGTCAGAGGCAGGTTGTGGGGCAGGAGAGGGAGAGGAAGAGGGTGATTTGCCTTCTATTGTCCACATCATTGGGCACCTTCCTGGAGTGAGCTATTGCTTGAAGCTTGAGACCAAGTTTTCTGTTGCTCTGACACAAGGCTGTTCCATTTTGTTATGCTGCAGGAAAGACGACGGCGATGCCATTGTCCTGGCAGGCTGGAGCCCTCTGACTACCCTTTTAAAAAGTTAATTCCCCTCCTGTTTGAGCATAAAAACAGGCAATGTGTTTGAGCATACAAACAGGAGGGGAATCAACTTTTTAAAAGGGTAGATAATGGCAGGACAAGGGGGATGGAGTGAAGCTAAAGGAAGGAAGGTTTAAATTAGATATTGGGGGCAAGTTCTTTGCAGAGAGAGTGGTGAGGGGCTGGAACAGGCTGCCCAGAGAAGGGGTGGGTGCCCCATCCCTGGGGGTGTTCAAGGCCAGGTTGGATGGGGCCCTGGGCAACCTTGTGTAGCTCCAGGCCTGGAGGTTGGTGGCCCTGCCTGTGGCAGGGGGTTGGAGCTCTGTGATCCTTGGCATCCCTTCCAACCCAGACCAGGCTGGGATTCTATGACTCTATGATTCTATAACTAGAGCAGGGGGGCAGTAGCCTTGGTTTCAGGGTTTCTCTCCCCAGCATGCTTCCCTTCTTCATTTCAGCAAACCACTTCCTTGCCCTGAGGCTCAGTTTCCCACCCAGGACACACAATTCCCAGCACCTTTAGCTACATAAGGGGAAGAAGATCCCCTGAATGATTGACACAGAGATGGACAAGATGTGATGTCAGTTGGGAGGCAGACACAAGGCCTTGGCACCGAGCGTGGATGCTCGTGACCATAGCTGTGGGGCGTGTGGTACACCAGCTCCTTGCATTGCATCAGCCGTGCCAGGCCTCTGAGCTCTGCAGCAAGCTGCAGCCAGCTCACATTTGACTCTGCATGAGTTGGGAAGTGAATTATGCATGTCCATGGAGTGCCATCTAGTGGGATTTTGTTTTATCATCCATATTTTCTTCCAAAAGGTGGCTTTCCTTAAAAATACAGCCTTGTGCAGAGGTTTGATGCAAATCTGAGAAAAGAGGAGAGGAGAGGAGAGGAGAGGAGAGGAGAGGAGAGGAGAGGAGAGGAGAGGAGAGGAGAGGAGAGGAGAGGAGAGGAGAGGAGAGGAGAGAAGAGAAGAGAAGAGAAGAGAAGAGAAGAGAAGAGAAGAGAAGAGAAGAGAAGAGAAGAGAAGAGAAGAGAAGAGAAGAGAAGAGAAGAGAAGAGAAGAGAAGAGAAGAGAAGAGAAGAGAAGAGAAGAGAAGAGAAGAGAAGAGGAGAAGAAGAGAAATTAATGAGTGCAAATTCTCCCCATTGTGTGCTCTCCTGGCAGCTGGATCTGACAGTGTGTGACAGAGGGGGAGAGAGCAAGAGAGTGGTGATGTGTGTGTGTACACATTTGCATGTTTTGTATCACAGCAAGCACAGGTACCCACAGGTGTGGTTACCTGCCCAGGGTACATATATGTGCCTCTCGAAGGGATGTGTGTGTGTCTCCATGCTGGTGGCAAGCAATATGAGATGCAGGGGAGAATTTGGCTCCTTGCAGCATGCCTGTGCTCTGCTCTGCCCATCTCCCCTTCACACCTTGCGTCAGAGCGAGCCTGATTCCTGTCCTCATCCTTATCCCACCCTGGAGTTGGTGAGAGTTGGCTGTGAAAACTTCCAAAGTGCTTTTATAGCCTAATTTTACTCTTGGAATTCCCCATAAATCATGGGACAAGCTGGGCTGCACTGCAAGGACCTGTTGAAAGGGTGAGACCAACAGCAGAGGCAAAGGAGGCAACGTTAAAGGACACGGTGTGGGAAAGGGCCAGTGCTGTGCTAAGGGGCAGAGCTAAAGCTGCAGAAGACTTAGCCCTTTGGAGGCCATGTAAGGCCTGATTAAGATTCCACTGGACTCCTGTTTCTGCCTTTAACACATGTGTCCTTCCAGTCCTTCTCATCCAGCCTGACACTGATGCCTGAATCTGCTGGCTGTGGAGTGTGCTGTTCTCTGCTGGCTGGCATGGAGAAGCTGGAGGATATTCCTTCAAGGAAATGCTGGAGAAGTGATGCTGGGGATGCACCTTCAAGGGATCAGCCCCCAGAGCAGTGATCAGTGCTGCTCTCTGCATCTGAATGACCACCTACTCAGGCCATCTGAGCTAGGAACAAAACACAGTACTTTCTTGAAACAAGATGGAGAGAGGTTTCATGTGCTGGAAAAACCTGAGGTTTGAAAAACATTTCTGTTTTGTGGTAGAATAAGGAAGGGGTGCCATGGCAGCTCCAGTGTGTTCATGCATTAAATAGAAGGAAGGGCATTGTGGTCTCAGCACTCCATGTATACACACATGTATGATATATATACACTGATATGCATGATATATGTATACCACATGTATATACCACACAGAGGCATGCATGCATATATATACACATTAAAAACATAACAAGATAACTGCAAAATGTAACTATTCTGTCTATTCTAGCAGTGTGGCTGAAGACTGATACCTTCTGGCAGTTGAATTGACAGAATTGCTCCTCCTTCCACCCCTATTTGTACTCATTACCTTAAAAACTAGAAAAAATTAATCACTCTATCAATATCTATTATCAAATTTGATCTCAAATTTGTATCTTCCTTAAAAACAAAAGGATAAAGGCAGGACTATCAGAGTGGTGCTTTGCCTGCTACCTCTGTGGGACCAGTGAGGCCCCCTGTCAGGGTGCCAGTCCTACATTGCACTAAGGATATTTTATTCATTCCTAACTCAAATTTCTGCCCACAAATGACTTGTCTGAGAATGAGCTGAGTAAAGCCCTGAGAAGTTGACAATGTAAGATGGCAGATACCTAGATATCTCCCTATCTTTATCATAGAATCATAAGGATTGGAAGGGACCTCGAGAGATCATCGGGTCCAACCCCCTAATTGATCTGCACTCACCATGAGGAGATTCAAAAAAGAAAGAGGTTGATGCATCTGCATCATTGCTAGCCCCAGGGATGCCTGCCTGCTGCATCAGACCGAACATATGGCTGTGTTGCATCAAGGTTTGCCCATGGTGTACCATGGTAATGCCTTGGAGAATCGATCCAGGTCAACATAAGTTGTCTCCTCTGTGGCGTTTCAGTGTTCTGCCTCCAACCCCAGATGGCCCCATACAAGGGGGAGAGAGAGAGAGAGAAAGGTTTCATTGAATCTCAAACCCAATTGGAGGTTTGGATTCCCAAGTGGGATCATTGGGCTTGGAAACATTTAGCTTGGCTCTGGCATTTGTCTCTCTACTGCTGCTGGCGGTCTCTCCTATTTGCTGTAATTCATCCTCAGATAGTCCTGGTGCCTGGAGGAGGCTCACTGTGAAAAGGCTCCGTGTTTATTCATTGGATCAACCCATTGCTCCACTCAGGCAACTCCTGCTCATGTTTCTCTTGTAGGAGAAGAAAGGAGCAGTTGTTTAATTTAAGTAAGTTCCTCTTCTCAATGAGGCTGGCGACAAGATCATGAACCAGTGCAGATAGGGGAGCACAGTACCATGTACTTCAGGTGTGAGTCACCACCAGCTTATCACTGCCACCACTTTGGGACATGCCAGCAGTGTCTTGAAAGGTCTGAAATGATTCTGCCTCTTCTTAACATTACACCCAGGAGCAATTGGTCAGTGGGATGCCACAATCCAAGGGAAAATATCCTGGTTTCTGAGGTTTCTTTTGGGATTAAGGACATCACAGTATACTCCATCTATGGTGGGCCCACAGCCATCTTCATGGTCATCTCTCTGCCGGCTCTCCAGGAGAGCTGGGCTTGTGCATGGGGTTTGTATTTGAGGCTGGCTCAGGCTGTTGGGCACATGCCATAACCTGACACACTGTTTGTCTAAAACATATTCCAACTTGGACCAGTCTCTTCGCAAGAGACCTTGGCCACAGCCAACATGGAAGCGGCGAAGGGGCCTCTTGGGGAATTTGGTCCAAACAGAGTCAAAGCTGTTGGTGGGGATCCAAGAATTTTAATTGATTCTGCCAACACACACAACCCCTCAGCACTTCAAGGGGCTCTGTGTTGGCCTGTGTGCACAAAACCTTGCCCCAGGGGGCCTGCTAATGATGTGAACTGTTGGCATGCACCTGGCATTGGGGTTTGGAGGAGACTATGGTGGAGAGGCCCTGCTTGGCACCAGCTGCCAAATACAGCACCATGGGTAGACCATCTACACAGTAGAGCATTCAGATGGGATCTGCAGAGAATGATCACAGCAGGGACACCAGCAGCTTTTGCCTCTGTGAGAGCGGTGGCATACAACCTTTGCTCACCCATAGGGCAACTGGCTGGGAAAAGATGCTCCCAGACCTGCAGAGAATGAAATCACTGGAGACTAATAAATAGGAATAATTAATATCCATGGCCCTTTAACACCAGCATCCTCAGGACCTTGCTGCAAAGAGTGTATGCATTGGCACGGAGAAGGATCAGCCCCCAGGCTGGCTGGTAGTCTCTCCTAATTGAGGCAGGGATGAAGGAATGGGGCACTGGGCCTAGATATGCTATCTCTAATTAACTTCCTTGACTCATCCTTGCCTGCTGGTGGGAAGCTCCAGATGCTGCTGCACTGGATGCCCCTCAAAAAGCTCAGGGAGAAAGCACCTTCATTGGACACCAGCTTCGTTGGGAGAATGAAGCATCTCAGAAGGAAAATAGATCTTAATAACTTATATGAAGTGGGCATGTTTCTACTGGGTTAGTGTAAGCAGGGTGTCTGCAGAGGATACTTTCTTCAGTCTCCTCTGAGCGAGCTGCATGGTCCAATTTGAACAATCTTTCTCATGTTGATTCTGGTGCCAGTCCGGAATGCAGAGAAATGAGGAAGAACAGGAATAGTAACCAAACTTCTGAAAAACCTCTGATTGATCGGCTTGTGCTTGACAGGGAGCACAGGGAGAAGTTTCACCCCATCCTCCAGTGCAATTTTGCCAGTCTCCCACTGCTTCTCTTTTTACACATCCACTGCTGGACCAGACAGATGGGGAATCAACTTGGAAATTGCCCAGCTTTCCATGGAGGGTTGCCTGGAGCTCTGCTCCCTGTCCTGGGGCTGTGGTACCCCAGTGTGCCAACGCTTCAGGTAGCTCCTCACTGGAGCCTGTAGCTCCAGCACAGTGCAGCCGTGTGGCATTGAAGCCTCTTTTAGCCTGTCTTACATCACCATGATAGAGCAAGCAAACAAAATGCATGCAATCAAGAGAGGTGAACGTGACAAGAGTGATAACTCACATGCCACTCTGCTTGCTCACCCAGAGTAAGTTAGGCAGAAGCTATATATAGAAGTGAGATTGCTAATAACTGGCACGGGAAAGCCTTCAGCGTCTCCATTCAATTCATTTACACCTCCCACAAAGAAGACAAAGAAAGCCTCTTTGAAGGACTGCCAACCTGTTGCCATCTGAGTCAGTCACTCAGCCACAGCCTCTAGTGCAGCCTCCGCTACCCCATGTCATGCACGTCGAGGGCTGGATTCACAGCTCGGTTACCTCCAGGTGAACTGCTGAACTGGGGTCATGCTAGCACTGCTACAATCAGCATCTGGCCTCTTGGTCCCTCCAACACATTATCCAGACCCTCAGATCCTCTGGCTCAGCCAGAAGCTGGCATGGAAGAATCACAGAATCACAGGGGTCAGAAGGGACCTCCAGAGCCCATGGGGTCCAACCCCCTGCCAAAGCAGGGTCCCTAGGACAGGTCACACAGGTCGGTGTCCAGACAGGGCTGGAATATCTCCAGAGAAGGAGACTCCACACCCCCGTGGGCAGCCTGTCCCAGGGCTCCCTCACCCTCACTGGGGAAAGGTTCTTCCCCATGTTGGTGTGGAACTTCCTATGCTCCAACTTGCAGCCATTGCCCCTTGTCCTGTCCCCACAGACACTGAAAAGGGGCTGCCCATTTCCCCCTGCATCCCATCCTTCAGATGTTGATAAACATTAATCAGGTCCCCCCTTAGTCTTCTCTCCAGGCTGAACAACCCCAGCTCACTCAGCCTTTCCTCACAGGGGAGATGCTCCAGGCCCTTCAGCATCTCCATAGCCTCCTCAGGACTCTCTCCAGGAGATCCCCGTCTTTCTTATCCCAGGGAGCCCAGAACTGGACACAACACTCCAGGTGGGGCCTGACCAGGGCAAAGTAGAGGGGGAAAGAAGATGATTTACTTTTGATTTTGGAGATCCCTTTCTGGTCAGACTTCACAGGCTCCTTTGTAAAGGTGACCAGTGGTGAGATAACCCCAGAAACAAGCTGCAAATTAACTAAATGCTGAAAAGTTTTGCTGCTGTCAAAAGGGGATGTGTTTTAAGCATATGGACATTTTCCACATGGCTGTATTTTAATTGCTGTGTAAATAATAAATGTACATTATAATGGCTTTCTGCAGCTGATTGGTAGCAAATGAATGTATGAGACAGAATGATTTACAAATAAATAACCCCATCTGAGTTTTACCCACACACTGTCCTCCACAGGACGTCTGGAAGTGTGGGTACAAGGCTCAGGCTGGGAAGGCTTATTTCAGCCTTCCAGTCCCTGAAGGGAGCAGAGAAACAGGAGGGGATTCAACTTTTTAAAAGGGTAGACAATGGCAGGACAAGGGGGATGGAGTGAAGCTGAAGGAGGGAAGGTTTAGATTAGATATTAGGGGGAAGTTCTTTGCAGAGAGAGTGGTGAGGGGCTGGAACAGGCTGCCCAGAGAGGGGGTGGGTGCCCCATCCCTGGGGGTGTTCAAGGCCAGGTTGGCTGGGGCCCTGGGCAACCTTGTGTAGCTCCAGGCCTGGAGGTTGGTGGCCCTGCCTGTGGCAGGGGGTTGGAGCTCTGTGATCCTTGGGGTCCCTTCCAACCCAGACCATTCTATGATTCTATGATTATGTCAGGTATGACAAAGGTTTGGCATCCTTCTGCTAGTGTTTTTCCAGGCTCTTTGTCATGGCTTTGACTGGGGCAGGATAGCTCAGCTGAAGATGTACAGCCAGCCAGAGTGTGCTCTGCAGCAGTGACAGGCACACCGAGATGAGATGCTGTGATTGTGGATCAGCAGACAGATGTGAGTAATTTTTGATCCTTTAAGAACAAGGCTGGGATCAAACCTGGTGACATGAAAACAACATCTCTATGCTGATATCACTGCTGCAGCCACTGCCTTGCACTAAGGACACAAATGTGAGAGATCTCCTGGTCCTGTGCCTATAGGAAGGGAATTGATATTGGAACTGTGACCAGCACTGGCCACACATGTCCTGACAATTGTTGAACAGGTCACACAGGACTTAAGCTTCACAGCTACTTGGAGCTGATTGTGGTTTGCTAATTTAGGTGTCTAATTTAAGTGCTGCCCTGTGGAAATTTTGCATGCCTTGCCTCAGGGATGGTCAGGAGAGATAGATGACCTAGAGTAACTGTGTCAATCAGAGGAGAGGCCATTGTCTTGGAAAATCTGCACAAAATAAGCCAAGCACCCTAATTTTGGCATTCCTCTCTCTCTGGACAGTGTATTATCTAAGTGACTCCAGAAGTGTCCACCTTCCCATTGAGAACATGAGGATGCTACTGGAAATGGCAGTTTTCTTCATCATCTGGGAGCAGCCTTGCTTCTGTTTGAAGATGGTGGGCAGCAGGGTGGGTGCTGGCCACCTTGCACATCCTCATTGCTCCAGTCACACACCAGGGGGTACATACTTGCTGTTGCTTTCTGCCTGTTGTGGTTTTTTTTTTTCTTTTTCCCCTTTCATGAAATAAAGATAAACAAAATAAGTACATTTACTAGAGGTGGGAATGGATCCAAAGCTGACACCATGCAGAGGAGTGTTGCAGCCATGGGGCAGCAGAGGCCTCTCCTCCTGACCAACACTTTCCTTGGAGACCCAGCAGCTCAGCAACACCAGGGTCAATGCAAATGGGGAAAGCCCCCTCCACTGGGAAAGCATGGCCTGCTGAGGAAGAGGAGGCACGTTCCTGGGGAGGTGTCCCTGGTACAGGCCTGTTAACCCAAACACTCTCCAACTGGATCCTTGGAGAAAGAAGAAACCACCTAACTTTTCATGTTGGATTGTCAGTGGAAAGGCAGACACGTTCATTCCCGTGAGGAACACGTCACCACCTGGACATGGGGAGGCTGCAAGATATGGGATGCCCTGGTTTCTGTCCAACTGCCTGTTGATTCAGTGGAGAAGGAGGTGCTTCAGGAGGAGTTTGGTGCCTATTTGTGTGGATCTGGACCATTACTTTTCACACCTTGCTCCTCAAGTATGGAAAGAAGGAACTGGCCCTGGCCTCTTCCATAGGTGTTAAATCTTGTTAGTGCCTCTCACTCAGCTTTCACCCTGTGTGAGGGAGAGCTGTGCTTTCCAGGCTGGGCACATGGCAGATGACCTAAAGATCTCCTTGAGTCTGTGATGGTTCAGCTACTCCAGGCAGAGATTGTTTTCCAACTCCTACATGAAGAGACAAAGGAAGACAATGCAGTTCAGCAGCAAGACAAGTCATGATCTAACCTCCTGAAAGGCAGCTGCCCAGGCTGGCTGGAGTTGAGGATGTGGGTGCAGTGTGTTGTCTGTGCAGGAGCTTGAAGACTCTTCCTCTGCCCTATTGTCCTCCACAGTGGTCCATGGTTCCATATCACCCCAAAGGAGCCACTCTGGCTTCATTTGTGGATGCCAGGTGATAGCAAGTAAACACTTCCCTGCAACACTTCCAGGGTTGAAGTGTGGTCCCTCTGAAAGCCCTGTGCCTTGTTTACAGACATTGAGGCACTGATGTAGGGAATGGTTACAGTTTGCCAGACCCAGTACAGGTGAGAGGAGAAGCTGATGGTGATCGATTACTGTGATGAGGCCAACGTTGGAGAGGAGGAAATGTTGACAGAGACAAAACTGAAATCTGTCCAGAGCCTAACAAAGGTGTGAGGCTGGAACCACTCCAAGGAGCCATGGGAGAGGCCACTGGGTTGAAAGTTGTTTTCTCTGACCCTTTGCCAATACATTTCCCAGATCGTGACAGTTGATTTGAGTTTTCAGTTGCAGCATGCACCTTTTCCCTCCCTCACACTTCCACACCTGACTGACCAGGCTGAGGAGAGCACTGTGCTGATCACTATCTTGGCAAGGCGGCTCGCTTGAGGAACAAAGTGTGGTCACATTCCAGGGCACGACTGTCCCAACAGCAGAGAGGAGCAAAGAAAGCATTGGACATGTGTTTATGAGATTCTGAGTGGGCTTCTACCCCCTTTGAACATCCCCTGGGGACTGATGTCTATCTTCCTGAGATTCCTTCAGCTACTGCTGCTATTCTGAGCATCTCGTGACTGGAGGCATTGATGAGGCTTGGACTCAAGTGAGTCCCATTTGTCACCCTCCAGAGAATTCCCCCCTACTCTAATTCAATGAGCTGAAGAGAAGAGGTATCTCAAGACATCAAGGCTTGATTCATACCCCACAGTTTGCATTCCAGTGGTCAGGGAAGTCCCCACTTGGTGTCCATGTGAGACAAGAATAGCTACAGTTAAAATGGCTTTCATCTTGGTGTGATTTTTGGCAGGAGGAAGTTTAACATGTCCAACGACCCTGCTTGTGCCAGAAATGCTCTCCTCCCCAGCCTGTAGAGTTATCTGGCATGGGATCAGACTGGGGAGCATGTATTTCTGAACATCACAAGCCTATGACCAAGCCATTGCTTCAGATGGTGGAGGTTGGTCAGAGGAAAGCCTTTTGGAGGCACATAGAGTCTTACATTGGGAAACAGCAGATACAGTGGTCTGATCTGGTATGACCAAGCACTGGGACAGGCTGCCCAGAGAGACTGGGGATTCTTCTTCTCTGGAGAGATCCCAAACCCACCTGGATGCTGTCCTGTGCAGCCTGCTCAAGGTGATGCTGCTTTAGCAGAGGGTTGGACTGGATGATCTCCAGATTCCCTGTCAATCCCCATGAGTTTGGGAGTTCTGTGATCTGATGATGTCATGCTAAGGGGGATAATTCCCAACCTAATGGACCTTGACATTAGGATGCATTAATAAAGGTGGCTGCAGTGGGTCTGAGAGCACAGGAGGGCATGAATTCCAGGCATGGAAACCTGCTTACTGAGGCAGAAGAGGCACAGCAAAAGCAGATCTAAGGAGTTGTCTGCACATGGCATTGTCCACTTTCTAAATAGGAAAAAGGTGGTGAATGACAATAAGAATCAGGTTGAGATTTGCCACTCTGCAGGGCTGAAGCTGAACAGTGATGATTAAAATGGAGATCACTGTTCCCTTCCTTCCTCCACTAAACTTCTGCTGTGAATGATCATGTATTGCTTTTGTGCTCCAGATCCTCATCTCCAAGGACCCAGAGTAAGACTCTGGTGCAACTTTCCACATAAAGGAGCCATCTAAGGAGCTGAAGCCACTAGCAGCAGTAGACATCTTCATTGGCAACCATGCATGCAAGCATGCACTGGGAGGAGGCTGGATGTGGCTGTTCCAGGCTGTGTGAACAGAACTGGATTCACAGATGGCTTCAAGGGGCATAAGCTGAGAGGTGAGCATCCTCACAGCCATACTGAGACTGAGACTGGCCACAACAATTCATTATCAAAGCTCAGTGTAGGTAACAGATACAAACCTGATAATGACATCCAGGCTGATGGCCACCCCTTTTGGACATATTTCCATTTGACATCCTCACTGCTCTGTGGGAAAGAGCAGTGCTATGACCCCCTCTGGGGAGCCAAGCCGCTCTCCAGTGGTGCTGTGGCAAACCAGAGAGGTGAAACTCAGTGCTTTGATTTCCTGGGCAATCTTTATTGATGTCAGAAGAGATAACTGTGAATAAACCCCAGATATGTACATTCCCAGACCTGGAAACTTATTTTACAGGGACTGCAGAGAACAGCCTGTGGGGCAATAGCCATCAGTGATTAATTCCCTTTTAGGAAACAAGCCTGATCTGTTACTCATGCTTTGTGAGAACAGCAAACAAAGGCTTTAAGTCAGGGTGATAACAATAGTGTCCTGCCTTCCTGCCTCCAGGGCACTCGCTCTGGGGACGTGACTCTTCATGTCCTCCTGTGCTGCCCATCACATGGCAGCAGAGGCAAGTCCTTCATGCAGTCACAGGCCCCTGTCTTCTGCAATCCATGGAGACTGTCCTGGCTTTTCAGCAGGTGTTGCTCCTGACTCTGCATTCACTTTCTGTTTGAAGTATTTAGGATAAAATAATTTCCACAGATTTTATGATTTTTGATGGTCTCCATGGCCTGGGATGGGAGGCTCCTGACTGAAGCAAGCAAGGGTTTTGTCCATTGTCTTAACAGCCTGGCCAGGGAGGTTGGAGACCAGCATATCCCAGCACATATTTCTCCTGTCCTCAGCAGACCTCTTGGGGGTGATGCACAGGAGTTCTCATCCTGAACTCAGCAGTTAGGTGGAAGCTTTAATCATGCTTCAGTCATTCATGTGGTCATCAAAAGCAACGTTGCATCAGATGACACAGATGCAATTTGTTGAAGCAGAGTCAGCTGCCAGGTCATTACCATGCCTTTGCTCGACAACTCAGTGCTATAACCCAACATCCCATAACACAGAGTGGTGCCAGGCTGTCTTCCTTCTACCTCCTTGCCACCCCACAAGGCTATTCCAGGCTCTGGCATGGCCAGGACAAAGATGATATTCAGATGCTGAGCACTGAGTGTTGGAACCTCAAATATTTAGGTGCATGACTTCTGCCATGGAGCTAAGGGGTTAATGACTGCTTAGAGGCAACAATTGGGGAAATTAAGAATGTGTCTCAACACTCACAGCTCACTGACCACAGGGATACGAGAAGGATACGGGGAAATTTCTCTTCCCAAAGGCAAAGCTCTGCCCTGAAATTAGGCAGACACCTTTTATTTCAAATATAGAAGAAGGCTGCTTTTGGACAGGACTCTGTGAAAAGCTATTTTATAGCTTTAGGAAGCAATGCAGAGCATCAAAGACTTTCTTAAGCACTTGTTGACCAGAAGGTCATTTCTCTTCCACCTCTAACAGCAGACTACAACCTGAGTTAAAACTAGGCTGGGAAAAGGGTACAGCATTTCTATGATTCTATAATGGCCAGCCCCTTTTCAGTGTCTGTGGGGACAGGACAAGGGGCAATGGCTGCAAGTTGGAGCATAGGAAGTTCTGCACCAACATGGGGAAGAACTTTTCCCCAGTGAGGGAGAAGGAGCCCTGGGACAGGCTGCCCAGGGGGTGTGGAGTCTCCTTCTCTGGAGAGATTCCAGCCCCGTCTGGACACCGACCTGTGTGACCTGTCCTAGGGACCCTGCTTTGGCAGGGGGTTGGACCCTATGGGCTCTGGAGGTCCCTTCCAACCCCTGTGATTCTATGACTCTGTGATTCCCTGCTCCTCCTGCTCACCTCGCCTGCCTGAAGACTTTGGACCTCAGGAGCCTGTTTGCAAAAGACCACCTTCAGAGCCAGCCTTCTTCCTTCAAGCATGACATAGGTGCTGAGGATCCCAGCCCAGCCCTTTGCAGGCTTTGCCTCATCGATGGACCCCCATGAGCTGTGTTCAGTCAGCATGCTGGGGAATCCATGCTGCCACAGGTAAGTGCAACACTGTGGCTAATCAGTTATCTCAGTTGCACATTATTTTCATTCCTTGCCTATGTGCGTTTCCCAGAGAGCTGATTATGTCACTCATTAACCTCCCAGACCTCTTTATTTTCTTTATGCTGCCTTTTGTCAGGCCAGCATGTTCATATTTCGGCTGAGCTTCAAGAACAAAGAGTCTCCACTAATTCCTTTCTGCTTAGTCATACCCCAGTCACGTAGAAAGTTATTACCAAAATTGGTGCAGAAAGGTTGCCAACCACAGAGCTCCAGCCCAGCTGCGTGTGGTGAGATTTGCATATCAGCAAGCTGGGGAGAAGGCTGGGTGCAGGCAGCACTTACTGCAGAAGATGTTTTTGTTCAGTTCTGTGAGCGAATGTTTGTAAAGTCAGAGCCTTTCCCAAAACAATGGAGATAATCCTCCCATCTGGCCTGTCCTCCCAGAAGCTTTTATCCTCTCTCAGCACACATGTCAAGGCCAAAATAAGCTGGCATCTCAGTGGATTAAAATCCTTTATATTTTTTTTTATTTTGATTGACCACATGGAGGTTTTTACTTCTTGACAGTTGAGGAACGTGGGGCCATGAAAGTATCTCATGTCCCTTTTCACCTCTACGTGCTGAAGAGCATCACACTGGAATGGTGCTACTGTGTAGCTGGCTGCTCAGGATCTGCTGCATGAGTGCCCAATTCTAGCCAAGATTAAGACAGGCAGTGTGTGCTACAGCAGTACAGGAGAGTGGCTGCAAGCTGGGGAGATATTCACATCTAACAGGTCATGAAACACCCCTGCTTTATAATAGCTAGAGCAAGTTTTCTGCAGTGGTGATTCCTAGATAGCATCCAGAGGTTGTTCCTCTAGAAGAAAGTCAGGTCAGCGTCTCGATACTGCATTCCCAACCACTCCTCTGAAATCATGGAGGAAGCTCCTCCACATAATTAGGTTTTTTCTGAGTTAGGATTTATGTTCCAGTTTTGCATCACAGCTGCACAGTTGAAGAAACCTCCTTTCAAACTGTGTAAGCTGAGATTCTCACAGCATCCCATGAATCCAGAGCCTGGGCTTTTAAAGAAGACTTTACAAGATTTGCAATCAGCATTTTACAGCTGGATGGATGCATTTCTGAGGTGAGCCAGTATCCCACAACACAGTGCTTTACCACAGCCTGGGCTCTTGTTCTGTGTGCACAAGGTAGCAGGTGAGAGGAGCTGAAGTGCTCCCAGTTACACCTGATGCTGGTGACTGAATCACAGAATCACCAGGTTGGAAAAGACTTTTGAGATCATCGAGTCCAACCATAGAATCATAGAATGGTCTGGGTTGGAAGGGACCCCAAGGATCATAGAGTTCCAACCCCCCTGCCACCAAACCTGTCCTCTACTAAACCATATCCCTAAGGAGATTGACTGGATCCAGAAGACAATGATCTAAAGCCGTGGTGGTGGCACAGGATAGACCAGAGTAACACTTCCATGGCTGCAGAATTCACGACCCATGATCTGAGGGACAGAGTCATTCTCAGTACTTAGTTTGGTGGGGGCACACCTTGTGATCCCCTAGAACATCCTGCCTTCACCACTACATAGTCTTACCTTGCTTTGACATGGCCATGGAGGAAGTACTTCCAGCAATGACATTGCACCCGGGGCTTCTGATTGCAATCACCTTTGGAACAGCCCAGGACACAAAGCATTGAGAAACAACAAAGGGCTGGGTGCAACATGCCCTTCTCAGGCAAGCCCTTGTGCCTGTGTAGGTTTGTGCCTTAGGGTTGCTTTGCAGAGCTGGGTGGGGTATGCTCCTGGTTGTAGCTTCTCTACCTGCAGGAATGTGTGCTCTCCACGAACTGTCATCTGAATAGTTATTGTTAAAAGTGCCTAATGTTAACTAAGATTTGTGTTACATCATCTGTCTGTAGCATATATACCCATTCCTTAGGTGGCATCTGTCACCACGTAGATAAATACGATGCCTCCCAGGGCTGCCAAAGCTCATAATTTTCACACCTCTCATTATGCCATTAACCTAGGGCAGATCATCCTCCTAGTATTCTGCTCATCCCTCTGACATAGCTAGACCAGGGCTTTGCTATATCATGTCCAGACAACCATAGCACAATGAGGCATCTGCTGTTGCATGCAATTAGCTGTGCAAAGCAGCCTGTCTTGCTGGCACTGAATTACAAAGGTTTGAGCCTAAAACATGGTGATTTGAACAACTGCAAAAGCAGGGCAGAGGATGACTGAGCCAGAGCTGAGCCTCCAAAGCACTAAACAGCCCTTCTCTTGGCTCATAACTTATCAGGGCAAACGTTAACAGCAGGTCTAAAAGCTTTCTTTCTTTCCTTCTTGCTATGGACAGGCAACAGCATTAGGTCCTGCTGAGAGTACCCAGAGCTGTGCTGGGGGTTGCAGTGCTGTCACTGAAAGGAAAAGTTGCCTTTCTGTGCTTTTCATGGCAAGCCAGGTCAAAGCTGAGTATGGAAAGTATTTTCTGAGACTAACTTTGCATGATGGACAAACCTTCAAAGGCAACAAGTAACTTCAATTGCTTTGATTCTTGGGTGTCCAGTGCTTCAGAGGAACATGGATTTGGAGACAGACCCCCCCTAGCAAGTCCCTCTAGATCCCCACTTCTGGACACTCAAACCTATGTTGGCCAGTCTCTTCAGCCATCCCAATGCTGTGAGTCGTCTTGTCCAGACTCTTGAGCCCTTTTTGACTTAGGGTCTTGAAGAAGTGTTGCATTCCAAAGAGCAATGGGTAATAACACGTCACTCTCCTCTGTGCCCAGTTTTTCCCCTTCCTCTCACAGACAGTAAGGCTTTAGCTGACCTGACAAGCAAGGTATCCTGCACAGCCCATTCCTGTGGAATGGCTTTTAATTTCAACAGTCTCACCCTATGGGGAGAAAAGGGGAAGGTGTTCCCATCTTTCTTCCAGAAATCAACTCTATAAGGAGTGGTAACACCCAATTACCTCCAATCCTCTGTCCAACCGTGCATGGCCTTCTACAAATACCAATTTCATCCTACGCATCTGCCTGTGTTTTCTTGTCCTTCCCTCACTTCTCCTTACTATCTCTGACCCCGTGGGGACCAGTCTGTCCCTACAACCACTCAACCTTGTGTCACACTCCAAACACTAGCCTGCTACTCTTTCAGCTCAAGAATTTCTTCAGGGATTTGGAAGCAAATGAGTGCTATCACTTCATGGAGCTCTGTATGTGTTAGGACTGCTAATGTCTACAGAGATGTTAGATTTCAATGTAGAGACACAGGCAGCCAATTGAGGTTCACTTCATTGCAGATCGTTACAGAGGGAGCACACACACACACACACACACACACACACACGCTTCTCTCATCAAAACTACTTTTGTTTCTTCTTGTTTTGTTCTCTTACACAATAAAAAAAAAAATACCCTTCTGGCTCAAAGCACCTTTGCTCACCCTGTACTGAGAAACACACATTTTGCCAACAACTCTCCTGAAGAGACACCCTGCAGGGATATCCTGTCTGCACTTTTCCTATCGTTAAGCAGAGGGTGGAAGTCTGTATTTGGGGAGCTATCAAACACCCACTCTGTTCACCACTTTGCCAACGTTATCAGTGTTTGTCCCTGCTCTGTTATGTGTCCTTCGGGGTGCTGCTGGATTCCTTTCCAAAATGTCATAAAACAACGGGGACAACTCTGTTGTTTTAGGAAAGAAGAGAACAGTCTGAGCACGATGGAGAATGTTTACACCATGGGGATGTGCACGTACCTCGTGTAGGATGTCTGCTGTGCAGCAGCAGAAATATGAGTGTCAAAAGGCCTGGGGTGTAGACAGTGTTGTGTGCGCTCCTTTGGAGGAACGTCAGCACCTAGGAACCTAAAGCACCTACAGTGTTAGGTGGCAGCTCAGGTTTTAGGTTTCTCAAGGATGCCTACATGCTAGGCTTGAGCACTTAATCCCCTCTGGATTTAGCTCTTTGGACATGGTGAGCTGCTTGTGCACAAGCCCTGGAGAGACTCTTAAACTAGGCGTTCCCCACTTTCTGTTTTTTTGGCAAGACCTGATCTATTAGGCATGTGCTGAGCTTGCCAAACCCACACAAAAGACAGCACAGACGAGCCCTCAGACATGTGTGTGTACTAGTAGACTCAAAGCCCAGTGGTTACAGCACTTTCCTGGGCTGTGGGAGAAGCCAAGTGTGAATAACTTTACCTGCTTCATGCTGTGGCTATTAAGCTCAGAGCCCCCTTGGTAGGAGATGGTGATGTTACCTGGGATGGGATTTTCTTATCTTTCCTTATATTTTGTACAACTAAATACTGGATAAAGTAGAAGCCTAGAATGAAGTGGGCTACTGGATAGATTGAGAAGGGGAGATGTCTTTCTTTCTGGACCTCATTTATCATAGGAAACACCTGGCCAGTTTCGTATTGAACTTCTGGGGGATGTTCACAGTCAATACTCCAGCTGCCTAACTCCCTCTTTGTATATCACACTAATTTGGGCAGCTCCCTGTTCCAACTGGGTCTTCTCTGTGTCCTGACTCATGCATAGCAGCTCTTTGTGGATGTACCATCAGAGAGAAAAATCACCTCTGAGAATTCATGTTTCTAAAGCATCTTTGTCTTGCTGTGCTGGCAGGAGAATGCTTGGAACTTTCAAATCTGTCTTTTGGCATTTCCCAGGGACCTGGAGGAAGTTTGCAGCAGAAAGATGGGACTGAACTCAGTGGATCTGCAGCACTTTATACTCACCAATTTGTCATTACCCATGTCAGCCAAATGAGGATTCCTGCAGATGAAGGGGCATGGAAATTTGGGTCTGTGGGAGGGTGGTGAGAAGCACATATGACTTTGGCTGAGCCATGTTAAATCTGAGCCCACTGGAGAAATTGTGAGAGAGATTGACTTGGGGGCATGCAGGAGGCAGAGATGCTTCTTTGAGAGGGGAAGGGAAAGCAGTGCTGGAAGGATGGGGCTTGCTGTGTCCCTGTGTGGTGGGTAGCTGCAGAGGAAGCATGAAGGACTGTAGGCATGGCCAAGTGGAGGAAAGCTCAACAGAGGCTACTGGGATTATGGAAAGGCTGGGTGGAGATACAACTAGGCCAGTTTGCTGTCTTCTTACTTGGTTTTCAGTGAAAGCATGCAGACCTTTCCTTAGGAAGACCCTGAAAATAATGAGGTAGTGACCACTCCAAGGACTGCTGAGTTTCATGACACCTCCTTAGGCTACGTCCCTACTTGGAGATGAAGATGGGATTTCAACAGGCTGTTCCCAACATCCAGCACTACTGTAAGCTTCTTTTGAGTTCAAAGCATCCACCCTCAGATACAAAAAGCACCCTTGGGCCACCTTGATGGGCTGGGACTGGTCCATTTGGCCACCTCTTGTATCATCACTGCAGACCACACTGATGAGAACTGGTGTCTATGTTTGGGGCTGAGCTTTCCCTATCAGAGGAGCTTCAGCACATGGTTTCATCTGAGTCATATGTGGACAGTGGATGAACCAAGCGTGGTGAAGCCTCAGTGGTCAGGGATGAGTTTGCCTGGAAGTGGCTGAGAAGGTTTTTGTGTGTCATTCTCATGGCACCATGAAATCCTCTCTTCTGCAGCCTTCCCCCAGAGCTGAGATCCTCCATCACTTTGTGAGACCCCGTGATCTGCAGGCAATGCTGAGCAGGAGGAATGTGCATCTCCACATGATTCATGCCAGAGAAAACCACCCCACAGAGAGGAGGTTATTTTGAGGAATCCCTGAGGTATAAATAGCAACAGCTCTGGGGGAGCCGAGTCCTCTCACCTCTGCTACTCATCTGCCTTGTTTTCTCCTAGACTTTCTATTATCTCCAGTAACAAAGGAGATGGTTTGTGGCATCCAGGGGATGTCAGACATAACTAAAGTGTGGCCTTCAGAGCAAAACCACTCAATGGCAACACTGTGCTTCCCACTCAGCAGCTCTTGTTGGGACCGGGTCTCTGAGCTGGGGTTGGAGAACTCAGACCCATCCCACAGAGCCAAGGAGCCTGTAGCATAAATAGACAAAACAAACAGTGGCAAGAAAAAGGACAAGATTTCCTCCTTTCTTCTCTTCTCTTCTTCACCATTTTTATATGGGGGAATTGAGACAAAGTGTGTATTAGAAAGGAATTACACACACACAGCCAGTATTGTTAAACATCTTTTACAAATCCACTGATTCTCCTGAAACCAACGAATTAACAACAAAGCTAACAAAATTAGGCATTTTTATGAGTTTGCAGTATCTCATGTCTACAGCACTGGAATGGATTATTTTGCTGTTCTGTTTAAATTTACTTTTCAAAGTGAAACCTTTAATATATTGAAATTCTTTTTTTAAGAGACCAAACACTTGCAAATGTTTGCTCAGGATAATACTTTTCTGCAACCTGAGATAATACCACTTATGGAATATTTTAATTTATTTTATTTTAATATGAAACTCCTAATAATTTGATGCCATTTTAGGTTGGAATGGAAAATTGCAGAATTTCTACTGAAGCAGAAAATCTGGCTGGTACCCTCAGCTCTGATCCCTCTGGACTTGCAGTCAGATACCAATAGTTACAGCATAAACCAGGCTGTAAGAATGAAGTTTCATAGTGAGCTGGTTAATGTGTAAGTGAAATTATGGTTACATCTGTCCAAGGGCAGAGCCATCCAGCAAAAAGACACTGCTGGCACAGACTGATCGCTTGCCAAGTTTGTGTTGTGATTCCTCAGCACCTAATTACTCCTACTTTAATTAAACTTTCTTGTAAAACTTTCGTTGTTTCCTTCCCTAAATGATCTGCTTCTGCAGACTGGAGTCTCTCATCTCCTACCAAAATTGCAAATAGAGCTGGATGGAAATTCTGACCTTAGTTTGTTGAAAATGCTTTGGGGTTTTTTGTGGGTTTGGGTTTTTTTTTTTGTGTGTGGTTTTTTTTTTTCAAAATCAAATATTTTTGATTTCTTTTAAAAAGACAGTGTTTCTAAAAGTTGCAAGCCTGATGAAAACATTGCATTTTGACAGGAGATTTTTTTTTTTCCATTACCATTTTGAGCCCCTTGAGTAAAGAAAATGAAAGAAATTCAATCATTTTTGCAATGAATTGCAAGACTGAGAGATGACATAAATTCAATGAATGGAATAAACTATCTGATTTAAAAGCTCTGGACTTCATTTCCTACTCTGCCCATAATTTTTAGGGAAAATGGAGATATACTTAGTGTTCAAATTCTTCAGAGGTCTTGCATCAGCACTTTTCATTGGGAAAACTCTGTAAACTTAGAAGGTACCAACACGGATTCATACATTGTTCAGAACAATGGGATCTGTCCTCCAGATGGAATAAATCAATATATCAATACATCAATAAACCATATCAATAATTAATAATTAACCACACGAACAGGTGCTGAGGTTTAAAGGGCATACACTTGCATCTCCTCCTTCAGTCTGGAGAAGAGGAGGCTGAGGGGAGACCTTATCACCACCTACAACTACCTGAAGAGAGGTTGTAGGGAGGGAGGGAGGTGATGGTCTCTTCAGCCAGGAGATGGGACAAGGGGCAATGGGCTCAAGCTGTGCCAGGGCAGAGGCAGAGCAGATGTGAGGGAAAAGTTCCTCCCTGAAAGAGTTGTGGGGCTGTGGCACAGGCTGCCCAGGGAGGGGCTGAGTCACCTTCCCTGGGTGTGTTTAAAAAAGGGGAGATGAGGTGCTCAGGGATCTGGTTTAGCTTAGGATGGGAATGGTTGGACTGGATGATCTTAAAGTTCTTTTCCAACCTTGTGATTCTGTGATCTTTTTTTCCCTTGGTTTTCTTCAAGGTATCTTTAACTTCTGCCTTATTCTCTGTATGAATTTCTGCCTCTGACCAACCTTTGCAGCTTATTTACCCAAATACTTACCATATATCCCACAGAAAAGATAACCTAGAAAGAGAGATCTGGAATGGTTATCTACTACTGGTGAAATACAAATTAGTTGCTTAAAGGGGTCTTCAAGCATACGTGTCCTCCACTGGTGTCTGAACTGGGTACCCAATATTGGTGTGCCTGCAACCTGGAACAGCTCAGCATTTGCAGAAAGCAGCTGATGCAGAGAGGGGGATTCACTCCTGTCTGGGTGGTAGGAACCCCACTGTACTTGTCTCAGCTGGAAATAGTTATGTTACACAAGCCGTTCTCATACACTTGCTGCAAAGGATTGGTATCATAAAGCAACTAGCAACAGAAGACAGCTCTGAGGTGGTGATTAATTACATTACACCTATTGTAATTATAAATTCCAGGTCACTCATCGTTCTGGAAGTCTGAAGGAGTTCAGCTATCAGGGTGGAGTAAACGTAGACATCCATGCTGAAGTGTTCCAATGAACACCCAACATACGAGGAATGTCTCCGTGGGGCTGTCCAAACACACTCTGAGCTTTGCTTCTCTTGCACTTTGGGCACAGAAAGTGTGGAATCAGCCAGGCACACAGGACACATAGAATCATAGAATCCCAGACTGGTCTGGGTTGGGAGGGACCCCAAGGATCATAGAGCTCCAATCCCCCTGACACAGGCAGGGCCACCAACCTCCAGGCCTGGAGCTACACAAGGTTGCCCAGGGCCCCATCCAACCTGGCCTTGAACACCTCCAGGGATGGGGCACCCACCCCCTCCCTGGGCAGCCTGTTCCAGCCCCTCACCACTCTCTCTGGAAAGAACTTCACCCTAATATCCAATTTAACCCTTCCCTCCTCCAGCTTCACTCCATCCCCCTTGTCCTGCCAGTCTCTGCCCTTTAACAAGCTGATTCCCCTCCTGTTCCTCTGCTCCCTCCAGGGACTGGAAGGCTGCAATGAGGTTCCCCAAATTACACATCTGTAATTGTCAGTCAGTTTAACTGTATAAAAAACTTTCTTCCCTGCAAAAGTTTCCCTTCAGTGCAACTTTCCCCTTCACACAATCAGGGTGAACACACTTTGCTTCCCAAGTAGCAAGGAAGAAATAGGATGAGTTCACAGCATTGGGAGTCCCTACATTTTTGAAAGAAGGAATAGTTTGTGCTGAAAAGATTCCTCAAATTTCTTGGTGTGGGAGAGTTGGAGGTTTTCACCCATGCCTCTCCCACAACAGCATGGAAGGTTGTCATCAGGAGCACATCTGTTCTGATTTTAGAATAACAACTGCAAGACCAGACTAGATAAGGTCTGTGATGTGCAGCAGTGATCAGCAGAAGATGCTTGGAGAGAAGGGTGGGTAAGGCTTGCTGTAAGGAATAAGGTATGGTCTCCTACTGCTCTAGGTCTCATCCATGTCTAAGATAATAGGAGAGCCCTGATACATCAGGTTGAATATCCCTTCCAACACTGATTGCACATCCATATGTTCATAATATCCCCAGTTTAACTAGCACCTTCCTGTATTTAATTCAAACCAGTGTCCCAGAGGCAAGTCTTGCTTCCCTTCCTCTTTTATTTGACTGAAGGACTAGTTACTTTGCTATAAAATTGATTACACTTGTGTAACAATGATAATCATCTTAGACTACAGACAGACAGCTCAGTACACTTCAAAGGTCCCCGGGACATTCAACTCGTTTTTTCCCCCTTTGAAATCACCTGAGAACTGCACCTCTCTCACTGCCCTCAAGTTTTCATTACCAGCTTTCCAAATTGCAGCGTTGCAGGGGCCTCATTCTGCCTGACAGAGGTCCTGAGGCAGTGCCATACCCCAGTGATGGCAAACTTGCCCTGCACAAAGGAAGTCTGAGCTCTCTTGTTCAAGCAGAGAGGCACTGCAGAAAGTGGAACATGATTTTATCCACGATTTTATGCCTGCCCTCCTCCTTTGTTGTCTTGTAGCCACTCAGGGCCACTGTAAATTTAAACTCTGGAAAGTGCTACTGTGCCCTGCAGAGCAAAGGTTATGGCTTTCTCTCCTCTCTGTATGCAGTCTGGGTCTGAGATGATTTGTTCCTGCAGTTCCCCAACCAGGATGTCTTAACAGCCTTAATTCAACAGGCGGCTCAAGGCACATGCAAAGTGGGCAAAGGGCAGCATCCTGACAAGGGGTGGGTACTGCCATGGGGTGATGCCAGCTGGGTGATGCTACACCCAGACTGACTTTTCTGGGTGAGAGAGGTTGTCCATGCAAAGGCCAACCAGGCTGCTGCCACCTGTCCCCACCGCTGGAAAGGATGGAGAGAGCAAACCCTGGGGGTGCAGGGCATTGTCTTCACTTTCCTGTCTGACCCTGTCTTCTCCCATCACTTTCCTGATGGGACATCTACCATCACAACAGAGAGTCCTTGTGTCTGTGATATGGGAAATGGGGATGGGAGGGCAGCTCTAGCAGTCCCAATGCCTGGGACCAAGATACCTCTCCCCATATATGTGAGAGAAACAGGGTTTCCCTGGAAACTCTGAGGATGAGGAAAACACATGAAAATCTGGCAGTGGAGTAAACAACACTCATGGTATATTTAGGCATTGATAATGCAAACCACAGACAAACACAAATCAGGGACAAGTTTGTTATGAGTAAGCCGTGTCAACACTCAGACCTTAGTGCTGCTTTTCTCTAAGGATGCCATTTCATGGCTGGCTTAGACTCCTTGAAGTCCTTTTTGGTGTTTAAAGGGGAAACCCCATGTCCAGATCAGCCAAGCAATCCCACTTCCCCATCGTACTAACACCAACTTTTATGCTAGAACAGGAAAGCTGCAGCCCAGAGTCTGTGTGCTCTGCAGAGAAGCTGACTGGGGCCTTGCAGAGCAAATCCTGGAGAGGTGGGAGAAGTCTGGATTTTCAGGATGAGTGAAAGCTGATGCAACCAGTGAGGACTGCCTGGCTCCCCCAGTCCTCCCACAGGACAAGTCCCTGTCAGAATCACAGACTCACAGAGCTGTGGGGGTTGGAAGGGACCTCAAGGGATCATCAAGTCCAACCCCCTGCCAAAGCAGGGTCCCTAGGACAGGTCACACAGGTCGGCATCCAGATGGGTCTTAAAAATATTAAATGTTGACAGCTGGAACAGTGAATATGATGTAAGACTACAGGAATGAGAAAATCTGCTGTTTATGATAAAGATGCACCTCAGATGCCTTCATTTCACAGGGCACTGAGTATATCTTTTACTGGCATTAAGAGAGAGATCCCTCATGTCCTTCTAAATGAACTTAAATGCCAGTACAGCAGCTTTCCTGTACTGGAATCTGCTTTATGACCTGACTGCAGTAATGCTAAGGCAAACTACCTCTTTCTCCATCTGGCAGTGAGTGTGGAGTGTGGAGTTGGGTGCGCAAGGGTTAGGACAGCCCTGGCAGTGTGTGCCAAGAACACTGGAGATCCAAGCAGCATAAGTTGCACGGGTGCAAAGGAAAAGCTAATCTGGGGGTCAGCAGTATTGTCCCTGGGGTCTGTCCAGTTCCCTCCTTAAAATGAGAAATAAAAAACCCACGTGGAGCACAAGATCTAGACAGAAGTAGCAGGCTGAGAGAATAGAGGAAATGTGTAACTGCTTAATGGAAGCTTCATTCTCTAGTTTTATTCTCTAGTTTTATTTTTAAGAAAGGGTCCAAAGAATTGAAGAACTGCTTCAGAAAATGCCTGGATGCTGCAAGTGAACTTCAGGTTACTCTCCACGGAGCTGACTTTAAGCCAAAATAAGAGAGACTGGGATTTGGAGGATGCCCTCATATTGCTCATGTAATTTAGTAGCCTTAAACTTGCCTGAAATTCTCCAAACACCACTTTTTGTGCAAGACTGTCACCTAAGCTCCTTGACATTCTCAGCACCTTTGAAATGGTAAGGACAACACTCCATCCCAATGCTGTGTCAGGTCAAAGCACTGGATAGTTAATGCGACTTCTGCCCCTTTGCCCTTACAAGTACCCAGACACTCATGTGCATCCCTCTTCACTGTGTGAAATGTGTTCTTGAGGTAGCCCTGTGTTCAGCCAGAAATTCCTGGTCCTCAGCAGAAGGCAGTGATTTATAACCACTGATCTGGGGGTAGGAAGAGGGGGACGACGACTCCTCCAAAGGAAGCTTCCCTTGACAATGCCTCTTTCCTAACCTTCCTAACAGGGACTCCAGAGGGGGATGACCAACTGTGGAAAAATTCTGCTAATGTCCTGGGACAAGAATTGTGATTATTTGCTGGGCTTCTATCCACCACGGGGAATTCTGGCTCGTGACATCACCCCATTGTTCCTGCCAGTGCCAAGAACATGCCGGGACCCCGTCTTCTCAATGGTTAAAGCCCTTTCCTGTTTGCTCCCTCCTTGTTTCCAAACAGTGCATTTCATGAGTGCTGCACGGGACGTCTCTTGTCTTGAGCTGTTTTGTCCCTTTCGTCATGTCTGCCTGGAACTCCTCACAATGAAGTGAACAATGTATTCCTAGAGTCAGAAACAAAAGGGAAAAAATAACTGCAGGAGGCAAAGCCCATCTTTGGCATTTAGGACCCTGTGGATGCCTTTGTTCCTTCTTTGCAAGCTGTTTGTGTAGCACAGCCTGTTGTTTTTTTTAGTGATTTTAGCGAGGTGATAATGCCAGGAGCCTTGGCCCTGGGAAGTGGTGGGCCCTGCTCTTTATCAGGGTAACAGGGACAGTTGCAGGACCAATGCAACTTCTTTGTGATCAAGCAGAACCACTGCTCCCAGCCCGAGCTGAACCCCCAGCCTGTAGTACAAAGGGAGATTGAACAAACAGCCTAAAATGAGTAGTTAACTCTTGAAACCACCCTAGTTAGCCACTAGAATAATATTCTGTGGGCATGACTGATGCAGAGACAGCTGTTTCACCCTATGCCTGGATGTTTTTCTTTGCAAGCCTAAGGAAAATGACTTTTTTTTAAAGTTTCTAGTTTTGTTGTGGGTTTTTTCCACACAGAAATTCTGTAGCTCTGGACAAAGCTCCCAGAGCAGGGTCAGTTCAAAGCAGCCATGGTCAATGCAATCCCAACACCACTTCTTCTCTGTAGGGTTCCCACATCCCTGCAAGAAATGGAGACCCCACATCCTCTGAGAACTCCAAAACACGGGTGCCAAACATCCATAGGAGTGCTGGTCAGGTTAGTGCCTGCTCAACACAGCAGGGTATTTCCTGGAGAAAAAAAAAACAAGTTGAAATTCCATTCAGTAGGCATATATGAACAAGAGGGTGTAACACTTGTTCTATTTGCCACAGCAGTGTAAATCTCTTGGGATTTATGAGAAATGAAGAAAACAAGTTAGAAATCTTGGGTTAAAGGTCTGTCTGTAAAGGTGTTTTTTTCAGCTACCATTACAGGTGGGTACCCAGCAGGTATCTGGGCGCTCACCTTCTTCTAGCTATGCAGTGAGACATCTGTACAGACCTTTACAGGTAGCTTCAGGTGTTTCTTGGATATGCAAGCTAAGTGACAAAGCTATGGCCATGGAAGGAGCCTGGTAAAGAAAATAGCTTGACCCCAGATCCCCAAAACCTCAGGTTAACTTGAGACTCTTCTTCCTTCCCGGAGGAGAGAGTCTTTGTGTAACCTCATGAGAGGGCTTCATGCAACAAAGTTCTCAGCTCTTCCTTTCAGTGAGGGAATCCTTGAAAGCCACATTACTGTGGCTCTGCCTCATCCTTCCTGCAAACACCTTTTTTGAGAAAACGCCCTTTCTTCAAGCAAAATTATGTCATTTACTCCCCAGCTTTTCCTCTGTGTGGGTAAATACCGCTGCGTTACCTTCCCCACGTCGAGGGTATCTGCTTTCACCCTGCAGTGGCTGGAATGAGGATCATGGAAACTGGAGCCAAGGGAGATTTATTGTATCACTGAACTGGCATCTGGAATGTCACATAGTATGCGAGCTCTGACATAACTCTGAAACTTGGCACAGCTGGAACACGGCCTGCAGCAGGTAACGCTGCCATTGCATTGTCCTGTTCTGTTTGGAATGATTGTTGCAGCGGTACAGAGGTTAAGAACTTCCCTCTGCTTGTTTTCCTATCACACTGAAGCTTTAATTTATCAGTCATATAGTTGTTTTCTTATTACGTTAAAATAAAATTCATTATTCCCCATTTTCTCTGCCTAACAGGCCCTTTACCCTGCTATTTTAGCTGCATTCCCAGATGCACATTTTTCATCTGCTCTGGCCTCCCATCACCACTCACTTCATCCCTACTCAATAAACAGAGACCTCGACAGCATCTGTGCTCTCCTGTGCCATCACAGTCAGAGTTGCTTGGTGAACAGAGCAATAATATCCCCTGAGCATGTTTTTTGACCCAACTATGGGTTTTCTCCTGCACCCATCTTCTGCATGCATTTTGCATGAGTGCAGAGAGGGATTCACACTGCTGCTTGGTCAGAGTGAGTGTTAAGGACTTGTCATTGCTTGCAGGAATGCCATCATAACCCTTTTTACTTCCATGAGATGCTGTGAGTGGAAGCTATTGCTCAGAAAAAAAGTGTTTTTCTACATTGTGGTTTGCTACACTTTCTTATTTCTCTTTCATTCCTCCAGAAGAAAACTCACACTGATTCATGATAATAGCCATCATCTTGCATTTGATCATGACAACAGTGCAATAAAACCTAAACTATTCATTGTAAACAAATAAAAATACACTCCCTTTCCTAAGAAGACTTGAAGACTTAAAAAAACATCTTGAGACAGGCAAATGCAGTAGGTAGTTCTTGTTAGCTCTTCTAGCCTGCTCACACTCCACTCCTGAGGTGCATCCTGGATTTGTGAAGCCAGGAGTTGGCTCTCTGAGCCGGAGCGGTGGCACCAGGGGGTGCGGGGTGCCTGGAAGCTGTTATCCATCCCTGTGGTGGTCAGTATACAACGCTTCTCTGGAGGACAGTCCCCGACTCCTGCATGACACAGGTGATGGGCAAGATGAAAGCCCTTTGCCTGCCTCTGTGTGCACAGCAGGAGGGGACTTCTATATTTGACGTTATGTCCCCCCCAAAACCAGTGCAGAGTGAGGGTATGCAGTGCTCAGTGTCGAAGCAAAATCAGACAGCAGTCGGACAGTTTTATTGCAAGAAACTTTAATCACTCAACCTCGCAAAAGGCTTTGGACTGATGTCAGGGAAACAGAGGGAGAAGGGGGGAGCCGGGACCCTCATTTCACACACGCTTCTGCCACCGAGTAACGATCGCGCTTGAGCTTCACCTTCTCCCGAATCCGACCTGCTTCGCCCCGGCTGAGTCTCATTCCCTGCGGCCCAGCTTGACTCGTCCGCAGGAGCAGCGCGGGGCTGCGGGCAGCCTGGGGACCCTCAGCCGGGACGGGACCCCCAGCCGGGACGGGACCCCCAGCCGGGACGGGCCCCGCGGCGGCACGCAGCGCCCGCACCCTGCCCGCACCCTGCCCGCTCCATCTGCCGGCGGCGGCTGCAAACAACCTCCCGCTGTCACCTGCTGCCGGCCCGGGGGCAGGAGCAGCTCCCACCCGTGACCCTCCCCGGGGGACAAACCCCGCGCAGCAGAGCAACTCCCACACGGTGCCCCCCGCCCCGCTCGCCCCCCCTCCCGCGTCTCCCTGCCCCTCGCAGCGTAGGGCGGTGGGGGGCCCACGCGTGTTTCTCGGGAGCGGAGTGAGGGGCGCTGAGAGCGGCTGGTGGGGTCGCGCCGAGGTTTTTTCCCCGCGGGGCAGCCCCGCCGCCCCCCGCATCCCTCCCCCACGCGTGCCAGCGCCCCGTTTGTTTCCCCGCGGCCGCTCCACGCGTCGGGGCGGAGCGGGGCCGTGACGCGGCGGCGGCGGGGCTATAAAGCACCTGCCAGGGGCCCGGCGGCTCCAGACGCATCGCGGCGGCTCCGGCTAAAGCAACGCGCGGAGAAGCAGCGGGAGAGCCGGGGTGAAAAGGAGGAAAAAGCGAGGGGGGAAAAAAAACCCAAACAAACTCTCTTCCCCCCCCACCCAAATCCTCCGTCTTCCTCCCTCCTGCGAGACCCGCGGCCATGCCCCGCCACCCCGCCGCCGCCGTGCTGCTGGCGCTCGCCCTCTGCGCCCTCCTGGAAGATGGTGAGCCCCGGGCCGGAGAGGGGCTCGGCACCCCGCGGGGGGGATGCCCTGGCAGGGGGATCCGCCTGCACCCCGTCGGCTGGGGGAGTGGGGCGGCGTGGGGTGCTGGAGAGCGCCGCGGCTCTGCCCGGAGGCTGGCTGCGGGGTGGGGAGCGTTGCACGGAGGCTCCTCCGTGCCTTCGCCCCCTCCCCGGGAGTAGCCCCCGCAGCTGCCCGGGTCGTGCAGGTCCGAACCCGCAAGGCTGCGCCTCCTGTAACTGGCTGCCTACTGCAACGGCCGCGTTCCTCAGCGGGGGTGTAGCTGCAGAGGTGACATACCGACGGGCACTCCAGCGCTCCGCACCGAGCCTGCAGCTCATCCTTTCCTCCCTCTGCCGCAGGTACGGGCCACCCTCGGCTGGAGTCCCGGCTGGGTGCAGCCAGCGCCGCGCACCCCAGGACCAAGCGATGTTCGTGCAACAGCTGGCTGGATAAGGAATGCATTTACTTCTGTCACCTGGATATCATCTGGGTCAACACACCCGGGTGAGCATGAGCGTGGCTTTCTGGGGGTGGTGGCTCTGCTGACAAGTATGTGACTGCACTTTCTGATCGAGGACGGGCTTGGGTTAGAGGAGGGTGGCAAAGGGTCCCCGTGCTATGAGGCTCTTGTAGCACCTGCTCCAGAGAGCATAGCAAGTCCAGTCCTTTCCAACATCTAGAAAAGGATGAGCTGTGTTTCTAGTTTTCGGTGTAACCCAGAGGGGTGTGTGTGGGGGGGTGATACCACGGGATGCTGCTGCTCATGGGTTCACCTTGCTCTGAGATTTGCACCTCTGCAATGTGAAAGCAACACCGGGATGTTGCTGCTGCAAGTTAGAAAGTTGCTTTAGCCACTTTGTGAACTGTAACCGTGCCTGCTGGCTGCCAGTATTGTTAATGAGACAGAGGTGGGCTGGCACTACGGTCCCGTGGCTGCCAAGTCCTGCCCTCAAGAATGCTACAGCAGATTTCTGAGCAGTTTCAGACCAATGGCCATCACTCTGTAAGCAAAACACATGTACTCAGGTGTGGTTATAATCACGCTTGCTAACGTGCAATTACAACTCTCTGCTTGCTCAGAGAATAGTTGCAGTCACTGCCAATCCTAAACCCTCTGGGAGAGTAGATTGCGATCAAAGATGGAGTGGGAATGTGCTAACAGCTCTGAAAGCATGCTGTGATCAGAAGAACCTGTTATGGCCTCAAGACATCTTGATTTTGTACTATGTCCCGTGTGTTAAAGCCCACAAGGAGGGGGGAGGGAAAGCTCTGACTTCTCCTTGCTTGAGAAACCGGCTGCTGGTGGACTGGAGCAGCCACGCTTCTCATGCACTTGCCACCCAGGTGAGCTGCCAGCTTGCCCAGCCCATATGGCGACCCTTGCACAGGTGCCTGGGCTGCTGCAAGGAGAGAAAATTCCACCTGCAACCCAGCACATACTGGCACGGCAATCTCCCTGGGAGGGGTAGGGTGGGTAAACAGTAGGTGGGAGAGGAGCTGGAGTTTAAAGGCTTAGACATATCAGTGACCTTTTCACCTTATGTCTATAGATGAGTCTTTTATTGTCCTGGCACTGGCTTGGCTGCCTCCCAGGACTGTGTTATAAACCTGTTGGCTAATCAGAAGTTAGTTGCATAGCTGATTTCTTTTGTTTTTAACAGACACACTGCTCCCTATGGCTTGGGAAGCCCGCCAAGGCGGCGCAAGAGATCACTTGGCAGGTGCGAGTGCTCACACTCAAGGGACAGCATCTGTGCCACCTTCTGCCAGGAGAAGCCTGGGTAAGTCAAGGGAGTTCTGGTGATGGCCCTGGGGGCTGCTCAGCGAGGGTGCCTGCAGATGGACAAAGCTTAGTAGCTGGAGCAACTCTACAGCCTCCCCCTCCCTGGGGATGGCTGTGCAGCTCTTCACAAGCAGCTGGAACTTGTCTAGTGGCTTTTGTACCCCTCCCAGGAGGCCCTGGCAAAGTGTCACTAGGGTGTTCTTGTACAATAGTTTCTTTACTAGTTGATATGAAGCAACGTTACCTCCATCAATCCTGCTGCCAGGAGGCTGAGGAAGTGCAGGGGGAGAGGTGGGGAGGGAGGAGCTGGCAGCTTGCTGGGAGAGGAACAAGCAGAGGGGGTGAAGCTCTGGGACATCAGTGTCTCCAGCATGGGAAAGGCTTCAAGAAAGTAGGACTGCGGTGAGCTGGGGCTTGGAAGTCAAATACCTTCTGTAGACAGCTCCTTTGATAGTGCAGGTCCCACTCAGCCAGCAGCATAGGGGAGTGTTTACACTGTGAGAAGTGAAGTTGTGGTAGAGATCTGTCATTAACTTCATAGCCAGGCAATAGTTAAAATCCTCAGTCATTAAATATGACTGTGAATAGAGTGAGGTCTGACAGCAGAGGATAGCAGTAAAAGCGAGCTATGCATAGCTCTCAAAGAGCTGCAATTAACCCTTCAAAAACAGGCATTCAACTGTCTCAGTCTGTCATGGGTGACGTTAGAGCAACCCTCCCCCTGGTACTTACCATAGCACAGCTGGATACGAGTGCTTCATGCATCTCCTCTTGCTCCTCAGGTACCTCCAGAGCCTGAAGCTCCCAGTGAGCTCTGAAGCATCAATGAAATCTCTGCAAAGCATCAGGCCTTCCCACCATGGCCTGCTGAGAGCTCTCAGGTGAGCATGCCACTTAAACTCACTCTGAACATCTCTTAAAAGCACTTTGAAGTCTGCAGTTGTGACCCCAGGCTGCAGCTGCCACTTGCATTTGACCTGACCTCCCTCTCTTGTCTCCCTTTAAATGAGCAGACTTGACTTCTGCTCTCTGAGGCTAAGAGCTGAGGGAACTGGAGTTGCTTGTGTCATTCCAAAACTAGAGGAATATTGCATAACATGTAGTTCTTGATTGGAGCAGGAGGAAGGTTCCCCTGATGTGGGCAAAGGGGTGATGTACAGGAAGAGGGGAGGGACAGCATCATGTAGGAAGATGGTTGTTTGGCCCAAATGTAATAGCATTCTTCATCACATCAGTGAGTTGTGGCCCTCAATGCTGGAAGAAATTGTGGACTCCAGGAGTGTAAATGAGTTAAACAGAGCTGGCAAATTGAAGGAGAGCTGGTCTGTAGGTGGCAGTTAAATGAGATGCAACGGGAACACTTTCTGAAAGGCAGATCTGGGGGAAACATCACTTGGGTCATGCTCTGCTGCAGTCCTGGAATCCTCTGCCACCAGCCTCTTCTGGAAAGGGGATGCTGGGCTGGATGGATCTCTGCCACAGCTTAATGCAGCTGCAGCTAGAAATTTCCCCTCTTCCCCCACCTTTTGTCTCAGCATAAATCATGTTGAGTGGCAGATAAATATCATAATATGGACTGTTGCTGAGTGGGAGGAAAATGGATGGCAGAATGAACATCATCTGTCTCTTATTCACAGGGATCTTGCCATCTCCAGTCTGCGGTTCGGCAAGCATCATCATCGTTCTCAGAGGAACGCACAGCCAACAGTTTTGCCTTGGAAGAAAAACATCTGGAAGAAGAAGAGATAGGAAACAGGTGCACACCAAGTTCACCAGAAGAATCTGGAGTCCCGTGGGTGCCACTAACTCCGCTGTCGGTAGTTAGAGCTGAAGGAAAGGCCATGAGTGGAAGGGGGAAGAAGTGGAAGTCTCCATGCTCCTGTTGTGTGAACCAGTGCTGCGTGCACTCCAGAGACTGTTGTAAAGGGAAAAGTGTCTCTATACAGTCATAGATGTGTCGTGGAGCTGAATTGTGCCTTTTTGGATCAGGCAAGGGTCTTGCTGGTAGAGCACTAGCCTAACTCTGCACGGGGGTCCTAGGCAGAGGATGCGCTGGGTGACTGCATCACTTACAGACCAGCCCTCTCTGTGCAGTTTGGGACCTGGCAGCCCTGAGTTCTTGTCACTGACCTTTGAGCCGTGTTTGAGCATGGTCTCAGCTTGGTCCTATTCAAAGGTGGCTTGGCTGGTTATTGTAGATGGTGATAAATGGCCTCTAGTGTGGTCTGCCCAAGCCCAGCTTTGCACTTTTATCTCTTACTTGTCAGACAGTGCTTTGTGTGTATGAATGAGACTCCAATGGTACAACAGCTCCCAGTTTTTATTAAAAATATGTTCATTTTGGAAGCCCCAAAGCCAGCTGAGTAGTCAATGGCATCCTGTAGCTGTGAAGTTCACTAAGGACAGCCCTAAGTGGCTCTCGTTTAGGTGGAGGCTAGCTCACTGTCACCAGAGCTTGCATCAGATCCAAGCATGACCCTTGCTGCCAGTCACAGCAGCAGGGTGGGAGGCTGAAGTGGAGCTGTACTTCTGCAGGAGTCCGGGTCCGAGGCAGAGCCGAGCTGCTAGTCTGAATGAGTTCAGTGCTGTGAACCTGTCTCCTCTCCTTGGACATTACCTTAGCAGAGTAGAGTGCTTCCAGCTCTTAACCTAACAGCCCAGCTTGCTTTCAGCTCTGCCTGAAAGAAAAGCCTTGGTGTGGAAGAGATGGGTGGTGGGGATATCACATGCGATGGCTTGCTTGCTGCTTCACTTAGGTCAGGTCTCTGAGCCAGGCTCTATATAATAAATGACCAGTATATGGATAGCATGTCACTAGGAGAAGTATAACCTGAATTAGGCACAGCCAGGTGAGAGTAATGTGGAGAAAAGGATTGGTAAGAAGAGAGCACTGCACTGTCTGCACAGCTTCAGAGGGAAGGCTTGGATTCAAACCCATGCCAGGAGCAGTGCAGTGCAGCTGGCCCTGAGGAGGGAAGGAGTAATTTAGGAAAACCCATCAAAAAAAACCCCACCAAGCCCAGGACCATGAAAGCAATCTTGCAGGCAAACACAATCTCAAGGCGCTGGAGCTGTATCACAAATGCACTTTTGTTTGCCTGGGCAGATTAACTTCTCTTATAAATCGTGGCTGCAGCTGTCATGTGGTTGGTGCAGGTAAATAATTGCTCTCCTGGAACCACCGTTGGGTTCCCCTTGCTGCCCAATCCAGTATTACACAGCAGCATTTCAAAAGGCTGCTTGCAGCTGGTGGTGGACCAAAATCTGTGGCTGTTGCAAGTGTAGTCCCACTGGACATACAAAATACTTCCTCGATTTTACCATAAGTCCTGGGTTGGGGGGGAAAGAAATGACACCAACTGATTGTAAAGGAAACAACAGACTAATCATTTGCTCCCCAGAGCTGCAGAGAATCTTTTTATATTTCACGTTCTGAAGGTCTGAGTCATTAAAAAAAAATTTAAAAATCCTGAAAGGGATTATTCCAAGGGAAACTTTGCACAAGGTTTAATGTGAGCCTAGTAATTTAAATAAAACTACTGCTGTAAAGTACTATGTATATCTCCCTGTGTGTATTATGCCTCATCTTTAAGTGAGTTATTGCACACGTGCCATATGTAGCATCCTGAAATCTGTGTATTTATTTAAATCTATTGATTTTTTTTTAGACAGTAATTTGCCAGATTTAATTTGTAATAAATAATGACAAAAGTCAATAGCATTTTTCTTCCTTCTTTGAGGGCTGGGTGCTGGTGGATGGCCAAAAGCACCGTGCAAGGGGTGGGACAGCAGGGCTGGGTGAGAATGGGGAGGCTGGTGCAGTCTTGTGAAAGGTCCTGAGCAAATTTCAGTTCCAAGTTAATCCATCTAGCTGATTTAAACATTCCTGAACTTAAAGTAAATACTTTGCTGCTTTCTAGACGTGAAATCATCTCGAGCTTCTTGGGTTTAAGGCTGTGGATGCTGAGACCAGCTTCAATCCTTGTGTCAAGGGATCCTGTTAATGCTTTCCCTCATCCTCTGCCTCACATCCCCTTAGCTGCCCTGTGACTGGGTGTCAGCATCACAGGGACAGAGCAACCACACACCCTCTCTTGTGCTCACCTACTTTTACATCTGAGTTTTACTGATTCTTTTTAATTTTTTATTTTTAAGTGCAGTTAAAAAGCCATAATTTTACTGCTTGTGTGATCTGTTTTTTTCTGAAGCCCAGTTAAAAATCCATCATCAAGTCACTGGTCTTCTTTACATGAAGACCACACCAGAGATCATCCTTGTGTAGTTAACTCAGTAAGCTTCATGGTGCAGCTGGGAGAAGGGAATAAAAAGAACAGTTAAGGTAATAGCTAGCACTATGCTTGCTGCATGCCATGAAACTCTGGCAGTCCTTCCTGTGCTTCCACAGCTCCCTGGGAGCAGGACTCTTTCCTACTGCCCAGCTTTCCTCACCGAGCTGCATCACCCACAGCCCAGCCTCCACCCTGTGACTTGGTGTTGGAGCATGTGAAAGTCAGATTCCTGCAGATGCTTCTATGACAATAAGTCATAGTTTCTATGACTTTATTGATAAAGGTCCTTGATAAAAAGGACCTTGAATTACAGACAAAAGGGGAAAAAAAAAGGCACCCTGAAACACTGTCAATTTCCTACCTATAGTATCTAAGGTGTAATTCTCTCCTTGTCTCATCAGCCTTGTTGCAGAACCAGCTTGAAAAGTTTGCCTCTTTTGAATGATTTCCACAGTGTCCTGCTTGGACTGATTTCAGGTGGTGTGAATGAGGAAGCTGAGGGCTTTTGGAAATCCACTCATTTACCAGGAAAGATTTCCCCATCATTTGGAATACCAATTAAGCTAGCCTTGGGCCCAACCTTTTATTTGTCTTTCTTAAGCCACAGAAGAACTATGGCCTTAGTCAGCCCTTGTTCTCTGAGAATGAAGCATCCCTGCTTGAGCAGCTGGTGGCCCAGCCAGCTGTGAGAGTAAGAGCACAAGGGGAGCATCATGTTTGCTGGAGGTGTCACTGTTAGAAACACTCTCCAGCTCTGCTACAACATGTGGACTTGAAGTGAGACATTCAGATAGGGAGAGGGAAAAGTTGAACTGATCCATTTGTGGGTGGGTTCTTGTTTTGTGTTTGAGTGTTTTTCAGGGTTTTTTTTGGAGGAAGGAGGGTGTTTGTTGTTTTGTTTTGGGGTTTCCTTCTATCTTCTCTTCTCTCTCTCTTCTCTTCTCTTCTCTTCTCTTCTCTTCTCTTCTCTTCTCTTCTCTTCTCTTCTCTTCTCTTCTCTTCTCTTCTCTTCTCTTCTCTTCTCTTCTCTTCTCTTCTCTTCTCTTCTCTTCTCTTCTCTTCTCTTCTCTCTTCCCTTCCCTTCCCTTCCCTCCTCCCCCTCCCCTCCCCTCCCCTCCCCTCCCCTCCCCTCCCCTCCCCTCCCCTCCCCTCTCCTCTCCTCTCCTCTCCTCTCCTCTCCTCTCCTCTCCTCTCCTCTCCTCTCCTCTCCTCTCCTCTCCTCTCCTCTCCTCTCCTCTCCTCTCCTCTCCTCTCCCTTCTCCTTTTTCTTGTCCTAAGATCAATGAACAGAGGGAAATTTCCAGGTAGGACTGAATGACAGACAGTCTTCCAGGGCAGTTTCTCCACATTCAGTTGGGGAAACTTTGGACTCACCAGTGAGTACTAAAGAAGGACATATTGGATGCCAGATAACCAGTTTAAAAGTACCACAGGCCAGACTTTGAGAAAAGTCTCCCAAGGCCCTGATCAAAAAAATCTCAGAAGCCCTCTTTGCTAGGAGGGAGTCCCCCACCCATCACTGAGGAGCAACCCAAGCCCCACAGCAACCCGCTGGTGTTGCCTGGAACAATGCCAACATCTGTGCAACCCCCATCCCTTTGGGTACATGTTTAATTACAAGAGCTAATTAGGTATCACCCAAGGGAAGAAGAGAAGGGAGATGCTTAAAAGCGTCTTAATTAGGGTGAAAAAGGAGAAGAGAGGACCAACTCATTCTGAGGTTATTGAATTCAGTGATAAAGATTAGCTGAAGGAGGTTGAAGGAGGCATATTTTATAAGTTTTCACACATAATTGTAAAGAACAGAATAACAAACCTTTACTAAAGAGGAAAATCCAGGAAAGCAGTCAACTTCCAAAGCCACTTGTAAGTAGAAGTGCTAGGTTGTCTTTCCTAAGATACAACATTTTGATTGAGCAGTCCATGTTATAATTGACATTTCCCATAAAACTGGACTTCTTGTGCCCTGCATGTGACTGGTGGCTTTTTCTGCAGCAGGAGTTCTTGAAGAAGAGCCTTTATAGATGGCCCATGGGCACCTGTCTTCCCTTCTGTACTGTGGGATGGATGGGTTCTCATCTGGTTAGGCAATACTTTTTTTGGTGGGACTTTTTTCACATCTCACAGTTGTTGAACCAATAGAATCATAGAATCATAGAATGGTCTGGGTTGGAAGGGACCCCAAGGATCACAGAGCTCCAACCCCCTGCCACAGGCAGGGCCACCAACCTCCAGGCCTGGAGCTACACAAGGTTGCCCAGGGCCCCATCCAACCTGGCCTTCAACACCCCCAGGGATGGGGCATCCACCCCCTCTCTGGGCAGCCTGTTCCAGCCCCTCACCACTCTCTCTGTAAAGAACTTCCCCCTAATATCCAATTTAACCCTTCCCTCCTCCAGCTTCACTCCATCCCCCTTGTCCTGCCAGTCTCTGCCCTTTAACAAGCTGATTCCCCTCCTGTTCCTCTGCTCCCTTCAGGCACTGGAAGGCTGCAATGAGGTCCCCCCACAGCCTTCTCTTCTCCAGGCTGAACCAGCCCAGCTCCCTCAGCCTCTCTCCATAGGGGAGCTGCTCCAGCCCTCTGATCATCTCTGTGGCTCCTCTGACCCCTCTCCAACAGTCCCACATCTTTCTTGTGTTGGGGCCCCAGCTCTGGACACAGGACTCCAGCTGGGGCTTCGTGAGGGCAGAGCAGAGAGGGACAATCCCCTCCCTGTCCCTGCTGCCATCCCTCTGCTGATGGAGCCCAGGATCCCATTGCCCTTCCCAGCTGCAGGAGCACACTGCTGGCTCATGGGAAGTTTCTCATCCACCAGAACCCCCAAGTCCTTCTCAGCAGGGCTTGAACCTCATTAGGTTCACCTGGGCCCACCTTTCCAGCCTGTCAAGATAGCTTCTGCTCAGGAGGAGGTGTTGACATAAATACAGACACATGCTTTGAGTGACTGGTATTTGGGTGGATGTCTTTTCAAGGCCAGATGTTGATGCTTCCATGGAAAGAAGAAGCTGTCCATGGCAGATATCTGCTTTGCTAAAAGATTCTCCTCTCTGACATTTTATAATTTGCTCTGGTTTGGTTTGGATCACCCTGCAGTAGAGCTGGGTCTTATTAAATAAGTCCTATGGTGCAACAGGAGGAGAAGGGACACTGAATAATGGGTATAGAGTGATGCTTTGCCATGGGTCAGCAGCTGGTCCCCATACCTTTGGTTTTGGCACCTGTGGTCTCAGCTACAAGGTCAGTGGCTCCGTGGAGGTTGAATATGGACCAGCAGTATAGACCCTCCAGACAGCACTGGTGGCCTGCCCAGCAGCTGTGTCTCTATCTATAGTAGTTCTGTTACAAAACCCTTTCACTCCTGCATGTGACTGTGGCCAAAGCTACAAGGCCTCGAGGCAGATATTCTGCAAAAAATCTTCTCTCTGAGAAATCCCATCTGTGGACACTTACAGCCTAACTCCAAGCTCAGAGTAATGTAGTTCAACGGGATGGGAGCTGCTCTCCACCACTGAGATGTTCTCTACTCACCTCAGCCATGGCCAGGATGCAGCACCGTGGTTTGACTTGCACCCTCCAGACTGTGGCAGGATATGGCACATGTCAAGGGTAGTTCTAGGCAAGGAAATAGAGGGTTTGGTTAAATTTCTCTGTTTAAAGTTGCCAAATCTCATCTCTAGATCCAGTGTCCTTGGGTATGATTACTGACTGGTTGTTTGGAGCTGGCTGGAGTGAGGAACAAGTGATTCTAGAGCATATGTCAGCTTTGTAATTCCTGCCTTCTGCCACAGGCTGGTGAACCCTCTCTGGTCAGCAGGGTCTCCTAGGTGTGGGGCAAGGAAAGCCATGGGCTTTTTGGATGTCATGGTCTAGGGATCATGGAAACTGACCACAGCCTGTCTTACCTGATGCAGGCAACAAGGAAGTATAAACCACCAAAATCCCTCCTATGGGAACTATTTCTCAAGTTAAACCCTTAATCACTTCAAAATGGGATTGGTAGAAAAGCTGAGGCAAAGCTGACATGAAACTGTTGGGTGAATTACTTCTCCATCTGTCACGTTTCTTTGACACTCATCAGGAGGGTTATACTGCCTATGAGTCGGTTGGAAGTCCTTTCCTCACCCAACTGACTTCTGCAAGACCTTTGAGGACACTACAGCCACTCCCTTGTCAAAAGGAAACAGTATGTTCACCTTAAAGCACTGCTCCCTCTGGCTGCCCTGCAAAGTGAGATGGAATCATAGACACATAGCATGACTGGGGTTGGAAGGGACCTTAAAGCCCATCTAGTTCCAACCCCCTGCCATGGGAAGGGACACCCCCCATCCCAGGGTGCCCCAGGCCCCATCCAACCCAGCCTTGAACCCTGCCAGGGATCCAGGGGCAGCCCCCGTTTCTCTGTGCCAGGGCCTCCCCCCTCCCCAGGAAGGATTTCTGCCGCCCAGCCCCTCTCCAGCCACCCTCCTGCAGCTGAAGGCCATTCCCCTGGGCCTGACCCTCCCTGCTCTTGGCCCCAGCCCCTCTCCAGCTCTCCTGGAGACCCTCAAGGGACTGGAAAGAGCTCAGAGCTCTCCCCAGAAGCAGCCTTCTCTTCTCTGGGCTGAGCTAGCCCAGCTCTCCCAGCCTGTCTTTGTAGGAGAGGTGCTCCAGCCCCCTGACCATCTTTGTGGCCTCCTCTGGACTTGCTCCAACAGCTGTATTTCCTTCTTTTTCTGGAGACTCCAGAGCTGAATGCAATACTCCTGGGTGGGTCTCTCCAGGGTGGAGTAGAGGGGTAGAACCCCCCTCCCTTGACCTGCTGGTCCCACTGCTGGGGATGCAGCCCAGGACGCAGTTGGTTTTCTGGACTGACAGCGCCCATTGCCAGGTCATGTTGTGCTTCTCACCCCCCAACAACCCCAGGTCCTTCTCCTCAGGGCTATTCTCCATCCATTCTCCCTCCAGCCTGTTGTGGTGCTGGGGATTGTGCCAATCCATGTGCAGAACCTTGCACTTAGCCTTGTTGAACTCATGAGGTTTGCATGGGCCTGCTCCTTATGCCTCCCGAGGTCCCTCTGGATGGCATCCCTTCCCTCCAGCATATCAACTGCACCACTCAGCTTGGTGTCCTCAGCAAACTTGCTGAGGGTGCACTTGATCCCATTGTCCATGTCACCAACAAAGATGTTAAACAGCACTGGTCCCTGAGGAATGCCACTCAGCACTGGTCTCCATTTGGACATCAAGCCATTGACCACAACTCTTTGAGGATGACCATCCAGCCCATTCCATACCCACCAAGTGGTCCATCTATCAGATCCATGTCTCTCCAGTTTATAGACAAGGCCATCATACTGGATTGTGTCAGATGCTTTGCACAAGTCCAGGTAAATGACAGTTACCCTTTGCTTATCCACCAAAGCTGTAACATCATCATAGAAGGCCACCACATTTGTCAGGTGTGTCTTAGTGAAGAGGTGTTGACTACTACTGATTGCCTCCTTATTTTCCACATGCCTTAGCATAGTTTCCAGGAGGATCTGCTCCATGGTCTTGCTGGGCAGAGAGGTGAGACTGGTTGACCTGTAGTTCCCCAGGTCTTCTTTTTACCCCTTCTAAAAATCAGGTCAGTGGGAACTTCACTGGACTGCCAGGACTTCTCAAATATGTTGGTTAGTGGCTTAGCCCCTTCATCCACCAGTTGTGAGAGGGTGGAAGCTGAAGCAGAACATTTAAATAGGCACAGTCAGTGTAAGTAATCACATAGTTTAAAACTCTTTGTTAGCTGTACTGGGTAATGAATACAGGCTTATGCCCCAGCTGGACAATGAGCTCCAGGTAAGTATATCCTCAATCCCACAAGGATCTTGGTGAAGCATGGGAGGTGCGAGCACCCTTAGCAACACACTGTAGGAGAAGGGAGCTGATGCCTTCAACTTGCCCTGCAGCCAAAGCAAGCAGTCAGCAGAGCTCACATCACTGGATGTGAACCCTCTCCAGGAGCACGAGGCTGGTGGTTGCTTTCTCAGGCTCACAGTGTGGGTTGGATGAGTGGACAGTGGGATGAGTTGAGAACTGGCTGAATTTCAGAGTCCAGAGGGCTGTGATCAGTGGTGCAGAGTCTTGTTGGAGACCTGTAGCCTGTCATGTACACCAAGAGTGAGTACTGGGTCCAGTCTTGTTTAACATATTCATCAATAGCTTGGATTAAGGGACAGAGGGTACCCTCAGAAAAGTTATTGATGATATAAAACTGGGAGGAGTGGTCACACACCGGAAGGCTGCACTGGCCAGGAAGACCTGGACAGTCTGGACAGCTGGGTGTAGAGGAACCAAATTAAATTTAACAAGGGCAAGTGTAGGGTCCTGCCCTCAGGAATAACCCCCAGCACCAGTACAGGTTAGGAGTGACCCGCTGGGAAGCAGCTTTGAAGAGAAGGACCTGGAAGTCCTGGTTGACAACAAGCTCTCCATGACCAGCACTGTGCCCTCATGACCAAGAACCCCATGGGACCTGGGGACGTTGACAAGAACGTGTCCAGCAGGCCAAGGGAGGTTCTCTCCCACCTCTGCTCTGCCCTGGTGAGGCCACAGCTGGAGCTGGGTGCCCAGTGCTGGGCTCCCCAGTTCAAGACAGACAGGGAGCTACTGGAGAGAGTTTGGCAGAGGGTACAAGGATGATGAGGGGCCTGAGGCACCTCTGGTGTGAGGAAAGGCTGAGAGCTGGGGATCTGATCAACACTTCTAAATATCTAAAGGGCAGGTGTCCAGAGGCTGGGGCAGTGCTCTTCTCAGTGGTACACAGTAACAGGACAAGGGGCAAGAGGCACAAACTGGAACACAGGAAAGTCCATCCCACTATGAGGAAAAGCATCTTCGCTCTGTGGGTGCCCTGGGACAGGCTGCCCGGAGAGGCTGGGGAGTCTCCTCCTCTGGAGAGACCCCAAACCCGCCTGTACGTCATCCTGTGTCACCTGCTCTGGGTGATGCTCCTTTGGCAGGGGGTTGGGCTGGATGATCTCCAGAGGGCCCTGCCAGCCCCCACCAGCCTGGGGGTCTGTGATTCTGAGATGTGTTTTGCAGCAGAGGTATGTCCTCTCTTTCATCTTCTGCTGTGACCCCAGAGGGGACACGCTGCTGAGACAAGGTGCACTGCTTGTTTTCTGATTTAAACAGAGTCTTTCTCCAGAAAGAGTTGGTGAAGGAGAGAGGCTGCCACTGGCTCAGTTAAAGAGCCTGCACTGAAAAGAATAATTCCTGTAGTGCATCTGGAGCACACTGGCAGTACAGCTCAGTGTGTAGTTGGTGTAGTCTGGAGGACAGGGTGTGAACATCTTGCTGAGCAGCCTTCTCTAGTAAATACATGGGAAAGCACCTGAAGACCTGCCCTCCAAAGAGAAAAATGACAAAGCTGATCAGAAAGATGTTCAGGACCTCCAGGTTCTCTTGTCTGTGATGGGGTTGTTCTGGCAGTATACCTAGGAGTTTGAGAGTCTACCAGAGGCTAGAAAATCATCATCCCTTCCTTCCCAAAGAGAGACCTCCCTTCAGCAGAGCCATGCATTCATTTTATTATGACCCTAATGGCACATTATTTGCAGTATGAGTTAACCAATTCAATAAGTCACCCTGATGGCTTTTGCTTTTCTTTTCTTTTTTAGTTTTCAATACATGCCATGAAAACCTCCAAGACTTCATTTTAGCAGCGAGACCATAACAGTTTAGACAAGATCTTAAATGGTGAATAACCCTCTCCCTGGAGATTTGATGGCAAATACGAGGTATGCCTCTGTGACTTTATTATTAAAACAGAATGATCTCCCTCCAGCTCCGTTGGAGGGGGAGGAGGAGGGAGCACACATGGAGCGATTAAGAAAAATGTCTTTGACCTTCAGCAACTTAATCAGCTGCCAGTGTTCTTCCTAATAGTGTGCTAATGGTTAAGTTCTTCTGGATGCCATAAAATGTGCTATAACTGGAGGCTACAATAAAGTGCTGATCAACCCATCAAGTGAGTCAATCCAAAAGTAATATCTGTCTTTGTAATGACTATAATAAAACCTATGCCAAAGCCAGGAGATGACGTGAATAAGAATGCTGCTTAATTATGCTGGGTGAATTTGCCATACTTCTGCAGACTTGCTCTGGGGTGACATTCCCCCTCCTGCCTAGGAAAGCCAAACTTTACATTTGTGTGGCCCATGCTCCAAGGATCATGCTAAGGTGACACTTACATCCAAGCTGACTGGAGTTTTGATACAGAAGAGGTTGTAGAGTTTGGGCTGGGGATGTTCATCCCAGCTGTAACTACACTGACAAAACGCAGGATGGAGGCATGGCTGTGATTCCCTTTTTGAGAAGCTGGGGCTGGGAACAGGAGAAAAAGTGCTTATAAATCTTATGTATCCTGGTAGTAAAGATAGCCTACTATTTAGTGCTGTGGTATTGAAACTGGGTGAAAGTTCACTGCAGCACCCAGTACAGCAACACGGGATGAGGTGGTGGAGCACTGTGCTGAAAAGGCACAGATGTGACAGAAAAGAAAGTACCCCTGGCAAAGACAAAAGGCCTGGATGAACCAGGGAGACCCTGCCTAGCTCTGGGGATGGAGCCAAGGAGCTGGTACAGGTTGGACACTGACTCCAAGGATCTGCCATGAAGAAAGCAGTGACCAAGCACCCTTAAAGGTACCTCATGGGATAACAGTAGCAGAGGGACTGGACCATCCTCCCACGCATGTTGCTTTTTCTTGATGTCCCTGAGAGCCCCCTGCACTCCCAGGGAACTGCTCAGCTCTTGCAGGATAGAGCACAACCCTCACTGGCCTTTCTCTCTGAATCCCATGCCCTTTACAGACTGGGATTTGTCTGCCTTGCAGAGGTGAAAAATAGGGTCAGTGGGCAAACCAGCAACAGGACCTTAAGTTATTAAATCTCCCTGCTTTTGGAATTGTCCTTCTGTCCACAGACACCAGGGGAATCTGGTGAAGCCTGGAGGGACGGTGGGTGTGAGGAGCCAAGCCACCTGCTGCTGTCAACGGAAGGATGGCAGCTCTTTTCCTCCAAAACAGACCCAGTGTTTTGGGATCCCTTTGAGCACAAAGCTGCTCTCCAGGATGCTAAGAAGCAGGAACCTAATTCACAAACCCAGCATGGAGCTGGTGGAAAACATGCTGTAGCCTTTCAAGGAATCGCGGAGCGGATTCCTCCCCCATCAGTAAAGAAAACAGGATGCAGGCCACATTCCTGCTCACATAGACAAGGCTCTCCACACCAGCACAAACACATGTTCTCAGTTCCAATTAAACCCTGGCTTTATATCACCTTGCTGCTGATAAGGGTCTGATTAATGGAAGAATTGTAGTCTTTTTTTTTTTTTTTTTAATAAAGTCTCTGGTGCTGATTGTTTTTTCCCTCTCCCGTCTCTTGTTTAAAAGGTGCTTTCGAGGAGGGCTGCTGATTGTGCTGGAAGCTGTATGGGAACACTTAGTCTCTTCCTGGTTTTGTTTTAGGGGCTAACTGCTGCCACTGAGACTAGTAGGTCCAATAGACAAATCACCTCTGCGGATAACCGGTGAAATCCTGCCCTTGTGCCTCCCGATAAACAAGTGCAGATCCTTGTGTTTGCTCATGACACAGAAAGCAACCAGAACAATGATTTGGTGATTTTTTTGCCAGTGTTGTTTCCTCCAGAGAGCCGACTTCCCTTTTGGAGCCTCAGGTGCATAGCAACAGCTCAGCAAAACAAAAGCCAACCCATTGCAAGGCATTAGAAAAATATTATCCCAGTCCGAAGGGTGGGGCCCACCTTCCCATCGGCACCCTGGTGCTGGGATCAGCCCCAGCGCCAGACCTTCCTGCCATGCCACCTCCCGTGCATGCCAGGCTAATTAGCTGGCCATTCTTCTCCCAGGTAAAGCTGCTGGAGAGGTGGGAGAGGCAGCTGCTGCTCCAGGCCCACAGGGGACGGTGTGATGATGTGCACATGTGTCATGGTTTAAGAGGAGGGATGGAGTCTTAATTTAAAAATGTGGTTTCTTCAAGTCATCAGAGCACCTCTGCTCCCTGCCCTTTGTGTGGTAATGTCAGGTGGGAATGGCTCCATCACCATGCTTCTAGTCCAGATCCTGAGACACAGAGTCCTGATCAGAGAGATGCGATCAGGATCCACACTTGCTCATGCCTCAGCCCTGGTGCAGGTGAGAACCAGACACTGTCTTCTACAGAGCTGCCACCAAGACCTGGCAAAGACACATGGTGCATGGCCTCTGAAGTGACTGTGAGCATCTCTCTTGCCTGCACCAGAGCAGTTTGGCTCAGCACTGTCACTGCATCCCTGGGGAAGCTCGCTAGGAGACGGTGTTGAAATGACTGATAGAGCAGAAGTGCCTGAGACCCTGGGCTTCCCTCTGAGGCATGTCAGCAGAGGGGAAGCACAGCCAAGGAGCTTGGAGGGACAGGATGTGAAGGAGACCAGAAAAATCAGTGGCTGATAAAGTAAATGGAAATAGCGAACAAAGAGGGAATCAGCCAGTCTGGGCCAGTGGGGCTGAGGGTGTCTGAGTTAGCAGGGGAAATGCTTTGCTGAGAAGTCCTGCTCAGTGCATGGCAGGCTGCTCACCATGCTCTTCCAGGCTGGTCTTGCCTTTCAGACCCAATTGTGCTGCTGTGCCCACCTGGACACCTGCTCTTCAGTGGAGCATTAGCTGTGTGCACTCTGTGTGTGTCCTGCTGAGTGCCTGCTGTGTGTCCCAGTAAATAACTGGTGTGTGCCCCAGTATGTTCCTGCTGTGTGCCTGGTGTGTGCCCCAGTAAATGACTGGTGTGTGCCTGGTGTGTGCCCCAGTATGTTCCAGTATGGTGTGTGCCCAGTATGTTCCAGTATGTCAAGGCCAGGTTGGAGCCCTGGGCAACCTAGTGTAGATCCAGGCCTGAGGTTGGTGGCCCTGCCTGTGGCAGGGGGGTTGGAGCTCTATGATCCTTGGGGTCCCTTCCAACTCATACCATTCTATGATTCTATGATTCCTGCTGTGTGCCTGGTGTGTGCCCCAGTCACACCATTACATTTTCTGAAGGTGTGCAGTACTGCCCCATTGATTCCTTCCCTGGTTTCCCTGATGGATCATTGCCTTTCCCAGTCAGGTTGGCCTTTTCCTTTCTTTTTCTGTCTCCACTTTTTCCTGAGTGGAGCTTTCCACACTTTCTCTGCACACCTTTCCCTGTCTCCATCTCTTAGCTGTGGTCACCTGCTCTGCTTTTCCTTTCCGTTTCTTTATCTTTCTAAATTTTTGCTGTTGATAATTATGCCATGATTAATTCTGCTTTATTTCTTTCACCTCTTCTTTTCCACTATTCCTTGCTCTTCCAGTTTGCTTCCCACAGTAGATGAATTTTACATTTAAGTCAAAAACTGGGGCAAGAAAAGGGATGGATAAGAGATCTCAAGAAAGAAGCCAAAGAGCAATGAAAGAGAGAAGGACCATGAAAGGGAAGCTCAATGTCAGCTCACACCTGCCAGGTGAGCGATGAAATTAAGTTCTCACAGCATTTACATCCATATTGCTAAGGACACCCACTCCACAGGCAGATTCTCATCCCCTGGCCAGTGGGGATGAGCAGCTCATGTCCCACTACTCAGGGGGATTCCTCCAGGGCTCAGTGCTTGGGTCCTGACAGCTTTCAGCTTGGCTCTGCTCTGAGGGGTTTTTTTTAAATATCATTGGTTTTATAGTGGTTTCTCAGGTCATAAGGATGGCTTTGTCACAGCAGGATGTTTCTGTAACACAAGGCTGAGGACATGTGGTGTGTGTTTTAAACCCCAGTGGGAGGGCATGGAGAAGAGCTTGTAGGCACCCAGTCTGCTGGGAGACATTGGAATGGAGAACAGCCTGATCCATATGGCCTGTGGGGAGCAGTCCCTGAGCACATTGTCCACAGAACCACATCTGCTTTGCTTCAGGGAGGATGATCTGATGCATCTGACAGCACAGACATAGCTGTAATAAACCAGCTGAAGATGTCATTGGAGGGATGCTCTGAGGAAGAGCCGTGCAAGCCCCTGAGCAGCCAGGGGAAGGTGACACCGAGTTTGCTAGCAGCTGTGCCCAGCAATGCATGGGTGTGCTGTGCACAGGAGCCTGCTCAGTGGAAAGGGACTTCATGCCACAGCCACAGCCTCTCTGAGCTGTGGGTAGGACACTTGGAGATGTTGGCTTCTCATGGAGATATCTGTAGGAGATTTGACCAAAGTCTCCTTGAAGGAAAGATTTATGACAAATTATGGGTCCAGCATAGGACACAGAAGGAGCTGTGACAAGGAAGAGGGTTAATTCTCCAGCCTGGGCTAGACATGATGTCAAACCAGGCAGTTAAAACGGGTCCTTCCAGCCTCAGTCTATCAGTTGTCACTGCAAAGGCAGTGACAGATGGATTAAAGCTAAAGGAAGGAAGGTTTAGATTGGATGTTAGGGGGAAGTTTTTTACAGAGAGAGTGGTAAGGGGCTGGAACAGGCTGCCCCAACCCTGGGGGTGTTCAAGGCCAGGTTGGATGGGGCCCTGGGCAACCTTGTGTAGCTCCAGGCCTGGAGGTTTGTGGCCCTGCCTGTGGCAGGGGGTTGGAGCTCTATGAGGATGGAGTAGAACCTTTGGAGATGGTGAAATGAACTGGAAAAAATAATTTCTGTTGGCTTTTGACAGAGAGGCATGAGTAAGAAGACAGCACACTGGGACTACAGGGGCTGGGGAAAGATTTCAAGGAGCAACTGTAGAGCCAGGACTGTCACCACAAAGTTTTATCCTAGTTCTTTGGAAAACTGATGAAAACAAATCCCTTGTCAGCTTTAAAACCTGAGGGTAGGTATGGGTTTTTCACTTCATCATTGTCATTATCCTCCTCCCAGTGTCACAGGACAGGGAGATCCAGGCATTCTGCCTGTGGACACTTTGGACAGGACGATGCTGCCTTATTGGAAACAGCTGATGCTTCATGCTGCCCGAATGATTTATTTTGAGAAGAGATTGTCATTTTTCTTCACTGCTAGAGCAACAATAGGAGGACTTAGGCATCTTGTGAAAATGGTTATAAGGGTCTCAGCTTACTCCTGGAGCTGTTGCCAGGCCCAGCATTTGGAAGCAGATGAGGATGGCCGCCTTCATGTCTAGTCTCACTGCCAGACAAAGACTGGGGACAATATTCTGTGTGTCATGTATTTGGCTTGTTTGGGAAACAGGAATATCTTCAGACACATACTCAAGGGGATGGGTGCAGAGATGCAGAAAGGTACAGGTCCAAGATCTAAACACAACTACTTCTCCTCTCCAGCAACGCACTCCCAGCACACACATGTAAAACTTGAATTGTAGCATCATCATTCCTTGTAGAGAAATTTAGTTTGTGCACAGCTTTTTCTAGTTCCAAAAGCTCTGAAAGATGTTATAATGGGGCTTTGGGTCTGCCCAGAGGTTTTCTTCAGTTCTTCTGTTATGACCAGTTAATGCCAAAGGTACAGGAGATCACCAAAAAGCAGCACCAACACCCAAACCCATCCTGCACTGAGCATCTGCATGGAGCTGCACAAATTCCCTCGTACAGAGGAACTGAGGCATCTGAGGGTGCCCTTCAAGAGAAAAAGGAGGCAAAGAGCCAAAGGATGGTGAGTCTCAGAGAGGAATCTGGAAAACTTGTCCTGGCTGTTGATCAAAGCAGGGGTCACCCTAGATCCCTGCAATGTGTAGACATGGGGAAGGCTCCCACCAGACCTCAGAGATGCTAGAAAGCTGGTGGTGTTCAGCATGCTGCTGCTGTGCTTTGTCTGTCCTTCCTTCTGTGTATACAAACGGCCACAGGACTACATTGCTGTTGCTTCTGTGTGGTTGGATGCTGTTGTTAAGCCTGTAAACAGAGAGATATCCCAGCTCCTCTCCTCTCAGGATCACATCTAAATGCTGAATGCTTGAAGAATATCCAGTATGGAGTGGTGCAGGCATGGGCAGAGGTGGCTGTGACAGGCACCTAGATGTCTCTATGAGAGAGGTGTATGCCTTGGCTGTCCCTTGATGACTTGTTCCTTTCCACTGTCTGGTATGATGTGTGAAAGGCTGAAGTAAAAGGTGTTAAGCAAATACCAGGCACTCATGCCCCTACATAGAGAAAGGAAATATCCTTCTCTTTTTTTTTTTCCATAGGACTGTCCCAACCCTAAGGCCAGACACAGCAGTGGAACTGGGGCCGAGCACTGCCTGATGTGTATGTGAAGGTATGCTGCTTCACGTGCACCTTGCTTTGCTTGGAGATGTAGGTGGGTGTGCTCTGACCATGCCATTACCTTGTAAAAAGAAGAATCAAAACAACTAAGGCTGTTACCCCTTTTGCACCATCCTTTTCCCACCTTTTTCCTCATCTATACCTTGAGTCGCTCTCACAAACTTGTGTCATTCTGGTTGCTGAGAGGCAAGCTGGAAGACTGCAGTGAGGGGCAATGGGGGAGTCTTTGGGGCCATGACTCCATGGCACACAGGCATAAGGCTGGAGGAAATGTATGGAAACTGGGGAAAAATTAAGCACAGTCTCATAGGTAAAGGACACTCCAAAAGTTTTAGTTACTATTTTATTGGTTGTATCCCTACAGAGGTTAGTAGAGAACTTTCTCTCTAAGCTCAGAAGTTTAAAGGATCACAAATCTATATGAAAATGGCTTCAGTGTAACACTGACTTCAACATCTGACTGTATGGAAGAGTGTCAACGTGGGTCTTTTTTAATTGCTTTTTTGATGTTGAGCCAGCAAATGTCATGTTTGAAGTGTGCTTTTCAACAGAGGATCTAGGAACATACTTTAATCTTTGTGAAAAGAGCAGAGTCTCACATCACACCGTGACTCTAGGAGTTGGGGATTTAAGGAAGATGTCAGGTACAAGTTGTAACACCAATTGCTGCATCACCAATTGGGGAGAGACCCCACTTTTCAGTTAGAAACCTGGAGTCTTAGTCCAACTGTCCAACTGGGCAGCTACTTGTATACACCTTGGCAAAAACTACCCTTTCTCCCTTGTGAAGACCTTCAGCCTTGGATGTATGTTTAGATTCGCTGGAAGCCAAATGCCCTACTGCCTGAATTGTGACTGATCTGCCCTGTTAGATCAGGGGTAGCAGAGAGTAGGAGAGTGTGGGCAAGTTGGAACAACACCTCCCCATCTGACGCTTTCTTCAAGAGCTGCTCTCTCTGTGTCACCTTTGAATTTTAGCCAATTAGCCTCTAGAGTGTGATTTAAATATTGTTGCTAATGTTAATGTAGGGTGAGCATGTTTTGATATTTACAGCTTGCCTGCAGGCTAGGAATAACTCTTGTCATCCAGAGAGGAGAATGAACAGCAGGGCCAGGAGACCTGGCGATGAAGGGTCGGTGTTTGCTACCCATCAGTGATGCCCAGTCCTTCTTGAGATCCTGTTTATAGCACTTAATGACCTGAATTGATAACTCTCTAGCTCCTCTTTCTGCACAGCCCCTTGGTAATGAGTGGCAGTACTCATCATCCCCTACACTCTGGTGTGTGCTTCACATCTGTCCCCAGGTAGACTCTGCTATGGAACAAGACAAGCCCCGTAGTTCCTGGTGTCCTCTGCTGTCCTGCCCTTGGAAAGAGCCACGTGTGGCCAATATCAGGATCATTCCACAGTGCAAGTCTCAGTCAAAAGTTTAAATGAACTTCCATGGCCAGCATAGGGAAAAAACTTCCATGGCTCGTGTAGGGTGGGAGTGGGGGGTTGCTGCTGGAGACTGTAGCATATGTAGGATTAATTACCCAACTTTTAATAGATATTTTCACTGGTATTAGTCATCATGATGTTCAGCATGGCACTGCCTAAACAGGGGGGGAAATCCTGAGTGATCTTTGACACCTTGGTCCCCAACTCAGCTAAGGGGAATGAGGTACATTGTTCTGCATGTCCCAGCCTTGGGGCTGCTCAAAGATGACTCTGGAAGTTGGATTTGGACCCTGAAATGGCTGTCTGTGATTCTTTGCACAGTCTATGCTTTTTTTCTGCATAAGTGACCTCCCTGAGTCTTCTCCAGCAGCAAAAGACTCTGGTTAGTTCACTGACTGTTTGGAGGAACAGACACTCTTCTACCCAAAGATGGTTAAACCTGCCTCTCCAAAGGGCCTGACCATCAGGCTGGGAAGTTTTCTGGGTGGAAGGATTTTCCACCCCTCTTGCTCAAGTTTCTGTGAAGGTGGGACTCTGCTAGGATTCAAGCACTGAATGGTCCCACTCCCAGGGTGTGGGATGTAATGACTTTGGGTTGCTACACACTGGAGAACCAGGGGAAGAGATGCCTGCTTTGTTCACCTCAAATAGCCTTGAGTTACAAAGATGTGGTGATTCAGTTGATCATAGGCAGGAGGTGCTTAGGGAGATTTCTGCCCGAAACCTTTGTCCTTTAGGATATCTCAAGGGCAAAGCTTTCCCGTATCACATTCCACATTTGCCTACCTATTGCCACCCGTTAGTTCCTGCCCATCAATATTTGCATAACCTTCTGGGTTTCACTTGTCTTTATCTAGGAGAAAGAGGCTGTCAAATGCCTGGCTGGACATAGTAAATTGGAACAGCCTTCTCTTCAGCCTCACAGATAGATCCACCAGCAGTAGAAGCTGTTTTGTCCTCAACTGTCTCATGTGACCATGTCCAAAGAAGCAGAAGCAGGATGCTATTGCTGGGCAGGGCTGGGATCCTGGTACTGCTGCATTGGAGGAAATTCTGAAGCTGATAGGAGAGATTGAAACCTTGTTTTGCTTATGACTGTTATCAGCCAGGAATGAAGTGACAGTTAACAACATATCCTCCTGTTGACCTATGACACTGACTTAGAAAATTGTATGGTATTTAAAGAAGTCATTCTGAAAGCAAGGGAATGTTTTTCAAGGAAATTATTATGGTTTATCATCAGTCAAGCATTGTAACTCTTGTCCTGCTTTGAGACTGTGAATGATTAACTCGGTATGCTTCACTGTGGCATGAAGTTTTATGCATTTTTTTGAAAGACATTTGTTACTTGAAAAGCCCTGCACCTGCTTCCTAGAGCACCAGCACCTGCTGCTGCTAACAGCTAGCTGAATCGGACCTTTAACTCAACCAAATAAACCTTGGCTTCTTGGCTTTTCCATTTGTTGTGGAAGATCTGAGTTTGAATCACAGAATCATTAAGGTTGGAAAAGACCTCCAAGATCATCTAGTCCAACCATCCCTCTACCACCTGTATTACTCACTAACCCATGTCCCTGAGTACCTCATCCAACCTTTCCTTGAACACCCCAATGGACAGTGACTCCACCACCTCCCTAGGCAGCCCGTTCCAATGCCCAACCACTCTTTCTGAGAAGAAATTTATCCTCATTTCTCACCTGAACCTCCCCTGGCACAACTTGCAGCCATTCCCTCTTGTCCTATCTCTCATTATCTGCGAGAAGAGGCTGAACCCCAGCTCACCACAACCTCCTTTAAGGGAGCTGGAGAGACCAATGAAGTCTCCCCTTAGCCTCCTCTTCTCCAGGCTAAACAACCCTTGCTCCTTCTTCAGCCACTCCTCCAGCCTCTTCCCCAGCCTTGTTGCCCTTCTCTGGACATGCTCCAGGGCCTTGATGTCTTTCTTGTAGTGAGGGGCCCAAAACTGAACACAGTACTCGAAGTGCAGCCTCACCAGAGCTGAGCACAGGGGGATGATCACCTCCCTGATCCTTCTGACTACACTCTTCCTGATACAAGCCAGGATGCTGTTGGCCTTCTCGGCCACCTGGGCACACTGCTGGCTCATGCTCAGGTGAGTGTCAACCAACATCCCCAAGTCCTTTTCCTCTGTACAGCTTCCCAGCAATCCTGCCCCAAGCCTGTAGCATTACCTGGGGTTGTTATGACCAAAAGGCAGGACCCAGCCCTTCGCCATGTTGAACTTCTTCCCATTGGCCTCTGCCCATGTGAGCAGTAATGAACTAACTAGTCGTGGTGGAAAGCAGAACTCTGACACCTTCATGTCTTGATCACTGGCATCCACATCATGCAGACCAGGCTCAGCCAGTCCTTCACGAAAGAAAAAGCACTTTAATTTCACTTGAAAAGTTTCAAATGTGTTTAATGAGTCTTTCTTCGACTCCCTTAAAACCTGTGCCTTCACTAAGGAATGAGACATCAGAGCCTGTTCCCTCTAATGCTCTTTGTGGCTTGACTTACTCTGAAGTAATATAAAAACTTCATGCATTTATGGTTGTTTTGTAAATGATATTGAGACATCTATCTGTTTTGGGTCTAGTACTTCCACTCTAAGCTATACACTGCCGTAAAAAAATGTAAGCATCAAACATGGACTCACAATATATGGATTATCCCAGTGCCAAGACAAGTTCATTTATTCTGTTCTGCCTGCTTTTTGTATTGGTTTATGCTCACATGATTTAGAAAAAGTTCACTGAAGCATTTTAAGGCAGTTTCAAGTGTAGACAATGGTTGTTGGGTGGGTTTTTTTAATAATACGCTGCTTGCCAAGAATGTTTGGCCATGTTAAGATGTGTATGCAGGAAAGCAGAAGAAAGTGAGAGTTGAAACATCTTTAAAAGGCTGTAGCATTTTTCTGCATAAATCATAATATCATTACTTGGCTGACCCTCACCTCAGCAGCATGTGCCTGAAGTGAAGAGCAAGTGTTTCAGAAGCAGCGGTATTTACATGCCTGAGAACCTTTGGGCTTCAACCCCGGTCTCTACAGAATCTCTTGTCATTCTATCAGCCCAAGAGATGGGTAAAAATGGAGTAACTTTTACAGTAAACAGCCAATCAAAGCCTTCTGCTCACAAGATAAGAAAAACATTCTGTATGACCCCCGGTTTTGTTCTTGGCCTCACGTGGAATCTTGCTCTTACACAAAGAACACCAGATCTGCCTTGGTGAGGAGGTTGCAAGGATGTAAGATACGAATTCCTAGTCTACAAGTTTGTGGGATATCGAGCTTTAATCTGTTCCCAGAATCAGGATTGAAATGTTTCAGTCATGGCATTAAGAGGAAAACGCAGGATTCTTGGTAATCCATTAGGAGAAGGGATCTGAAGAAAGCATTTCAGTCCTACGTTATTTTAACCAGGCAACTACCTGAAACCTTCTGAAGTCTAAGATTTAAGGAGAGGTCTGTACAGTGCTGAGGTTGCTGCCTGAAGCCAGCAAAGTGGTTTGAGGTTAAAAAAGTACATCTGTAATTCTGGAGCAGACCCACTGACCCAGTTGAGTGGCAGGGTTTGTCCATAAGAAGGAAGCAAGCCAGGCTTTAGAAAAAGGAATTTTCTCTTTGATAATCCAAGAACTTGACTTTGTTGCCATGAGTAGGGCCTTGAAAACAAGGGGATGTTTTACAAGAACAGCTTTCCACCATTGTTGACAAAACATGCTGGCATTCTGTCTTTGGTTTGGCTGTTTTAAGACAGGGAGGAGATACACAGTCCCTCCTGGAGGAAATGGGGTTTCTTGCTTTGTCTCTAGTAAAACTGTGGTTCTGATCTAATCTCATGCTGCAGGGCTGATCTGTAACTTGATTTTTGCCTGTGGGTTATAAATTCTGTTTTACCCCTCTCAAGCACCCCAGATGAGAAAGGATTTTGTACTAACATGGGACAGAGACACTCTAGTACCTCCTCACATGCACAAGGCTTTAGCTTTTCACCAAGTCTGAGGTAAGAAAGGTTTCTAAGATTAAATTGGCAGGTTCACAGCTTCCTTCACTTCTTCTGAAACATACAGAGACTCAACAGTTTCTGGGATCATCTCTCACCCAAGCAATGTGGAGAAGCATCCATCTGAAGACCCTTAGTCTTCAGAGTCTTTTCTGGCTCAGAGAGTCCAACATGCTGAGCACAGGTAGCTAGCTGGAGTCTTTGGATTTGCTAGGTGTACTTATTTAGGAAATGTTGATTTAACCCTCTCAGGAATTAGCATTACTCAAGGCACTGATGCTTTGAAGTGGTTACCAGCCTAGTTAGAAGTAAGTGCTGGGTGTGGTATGTATCTGCAAGGCAATAGTGTCATTCTGTTTCCTGGGGACTGAACCTTTAATAAGGGGAGTTTCCCTTGTTGCAGGGGGCAGATGTGAGGCAGCTGCTGGTTTGGGCAGCCAAGTGAGATGCAGAATTTAGACAACATGGTCAAATACAGCCTACTGTGCCACTTCACACTCTCACTGGCACAGAGGTAGAGGGACCCCTGTAACTCAGTGGGAGACAGCAGGACTGGGTGATTTCAGCAGAAGTTTCCTGTTACTACTTAGTGCTGAATCGTACTTGGAAAACCCATCTCTGGTTCCTGTTTGTAGCTGTCCTGCCATGATGCTCACCCGTATCTTGAGGGTCTGAAAGAGTCTTGAGATGTTAGCTAAGCACATCATGTGCAATGCTGATAAGTGCACCAGTGGGTTATGCATAGAGATATGGATAACTCCATAAACCAGGGTTTGTGTGGGAAAATAGAAATATTCCTATTGTTGGCCTTGCCCCAACAGTACTGTGTTTGGTAAAACAGCTGCCACCAGAGGTAGAGCTCCAGCTCATCCCTGTTGCAAAATACTGCAATGTCTAAGAGATGCTCTCAGTCTATTCTGGAGGGGATGCTTATTCATTTTCTTGAGTGCAAAGCTGGTCCCTGGGCATTTGTGTTGGCAACAATGCTGTAACACCTTGCCTTTTGGCACTAGTTATGTAAGGATCTAAATATGCTGGAGTGACTCACCTTGCTGTCTGAACAGAGCTGTTTGAACAAGAATAATGCGGAGAGTTACCCCAGCAATGGGTGCAGAGGAATCCCAGGAGACAAGTCTCCCAGCAGGGCTCCCTTGGTGGCTGCATCTGGTGAAGACCCATTTGCTCTGCATGGGACTATTCTTGCCTCTTCTTCCCCACTGCTATTTGTCAAAGGACCTCCAAGGCATGTCAGTCATGCCACTGAATCCTCTAGCAGTCAGGCTGGGTCTTTAATGAGGACATCCTGATCCCTCTCTTGTCTCTAGGAAACCTGCATCCTTTCGTTTCATTTCCTCCCTTTCCATTTTCCTGCTCTCTTTCTTAGGAAAGCTTCAGTCCAGAAGCCTTTTCAGTTAGGGAATCAAACCTGGATGCAGGTTATTTACCTTCATCACTCAGTGCACAGCATCTCGCTATAGCCACTTGTGGACATCATGGTGCTTAACTCTCATCCTTCTCCACTCCACTTAGTCCTTGCCTGATCTGCCAGAGAGTCTTTTGCCACTCTGTGAAGGAGAGTCATTGCTCTTCTCTTTCATGGACTATTGTTTCTGATTTTTGCCTATATCTCAGTACTGAATCAAATCAAAGATGGGTCTCTCCCAAAGAGGCAAACTTGTACTTCTTGTAACTTTTGTGGACAAAAGCCATTTGACATTGTGCCACTGCATAAACTTTGTATCACTATCTCAAAAAGAGCATAATTTTCTTATAAACAATTCAGACTCATAATAGAGTTGATACTGTATTTGCTCAAAACATTTCATCCCATTGTACTTCACAATCCTGAACTCCAGTACTGCCATCTTCACAAACAGAAATAAGTTAGGGAGCAGAATTGGTCCCCGCTAGTGTATCTTTCTCTCTGAGGGCTCAAGTTGCAACAGCCCTGTTCCTCATATCTCCTCTCCTCATGCCCCCAGCAGTGCTTTGTTTTTGGGGGCAGAGATGCTCATTCCAACAAGATGTGTGGAGAGATACCTCACCTCGACTGTGGGGCCAGGAGGTGGAGAAGATTCTGTGCTTCAGCAGGTTTGAAACGTATGAGGATCTGCAGATAAAAAACCTCAGCTCCAGAGGGAGCTCCATACTCTGCAAGTAATCGTGGTCCTTCTCAGCATCTGATTGCTGGAGAGGAAACAGCAGACTGCCCACCCTCTGTGCCATCACCTCTTGACTGGTGTAGCAACACATGGAGGTCCCTGTCCCAGTCCCAGTTCTCCAAGAAGTCTGTGAAAATGGTGCCTAATGCAACATGGGGATTTCCCTCCTGGGAACAACTTCTGCTTCTCACTCATCTCCAACCTCTTTTGTGTGTGGGAGGGTGACAGAATTGGTCCTGGATAGAGGGACCCCAACAGAGATTTTAGGCCACTGACTCTAATATAGATTTTTTTTTAATGACACTTGGAAGTATTCATGTGGAGCTAGGGTAAAATCCATGTTATTATTTCAGGCATGGAGCACAATGCATCACTCTCTGTTTCTGGACATGGTGACATTGAATCTAGGATGCAGATGGTTTATACAATAGCCCAAATATCCCTGTCTTCTAGTGGTTTCAGTAGATAACGAGTACCTACATAGCAAACATAACCCTCAACTTTAACAAAGCTCAGCTGAGCAATGTCCAAATCATAGAATCATAGAATCACAGGGGTTGGAAGGGACCTCGAGAGATCACCAGGTCCAACCCCCTGCCAAAGCAGCTCCCCAGCTCATATTGCACAGATAGACGTCCAGATGGCTCTTGAATATCTCCAGAGATGGAGACTTCACCACCTCCCTGGGCAGCCTGTCCCAGTGCTCTGTCACCGTCACAGTGAAATACATTGAAATTTAGGCTGTAGGACAGGGAATTAGTGGTGCCTTGTCAGGAAGGAAGCAGAAGCCCTGCCTGCACTGCAGATGCATGGATTATTCTCAAGGAAAATGTAAAAACCCAACCCAAGCACCCTCCTGAAGTGCTGGTTATAGATTAAAAAGAGAAGGAGGGAGCTTGGAGGAAAGGTCAGGCACCATGGATTTAAAAAAAATAAAAAGAAAAAAATAGAAAAACACAAAACAAAACATCTAAGAAGAGAACTTGGAAAATTTCCGGCGAGCAGAGACACTTGAATTACCTCAGAACAAAGGCTGTTGACTTTCCTCATAAGGAAAGTCTTGTTTCTAATAACCTAAAAGTTTGGTAAAGAACTGTTTGTTTTTTCTTTATTGATTTATTGGAAGTTTTAAAAAGCTAGGATAGACTCTTTGGAGTGAAGCAAATGTTTAGTTCAGGCAAGATGAATGAATAAAAATTCCAGTTACTTCAACCATTTTGAAGTATTTTTACTCCTGCAATTTATGCACTAATCTATACTACAAAAAAACCTTTGAAACTGGAGTACTGAAGTGCTTTTTTATTTATATTTTGAGACTCCTTTCTTCTCATTTCTATGTAAACAATTTTTGAGGTAAGGATGAAATCACAATTGCTCCCCAGAAAGTCAGTTAAGTGGACTTACAGACACACAATGATGTAACTGGAAGTCTTGATGCAGAAGTCAGAGCTTGCTCTTGCACAGAACATTCCCTCTGGATTCTAAAATGATAGCTCCATTAATAAATCTCACCAATTTAAATATGGTGTGCAAATGAAGAAAGTTTATGAACAATTGTTCAAACCATGGATAACTGCTCAAAACTATTGAGGATGGATGCTCAGCTGACTTGGAGTCCTTAGAAGGACAGTCATTTAAGGGGACTGTTGAAGACAATTCAGAACATGGTTCACAAATTGGGTCCTTTGAAGACTTTTGGAAAAGACAGATGTACTGGGGGGGAGGAAGAGTTGCTGGACCTGGAGAAGGGATGTGATGGAGAACACATCCCACTCTTAATGGGGGAGAGGCACGACTGGGAAGGTAGAGCAGCATTTCAGTTGGGCATGTCCTGAAGAAGCACATGTAATTTGCAATTTATGGAGTGGACAAAAGACAGCAAAAGAGAAACTAGTCCTGCTGACATATAGATAGGCATCTAATGTAGAGAGAAGTTTTCTGAATCCTCTGGGTGAGGGGAAAAAGTGCAAAGGATGGCAAGGGCAGAAAGTAGCACCTGCTGTATGGGTTCTGATCTTTCCTCAAGGAAGCACACACACAGCTCCCTCTAAATTATTCTGCACTAATCCTGAACTCTGGTTCCATTTATGCCTTCAAAGTATAAGGTGAAAAAAAAAAGCCAGGCAGGAATCAAGGGCTTTTGTTTTCTCAACACACACTTTTTCCTGTGTTTTTGATTGCATGCTTCAGATCCCCATTAAATCCACAACAAAATGAATTCCTGCATCCAGAGTATCTGCACATCACTCGTCCCACTGAAACCATAATAAATGTGAACACAAGCTTAGGACGTGCTCCAGTGATTTATTAGCTGTCTAAAGCCAGGGCTATAAATCATTGGAGACAGAGACCAAGTCTTTTTTCTTGAATGACTGTAGGACCAGTGCACAAGTAATACTACAACGGCTCTCTGCTGTCTGTCTAACGTGGGGTGGAAAGCAGGGCTCACAGTACAGTTCTTCATGAGTAAAATGAGCAGAAGCAGAGATGCCTTCTACATGGTGTGCCTGCCAGGAATAACTAGCAGCAGGAAGGGGATGAGGAGGGGGTCCCTTGTAACGGGAGCACAGCAGCTCTCAGTGTACTCCATATTTTGGCCTTGTGCAGAACTTTTTGGTTCAACAGACCTCAGAGCTCTGAAGCTCACTTGTATGTGGAGGAAAGGCTGTGCCCAGCAAAAGCTTCAGGAGGTTTTAGGAGACAGCAAGTGATTAGTAGGTGGAATTGGCCCAGATGTGCAGCTAATGCACAGGCATTTGCATAAGGGCTCTTTAATGACTGCCTCAGATCAAGTTTGCTTCGCACCCAGAAATTTGTCTACTGTTGTGACTTGCACAGTGAGCCTCCTTGTGCTGCCAGCTCCACTTCTCCAGCATGTGCTCACAAGCTCTTTGGGTCAGGAACCTGGTATTTTTTTTTTTTTTTTGTATTAATGCAATGATCTCTGTCCTGGCTCCCATCCCCAATTCCCCCCATCCCTTACTATACCTCAGGAAAGGGAGTGGGTGTGAAGAAAGTGGGGGAAAAAAGGCAAGAACATAGCTAGGAAAGGAGCTTCCTCGTTGCCCTGCCCAGAAACAAGCCCACAGGGTGCCTTGCCCAAAGCTAACTACTGCTTCTCTCTCTTAGGCAGTCCTGCTGCAGTAGTCTCTGTCTAGTCTTAGCTTACCTGAGATGCTTGTGCCCTTAGTCTTCTCCTGGACTCTTCTCCTTTTCTCTTGTGACTTACCATGTTGGAAGCTGCAGATGGAGTGGCCACCAAGGCCAAGCAGGAAGTGTTATTTAATTAATTCCTAGCAGACAGGTTCTAACAGCACCAGTAGCACTGTTTTGAGCACTCCCCACCAGCAGCTGCCACATTTCTGAAGACTCAGGCTCTGGCTGATCATTTACAGTCAGCTCAAACCACAACTGTCTTCACAAACTGACTGCAGTGAAAATGATCCTTGGCCAAACAGCAGCATTACATCTAGAACACCTATGCATGCCCAGGTGCTGCTGAGATGTCATCATAGCCTTCCTTCTGCTTGTTGGAGGTCCTGGGGACTCAGCAAGCACATTTACCCCATGCTCCATTCATGGTGCATCAATAAGACTGTCATGCTGGTCAGCCTGTCTCCATCCCACTTGTGCTGTGCTGTCATTGCCCTGGGACCTGCCCTGTGCAGCTGGAGACAGGTCTCTTAGGTTTCATATGCCCCTTTTCAGAAATTCTCAAGCTGTTTTTATGGAGTCCAACAGCTGAGTCTGCCTCAAATGTGTGAAATTTAATATCTTCTGAGTTCTGTGTGGATGCATATTTTAACGTTTGCAAAGTTAATATTCATTCTTTCTCCTGTCTAGCTTTTCTGTATTATAATAATATATGTCCTTGTCTGATTTTGTTGGAGGCAGTATAAAAATGTTCTATCAGCTGATCTGAATTTCTTTATTCCTGGCAACATCATCCAATTAGATACAGAGAGCAGTTCTGCTTTCGTTTTATTGTCACTATTCCCCCACTACCAGGTCTGTACACCACCTCTTTGCTTGCTTCTACTACACCCAGATTTCTGCAAGGCTTCTTATTTTAAAGCCACTGTTCCCAGTGTGTCAGCTGGGAGACCAATGACACAGAATCATGAAACCCCAACCTGCCATTCTGAAAAAGAAAAATCATTTTAATGGTTTAAGAGTGGGGGGAGGGACAGCAAACAGCGGTGTGAGGGTGAAACAGGACTTGGCAGCATACTGCTTTATGATCACAATACATAATCCATTTGTACACTTCAGCAAGTTGTAAAACTTTGGAGCCCTTGCAAGCTGCAGAGACCTGCCTAGCTTGTTCCAGAGAGAACAGCTTGTCAGGAGAATAGGTGCAGTGGAAATGGCTAAAGGACATGATAGCAAGGACATCCCTCCATGAACGTGTTGATTCTGCCCCTCCATGGCACAACATCACCTCTATCTTGGTCTATGCATCTCCATTAATGCAGTGGTAATGCAGCTCCTTTCTATGCTGATGTTACAGAATCACAGAATCCCAAGGTTGGAAAAGCCCTTTAAGATCATCAAGTCCAACCATTCCCATCCTAAGCTAAACCAGATCCCTGAGCACCTCATCTACCCTTTTTTAAACACCCCCGGGGGGTGACTCAGCCCCTCCCTGGGCAGCCTGTGCCACAGCCCCACAACTCTGCCAGGGAAGAACTTTTCCTTCCCATCTGAGCTGCCCCTGCCCTGGCACAGCTTGAGCCCATTGCCCCTTGTCCCATCTCCTGTCCCCTGGCTGAATAGACCATCGCCCACCTCCCTGCACCCTCCTGGCAGGGCAGGGGAGGTGGGGAGAAGGTCTCCCCTCAGCCTCCTCTTCTCCAGGCTCAACACCCCCAGCTCCCTTAGCTGCTCCTCAGAGGATTTGCCCTCTAGCCCCTTCCCCAGCCTGGTTGCCCTTCTCTGGACTTGTTCTTCCATGTTGAGGGAAAAAAATGATCCATTAACAAAAAGACCACTAAATAATTGATAAGATAAAGGATGAATGTTATGTTGTATGTTATGTTATGTTATGTTATGTTATTCAAACACACGCTTTTATTTCTAAACTCCCTATGTTGACTGCATATGCAGACATAATTTATGTGTTGGTTGATTGCCATTTTGTATTTGACTTGCGAGTCTGACTCCGTCTCAGTCGGCATCGTGTATGATCTTGAAAGGAAAGGGAACAATGCAAGATTTGCAGATCACACAGAATTATTGAGGTCAGTCAAGACCTCAGAAGAATGGGAAAAACTCCAGGTGGACCTGCCAAAAGCAGGTGAATGAATAGATTGATGCCAGATGAAATGTAAGATGGAATAACCACCAGATTAGGAGGAATAACTTGAGATTTTTTTTTTTTGTATGTGGCTGGGCAAGGAAAACCTGCATGTGGTCAGTTACAAGAGACCCCAACTGAAAGCTTGGTGGTAGCAGAAAAGAAAGAATGCAGCGATGATGGGCTGTATAAAGAATGAGACAGAAAAGTGATACTGAAAATATGCTAATATTATTAGATAAATCAATGCTCCTCTCTCACTGGCAATATGCTGAGCAGTTTGTCACCTTATTTAAGGGGGGAAAAGAAGTAGTGATTTCAGAGACAAGCAATGAAGATAAGTGGCCTGAAGAAATTTCTGTAAGAGGAAATGCTGAAAAGCCCCTTGCCTACCTCTCTCTGATATGTGCCACAGTCTCCATTTATCTTTTTCCTTTGCCTGCAAGTAATTTTGTTCTCCTTCTGCTTTCCATTATTTTGATTAAGCACTTTTGGAGACTCTGATGTATGAAAGACTGTATGTGAAGTGCGCTGGACCAGTGTTGCCCCTTCAGTTCCTGCTTTGCCTTAATTGTACTCTTAGCCCTTTGTTTGGGTATCCACTTATTTCATTTGTCAGGATGTTGGAAAGTCGCCTTTGCTTTGAAAACTTTTTCCAGCTAATTTTAGTTTGTTTTATTACATACACATTGTCCAAGAAAGTGATTAATAATACTGCATTGCCTTCGTGGCTTGCTGAAAAGCTTGGCTGAAACTTTTCTTTTTGACAAAATAATGAGTCTTGGAGTTTATGAAACCTTTCCCAGAAGTAGTAGCTTTCTTCAAAAGTCTGATATATTATTTTTTTTTTTAAGAATTCAAAGCCAAAGTGCCTGAAAACTGCAAGTTCTCTTTTAATTTAGAAATGCTGTTACTTTGATACCTTTAAGAAATTGTGAACTGTCCTTTTCACATCTCTGACATCTTCTGTGTGATATTCCACAGGCAGGTTTTTGCATCCCATAAAATGAAAAAGTTATCCCTGACTCTTTAATCCAAGCCATCAGCCTCCAGCTAACGCGGCCCTGCAATGACAGGTCTTTAGCAACTGTGGCATCCTGTATCACTGTGAATGGATTTCACCTGCTGGAAGTGCTGTAGCAACCATCCTTTTCCATCACCTTCACAATGAGCACCCCTTACCTCCAGGGTAGTTTCCAAATGCCTCTAATGAACTCTCTTCCAGCATCGTTCAGGTGTGTCTTTTAAAGGATATGAAGATCATCCTCTATGATTTAACTCCAACAAGATAAAAATCATCTAGCCCTGAGCATAATGGACCCCACAACCTCTTCCTGTAACCCCTGCACCAAGAGCTGCAGTCTGTGGCTTAATGACTGTAGTTGTCCACCTGAGATGTCTTAGGCAGGTGAACACTTGCCCAGTTCTGGTGAATATGAGATGGGGCAGATCCAGAGCTCTGCCTGGCTGGCGCAGCAGCTCAAAGCCAGATGTATCTCAACTGGTACAGGACATTGTGTGTGGTGACTGAAATGGTATTTGAAGTTGGGATCCAGGTTCCACATTAAACTGTAAGTGCTTCTATGTGAGCTGGGCGTCTCTGCTCTGACCACAGCCAGTGGAGAGCAGATCAGTACAGATGGTGGAAGCTGGGAACCAATCTCTCTCCCCTCAGGCATCTACTGAGGGTGTGCAAAACCCATTTCTGTGTTTCCACTGATTGACTGGAATGGGAACCAAGATAACCACATATAGACACCAACATGCAGCTTTCTTAATCTGTACCTGCCTCCTCCTAAGTGAAGTAGAACTTACCATATCCCTGAGGACATTTGATTAGGTGCCTGTTTGATCTAATGCAGGTTTTCTCCTACATTACAATGCATATGTCCCATTTTCTTTCTTTGGATGTTTGTGTATTTAGCAGGGGGGGTAACATCATTCTCTCTGTAATGAATAATGTATATGATAGTGGGAGAAAAATGTCCAGTTCCAACTTGGCTTGTAAACTTTCTACTCAAAAGTGTTCTGCATTTGCTCCTGATGTATAAATTTTTCACTGCAGTGGTAAGTCATCTCACTGTTTCCCACCACTGAGTGGCCCAAGGTTGCAAAGGTTCACTAGTGGAAACAGCAGACTTGATCTATACCCAAATCGATTCCTTTTTCCACTAAACCTTACAGGCTCCAAAACCAGATTATAAGATTTGGGATCAAATCAAAAAGAGCAGTTATTTGTGGTGTTGCTTCCCCTGTAAGAACCAAAGTAAGAGAATGGAGAATGAGGCTGGTGTGTGGCAGGCACAGGAGGGATCCATATTTATTTACATGTCACTTAACCCCAGAGGTCAGATCACTCCCTGCCAGTGTTTCAGTTTGCTTTTCTATATAAATGCAAAGGGTGGTAATAGTGGGGAAAGCAACTGCACCACAACTGCTGATACAGTGAAAACAAGGGCAAAGCTCATTTATTATTTCCCCTAAGGGCAATTTTGATCTTCAGTGATGCTCATCTCCTAGGACCTTGAGATGACCTCTCCTGGGCCTGGTTTCAGTGCTGCTGACCCTCAGCTTTTGATCTGGCCTTGGATGTTCCTGTGGTAGAGCTGCAGACTTGCTGTGAATGTTGTCTGAGACCTGCCTGTTGCCTATGGGGTATGTTGAGCTGGTTGCTGGCTGAGGGAATGCAAAATATGTCTGATGCTGTGACCTGAACTCAACCTGCCCTGGAGTTTGTTTCCTCCCCACTTGCCTCAGTTCAGTCCTTTCCAGATCTTTTAACAGATGAGTGGAGGGGATGGGGTGGGCAGATCTGCACACAACTCCTGTAGGTAAGAGGAAAGCCACTCACTGAAAAATGCAGAGGTCTTTTTGAAGACATCAGCTCCACAAACCCATCGTGGTTACAGATGGTCTCCCTCATACTGTAACATGCATGCTGAGACCCATGCAACCCAGCACCTCATCTCTGACAGCAGCCAGCACCAGACTTCAAAGAAAGGCACAAGAACCCTTCCGAAGAGGAAGATCTTCTCCCTGTGTCAAACAGGTGTCACAGGAGCCAGTTTGCAGGAACAAGTCAGTGGGGAAATTGGGGATGTCTGAACACCAAACAGCAGGAAGAATCTGCCTTAGAGACAAAGGGCAAAAAATCCCAGAGCAGAAAGACAGAAGCAACAAGATAATCATTATGGAGACCTTTAAACAAATAGGAAAATCAAAAACCATTGAGAGAGACAAATCATTAGCAATGAGTCTGAAATGCATGGGTAAGAGACCCTTAGACCAAGCTGAGGTGTGACTGGCCAAAGGAAACCAATCTCATTTCACATCTTAGCTTGGTCTAAGATGTGACTGGCCAAAGAGGAAAGGTGCTTTTGGCAGGCCTCTGTGTTCAGTGCTTGTTTCTGCCTTCATGAAAGTCCTTCTAAGAGAATTCATTGTAAGAGCAGGCAAAAGGGCAGATCAGAACAGGGAAAGAAGGTTGAGAATTTCTCTGGAGACTCAGGGCAATCAGACATTGAGAGGTTTAGCACAGAGTGCAGCAGGATCTACTTGTGGCAAGTCTCTTCAAGCAAGTCCAAGAGGACTGAAAAATGGCTGACACAAAAGTGCTACCTTTAGAAGCAGAAAAGGAGGACCTTGAGAGTTGCACACAAGAATAATCTAACTTGTGCAGCAGAAGGATACACGTAAAAATTATTAAATAATCTGTTTAAAGGTGCCAAGAGGATAATAAGGTGGTAAAGAAACACAGGCATGGATTTATGAAGAATAAATCTTCTCTAACTACTTTAATGTAATTCTTCCATTTAGTGCATATGGGAAAAGCTATAAGTAAAATAAATCTTTGGCAAAGCCTTTGAGAGTTTTCTTTGACAGGAACAGCAGTTTGATAACCATTGTCCAGCTCATAGATCTTGTTATGAAGAATGCAGTGATGAACTGCTTTTTATGTCTCCATGGAAAAGTAGAAATCTGATTCATTTGCAACCAAGAGTATTTAGGTTGGATGCTAAGACAAAACATCCTAGCTAAAAAGAATGTGGAGTACCAGGAGAGGCCACAAAGGGAAGCTCTGGAGCCTCCACCATTGAAGATTCCGTGATCATCTAATGGGGGTTGTCTTGGAATTCCTCAGGCAGTATCTCTGTGAGGACCAGTCTGTGGGAGTCCTTGGCATCTCTTCCCACCTTCTCCTCTTCACACAAAAGCAAGCTGCAGGGTAAGGCCTTGTCATATTTCAGGTGTATTCCACTTTTGACCTCCATGCTTCTCAGATCTGGTAGTGTCTCTGGTGTAGCTAGGACATACACCTTGTGTATGATCTGCAGCTTGTTTGAAGAGAATACAGACACCTCTCATTCTGATTACCACTGTTTATTGCCTTCTAACTGTCTTTACTGGGATGCCACACTGGTTCTTGAAAGTCTGTCTGCTGGTTGTGCTCTCCTGGACTGGGTCCTGAGTATTTGATCTAGGTGAACTGTGAAGGGGTATTTACAGGTGATTGTGGGTGGGAGAACAGACTGGAGGTGGTCTCTCCTATATACCTGGTAACTGACATGGAAAGGGTAGAAAGGCTGGAAAGTGGCATGGTCCAACATCATTCTGGCAATCACTCAAGAGAGTTCATCTCTGTTCAAGGATGAAAGACTCTAATTATGTAGGCAACCCTGGCAGCAACAGCCAATACAGGTACATCCTCCAGTACCACATATGACACTATGAACTTCCCTGTTGCTCAGAACATCTAGAAGTTGGTTGCAACAGTTCCTTGACAAATCTGACAATTTCTATTGGTGTTATGTGCCAAGAAGGACTAACCAAGACCCTGGGCATCCCTTGGCTGAGTTGTACAGGAACAGAGAACTAAAAGATGTACCCAGAAGCTCTGGAGTGACCTTGTGGCTTGGTTGTGCTTGTCTCTGCTGGGAGATCAAACATGGAGATGCCAGACCACACTGGGCAAGGAAGTCTATGCAGGCATGAACAGACAGGAAAAACAAGGGTCAGGCTCCTCCTGCCTCATTTTCAGCATTCTCACACAAGTGCAACACGCTCCCATCATCTTAGTACAGTAGGTCACCTCCATGATGAAGCTGTTTCACATGAGTATAACTGGCAAACCACAGTCTAAATATGTGTGAAAGTACCCTCCAGTGACCATACACAGTAATCTCCCAAATATGGAGTATCTTCTGTGCAGATGATGTGTTCAGGAGCAACAGCTGATCAGAGCAACCTAGGGGACCCTTTGTTTCAGCTCTGAAGAACTTGTCCTGAGTTACCCCTGAGGGGATCTTGACACTTTGAAAAGACTTTCAGTGAGGTTGTATAGGTCCTGGAGAGTATTGCACTGTATGCTCAGATCACCCCACAGTCACCCATCACCAAACTGCGTAAATGAGGCCAAAAACTTCTGAGCAAAGGGGAGGGCAGGCAGGAGGCTTCATGGGCAGGTGGTCTGAGGGGTAGACATGGTGTACCTGGCAGATGAGTTGTGATCCATGACACTCTGTGCAGCTTCTCCAGCCATTGTACAGCCCTCCCATGGGGACTGCTAGGTGCAGGCTGGGTTCTTGAACACAGCAGACTTCACTGCCACTTGCTGCCATATTTATTTGTCCCTAGAGCAGAAACCAGACTATTTAAACAATTTGTATTTTTAAATGTGAAATGGATGGTATCAAGATGAGTTGTTTGGATAATAATTTTAATGAGATCTGTATGAAAATATTCTGACTGACTCTGTTGTCACTGACTGGGAGTTTGCAGGTACTCAGTATGAGTGTCATGTATTGCAAGCCCAGCTCTCACCACCATGTATTGAACTGTCTAGCCAAACAGATTCATTCTTGGTGTGATGCATATTAAATATCTCATGGTAGTAATATCGTTGGACACCAGCCATTTCAAACTGACCCCAAAGAGGTTCGTGGGAGAGGACATGCATCTGGTGCACTCTGTCCCTGGGAGACTTCATTGTCTTGCATGTTTATTCCTTTCCTTTGAAACAAAACTTGAAGGTTGCAGGTTGTGCTTCAGTCCCAAAAGGTGTGTGGTGTGTCTGTATTTTCCTAATCCACCAATTTGGACTAGTAAAGATGGGTCTTCTCTCTACCACTTCATCTTTTTTTTTAAATAAGAGAAGTTGTCTTTTTTTAGATAGGGAAAAGCTGTCTTCCACAAATGCCAACCTTTGTATTAAACACTAAGTATGTGCCTCAGCTCAGCCTTTGCTGGGCTCGCATTTAAAGGTCAGCTGGTCATATCTTCATTAAAAAGCTCTGCAGACATCTGGACATGGCCAAAGAAGACGCAAGTCAGGTGCTTTTCCATTGAAAAAAGGTCTTTGTCAAATATAACCACTGTGGTTTTATGTCTGTGCTGATCAGTGTCCAGCATGACATGGGTCCTGTAGGCAAACTGAGGTGAACTACTTGCTCAGAGATATAGTGATTTTTTGGGATTGTTTTTACAAAGTCTTGGTCCTGGCTGTGAAAGGAGAGCTTAGACAATCAATTACATGAAGAGCATGCACTACGGAGCTGAAAGTGTCTTCTTAATCTTGGAAAGAAAGTAAGATTTTCTTCTAAAGGACTCTAAGAGGATCCCTCTTACCTCCTGTTCTATCGAAACTGTTAACAGGCATGCCAAGAAAAGAGTAGGAATAGATTTCACTTGAGTTTATGTGTTGAAATATTCTTGTTCCATGTGTTTCCAGTATGGCAATAACATGGATTTCAAGCATCTTCCTAAAGAAGTCTAGGGGCCCTACACAGTTATGTAATATTTTACATGAATGTTTTATAACTGTTGAATCATCATCTTGCACCCACGAAACAGGAAATTACATCCCTGAAATGACTCCTCTGGACTCAGGCTTCATGGTAAAGAGTGGTTCTCTTTAACTCTCATCAGCAGGCATGGGGCCACAGTCAGCTTTACTCCTACTCTGCGAAGTATAAAACAGCATCTCCACGGGAAGATGCTCCCTTTGAAAACATGCATTTCCAGTCTGAGGGCAGGAGGGTTCTCTAATGAGGCAGGAGACTCCTAAGTTAAGGAATCTATTTCTTTGACCCTATACTCTTTTAGGCACATCTCAGTCCCCACTCACTGCAGAGCTGTTTCCAGTACAGCTGCTTGCATAAACACCCCTTGCCACTGGGTGGGCGGTGGGGCAGGCGTCAGGGCGGGACACGTGTGGCTGTGCTGAGCGGTCCTGGACACCCCGCTGGACACAGGTGTCCCCTTCGTTTCCATACGTGACACTCAGTCTGTGCTTTTCCATCGGACCCTGTGTGTGTATTTCCTGGTGAGGGTGAGGGAGCCCTGGGACAGGCTGCCCAGGGGGTGTGGAGTCTCCTTCTCTGGAGAGATTCCAGCCCCGTCTGGACACCGACATGTGTGACCTGTCCTAGGGACCCTGCTTTGGCAGGGGGTTGGACCCCATGGGCTCTGGAGGGCCCTTCCAACCCCTACAGCTCTGTGATTCTGTGAGTCTGTGATTCTGTGTGCATACCACATCCTTGAAAAATATTAAAGAGCACAAGCTATTTCCCTGGCTAGCAGCAGACACAAAGGATTGTTCACTGTATCTATTTGCTACTTAAAACCAGGAAATGTTCTTTCCTTAGCACTGCTTTCTAGTAGGGGTGATTCCTACCCAAGGCTGTGCCTGTTCTCCTCGCTAAGTCACACGCTGTCTCATTTGCATGAAGTATACACAGCATGTCTGGAGGTAACTGATGTGAACACAAAGGCGAAGTACAGTACAGATCAGCGGGGTGTTTTATCTCAGATGGTGGAAACAGCCAGGATCAGTCACTGCAAAACACAAGCAGTGAGCTGGCTCTCAAAAAGTTCCAGTGCCAGCCAGCATTCCTCAGTTTGGAGCTTTATCCTCAGTGAAAAGGCAGAAGAAACACTCTCTGGGGTCTCTTAACTTTTCTTTTGCTGCTGGCTTTTGCCTTCCACCTTTAGACATGTCTACACATATGGATTAGCATTTTCTCTTTGATCCCATGCAGCTGGATGTGTGTGTCTGACTCTTGTAATGCAGGAGATTTGAAAATGAGCACTTGCAGGGATAGGGCTCCTTTGGAAGGCAGTCAAAGGGGGCATTTCATCAAGAGGCAATAGCTTTTCTGGAAGCAGTAGGAGAGGAATCAATGTGTAAAGTTTCTTGTTTTCTTAATCATGCTCCTATTCTGTCTTTCCCAGGAGATTTATGAGGCTCCGAATGTTGGACAAGCACCAATAATAGTTACACATTTTTAGCATCTGAATGCTTTGCTTTGCCTGGCTTCATAAGGAAAGACAAGTCCAGACAAGGTGGTCCTCCAGAAAATGGTTTATTGGGACAGCATTCTGGCCTGCAGCCATGGCACCTTGGACAGTGATCTTATCAGACCTCCTAAACAGAGCAGGGTTGGGCCTGTTTGTTACTTCAGTGGAAGACCTCCGAGGAGGAGAACCTGGGTGTTGCAAGACTTGGTATCGATTGTTCTCTGGGTGATGCTTTCCCTGAAGAGGAATGAACCAGTACTGCAGGCTACCCTGCTCCTGAAATGGCACCACTTCAGGGAGATGCAAAGCCCAGCTGAACTGAGGATGAAAAGCAGGAGGAATAAACAAAATGAGACTAGTATTCTCAGTGGTATGTGAGGACGTGAGGGAGGAACTGGCCATTGATTTCCAAGGAGATCTGGGTAGCTAAATTCTGCAGGTTCCTTTGGGAATCCTAGTCCAGCTGTGTGTCTTTGAAGTGTACAGTTGATTTGGCAGAGATATCAGCAAGGGTTTGCTTGTTTCTTATTTTAGCCAGCTTTGATATGTGGTCTGAACTTTACCTTAACTTACAGTCCTTTGGAAGTGCTCTCATTCCATTTTCTATTGAGTACTGACTTGCCTGGCAGGTTTGATGTGATTTCAGATAACCTTCTGCTGAAAACAACCACATCCATAATAATGACACTTCTGGCCTTGGCATGACTGTACCTTTGGACTTGATTAAGGTGCCTAAATGCAGACTTCTAGTGACCTTTGAGACACCTTAGGGTATCTGAGACATATTCAGAAGGTAGCAGATATGACAGGTCTACAGAAGACCCATTTTCTTCTTGGCTGGCAGCTGATGGGCAGGTGGGCTGCCTCTGCCTCTTAGGTGAGACTAGATTCCTGTGTGTAAGTTACTGGACTGAACTGACCATGCCCATAGATTTTAGGGCCAGAGTGGACTACCATCTCTTCAGGATGAGGTTCAACTCCTAGGTAAAGCAACTAAATGTAGGTGTCCACATCTAAGATGCTATAGCTGAGCTAGGGGTGTAAGGTCTGTTTTCAGCCACTGGAGAGCTAGTAAGTCCATAGAGTACAGCGTGATGCTGGAGAGTCAGTTGAGTAAAGAGTGTTGCAGTTCATCCTAAATGGACAGTAGGTGATCAGCTGGATTGCTCTTTAGGCAAGAGTTCAACTCATTCACTTACACATAACTGGCTAGTGACAACTCAGGTTACCTGATTACCCCATCCAGTCTCCAGCTCTCACTGTAGAAAAGCAAAGTCACCCAAGGCACATGTCTGCTGCTTGTGGATATTTGGGATACTTTAAGATGTGTCATGTTACAGTTGATGTCTATGCAGAGGAAAGTGAAGAGCAATCCATGTGTCCACCAACTTTATTGTAAGCTTCGACCTATAGTGCACATTAACTGGGCTGTGGGTGTCTTAATTCCAGACTACACCTCAGCCCTTTCTGGTTTTACAAATAACCCAGAACTGATACCTTTTTTTTTTTTTTTTTCCCTGGGGAATACTGCATCAGATTTTAGAATTTGGGCAATAAGAAAAGGTCTTGTATAATTTTGGTGTTATTCACAATAGGCTGTTCTATTGCTACAGCAAAAATATTTGTCATTAATGCTTCTGTACAGACCATCCCCTGGATGAAGTGGTAGACAAAAAAACTAGAGAGAAATCACAGAGTCACAGAATGGTTTGGGCTGGAAGGGACCTTAAAGATCAGACCTAATTCCAACCCTCCTGCCATGGGCAGGGACAACCCTCACCAGCCCAGGGTGCCCCAAGCCCCATACAACCTGGCCTTGAACCCTGTCAGGGATCCAGGGGCAGCCCCAGCTTCTCTGGACACCCTGTGCCAGGGCCTCCCCCCTCCCCGGGAAGGATTTCTGCCTCCCAGCCCCTCTCCATCCCCCTCCTGCAGCTGAAGGCCATTCCCCTGGGCCAGGCCCTCCCTGCCCTTGGCCTCAGCCCCTCTCCACATTTCCTGGATCCCCTTGAGAGACTGGAAGGAGATTGGATGTCTCCTCACAGCCTTCTCTCTTCTCTAGGCTGAACGAGCCCAGCTCTCCCAGCCTGGCTCGAGAACAGAAGTGCTCCAACCCTCAGATCATCTTCGTGATGTCTAATGTGAATGATCACAGAAGACAGAAATGCTCTGACTGTTTTTCCTTACTGTTTTTTTTTCCCCTATTTTGAATGCAAAGATTTTTGGGTAAGGGCTTTGCTTACCCTGTGCATGCAGAGATTTCATTAGCTCGATATGGCCTGAATTGTTATGTTGTACAACTAACAAATTCCAATCCTTGCTGTGTGTTTTCCAGCACACTACATAAAAGACTCAATTGTTGGTTCTTTCTGCCACTTCCCTTAGGAGACTATTGCATATTCTGTTTGCTCTCATTTGATGTATAATTCTGGCTGATTATTCTTGATGATGTTGCGTGACTAATTACCAGTATCATAACTTGTTTTCTAGCATCATAACATTTTTTCTATTTGTGTCTTTGCATCTGATAACAAGCCATTATCACCCTAAGAAATGATGCTATCATTAGAATATGTTGTAGTGGGACAGAGAAGAAGTTTTAGCTAGCTGGTGGTAAAATTAGGTGGGTTTTCTTATTTTCTTAGAAAGCACTTTGTCTAAAGCCCATTGTTGTTAAATGGAATCTTTCCTTTGGCTTCAGTGAGCTTTCCTCTGGACTAAATTCAAGACTATCAAAATCTCCAGGGATGTAATTCCTTTGGATTTTGGTGGGTCTTATTTACAGACCTGGCCCTACCCTCTTAAGCACAAGTTAGGGGGGAAAAAACAACACACAGAAAATTATGGATAATTTTAAGATTTTTCTTCAGTGTCCTCTTATTGTTCTCCCTCATTTTCATTCCATACTTTGGAATTATCTATATGGGTCTTCTTGCAGCATCATCCTGAAAACTGGGATAGTTAGGATTAAATTAAATTAATATAAAGAAATAAACATTCTTAATAAACAAAAATATATCTTAAAGTAGCATCTTTAACAGACAACATGCATTTTACAGCCTGTTGCTTTGTATTTTATATGCTTCTGCAGTTGATAGGGTTTCATTCTGCACAATCCCTGAGAACTCAATGTTCATGAGCATGTGGTGAGAGTAACTGGAAGGGACTAAAGAAGTTTTCTTGAAGGGGAATTTGATCAAAGTATATTTCCAGTGGATCTGAAATCATTTTCACATTCAGAATGCGTTCAACTGAGAAGATTGACAAAATATTGATGTGGCATTGAAAAAATGCAATAGATCAATAAATGGATTGTCATACTAAGCTAACATTAATAGATGGGTTATAGTACTAAGTAACCATGTTTTGCTGGTGCCAGTCATCTTAAGGTGCTCAACCATGTTCATATTTTTGGGGTGGATTAGTGAGAACTAGAGTCTAAGGTGAGTTTTTCTGGATCACATAATGATAAATAGAAAAAATATGCCTAGAAACTCATCCCAAGCTTGTTGTACTGAGTCTTTCCAGCTTGTGATGCTCACCTCTTTCCAGAACATGCTAGATGTTCACATGTCTGTTATGAGAAGAAATTAATAATGTCTACCAGGTATATTTTTGGGGCCACACTGTTTCTTTACAATGAAGAGGAACACCACTCTATTTCCCAGAGGCATCTGGGAAAAAAAACCACTGTCTATGCCTTCCCAGTGAATTTCAGTTATCAAAGAGTTCCTTTGCTCCTACTTCTCTTCAAGACCCTCTTTCAGAATACATCCCTTTTCTGCTTACTTTTCTGCTGTTTTTTTGAGGTTTCTCTTTACATATAGACAACTAGGCAAAGAATTTACTAGCCCCTGCATTTGCCAACATGTTGTACAAATGCCCAATGCTGTTCAGATCCCACCATGCAGTCAGTTGTTCTGGATGACTTTCTTTTCATCTCCTTGGATTGATCCCAATGAGAAGAGGGGTTGATGAGGCCACTGATTTAACTTGATCTTTGATCAATGATAACAGAGTTATCTTCTGGCTCAACAGGGTGTAAATATGAAAATAAATGAGTTAATTTTCTCTGGAGTCTAAGCTATGATCCCTATTGCTCAAGCCTCTTCCATCAGGACTCCTGCTTACAGTCATTGAGGTAATGCTAGACCTTAAAGACAGGTAAGAAATATCCTCTGAAAGTTCAGAAGCAGTGAAAGTAAGAAACTCTAGGCTAAGAGGGTATTCTTTATGTCCTTATATAAAGACAGATATGAGCATCTTTTGTGTTGTCCTTAAAATAACCCTTTATCATGAAGAGGTAGCTAGAATAATCATCATGAAAAATGGGACCACCCTGGACACAAATGTGCATCATATCCTGCATATTTTGAAGGGATATTTATCTGCTTTATTGCAAGGTCACAGAAAAGTTCAGAGCGTTTTCTTTATAAAGCAGAGAGCCATGGTGAAAGAAGAGAGCCGTGGTGGAAGCAATTTGATGCTCTTCATTTAAGTCTCAGCAGAGCCTGCTTGTGTGACTTGAATGGTCACTCTCCATTCTTACAAACACTTCATACCTTTTGTGGTCAAAAGTGTTCTGGCTGGGTGTAGACAGTTGTATAAATCCATGTCCAAGAGTAGGACACAAACACTTGATCAGCTGGCTATAAAATTTTGGAAGTTCTGGTCACTGAAGAATCACTCTGAAGGCATCATCTGGCTTTCACCATTTCTATGGTCCTTTAATTGCTGACCTTATCTTTTGCTGATGTCCACAGTTAACCCCTCCAGCCTTATTCAAATATTCCATGAAGAATTAGATTTTAATAAGACTCCTAATAAACAAGATAGTATGACCAAACAATGCTATAGGCTTTTTTTCCCCCAAATACATCTAAAGAATTTGGCAGTCTCCAGAGATGAGAACACTATTGACACAGAGTCCTTTGAGACATATTATTTGACTCATTCTTGGCTTTTTTTTTTTGTTTTGTTCTGGAAATGAAATCCCCAACTGTTGAACCCTCTTAGAGAAGACATAGAGAAGATGTTGGCTGTAAACTTAAAATGAACAGCTGATGGAGACCAAGCTGTGACAATGTCGTTGGTGTGGACAAAACATCAGGAAAGGTGTATCAGAAGTGTCCAGGGATGACCTATTTGGCACCCTCTGTAAAGTCTTAGATTCTTTTAATAGTGAGGCAGAGGAAGGCTGTGCAGTGTGTGTCCAGAGTACTGTTTAACTGAAAAGGAAAGCCTCTTATCTTATCTGGGATTAGACTAAGGAATTTACATATCCCCAGGCTAAAGTGTGCTTTCCCATCCTGTACCTTGCATTGCTACTGGTGTTAGAAATAGGGACTGGAGTTTCATTTTGCTGGCATTCAGACATGGAGGGCTTTCTGTGGGAACACAGGGCACAGGAGGTAGATACTTCACAGCAATGGTTTGAGTGTGCTGGTCTAGCTTGTTCTGAGCACAGTCTAAAAACCACAGACCTTCACTGAACAGTATGGGAGTTGTGTTTGTGTATGACCAGAAACATCCTCAGAACGTCTGCTAGGGAAGGGCCAAATTGAATCCTGGAGCCAGGCTCCATGGGGGTACTCAGCCTTCCTGCAGGTCCTGTCTTTCCCAAGCATCTCACTGCTCCAGAAAGATAAGCAATGTTTTGCTGGGCTGAGGATGGATGGAGAAGGTGCACACTGTGGATGGAGCCATGGTACACTTTTTAGATATGATGTTCCACTGTCAGAGTGTGGTGGTCAGGATGAACATCCTTCTCCTTGGGTCTTCTTGCAATCTCCCATTCCATTTCTCCTGGAGGAGGCCGATATTAAAGTAGGGGTGTCTCCTGTGGCACAAGAAATTTTAGGAGCTTTAGCACACTTTAGGCACAGAGCAGGGTTCTCTGTGTCAGGGATGTCCTGGGACCTTACCCCTTTTACTTCCTTTCTTGAGGGACAATCAACATCAATAAGTAAAAATGCTGCCAGGCTTGGTGTAGTTTCTTTTTGGGTTTTCCTTCAACTGAGGCTTTGAACTAGCTAGCTAGGAAAGAACTGTGTGGGTAAAGAGGTGTTAATTAGCAGAGGTAGGAAGGCAGTGACAAAGCTGAAGGGATGGATGCTTTTGCAGGATGCAGAAGGCAAATAAAACATGAGGGAATTGCAGCTTCACAAGATCAAAAATATGCTGATAGGAAAGTTGGTTGGTACTTCTACAAAGCCACGGTTAGGAAATTAATGAATTACTGAAGGTTTAACTGGGTCAGTGGGGGAAGTAGGCCTGATAAGGAACTCCTCATACAGGAGTGTTTTGATGTTTGGATGCATCTGTTTATTTTCATCAGCAATATAGATAAGATAACTTCAGGCTGTATTGTAAAGCAGGTTAAAACAGTTTGGTAAACATAGTTATTTATATGCATGAACATACTTGCTCAGAAACATACATATGGTAACACATATATTAGCATATACTTCAGTTCAGGAGATTTTTCAATCATGATTACAGTCTTTCTCATTAAAGATGTCTTTTATCACTGAAAGCCAAATTTTCCAGACAAATCACTGTAATTATACCTGTGAGGTAAAATAACGGGCTTTGGCCAAAGCAGGTCTCTCGACCTCTGTCTCACTGCTTGGAGGGGGTCCAGCCAACCTGCTGAGGCAGCCAGAAGGCTAAAAACAAGCTGGATGGGAAATCAAATTACTCATCCCTGAGGCTGGACAGATCTTGTTCAGGTAGAAGGTCCCAGGACCAGGACAGATGCAGCTCTGTGTTGCAGATCTGTGGTAGAAGGAGAAGGGCTACAACGATGATGAGAAGCCTGGAGCATCTCTCAGATGAGGAAAGACTGAGAGAGCTGAGGTTGTTCAGTCTGGAGAAGTCTGAGAAGGGATCTGATCAACACTTATAAACATCTAAAGGGCAGGTGTCTAGAGGATGGGGCCAGGCTCTTCTCAGTGGCACCCAGTGACAGGATGATGGGCGATGGGCAGAAACTGGAACACAGGAAGGTCCATCCTGATATGAGGAAAAGCATCTTCACTGTGAGGGTGCCCGAGCCCTGGGACAGGCTGCCCAGAGGGATCTCCTTCTGTAGGGAGATCCCAAACCTGCCTGGATGCCTTGTGTGACCTGTTCTGGGTGATGCTCCTTTGGCAGGGAGTTGGACCGGATGATCTCCAGAGGTCCCTGCCAACCCCCACCAGTCTGGGAATCTGTGAGTCAAAGCTGCAGCAAGGATGTCCTGTGCTGAGACAGCAAATGGAGTAGGGAGAAGATCGCACAACCCACTCAGGAACACGTTGCCACCTTCTGTAGTTGTATCTAGGCAGGGTGTGAATATGGAATAGATGCTGCATATGAAGAAACAGCAATGGATGTTCATGTGGTCAAGTCCCTTCAATCCACAGAGAGAATGAGGGAGAGAAAGCTCTTTTGTGTGGGAACTGCCCACAGTGACAGACCCATGTGGAAAGCAGAGACTAAATCCTATGGAACAGGCACAGCACTTTTCCCAGTGTCAGCACTGCTGAGCCCTGCCAGAAAGCATACACTTGTGAAGGATCCCACCTCCCCATCCTTCTAGGGTCCCACTGGACCTTGCATCTAGGTTAGTCCTAGTGCTTACTACCTCCATCAGAATCTCTTTTCTCCTCTTGGATCACATTTTCCATCTCCCCCAAGGGCAAAGGACCATGAGAAAAACTAGAGAGGAAGAGGGGCTTGGGCACAGGAGCTCTGGAGAGGAGGTATGGGAAGATGGAGTAGGGAAATTGCCTGCTGCCATTCACTTTCCAATGTGAAATAAATAAGGGGAGACAGGTCTCCAAAGAAGATCCCCTAAACCAAGTCAACAGTTTACAGTGAAGGATTCAGGATTTGAGCAAGCCATTTAGGGAACTCAAGCCATGGAAGACAATACTTTCTCCAGGCTCTTTTCCTCTCCTTCCCCCAACCCTTGGCCCAACTCCAGGTCTCACAGGATCGTGCAAGGCCCAGTCTCCAGGCTTGGAGAATAACCCTTTGTGCCTCAGCATGCTCAGAAACACCATGACCCAGACACCTCTTCCTTATGACTGAGGTGGTGGGGGGCTCTGCCTCATCCCCAGGAACAGCCTTATCTGTGCCCCAGTGCAGGCAGTCCTCCCCTTCTGCCCCGGAGTGCAGTCTTCTGAGACCACAGGGCTCCTTTTGCCCATGGGGAGCACCCCAGAAGGGGCAGCTGCCATGGTCCCTTGCATGGAGAAGCTGGGAGGGCTTCTTTCATCTCCCACACACATCATCTCCTCTTGCCACCAGCTTTGGGGGTTCTTTTCTGCTGTCACAGCCTTGCTGCATACAGGGGGCTCTGGGAATGACAGCCAACCCAGGAAGATCCAGGCAATATGTTTAAATCCTTCTCTGTGCATAAGGTATTAGATAAAGCACGAGTGACAACTTCCATCTCCAAAGGTTTTGCTCTGGGCTCTGTGGATCCTGCACTTCAGTGTTTGGATTATCTTCCCAGGGCAGGACCATGCAAGACAAACATGCACCATGGTCTGGTGCAGCAGAGAGCACGGCTGCCCACTCATTCCTCCTTCCAGAAATACAGGCACAGGAACAGTGCCTGGGAAGCTGCTTTCTAGCAGAAGTCTGGAGTGCAGAGCCTGGCTGGGTAGGTGATTGTGCAATTACAATGAGGGGAGTAATTGATTGTGGGTGTTGGGGTAAAGACAAGAATCTTTGCAGGACAGGAAAGTATAAGGTAAATAAGAATAAAAGCAGATAGAGGTGGAATCAGTCTACTGAAATCTTGTTGGAAATCTGGTGACACTGTTGTGTGGGCAGCCAAGTGCTCTGACATGTCTTTCAGCCTTGGCAGAGCATTGGATGGAGAGGGGACAGGAGTTTTCTAGTTGGCAGCAATGCCCAGGGGTTTCAAACCCAAAAAATAGACATGAATCTTATGAAACTTATGGAGAAGGAAAGGAGCAGTCCACATGGATCCAAATAGAGGATCAGGCCCCCAGCTGCACTGTGAAGAGGGTTCAAGGTGCAGATGAGAGTGCAGGATGCAGCCTCAGCCTGGTCTGGAGGAGGAGGGTGTAGGTTCCCATAGTTGCAGACTAACTTCCCAGACAAAGACAACTGACTACAATAGCTAAACAAACAAATTTATTATCTGTGAGACTCCCCCACATGGTAAAAACCTTCTTTGTTCACTGGTATCCAAGAACCAAGTAAAAAGGTCAGTGTGCTGTGCCAAGGAGCACTCCAGCACTTTATCATTGATCATCTGAAGCTCTGTGGCTGCAGAAGGGACAATACTCCTGAGTTTGGGATTCTTGACCAGCTGTTTCAAACTGATGGTACCTCCAGTCCCTTCCACACTGCATGAACCACTGCACACATCCTATGCTGGATCTCCCCCCAGCCCACAGACACAGCATGGTGGCCCATGCAGGGGAGGCTTCACTGCCTGCTCCAGCTCTCCTTGCCTGGCTGTCCTCAGGCCCTCCTCAGACACCTCCACTGTCAAAACAATGTCAGGAGGAGCTGATTTGTCCCCCAGCAGTCAGTTCTGCAGTGTGAGCTGTTGTAGCTGCAGTCCTGTTCCCTGCACCTGAATCAGGGGTCCTCTGGGTCTGTCACCTTCAGGCATCTGACTGACCAGCCCTGCCCTTTCCATCATTTCAGGGAGTTCATGGCTGTAGCTGAGGCCAGCTGTGGCCAGTACATGGGCAGCTATATGATGGACTGGATGCTTCTATGGAAGGAAGGATATCTCTGAGTTAGCAGGGAAGGGTGGATTAAGGCATCATTTGCACAGTGGGGCTGGGTTCCCTTTGGCAGCCTCTCAGCAGAGTGTGTTACATGGACAGGTGAAAGAAGGTGATGTGGACATGGTTTGGAAACAAAGAAGTGGAGCTTCCTCCTGGTCTGAACCCCAGGCCAGATGTCAGGCTGTGGAGCTGATGCTGGGCTCCTGCTCTCCTCATCTGGCTTGTCAGAAGGAACCATATCCACAAGGAAGTCCTGGTGCATTCTGCCTTTTTCTGGATTGGATAAAATCATATATATGATGCCTAGAATGCTTATTCCTTTCTTTATGTTTCCTGATGGAGGAAAACAGGGAGCGTTCCAGTTCAGGTAAACTCCACCATTTCTTTCTTTTTCTTCATAGATGGAGTCTAGTTGAAGACCAGCACTGATTTAAATAAGAGCTCAAATGAATTGCAAAAACCCAGGGCCTGAAGAAAGAGTTTTCACTCAGGTCCCTTTCAGAATTTCTCAGTGGGCTCAGCCCTAAATAGGGAAAGAAAAAACCAGGAAGAAAAATTCTCGTGGCGTGCCAATGTTTCAGCAAGTTCTCCCAAAGATCCTTTCACCCTCTTCTCTGTGGATGTGAGGACACTGGCAGACCACAATGGCCCTAACCACTCACTGCTGGGATCTCTAATCACATCCTACCCATGGGTCCATGGACCCATATGAGCTCAATTGTGGGTCTTCAGACCATGCCTGAGCTACAATGGAGAAGGGCTGATCTCCAGTTCAGTCATAGTCATGCCTCTGCCTCACCAAGGACCTTGTAAATCCCAATCCTGTCCTGAAAGCTGACTTCCAGGGAAGTGGTCACAGCACTGAGCTTGACTGAGTTCAAGAAGCATCTGATGATAAGCTCAGTCATCTGCTCTGACTTGGCTGGGCCTGTGTGGAGCCAGGAGTTGGATTCTATAATACTTATGTGTCCTTTCCAAGTCAGGAGATTTTATGATTCCAGGCTTGACCTGGGACCTCCATCATCATCAGGCTCTTCTCCAGTGTCCTGGACTCTTGGTTGAACCTGGCCACAGGGTCTCTGACAGCATCTCTGGAAGCTTCTGACAGCATCTTCTGGTAAAACCAAACAAGGCTGTGGAGGTATGTAATTGATTGTTGGGCAGATGTGGGTGTTGATATAAATATCTATACTCTTGGACTCTGCTGGACAGTTGGATGTCACAGAGAAAGCCACAGAGCTTCAGCAAAAGAGACTGGCCTTCATCAGTAAAGATCAGACTGAGGAGATGGTTGTCTAAGGCTGGGGAGAGGAAAGGGACACAGGGAGACAGTCAGGAATTCAGATCCCACCACGCTGAAGGCACAGTGTCTGCAGAGCCAAGCTCTGCTGCTCTCCACATACATGAATTCCCCAGAGGAATGTGTTTCTTAGTGCCTGTTAGAGCAGAGGGAAAAGGCAGATTTACATGTGAACCAAGGAAAACCAGAAGCTGAAGTTCCCTGTACCAGTCCTGGGGAGAGAAGTTAGTGAGCCCAAGGGTATTCATAGTACCAAAGTCATCTACAAACCCAGCAAGTAGTTGGCATGATACCCCACTAAGACAAAGCAGATGTGCTTGTACCTACATCACCTCTTCACTCCACAGATTGCCCCAGCGTTTCTCTCAGCTTGCAAGTGTGGCAGCTCAAGCCTACAATCTTACCTCTGCTTCATGCCAGTGCATTACCTGGACAAGGGGAGATTCCAAACTCTGTAGAGACAACCATAAATAAGGACAAACACAGACATTTCCCCTAGGTTTTCTGCAGACTGAGGACTTGTCAAGCTCTGGAATCTTTCTGGCTGCACTTCTCAGGACACCCCTGGAACGCTTGTTTTCCTGTGTTAGTTAACCAAGGATAAATCACTTGTGGTTTTTGAGGAGTTCTGCCTGAAATCTAGGATGAGATTGGAATTGAAATCCACAGCAAAATAAGCAATCGTAGAATCATTTAGCTTGGAAAAGACCTTTAAGATCATCAAGCCTTATCATTAACCTAACATTGCCAACTCTAAGCACCACATCTACACATCTTTTCAATACCTCCAAGGTTGATGACTCCACCACTTCCGTGGGCTGCTTGCTCCAATGATTGATGACACTTTTGGTAAAGAAATTTATCCAAATATCCAATCTAAACCTCCCCTGGTACAACCCGAGGCCATTTCCTTTCATCTTGTTGCTTCTTACCTGGGAGATGAGACCAGCCCCACCTGGTGTAATTTCCTTCCAGGTAGTTGTAGAGAGCAACCAGGTCTCCCCACAGCCTCCTCTTCTCCAGACTGAGCAACCCCAGTTCCTTGAGCTGCTCCTCATCAGACATGCTCCTGACCCTTTACCACTTTGTTGCCCTTCTGTGGACCTGCTCCAGCATCGCCATGTGCTTCTTGCAGTGAGGAGCCCAAAACTGAACACAGCACTCGAGGTGCAGCCTCACCAGTGTGCCCAGTACAGGGACAGAATCACTCCACTAGTCGTGCTGGCCACACTATTCCTGATACAAGTCAGGATGCTGTTGGTCTTCTTGGCCACCTGGGCACACTGCTAGTTCAGATTCAGGCTGTCAACCAACACCCCCAGGTCCTTTTCTACAAGGCATCTTTCCAGCCACTCTGCCCTAAGTCAGTAGCATTGCCTGGGGTTGCTCTGACCCAGGTTCAGGATCTGGTGCTGAGCCTTGTTGAACCTTGTATTATTGGCCTTGGCCCACCAATCCAGCCTGTCTATATCCCTCTTTAGAGTCTTCTCACTCTTAAGCAGATAAACACTCCCACCCAACTTGGTGCCATCTGCAAACTTACTGAGAGTGCACTTGATCATCTCATCCAGATATTGATAAAGATACGAACAAGAATTGGCCCCAGTACTCAACCCTGGGGACCACCACTTGTGACTGGCCACCAAGTGGGTTTATTTCTGCTCTCCACAAGTCTTTGGGCCCAGCCATCCAGACATTTCTTCTCCCAGCAAAAAAGCACACTTGTCTAAGCCATGGGCAGCCAGTTCCTCCAGGAGAATGTTGTGGGAAATGCTGTCAAAAGCTTTACTAAAATACAGGTAGACAACATCCCCAAGGAAGAGGGTTTTGAGGAAGAAGTAAAGCTACATTAATAGAAGTTGTGTGCACAATCTTGAATGTGTCACTTCTAACATAGATAGAGAACCGGTGAGCTCCTACCTGATTTCTAAGGCTGTTTTATGGCTGGTTGTAAGCTTATGTGAAGTTCTGCATGTTTATATCTTTACTTACTAATTGACTTCAGCACTGATGCTTTAATCTCAGCCTTTTTTTTTCCTTTATACATTTCACTGACACCATCTCGTGGAAATCTTTTTCCATCTAATCTTCTTGAAAAGACAGAGCATCAGCACAGAGGCCTTGATCTTACAGGCATTTGAGGGTAAGAGAGATATGTACTTTCTAAAATCATAGAATCACAGACTGGTCTGGGTTGCAAGGGATCCCAAGCATCATAAAGTTCCAACCCCTCTGCCACAGGCAGGGCCACCAACCTCCAGGCCTGGAGCTACAGTACTTGCTAGTAGATCCCAGCCTGACAGCTGGTAATGAACTAAGGGATCTGAAAAGAAGGGCACGTAACATTTGCCCCCACCCTTCTGTTATGCAGTCAGCACCGTGTCCCCAGTGTAAATGGGAAGGGACCTGCATGTGTAGGTCATCATGTGCAGGTAGGACGCCAAAAGTCATGCCAAGCGTGGAAGAGTGCATGTGATGGGGGTGTAGATTGGGAACGGGACATGTAAGCACCTGGTCACACCAACAGGCAGCTCAGCTCCTCTGGATCATGCCAGCTCTTACGGAGGTGGGGACAGATGCCCGCACTGCCCTGCACTCCCTGACCCTCTGCATTTCACTGCGGGCTCACAACAGCCAGGCATGCTACATGTGTTTGGGTGAGCTTTCTAGATCAGTGCTGCACAGTCCACGCTTCACTGCAGGCATTGTAGGTCTGTTTGCATGTTGTCCTAATAGCTCCTTCACAGGGTCTGGGCTGGGGTGTGGGAGAACAGCCCTGTGCTCACTTACCTGTGTGTGCCACGGGCTGCCGGGTGCATTTCAACGTGTGCAGGGCTGTTTATTTTCTCCAGATTGCTTCCCTTGCAAAGCAAACTTCATCTCTGAGCATCATCAGCCTCGTGCCTTAGAGCAAAAGGAAAATAACAGCTATCAGCAGAAGACAGAGCACACTCTCTTTGGCAGAGTGTGAAGGCCAACACCACCGTCAGTGCTGGGAAGTTTGAGGAACACACGTATTTCCCTGGATGTGGAATTCAGGTACTGGGGAGAAAGAGGGAACAAGTTCCTGCCCCTTCCCCACCACAGAACACCTCGTTCCTCCTACTATGTCTTACACAGAAGTTGAGGACTGAGAAGTTCCTCCCAGTGTCACCCCTCCATTGCAGCAGAGGTGAGCTGAGGATCTTTCTTTCCTGAGCATTGTGCCCTGGACTCTAATAGTTAATGCTCTGTGGTGCTTTCAAAGGTTTCCTTTATTTCCTGCCTGACAGACAGCGGGGGAGGAACTTGGTCTGCCAGTGAAGGAGAAAGATGTTTTCCTACAGTGCTCTGATCCAGCTCCATCCACACCCTCTGCTCAGAAGGACAATTGTTTCCAAGAGCAGTACAAAAACACACCATTCACATGAAAATAAGGAAAATAAGGAAAATTGTTTTTCTGTCTCTCTCCACAAGCAGAAGTCACTCAAGAAACTTCTCTGTTGAGCTCCAGAAGAGAAGCCTGATGTGAGGCTTGGCATCAGGAGAGATGACCCACTGGAGGGGTCATTATTTTAATTGCTGCAGAGTGTGTTGGATAGCACAACATGCCCACTGCCACCGCACTGAGCTCAAGGAGAGCTCTCTCTTGGGGCAGGTGAAAGGAGAGCTCAATTCTCCCTCAACGTGCCAGGAAAAAGGTTGGAGCTGATGTGTGTCCTGGCTGTGCTCCTGTCAGCTTCAGCTTCCCCCGAGCCAAGACAGCAGGAGGTCAGGTACACATATACACAGTGCTCATCAAAACTAGCATGCAGCCCCCCTCTCTCCTGCTACTTCCAGAGCCTCTGAAGTAGATGGCACATTTTATGTCCATAGCTCAGCAACCTGTTAGGATTTTCTCACGACAGAGGCCAGTCTGCTGCCCACTGTGCATTTCTTTTCCTGAGGGTTTCTCTCACATCTCTGTCCTGAAATTCCTAGGAATGGGTAAGAGCTAAAAGTCTTTTGTGGACAATATCCTAGGAGACACAGCTGTAGAGGGTGTTGGTTCTTTGGACTCCTGGAGTGCAGCAGAAAATGATGGGTACTGAAACATTCAGATGTTAAACAATTTAGCTGTTTTCCTTCCAGTGCCTGTTACCTTCTCTGCTAAGACTTGTTATCTTTAAGAGCTCAGCTAGATCTCTCTGTTGGTCATCTCTTAGGAACACAGCCAAGTGTGAATAGCAGATTCCTGCTGGAGTCAAGACTGGCTTACCTTCCATCATCTCATACAAGCTGAGAGTCACAGAGAGGGTGCAGAGGTGCCCTCTCCCAGCAGGAGCTTTGCCACCATCGTGATGCTTCTTGAAACAGATGTCATGGGATCTGCAATACACAGCCTATACTCAACCTAGCTCACTCACTAGCAGCTGAGATCCCAGGTACAGCCAGCTCTGTTCTAGGCCTTCTGCAGCGGTCAGTCCCTATGGTGCGTGAAGACAGTCAGAAGAATGTGTAGGCAACATCTGTATCAGAATCTTCCTGATGACAAGTGGGAAAGGAAGGCTCCAGGGACTTTCCAGTTTTGCAAGCTTGCATGGAATCTGCCTCTTAAAGTTCATGAATTTTGATGTGCAGTAATGCCTGGGGGCAGACACTGCAAATTCCTGGGATCAGGGCTTTGGGAATCAACAGTGTAATGCAATCAGATGCTGCATGCCATTGGCTTCTTGGCCAGCAGCCTTGGACACTGTGGCAAGCAACATGTCCATCCCTGCCAGAGAACGTAAGCCCTGTATGCTCGTGCCTTGCACACATGACCCAGAAGCAACATTCACACTGCCAGACTATCAATCAGGAGCTCTTTTTCAAAAAAGAAAAATAAAACAATAGCCTTGTGTTTTCTTTGGAGTTTCTCACCACACAGTACAGTTAGCAGCACAAACCATGGCTGGCAGCAAGTGCTGCCTGCTCACCCTCCTCTCCCTCCTCAGCAACAGCCTGAGTCATGGCTGTGGTCACAGACAGTGACACAATGCCATTGTCATCCAAAGAATGCAGTGTTTTCCTGCTCTGCAAAAATATTTTGTACAGTGCATTTTCCATGCTCTCCAGAGGAGACACTGTCCGGATCCTTGCTGTAAGTGCCCCCAGGAGCACTGCTGACTAATGCTCCCATTTCTCTCCTCGTGTTCCCCCGAGGTCCCAGACTTATTTATACTCTGCACAAAGAGCTCATAGTCAAGGTTGGTGAAGTGGATTTCCTCAGAACAGCACAGGCACTGCAGTGTGAGGAAACGGTGAATTTAATCTCTGGAGACCCGATTCAGCGAGGTCACGTCACTGGAGCCAGTTCATGGTTGAGGGCTTGGCCTGAAGGAGTTGGCTTGGACACACATAGGCAATCTGGTCCCCCTGCTCCAGAGATGGCCATGGGGTGACTCACCCTCTGGAGATGCCTCTCTTGTGTCCTGAAGTAATGAGACACACAGCTCAGGCAAGAGCCACCACGCTGCAGACACACTAACCCCTGCAAAAGCCTCCTTTAACCACCAACCACATGCCCTCTCAGGGACTGCAGCCTCCTTACCCCTGCAGACCCATGCACTCTGCTTAGCTTGGAAATCAAATTGCAATCACATGCTAGTACTACAGTCCTCCCACCTTCCTCATGTTGCACTATGAAAGTGAGGGTTAGTGTTTGCTCCTTATATTTCTGCCAGGTGATTTAAAATGAAATTGCTTGGGAAAATACAGGATAAGTAAATTCAAAAGTAAATCACAGGATGTGGAAAAGACCCCATTCACCCAAATGTCTTTGTTTTATGTAACTGAAGGATAGAAGGCTGCAACAAGGCAGTGGTGAGCTCTTCTACTCCTTGATTAACACTCAAGGTTGGTGAAGGGATGGAGAGTATATTATGCTGCACACTCCATAGGTGAAAAGCATGTTCTCCCTGTGACAGGACACAGGACCATGCTGGAGCAGGGTTTTATGATGGGATGTAGCTACTCATGGTGCTTTAGCACATTTTGGGATGTGGGAAAGTTTTGGAAGCATGAATGTGCATAGTGGGATCTGTCAGACGAGCTCTGAAACGTGTACAGGAAGGACAGGTGGCTGTGGCCATGACACAGTTGTTGCTGTGGTTGTTCCCCATTAAGTGGCTGTAAACTTACTTGATGTCCGTGGGAGGTGTGTTTGTGAGAGGAATTCTACTGAAAAATGGGATAATTGAGTTTGCAGAAATGTTTTGGCTAGATTTGGGGTTTCCTCAACCATGCTTAAAGGAAGAGCCATAAAAGGAAGAGCCAAGGTATCAGAATAATCTGCACAAAGGGTATTTCCTCCCCAAACAGAACATTTGTATGTGTCACTAACAGGCTGGATATGACGGGGTAACCTGAGAAAAGCAACGGGTGGATGCTGCTGAGCATCACCCTTTAGCTGAGGGTGAAAATCCTGCACGTTGCACACAGCCAGTTGTGACATAGCGGATGTTTTGGAGCAGATAGGTGATGCAGAAGACTTCCTTCCTCAACTCAGAAGGCAAATAATTTGTATCCTGATTACAAATTATGAGGGTTTGTAGATTGCAAGGTCAGAAGGGACTGGTGTAATTATGTTATCTGACCTTCCCAAATAGGGCTGTCTTGGAATGACACTTGCTGATTCTCACACCAAGGCCAACAGTTTGTGGCTGAACTACAGTTGGTCTTGTCTTAAAGACTCCATGACCTGTGAGGTTTTTCTGCTCAAAATACATGACTCATTTCCAGCTTGCATTTGTCTGTAAGACCTCCGTTTGCAGGTATCATGTCAGATTTATCATCACCAGCTCTATTTGTCAAGGAAGCAATAGCAGGAGTGTGCCACATCCCTGTTTCCACAACACCTCTTCCCACCTTCATCTGGCATGAGGGAAAAAGAAAACTGTTTAGGAAACCCAGGAAGACTCGTGGACATGGGGTATCGCAGTGCCACCAGAATTGTGCTGGTGTCACAAGGGAAGAACTTTTATAAGCCAAAAACAGAGACTTTGACCTCTGTGGGATATGAACATGTTTGAAATGTGAGGCTGCAGACCATGTCAGTGAAGAGTACCCCAACACCTAATATCACGGTGGTGCATCCTGCTCCATGACTGCACTGGTCTGGCTTTGGCAGCCACATTTCCTGGTTAATACAAATAATGCAGAATAGATTTTGTAAGCATTAATAAAGCCACTCACCACCCCATAAGAGAAGTTTCTATTGTTACTAATTAGGCTGTTTATCATTTAGGACCCAGGGACCCCTGGTAAGGGATGTGGGTCTCATTGCACAGTAGCTCACAGCTCAAACATGATCACTGCCCAAAGATGCTGCAGTCTGAAATAAGCAGAGAAACTATCTGCATGCAGAGACAAGAGAGGTGCCTTGCAGGGGAAGAGAAGGACAAATTCTCATTGATTTACTCTTCTGGAAACCAAACCACATAAGTTGTGAGTCCATGGCCAGATGTTGGTGCTGAATACAGCACTGAGACTCTGCCCCTCAACCTGCCTGATAGCCAAGTGTGGTGGCCTTTCATCTTGGTCTCTGTTGCTTTGTACTGGAGTACTGGAAACGTGGTTTCCATTCCCAGTTTAAGATGTCTGATGCTGTTCTCCATGTCTGTAAAGCAGGAAGCTAGTGCAGTTTCCTGTCTCACAGGTGTGCCGCATGCTTTACCCCACACAGTGGGACTTGCAAGTTAGGAACTGGATTGAAGGAGCTGGAGACCTTCCAAGCACCGTTATTACACGTTCATAAAGCAGCCTGTCTCCCATCCCTTGAGGTGTTGAGCATACCAGGCTGAGAGAGGGGCTGAGGGGCTCTTCTAAACTCATGCATCAGGCCAGGAACACACCAAAGCACCCTGTGAATTTGGTGCATACCAACCACATTTGAGGCTGCAACAGGAGTGTGGGGCTTTGCTGCAAGAGATACACAGGCAGTGCAGGGTAAAGCCTACCAAACAAGGATCTATGGCATGTCCAGAGATCTCTAGGCTTTGCCTTGTCTTAGGAGGATGCCTCTTGCCCTGCTCTATCCAGGAAGGGCAGACCACAGTGTGAGCCCCTTCCCAACTGCTGCTGCCCACCTGTCACCAACACCACCCTAGGACAGGTCCCAGGTGTGTTGTGGCTTGTTGTGCATTTCCAGGCTTGCACAGGGCCTGGGGATGCCGCCTGCGATTTGCCTGACCAGGTTTAATGCAACTGCTCAGCTCCTCACAAGCTGGCAGCATGAGCCCTGCTGACCTGGGCAATATTTCAACACGAGGACAGTTCTGTGTGGAGAGAAGAAAACAAAGCAAGCCAGCCATTACCTGGGCCTGAGCTAGCAAAGAGTGGTGATGAGATAGCGATAGGACAAGGCTGAGTGAGTCCGGCTGCAGTGGCACACAGGGATTAGCACACCTAAGGAGCTGCTCCCTCCCCACGTGTGGGTCCTGGCTCCCTGTGCTGCTGACAGCCCCCTTACATCACCCTGCACCCTTGGCTGCACAGGTACATCTACCCCAGGACACGCCGTTACATTTGCAAGCATCCTCCTTTTCCCCACATACACATGCTGCCTCATCAGCTCAGCCCAACGGGTCATTCCTGGGCAGGGGGGGGTAACGTGGGCTGGTGAGAAGCACCTCTGGCAGCTCTTCAATGTGGGACACAATGAGGATTAATCACAGCCTGTCAGAGAGGCTGCAGTATTTTTCCTCCATTCTTATTTGCGTGCTAGAGCCTGGAAAACAGGATGGCAATGTTTTCCTGCTGCGCATTCCCTGAGACTAAACAAAGGAGGTTGTATTTCCAGCCCCCCTGTTCTCTGATAACTCCAGGGCTTTCAGGAATTGCTTGGGGAGAGCAATGTTGTGGGTTTTTAAAACATCTGTCCCTTGGGCTAGCTGCAGAGGAGGAGTTTGCCACAGATCTGAGCTGAAAGTCTCCAACATCTCTGACAAGAGTGAAGGTTTGCCATCTACTTTCAGGAAAAAATATTGCCCAAAGTCTTGAGTGCACAACCTGCCTGGCTTGCAACAGCTATGCTGGTTTGGTCTCATTAAGATTTATTACTCATAGTTTGTTAAGGCCTCATTAGTTTTAAATCTGACTGTACTAGGTACTTTACACTGTAGTATGAAAGAGAAACCAGGCTGTTACAGTCTAAGGAGGAAGGAAGTGTTCATTTCTAATAGAACAACCATCAGCATCACCCAGACATTGGTTAGATGCTTACACCAACATCTAAAAATGGGAGCTCAACTGGCATGAAACTGCCCTGGCATGCTTTGGAAGCCCAGGACTCTCAAAGTCCTGATATGCTGGATGATGTGCTGGAAAGCAGTCCTGGGGAAAAGGATTGGGGGTACTTGTGGATGAAAAGCTGGACATGAGCCACCAATGTGCATCTACAGCCTAGAAGGCCAAACTGCATCCTGCGCTGCATCAAGGGGAGTGTGGCCAGCAGATCGGGAGAGGGGACTCTGCCCCTCTGATCTGGGGAGGCATCATCTGCAGTGCTGTGTCCAGCTCTGGAGCCCTCAGCACAAGAAGGACATGGACCTGTTTGAGCACATCCAGAGCAGGGCCACAGAAATGATCAAAGGGCTGGAACAGCTCTACTATGAAGACAAGTTGAGAGAGTTGGGCTTGTTCATCTTGGGGAAGAGAAGGTTTCAGGGGGACTTTATAGCAGCCTTCCAGTCCCTGAAAGGTGCCTATAGGCTGGAGAAGAACTGTTCCTGAGGGCATGGAGCAATAGGCTGACAGGTAGTGGATTTAAACTAGAAAAGGGGAAATTTAGGTTGGATATTAGGAAAAAGTTCTTCACTCCAAGAGAGGTGAGACACTGGCACGGGATGCCCAGAGAGGTGGTGGAGGCCCCATCCCTGGAGATACTCAAGGTCAGGCTTGATGGGGCTCTGTGGTGGCTTGACCCTGGCTAGAGAGCAGATGCCCACCAAGCCACTCGCTCACTCCCAGAAGAGAAACAGGCAGAACCTCTGTGGGTTTGGATAAGGACAATTTACTGCCAAATATCCAAGTGAATACAGAACAATGATGGCCAGTTACACTCACACCCAGTGCTAACACAGAGTACCTTACTGACCTGATGATTGCAGAGGGCTGCCTGATGGTGAGAACTGACCGACCTGACATCCCAGCCACACTCCAACTGTCCTAGAGGCAAAAAACAGCCCTCACCCTTCCCCAACCAGCTGCTTTTATGGGGAAGTGGTGTCAGGTGGTGTGGAAAACGGCTCTGGCTAACTCAGCTCACCTGGGCTGACTCAGCTCACCTGTGTTGGCTGACTGGGGAGGTTAACCCTGGCCTGGTCAGAACCAGGACAGGCTCTGAGCAAGCTGATCTAGTAAAGATGCCTCTTCTTATTGTAGGGGGGTTGGACTACACGACCTTTCAAGGTCCCTTTCAGCTTTACACATTCTATGATCCTATCTGTTGTAATGCATTTGCCCCATCTGAGTTTCAATTGGCTGCACTGGGTTTCTATTTTTTACCTAATGTTTCATAGCTGCTTTCCCCAATCTCAGATGACTTTCACAGGGTAACTCATAATTGGTGCTTATGCAGCTTGTGTGGAACTTCAGGAAGGTCATAAAATATTCTCTGAATTGGGAAAATGAATGGTGAAAATTCTAGTTCTGAGCTGATTTTGAGAACTTAACCCCATGTACAATTTCTGCATGAGCAGCATCTCCATGTGTTCATTTTGTGAGTCTATTCCCATCACCAGAAGCAACAAAACCAGCCAGATGCAACTTCTGGGAAAGCAGGGACCAGGGAAAAAGAGGCAATCTGAAGAGAGAAAAGATACATTGGATGCCTTGGAGAGAGGTTCTGAGTAACTGGGGAGTTTTTCACACTGAAAATGTCTCAGTTTCAACTCAGACTTCCCAGGGAAGCCTCTTCCACCTGCAGATCATCCTTTTCATCTAATCCTATATATGGGAACAGTTTCGTTGCCAGGCACTTTTGCTGTTTTGGAGGATGAATGTTCAACCTCCTTCCTGACATTACACTGGGAATACCACACAGATCTGTCTAATTCCAGGGAAGCAATCACAGTATGGGGCTGATTCCTGTTTTTCAGCTGTGCTTTCTCTGGTTAAAAATCCCATCCCCAGAGCTGAGATGCCTTAATGAATGCAGGCTGTTCATGGAAAGGTTTCAGCCAGCAAGTATAAGGAAATTTCTCTTTTTTAAAAAAAATTCTTCCTGTGAAAACTCTCTTCCCTGAAGTAGAATTGTGATATATATATATGTATTTATATATATATATATATATATATATATATAAAAACCCCTGTGCCTGGGGAAACTGATTTTCCCTCTGCACTGAGAAAGTGCATTTCAGAGCTGACTTCTCATGTCCTCAAATGTGTGGTATGGGAACTGTGTTTACTCCTCCAAGAGCGTATGTTGGAGCAGAGCCAGGGCAAAGAACAAGGTTTGACTTCAGCTGGGCTGTGGGTTGTGGGAGGCCAGGTTAACCACAAGCAAGTGGATTCAGTCAGCTCCACACTACGGTTCAGTTTTCATCTCTACATTATATCTCTGGGTTTGGCCCTGGATGTTCTGTCCCTGGGGTATAAAATGCTGAAAAAAATCCCTTCCCCCACAACAAAATCTCACTGGATTAAATCTTGAAACCTTATTATAGTTTACAAGATAAAAGCTTATTAAACAGCGTGAAAGTAACCTTGAAAAGGGGGATTTTGAAATCTGTGGTGCAAGGTCCTGAGATCTGAATGCTGAGAAATCTTGTTGGGTTACTTCATATTCCTTGATGATGATTATCTCTATTATCCCCATTAATTGTCATACGGGAACCTCACTGCATCAGGGACCTGATGTTACCAGGAAAAATGGGAAGGGCTGAGAGGAAATAGTTTACATATATATTTTTCAGTGTGGATGACTCAAGCAAGGAATAAACTATACTATCTATAAAAATATCTGCAAGATCTTGAGGCAGGGATGGTATCTCAGGAGCACTCTTCATGTCCAACAAAACCCCCAAAAACATGCGTCCTACCAAACACTGGCACACCACAAACCACAGGTTTTGCCAGCAGCAAAGCCACAGAGCACCTGTGCTGTAACCTAGCAGAAGCACCCAGTGAAGTTAGAAGAGACTCAGAGAGGGAGAAAGCTCACCTGGAAACAGCAACAACAAAAAAGTTACCAAACTTTCTCCCTCCTTCTGTCCCTCCACCCCCATTTCTCAACAAAACTTGTAAGTTACAGATTTTAAATATGTAACAAATAAATAAAAACTTGCTATAGTGCCTGAGGTATGGCAAGAAAGCATGTGCCATCGTGATTAGAGTACTCAGATAGCTTGCTAATTACATAACACCCTAGGAATTTGGCAGTGCTGATCTAGAAATAGGGCAAATAATCATGTTTCCACCACCACCTCCTTCCCCCGTTTTTTTCTGCTTCAGTTTTCCTTGACTGAAAATGAAATTTTCAAGTCCCTCCAGACAGCTTCGTAACCTGGCAAAAGTGAGAAACAACTTTTACAAAAGCTTTGTCATACTTCAAGCAACTCTTCTGAGCAACTACTAAACATTCAGTAGTATTTTGCTTCAGTGTTTAAGAGGTGCTTCCAAACTGTGGTATAAACTGGTATTAGAGTTGCCTGGCCCCACTTTGCCTCTAGGCAAAGACTGGGCTCAGAATAATTCAACATTCCTATCATTGTAATAATTCAGCACTGCATAAACATGAGGACATTTGTTCTGTGTCACTCATGTTTAGCAGGGAAGCAATTTTCCTGTTTGATGGACAGAAACTGGAGACAGAAGCACCTCCACTGCTTTCCAAGCTGGTATAAGCAGATGTCAAGTCCTTCAGGCACACTCCAGTCCAATCCCATACAAGAAGCCTCTCCAGCTCTGGGCAGTGGTGGGAGTGGGACCAATGCCTCCAGAGCTCTCTGAGTGTTGGTAGTCATCTGTTCACCAGCTTCCTCCTTTCCTTTCGAGGTGGAAGCAAGGCTTCTCTGATGTCCAGCACTGAGTGCATATGGGGGAAGTATCCTTCTCAAGCTCTGTGAACAGAAGAGTGGCCATCAGTCTGGATCTAACTATTGCACAAAGCATACCTACAAAAAGTGTCACTCCAAGACTAATAACAGAATTAAAATTGCAACAGACACTAGCTTCTGTACTTTGTCTTGGAGACATGCACCTCCTCCTCACCACTGCCTTTAAAGTCAGTAGCCTCAGACACTGGAGAGGTGAACACCATAGTCATTCACCTCCAGTGTCCTCTTTTGGGAGGAATTTGATGTTCATCATGCTTCTTTCTTTTTTGTTCTCTTGCCAGGATTAACTTGGAGACTTTTTTTTATAGAATCATAGAGTCACAGAGTGGTTTAGGTTGGAAGGGACCTTAAAGATCATTAAGGTCCAACCTCCTGCCATGGGCAGGGACACCTCTCACCAGACCAGGCTGCTCAAGGCCCAATACAACCAGGCCTTGAACACCTCCAGGAAGGGGGCAGCCACCACATCCCTGAGCACCCTGTGCCAGGGCCTCACCACCCTCGAAGTGAAGAATTTCTTTCCAATATCCAATCTAAATCTACCCCCTTTCCAATCTAAAGCCATTCCCCCCCATCCTGTCACTCCAGGCCCTTCTAAAAAATCCTTCCCCAGATTTCCTGTAGACCCTTCAGGGACTGGAAGGTGCTGTAAGATCTCCCTGGAGCCTTCTCCAGGCTGAACAACCCCAAATCTCTCAGCCTGTCTTTATAGGAGAGCTGCTCCAGCCCCCTTATCATTTCTGTCCTTGCAGGGGGGTGTGGAGGAGCAGTCACAGCGTCCTGTCCCTGCCCTGAGCTGGCTGCAGGGACCGGGGCTTCCAGCAGCAGCTCTGTGCAGAGCCTTTGGCACCAGCATCTCACTGGGTGCGGGTGTCCCAGCTGCCCTCAGAACCAAATCTGCCATTGAGACAATCTGGTGGGCACAGTTTCCTGCTGACACTGGCTTTGTACACTCACGTGAAAATCCATATTGGCAGCAAAGACCCAGGTGGGTGTCAGGCAGCTCCTGACCACGTCCCTCTGCCAGGGAGGCAGGCGGCACCGGACGGGTTGTGACTACGTGGCCCTGAACCCGCTCTTGGTTCCCATGCAAATCATCAGACAGCCAGGGATCTGCAAAGCTCCACCATGGCAGGACCAGAGCACCCAGCACAGCATGAGCAGCAGAGTGCCTTCTTGGCCAATTAATACTTATTAACTGCATTTGCATGGGACTTACAGGCTTACATGCTAACAGCTAATGTTTCTGTGTTAGCTACTGAGCTAAAACGTCACATTTGTTTACATGTAAATTCAATGTAAATCTTTTCCTTCACATACTTTACATGCTACCCCCTTGTTCTCTTTGTTATTCTTAAAACCAGTTTTCTCCAGCTCCAGATTTGCATTTTTTAACCTGGCCATTGCTGACTTGCTGTGCAGTCTCCTGTGCCCCATATCTTAGCAGCCCATGCCTCATCACCCCACCTCCATGCTGCATCCCATGCCTCCACTTCTCAGGGACCTCCACTGTTGTATATCACCTGTATATCTTTAACTTGTTGCCCAAGAGCTATAAAAATCTCATTGTGCCTTGAAGAATATCTCATTATGCTTAGAAGAAGCACATGTTCATGCCCTCTATAAAAACAAACAAACAAACAAACAAACTCTCTTATTGTAGCATACAAAGGCAATAAAAATAAACCAGTAGACATAGCCATAGACAGCCAGTCAATTAGCTGAAGTGTAGTCACAGCAAAACCTGGAGAAATAAATTTCTGAACAGGTCAGAAAATGTCATAGAATGTCCTGAGCTGGAAGGGACCCATCAGGACCATCAGTCCAGCTCCCAGCCCCGCACAGCCCAGCCCAGTCAGAGGTGCACTGAGCACGTCATCCAGATGCTTCTTGCCCTCAGCCCAGCTCGGGGCTGTGACCCCTTCCCTGGGGAGCCTGTGCCAGTGCCCGACCCCCCTCTCAGTACAGAACCTCTTCCTGACACCCAGCCTAACCCTCCCCTGGTGCAGCTTCACAATGTTCCTTTGGGTTCTATCCCTGCTCCCCAAAGAGATGAGATCGGTGCTGCCCCTTTGCTCCCCCTTGTCAGGAAGCCACAGACTACCACAAGGTCTCCCCCCAGCCTCCTCTTCTCCAGGCCAAAGACAGAGGAGTTCTGACCAGCCTCATCCCTGAGTACTCAGTACAAAGCTCATGTTCTACTGCCAGCAACAGCAATGCCATGTTACAGGTTTATCCTGTTGTGATGGGCAACATCTCAGTGCAGGAGCACTGAGCACAGAGGCAAAGAGGTTACAACACAGCATTTGTGACTGCTGCTTTGGTTCCTTTGATGGTGGGCTCAAGAAATCTGAGAGCATCGCAGCAAGGACTCAGAGAAGAGCCAAACTGTGATCAAAGAGACAAAAGGATCTTTACAGATACCCTACAAGAGATGTGATCTCCTTGAATGTGTACAACAGAAATGCCATGTGCCTTCACTTGCCAGTGAAGGTGGAGTGAAAGTGGAGGGTGAGATCATACAGATTTACATGGGCAAGAAGGGGTGGACTGAGCACTGGGGGGGAAGGAGGACTTGCAAGAGGTGTGCAGAGTTGTCCAAATTCTTCATCACTGGCATTTTCAAAATCAAGATGACATTTTTAACAGAATAGTCTCTGCCTCACTTGAAGTATTAATTCCCTACAGTCTTTGGGTCTATTAGTCAGGAAGACAGGCAAGATCAACACCTCTTTTACAATCCAGGAATCTCCAGGCAGAATGCAATGTTTCATATCAGTGTCACAGGTTCTGCAGAGAGGAAACTGGTGCCCTGCTTATTGGCACAGCACATGTGCATCCTCCAGCAAAAACATCTCTTGCCGTGCTCATCACAAGCCTTGGGCTGGGATATGTGGAGTGGAAGGGGATCCTCAGAGAGCAGACTGGCTCTCATCCATGTAAGGTGAAATAAGCCACTGCAATAGACTGCCAAAATTCCAGTAATGCCCCAGTCATTGTCCCATCTTCCCAACAAAAAACTGGTTCTCCATGTCACCTGGATGCTTGGTGATTTGGAGCTCCACAGTCCTTACTGCGATTCACTGGAGCTCCAGGTAAATTTAGACCTGCAAATTGTTAATTGAATCTGAACAGCAGATCAAATCAGTGTGGACCTTTAGATAAGTGGACTTCTCTGTGGTGAAGCATTCTTGGAGCACTCTGTCAGCTTGGCAGGATTTATCTACAAGGAAAGACAAACCTTGACATCAGAATATATTAGAAAACAAAACAAATCAAACACAACATTATTTTTTCGGGGGGTGGGGGTGGAAATATGTGCTTTTTTTTTCTTGTTAAAGTGTCAGATTTTTTCTCACAATCTCCCTAGTTAAAAGAAAAACAATAATAATAGAAAATTGTTCCAATGTGTCCTAACTTCACTTGGCTTTCCAGAAATCTGTGGTGATTTATACTGGTCATTGGTAGGAGCTGAGGTGTCACTCTTGTTCTTGGTGGAGCTGCCATTATATCTGTTATTCCTATGTAAATGCATAGAATAAGCTTCCTGAGAGGGGAATTGAATTCCCTGTGAAACAGGGCTCTGCACCTCAGAGGGCTTTCTGTCTGCATCTGAGTAGCATCAGGCACAGGTAGCAAGTAGTCAGAGGATGCTGCCTTACAATGAAACTCAGACATATGGATTACACACTATATACCATCTACATGAGCACTACAGGTCACTTAGTGTTACCTGAACCTCAGTCTGCTCCCAGGGTGTGAGACATCTCTTCAAACACAGGCAACTACTCTGTGTCTCTCCAAGGCAGGTATGATGAAGCCACCCCTCTTGTTGGGCAGATTTGGATTCATGGGTTATTTTCTCCATCAGCAGAGTCCATAATATTTTTTAAGCATTCAGGAGTACTACTCCAAACTGCAGAAGGGAGGAGTCCATCTTGTAGCACAGGAAGATTTGGAAAGCTTTCCTCCCAAGCACAGGGTATGTGGAGAGCACAGAAGCCTGTGGAATTATTGGTAATTAAAAGAATGCCTTCTCCAACACCACCTCTTCTTCAGTGGGCTGTGGTTCAAGCTTCTCCATCATCTTTCCATCATCTCTGAATGAGAGCCAAGGAAAGCAAACAAGGCCCATGCTGCTTTCTGCAGAAGTCAGTCATGAAACTCACAGCTGGTGATAGCACTGTTTGTATCTACATGAGAAGTTTAACCTGCCCTCAGACTCCAAAAAGTCATCCTGACATGCTTGGCATCCACAAGTAATAATATCTAGCGTTCTTAAAGCGTGGGTTCAGACTGGCCCCCAGGAATATTGAGCTCATGACAAGACTTTTGACATCCATAGTCAGGCCATGTAGGGCTAACAAGTACTCAGGAGGCATCGCTCAGCCACACTGTGTTCACGCCAGTCCCAGAAAAAAGCGTATGCAGATAAGCTATATCCCTAAATCTAGTTGTTTAATACATGTATTAACTCCACTGGATTCCCAAGTGATTTTCATCTGGCTACTATTTCGCTCCTGTCTGCCCATCACTAACATCACATCTACAGGCAAATACCATGCCTGCCTGCTCAGGAAAAAACTGCAAAATGTAAAAATATCACCTCCCAGACTGAGAGACAGCAGCTCATTTTCCATTCACACTGCTGTCATGTAAGACAGAACCATATTTTTCTATGGTCCTGGAAGACTGATCATTAGCTTTGCTAGTCTGCATGCAAAAATGAAGGTCTCAGACCAATGCCACAGCCTCCTGGCTGTGTCCAGGGTTGTATCCCAGACCAAGCTGTTTGTTACACTTCTGAGCTCACTTCATTGCAGTTTGGCTGAGTCAGTAATCAGCTGCATGCAGGAAAACTTGCTTTCCTAATGCTGTGTCACTCAGAGTTCAGTTCATGCTGCCTGTCCCCTTGGACCTGCTTGATAGGGTAGTCAGCATGTAATCCTCCTTCTCTCTTCCATCACCTATCTGCTTCCACCCATCCATTGTAAACTGGATGTCAATATTTAATAAAACCTGGGATGCTCTGGGATTTTTCTTGGTGTCTGAACACCCAGCCTGTGCAGCAGGGGAGTGGAGTGATAGCAAGGACTGCCTAATGCTGTCATATGGGCTTTGTCACCTCCATCTAACGTCACAAACACTGTTCCTTATCCTTTATAGAGTGTTGTGTCTAAACACAGTGCCTTAAAACCCAACAATGACCCTGCCCTGAAGAACCAACAGTTTTGTCACATACTTTATTAATTAGTGTATTAATATAAAACTAACAGCCAACACATCTCAAGGACTTCCAGATAGGACCTGGTCAACACTCTCTGGGGACACTGAAGTATGGTATGATGGTGCTTGGTTGTGCAGGTTGAAAGTGGCTCATGCATCAACCATCAACCAAGGAGGTGGGGGGGGACGAAGTATCCCTTTGCCAGCACCATCCAATGACCCACCCCCTGTCTGGAGTGGGGTAGAAAGGACTGGGGCACAGAGGGACCAGTGTGAGATGTGGTAATGGATGGTCATGCAGAAAGTTCAGCTTGAGTGCCCAGTCTCTTTCATGTGTGGACCAGGAGAAGTGAGGAGCTGATCTGTGCTATGGTGATGCTATGGGTCTCAAACACTGCATCTGCTCAGGAAGGCCAGAGATCTCACCACCCATCTTCAACTATCCAGCTGACAAGACAGCTAGACAGATGTTAGACAGCAATTTAATTCTCTGACATGGAGGGGTAGGAACACCCTTGTGGGTTAAGAAAGCAGCATTGCAAAGAACAGTAAGTTTTTGTATATAGAGGTGAGAAATTGAGGCACAGAAAAACAGCAGCAACTGGCAGCAGTACCCTGCACAGGGCAACTACCCACACTGCAGACCCCAAAAGTCCTCTCTGCCTCTGGTAACTCTGCTCTGCTGGCTGTGCCTGGTGAGGAGGGAAGCTGAGCGTGTTCTGCAGCCCAAGCCCTTTGCACTACTTCTCCAAATGGCAGCTGGGAGAGAGCAAAACTCACAGCATTCATCAAAACTGCCTGGTTAAATACATGGGAGAGGTTGCGATTGCTATCTGGGCACGCTCGTCAGGTGAAGGCATCTCAAGACAGATACCACAAGAGACTTCCTGGTAAATTGCAGCATCGCAGAGGAGTCTGCAGCTACTTGTACCCAGCCATCATCGGAGCAAAGAACGCTCTGATTCCTGGCTGGTACCTGAGCTGATAATTGCTCACAAAAATTAAGGGTTGGGTAATTCCTCCTGAAATTAATTACCTCACTAAGATGCCCCAGGGCAGTTACCACAAGAGGGTTTGAAGCAGATGATATAACCATTTCCCTCTCTGGGATTAAAACCAGGAAACAGGTCGCAGAAGTCCACCTTTGTCACAAAAGGGGTTTTAGCTTCTGGATTTCTGTTCTCTGGAAGTTTTTTTGGCATTTCAGGTATTCCTGAAAGAGGTATGAGGGTGCTGAGGAGTCACAAGCATTTATGGACACTCCTCTTGTCTGCTTAATCTGACATTGAAAGTTCAGTTCCCTTCAGCAGGTTGCTTTGATCATTTTAATACTTTTTATTAAGCAGTCTCTACTCCTTGCAAAATGTTTATAAACAGAGGCAGTAAATTGGAAAAGGCTCAGAATATTCATAGAGATCTGCAGTTTTCAATATAATTTAAGAGCCACTCTTCATTTCCCTCCCTTGGTCTGCTTTCGGTTACCTTTTTTCTCCCAGACTCTGCAGCTGATTTTGGGCAAAATCCCTTTTTCCCCCTACATTTATCTTGCCTTTTGTAACAAGTTCTCATCCTCTTTTGTGTCTTGGCTCCCTAGAGAAAGATTTCTTTGAGGCAATAGATGGCTTTGCCTGTAAATGTGAGCTACCTCCTTCCTTCACCTCCTTTATATAAAGAATATCCTTTTTCAGTAAAAGAAACCATAAAACCATTGATTCATAAAGGAATGGAGCTGGAACTCCCTGCTGAAGACAGATCAACTATATTGGTGTCTCTGTCCCTCTTAAATATGTCCAATGAAGAAGTTTTCACCACCATCCCAGGAAAATATTCCAATATGAGTAACTGAGTCAGTCACTGTTTGGATCCCTCCAGTTACATGGCAGACAAAGGCAAGTCAAGATGACACCTAATCTCATTCTGGAGAGGTGTCTAAAGGTGAATCTGCCTCTGGAGGCACTTTCCCCTGTAGAGCAGCATCCAGGGTGGGTTTTGTTGCTCTTTGTTGGTTGGTTTGTGTTTTTCCCCCCAACCATTTCTTGACTATTTTCAATTTTGATGTAACCTTCCAACACATTTTCAATCCCCTCTCAACTTCATGTCATCTTCAGGTTTGCCTGTTGTCTTCCTTTACTGAGGACACATGAAAAGGCTGAACTGAACCCTGGAAATGACTGCTCCATAAATCCTGTCATCTGATGCCTTTGGTACATGACAGCAAATTGGTCTGTTAGTGCACATCTGTACCGTGCTTCCCTGGCTTGCTACTTTACTTATTTAGTGTGAAGTCCTCACTAAAGACAAGACATACAATCTTATGTCCGTGTCATAGACAGTCTCACCTCGAACCCTCTAGCTGGTGTGTTGAATCTCTGCATCATGTGGTTTCTCCTGTGTTCAGCAATGGAGAAAATCCACAGAATCATAGAATCACAGATTGGCCTGGGTTGGAAGGGACCCCAAGGATCATAGAGTTCCAACCTCCCTGCCACAGGCAGGGCCACCAACCTCCAGGCCTGGATCTAAACCTCCAGTTTCAAATCAGCTGTAACCTCTCTAGGCAGTATCAGGGAAGGAAACAGTCTCCTCACACAAATTTTTCAAATTTCCTTTAAGGAAGCTCCCCATGACATTCCCTATCCCTCTTTCTCCTGCTCCCTTCACTAACATATGTGGAGGATGTATCTGAAAGTAGTCAGCTCCCAGACTCAGAGGGAAAGCCCTCACAGTCAGCAGAGGAGTGGGCAAAGCTGGTTTCACTGATGTTTGGCTTTTCCCTACAGGGTCTGGAATTGGGGTCAGTTTGGACCCCTGCTGGACCTTTGAGGGAATCTCAAGGATTTCATGCTTCAAAAGAGCAGGTGAGACACGTGGAGGATATCAGAGTAATCTCTGTCATCCGCCTGTCTGGGCACTGCATGTGTGAGCACCTCCTCTTCCTCAGCCCTTTTGAATTAGGACTGAGTGCCTTTTGTATTTCAGGAAAAATTAGGAATTCACAAGCCTAAGAGAACAGTGTGTATAGTCAAATGCTGAGCTCACTGAGAACTGACACCAGCTCTAATTGCTGTGGTTCACTGCAGGTACCTGGTCCTTCCTTCAGCAGACTTCAGCTCTCTCTGATCTTCTAGTATCCTGACTTACAGATGCACTTTGGAGAGTGCAGGAAATCCAACACCACCACATAAACACAGCAGAGCAATGAGTGCCAGCTCTTCTCCTGGGCTGCCCTTGTTTTTCTTGCTCCTGTTTTTGGGTTAACCCAGGGTTAATCACCAACAGTTCCGAATTCCGCCCGTGAAGAGGGGAAAGGGAAATGAGGGCTTTGATTCAGCACCAGGGCACTGCATGCTGCCTTGAACTCCTTGCTGCTTCATTAGTTGCTTTTCCACGTTGGAAGATGAGGCTGCATGAGCGACATGAGAGCTGCCAAGGCCACGAGCCAGTGCCCTTATTCAGAGCACACAAATGCACTTTGCATTGTTCTCATTTCCCCTCATATGAATAATAAAAGCTGTTTGACAGTGTGATGACTAAAACTATTTTCTGCCATAGCTAAATCTCCATAATTTTTCCCATTTAAACCTTGAAATCCATTTAACCCTTCCCTGTCCATAAAGAACATATAGATAGACCAGAGGTGATGGACATGGCATCAACTTCTAAGGCAAAGATTAGATAGGAGAGAGCTCATTGCAGGCATCTATGGTGGTACATATGCATGCCTATATGCTGTCTGGAAAACTGGAAAAGACAGTGTGTAGAGTCAGGTGGCTGAGCAGAGCCCCAAGGATGGAGATTAATTTTCTCACTATTCTAGTCTGGATTTATGTTTGATACTAGAAGAGTTTTCCTTGAAGACTGATCTGTCCATGTGAGAAAGTTTTTAACATCTCCATTACAAAAAGGTGCACTTCAATGTGAAAATGAAAGTATGAACACTGAATTTGAGTGTTTGCCACATGTCTACTCAACATTAAGTGGAGGAGAAAAGCTAAGAAGGTGTAAGTGAATGCTGTTCCTAAAACAATGCAGCATCCTTTAAGGAATCTTGGAAATGGAAAAGTAACATTTTCAAAGGTGAGGGAGTGATAAGGGCACCAGACTCTAATTTTCTACAGTGATTCAGGATCTGTGGTCCAAATTCTCAGGAGCATATGTGTCCAGCTCCTGTGGATTTAGAGGTCCAACTACTTTGAAGCACTTACACCAAGAAGCTCCATCTTGCTGAAGCTCAAGAAGAATTTGGCTAAGCACTTTAGTGAATTTCAGAATTGGAACTTAGTTTCCTAAGTCAGTAGTGCTGGTCAGAAGACTCTTGGTATGGTTTTTGTATTCTCAAGATAGTATTTTAGAAAAATCTTGGGGTTCTTTTCAAGAAATCACTGTACCAAACCACTGCAAGGATATTTCCTAACTAAAAATCAAGCCACCCTTGTTCAGGATGCTACATGACTAATTTTTTGAATACCAGAAAGCAAGCTTTCATGAGGTAATAGCACACAGCAAGGTCGTGAAACAGGCTGGGGGAAGGAAAGAAGTATCATTTACAGGGGACTTGCTTATAGTAGGATGCTTGTAGCTAGGAAGTGAACTGTCTGGAGAAGAGTCTGCTGCCTCTGCTGTTGGGATATGCAACATCTTTACTGAACATATGTGAATCGTGGTGGCTTGTTGGTTTCACAGCTGATCTGGAGAAGAGCAGCTTTGTACCGAGTCTCCTGGAAATACACCTCATCTGTTGGGTTTGATGGTACTGACAGCTCCAGTGTTTGTAGCAAAAGTGCGACTGTGGCTCAGAGAACCACATGCACTCACATGAAGTGCAATTTCCTCAGTCCAAAACAGCACAGGTTTAGTTTTAAGGATCAGTCAACCTCATTTGTTACCTCAGAGATATTAGGAAGGAAAAAAGAAATGAAGATCAAAGAAGATGGAGATACAGAGCAAAAATAGTGGAGACTGGAGGCAATTCAAACTGGAAACCAGGCATTTTTTGCAGTGGAGAGGGACTGACTTGTCCCACAGAAGAGACAAAGGGCCAGGTTTTGAGTGGATTTAGGTGCCCAAATTGCCATTAAAATTGTCAGTCAACTGCGAACTAAGGAATAGGATTCAGATGTCTAAGTGCCTTTTTGACTTGGTTTAACACTAGGTCATGTGAACTAGAAAGACATGGGGCTGTGGCAAAAAAAGAACCCTGTTAAAAACGTGCTGAGTGATGGTTTGTGAGCAACTTCACTGTGCCAGTCCTACAGTTTGGGATGATGCTCATGAATCCGTAAGTCCTACTGAGCAGTCCAAGGCCATGCAGGAGCATGTTGTGGCTATTCCACAACCCTGATGTTTCCATGAAAGTTGTACATCAAAGCTCTTGGCTCTCTGGGCTAAAATCAATGGAACAGCCTAGGGTGTTCAGATATGTAGCTCCAACTAATCCAATGAGACTTAATTGGGTTTTTTAGGTTTAAATATCAGCTATTGCACATCGAGGAATCTTTTTATCCATCAAGGAAAATGGAGCACATCTTGCCAGGACTCATGACAGCAGGAAAGAGGAGGCTGCATCATCTGTATTCAGCTGGGAGATTCAGGGAAGGAATCTGCAGTTTGTCAGACTTCTCCAGGCATAATGAGGCTAATTGCTGTCAACAGAACTGGAGTCCATCAGGAGACTCTGGGTATACATTTTTGCTAGAGAGGCAGCTCTCCTGCCAGCATGGGGCCTCTGGTACTGCACTGTGGCTCAGGTCCAGTATTGTCTTGTGGGGAGACCACCAGTATTTGAAATCTCAGCCAACTTCCCTGCAGAGCAAGGCCTGGTTGTTTTCTCTGACCATCCTGTTGGGGCTCTCACTTGGCCCCCACCTGGTGATGCTCAGAGGACTGATGGAGGATGAACCCTAGCTGCAATGGCTGCTCTCCCTCATGCTGGCTCTCAAACAGAGCTCACAACCTGGCACCTACACAAATTCTGTCCTGGGCTTAGCATGAGGCTGCACAGAGACATTTGATGGCATAGGCCAGAGGCTTTGCTGTGCTCCCAAGCTCACCCTCTTTGCTGTGACACCTCTGGCTGCAGTAGTGTGGGATTTGCTCATGAAGACTAGAAGGGGCAAGTAATTGCCTTCACTGGTGTAATGTGGAACCTTCAGCCAGAACTGAGAGGATATTTTTGTCTTCTCATTGCTGGGCTGCCTTCTCTGGTATGGAGCCACTGAGCCTCTCCCTGCTGTCATGGTGGTGTTGCCATGCACCTCCTGTCATCAGCATGGGATGAGGGAGAAAACACCCCAGGTGCCAGAGCTTCTTCTACAGCTTCTCCAGGATTCCTCCCTGACACCACTCCCAGCCTTACAGAGCCTGTCCTAAAGCCAGGCTCAAATAATAAACCTGTCTTATCAGACACCCTGCATCTTCCTACAGCTCTCTCCTCTCCCACCCTTGCTCCACTGTTGCTCCAAGCTGTGTGAGGAGGGCAGATATGTCTAGGGGAGGTGACACTGGCACAGCTGTCCCCTATGACATATCACCCCATTTTTTAACTGGTTCAAATAATTATGGGGTGGAATAATCCTTCTCTCAGAGGAAAAGGTCCCAGAAATCAGAAAGATTCATATGGCTGTGGGGAGTTACGTGGTGGTTGAGTCACCTTTCCTGGATGTGTTCAAAAAAAGGGTAGATGAGGTACTTAGGGATATGGTTTAGTTTAGGATGAGAATGGTTGGACTTGATGATCTTCAAAGGTCTTTTCCAACCTTGTGATTCTGTGATTCACTGATTCTGTTTTCCTTCTTCTACCACCTTTGTGACTTCAAATAACTCAATTTTGATCACTGCATGGTGATTTTCACCCGAGATTCAAGATTTTGAACTAATATTAGGTACCTAATTCCTGGCAGATGGGAACCTTTAGCTATGAGCAGCAAGTCAAGGTTAACAGAGGAGTGCACTATGGTCATTCATTGAAAACAAGGGGAGTTGCTGAGGTGCAATAGGTGACAAGACCATATAAAATCCTTGTGTACATAGATACACAAGAGAAATACAGACTCTTGGTCAATGAAGTGCAAATATCTCCCTCTCCATGTACCTGTTCTTACCTCTGAAAAGTCACGGTCTGTCAGACAGATGTCATTCACATTGAGAATAATATCCTCAGGAAGGAGAGAAACATCATTTTTGATAAATAGCATTAACTCTGTTCAGTTGCTCCTGGGCTTTGGAAGTCTGCCTTGGAGAAGGCTTGTAGAACAAAGTACAGGAAAAAATTGGGAGATAAATGCACTTTAGCACCTAGGAATCATGTGATCAATAGATACATTGCCACTTTTGCCTCCTTTGCACCCTGCCCTTCTCTGTTTCTATAGGATTCACACCTTCACACAGCTTTAACTCCAAAATATCACCACCTTTGTAAACCATCTCAGACTCCTTGTACTCCCCTATCTCTCTACAGAGTTTCTTTATCACATTCATTATCCTAGGTAGGCAGCTATGCAGTATAACCGATCGATGTAGACAAGGAGGCTGCCCAGGGGGGTGTGGAGTCTCCTTCTCTGGAGAGATTCCAGCCCCGTCTGGACACCGACCTGTGTGACCTGTCCTAGGGACCCTGCTTTGGCAGGGGGTTGGACCTGATGGGCTCTGGAGGCCCCTTCCAACCCCTACAGCTCTGTGATTCTGTGTTTTTCTGTGCAGTGTCCCAGAGCTGTGCAGTTCCCTAGCATGCCACGTGGTCAGCCTGTTTCCTCTCTCTCTTTTCTGCTTTTGAATAATGTTTCTTTCTGACAGAAAGTGGGTAACCCTGGGCTGGGGTAACCCCTGAGAGTTGTGACAGCTCAGTGAGTCACCCTGTAGTAGGTACTACACCTTGCTGTGTAACTGAATTTGTGCAAGAAATATCCCAACCTTGAAGAACAGGAGATTTAAAGCCAACGGCTATAACCTGCTTCATGCCTCTCAACATGCCCTGTTGTGATATATGAATATATAAACCTGGAATGTTTCAAGATGACACCCAGTAAAGATGAGAGTGGGTGGAAAAAGAGGTGGCTGGAACTCCCTTCTTGAATGCATGCTTTGCTGACAAAGACTGGTGTCCAGATGTCCCCAAGCCACCAGAGGATATAGTGCCTGCAGAGAGCTGCACTGGGGCCAGATGATGTCTGAAGGAGAGACTTTCAGCTTGCTTCTCTCTTTTCACCCCAAACCAGCAGTTTGAAGGAGGGACATTGCATAAGGACATCTGAGATGTGGACAGAAGAGGTCTGACTGGTGGAGACTCACTAGGTTCATGCAAGCTGCAGTTATATGAGGGAGATTCTATGGTCATAAGGGAGAGCCTCACAGAGCAGCCCCACAGACACGAATGGGAGAGGTTTTTCTGCCGTAACTAGCTATGTGTCATCTCCCATGAGCTAGCCAGGACTACGTGGGAGACCACCAAGGGAAGCTGCGATGCTGCAGGGCGAGATGCTGCGTTCTAGCATGTTGGTCTGTGAGTCAGAACTAAGTCAATGTATTTTGGATCTGGAGAGATTGTGATGGGTTATGGTCTCTGAAGACCCCTGGCTATATTTTTTTTTTTTTATATAAGGGTACTGAATTAATATTATCCCAAATTCCAGCAGAGGTTACTACATCTGTCTGACAATTCTGCCCCAAGGCTCCACTGGGAGCCAGGACCAGGCTGCACTTGTCAAATGACAACATGAAGTAGTGGAGTGGGAAATCATGTACTGCCTTTTGATATCAGTGGGGGATCTGGCTCCAAATCTATTTGTCTTTTCCCAAACTGTGTAGATTATCTGTGCCCTGTGCAGTAGCAGCTGTATTCTGGCCCAGAAGCCATCTCAATCCAGAATGAGATAAATCAGTGACTTATACATTGGAAACCTTGAAAATTATTCTAGAAACATTTTCTTATCATTATTGGCCAATTGTTGGAATGATTTGAGTACTCTCATCATCCTTGCTGGGTGTCATGTTTTTGTTGTGATAGTTCAAGAGAATACCCTGTCACCAAGGTGGAAGCTGCATATCCTGATTTAGATATAAGTACTTGTGTAGCTTGGGTATCGTTTGCAGCCAGGACTGCTCCTGCTCCAGCTGTATACAGCCTGGGTGATACACCTATGTGGCCTCCTGCAGCCATGGTGCCACCAGGTCTCACTCAACATATTTCAGTGCTGACCAATGGGAGGAGGCAGTTCAAGTAATATCTTGCATCAGCAAGGACGTGAGGTCTAAGGGGGCTGAAGACATTGACAAAGATAGTGCAGACGAGATCAGTTACTGGAAGAAACCAAATTATTCCCCCTGTGAAACCAAATTATTCTCCCTCTTTTAGTCATTTTTCTTGTTCAGGGCACTGGAGTAGAGTCTGGGCCTTTTTCTTTTTTCCTGGAAGCTCTATTTCTCATGGCAGTTTGGAAAAGCAGCAAATTAACTGTAATCATGCATTGCGTGCCAAAGGGGAGTGAACTGCACTCAGTACAGAAACAGCTTAATTAGGGTGCCCTTGGCAGAGGCAGGACTCGTTCTGGGTATATTCTGAAAAGTAATTATAATTAACAGTTGACTTTTAAGGGTTGGAGAATTGGAGGGTCAGTCTAGGACTTGAGTTCACTGCACACAAGAGAGCAAAAAGACTTTATGTAGGATAAGGGAAAAATTGACAGAGGCAGATGCTTTCATGTCTGGGAACTGGGCAGATGGGGAAGGAGACATTGATGATGACATGGGAAAGACATGATAATGATACCATTGTCCAGGGACTCAGCTGTGGTTGTGCAGGAACCCACAAGCTTTCTCAAATGTTTTGAGTTTGCAGCCTTGATGTTTCTTCAATTTGCTTTAACAACCTGGAAGTTCTGCCCCAGGAGCATGTTAACTCTCCATCCAGCATTGCAAGGCTGAGGGCTCTGATCTGCTTGGGGTGAAGGATGAGAGGAGAAGAAACGGTCCAGTTGGGCAGGGCCATGATCAGTAGTTTAGGAATCACAGATGAGTTGAGTGAGGGGAGATGGGTTGTGAGGAGTCTCAAATGAATTGTCCTTCATTTCTCTTTGGTTCCCACAATAAACAGTGACCATTCCAGTGCAGCTTCATCAGAAACAGCCCAAGGGACAACAGGAGTTCAGAGATTTCATTTCAGTGCAATTCAAGGGTGAAAGCAAAATCATTGATGTGAACTGAACTTCAGACCTTTGCACATCATGGAGAATGGAGATGTTGCCAATACTTATACTGTCAAACTTTACGCTGTATGCAGAGCTTCCAAGTTTTATCAAGCCCCTTGAATGGATTTGGTAGTCCCTATTTTGGAAGTTAAGGGTGGGAAAACTAAGAAATGTGATTAAAGATTGCAGTAGGGAAACAAGACCACACTTAAGACATAATTTTGAAAATCTCAGCATTGCTCTCTGGGGAAGAGGAGTCAGATTTGTTTATCACACTGCCACAAAAATAAGGAGAACGAACTAAACAGAGAAGCCAGATCTCCACCTCTGGAAATAGTCCAAACCCACCTGGACGCTGTCCTGTGCAGCCTGCTCAAGGTGATCCTGCTCTGGTAGTGCAGTCAGACTAGATGATCTCCAGAGGTCCCTGCCAACCCACATCTTTCTGTGATTCTGAGATAGAAATGGACAAAGAAGGACTGCAGAAAGGTTAATGGTTTTGATAGCACAAAAGTGGAAGCAGGGAGAGGCTTAAACCATTAGAGAGAAAGTAAAGTTTTGTTCTGTCAAGATTCTTCAGCAATGGAGATGCATTAATGTGTTGGCCTCTACCATTAAGATCCCACAGCTTCTAAGGAGATGGGACCAGCAGAGCAGACCATGCACTGAGGCATAGATGTGTAATGGGTTTTATGGACATTGAAGTCACTGTCAGTGGTGTGGAGTGTGCTCAAAGTCTGCAGTGAGTCAGAGCAGTAGGATTGCTGTCAGACACCTAATGAGACCAGTCCACCAGGAAGGCGAAATGGAGGAGATGGATGTGAGAGCTTCAGAGAAAGATTACACACTAGAGACCAGAAACTGGGAGAGAGAATATCTAGACGTATTGTTCTGGTTCTGGCCAGGCCAGAGTCAACCTCCCCAAGCAGTTATCACCTATGCAGTGTACAATCAATTCCTTCAGCAGCAGATCACAGAATCACTGACTGTGGCCTGTTTCAAAGGGCTGGACAAGTGCAGAGCTGCAGCCTATGAAATATCTGCAGATGGAAGATCTGCAGTAATGGCAAAGGTGACTGCCCAAGGGAATGAAGGGCAACGAAGCTGGTGAAGGGGCTGATGAACAAATCTTACAAGGAATGGCTGAGGGAACTTGGGTTGTTTAGCCTGGAGAAGAGGAGGCTGAGGGGAGACCTTATCACCACCTACAATTACCTGAAAGGAGGGTGTAGAGAGGGGGGGGTTGGTCTCTTTGCCCAAGCAACAGGTGACAGGACAAGGGGGATGGGCTCAAACTGTGTCAAGGGCAGGGTCAGATCAGATGTTAGGGTTCTTCATCGAAAGGGTTATCGGGCACTGGAACAGGCTGCCCAGGGAGGGGGCTGAGTCATTTAAAAGATGGGTAGACAAGGTGCTTAAGGATATGTAGAAGACACATATGGTTGGACTCAGTGATCTCAAAGATCTTTTCCAACCTAGGGATTCTGTGATTCTATGATTGAATGTCAGCTTCTGCTCTGGGGGAGTGCTGGTCAGTTCAGGATAAAGACAGAAAGACCCTTTTCTATGGTACCACTGACCTCATGAAAGATTGTGGCGTCTTGCGTAGCCCTGGCCGGTACCAAAAAATACCAGACTAGTGAGCAATCTTTAGCTCAAAGACGCAGCCTGAAGTAAGGCACTCAGAGCAAAACAGGCAGCTTGCCTCTGAGACACACACACAGAGACAATGCTTTAATGAGCAGATGTTAGAAATCCATCTGGGGTACCTCATGAGGGTGCACCCTCAGCTCAAAAGGCTGGGGAAGTTTAAATGAAGCTATAAAATGAGGTCAGGCTTGATAGACGCCACCGCCAGGCAAAACTCATGTGGAAGAGGAGAACAAGCAGGAGACCTCCTGCTTTCTTGTTCCAACCTGCGGGGCCCTAAATATAGACAGCTCTGACAAGCCTGCTGCCACTCCCCGCTCTGTCAGCCCTGCTTCGCAACCCACCACACCCGCCCAGCGCTCCAAGAGGACAACTGGCAGGGCAGGTGCAGGGATTTGCTCACATTCACAGAATCACAGAATCACAAGGTTGGAAAAGACCTTAAGATCATCAAGTCCAACCATTCTCATCCTAAACTAAACCATATCCCTAAGTACCTCATCTACCCTTTTTTTGAACACACCCAGGGAAGGTGACTCAGCCCCTCCCTGGGCAGCCTGTTCCAGCCCTGACAACTCTTTCAGTAAAAAATTATTTCCCAACATCCAATCTGCCCCTGCCCTGGCACAGCTTGAGCCCATTGCCCCTTGTCCTATCACCTGTCCCCTGGCTGAAGAGACCATCACCTATCTCTCTATAACCTCCCTTCAGATAGTTGTAGGTGGGGAGAAGGTCTCCCCTCAGCCTCCTCTTCTCTAAGCTAAACACTCCCAGCTCCCTCAGCTGCTCCTCAGAGGATTTGCCCTCCAGCCCCTTCCCCAGCATGGTTGCCCTTCTCTGGACTCGCTCCAGGACCTCAATGTCCTTCTGATGGTGAGGAGCCCAGAACTGGACCCAGCACTCGAGGTGCAGCCTCCCCAGTGCCCAGTCCAGGGGCACAATCCCCTCCCCAGACCTACTGGCCACACTGTTTTTGATACAAGCCAAGATGCCATTGGCTTTCCTGGCCACCTGGGCACAATGCTGACAATTCAGCCTGCGGTCACCCAACACCCCCAGGTCCTTCTCTGCCTGACAGCTCTCCAGCCAGTCTCCCCCAGCCTGTAGCTCTGCAGGGGGTTGTTGTGTCCCATGTGCAGCACTCTGCACTTGGCCTTGTTAAACGTCATCCCATTGGTCTCAGCCCATCGGTCCAGTCTGTTCAGATCCCTCTGAAGAGCCTCCCTACCCTCAGGCAGATCAACACTTCCTCCTAGTTCAGTGTCATCTGCAAACTTAGTGAGGGAGCATCCAATCCCTTCGTCGAGATCATTGATAAAGATGTTGAACAAGACTGGACCCAGGACTGAGCCTCTTAGCGTTTGGAGGTACACATCATGGACCTACTTTTGGTCCTCAGTGCAATTTTTCCAGCAGCAGCATTGGTGTGATGCTGCAATGGGAGGCAGGAATACCTCTGAAAAAGGGATAGTAGCTCTTTGAGGGAACAGCAGGATACTCACATAGTTCAGGACCAGATCTTAAAGCTGTAGTAGGGAATAGAAAGATCTTCAGCAAAGACCCAAGGCAAATTAATTTCTTACCATGACTGATTCTTCAAATCAATCTGGTGGCACTACCTGGCTCAAATCAATCTATCTGCAGGATATTGGAGCAGCTGAGTGACTTCTTATTCCCATAGAGGGAGAAATATTGGAACAGGCTGCCTGGGGAGGTGGTGGAATCACCATCCCTGGAGTTGTTGAAAAAACTAGTAAATGTGGCACTTTGGGAGATGGTTTAGAGGTTACAGTGGTGTAGGGCTGATGCTTGGACTTGATATCATAGAATCATAGAATATTTTGGGTTGGAAAGGACCTCAAAGATCGTTTAGTTTCAACCTCCTGCCCTGGGCAGGGACACCCTCCACTAGACCAAGTTGCCCAAAGACTCATCCAACCCAGCCTTGAACGCCTCCAGGGATGGGGTTTCCACAGCCTCTCTGGGCACCCTGTTCCAATGTTTCTCCAGTGCCTCCCCCCCATAGTAAAAAAAAAAAATCTTCCTAATGTCCTGAAGGTCTTTTCAAACCTTGATGATTTCATGATTCTGTGATTCTATGAAACTCCTCTTGAACTCTGCTTGTATTTACACCAGGAGAAACCAGTGTGATATCACTGTTGACTGGTGAGGTTGAAAGAGTCAGTGAATTTCAGCATGAACTATTAATAGATCTCCCTACACTGGTCCAGATGTTGCTGCCTCTTTTTTTTCATTTTTTTTTTTTTTTTTAATATCAATCTCTTCTAGCAGTGTGGCTCTTGGTAAAGCAGCAGCAAATTTACTGCAAAATGTTGCATGCATTTTCTGCAGGCTGCAGGAGCCTCCAAGTGCCTGTATCCTTCAGTGCTGTGGAGCTCCAACGCATACTGTGGTGGAAGGCACATAGAGTAAACTTTACTTTGGAAAGATAATGTTATCCTTTAAATGCTCTCTCTCAAATGTTGGTCACAGTCACCCATCTTACTGCTTTTCATCCTCAGTGTCTGAGGAGTTACCCTCATCCTGATGCTGCTCTTGAAGTGAAAAGGCAATTCAAAGCAGCTGTCTGCTTGAGATGATGAATCTGGAAGTTTACTGGATGCATTTACTATTTTAGCTGCTCTGTCTGACATTTATACTGAGAGTCCTTCACTCTCATGTGGCTTTTTAATGGGAACAAGATGCCAAGCAGAGATGACTCTACTATTTTACTCCTGATCAGTCATTCAGGTGTAAGCTGAATGGAGAAGGAGCCACTCTGCAGAGCTGGAGCTTGTCTCGCTTGACTTTAGATGTCTACACTGTAGACATCTGTGTCTGCATCAGTCTCTATGAAGTGTCATTACACTCAAAGAAGAGAAATTGGGTCTTTCAAGCCTTGATCCACCTGACTTAGTTTGTGTCTCTGCTGCAGGATGTATCACGCCCTCAGTGCTCCTGTTTCTTTCCATTGGCAGTACTGGGACCTGAGACATAACTGAATCTCTTGCTATAGCACACGTATTCTCAAGTCTCCATGACATTATCCTACAATTCCATCTGGAAATACCCAGATGATATAGATGACTTGTCCCATCCATCCTTGAGAAGATTATTCAGGTCTCATTTCACTGCTTCCTGAGGAATACAGAGCAGAGGCTGTCTGAAAAGAACATCCCCTAGGTAAGGAGGATCTGATGTATCTGATTATATCTCTTAAGCTCATTACCCTTGGGGAGCCAAATTGCATGCAGCAAAGGCAGCTGTTCTCATTGCTTCCTTTCTTTGCATTCAGTGGATGCTTCTGTCAAATTTTCAAATTAACCTCCACTTCTTTCACAGCTTGAACTGCTCCAAAGCTCTTGAACTCTGTCCCTGGAAGAGACTTTCAGTCTTTCAACTCCATGACACCCAGTCTCCATCAGCTGACTTTTTCAATAACTGTACCTCCTGGCCAGTTGCATCATTTGCTCTTACTAAAACTCACCATTTGTTGAAATGGACTCAAACCTCAGCACTACTTTATTTTATTTCTGCCTGAATATTTGCAGGTCCTCACAGTCCTGAAAGCTGCTTTCCTGCAAGGACATTGTGACATTGAGACCGGCTTTTGTCCCTACCAGTTGTGAGCCATCACAAGGACTGGTTCTTTTCAGCCACCATGCAGGCACACTAGAGACACCACCACCAAAGTTCCCCAAATCATCACTTAGGGTGGACACATGTGGCTTGAAACTTTGGTCAACCACTACAGTTGGCTCACAGGAGGGTATCAAATGTAGATGTAGTTTCCCTTCAACTACCTCAACTGCAAGTCCCTGGCTCAGCTAACTCTGACCTTTCTGAACATTTCACATTTCCTGGTAACTTTAGGGTTAAAATTTACCTTTTCCCAATCACCTGCATACCTAAGCTTTACCTTCAGAAGTGACATCAATACATAGGAACCCAGGACTATGGAGAACTAGGAGGGCTTATCACGTTCCAGCCTCTGAACAAATTACAGCACGCCAGGGGATGATAGTAGCTGTCTGTGGATATGCTCCTAGTCCGTGGCAAATGCAAGGAATGCACCTTCTTTCATGGTGGGTTAAGCTAAGTCACATTGCCTCAGATTTGCTGTGGGCTAAGAGCATACACGAACACTTTTCACAGCTCAGTGCATGCACTGCGTCTTGTTAAGCCATGGTAACTTGATCACACTTGCACAGCCCCCAGGCACCATAAAATCACTCTTTTCATGCAGTGCAGATGCTGTTTGCCTGCTGTGGGCTCTATGGTCCTGTGCATTAGCCACAGATAAATCACTTCATCTCATGCTCAATAAAGAAGGAAAAGGAATGAAATATGTTTTGTACAGTGCACCCAGGCTTTGGAAAGTAACAAAGGGAGCCCCAGAGAGAGATGAATGTGGAAGGGTAGAGACATCCCTGCATCTGTGCAGAAGCTGATTGAGGATTCCTGCCGCAGACGAGGCATGCTGTGCCTGAAGGAGGAAGGGGAGTGAGGAGGGTAGCACTCTTAGTCCAAGGGATGCACTCTTCCCATCACTGAATTTTCCACCGTGTACCCACAAAAGTGCTGTTGGCAGTGCTGTGGGTGGCAGCTTCTGTATCAGCTGCTTCTGCAGAGCAGGGACCTTCTCTACAAAAGTTAAGCAAAGCCACTTCAGATTCTCTCCTCAGAAAGTGGCTACTGAACAAGGCCTTATTCATGATCTGCATCTCTGGGTTACTGACACAGGTGAGACTTGGTAAGTCTTCTGCTGGCCTCTCTTAAAGGTGATTGGGGTTATTCTGCTAGGATTGGGGAAAAATAGATCCTTCCAGCATCCCTATATTGGGAATCAGATTCTTCCACTTTACATTGTTTTCCAGCAGAAGGAGATGGAAGGAAAAGGTCTCAAGGGGTGGAAGTCACAGTCCAGGGACCCTCCACAAGCCTAAGCGCTTTTTAGGATGGAGGCTTAGTCCTGGTCTACTCACAAAATCAGACTTAAGCCCTCTATGGACCCCAATTCATTTCTCCACCTCAAAGGCTCTCTTCTGTACAATGCTTTTCTTAAAAATCCCTGCTCTGTATCCAAACTCTGGCACCAGTCTTTGCTTCCACCACACTTTTTCAACACTGTCACAGTCCACAAATTGCTAAGTAACTCTGGATTAAGTGCCATGTCCACTTTATGGGGTGTCAGGATGACTGACCTCTAGAAGATGATTCCCAAGAGTGAATTGCCACTGTCAGAACTGAAGGAAAGACATGAAAATAGCTACTTCTTACTGCACTCATATGACTACATGAGTTGCCCCTCAGAAAGCCCAGAATCACAGAATAACAAGGTTGGAAAAGACCTTTAAGATCATCGAGTCCAACCATTCACATTCTAAACTAAACCATATCCCTAAGTACTTCATCTACCCTTCATTCCCACTTCATTCTCATTATATATATCACATGGGTGTTACAAGGGGATAAACACCTCTCTAAGCATCCTTTCCTGTTCAGGGCACAGACAGACATGTTCTCCTAGATGACAGGGCATACAGAAGCACGTCTCAGCAGGAAGCATCATGGTGTTTCTCACCTCAAAGTTTCTCAGGCAAGTTTGCATATTGCTAATGCCCATTTTTCCCCAGTGAGATTTTTCTTTCTCCCTGAAGGAAATTCATGTAACTAAACCCAGTACAAGACCTTAGTGAAAAGGAAGATGGTCTTTATTTTAAGCAAAACATTATTTCACTCACTCCCACTCTGAACCCCACTCACCAGTACCAAGACACCTGTCCAATGGGTCTGGTCAGGGTCACCTGCATGCAGCATAAAGGATGAGGGCTACTGGCTGTCAAGTCTTCAGTGTTTCTTCATTTCTTCTTGATTGATGACAACAAACTGGCTTTTGGTCACATCTTTTATACCATATAGGTGCCATGAGTTCTTACTACCTAATCTATGTCTCTGAACCTTGGGTACGTCACTGTCCTTAAATATTATGTAGGCTTGATGGCCTTTGTTTGTATTTCCTTATTTTGGGTATGTTCATGGCTAATGAGTGTCTTCTGTTGGGATAACAGGCAGAAGAATGTCACATGTAATATGCTGCACCTTGTTGCCATCCTCCAGTTATCAACCTGATAGCATCATTCCATCCTTCACCTGGTGACTCAGCTGTGCTGTGGTCTTTATGCAAATTACACATTCCTGAGTGTTTACCAGGCTTACTGCTGTTGATCATGTGCTTGTTTATCAATAAATGCCATTCTTCTAACCCTTGCTCCAATGTTTCTTCTGGTGCTATGTCACAGATACATTCATTATGCTTCCTTCAGAACAGTTGAAACTCTTCTGTTACAAATCATGGCATAATCATGAAATCTTGTGGGACTTTTGATGCAACTGAAAAATAATAAACACTGCTCCATGGCTTCATCCCAGAAGCATGTGAATGGTTTATGGGTCACCTTCCTGAAACCCAAAGCTGTACCTCATTGTCACCAAGACTGAAAGAGAGGACAGTCAGACTGTGTCTCTTTCAAAACTTCTCATGGGAGATGGTTGGCCCATTGTTCAGTCACAGAATATGTGGGGACTTGCAGCATCACCTTTTCCAAAAGGCACCCTGAGCTGCCTCTGCTCAAAAGTTACTAAGACTGGAAGAGGGAGGTAAGTTCCCAGTCTGACATGCCTGTCTGCAGAGGGAAGAGTCAGGCCTGTGGGGTTTCAAATGCAATGGCAAAGCTGAAGAGTGGGCATCTGTAGGGTACTAGAATGTACATCTACACTATCAGGTCCGTTGCTTTAACTACCACTAAATAAATACCACAGTATCAACTGATAGCGTGTGGCTGGGCTTGTTCTTGCATCAGAGTGCCCTACTTAGCTTGGCCCAACCTACGGTGTGTGCAGGCTTGGCACACTGGTACCTGCTGGAATTGGAATGTGTTTTACTTCATCCTTATCTGCCTATCAGATCACTGCAGTTTTGCATAGACATTAACAAGGGTGCTGTCCGAGGGCCTCACCTTGAGATAACAAGGCATTAAAAGGGCTGAGCAGGGATGGAGAGCAAATACTGTGCAGGGTGAACATTTGCAGAGCATTGGAACTGGGAGCAATGGTGCTGCTGTGGGCAAACTTTGCCCTGTGCAAATCTAAACTTGCCAAGCAGAGCCCAGGACCAACCCTGACTTGTACGTGTCATTTACCATCAGATCTGGACTTGATGCAGGCAGAGACCAACAATTGCATGAAGAACTTCAGGTGTGAGTTCAGAAAGTTTCTTCTTGAGGCTGCCAGCTGAGTGATCACCACTTTGTGGAGCCCAATGCAAAGTCTGCGTGAGACACGCCATGCCAGATACTCCTGAGGGGAGACATTGTTTGACAGAGAGTGCCAGGTTTTGGAGTGCTAAACACCTGACATCTCCTTCTGCAAAAATGCCAAGACCCAGTGAGATTTCTCTCTTGACAGGCGCTGAAGTGTCTGACTGTCTCCCTGTCTGGAACATACTCTGGAGCCAAGCTGGTTTTGGAGCCTGTCTGTAGGTGCAGGTGCTGATGTCTCCATGTATTCATGTGAAGCTCAGATAAAGCCATGTTACTGAATGCATCATTTCTAAAGCTGCTCTTCCTGGAGAAGAGAAGGCTGCAGGGGGACCTCATTGCAGCCTCCCAGTACCTGAAGGGAGCAGAGAAACAGGAGGGGATTCAACTTTTTAAAAGGGTAGATAATGGCAGGACAAGAGGGATGGGTTAAAGCTAAAGGAAGGAAGGTTTAGATTAGATATTAGGGGGAAGTATTTTACAGAGAGACTGGTGAGGGGCTGGAACAGGCTGCCCAGAAAGGGGGTGGATGTCCCATCCCTGGAGGTGTTCAAGGCCAGGTTGGATGGGGCCCTGGGCAACCTTGTGTAGCTCCAGGCCTGGAGGTTGGTGGCCCTGCCTGTGGCAGGGGGGTGGAGATCTATGATCCTTGGCATCCCTTCCAACCCAGACCAGTGTGTGATTCTATGATTCTATGATGCAGGGCATAGGAGAAGAAGTCTGAAGTTGAATATGTTAAAATAAAACGCTGGAAGTTTTGCCTGACCCCACAGTTCTGCAAGGTATCCAATGCTTTGGTGCAAGGACAGGGGGGACATTCAGAAGGAAGACTTTTAAGAAGTAGGTGTTGCCTCTGGGGATTGAAATAGGATACCCAGTGTGACTGCTCTGATTGATACTCATCACCAGCTTCTCAATAAGAACAGGAAACACCCATCTGTAAGAGCTCTCCAGGGTCTGCCAGCCCAGAAATGCATGGTACAGACTTCACCACTCTCATGAACCTGCTGAGGTGCAGAAGTTGTTAAGGAAATTCCTTAATTTTATATGCAAACGTAGTAATGTCTTTTATTGTTTTATATTTCTGTAACTCTGCTCTGTTACTACAAATGGATGCTTTCAGGTAAACACCTTCTTCAGCCTTTAAATCTCTGCGAGTGATAAAGCTGACGCAGTCTCGCTTTCTGGTAAGCAAGCACTGCACTTCTGAGGGTGTGGTAGTTCTGAAACCTCATGCTAGAGGACTCTTGTAATTACTGGGCTCTCAGCAATTTTCTCATGGCAAGCTGAAGAGTGACAGAGATCCCTTACTTAGGTCTCCTGGACAATCTTGGAGCTGGACTGATGGATTGGCTGGTACCACTGTGAGCCAGGAAAGTTCTTGTCAGCAGACAGGGCAGATGGCTTGGACCCCAGGGTTTCTGCAGCAGTTTCTGGGATCTATCTCACTGCTCCTGGCCTATGTGGAGACATAAAAAGGTGTTGTTAAAGTCACAGCATCATCATCTGAAAATGAATGGCCCACCTGGACATGACCTCCCCCCCCGCCCTCCCCCCCCAATATTTGGCTGTATTTTTTCAGAGTTTTTCCTTAATTTCAAGAAAAACTGTATACAAATGCACACAGAAGGTGGTCTGTATGTCTGGAAAGAATTGTAAGTTCCTACACACATTTGAGATGGTGCCATCTCTTCTCCAGCTCAAAACTAACTGAGGTTAAAAGTAGCAATTAAGAAATCTAAGAATGTGAGAAAATGGACCAGCAGGTTTGACACTCCATCATTCCAGTGGGATTTAGAGCTGACTTCTTCATAGTGGTTCAGTAGGAAGTTGGTTTGGTCCCATTCTGCAGGAACCCAATCTCAACACTGACCACAGTGTCAGTTTGCATTAGACAGATACTCACAAGAGCAACTTCATCAGGGACCACAGAATCACATAATGCCCCAGATACTCTACTAGGTCAGGACATTTCTTAGATTCAATTTAAGTATCAAAAATACACCATGCAATTTTCCCTGGTCTTGTCTGTATTCCTGTCAAGCAAGGTGCCTACAGTAACACATCAAACGTGAAAATCCTGGTTATGTAGTACCAGAAATAAATAGGAAAGACTGTGCAATAGATAAGATTTGATTAATTACTGTGTGTGAATCATATCACGAGATCCCAAATAACAACTTAGATTCAGAAGCTCTATTCCTGCTATCCACCAAGAAGAGCCTGGCCTTCCCAAGGTTAAAACTCATCTGTATGTTGCAGCACTGAGGTTTTAATCAGGACTGGAAGCAGATTGCAGTTGTAGTTGAGGGCAGGAGGAGCTCTGTCGCTGAGAGGAGCTCCTGTTTCCTTGTCACATCACTGGTGTAAAACCGTATCACACAAGACAAGCAGATATACTTAATTTGTTATCTGCAGTTAGAGTTAATTTTCTGTCTGCACTTTTGGAAAGCCCCAACTTATTTTTCTCTTCTGACATGTCTGACATTTTTCCTGCTATTCTGTTTCCTGTTCATGTTACTTAGCCTAATTTAAGTCAAGATGCAGCCTACGCTATTGGCAGATATAACACTCCTACGTTTATGAGCATCTGTCCTATATATTTAATTTACATTTAACCTACTCCACTTTAAGACTTAAAATGTAAAGGTCACTGTCATTACCTACAGCAAGCCAATTTATCAGTGGTGTGAACAATTGGGAAGTTTATGCCTCAGGCTGCTATCATAGTACAGGTATAACCCTGTCATGTACCTCTGTCTGTGTAACAGAGAAAACAGCACTGATGAAGAGGTTGACAGTCGCACACATTCCCCAGCAACACTGTTGGGCTGAGTGGAAGCATCCCAACAGCAGAGTGACATTCAATCTCTTTACTGTTAAATGCAACTCATACTTTAAAACACCTTTCTGATGCTGGGTGAGTTTGCATCAGGGTAAATAAGGAGTAGTTAAGTGGAAATACTTTGGTGTGGATTTTGCAATGAAGGAGTTATGATTAGTAATGGTAAATGGGTGGTTTGCTAAGGGATGGACACTTTCTAAAGAGTACTACAGCCACTGATGGGGCCATGGCCACACCTGAGCTGGGAGCAAGAGTAAGCCTGGTCTTGCTTGAGTCTACATACAGGCATGTCTTTACTCTTCCCATGCTCTGCTACCTTTGGAAGGACAGCTGAGCACACAGGTGAGGGCAGCACGTATGCCACTGCATTGACACACCGTTATGCACCAAGGCATGACCTCATGGAGTGAGGCATGACCCACCTCCAATGAAAGTGAAATGATGGCCAGGGTGCATCCACACAAGGACAGTTCTTTGCAGCACTTGAAAGAGAAGAGTTGCTTAATGAGGTATTCTGCTTCTGGTGTTAGAAATCTCACCTGAGTTTGCCCTCCCAAGATGCAGCTAGCTGCATCGGTTGGAGGTGGTGCACCAGCCTCTGCCCAGCTCTCCAGCCACCTGTACCAGTGTCAGATGTGGTGACTCAAAACCCAACATGCAGGGCAGGGAAGGAGGGCAGAAGCAAACAAGGTGGGAGAAAAGAGGTCCTTGGCAGGACTGTTTTTTTACTCTCCTGTTTTTATATGCTCACACAGAAGTACATTCTTTAAGACTCTCCTTTGGGGCAGGTAAAGGATAGAGATGGAGGTAACCTGAAGGTGCAGGTTTGAAAGGAGAAAGCCTGCTTCTAAGGAAGCAAAAGCAAGGAGAAATGCCTAGCAGGAACCTGGATCTTTGGATCCTTTTGTACAGCCATAAAACTGAGAGGAGTGGAGGAAAATGCCATAGACTGTGAAACTGAGCTGGGATACTGATGGAGAAGCAGCTCTGAACCAAGAGCACATTTCAGGGTGCTGGGCCAGTTAGGTTGTCTCAGCCACCAAAGATTCTCATTTCAAATACCTTAGCAGCAGGTTTTTCAAGGGCTTGGCACCTGAAATGCCTTTGGCAATCCATGGGTGCACCTAGTCAGTGGGTGCAGCCCGTGCTGCTGAAGGCTGGCTGCTCAGGGCCAGTCTCGCTCCTCCCCACCAGACATGTGAACAAGAAGTGGAGCCATTGCCAGGCTTCAGGTTTGGCCTTGGTGCCCTCATGAAATCTGAATTCCTGCTTTAGTGTCTTCTGGGAAAAAATGGTCCTGCTAAGCTGAAGAGCTCTTCTGCTGGATGATGACATGGAGGGACCAGGAATGATGGATTCAAGGGTAGAATTCAGATAAAGGACCTGGCTCTGCTCATTCCTTTCTCATTCTTAGGCAATGACTCATCCTCAGGATTTGACACAGTGGCATGCATGATTACAGTAACTACATGGGAAATTCTTTTCCATCCTCCCCACTACTTTTTACAGACACCCTCCTTTGTAGGAAGAGTACTATTCTGCAAGGGAAACGGAGCAGGGAGCACATGCAAGCAGAGTAGTTTTGTTTCACACCCTAATTCACACAGTGTGAGCTGCAAGGCTGGGTCCCTGCATATGAAAAATGCACAGGGATTATCAGGCCACAGGTTTTAGTGCTGGATGCTTCCACATCACTGAAATACACACTTCTCTCATCTCCGAGGCAACTGATATTACCCCTTGATGCTGATGGGATTTGGGATTTGGGCAATTAAAAAAAAAGTATAATTAATTGCAACTGCCTAAATATGGGCATGGGAAATCAGCTGTGGACACTCAGAGAGGTCATGTCACCTGTCTTGAGACATCTGGAAATAAGGTGATTTAATTAGAATGAATCACCCCCAGATTCCTCTACTGAGAATCAGGCACCTCTACCACAGAGTCAGTGGTTTAGAGCTCCTGTTTGGATGTGCACACCTTCTGGAGGAGGTTATCTCCCTCCAAGTGAACCAGAAGGGACTGGGGAAGAGCAGCATCCACCTTTGAGATGCCATATCTGAGTGGAGGAATCCCAACCCTTGTATTTCATGTTATGTGAAACACAGATGGCAGTAACACAGGAAGATCCTGTCCTTGCAAAGGCAACTTAGTTGTTCATGAAGTACCCAGTCAGCAGAGCTGTGGTGGCTGGTCCAGACATCTGAATGTTCATGGCCATTGCATGCCAGGAACAGGGGATCAGACAGCACAGGCTGCTGGGCCAGGATAGGAATTCAGGACTAAAGAAATGATTGTATGTTCTGGTGAAGTTTTGGGGTGCAAGACAAGTCATTATCCAAACTGCAGTGATTCACTGGTTTTGAGGCTGGAAGAGACTAAATGATGTTATCACTACTCCTGGGACTTAAAACACCTGGAGTGTCACCAAGAGATTTGAGTTCATAACCCTGATGATGCTGCAAAAAGCTGCCTGGTCTTGTACTCAAAATCTCCAAGTGATGGGAAATCCACCACATTCTGCAGTTGCGTCAATGATTCATTAACCTTGCCTCAGCTTCCAGCAGCTGCTGGTTCAGTCTGCCTACTATCATCAGAGATCTGCTTTTCCTCTGGCTAATTATAGACTGTAATCAAGTCACTTCTTAGCTAGTTAGTCCCCTTTGTGAGCACATACTGTATGCCTAATTTCCTCTTATACCTTTAAACTGGAAGCATTACTTACAGAATCATAGAACTGTTTACTTTGGAAAAGACCTTTAAGGTCATCGAGTCCAACCATTAACCTAACACTGATAAATCCACTGCTAAACCATGTCTCTAAGCATGACATTTTAAATATCTCCAGGTATGGGGACTCCACCACTTCTCTGGACAGCCTGTTCCAATGACTGATGACCCTTTTTGTGAAGAAATTTCTCCTAATATCCAATCTAAACTTCCCCTGGCACAACTTGAGGCCGTTTCATCGTGTCCTATTACTTGTTACTTGAGAGAAGACGCCAACCCCCACCTCACTACACCCTTCTTCTAGGTAGTTACAGAGAGCAATCAGGTCTCCCCTCAGCCTCCTTTTCTCCAGAATAAACAACATCAGTTTCCTCAGTCACTCCTCATCTCACTTGTGCTCCAGACCCTTCACCAACTTCATCACCCTTCTTTGGACATGCTCCAGCACCTCCACGTCCTTCTTGCAGTGAGGGGCCCAAACCTGAACAGGTGTGACCTCATCCCTGCTGAGTATAGGGGGACAGTCATTGCCCTGGTCCTACTGGCCACACTATTTCTGGTACAAGCCAGGATGCTGTTGGTCTTCTTGGCCACCTGAACACACTGCTGGCTCATGTTCAACCAGCTGTTGACCAACACTCCCAGCACATGTTCCACCAGGCAGCTTTCCAGCCACTCTGACCCAAGCCTGTAGCATTGAATGGTGTTGTTTTCACCCAAGTGCAGGACCCAGCACTGAGCCTTGTTGAACCTCAGGCAGTTGGCCATGGCCCTAACCCTAATCCAGCCTGTCCATATCCCTCTTTAGAGCCTTCCGACACTCAAGGAGATCAACGCTCCCACCCAACCTGATGTCATCTGTGAGCTTACTGAGGGTGCATTCGATCCCCTCATCCAGATCATCAATACTGTTATTGACTAGAACTGACCTCAGTATAGAGCCCTGAGGAACACCACTTGTGAGTGGCCACCAGCTGGGTTGAAGTCCATCCACCACAGCCTTTCGGCCCAGCCATCCAGATTTTTACCCAGCGAAGGTTACGCCCACCTGTCTGAGCCATGGTGTTTCTCCCTTCTGGAGAAAGACAGTTTCTCCAGAAGAATGCTGTGGGAAACGGTGCCAGACTTTACTACAGTCCAGGCAGACAACATCTACAGCCTCTACCTCATCCACTAAATAGGTCTTCTTGTCACTGAATAACATTTAGTCAAGCAGGACCTGCCTTTCATAAACCTCTGCTGACTGGGCCTGATCACCTGGTTTTCCTGCACATGCTGTGTGATGGCACTCAAGATGATCTGCTCCATAACCTTTCCCAACACCAAGGTCTGACAGACCTGTAGTGCCTTAATGCTAATAGCCTAGCATTCCTGAGAACAAGTGATGGGAAAGGACAAAATGCTGTTGTTGCCCCATGGGCAGCAAGTTTCTCTGATAGACTTTCTTGGCTTCTTTGGCTATAGACACATGGCCAACACAGAGGGCAAACAATTTCTTTTGCAGCTGCATCTGAGAGCAGAATGTCACTTCCTTCTGGGATATTTGTGGTGGTTTGACACCTCTGTTGTCTCCTTCATTGAGCAATGGAGATGATGAGTCACAGACTGGTAAGTACTTCAGGGTACAGGCTACAAACAGCTGGATGCTGTATATGCACAAGGAGAATGCAAATCTTTGCCCCTAATTAGTTCATAAACTGAATGCACCAGGAAAAGATGTTGAAAGAGAAGGAAAACAACTTGTTTAATGTTATGTAGTGACTGAGATTTATAATTTGAAGCATCACCATGATACTGAAAGTACTATCTAGTCCCTCTATCTTCTCAAAGAAAGGTTTTGCAACTAGCCTGGTGACAAACTTTCATGGACCAGGGCCATGCTTCTAAACAGGGGCATTTTCAAATTTGCTTCTGTGAATTTAATGGCTGAGATTTTCTCTTAATCAGCAAAAAGGAAATTAAAACACTGTCTGAAGTCTTCAAGAGTCATTTGGTAACTATCTTCTACTGGGCTTGCCTCGCTCTGTATCAGGCCTAGGATACCTAGCTGTCTGTCCAGACATCGTGGCCTGAAAAAATTCTTAATTCCTGCTAAGTCCCTCTACCTAACATGTCTTACAGCAAGAGAGAGACAGAATGGCCCATGTTGAGCATGGAGCCTGTAAGAGCAGCTTCCAGGCTTCACTGTAGCTGAAGATCTCAAACTCCTGGCTTCATCTACTAACACAGAATTTAAAAAATTAAAAGCATAAAAATAAGAACTTTGGACCGTGCTAGTTTTAGATGTAGTTTTCCCAGTTCTGTGAAGTCCACAGTGATGGGAGGGATTCTCATTTCATGTGTATCATCTACCTGTGTAAGTAGCAGTCTTTTCTAATGGGCAACATTGGATGTTATAAGCCTCATAAAAACATTTAGAATGAATATATAACCAGCCCAGTCATAGCAGTAAGGTCTGGGCTCTGGCACCAAGTCCCCTGTTCTGTGACAACTTAGCCCAAGGTATGTGGTAAATGCCAGTGAGGTCCCTTACACTGGCAATTCCAGCCTGAGGGACTGACTGCATCCAGCCTGCTTGCTGTGGGTGGGGTGGTGCGTCCCCTCTGTACTACAGATATGAGGAGATAATGAGAAATGACATGTGTCCAGGCTCTGCATTCACAAAGGGTCAGGCAAGCTGACTTGGTCACACTTGATCCTCTTCAAGCTTACTTGGTCACAGTTAATGTGGACAGAGCTTTTCCTGAGGGAAGCTGGCCCTGGTAAATGCTGCCTTTTCTTCTGGAATGATGGAAGTGAGAGTATGTCCTAGGAAACTCAAGCTGCCTGTCTCTGTCTCCAAGGTTAGGACCTGGGATTCTTCTGGTCTCAAAGGAAATGTCAGAAAATTTCTCACACCGACACAGAAAAATGAGCTAAACCCAGAGAAACCACAGATCATCTCTGTTCCCAGGAGAGGGAGATCTCATTCCAGGAGAATGTCTGGAGCGATCCTTTCTTTATCCCACACCAGTCTTATCCTTCCCATGGGAACTAGAATTAGTTTATAGAGTTTCATCCTCTGAATGTCACTTAACCTTTTTAATCTTTTACATTGTCCTGGTTTCAGCTGGGATAGAGTTAATTTTCTTCCCATCACTGGGACAAGGCTGCGTTTTGGATGTAGGATGAGAGCAGCATTGACAAGGCACTGATGTTTTATTTCTTGTTGGGTAATGATTGCACCAAGTCAAGGACTTTTCAACTTATGCTGCCCTGACAGCAAGGGGCTGGGGGTGCCCCAAGAGCTGGGAGGGAAACACAGACAGGAGAACTGATCCTGACTGTCCAAGGGGATGTTCCATACCATATGACACCATGTCCACTATATAACTGGAGGGACAGGTGGTGGTGGGGATGCTTTCAGTATCTGGCTGGGCATTGGTTTGTGGGTCATGAGCAATTGCATTGTGCATCACTTGTATTGGATATTTAATCATCATTAATTTTTTTCTCTTAATTTTCTGTCCTATTAAACTGTCTTTATCTCAGACCATGAATTTTACTTTTTTCCCCCAATTCTCTCCCCCATCCCACTGCTTGGGGGGGAATAAGTGAACAGCTGCTTGGTGCTTAGCCCCAAAGTATATAGTTACCGATTTTGTCCTTATCTGCTCCTTTTGCTCAGTGTGTTGGCCATTAAGCCATGGGACATGGTTTTGATGTTCTTTGGCAGCATGGTTTACAGCACAGAAACTCATCTTAGGTGAGTGGTGAAAAATATTTTTGGGGAAGTTTAAATTATTTTATTCTTTATGTATAATTGAAAATGGAACCTGAAAAACACATGGAATATGACAAAACATGGATTCTGAAAGCCTAATTTAGTTTCAAAAATCTGTTAATAATGATATCCAAGATTTTTTTCCAATAAAAATATATATTTTTTTTAAAAAAAACCCAAACCTTTATTAAACTTTCCATCTTGAGGTAGCAGAGTCAAACCTGGCATTTTAAAAAAGAAATGTTTTTCTTTAACTGGAAGATTTTTCATTCAAACTGTGTTTTGAAGGAAAAAAATGGAATGAGCTCATGGGCTTCTTTTGGAGGTAGTATAACAGCAATTCCCTTGTGGCCTGGGGACTTCTTGACTGCATCCGTAACACCCCTTGACTCATTTGTTTCAACAGGCTGGATCTCAGACTGGTTTTGATGTGCTGTTTCTTCCTTCTCTTCTGCCACACAACCCTTGGAAGTCCACCATCTCCTAGTTTTTAATGGCATATTTTATTTCCTGTTTTTGCAGGCATGGACTCCACAGTGTCCTATCCTGGTTCTCTGCTGTGCTGGAGCCTTTCATCTCCTGCTGAAGGTCATGCAACCCCTGAAAATCCTGTGTACCCACCTAATTCTCCATAACTCCTTAGAAGTGAGTAGTGGGTGTTTGCAAAGTTTGTTCCTTAGTTCCTGTAGTTTGTTGGTTCTTGTGATACTTTGGAATAGAGACTGACCAGACTGATGTTACTCAAAGTCCTCAACGTCATTCCTGTGGTGAGGCTAGACTTCCAGAACTGCAAATCTCTCTGCCAAATATGAAATTTCTGGGCATGATTTTTTTTAAAGGTTTTAATCATAAGGGAGAAAACAGGATTTGTCATATTCATGTCATTTGGTCCAGTTCCCTGCCATTACCTGGAGAGCCATAGTCTATCTGTGTGAAAGACTGTATTGTATGCAAAGAGAAATCTTCAACTGTAAGGAGAACTGGTTGCTCAGATGCTTCTCTCCATGTATGGAGTGCTCTACCATGGATGGATGGATGGATGGATAGATAGATAGATAGATATAGATAGATAGATAGATAGATAGATAGATAGATAGATAGATAGATAGATGGCAGGCACAAGGAAAAATAGTTCTCTCTAGCAACAGGGCTTCATGGTGCTAGTCACAGGATCTGACCTTTGCTCCTGCTCCTGTGATAAAGGTGAGACCTGAACTGCTCAGGGGTGAAAAGCAAATCTGCAGTCAAGCTCTTGACTGGGACAAAGTGCCCCGTTCAATTTCTGCTCACAAGCACAAGCCATTGCCAGGGCAAGGTCTGGAGATGAGGTGAATGATCATCAGCTGCAGGGAAGTAGAGTGTGGGGGCTGCTGATGGGGACTTGGTTTAATGAATGAAGAAGAAACTGCTTTGTAACACAGAAGGATTCACATAGCTGGTTTGTCTCTATTCTGCACTTTTCCCAGTTTTTCTCAGACTCAGTGAGGGCCCATCCCAGACACCAGCTTGGGGTGTGTTAGGAGCTGCTCAGTGAGTGACCAACTGACCACACCATGATATCTGGTTGCCCCCAGCAGAGTGAAAATGGGAAGCAAAAGTGACTTTATTCCTCTTCATCTGTCCCTAGGGCTGCTGGAACCCAAACAGGCCCGTGGCACAGGCTGGGAGGTGTCTGCCATCTCTTCAGTGGCCCAGCCTCTTGATCGGCACTTTCCACCCCTGTGGTCTTTTCACCTTTAAAAAAAAACAAACCCAACAAGTTACCTCCAGGCATGCAGAGATGAAATGAAAGAGGGTTTTTTCCCCCTGCAGCAGCCTCAAACAACAGCATGAACTTCTGGGAGCAGCAACCCATGATCTAGCAGCACAGGAGTGCCAGTGGCAGGAGGGCAGCGAGCAGCTGATCGCTGGCTGGTGATCATTTCCTCCAGCCTGCATGTCCCTGGCTCTTCTCTCCTGCCAGACAGGCTGGCTGGGGAGGGTGACACAGTGACCAGGAGCACTGAAGCTCTCACTTGCCTATGGCACCTGCCCAAAAGAATTAAAGTCACTGGATGGCTGCCTTGGAGGAGTCACCTCCGTGCACCCTGCCAGGATCAGTGGGACTTCAGACAAAGAGGACACTGTTTGGGTAATTTGTTGATGCCAAATGAGTTCATTATCTGTCTCTCAGGATCAGATAAGTGTCTGGAAGAACTGGTCAGCAGCCATGGGGATGGTGCTTTCTGGCAGTGTCTGACAGCCTGACAAGGGCAGAGAAAACCCTGGGGAGCTGCTGGACAATGAGAAGAGGAGACACATCAAGTGCAAGGCCAAGACTGTGCTGAGGACCATTGTGTTTGGATCCTGCAGAAACAGCCATTCTTCCCTCTTGTGCCTGGCAGCAGGAGTCTTAACAGCCTTATGGGATAGAATCATAGAATCATAGAATTGTCCTGATTGGAAGGGACCTTTTAAATCATCAAGTCCAACCATCACCCTAGCCTGCCATCCACTACTAAACTATGTCACTCAGCACCACATCTAACTGTCTTTTAAATACCTCCAGGTATGGAGACTCCACAACCTCCCTGGGCAGCCAGTTCCAATTCCTAACCACACTCTCTGTGAGTAAGTTTTTCCTAATATCCAATCTAAAGGTTTAGATTCCTGTAACTTGACTTGTTCCCAGGGGAGGAAACCTCTCCACCTCAACTTGCACAGAAACACTGTAAGAAAAGTACCTCTGGAGCAAGACAAGAGTATGCCAGAGCAGTGTGTGGTCCCAAACTGTATCATTTTATTAAGGTTATCTTATCAGCCCTGGGACTCACAGATAACTATACCACAGCAGCCTGGCTGGGCTACAGGCAGTGGTGTTCTGTGAGTTATGGAGTCAACAAAGTCTAAAACATATAAGGACTCTCCCAAAGCCTGTGTGTTCATTGCATATCATTAGAAAGGTAGGCGTTAAAGCATCTCATGAATGCTAAGCATCAGCAGTTGCTCTTTGAAGACTACTCATATTCTGCATGAATGGTTGCCCTGAGGTTGAGCAACTGGTCAAGCATCTGGAGCCCAGTACTCCCACCTCTGCTCTGTCCACATCTATTTGTCCTCTGTCAAATGAGATGGCATTTCCTTTGTCTGTCTAGTCATTTGGGTGTGGACTAGAAGCAACCAGGATGCTTTGGAAGAGAAACTGTCTGTTGAATAAAGTTTCTTGATCAAAAAAAGGTTCCTTAGATTCAGGATGGTGTCTCTAGTAGGGTGTGAAGAGGATTAGTCACCCCAAAATAACCCAGAGGTTAGGGCATTTGCAAAGGCTGGGAGATGTCCTAGCCACAGCTGAGCTTCATTTAAAGCAGGAACTGGAATTTGATCTCCCACAGGCCTGATGAACTTCCTAACCACCAGGCTATTCTGAAAACGACTTGTGTTTGTCCAGAAAACATTTCTAGAGATCTGTTATACTGAATATGTATTAAAAAACAACCCTCAAATTTTTTGTGACTTCTCCTTTTCCCTAAAATCTGCTGTTTTCTGTCCCTGTCCTGTATGGATGCTTCTTTGCTGTGTGTACATACAGCTTCAGGCACAATGTCCCAGTGCCAGAGATACAATGGATATGTTGCAGGTCAGATGAGGTCCTCTCTTCAGTTACAAGCCAGGCCTGGATGCTCTGTGGCTTAAGTCCCAAAGACCTACTCAGTTTAACAAGAACTGTTGCCTCAGTGCAGACAGCTCTGTCTGTAGCTGAGCAGTGGCAAAGCAAAGTGCTTTGGTAGGCCCAGCATGGCCTGTCTAACATCATGTACCCTACATGGGAGCTGGGTGACTTCAGTCTGCAGCCAACAAAACACAATGTGACCCAGGCAGAGCCCTGATCATGGTGGCAGGACATCAGCCATGGTGACTGAACCCTCAGTTGGTTAAATAGCCCAAGGTCTTCAAATTTCCAGGACCTGTTGGACCACCTAGAGAGAGAAGCCAGGAATAATTGTCTGTGTCTCTTCTGTTTGCACCTATCTTCTTTTTTCAGGGGTTACTTATTTGCTGACATTTTGCTGTTGTTCATCACTAACCTGGCTGTCTCCTTGAACCGAACTCACTGGCCAGAAGGCAACTCCTGATAGATCCAACCATTTAAAATTGTAGTGCCTCTGGGATAGCACTGCTGATCTTTATAAACAGTTCAGGATTTTTACCATCAGTCTCCTAAAATCTTTAGATTGGGGTTCTCCTGCCCACTGAACAACGATGAATCATCAACTCAGTCACTGCACCCAAACCACACCTTGAGCAAAAACCTGAATGAACCAATAGGTTTGTAATGTGTCATTAAAGCCAGCACATTCCTGTCTGAGTTTTACATCTGCTCCACTGTCTGATGGAGGAAGTGAATTCCACAGCTACTGGCCCTGCTGAATGTGCTCTACTCCAGCCACCTGCATCTACACCAAAGTTTGTCAGTCATGAGGAGCTTGAGAGCCCTTATTTCTGAGAAATACAGTTCATTTGTTCATGGAAATCTTGTTTTCTCTGAAAAAATCCCAGGTTAGGCAGCCAAAAATGGACCCTCTAGTCATGCATGTGCATCTTAGTTAAACCCTGGGTGTTGCTACCCAGCATTTTCCAAGATGCTATCAGCTGATGGGGTGGTGCTGAAGTGGGGGTCTCCAAAATAGCTTGTCTCATATCATAGAGGAAGTTTTGGGCAAATTCCTTTGAGACAATGTACTTCCAACGCAAAACATCTTCCAGCCTTGTTCAGAATATAAATCCCCACATGCCCTTTAACTACAGATAACTACAGTGCAGTAGACATACTTGGTATTCACTCACAGTGAAGTATCTTTAGTGAGAACAACATTCTCTGGGACTGTAAAAGGAATCACTCGTCTGATGTTAATAAACTGACAGATTAGAAATTGGAGGAAATAAGAGGCTGAGGCACTGCTGCTGAAAATGCTCACAAGACTGGAATAGCTCTGCACATTGTGTCAATCTAGTCAGTTAACTGGAAGGAAGAATCCAATTTATTCTGAGGTCCAACATGATGAATAAGTCATTTCCCTGGATGGGAGCAAGAAGAACTCCTCGAAACACATTGGACAATTCAAAGAGCCTTTTGGCATTGAGTAATAAGTGTGGAGAAAATAATAAGAAAAAGAGGTTCAGTTTTGAGAGTGATTTTCTCCTCTCTGTTGAGGAATTTCATTTTATCTTTACACTTAGAAGCCTGTAAGTCAGGATTTTTAAATTTTTTTTTTCCCATCAAGAAACCTATCTGTGCTAAAAGGAAATGGGCCTGAATTACTTTATTCAGCATGGGACTTTTGTGTTTTGCATCAAGAGGCACTTATAACAATATTCTGTGAATAGTGCCTGCCAGCATGCACATGGTGGATCCAAGATAGAGAATTTCCTTCGTGAATCCTCAGAGATTGTCCATTTTCTGGATAAAATTCACTGGAAGGAAGTAGCTTTTAACCCTTAGTTCTTGTTCCCATCAAATAGAAATGAAAATAGGACTGCTGCTTGATATCTGAAGATAAGGTGCTTGATATCTGAAGATAAGGTGCTTGATATCTGACGATAAGGTGCTTGATATGATGGGACCACAGAGGAGTGTGACACATGAACCTGCCTTTTCAGGGCTGTGAGGAATGATGACCTGTTCAAACAAAGACCCATGTCAAACACTGGGTGTTGGTCCAGAGTTGAGTAAGGACTTCACCATCCCCCTGAACATTTTCTGGGATTTGTCACCCATCACGTTCCCCTGAGGGGACTGACAGTCTCTATATGCTGTCTACACCTTGGCTTGCATCCTGCAGACAAAGGGAAGTGGGCTGTCCCAAATGTCCAAACACCCTAGAATATTAGGAAGCTTTAGTCCTGGATCCAGATGGATGGTATGCTGGAGGCTCAGAGCACTACTCACTGGGATCACCATAGAGGTCAGTTTATTAACAGTGACTCAAGTCCAGTAGCTCCTGGGCACAACACTTGGGAGCAGAGGTAAATTTGCTGAAAGAAGGACTTACTGAATACTAACAACCCTGATCCATAAAGAAAAAAACACGTCAGAAAGGAATACTGGGATGCCCTTGAATGGGGCTAAAGAAAGTCCTGCCTTCCCCAGACCCTTAGCAGCCAGGGTATGAACCTCTATACAGTGTGGATGCCTTGGCTCAGCACTGTACCCTGGTTAGTCCCTGTTTTCACCAGCTAACTGTCCAGGGCAGAGCACAGTGCTAACACCATGCCTGCTGCACATGCACAACACACTTCAGAAATTATTGGAATTTGTTAATCCTTTTCATATCACTGAAATTATGCAGACTGGGGTTTTTTATGTGATTGTTGTTGCTTCTGTTTCCCTTCATGCCTGGAAATATCACAGCAGTCAGAAACGCAGCGAGGAGCAGAGTTTGCACAAAACCTTCCTCTCTTTGGGGAAGAGTCCCAGTTTCAGCTCATTTGCAGCTTTAGTCTGTTTCACAGAATCACAGAATCACAGAATCACAAGGTTGGAAAAGACCTTTGAGATCATTGAGTCCAATCATACCTGTCCTCTACTAAACCATCCTTAAGCACCTTGTCTACCTGTCTTTTAAAAACATCCAGAGTTGGTGACCCAACCCCCTCCCTGGACAGCCTGTTCCAGTGCCCAATAACCCTTTTGGTGAAGAACTTTTTCCTAATGTCTGATCTGACCCTGCCCTGGTGAAGCTTCAGGCCATTTCCTCTTGTCCTATCACCTGTCGCTTTGGCAAAGATACCAACCCCCACCTCTCTGCACCCTCCTGTCAGGTCAGTGGAGGTGGTGATAAGGTCTCCCCTCAGCCTCCTCTTCTCCAGGCTGAACACCCCCAGCTCACTCAGCCGCTTCCCATCCCCTTCCCCAGCCTGGTTGCCCTTCTCTGGACACACCCCAGGATCTCAGTGTCCTTCCTGTACTGAGGGCCCCAAACTGAACCCAGCACTCGAGGTGCAGCCTCACCAGTGCTGAGTACAGGTGCACAATCACTTCCCTGGGTCTGCTGGCCAGGCTGTGTCTGATACAAGCCAGGATGACATTGGCTTTCTTGGCCACCTGAGCACACTGCTGGCTCATATTCAATAGGCAGTCACTCAACACCCCCAGGTCCTTCTCCTCCAGGCAGCTTTCTTTCTAGCCACTCTTCTTCCAGCCTGTAGCACTGCACAGGGTTGTTCTGTCTCCTGCACACCTTGGAGCTGGAGCTTGCTTGCAAACGAACACCCAGCTCTGTGAACAGACATGGAATTGTGGCAATTTCAGGGGTGCACACATGTTCACTCATGCACACTCTAGGCTATGTGCATCGTGGACACTTAAAATTGCATCTTATCTAAAATGTGTGCAAAACAAGCTTCAGCTCCCTTCTCAGGGGTGCTCCTCACTCATGGTCATACAAATGGGAGGAAGAGCTGGTTTTATATGCATAGTTTATCTCCTTCTCCACTTTATTGTCCTTCAGATACACTAGTATTCAATTTATTGATGTATTATATAATGTAATCTTAGCTTCAGGCATTATCTGTCCTCATTTTATTTTTAACAGCCAACCTGATCTTTATATGTTATTTCCTGAACTAAAGGCTCAGGCCTCTTTGCTGTCATATTTGTGACTATTTTGCAATCTGCACTTGAAAGATAAAGCCATTAGCCCAAGTCCAGATGACTTCATGATTAACATTGAAGAATTATGGGCAGTGCATCACTCTGCATCTCACATTATAAATATGGGAATGTTTTTCCTCATACCAGAATGAAACACTTATATTCCACATGCCAGCCCTGATGGGCTGTATTCTCAGCAGTACCAAAGGATTCAATACAGGCATGAATATTTTCAAGCATTAGTGCTTGCAATCTTTTTTGGTGAGACATGTTTTTTTTTTGCACAAACCTAGTATGCTACAGGCACTTGCTACTCAGAGCAGATTAAACTCCAAAGCAGTGACTTATGCTGGAGGTTCTCATGTAACTGTTTGCAAAATATCATTAATTTTTAAAATAATATATGATAATGTAGTAATGCAGAAGAGATTGCTGTCAAAAATATGTAACATAGCCCTGGATGGCCATGGGATGGATAAGGAAGAATTAATCACTAGTCTGCAGTTGGCTGGTGGGCTGCAGTAACGGTTTACAAACTCACAGTGGAGACACTGGCACTTCTTTGTCCCTCTCTCAGTGCAACAGGCTATAATGTGTGTTGGATCTTTACAGGGGCTAAAGAACCAAGTCACTGACCTAGCAAATGCTCCCCCCAAAGTGTGGGCAATTGATCGGAAAGAATAAATAGTCACAGAAAGCTGTGAATGAAATCAGGGAGGTCTGTAAGAGTTCATTAAAACCCCTAAAAGCTGCAAACAAAGGAGGCCACTGCTTGCAGAAACACTCATTTTTCTCACAGACATGGAGAAACCTGCAACTAGAGTTAGAGTACTAGAGAAAGCTGTGGGGGGAACTCATTGCAGCCTTCCCGTCCCTGAAGGGAGCAGAGGAACAGGAGGGGAATCAGCTTGTTAAAGGGCAGAGACTGGCAGGACAAGGGGGATGGAGTGAAGCTGGAGGAGGGAAGGTTTAGATTAAATATTAGGGGGAAGTTCTTTCCAGAGAGAGTGGTGAGGGGCTGGAACAGGCTGCCCAGAGAGGGGGTGGCTGCCCCATCCCTGGGGGTGTTCAAGGCCAGGTTGGATGGGGCCCTGGGCAACCTTGTGTAGCTCCAGGCCTGGAGGTTGGTGGCCCTGCCTGTGGCAGGGGGTTGGAGCTCTGTGATCCTTGGGGTCCCTTCCAACCCAGACCAGTCTGGGATTCTATGATTCTATGATTCTATGATTAGTGGTGCATAAAGGCGAAATAGAGATGAGTATCCATTGTGTGATCTACTCATTAAAAAATGCCAAAGGAAGCAAAAGATAATGGGAGAACAATCAGTGCTTGGAACAGAAGTCAGAAATCTATGTTCAGGTTTCAAAAGCATCTTCAAAGAACTGAAAAGGTGCTGCATCACTCACTGAAACCATTTTTTGGAAATGAAGCAACTGAAATTGTATTTTTTTATTTTTGTCTCTACAAAATATGTCAAAGTACAAGATTTGTTTAACTTGAAGCTTGAGAAAGCTCGTTTATTTAGCTTCTAGTAAATTAAGATTGATTTGATCACCAAGGTTGGAGATTCTCACTAGAAATACTGTGGAGACACTGCTTTTCAGGACAGGAATCTGCCTGAAAGTTGAAATAAGAGAAATTCTAATGAGGAGGCAGAAATTTTAATGAATTGCTGTGCACATGTTGTTTAGAAGATTCCAGTAGAAGGCAATTCCAGTAAAGGCAACATAAAGCCACAGTAAGTGCAAATAAATGTCATACAGTTGGAAAGGCACACCACCCAGAGGAAAAAGAATGTGTGTGGGGTGAGGGGCAGAGAACGAGAGAAGTAAATTCTTTAGGGTGTCCAGGCAGGCTCATTATTGGAGACAGATCACCACATCATGAATGTTGTATTATCTTGCACAACATCATCAAAAGCTGAATGCACATGGAGGTAAGTGACCTTCCTCCTTCACTGAGGGCTGGAGGGATGAATCAGTTTTGTTTCATTTAGGCTCCTCTAGTTGCATTCCATTTCATTTCCCTTTTATCAGCAAACTTCATTGCCAAGTTAGGGGAAGTTCTACTCCTTAATTACTGATGTGTTTAGATACTTTTGTCTTGGAGAGCTGAGTCCCAAGAGGCACGGGTGTGGGTGTGAGTCCAGGGGGGAAGAAAAGCTGTTAGTCTTAAAGTGTCCAGTCAGGGGAGATATGTGGGAAATAGATCTGGTTTTAATACAGAACTGTGTTTGGCTCTGGCATTACAGGAGTATTGGTAGAGGAATAGGTGGCATTTAGACCTCTTACATAGTGTACATTGTCATTCTACCAATCTGAAAAAAAGTCAGAATGACTGTTTTTAAGGCTGGAACTGTCAGAAGGAGACACCTGAGTGGACTTTTGGAAACACCAGGTATACCTGTCTCTAGCTGAGACATGGGAACACGTTTCAATCAGCAGCATCACTTTATCCCTACCACCCATAAAACATCAGTGAGAAGCTGAGGGTCAGAGCACACTCCTCAGTCCCACTGATCCTGCCCTGACAAGGTGCCTGTTAGTGGATTTCTGACTCCCTGACTCATGTTCTCAGCTGCCCAGTAGCTCAGCAGGAAAGCTGGGGAAGAACTTAGGCAAAACCCTCCCTTAGTCCAGCAACTGCTTTCTAAGCAAACAGTGCACTTGTCAGATACTCAGTGCATAATAAAGGAAAGACAATAGCTTATTATCCGAACAATTCCTTTTGATTGCATGATGTCATTATTTTTCCAGCAATATTTATACCTCAACAATGTGTCTATTTGCTCTGTGGTTTTTGTTATGACATTATGCACATCACAAATATAAATAGCCTGATAAAAAGATATGTGGGAGCACAGCAGTGACTGGTGAAGAATGGCTTTGAAACCTGTAGAGCCAGTGGAAGCAGGCATGGCAGTGTCTCATACCCACTCACCACCTCTCCTCTGCAGCATCCCAGTGCGTTCAGAGGAAGCTGTCACACTCAGCACACAAGTTCCCATTCTTGTTTTTCAGAGAGCACCCTTTTTCAGCTATTATTAAGAACTCCAGAACTTCTAGCCCAGCTTTCTTGATTCTATTTGGAGATCCCCTTCCTATGCTGGAGAATTCCTCTTCTGAGCAAGCACAGTCCCAGCTTCCCTTCTTACTGCAGCTGTGAAGGGTGGAAGAGGTGGGAAGGAGAGGCTGGAGCAGGAAGGAGAGGCTGGAGCAGGATGAACATGAACCCTGGCACTTCCTACCAGGTGAAGAGGCACTCAGGGGCTGCTGTCTGGGGCAGGCTGGACTATGGCCAGACTGGAGCCGACTTCTTAAGGCACTTTTTTCTGAGTTGCCAAGTAAAATCTTGGTGAGACATAGGGATCTCAGTCCAGGAGGGAGCCTCGTCTGCAAGAATAACTCCTTAGGGAGCGAGGTTTGGGATCTCCAGGCCTGCTGCCCATCTGTTAGATAGGGACAACTCCCCCAGAGAGCAAGCAGAGGCACCTCCCGGGAGCAGAGGCATGTGGAGCTCCAGGCACACGTGTTACTACAGTAGCACCAAGCAGCCCAGCTCAGCATCTTGCTGCAGCCTGGTAATTGTGCCCATAAGCCAGGAGGTTGCTGGAAGCGGCATTATTAGCCAGGTATGCTGGCTGGTGTAGCCAGGAGGTAAGGTGCAGTAGCATTAGTTCAGTGAGAAGGTATGATTAAGTCACCCAGCTTTATGAGAAATGAACAGAGCCGTGAGCAGTGAGTCATGAGTGCCAATGAAATACCTCTGATTTGAGTGAGAGGCGGCAAGTCACTCCCTCTGGAGCACAGATCTCCTGCAGAACATTGAGACAAAGCTCAGATACCAAGAGAAATCATGGTTACAAGAGAGCAAGAGCTTTGCAAAAACTTCTGGGCTCAGCAGTGATGTTAACTTTAACTCCAGGCACACTACTGGCTCTCTTCTTTAGCAACCACATGGAAAACAAAGGTCATCATCCAGTCAGTATCTGGAAAATGTGGTTCACCAGTGGCATAAAGCTCCACACTGTACTTTCTTCATGGACTGAAGAGCCATTGGACTATACTCAGCTGTAGGATGCTCTACAGTGCCACCATTGTTTTTGTGGTTATGGCTATAATGATTAACCAATTAGTTGCCTCAGCCAGAGGTGTGGCTACCTTCCATCCTTTAACACAAAAGTCTCAGCCTTCTCCAGTCATGGGTTAAAGTACTACTGGGCAAGTAACAGGCTGTATTTGGCTTTTGTGGCCAATATGGGTTTTAAGTGGTGGTAAATCTGGTGTGTTTGTAATCCTGTGGTTATGAGTAAAAGCAGAAGATCTTGTGAGCAACATGCTGGGATCCTATTACTTCAAACCTAGATTAGGAGGTGTTCCTACAAAATAGTCTTGCTCAGTCAGGAGAGATGGGATGTTACAGTCTGTAGTCCTTTGCATTGGATGATTGGCAATTTTTTACATGAAAGCTAGAGATTTCTGACAACAATTGATCAATCTTACTGTTCAATCATTTCCAGTGCTCCCTAGCTTTGATTTTCAGCTTCCAGCCACTGGAAATTTGAACTGCACACTCATCTGCTCTCATGCATCACCAGCCTCACCATCTTCAAAAGACCAAGATCTGGGGTTTGCTGGCAGCTCCTCACATGGAATGTGTCACTGGAAAGTGCTTCATAGTTACTTAAAAAATAAATCTTTGAAAAGTCTTTTGAAAGTCTATCCCAGCAGCGTTGATTTGAAACAACTGATCTTGGTTGCACTCGTGACACAAAATCTTAATAGCCTTGGGATGCCTCCAGCATTGTTGGGCAACTGATTCAGCATAATCTTATAAAAACTAGCATATGCTTGTGTGTGAGTAGCTTGGCATGAGAATCAAATCCCTGGCCACACTGCACCCTTGGCAGATGTCATCCCTACCAGAGCTCAGGGGTCTCACGGTAGCGCAGAGGAATGGTCCTATATGAAGGGACATAAAAGTGAAGTGAATTTGCAGAGCAGAGGCTGTGTGGGAGCTGAAAGAAAGAGCTTTACAGAAGGAAAATAAAAAAGGGAGGAGAGCAGTCCACTGGAAACCAGCTCACTAGCACTGACGAAACTTGAGGTTGTTCCCTGTCTTGTTGATAATATTTTTCCTAGAATGATCTCATAGCAGTTTGACAAATAAAAGCCTCACTGCTGGAGAGATGACCATCTGTCTGCCTCTCCCCGCCCTTCTGCTTGTTCTGTTTTTCCATTAGCTCTGGTGCCTTCAGGGCCTTTTAAAAAAGAGAGGCAAATAAGTTACACAACCACACTGGACGGGGCATGGTCAGCAGAAGCCTTCAGAGGCATCCCCAAAGGCATCCCCCTGGCATGTCTGCTCAGTGGTTAAATGGGAAGCACACACTTTGTGGTATGGTGACAGCACCTACCCCTTCTGTGCTGCTTCTCTCAAGGGCTCAATGGGGTTTTTTAGGATATGAGGTGGTAGTAATGTTCCTTTTTAAGACAGTGAATGTGAGACAATAGCCTACATGAAGTCACCTAGTGAAGCAGATGCCAGGAGGTTGTAGGAAAGCTACAACCAATAATGTGAGCTGCAGCTGCCTGGGGCCACACCATGGAGCATCTCAAAGGAGTGGAGATCTCTTGATATCCTTCTTGTGGTTCTGTATGGTTAAGGAGAGAGTGTTTGTGGTTTGCCCTTTGCTCTGTCATGATGGGGGAGATAGGAGGAAGCATTTCCCCTTTCCAGAAAGGCTGCTTGTAAGATAGAAGTGAATCTTCTTTTCTTGCATGTCTCAGAGCAAAGATGAAGTCAGGGGAGATAGTGGAGACCCTTCCTCTCCTACATCTGGGTGCATTTCTGAAGGCAGGTACCAAAGTGTCACAGTATCCTGGCTTCTTTACACATTCCATACAGATCCCATGGAGCAGAGAAACTCGGGGTGAGCCCCTGCTGTGCTGGAGGACAGCTGTGACTTGGGATGTAACCTTTCAGAGAAGAAACTTCTTGACTTGTGGCGTATGTATGTAGTGGAAAATGTAGGGAAGAGGTTCCTGCAGGATTATGGTCTTATTGGTGGGATAGCTCCTTTGACTGGAGTGTTGAAAGGGAAGGATACTGGCTCTTTAGGCAGGAAAAGCAGGGGACACAAGGAGGGGTGTCCTATGTATGTCAATGATCAGCTGGAGGGCATGTAGCTCCATCTGGGGATGGGTAAGGAGCCAAGTGAGAGCTTATGGGTCAGGATTAAAGGGAGGGCAGGGACAAGGAACATTATAGTGGGGTTCTGCTACAGGCCACCCAACCAGGGAGACTGAGTGGATGAGTTCCTCTATAGACATGCACAGCCCCACGTTCACAAGCCCTGGTCCTCATGAGGGACTTCAAACACCCTGACAACACAGCAGGGCATAAGCAATCTAGGAGGTTCCTGGAATGCGCTGATGATAACTTCCTTCTCCAAGTGATAATGGAGCCAATGAGGAGAGGTGCTATGCTGGACCTTGTTCTCACCAACAAGGAGGGGTTGTAGGGGATGTGAAGTTCAAGGACGGCCTTGGCTGCAGTGACCATGGAATGCTGGAGTTCAAGATCCTCAGGGCAGTGGGTAGAGCACAGTGAAAACTCACTAACCTGGACTTCAGGAGAGCAGACTTTGGCCTCTTCATGGATCTGCTTGGTAGAGTACTATGGGACAAGTACTATGGGAAGCGAGTCCAAGACACCTTGTTAGTATTCAAGGATCATCTCCTGCAAGCTCACAAGTTCCATATCCCAACAAAAATAAGTCAGGCAAAAATGCCCAAGTCACACAAGGCAAAGGCAGGACTGGGACATGGAAGAACTGCTCACTCACCCACTGCAGGTGAAGGTCAGGCTTGAGAATATCTAAGGAACTTGAAGGTTTACAAGTCCATGGGTCCTGATGAGGAGCATGCTGAGGGAACTGGTGGATGAAATTGCTAAGCCACTCTTCACTGTATTTGCAAAGTCACAGCAGTCCAGTGAAGTTCCCATTGATTGTAAAGGGGGAAACATAACCCCCATTTTCAAGGAAGGAGGTGACTGGTGACAGCCAACATGGCTTCACTAAGGGCAAAGCATGCCTGACTAATTTGCTGGCACTCTTTGAGGGGGTTACAGCATTGGTGGATAAAGGAAGAGAAACTGATGTTATCTACCTGGACTTGTGCAAAGCATTTCACACTGTCCCACATGGTGTCCTTGTCTCTAAATTGGAGGGACATGGATTTGATGGATGGACCACTCAGTGACTAAGGAATGGGCTGGATGGTCACATTCAAAAAGTTGTAGCCAATGGCTTCATGTCCAAATAGAGACCAGTGACAAGAGGAGTTCTTCAGGAATCAACACTGGGACCGGTCCTGTTTAACATCTTTATTGGCAATGGGGACAGTGGGATCAAGTGCACCCTCAGCAAGTTTGCCAACAACACCAAGATGTGTGGTGTCATTGACATGCTGGAGGGAAGGGATGCTGTCCAGAGGGACCTTGACAGGCTTAAGAAGTGGTCATGTGGGAACTTCATGAAGTTCAACAAGACCAAGTCCTGCACGTGGGTCAGTGCAATCCCAAGAATGACTACAGGCTGGGTGGAGAATGGATTGAGAGCAGCCCTGAGGAGAAGGACTTGGTGGTGCTCATTGATGAAAAGCTCAACATGATGTGGCAAGGTGTGCTTGCAGCCCAGAAAACCATCCATATCATCCACCCCCGGAGTATTGCATCCAGCTCAGAGGTGCCCAGTACAAGAAGCACATGGAGCTGTTGCAGTGAGTCCAGACGAAGACACAGAGATGGTCCAAGGCCTGGAATACCTCTCTCAGGCTGAGAGAGTTGGGCTGGTTCAGCCTGGAGAAGGCTGTGGGGAGTACCTGAAGAGAAAAGCTGGACAGGGAGGGACAGGCCAAGGGGAATAGCCTTCAGCTGCAGGAGGGCAGATGAGAGGAGACCTGTTGCAGAAATCCTTCCCGGGGAGGGTGGTGAGGTCCTGGCACAGGGTGCCCAGAGAAGCTGGGGCTGCCCCGGGATCTGTGGCAGGGCTCAAGGCCAGGTTGGATGGGGCTTGGGGCACCCTGGGCTAGTGAGGGGTGTCCCTGCCCATGGCAGGGGGTTGGAACTAGATGGGCTTTAAGGTCACTTCCAACCCAAACCATTCTATGGTTCTAAGATATGGAATGGGACCTTTGTGAATGAACTGATGGAAAGATGTCCTTGGAGCTCCACACAAAGAGAAGTTAGCCAGTTATGAGGCTCTTTTCCATCTCACTGGTACTCAGGGATGAAATACTACCAGGGTGCTTGGCCTAGATTTTCCTTTGCACCTTCACCTCCCAGCAGGCAGTGTATAGAGGTCCCTTCTCAAGTTGTGATGATGTGCCAGGAACCTCAGTGAGCTATTGTGAAAAGCAGAATGAGCAGACTGTCCTCTCTGATTAAACTCGAGTAGTACAAAGCTAAGGCAGTTCAGCAAGAGGCAGGATTTCTAAAGAGAACACAGCAGAGTCCTTCAGAACATGCTCTGGACAAAAGCATCCCACAGAATTTAATATATAGTAACCTTCTTTGGTTTTCTTGTTTCACCAACAGAAACAGTGTTTCAAAGAAATTTCTAGCATCATTCCAAACTCTAAGAAAACACAGAGATACCATCTCTAGTAAATCCTGAAGGTCTGCAGGGTCTTCTTAAGTCCTCAAGAACTTGACTGACTTCATAATAATTAAAGTCTCCAGGACATCCTCCCCAACAGTCCCAGCCTCCTTCTGCCCAGACATACCTACAGTTTTCAGTGGAGGCTTTGCTTCCAGGCGACACTGCCCTCTCATGGAACAGCAGAGATTTGTCACTCCCAAATTTCTCCATGAAATGGTGGTAGGGATGGGGGTGGGCTACACCCTATGGTGGGATCCAGGGAGGTTGTTTTGGAAATGAAGTGGATTCTTCCCTGGATGCCATCAAGAGAGGCAATTCCTGCAGCAGAATGACTCTTTCCCTAATATAGTTCAATCACCTACATTTATCTGAGAACAAGGGAGACCAGATGACCAGGACCTCAAGGCTTGGAAATGAAACTGATACATGCCTAGGGCTGATACAAGAGGAGGCAATTTGAAAGATAGAAACTATTGAGGAGAAAGGACCATATCCTGAAAATCAGAGTTGAAGGCTAGCAAGGTTGTTGCTTATTTGCCAGGTTGGAAGTTGCTGGGGACTGTAAACACGCTGGCTCCCCTGTTCCAAGAAAAATGCTTCCATGCCAGGCATCTGGAGATCTTAAACCATGAAACAGATGGCCAGAAACAGTGGACTGATGACTACATGATAGACTACAGTAACAACTGAACAGGAAGTTCTTCTAGAGATGTCCCAAGGTCCTTCCCTGCCTGAATTATCTATATTCCCATGAATTTTTTCAACTGTCCCTAAACTTCAAGACTGGGATGCACATTGCACCCATGGAGCACTCACACTGCTAGTATTGGAAGTATTTTCCATGGCAGTGGTTTGCCTGCCTGATGTTGTGAGGCAAGTGTGAGACTTTGCTGTAATGTGGAAATAAGGACTGGGGCCAGGTGGTATCTGTGACACTTAAGAGACAGCAGGGGCAAGTACTGTAGGAGCCAGAAAAGGTAAAAGCCATTTGGCTTGTAGGTTCCACTTGATGAATGCCTTGGTCTTGGGTAAGCTATCTCCTTTTTCTAGGGCAAGATGAAGGACAGCTGGTGGAGAAAAAGGGAGAAAAAACCTCCTTCCACCTGGAGCATGTCCACACTTCTCAGCTGAATGGGAAGTGTTCAAGAACCTCAGGTTCACTAGAAAGTTTTGCAGCCAACAGCAAAGCAAGCCTCAGCTTTCAAAGCCAAAGGCTCTGATTGTTGCCTTGGCTGCCAGATTTCCCAGCTCTACATGTTGTAGTGAGAGGACTATCAGCTGCTCAGAAGACAGGTTTTATTAAAGCTTTCAGGCTGGGTGTCTTTGACAGCCTCCTCCCACTGGGGCTAGTATTTTTCATTGATGTAATAGGAAAGCTTTTTCCCTTCAGATGTCTTTTTAATGCCTCCTGTCTCATCCTATCATGGAGTCAGAGAAATGAGAGATGGAAAACACCTATGAGGTCATGAGACCTCTGCCTGTCCTCACCAGCGCTGAATCAAGACGGGCAGATCCATTACATTCCTGTCGCATTTCATGCATCGGCCACAAGTCCTGTGCCTGCACTCAAAGAACGTAGTTAATTTAGGGATAAGCCAAAATATCTTTCCCTTTCATCTTAGTCTTCCTTTCCAAAGAAATGGTAAAACTTCTAGCACAATCATGTGGTTCCCTTACGAAGAGAGGCTGAGGGAGCTGGGCTGGTTCAGCCTGGAGAAGAGAAGGCTGTGGGGGGACCTCATTGCAGCCTTCCAGTCCCTGAAGGGAGCTTATAAGCAGGAGGGGATTCAACTTTTTCAAAGGATAGACAATGACAGGACAAGGGGGAATGGATTAAAACTAAAGAAAGGAAGGTTTAGATTAGATATTAGGGGGAAGTTTTTTCCAGAGAGAGTGGTGAGGTGCTGGAACAGGCTGCCCAGAGAGGGGGTGGGTGCCCCATCCCTGGAAGTGTTCAAGGCCGGGTTGGATGGGGCCCTGGGCAACCTTGTGTAGATCCAGGCCTGGAGGTTGGTGGCCCTGCCTGTGGCAGGGGGGTTGGAGCTCTGTGATCCTTGGGGTCCCTTCCAACTCAGACCATTCTATGATTCTATGATATTCTATGATCTCATAACGAGGCGACTGAACCTCTTCTGGACTGTCATATGCTGTCCCTGCTCTGGTTCCCGTGTACATCACCATCACATGTATTCACACTTCTGCTCAGCTGTGAACCCAGGTTGGAGGGGAGCACATCTTGTCCACAAGAATTCTGCCACTCGTGGACATTTCCCTTCCCATCAGCCCTCCTCACCCACAAACGTGTCTCCACAAGAGCAATCCTCTCTCATGCCCTGTTCTCCAGCATTCTCTTAATAAAATATAAACCAGCTCTACAGATCCTTGAAGGGGTTTTTCCATTCTAAACTTCAGAGCAGGCAAGGCTGGTTAGCTTGATGCCTTGTTACTGTTCTGTACTGAGTGGCACATGAGGTTTCTGGCTGGAGCATATCAAACAGCCAGGGAGCAGTGACTTTGTCAAGGAGAGGTTCACAACTGCCCAAGGAGAGCATGCTCCATTTCCTATGGCTTCCTAAAATGTATTTTCATTCCATCCTTGTGGCATAGCAGGACAGCAGATGACTCCTTCATCGCCTTGTATGAGCTTCTCTCCCCATAAGATGGTGAAACTCTTGGGTTTCTCATGCACAAAGAGACATCAGAGGTGCTCTGAAATCAGTGAAACCTCAGCAGTGCCAGGAGGAGCATGGAAAACATGAAGGCCACAGCACCAGAACAGAGGTTGCCACTGCTCTGCACAAGCAAAACAGAAGTGGTTCTTCTCAGCTGGCTGAAAAGACTTCCTGGCTCCACAGAGACATTCTGCAAGCATTTCTATCACCATTCAGCTCAATGGATAGCATAGTGGTAGCTCACTGGTCCAGGAGTGTGACCCAAGGAGAGGACAGTGCTCCAGGCTATGCTAAGTCTCCTTGGGTGATGAATGAGATCATGGTGATGTCATTCACTAGCTCTGTTCCTAAGGTCCCGAGCAGTGTAGCCATATGTTTTGTAACCACAGGGCATTCTCATGTCCATGATAGTGAAGAGGTTCCAGTGTACAAGGGTTTGTCACCTGGGAAGTGAGCCCCTGTGCATCAGGCATTGATCAGGCTATGAGCATTTCTCTCAACATTCAGGAAGGAAAAAAAGAAGGAAAAAAAAAAAGGAAAGCTTAAAAGCTGCAAATAACTCTATCACCAAAGTTTCTTGTCCATTTGCCCAATGTGCAGAGTCAAGACAGAATGATACTGACAGCTCTGCAATGTGAGCACACAGAGAATGATATAATACTGTGTTTTGCTCTAAGTCTATGATTATAAACATACAGGTACGTACATGAGTAGTGCCAGGAGACGTAATTCAAGTCACCTCTCCCACTCTGAGGGGAATAGAGACCTGGAGGGCTCATCTTTAAAGGCAGACCTCAAAGATTTGTTTCAAACACAGACTGCTGCTTGGAATTCTGTCTCTGCACCCAGGTTTTGAAGCACCGCTAAAAACTACAAACACAAGTGAAACCCAGTTCAAAACCAAATTACAGAATCACAGAATCACAGAATTATCAAGGTTGGAAAAGACCTAGAAGATCATCCAGTCCAACCATTCACCTATTACTACTAGCTCCCACTAAACCATATCCCTCAATACAACATCCAGTCTTTCCTTGAACACCCCCAGGGTTGGTGACTCCACCACCTCCCTGGGCAGTGCATTCCAGTGCCTGACTACCCTTTCTGAGAAGTAGTGCTTCCTAATGTCGAGCCTGAATCTCCCCTGGCGCAGCTTGCTACCATTCCCTCTAGTTCTGTCACTGCCTACACGGGAGAAGAGGCCGACCCCCAGCTCACTACAACCTCCCTTCAGGAAGTTATAGAGAGCTATAAGGTCTCCCCTAAGCCTCCTCTTCTCCAGGCTGAACAATCCCAGCTTCCTCAGACGCTCCTCGTAAGGCCTGTGTTCCAGACCCCTCACCAGCTTAGTAGCCCTCCTCTGAACGCGTTCCAGAGCCTCAATGTCTTTCCTGTAGTGAGGGGCCCAAAACTGAACACAGTACTCGAGATGCGGCCTCACAAGTGCTGAGTACAGGGGGACAATTACCTCCCTGCTCCTACTAGTAACACTATTTTTGATGCAAGCCAGGATGCCCTTGGCCTTCTTGGCCACCCGCGCACACTGTCGGCTCTGTGCGTGCTGTCCCAAGCCTCTGGGCTAGTTTCTGTATTTGTCTTTCATCTGGAATTCTCTCAGGGTCTCCAAGAATTTAATTTTCAGCTTTCCATGGGAGGAGGTGCACAGGAAACACATATCCTCCATGTGCTGCTTGGGCAACTTCTGCCACCCTTGGGCTAACCTGTTGTTGGTCATTTAGGGTAGAAACGATGGAGATGGGGCACCAGGACTGCATAAGAAGGAATCTCTGGGTACAGCATGTATCTGGGACATTATGTTTGGGTAGTTCTTGTAAATGCTTTAAAAACACCTTTGCCTGGCCCAAGCACAAGCACCATACCTGCCCCCTTCCTTTCCAACCTAGCTGTGTCTCTGTCAACACTGTTAGCCTTGCATTAGACCCTGTACTCCCTGTGTCAAAAATCAGCAAGTTCTGCCTAACCTTTCAGGAGTGCAGGACTAATGCTGAGTCTCTGCAGAAATAAGTTTCAGCAAAGCATTAGGCAGGATCCAGCTTTCTGTTTGGTAACAGCTGAATGGCTCCAATCTAGTAATTTTACAGGTGAGCTCAAAGGTGATGTTATAAAGGAAACCTTTGGCCAAGACAAGTACCAAAGAGTCGTATCTTTCAGGACAATGTCTGGACAGCAACATGCTTCACACGCTGTTGTAAACTCTTATCTAGAGAGGACATTCAAAGAAAGAATCTGGAAAATGAAAGACAAAGCAATAAAGGGTAAACTGTAAATGTACAGTGTACCAGTGCTACCGCCTTTGAGGGGTGCAGACAGAACAATCATGTCGAGATGAGAAGGAAGGAATAAATTCAGATGATGTCTGCACTCTCATCTACATCCTTAGAGGATCTCTCTTATCAACTCAGAGGCTGTGCGTGCACACTTAGGACCAAAACAGGAATGTCCAGTCCAGATCATATTTCCTGTCTCCTCCTCCACTTGTGTCTCACTGGGATCTTTTCCCCATCCACCCTCTCCCATCCCATCTGTCCAGCTCAGTGCTTGCTCACTTTGTACTCTGTAGAAAGAAGGATTCTTCTGTAGGGGTGTCCAAGACCTGAGCAGGTGTCTCTGCCCATGTTCTCTGCTGACTGCAGCAGCAGACACGGGACCAGGTGCCTGACTTAGCAGCTTGTGTGATGCAATACCCTGCACAGGGCCTGGACTATGCACTGTGCTCTCCTTACATAATGCTCTGAGAAGGTCCCAGCATAATTTTGGATGTCACACATGTAAATGAGTAACTAAAAATACCAATATATTCAAATGTGAGATAATTTCAGATGGCATATCCAACTGGTATTTTAAAATCTGAAGCCAACATTGCTGAAAGATACACATTTGCCATCAGGAGAGAAGGGACTGGAGTCTGCTGCCTGAACTCCCACAGAGCACAGGGAAAGCAAAAAAACACTTCAAAATATCTTTCCAAAGAGAGTCCTTCCTATAGATGAAAGTCCATATTTTGCGAGGCTTGTCCTGAAGTTCAGTCATGCTGAATGTTGTTTTCAATGTGCAAATCACATTTAGCTTTCAGTTTAATTTAAAAATATGTATATTTTGTCAAAGGAAAGAGGTATAAAATGTTGTTTAAGGACCTCACCAAATAACCATCCACCAGCTGGATGGACAGTTGAACATATTTGGACATGTGCTTTTCATACAAGCAGACACATGCTACTCAAGCAGAGGTGAGAATTTACACATATGCAGGCACTTGTGCACAGATGCATCTTTGCCACCTCCATCATTTGCTGGAACAAGACCTTTCTCCATGCCAGGCTGCCAGGTTGTCTTGCTTTTGAATACCCAACATGGGGTGACTAGTGATGGTAAGTGCAGTGCTGGGCATGGTACCCCATGCACTGGCTGGCTTTGTCACCAGTGCCAGGTTCAGGGTGACACTGTGGTGTGCACTGCTACAGGGACACCTGCAGAGTCCAGCACCTCCTTGTGTAGGAACCTCGTGACCAACTGCTAGTGATGGAAAATGTGGTCCTGCAGCCCCAAAGCAACACTGCTGTGAATTCCCCACTGCCCAGGGATTGCACAGGGTGCTTAGGTGCCTGAGAAGAGTGTGGAGGGGTCTAAGTGACCTGGTATCTGAAATGAAGATGCCCAGAGCTTGCATTTGGGATCTCCTGTGAGTTGTCTGGAAAGTATATACAGACATCCCATGGGGCAGGCAGAGCAGAGAGACTGTGCCCTGTGTCTGTGCACCCATACTGTGCAAGAGGAGAGGCAATATGGGGAACACGCCACCAGGACAACTTTCACTTCAGCAGGAGGGGCTGAGCTCACATTTCACACTAGATAAGACTGTTCACATTAGCAGTTGCCAGAGTGGCTGGTATGCTGTCTGTTTACACCCCTTCTTACTCCCTGATAACGAGCCTGTGCCCTTTGTCTCCCTCCTTCCCTTCATTATCACTGGAAAAAGCATGTCATTGTTCTTCCTTCCTTGCCCAAGGAGGGTGTTGAGAACTTCTCTCCTCAGCCCCACTGCACCTTCCCTGAGGATTGATGATGTTAAGGCTCAGATCTGGATAGCAGATCTCCATCTCCTGATGGGCTCTCAATCCCAGGCCCTTCAGGTTACTCAACCCTTTTCTCACAGCTTCTGAGAGAAATGGAGGCAAGTTCTGTGGCAAAATCCCACCATTCTAAAATGAAACGTTGAAGTATTTCACTGACAAATCCTGGGCAAAATATCTCAATATTTCAGGGGCCTCTGTACCACTTTGGGTGTCAGACTCCACCAACACACAGTCCCCATGTAGTGTTCTCTGTAGGTCCGAAGTGATGCTGTCCCATTCTTCCTGAATAGGAATATTTTAGCCATTAAAGGATAATGTACATTTCTTAAATGGCATCAGGATTTAGATACCTGGGTTGGGCCAGGGATGTGTAAAAATGCCTTGTAGGTCACTGTCTTTGGTGCCACCGAAGTCTCTCAGTTCTGGCCCTGGTATAAGAGCCAGTGGCTCATCTCCAAAGTTTGAGATTACTCCTGCAAATGAATTCTTCTATGTCAGTGCTGTAAATATGCTCTAGTTTTATCTTCAGATTATATAAATCTTTCTATGGTTCTATGAAATGTCGGTAAATTGGTGGTAGTCCACTATCTTGATGGAAGCTGTCATTATGTAGTACCATTGAACCAGATCTTGTATATGAGGTCTATCTCTGCCCATCCCAAGGCATGGCTGGAGGTGATATGAACACACCTATCCCCTACTGACCGTGACTTGTGGGTGGTGAGCTCTAATGTGTCTACTCTGCTTCGACGAGGTTCTCAGATAAGTAATCTCTCTTGAGACCTGATACATATGAGAAAAATGAAGGAAGTAATTTAATATCTTTTCTATTGCTATGGAGTTCAAAGGGTTTGCATGGTGCCTAGAACGTACTGCTCAATTCACTTTGCATTCCCATGAACCAAGGAAAGGATATGCCAAACCAACCCCATGCGTAACATCTTGAGACTCTGTGACTCCATCTATCTACCAGGTGTAGAGTGGCTGGAGACACGTGAACTAACTTACAATGAGCAAACTGAAGTAGTAGAAGCAACATTTTTCAAGCATTTGCTGCTCAAGGTCACAACTTTTCCCCAGTGAGGGTGAGGGAGCCCTGGGACAGGCTGCCCAGGGGGGTGTGGAGTCTCCTTCTCTGGAGATATTCCAGCCCCATCTGGATGCCAACCTGTGTGACCTGTCCTAGGGACCCTGCTTTGGCAGGACCCGATGAGCTCTGGAGGTCCCTTCCAACCCCTGTGATTCTATGATTCTATGATTATTCTGCACTGTGGTTAATTGAATTATCCCACACTATCATCTACCCAAACATTTCCTGGTGCTGTATTTAGCTCACTTGAGGCTACTCTGCCCTACACTGGAGTTTGCCACACGGGTAAATCTTTGAGAATGGGAAGACAGAGAGATGATAAGTTTTGCAGATCTAATCCCAAGATTTTATAAAAAGTGCTGGTCTAGAAAAAGAAGCAACTGCATGCTATGGAGACTTGCTGGGTTCTGCTGAAGCAAGTTCTCTGGGAGCTAAACTCTGCTCCAGCCCCTTGTGCTGCTCAGGGACAGAGATGTAAAAATAATAGGCAGGTTGGAGAATGGCTTGGGTATAGCTCAGCATGCTAAACTTATCTTCAGGTTGCTCAAATCTTTTCCCTTTAAAGAGAAGTGGAGGTCAGTTCTGTGGCAGAAAAAAAAAAGCTGAACAATTCTAGAATGAAACATCAAAATATGTCACTGACAAAAAATGGACAAAATATTTTAACATTTCAGGGGTCATTTCCTCTGTAGCACCTTTGTCTCCACCAGAAAGATCTGCAATTCCAGTATAGTTTTGGTGCAGCCTGAATTCCAGGGTGTTTTTTGTGGATTCAGTGAGCCATTTTCCCATTCATGAGACCAGAGTGCCAGGGAAGCTGATTTTTGTAGAATCACATTTGAAGATTTGATTTCCTGGACTGAAAAGAAAATATAAAGCCATTCATTTCACAAATATAAGAGAAGTTCCGCTGGGTCAGAGCAATGGCCCCTGTAGCCTGGGGCTCTGTCCCTCAGAATTCAGACTGAAACAAGGATATTTTCTACCTCTCCTGCTAAGGCAGTTATTCCATCCCCTTCAGTATTCCCTTTGCCTTTCCTTGTCTCAGTGTCAATCACTCTGTGCAGAACCAAGGAAACTTGCTGCCCTTTAGGGGACAGTGCTCTGCCAGGCCAGTTCTTACTGTTCTGGCATTTTTTTCAGCTCTTTCAGGGAAATCTGTGGCCTAAAAGGTCATCTCTTTACTTCAAATGGGAGATACTCCAAGATGGAGTGTCTCTCTCCTCTCTGGGGTCTTTTGTCTTGGCAAGCTGACCTTGTTCTACGTGTAGGAGCATTGCTTGCTTATACTCCCATCACCCAGCATTCACAGTGATCATACATTGACTTCTTGCACATATACAAAAGCATTAAAAGCTATTAGTACCAAAGATGCCCCATATGACTCCCCTAGTCAACATTCAAATGAGACCCAGTCTAGCCTGTCAGCATCCCTCGCTTTTCAACACTTTCTGGCAGATGGTGCTGGCCCCAGAAGGCCTCTGATGTCCCCAGGGAGCTCATCAGCTCATCACTGTCCAACAAGAGGTGTCAGTGGTGACCACCCGCAGCAAACCAGCCAGCACCCTAAAAGCTGCTCTCCCCCATGCTGCTGTGAGTCACAGGGTGGTGTCATGCACCAGCCAAGGACAGGGAAGCCAGGAGGACTGTCTGAAAAAGGAGGATGCAGGGACAATTTAAAGCAAGACTGAATGTTGTATTGCAAATATAAAACAGCCTGTGATCAATGTTTTGTGATTTCCAGCAACCAAAAAGTGCTCAAAGTCTTGGTTGTCAAGGCCCTGAGGATATTCATTTGCCTTAACGGCCTTGACTAACCTGGGGTACTGCCCATGATGCCCCCCTGCCTGCGAATGGGTCTAGGGACCCATTTCAGCTCAGTCATGTACCTTCAGTTCTGTCCTGAGCTACGTTGCAGGAGTGCTGGTATCCAGCTCATCCAGAGCCATGGCCCTGCCTGACATGTGGAGTCACAGCTGGGAGGTCCCTCTCAGGGGTACTGGCAGCACTGGGGACTCAGCCCTGGCTCTCGGTGCAGCTCAGCCAGGACAGGAGGCCGCTGCGTCCTGCCCCAAGCCATAAGCAGGTCTTGCAGCTTCTGTACTGTGCTCTTTTGCTGTCAAATAAGCAAATTTGCTTAAAAAAGCTCCACATTTCTTTTTTTTTTCTATATATAAGAGGCAGAAAAACAGTTTTCTGACCTCATCTGTCTTATGTTAGTTTTAATCTAACAGGGTTTACAGATGGATCTTCTTGTGACAGATGAAATTAAAGTGACTGAGTAACCAAGGTCAAAACACAGAAGTAAAAAAGATTGTCAGACATTTCTAAATATATGGGCTATGTTGTCTGTGGCTACCTGTTACCTTCCCTCTGGACAGTGGATGCATGAAATATAATTTCTTAAGTGCACTTCAATACTCTCCCAAAACAAACTGTGCTCTGCTCTGAATTGTAGAATCACAGAATCGTAAAATCATAGAATGGCATGGGTTGGAAGGGACGCCAAGGATCACACAGCTCCAATTCCCTGCCACAGGCAGGGCCACCAACCTCCAGGCCTGGAGCTACACAAGGTTGCCCAGGGCCCCATCCAACCTGGCCTTGAACACCCCCAGACACAGGGCACCCACCCCCTCTCTGGGCAGCTTGTTCCAGCCCTTCACCACTCTCTCTGTAAAAAACTTCCCCCTCATGTAAAAAACTTCCCTCTTTCTCCTGAAGGCAGGAGAAAGCTGCTAAAACTCTCTAGGACTTGAGTCTGCTGCTCCCTGTAGTCCCAGCGATGTCCCTGCCTATGCCCAAAGAAAGTGCAAGTTGTAGCATTGTAGAGGATCTTGCCTGGGACGAGGCAACCTGAACCTTTTTGCTCTCAGATCACTGGTGGCACAGAAGGACTGTGTGTGCTATTTTTTCCTACCTCTTTATGGCTGCCTCCCTTTGAAAAAGACTTTGACTTGTACATCCAAAGAAAGAGGATTGAATGTGGCCTAGACCTCAGAGCAGTCATTTCTCTCTGTCAATGACACCTTTAATCTGTCATTCTTGTGTTTAAACTGTTTCTTATAGCTACCTGAAGGAATATGAATAATCCTCTGGTATTTCTATAACCCCTTTCTGACCCGCTTGCTATTTTTACCCAAGTGCTTCATCTTCCTTGGATGATGTGGATTACCAGGGCTATAATCGTCAAGAGCTGGCAACTTGTTCAGCCGGGGGCAGTCCCGTCACGCTGACACAGATGCAAAAGCATGAGATCTTCCTTGTTTGCTTTTTAAGTGGGAAACGCCTCACCACGTCCCTGATGCTGGTTTTGTACGGTGTCCAACTTGGCAGCCCTCCTCTCTCCCTGTTCCACCACTGCCTCTCCTGTGTGCAATGGGAATCTGGGCTGCTGTGGCTTGAGGTGACCACCCTGCAGTGTGTTTGAAGCATGATTTCACACTTCTTCTCTGCTCTTCCCATCACAGTGGGTGCAGTGGGGATGGGGGGGAGCTATCAGTCATCTTCTAAGCAAATGCTGCTCACTGGTATGCCAAAGAGACCGTGTCAGAGACCTCCAGGATACCTGCAGTCCTCTGGCGTGGAAACAGTGATGCTTAGTGGTTTGGGGGCTGGGACTTTATAGCCCAGTGTTAGGACACTTGTGTATTTGGGGAAAGAACTGGAGATCGACCTGTGGATCAATGCATTTTGCTGAGGATTTGCCCCAGCAGAAGAGATTGAAAGCTACTGTCCTGCACTATTGTGTCTGGGAACTCAGGCCCCAGCTGGGAGGTGAGACACATGGTCCATGTCCCATTCAGCAGAAGAAAGGTATGAATCCAGTTAAAGATGAACGTTGGAGACTCTGGAGCCTAAATTCCTTTGGAATCCTACCAGCAGGCTTGGGCAAGCTCAGTGTGACTGTGTTCGTGCACCTCACTCTAGGGTGTGTGTCCCTCACCCACCCAGAGTGCATCCAACTCAGGCTGGAGCCTCTGTGAGGTGGTGGGATGTTGGAAATTGAATATGGTATGCATTGAATTCCTACAGTTAATCTAAACCAGCCACCTTAATGCATTTTCTAGTGACTAAGCAGCTTCTCACCAGCTCCACTGGTGGGCCTCTAGTCACAAGCTCTGTTGTGGGCCTGTTGTGGCAAATGGAGAAGGGTGTGAGACAGGGAGGACAGCTTCACTGTGCAAATTCACATGTGTGATTTTAGCCCTGGCAGCTGGACTTAATTGAATGAATTTATATAATTATAAATGCTCCACAAAGCTGCACCCACCCACACCAATATTCTGCACTTTTAATTTGCTCACTTCTATTTTGCTGCTACCTGCAATCACTTAGCAGATACAGCGCTCCAGAACAGCCCACCTGCCTGTTGTACTCTAAAAGCCATTTACTACAACTGCATGAGGGTAAAACTCTTGTAGAGTTGTGTGAAACGCCAGTTCTGCTGGCAGAGAAGGGATTGGAAGGAACAATCTGTTCCTTCTGCATCTGTCGCAAGAGAGAGGCTTGATCATCCTTTGTAATTATTAGAAACTAGACACGGCCTGACTATTTCTTGAGCTCTGCAGCCAAATAATTCAGGCTGTTGGAATATTGACTGACATACTCTACCCAATCCTGATTTCTAGGAAACCATTTGTTTCTCATAACTACTTGATGATTATTGGGAGTAACATGATGATCTCTGGAGAATGGTGCCAGATTTCAACACTGCCAGAAATGTTACCTTTCCTGTTAGGATTTGGACTTCAAACTGTCAGAAATCCTGTTTCACTCCAAAATATTAAAGACAGATCTTATCCACATGTTCAGAGGGACCCTTATCCCAGTACTGGATCATTCAGTAGCACCATTCTGGTATAGAATCATAGAATCATAGAATGTGTTAGGTTGGAAGGGACCTTCAAAGGCAACCTAGTCCAACCCCCTACAGTGAGCAGGGACACCTTGAACTAGATCAGGGTGCTCAGAGCTTCATCTACCCTGACCTTGAATGTCTCCAGGGATGGGGTCTCCACCACCTCTCTGGGCACCCTGTGCCAGTGATCCCCCACCCTCATATTGAAGAATTTTTTCCTAATATCGAACTTAAATCTTCCCTTTTCAAGTTTAAATCAATTACCCCTCATCCTATTGTTCCATGCCTTTTTGAACAGTTCTTCCCTATCTTTCCCATAGGCACCTCTCAGGGACTGGAAGGTTGCTATAAGATCTCCCTGCAGCCTTCTCTTCTCCAGGCTGAACAAGCCCAACTCAGCCTGTCTTCATAGCAGAGGTGAAACACAAAGATGAAAGTTAAAATAACTTTAGCACAAGTGATTTGGCTTTTGTATTGATAAAAGCAGTGCTATCTCACTCATAAAACAGCAAGTAATTCACACACTGGACATATTCCTTGTTACAAAAGTCTGCCTTGTTTCTCTCTAGCTTAATACACTTTTAATGGGACTTAAACTAAACAAAGCAAGGTTTTTAGGGAGGTGTGATATCTTTCCTGTGATAAATGGGCAGAAAAAACTTGCCAGCTATTGGACACATAGGCTTCCTTCACGTCTCCTTCCGTGTCTGAAAGTTTCTCTGCATTTTCTAATGCTGGTTTTGGTCTAATTGAAGATATTATCTGTCCTGACAAACCTGGCCTATCTTGTACTCTTTAACCTTCTTATCTGTAGAACAACTTGCACTGAACAAGAACAAGAAATATGGCATCCATACCTGGCATTCCTGAGAATAATAATTGTATTTTCTAGACAAATATATTTTTGGATAAAGGACTTTGCTTGGCCAAAGTCTAGTACACTCTCTAGACAAGACTAGCAAACCTTCTGCGGTGGCTTTGTGAAAACATTATTAATCAGTAGAGATTAGCAGTCAGCAAATTCTTTCTTCAGATATAAAATCTGGATTGTAAATGTGCCCATTCATAACATGTGGGAGCTCTGCTCATGGCGTGCTAGCAGGACTGTGCCTAAGCACACTCTTTCTGAAGCTTTCCAGAGATCAGCAGCTGTTTAGAACCATGATTTAAAACCCAATTACAGGCTGTGTAAAATCCCTCTTATTTAACTCAATAACGTGTAATGGGCTCAGCTGGGATTTCTTTTGTTTGTCTGTTTGGTTTGGGTTTTTTTTAACGCTATCCTCTTTAATACCCATTCAAATCCATTTTCAACAAAGACCCTCTGTCTGAGGAGATGCTGGGGAGCAGGTCAGGGCTCTGTTCACCTGCTGAAGTGACGAGAGGTCTCAGAGCTTGCAAAGGTGAGAGGAATAACTGAGCAGGGGTTGGTTTGGTTTGAGACCATGTCCTAATTTATCTAGTAGCGTGGAGGTGCTCTGCAGAGGGGAGGTAGCAAAGGAAAGGGTCCTGGTTTTTGGTTTAGTCTGGTTTTCCTGGGTAAGACAAATGAAGTTCTGTCCGACTGAAAGCGTTCAGTTTGGCAAGGCCCCCTCTAAGCTGCACACTCACAGCTGTCTCTAGAAGGGAAGTCAAAAAATTTATCTCCTCTCACCCATCTGAACAAAGACTAAAATCTTATGCAAATATACCAGGGAGCAAAGGAACAGAAAGGTTTGCAAGGCGTTTAAACTTAAGGACCACGGTGACGCAAGGAGATGAATACCAATGCGTCATGAAATGACAAGGATCTTTCTAGAACTTGAGGCAGTGAAGAGGTTGGTCAGGAGTTGAGGGGCCCGACTCATTATAAGCCAGAGCTTGACTATTTCCTGAAAAGGATCATGCACTATGATATCCTGGAGCAAAAGGACCCAGGAGGAGTTGGGAAGGTCTTTGGAGCCTGGAGATCACACATGAGAGAAGCTAGTATCCGTGTTGGAGTGCTGATTTGTACCTTCATGTTGAAGTCCTGTGGAAATCAGGGCTGTGAGAAACAAAGAAAAGCCAAATAACTTCAGTATGTCTGCTTTTTCCTTTTCCTTTTTTTTTTTTTCCCAATCCTCCATCAAGTATTTTTATAACATGGAAACAACAGAGCGCTCAGCTCTTCGCACTACAGTACGTGAGAACTGAAATGTAGAAGACCAGAAGTTGCTTACAAGCTATTTGTCTCTTCTGCTGCCCATTTTGCCCGATGCAGCACTGAAACAGGCATTTAACACATCAACACAACTGCAAGTAGCAGAGAGTAGGTAGAGGAGCATTTCCCATTGTCTTTCAAAGCTGTGAGCTGGCTCAGAGACTTCCTTCTCAGACCAGCCAACCCACCCAGAAATGGAAATGTCTTAGGGCCACAGACACATAGGAAAGAGGGTGTTTTAGGAAAATTAGATGCTAAATCGATTACATAGGCTTAGCCGATTTCCTAGGGCTAAACATGGAAAGAGAAAAAAACATAGTGGTTTTAATGACTTAACTGAGCAAACATAACAAGAAAGTGATGAAATGTGAGAAAGATAAGACAGAATAAATAGAGAGAACTAACAGGAGCTTGCTATGCAAGAGCAGCATTGCACTAGGGAGTAACCTATTACTCATACTGTCAAAGGTACAGTATGTGATGGGGAGGCTGGTCATGTAACACCCAGGGGTTTGTTCTGCTACACTTTTTCTTACAGAGAAGTAATTAAAAAAATTCAAAAACCTGAAAAAAATAATGTAAAGGAAAGTGACCAGGATTCTTTTCTCTTTCCTGTAAAAAGAGTTTTGGGCATTTCAAGATTAGTTTTTTAACCTTACCAAAAAAGAAAGACTCTTTCAGCAATGTTTTCTGATGTCCTTTGGCAGTGGAGCACTCTATGGAAGCAAGGGAGGTTTTTCCTTTAAACTGTGGGGTAGTGGGCAGCAGGATTTACCCCTGGGAATCCCTGATTTTATTTTATGGTCACAGGAGTGTTCTTCCCACAGCTGGGACAGAGAAATGCTCCTTTTCTTCATATGACTGCTGATGACATCTTTATTCTCATTCACAGCAAGACGGAGAGGCAGGAAAGAGCAAAGGGCTCTGCCTCAGGCTTTGCTCCAGAGCCTGGGGGATTCTTAAACCCTTCAAGATCTTTGCTTTACAAGTTCATAAGGGACTTTGGGTGATGCACAGCTCTCCAACAGAAAATTACTCTCCACTTTGCTCTTGGCAATTCGTGCGTGGTTGAAAGTATCTGAAGAATAGGCACATCATGGCAGAAAGTAAATTAACTCTTTTAATAAAATATTCCTGCTTATATGGATGAGGCAGACCAGCCTGTACTCTACACCTGACCAATAATCCATTCCTGAACAGCAACACCCTCTTAACTGCCCTTTCGATATATTGCGGTTTCTTATTCAAGATAAAACTTGAATAAGACAAAGAAAAGTACAGGGCAAAAAAGGAGGTGCCTATTTGGAAACCTTACACATAGCAGAGGATGACACAGCTTCACCAGAGTTTTGCTTTCTACATGCCACAGGGAAGAATTTCAACATGACAGGAGATATGGAGAGGTCAGTGTGGAGATTTACACTCCCAGAAAGTGAAGAGTCCAGAAGGCAAACCAGGTGAAATTTGTGTTGATGCAAAACAGTTATTCTGCTCCTTCAGAAATGATCAGTAGTCACAGGTTTCCTTTGGGGGAGGGAGATGTTTTCCCCTTGCACAAAATGACAATCAGAACTGAATTTTTCCAATTTCATCATTTCAAATAATTAAACTATATGAAGCCAGCCTCCTTCCTGGCAGTTTCATTGCTTCCACTCTCTGCACACTGGTCAGCAGTTGCTCCCTGTCTGGCCACTGTGTTTTCAGCTCTCATCCTATGCTCTGTACAGCTCCAGAGGACTTATTGGTTCTTGTCTGCCCTGCTGTTCTGGGTAAAGGACTGTCCAGGACTCCTGTGTCCCTTCCTATGCAGACCTCTGAGAAGTCTGTCCATCCTTCCTGGCCTACCCAAGGAGCACAGAGCAGGTACCCCTGCAAAGAAAGAAGAAAATCTCCTATTAGAGGAAGAAGGGAAAACTCTAAAGCCAAAGAGAAGAGGCTGTGGGGATTGAGGTGAGAAATGTGTGGGGAGAAGGGGATGAGAAAAGAGATACTGACAAATTGTGGGAACTCTGGGAAGTTTAATACTATCTCTTTAAAGGCTTTCACCCATGGAGTGAGATTAATCAACCCAGGGGCTGTGGTTGATTAAAGCAAACTGCACAGTGGGGATGCAGACATGTTGCTCCTGAGACACCAAGACACAAGAGACCATTTGGGCTGTCAGAAAAGTGGAGGCAGCCTTTGCAGTGCACAGATGAGGGGACTGTTGATACCAAAGGGCCCAATATGACCTGAAGACCCTACCATAAGTAAAACTTTCTTTGTAGACTTAGTTCCTGCTGCCAGAGAAGGTAGCTTGGTCTAAAAATAAAAGCATTTCAAAGATGCTAAACGTTTTTGTGTGTCTTTGCCACGAATTGATAAAGAAATATTTCCCCTGATGTGACTCCTGATTTCTAAAGCTTCTGTTGTATAGACAGTAGCATTAAAAACAACACTGTGTTGCCCCCAGGGCTGAATCACAGTCAGCAATGAATAACTCCTTTGAAAGGTGCTAAGAACAATCCCAGGAATTAGAGATGTGCTAACCTTAGTTTAGGATCACCAAAAACAACTGAGGCAATAACTGACCTAAGGTGAGTCCTGTGACAGGGAGAAATGAATACATCTCTAGGCAAATGTTACTTCTTTAACCTGTCTGAATTCTTCAAGTATTAAGAAAATGCAGCATAGCTTAGAGGTGGAGGGAATGCAATGTATTTAAACTTCCTAAAGGTCTTCAACGTGTGCTTGGTCAGGTGGTCAGAAGTGCTGGGTAACCACAGGTCGAAGGAGGAAACCCCATCATGGATGCAAATTGTTATGAGGCAAAGGGGAGAAAACCAAAATCCTCATTCCTTTCCATGCCCCAAACATCCTGAGGGACCTCAGAGTTTGGTACTTGGCTCTGCTAGACACACAAACTATCTTGGAAAAGAGTTATTGCTGTGTTGACTTCTGTTTCTATTTTGAGTTCTGATCCAGGTTGAAGTCCTTGTATATCTGGACATGTCTGCTCCCTTCCTTCCCAGACTTCACAGAAGCAGGGCCATTAAGAATAAGTGATTTAATCAACTTCATTTGATCTTGATTTTGGAAACAGTTCTATGTTTTACTTCAGTAGAATTATTTATAAGCTTAAAATCATAAGAAGATAAGAAGTGGGTCAGACTGATGGCCCATCTTGCCCAGGGCTCTGTCTCTGGCAGCAGCACTAGAGTTGCTATTTAAGGAGAGCACACGAGCCCGGCTGCTTTCTGCCGTCTGTTCCCCTTGTATTCATCCAGCATCTAAAACTCTTGGATTCTAAATACCTGACAGGACCTTCCTGTTGTCCCTTTAAATATGTGTTTATGGACTTACTGCCCACAAACATGTCTAATGCTTTCCTGAGCCTGCTGATGCTGTCTGCCTGCACAGCCTCAAGTGACAGCCAGCCCCAGCAGTGTGAGCCCCACCAGGACAAGAAGTGTTTTCTGTTACAGCATACACCACTCCTTTGCCAGTTCCAATTGTGGTCTCTACTTTTTGTCCCTTGTAAGATATGGCCAACAAACCAAGTTGAGCCAAATGCCTCCTCTTTACATGTGTTTATACAGTAACATTCTGGCTTCCGTGGAAGGTGGAAGTGATGCAATGTATTTCTCATGGGGGTTTATTTGGAGAACAGTTAGTATTTTTCCAGTCATTCATTTGAAATGGCAAAGCAGCCCATGTGCTTTATGTGCTACCATAAGCCCTCTGCCATGAATGCAATGTGTGTTGTATGGCTACAATTTGTAATCTGGGTTTCTTTACTAGTATTAATATTGCATAGTGTGCATCTGTACTCTGGTTGGCTGACAGAAGCACAGCAGAGAGATCTCTTATGAAGCATAGCTTGAGTAAGCCCATAATTTCTTCTCAAAAAGCTTGCTTGGTCATGAAGAGAGCTGAAGACTGTGGACCTTGGGATACCATGACCTCAGGATACCATACTTGAGTCTTCATGTCTTACAGTACAGAAGCACCAAGGAGGCAGACAGGGACCAGGAACAACTCTAGTCCACTTGGGACTGCCAAGACAGACCAGACCTGTAGAGCTAGAACGTAAATCATCCCAAGAATTTGGACTCAAAGGTTGACCACAGTTTTGAGTCATGATTATCCAGCTCTAACTCACAGCCCTGAATTCTCTTTCCCTTGGTATTGCAAGGTTGCTAGATGTTCATGGTTTTCATGGATATCTCACCACCCCAGAATGCAATCCTCCAAGGGAAAGAACAGACACATTAGAAACAACTTTTCTGTCTGCAAATTTTCTTTACTATTTGCATGGTCTATCTGTTGGTGAATCCAGACAACTACTTGGACAGGAACGGCTATAGTAGGTCAGATCCAGTTCCCATAACCATGCCACCATGCCATATATATATATATATATATTAAATAGTCCCACATAAGATTCTGGTTTGGCTCTTCTCCAAGAGAAAGCTGACATAAGTAACCAAGGCAATCAAGCCCAGTAAGGCAACTTCACTCAGCTAGAGTAGAAATCACGGAGGAAAACTGGTGATGCCTTAACAGAATACATGGTGACAGGCAGAAGTATCAGTGAAGGTAGTTAGACAGCTTAGTGTACAGCAGTGAAGAAAAGTCGTCAAGGGTGACAGTCCATTAAAAACTGCTGGACCACGGGCCAGAAAACGTCGTGCTGCTGCTAGCTGGTGTGTCCTCATTCCTCCTTTCAGCATTAATCATCTCAACTTTAAACCAATGAAACAGATGTAGAAAATGTCCAGTGAGGGGGGAGATTGGCAAAGGCACCACAGCTGGAGGGAGAACAGCTGTTTGTGCAAGGAAGCCTTCAGAGCCTGGGACCAGTGAGTGTGGAGAATATAACCCAAGTACGTTCAGACTTATCCATGAAATACCAAATGCTATAGCTAGCATCTGGCTGCTCCCTACTTGCCTGACAGAACAAGGGCAGCAGGACATTAGTTCTGTGAGAAAGCAGCTTGTTCAGTGGGTATAGAGGGATGACACTGTTTGTGGAGAGTTAGTTGAACAGCACATCTGAACGTTTGAAGTCTGGTGAGCAACAGGCAGCTATTTTGCTGAATATGTTCAGCTTCTGTTTGGTTAGGAAGAGTCTCTGGAGACATGTGAGGGTGTAGGATATTTTAGCAGTCCTGAGGAGTGAGGCTAGAAGATGAGTACTAATCAATCACTTTTCCCCAGAGCATCCAGCCCTGGATGCTGCTCAAGGCAGGCTGTTGGAGGATGTGTTATCTGTTCAGACAGCATGAACACCACTGAAGCACTGGTCTGTCCTGCTGTGCCTGATACAGGCTCTCACACTCAGGTGGCAGAGTAGGAAGATATCTGCTGGATTTCAAGTTGGTCTGTTCAAGTGCAGCACAATCCCACCCTCCTTGGCTCTTTCAATACCAAGGTCAACATCACCTGGAGGTCCCAGGTCACCACATCTCTATCACCTTCATGTAGGAATGGACACCCATCCTGGCTTGTGCTCTCCATAAAGATCACAAGGAGCCTGGAGCAGAACGGGAGACCCATTCCTCCTGCCACTCTCAGCTGATCTCATCTCAGGTTGGTGACGTCACTCTGGACCGAGCCAACCTCTCCCCATCAGTTCAATGCATGTGGATGTTCTCATTAGGATGAGCTTAGTATTTCCCTCCCTTCCCATGCAATAAAAGGAAATCCCTCTTGTATTTACAGAAGGGGTGTTAAAAGCTACAGCTAAAGGAACTACCCAAGGGAGAGACCAGAAGGTACAGATTACAAGATGCCTCCTACCATGCAATTAAGTGAGAAGAGTCAGAGCTAGTGTGTAATGTGATGTGATTAGCTGTGATTTGGGGGATGGAGAAGCCAAGGTTTGATGGTTTTTTCTGACCTAGCTTGAAAGTCCTCATGAGCATGTGATTCCAAGTAAATCAAAGCACTTTCCTATGGAGAAATAACATTTCCATCCCGTATGGCTGGGATCCAGTTAAATCCCACACCCATTGCAAGTTATATTGACACATGGTTGACAGGAGTCAGAGTATTTCTTTAGCATAATTGGGCCCTTACAAAGTCTCCTGCAAGCCATGAGTCATTGCTACATTATTATTATTATTATTATTATTATTATACTATTATTATTATACTATTATTATCACTGTTAGGAATCCATGAGCAAGTCATGATCTGGAAGCCTCTGGTCAGGAGTGTGCCTCTTGCTCATGGGGTAAGGCTGAGCTTGTCAGCTGTGTTTTCCTTTAGATGTGTGCATTCACTGAGAGGTGCCTGGCTCCATCTGTGAGACAAGAATAGACTGTGTCTTCCACCCTGAGTGCTGGTCATGCTATCTACAGGCAGCAAATTACATAGTAATTCATCTTTGAATTACTCAGAAACATGAAAGATAATTATCAGGTAACATGTGACAACCTGCCCTAGATGCTGCCTGGACAGTGTTTTTATGAAATTTGCTATGTAATTAGAGAGCAAGTCTCTAGCTAGATGTGCTCCAGGAAATAAAAAAAGATACCTGAAGTGTGACTCAGAGGAATGCAGAGTTAATGCTTAGGGTAGTTAAAAACATGATGTGTGTCATCTTCCTTGATTTCAGGCCAAATCCAAACCATTTCCAGTCTGCCCTCTGAAGCTGTCTGAGAGAAAACCACATTTCTATCAATCCTACCTTTGAGAACAGAAAGTCTCTTTAAGAGGCCTGTTGAAGAGCGGTCGAGGGAATCACCTCAGCGTCACCTACCCCTCATTACTGGGGAGTTACCTGCCTCCACCTCCAGGCACACAAGCTGAACTCATGGAAAATATCACAACGCCTGCAGAGTGATTTCTGCCAGTCCTTCAGCTGGCATCCTTTTAAATACTCTGAAAAGCCCATTGTGACTTCCCACCTCACCTTGACCAGCATCTTTTGTACAGCATTCACCTTCCTGCCTGCTTGTTGACCCTTGTAAGGGTCCCCAAGCCACTGTCCTTCTGAAACCTCCTCACCTGCAATGCTGATAAATAGCCCTGCACAGATTTGTTGTTGGTGTGCCAGCCCAGATCCATTTCACATCTCTCTTTCACATGTCAGTTGTATACACTCTGAGGCACGGACCAGCCTGGTGGTCTGTACCTGCACAGCATTTAGCAGATGGACTTGCTCATGCTAGAGCTCATCTGTGCCCTGACAATGCTAAATGCACTTTAAGAGACAGAAATAGATTATCTAAATTTTACAGCTTGAACAAGGAAGACTTAAGGACATTTTTTCATGCAAAGGAAACTATAAAAATTATTTACTATAAATAAATAGCAGAAGCCCCTTATCTAGGTGCTGAATCAGGAAAGCATACATGTCCATGTGTTAGTCATGATGTCTTTAACAAATGACTTGGATGGGAACATTCTTCTGAGTCAGACTTTGATCTGGAACCACACAGAGCAGCACACAATTGCTCACGTCTTTTTAGAGGTGAACTTCAGAAGAAAACCATGTTAGTTCAGCTCTGATAGGACACCACCTCTTCCACAGAAAGGGCCATGCAGCATGGCATCCTGAGATGGTTCCCTTAGTGAAAAGGAGGAGCTGGGCCTGCAGCAGTCAATGTTTCTCAGAGGGCAATGTTTCAGGAATGAAAAATGTTATTGAATCAATATGCCAGCAAGCTGCTTCCCAGATGTGGTATGGCATGTGCTCCAAGGAGTTTACAATCCACCTAACAGGGGTTTGTCAGTCCTCTTAACTGGGCAGGCAAACATCAGTTAGACACCTGGGAGACATGAGCATGGTCAGGGACAGCTGGATGACACGTTCATCTCCCTCATCACCCATCTTTGTCTCAGTTTAGCTTCTGTGTTTCCAGAAAAGAGGAGGGAGGTGGTGCCTCCCACCAGGACTGAATTCAGTGTCCAGCACAACAGGGTTGTGGTAGGAATTGGGAATCCAGACCTGGCCATGATGTAATAATACAGGATAGCAGCCAGAAAGGGGTTGATGAAAGTCATGGGCAGAAGTAAGGTCTCCCAGTTGCCAGTCCTTGCTTTACTCTGCACATGGTACATTTTGTGTCTCTTTCCCTTGCTTGGGGATCTCCTGCTTTATTCAAAAAATACTGTAGACTTAAACCTTTTATATTCAGAGGTAAAATCTTCAAGATGTATTTCCATCACTAGTAGTCACCATGCTCTGTCTCCACTTCCACCTAAGTGACCAAGGCTGCAAATGGTGCCATGCAAAACCTTCTTCAGTGGCTGCATGGCAGTCAGAAGGCAGTATCTCTGCAGCATCATCTTCCAATAATGAATGTGAAGATTATTTGGGTGATGTTGGAGTAATAATAAGCCAAATAGTTTTCTAGATATCATTGATCATCCTTTTTCTTTCTTTAGAGTTTTTAGTGTGGTTCACATTTTCCTCACTCTCAGTAGGAATTTTTTGCTCTTAGGTACCTTTGATTAAAATTTAGAATACTTCTTCAGAAGACAGGGCTACAGTAAGGGACAGACCCTGGCAGAATGCATCTCCAGCACATTTTCCCCCCCATTTTCTGTATCTGACATCCCTGATGTCTCACCTGCCACCCAGGCACATTTTCACAGAGGGAAATGATGAGTTTAGCAAGCCCTGGGTTTTTTCAGATATGTGTGACCTCAGTGCAAGGGAGAAATGATTCCTGAAGCAGAGCTGGCCAGGACTAGGAATTTTCCACCACTTATTTTGAATGAATGCATTTTTCTGTTTTGCTGGAAATCTGTCATGGAATTTCTTCATTCAGTGCCCTGAATTGGATGTTTTCTGGTTATTGTCTCATCTCAATCCCAAAAGTATAAAAAGAAATAGAAATACCTGAAACAGAGGGGAGGAAGGGGTTGATTCTTTACCTTGACAATGTTTCAGCTGGGCATTTCAGCCAGGTCTGTTATGTGGCCATGAGGTTTTCCTGGCAATACTCCTTGCTCATTTGCCAAAGGCACCCTGTTAGGCCCCAAACTGATAAAGGGAATTCACTGTATTTGGGAAAAGGCAGCTACATTTGCTCAGGAAAAGGCATGTGGCATCCCCAACACCGTCAATCTCCCCCTCTCTTTCACCCTTCACCTTTCTCTGTTCTCCCAGCACACTGCAGTCCGTGTTCAGTTGCTCTGGACAGTTGTTCTGTGCTTGTGATTTCTGAAAGCATCAACAAGCACCAAAGCAACTGGATCTGAGGCAGCAAATGAGAACAGCTGTCGGGGTTACAAGGACTATTTTTCTTTGAGAACAGCCTTGGAAGATGAGGAAGAGCTTTTCAGCCTCCCCTCCATTCCACATGTACTTTGTATTGCCTTTCAGGTGGTGCCTAACCAGCCCTATATAGGCAGAATCACTGAACCATAGAAGGTTTGGGCAGGAAGGGACCTCAATATCCTCCAGTGCCCCCCTGCCATAGGCAGGAACAGCCCCCACCAGCACAGGGTTCCCCAAGCCTCATCCAACCTGGCCTTGAACCCTGTCAGGGATCCAGGGGCATCCCCAGCTTCTCTGGGCACCCTGTGTCAGGGCCTCCCCCCTCCCCAGGAAGGATTTCTGCCTCCCAGCCCCTCTCCATCCCCCTCCTGCAGCTCAAGGCCATTCCCCTGGGCCTGGTCCTCCCTGCCCTTGGCACCAGCCCCTCTCCAGCTCTCCTGGAGTCCCTCAAAGGGCTGGAAGACTGCAATTAAGGTCTGTAGACTACAGACTTTGCTCTTGTGTTTGCTTACTGACTTACACTAGGACAGCCACCCGCGTTTCTGTCCTCTGGGAAGGAGTGACTCCTCACCAGCAAGCCAGAACCTCCACACACATCCTTAGACTGGGAATGTTCATATTGACCATGGTCTGAAGTGTTTTGTCATCTAGATCCAGAGCTGAAAAATACCCAAGTCAGACATTTGTATCACCTATCTTTGCTGATACTGAGAGATATTTATCTGTGTGTGCACTGAGAAGTAGAGTGCCCTGGTCCCATCCCTAATGCAGGTTTCCTTCCTTTAAGATGAAGACACCTTGGCAAGGTGTGGAGCAACTGGCAAAAAGCCCATCACACGACAGGGGCCTTTGCAGAGCTGTCCTTGTCACCAAGAGAGATGACTTTTGGAATATTTCACAAAAAAAGAAGTATCATCCAAAGCATCCTGGCATGGTGCTTACAGTAGGTTTTCTTAATTGCTGGCCAAATCTTCACTCAGCTCCTCTCATTTATATGCAGTATTTGATCAAGTAGCTTCTACTAAAGTTAATAGCACTTTTGCCTTAATTAAAACCTAAATGAGGACTCCAACTGGTCTTGTTTCAACTGATCTGTACATAGCACCACAGCTTCCTATGATGCTTTACAGCAAAGCTGCAAGCTTCCTGCTGGGAGCTACTGCATCAGTCAAACGCAGTGAGAGGAGAGAGCTGGAAGGAGGAGGGGGCAGGAGGATGAAGGGCTGAAAAACAGAAAGTGGATTAAATTCTCCTAGCTGCTGGGAGCATCTGCATGTTGTCCACTGTGGTGAAGGCAATGTGAAATTATTCCTGAGGGATAACTGGGCATTTTTCAGCTCTGAATCTACATGACAAAGCACTTCAGACCATGGAAAACATGAACATTCCCAGTCCAAGGATGTGTGTGGAGGTTCTGGCTCACTGGTTCCCAACTTGGAGTGTTTTAGGTAAATTTTGTCAGGCTCTACCAAACTTTGAGGTATTTATGTCCTACCAGAAGTAACCTTAAAGCTGGATAACTATCTGGGTTTCAAGCTTCCAGGTTCCTACTGATAGAACCTTGCCTTGGACAGTGTCCATTGCTTCTCCTTCTTAGTAGACTCCCTCACCCCCTGGCTGGTGTGGGTACAGGGCCAGGTCCTCAGGGCCTGGTGACCTCTGTGGGATGCACATATTGCCACAAGAACCTGGCCTGGAAAGCAGAAGGCAGAGGGGCAGGTAGTCATGGAGCAAGCGTTCCTTTGAGTCAGTAAGCAGGACAAGGCTCTGTGAGAGCCAAATTCCTACTATCTGGGGTGTGCAGGGCCATGGTCTGGAGGTGCCAGATGTACCCATGTGGCTCTTGCTGGTTAAAAGGCAAAATAAAGCCTGGTGCAGGAGGAAACAGAAACACTCCAAGTGATTGAGTTGCTCCTTTTCACAAAGGGGCACTTGAGGATTTCTGGGTGAAGTCATTTGCTTGGCCTCAGGCAGGAGGCAGCCCAACCAGGAGCAGAAGGCTGTTCACTTGGCCTCAAGCTCCCCCTTGCACTAGCCAGGGCTTTCACTACAACAGGAAGAACAGTGATAACACATCTCAAGCCCAGCAACACGCAGAGCCCAACAGCTCAAACCTGTGATATGTTGTATGTGAAATCCAGTGTTTGCCAGTGTCACCATCCCTGGTCAGCATCAGGTTGCACAATGACAACAACCCCAGGAAACTGGACTTACCTCTGTGCAGAGCTGGGCTTCCCACAGGACCTCATCCTGCTGGTTCAGCCTCTCTCAGCTGGCAAAACCAGAGCAATGAAAGCCAGCAGAAGTGAAAATGGCATTCCAATCTCGACAAGCACTCCTTGACTTTGGACAACAACAAGCTCATTGACCCAGCGTCCACAGCGTATGTTGGAAACCTCACGTCTCCATAGGCACCATCCAGCATTTGCTGACCTAATTCTGGTGTCACTGCTTCTGCTGGCTGGTGACCACCCTCCTGGTGAGGAAGCCAGTTGACCAGTCAGGCTTTTGTCTCTGAAGAGCATCAGTTCCCAGACAGGACAGGGCAGCAGGAGACCACAAATGGAGGTGACATTTGGAAAGGTCAGAAGCAGTTTAGCAAACAAAAGCCATCACTGGGAGAAATCAGGAAGAGAAAGCAAGTATCTCAGTGATTGTCAGTTGCTGTGCATAATGGTGGCAATGACATCTGAGAGCAGAGGCCAAGGAGAAGCCAGGGTGAAAGTCAGTCATGCTGCAGGGAAATGCCTCATGCTCCTCCTTGGAAGATGTTATCTGGGCCAAGCAGAGGCATCAAAAAAACATTAGATACAGTTTCTGCTTGTCTTACTGCACAGCTCTGACCTGACACATTGGCTCAGGATTAATGACTTGAGAAATGCTCTGTCAGTGGGGCATTTTTGGGGCATCCCCAAAACTGGCCACAGTCCAGTCGCTGCAAGGACTTTGTTTCACCAGGGAGCACAACCAGGCTCGTGTCCCTTCTGACTATGGCAGCTGGCTCCCACCATTCATTATTTATGCTTTCTTCCCTCCTCAGTGGGCTTTGCTGGGGAGGTCCTTACCCCTTCCGTGCCTCAGTTTCTCCATGTGGTAACAGAGGTCAGCCCTGCAGCTGTGGATTTTTTGGTTTGCAGAAATGACCTCAGAGTTCTCCTCTGGGGCTTTGCTTCATACCCCCTTCCCCACCACTGAAAATTTAAGTCATTTGGGCTGAATGTAAATAGTCATTCCATGTGTGTGAGCAGCCCCAATTCTTGCCCCAGTCCTGTAGGAACAGCCTGGATTCTTTATTATTTCCCTTTCTGGTGTCAAAGAGAGCAGGAAAGATATAAATAAGCTGTGAAAGTTAATAAAAAACATTACTACCTGCTAAATTTTTGGTGGAAAACCCTTGACTTCTTGTCCAAATACAGCAAAACCCTAATTCTGGGGGACATGGTATCTGTGTAAAGACCAAGAGGTCTTTGTGAGGTGTTTGTTCTCTGGACTGCCTGTCTGAAAACACAAGGGTCTGCTGCAGGGTGGCACTGGCTCAGGACTTGGCACCTGCAGAAGGGAAGACTGCTCGGAGTAGTTAAATGCTGCCAAACATCTGGGATGCACACCAGTGTGCCATCCCTCCTGTTGTCCATCAAGCTGGGCATGCATAGGTAGGAATGGGTACAGCTAGCAGCACTGTGGGTTTAACTTTGTAAGCAGGAATGTCCTGCTTGTCACCTTGCACAGCCTGGTACGTGCTGAGGGAGAGGAACACAGTATCTCTGGTTCCTGCTCCTTCCTCTTCTGCAGTCACTCTGCACATGAGCCATCCAGCCCCAGCTCTGCCTGTCTGCAGATCATCCCCATGCTGTGCCACTCTCTGATGCAAGGACTGGCACTACACTTCGCTGTGTAACTGCTCCTCCTCAGAGTCAAAAAGTGATGGTTACCCTGGTGGCCTTTTATTCTGGCCTCAGAAAGCTGAAACCAGCTCTGAGTGGCTTTTACCTGTCCTAAAACTGCCTGGGAAGAAACCATGCATGCAAGAAGGTCTAGAAAAAACCAAGGTCCCATGAAACAGGCAGTGATGGTGATGAGTCTTCTGCAAGGACAAGTGGCAGTTAAAATCTAATCGATGGTTAGAGCACATCTATGCTTGTGCATGTGAGGGTATGTGTGTGTACATGTGTATGACCTGGAGGTTTTCTGTCATCATTCTCCTCTGTCCCCAGTATGGTGTTTGAATCCATGTGGCTAAATGAGTTTCGAGGTTGCCAAAGGCACACTTCACCAGTAAGGAGTTTAAGGAAATGGGTATGAAATCCTGCCCTGGGGTGAGAATTACATCCCTGCTTTCATATAATGTATAATTAACCAGTGGAACTCATTTCTGTAATATATTATTGAGGCAAATCACTGTAGTAAGCTTCAAATAATGATTAGAGAGTAGTGGGGAAAAGAAAGTTTCTGCAGTTCCTGCTGCTTGGGGTAAAACACTCAGCCCAGATCCTTTGCATCACAGTAGCCAGAAATAAAGAAGCCACAGAACATCTGTGCCATGAAGCTCAGCACAGGCAACCTGCCCTCTGCATGGACCAGCAGCTGAGCCTCCTGCTTCTGCAGACGTCAGCACCAGTGCAAGGAAAAATGAGGATGCTCTAGGCAGAGGATGTGTAGTAACCAGGGGGGTAAATGGGTGTGTGGGAGAGCTGGAGCCTGAGGCACCCTATGGCACAAGCCCATCTAAAGCTAGGCAGCTTGGAGGCAGGTGCCTAGGGAAAGTCTAAAACATGAAAGCAGGCAGTGACTGCTCCATCCCTGGATTACCCCTGTGGAGATGTCTCAGCACCCCAGGGCTTCTCAGATGATGCCAGACACTTCAGATGAGGCACTGGAATTGACAATGATGTGTCACGTGTAGAGACAGATGTATGGAGGTGTCATAATTAGGAGTCATCTACGACAGCAAGATATTTAGGGAGTAGAAATAGCCCCTCAGTGCCCATCCTTGTGTGCTACAAGAAATAGTTAAGAGCTGCTTCTGTCTCATTTTGTCCATAAATGCTCACAGGCTGTATCTGTTCCAGGCTGAGGTATCTTGGCTCTTTGGGGCACAGTTGACTGAACATTTCAAGTTATCAGGAGCCAGCACTATGGATGTCAATCAGACCTGCCCTACGTCTCCACCTACAGAGTAGTCATCCCCTGTGCCAGCACATGTGTTCATGTCATATTCTGAACTGGGCTGGAATAAGAACCCCAATATTTTGTTTGATCAAAACTGATCTGATCCTTTCAGTGAATCAACAATTTCCCAAAGAGACAATGACTCATTACAGTCTATTTTGGGGGGAATATTCAGAGTTCCTCAATCTGTACATACAGCATCACAGAATCATAGGGGTTGGAAGGGACCTCCAGAGCCCATGGGGTCCAACCCCCTGCCAAAGCAGGGTCCCTAGGACAGGTCACACAGGTCAGTGTCCAGACGGGGCTGGAATCTCTCCAGAGAAGGAGACTCCACACCCCCTGGGCAGCCTGTCCCAGGGCTCCCTCACCCTCACTGGGGAAAAGTTCTTCCCCATGTTGATGCAGAACTTCCTATGCTCCAACTTGCAGCCATTGCCCCTTGTCCTGTCCCCACAGACACTGAAAAGGGGCTGGCCATTTCCCCCTGCATCCCATACTTAAGATATTGATAAACATTAATAAGGTCCCCCCTTAGTCTGCTGAATTGGCATCCTCAGCTTTTTGTACTGCCATTTTTGGAAGTTAGATGGTTAGATTTCTCATCCCCACTCCTCTTGTAATAGTTGAAATGAAGCAGTGTAAAAAGTTAAGATCAGATGGTAAAAACTCCTCTGTGATTCACATGTGAATGTAAAACTACATGGATCTCTACAGGATTCATACCTGGAGACTAAACTGACGTATCTCAGTTAAATGGATTCATGTGGCTTCTGAATCCAGGTATCTAAATGTTTAGGATTGCACACTTATTTCAACCACTGTGAACCTGTACATCACCCAGGACATGAAGAGTATTGGTATTTAGTATAGTGGGGGTTTTTATTAGTGTATTAGTGGGGTTTGGGTTTTTTTAAAAGGTATTAGTGGGGTTTGTGGGTTTTTTTAAAAGGTATTAGTGGGTTTTTTTAAAAAAAGCCTATTAAATATTTACCATGTTGAGACTTAAATAGCCATGCAGTTTCTTGTCCCATGGTGAAAAGGTAAGATAAGCCCTGTGAATGTGTCTGTGTGCGAGTGCGTGTGCCTGTGCACAATCACTGAGGGCTTATTTACACTCAGCAAACAGCTGGCTAATTGATGGTTAGGCGTATCTGCCTCTGCCCCACTTGGCAGGCTCCTGGTGCATTCTTTGCTTTCCCTTTTAAAATCATAAATCACGTTTCAAAATGAAATCTCTCTTAAGGAAACAATTGAGAATCAAGGCTGTTGTGCCAGAAATCACACAGCACTTGGAGCTGATGCACAGGCAAGAAATACTGTCAGTGCTTCAGGTATGGCTGTCCTTGTTCTTGAGCATCACCTTCTGGAGAGGACTCAAAAGCCCTCGGACTTGAGGCAGAGAGTGAAGCAAAGCATGTTACAAACATTAGCAGGGTCAGAGGTGGGTTGAGAGGAGTTGGCAGAGCAGGGATCCAGCACAACAGCCACAGAAGCTCATCAGACTATGGTCCTGCTGCTAGAGAGAAGGAAGCCAACAGGAAACAGAGGGGAAAGGCCAGAAAATACATCTGTGCTGACTGGCAGGAAACTGCTTGAAAAGGAGAAATCCAGGTCGGCAAGGAACGTGCCCAGTGGCCTCCATGACTTCAGAACTGCACTGCAGAAGTCACTGACTTGGCTTAACACTTCATTCCTCGTGAATTCAAACAACACATGGCTTCTTTGTAAGCAGAGCAGATCTGAGCATGAGTTATGGTGTATTCATTTTTCAGAAAAAAAAGGAAAAATTATTGCTGTGTTGCTTCCAGTTTTATTCAGCATTTTTGTCCTGAGACACAGGAAGATAAAAAAATGTCATAAAGAAAATTAAAGAACACGTGAACCAGTGCTGTTTCTTCAGTTCCTCCCACAGTCCTACATCAGTTTATACCAGCTTTGGGCTGTTGGGGTTGAGTTTTATTGTTCTTTATCATCAACTGTGCCAACACAAAGTGAGGGAAGTTGGCTTTTCCAGCTGAAGGATGTACTCTTTTCTTCAACACTACCTGGGATTTTCACTGCTGGATGGTGGGGACAAACCTCCTCGCAATGTCTTTGCTTCCTCCACCAACAAAAGCCCCTTGTTCTCTGGGCTGTGCAACACTCAAGGTGGCATGTACCTTGTCAATCCATGGAGGGCTTTAGGGGAGCACAGGAGTTGGAGAGGGAATGGCAATGTCACATGGTGCTGGTGCCAATCACCAAGAGATCCAGTGATGCCCTTCTTCACTGCCTGCTTGTATATCAACATGTGCTGGGTAACAACCATTGCTTGAAGAGCAATGCAGTGACAGGAGAGATCCAAGTATCCAATGATAACTGACTTCATCCTTGTCTGAACTCACAGCACACTTCCTTGGGTTGCTCTGGCCTTTGTAGAGAGCTGCAGCCATGGGGCAGTGCTGGTCTCTTGCAGTGTCCCTATTCTGCACCCATATGCTGGACCAGAATGAGTGCATAACCTCTGGGTGCTGGCGGTGACATATCACAGTGACCTGTTTGCTAAACCTGACCTCTTGAACACAGGCAGCAGCTCATGAAGTGTCTGAGACCTGCATCGGAGGACCCCATGAGAAGATAGCTGACTTCTAGCTGGAGGAAAAACACACATTTGAATTCCATCTGCTCCATTTGGTTGACACATTCTTTGGAAAATGACATGGTCTCTTTGAGTCACAGTTTCCTTTTATGTGGAGAAGGCAGAATTCACCAGCTGCTTCACATAACTGTCAGGCACTGGTTAAATGTCTCATCATCCAAGGTATATTATCTATAAGATCTCCTTTTCTGGCCTTGTTGCATGATTGGGGGCAGTTAACAGTGGGGTTGGGTGGGGTGAGGTGGGGTGGGATTAACACCACAGTTATTGACTGAGTTGTTAATAGTTCTGAAGGTCCAGCTGCTCCAGGATGACATCTCACAGTGATACAGATGGATACACTGGGAAAGCCTGTGCACATGGTTTGGCTTCTGTGTACATCTTTGTCCTCCTACCAATATAAGTAAAATATGAGCCAGCTCAACAGCATCCTTAAACAGAACTGGTTCCTGAGTGTGTTTTACTGTCAGAGCATTAAACATAACAGCTTATTTGCAGCTGGGAATGGAATCCCCTCTACTGCCTCGTGGGCAAACCCCTGGCTGGTGACTCACAGTGATGAAAATTGCTGATGCTTCGTCCTTGCTGCTTCCTGGCCCAGCACTTGTCTCTGCTGCCTTTGTGTGCAGCAATCTGGGGCAGGGTTGGCTGAGCAAGATCTTCCACTGACGAGAAGAAAAACCAAAAACAGGGTCCTACACCCAGTACTGTCCTACAGGAGAGCAGCTCTGTTCTAGGGGACTGAGAAACCGTTGGGGTCTGAGATCCACGTGCTGAACAGGCAGCTGGGGCTGCATGAGCAGGGAGCAGAGACTGAAGTTCTCTCCTCATGCTACAGCTGGAGACTTGTGCTTGATCCTCAGTTCAGAGCAGAGCAACGTGCTTTGAATGAGCAGCTCTGTCTAGACAGCTTACCAGAGAGGATGGTGCAACTTGTTCACTGTCTCTGGACCTAATTAAACACTATGCAAATTCATCAGGTATGAGAGAAGCAAGACCCAGAGCAGTTAAAGCTGGGAATGGGACCAACCTGGAGCAAGCACAAGGCACATCTTTTTATAGAGAGAGGAACTTCTTGTCTTTAACTAACAAATTGTATTTTGGACCTAGAATTTCAGAATAATGCTTTGATTTATGCTCAGATATTGCCCAGGGAGCAGGAAGGACCTCCAGGCAGTTGGAGTACCCAGGAGGTCGGAAATGATGCTCAAAATCTTCAGCATGACTTCATCTTGGAGGAGAAAACCACACTTAGGGCAATTATATCCTGGTCCTATAGCACTGGGGATGTGCTAGGAGCAGGCCACCCAGGTTCATGGCGTGAGGGTTTTTTCTCCAGCTTTGGTATAGCCATGCCATGACTCTAGATCCTCAGGGAAGCTTCAGTCACTGTTCTGATAACAGAGTTGCAATGATTTCAGAGCTGCTGTTTAACCTTTGGCTGTGTGAGAGAGGGAGGCAGCAGAGACTGCTGAAGTCACTATCATGAGACCCTGCTGAGACCCAGCTACATGTCCCTCTCCTTCAAGATTTCTGAGTTGGCAGCTCATGATTTTCAGGAGTATGCTTGATGTGCCTGATGAAAGCATTCTCATATGTGTGAGGACAGCACAGTCCAATTTTCCAGCGCTAGCAGCCAGATCCCTGCTTAATGACAGGCACGTGTCAGGGTGGTGGCTCCCAGCCCGCAGGCACTCTGGCTCACAAGGGCTGCCCTGCTGCTGGACTCCTTGCTCTAAGAGTTGCTACTTGTCTCTTCTAATGCCAAGATGCTTCAGCCCACGGGTTGCTCTCAGAGGTCTTGGTGTTAGTCCACCAATCAGAACTTTAAGGTAGGAAGAGATTAAGTCATGTTCCTTCCTGCAACTCAGCTACTAACAGTGGTGCTGGGAGGCAGGGGAGTAGGTCCCAGGGAAGGGTTCCAGCTAGCCAGGGTTATGGACCTTTCCCCACAAGGAGTGTGCAGAGCAAACCCTCTGCATGACTTGTTTCTCTGTCTGTGAAAGAGCCACAGGATTTCAGCTGGCTGCTAAGGGGGAACAAACCTTGTGGTTTTGGACCCAAACTTCATCTCCCAGATCTTGTGGACAGCATCCACAGTTCCCAAAGCACTGCCCATGAAAAAGGACTTCCATAGCCCCTCAAGCTCTTCCTCCTCTGCTGCAAGGCATGAAATAGAAATGACTTTGTTTACTTGCCACATTTAAGTCTCATTCCCCCCCTTAGCTTCCTGCTTGTTCAGACTGTTCCCTCTTTATCTTCCCAGACAATCTCCATAGCCTTTGTTTGGCTTCCAGAAAATCCCTGTTCTAACTGGGCAGGAGGAAAAGCAAATTCAATGCTTCCCCTCACAAAGGAGGATTTTGAGAAGGCAAAGCCCAGAGCAGTGCAGCCTGTTTTGCTCATGCCACAAGCCACATGAGTGGGTAATGTTCAAACCTACCTGTGCTATCATACTGGTTACACTCTTGACTGGGAGGGAGAGGAGAATCAGATGTATTAAAGACTGCCTTGCCAGTGTGTAAAGTTAATGCATACATATAGGTTGTAGAAGGATGATGATTTATTTATCAGTTCATCTGAGTGACTCTGAGCAGCCCAGAAAGATTCACAAGTCACACCAAAAGCTTCCCATTTGAAGAGCCTCACCTTCTACTTACCACACCAGCCACTGCCCTAAAGACTGCACCAGGGACTCATCACCTCTGCAGTGGAAATTCAGGAGTGCCTGGGATCAGTCCTGCTTGCTGGCACACAATTTATTGAGTGATTACTTTATCACAGCTGTTAGGCCATTCTGCCCAGAGCAATGAGGTCTCTCCCAAACTGTTCCTGGGCAAGGTTGGGAGCTATCCCAGAATAGGTACCATTCCCAAGAGCAGCCTGGATGCAGCCAGGGCTAGGGCTAGGAGAGGTACCTGTATGGCCTCTCTGTGAGACCTGAGTCCCTTCCTCTTATTACATGGTCTGTGTGTTCATGTCTGCTCCTTGCCTGCATCTTGTTTCTCTTTTAAACAATGGACTCGCCTTGTATCTGACTCTGAGGTGCTGGAGCATGTGCGAAGACGGGCAATGAAGCTGGTGAAGGGTCTGGAGCACAAGTCTGATGAGGAGTGGCTGAGGGAACTGGGGTTGTTTGGCCTGGAGAAGGCTGAGGGGAGACCTGACCGCTCTCTACAACTACCTGGAAGGAGGTTGTAGCCAGGAGGTTGTAGTGATAGGATGAAAGGAAACGGCCTCGAGTTGTACCAGAGGAGGTTTAGATTGGATATTAGGAGACATTTCTTCACCAGAAGGGTCATCGATCATTGGAACAGGCTGCCTAAGGAAGTGGTGGAATCACCATCCCTGGAGATATTTTAAATGTGGTGTTCAGGGACATGGTTTAGCAGTGGATTTGTCAGTGCTAGGTTAATGGTTGGACTAGATGATCTTAAAGGTCTCTTCCAACCTAAACAGTTCTATGATTCTGTTGTGGTTTGACCCTGGCTGGAGGCCAGACACCCACCAAAGCTGCTCTATCACTCCCCTTTTCAGCTGGACAGGGGAGAAAATATATATTAAGAGACTCAGGAGTGGAGATGAGGACAGGGAGAGATCATTCTGCAATTAGTGTCACGGGCAGAACAGACCAAACATGGAATAACCCCCCCCCCCCCAATTTATTACACTGCATACACACACACACAGAGTGAAACCAGAGTCAGATAATGAGAAGAACAACTAGATCTTAAAACACCTCCCCCCACCCCTCCCTTCTCAGCAGACTTCACTTCAGTCATGATTTCTGTCCCTTCTCTGCCCCAGGGTAGCACAGGCACTGGGCAGTGGGGTGGGTAGGAAACAGGGGTTTCAGTCAGTTCCTCATGAATTGTCTTTCTTCTTAGCATTCCTCACACTCTCTTCCTTGCTGCACCGTGGGGTCCCACCCACGGCAGACAGTCCTCCACCAACTTCTGCAACCTGAGTCCTTTCCCACGGGGCTTCAGCTCTTCCCCAGCTGCCCCGGCGTGGGTCACTGCTATGGGTGCAGTCAGAAATCACAGTGTCTCTCAGGCCCAGTCCTCCACGGGGTCACCAGCCTCCCCCCAGCAAACCTGTTCCAGCGCAAATCTCTCCCTTGCTCATCTCTGGGTCTCTGTCTCTCTCCACGGGCTGCAAGTGCTGGCAGGGGCTGGCTCCAATGTGAATCACAGCATCTCCTGTCTGTCTCCCCTGCTCCAGCGTGGACCTCTCCAGGGGCTGCAGGTGGGGTCTGGGCCTTTTCCATGGGCTGTGGGGGGACACTGCTCCACCATGGGTTTCTCCAGGGGCTGCAGGGGCATCTTTCCCTCCGGCACCTGGGGTGCCTCCTCCACGCCACCGCCCGACTTTGGTGCCAGCACAACTCCTCGCATCTTCTCACTCCCTTTTCTGGGGGCACAAAGTGGCTGCTTGCATTTTTTTTCTCTTAAATGTGATTCCCAGAGGTGCTGTGACCATCACTGATGGGCTTGGCCTTGGTCAGCAGCGGATCCATCCTTGAGCCTGTTGGTGTTTGCTCTGTGGGGCCTGCAGGGAGCTTTACACTGCTTCTTGCAGAAGCCACCCCTGCCACCTTCCTCCTCCACCCAGCCACGCAAAATCACAACAGATTCAATCCTGCAACCTTCTTCTCTTGGTCTAAACTGTGCAAGGACAGAAAATCCTTCAGCCTACCTTGTTGGACCATCTTGATCCCCTCCATACCATCACCACTTCATTCCATCATCAGTGAAAAGAGCTGAGTCAATGGTGAGAGTAGATGCTGGGACTGCTTTGTGGGAAGAGAAGCGGGTAGGACTTTTGAGGATTGCCTTGCTGGAGGCTTGGTGGGTGGCAGGGGGCAGGAAGATGTGCAGGAGTGTTTTGACATTGTAATTATTTTTCTATTTGCCTCCTAATTACCACCACGTGCCCAGGGCTTTCATGAGACATTCATTAACACTGTGTTTGAATCCAAATAAACAATCATCTCCATTTGCCCCTCCCTGGACCCCTACATCTTTCTCTCCACGAAAATTTAGCAGTCAGGAAGAAGGCAAGCCCTCTGCTCTGGGGGAGGCTGGGATGTCTGAAGGCAAGGCTTTGACTCACCCCTTAGCCCAAAGGAAAGAAATAATGATAGAATTTAACAGAGTAAAATGTGTTGAGGGATGTGAAGTGAGATACTTTGCAATACTGAAGCAAATCGGGGCAAAATTACCATCTTAATTGTATTAATGTTGCCAATTAGAGACAGAGCCCGTGTTGCTCAGCAGGAGCGTTCTGGGATAGAAGGGAAGACAAATTATCTGCAAACTCCTTATTTTGTCTTTGTGAATTACCACCCCAAGGTACTTAATTGAATCTCTAGTTCTGATCAGTGAACATTGTTCAGGGAGTGAATCAAGGAAAGGCCCCACAGGCCTGCTCTGTTTTGTCCCAATTAACAGAAACACTAGATTTCTCTTTTTTTTTTAAATCACTACATGGCTAAGAGTTAAATTGAAAACAGAAGCTGGGTCTAAATCATTTCATTTCTGCCCAGAGCAAAGCTGGGTGAGTGTGTTGGGTGCATGTATGGGAGCCTGACAGTTGTGCCACCACTCTGAGCACCACTAAAATGGGAAAAAGGAGCTGGGAGCCCCGTTTGGAGCAGGAATACCCTTGCCATCTCACCTGGTCACCTTCCTGTGCATTGCACCCTGATGTCTCCCCACATGGAGTTGAAATTGTAGGGAAAAGGTATCATTACTTGTGTAGGACAGCATGGTGGAGGATGGGACACCCCAGAGTAAGGGTGTTACTGCTACCAAAATTACCATTGAGAATGGAAATGCTGCCCTTGGGTGAGCTCTGTCAGCTGTGGGATTGGTTGCTGGTGGTTTGTCAAGTATTTCATGCAGTAAAACTACAAAGGGGATGCAAATGTCCACCGACAGCAGGGATAAGCACCAGCCTGAGTTGATCTGTGGATGTGCACCCAATGTCCTGTATACTATTGGGTCTCCTGACATGTTAATTGTAGAGTGATGAGAGTGATGTACAGAGGAAATTCCCGAAGGGAATATGCTGACTAGTTCTTTTGCTTTTTATGGCATAGATTATACTTTGTGTACTTCCAGGTTTATTATATTTTAAAGCCTTTGATTCTGTTTGATCTCCTATTTAGTAAAGAAGGGGAACAACCACAGGTGAGTTTTACTGCATGCTATCAGATTGGACCTTCAACCACTGAAATGCTTTATCATGGGCTATTTCCTATCAAGGAGCAAAATCTAATGTTTTGACTAATCCAAGCCCTATAAATTTGAGTTAGCCTGTTCTTGTATTACTTAACAATTATAATGTTTAGAGTGGACAAATAAATAAAGGAATGAATGAATGAGTGAATGAAACTAGATATAATAATTTTACAGAGCCTAAATCCCTGTCTTTTACTTTGAAAAGATGAGTTGATTAGGATCCTGATTACACATCCTTGAAAAGTGAAGAGGGGGAATTTGGGATTAAAAGGAACTCTGAGTTCTGATCTGAGTTTCTTTTTATTATGGGGATTTGCTCCTTTCACCCACAGGGTCTTCATTCCATCCAGGGAAGAAATTCACATCTGCCAGAGCTGCCTGGTCAGACAAAAGCCTGACCTGTGTTGCTGTGGAAGGAGAGAGTACTCTGCAGATGTGCAAAGATCATTTCTACTCCTGTTCTTCATGTTCCCTTCCATGCCTCCCTGTGCCTTGTGCATTGTGAGTGTCAGTTTTAGGAGCAAGGATCATTCCTCTGTGTACAGTATCCAGCGCATCATGGTCATAGCCAGATCCTGAAGGTTCATTTATAGTAATTATAATGGAGTGTTCAGCAGCTTCTTATTGAATGCCAAGGAAGAAGTGACCTGCAGGAGACCTCTGAAGGGGATTCCTAGAAAGGAAGGAGAAGATCCGCTGGAGCTGAGCTCTTTCAGCCCTGCTGCAGGCACGTCTGTGAACTCTGCTGAGGGAAAGAAGGCTGTGTAAACAGGCAAAGGGGGGCAGGGGGAAGGGGGGGCTGGGAGCCATTTAAGTCAAAATAAATGCCATGAAATTCTTTCCATTGTATCTCACTGCATACAGACGCTTGGATGATGAAGCCATGAATTCCAGAGCAGGGGCACCTGGAACAAGGCCTGTGAGGAAGGGGAAAAAATATTGTAAAACATAATGATCAAACAGTAGGGGAGAGCAAGGACCATGAAAACATCAAAAGTCATTGCAATTGTTTTGGATGAGAATGTTTTTAAGAGTCCCTGTTTATGTTGGACAGGAGAGTTTGCTTTGAACAATGGATGAACTTTTGCAAAGCAGGCAAAATCCACTCTACTCACTGCTAGGAGTTTCTTCTCTTGTAAAAATATATGCATATATTTATAAAAACTGTGAAAATTGGACATGTGTCTTAATGTTTTGCTGTCTGCTCCATTGTTCATGCTGGCATGTTAGGGATAGGACTGGATGAGAAGCAGGGGTTATTTGCCCTGGAAATGCCTGTCTGTTTGATGTGTGATCAAATTCATTAGTTTGGGTAGCTCCAGGTCCAGGCAGAGACACAAACACATGTAACTGGTGTCCAGACACCTGGGGATTCAGCCTGTGTCACTGATTTTACTTAGGCCACACTTGGGGTACCCCATCCATCTGAACTATTGAACTTTATGGGAGTTTGAGCCCTGTTTTTAACTTAGTTTTAATATTATGGAGGTGCCCAGGATACTTCAAAGTTGCATTTGTGTGTTAGTTGTGAATGCAAGATACTGGCACGTAGTGATTGAGCCCTGTGGGACAGGAATGCAGATGCTGCAGCCAAAAAACAGTCTAGAAGAGGCAAGCATCACCACACTGAGGTTACAGCTGGCTCTCCAGGGACCTGATGAAGGTGTCTGCAATCCCCACTCCATAAGGGTGGGCTCTCATGACGTGGGCTGGGCAATCCTCTCACCCCAAGACTGCACATTCACCTCCCTGCAGGCATTTGGCTTTGAAAACTGGTCTCATCCATCCTGCTTCACAGAGTACAGCCATTGCCACTGCACTGCTCAAGCCCAAGTGTCCTGGCCCTGGACAGAAGTGCAGAGATGGCCACTGATGCAAGAGGACAGGAGAGGAGATGCTCTCCCTTCCACATGAATCATATAACGTTGGGCAGTGTGGGTTATTTCTGCCTTTCACAGACCTACGACTTGAACCTAGAAGGTCAGGGTGGCATCTTTACCACAGCCAAACTTCTACAAGAGCAGTTGCCAGGCCAGGTCAGGCCCTGAGGAGCCTCACTGGGCACAGCTGCAATGCTGGGAGTTTGAGTCAGCAGAAAAACTCTGAACTCCTGATCTCAGTTTTGTTGTAGGAATGACTCAGGTTCCAGGAGAGTGACCAGAGGTCTGAAAGCAAGACCATTCTGGTGGTGTCACAGAAATGCCAGGTGGCAGGGTTCCTGCTGAGAGGGAAGCCTGAGCAGGTTTCTGTGAACTTTAAAGTTAACTTTCTGTAAACTAGAGCTTAGCCAATGTCCATAGGATCTGCCCCAAAGTGCTTCCCTGCTTAGCAGAGCTCTCATGCTACACGCTCAAGCTGCTTAGTTGTGAACATACAGCAGGACCAGGCATGGCATCTTTTGCTTTTCTGTATGAAAGAGAGAAGCCATGAGAGGTGGCCCCAGCCAGAAAGCCTCCCCTAGGCACTGATAAATGTGGGGTGTTTGCAGCAGCAGCCAGAAGAGGCAATGATGCAATCTCCAGACCATGCAGAAGTTTGTGCCCCTTCTCTTGCACACATCAAACAGAAGCACTGCAATGCCAAGCTGTGTCACAGCGTATGCAGCCCCTGAACTGTACTGCCTGTGACACCCTTCATGGAAAAAGCACCCTTCCCTTCACCTCTGACAGGACCCACTTAGATCTCTGCCCCACTGCAAACACTGTGGGTGACTGGGGCAGCTTGGTGGCCCTGCAGGACACGGCTTGAGTGCTTTCCCCTGCAGCCCCTACACAATGGCTAGCCGTTCCTGGAGTGCCCCATACATTCCAGGATGCATAGGGCCTGACAAGTTAAATATTTAGTCTTTCCCGAATCTGAATACTTCCTGAGATCCTGGTTTCTTGGGTTTTTTTATTGTTTTCATACACTCAGTGTTGTTTCACTTGATTAGGGCTGTGGGGTTTGTAGATAGGGACTCTATTCTTGGCAGAAAGTGGAGTATTATTAACATTCCTTATCGTGGGAGTGATTATTATTATGTGACATTGCACAGAGTAACCTTAAAATAAAAGCCCTTCTCTGCCAGTCTGGGTGCTGTGATGGGCAGCATCCTCCACGGCAGGCTGAGCAGAGGCACCACTCCCTGGGTTATCATCTGCAACTTCCACTCCTTCCCTAAATCTGTGCCCTTCACTCACAGAGGAATGCATCACTCAGCGTATCTCCAGTGGCAAAGCAGCACTGTGTGATTTGGATCCTGGTTTCTAGTGAACCAAGGGTTAAAGTCAATTTGCCTGTCTCCTCCTCAGGGGAAGGGGTATAAGGGCTTTGTAGAGGGGAGCAGTTTGCATATCCCTTCAGAAGCATCCTTCAGAGTGTCTCCTAAACCTTGTGTCACCTCTCTGACACTCATTAACATCTCCCCTGACCAGGGGCTTTGGCACAGACAGGGCATGATGCTTTCAGGCTTCTCTCTGGGAAATTTGCTGCTGTCTCTGCAGGGCCCTGCATCTAGCTTAGCAAAAATATGCATGCAGGGAGGATGGAAACGGCCTTATGGTGTGCAGGTTTCCCCCTTGAGTTTTGGTATAATCCATAAATTACAAGCTTCACATTAAAAAAAAAGAGTCTATCTTTTCCTATCACAAAGTAACCGTGGTGCAGTCCTGTCAGCCACCCTGGCAGAAAATTGTCTCCAAGTAAAAAACAGCAGCACAGGCAACAAACAGCTCATGCACATCTATCCCATGCCTAATTAAGGCTATTTAAATTCTAACATTATTAAACAAGAGTAATTTATCTTTCTGTCTCCTTTTTCTGTAACAAAAAAGAAAAAGAAAATGCAGAAAAATTAAATGTCTTAATAGAGGAACTGGGAGTGTGGATGTGGCAGCAGCAGCATCCTCTCAGCCATGTTAGAAGCATGCAGGATTTTCTCTGAGTGTTTTTCTGGGTCAGCGTGCAGCTTGATAGATTGCTATTTATATTATAAATTGAGTGTCCAAAAATATGCAGAAAGTGCAACCCAGTTGAGTCAAATACTGTTGGAGTTGTGGTGCTTTTGGTCCAGCCTGAGCGCTGGAACAGGCTCTGCATTCAGTAAATACACAACTTAGCTGGGATCATTTCTCCTCCAATCCTGCCTTATCTCACACTGACAAGCTAATTACAATACATGGGAGAAAAATACCTCAACTGCACTGTCACCTGTCGCATCAGCCTCACTTCTGCCTGGAGCTGAGAAACAGGAGAGTTGCCTCTTTTGGATGATGGGGAAATGGATCCAAGAGGAGCCTGCAGCAAAAGGCACTGGGGGAAGCTAATCTTCATCCACACATTCATCCTTTTTCATTGTGCTGATGTTTGTTAGGAAGGAGTAAGATGCCCTGTGTTACAAGTGGATTTGATGGAAGGAAAAGCCCTTTCCAGACCTCAAAAGGAAGATTTTTCTCTGGTTATTTTCAGAGATGCTGGTCAAAAATAGACTAACATTGAATCTCTCCAGATGTTTTCTATAGCATGTCTCATTTGAGAAATTACAACCTAAGAGTTCAAATGCTTCAGATTTTCACAGACTTTTAGCTGGCTGATCGATATATACAGTCTTTCTTTGGTTTTTTCCCCCTCTCAATAGGTTTACAAGAGCTTCTAGTAACTCCCTTTCCTAGATCTTCATGAATTTAGGTGCTGCAGAGCAACCAAAGAGCAGAGAAATTGCACTGTATGTGCAGAACACTGCTGCAAAGTGGGATAGTTGGCAAAGGAGCATGTTACAGCCTGCGTGCCTGGAGCGTGGTTGAAGTGGCCTTGAAAGAGTGTGAAGGTTTTTGTATATAAGCCTAAGAAGCTCTTCCTTGGGATAGCAGCTGGTGCAGCTTGCTGCCAGATCTCCTTCATACTGATGCAGGCTCCAGGGAAGCAGCAAAAGGCTTCAGGGCAGCTCTAGGGAGAGACATCAGGTGTCTCTGGGGTGGGTTGGTTACTCCTCAAGTGACACTGCATGCCCCAGGGTACTGAAGGTCCTGGTGAACCATCTCAGTGTGACCAACAGCAGATACCAGGAGCAACAGCATTGAAACAGACTGTCTTCTCAACACCGTCCCTGCAAGGCTCCTGAACCTTATCTCAGGATAGAGAAGTCCATGCTGGTCAACCTGACTGCCAGGCTGAAACACAAGGTAGACAACGACACCTGAAGGCAGCAGGCTCCAGCGCCTTGCAAGCTTGGCAGTGTTTTCACTTAGTCATCAGAGTGTGTTTACAAGTCTCTCCCACTATTCTCTTCCTGCCAGCAGCTGACAAGCATGTCTGGTTAAGCTTAACAGAAGTATGTTTAATAATTAGCAGAGCTCAGGAAGACCTTGCTTGCAGCTCTGTTGCATGTGGAGGTGTTAATAAGAGCACATGAGGAATGAGAAATGCTTGGCACTTGCAGTGGCTGGAGGATGCTTCCACCCTCATTCCTGAGAGGCATCTCTCAGTGACTCCAGGCTGATGTCATCAGCGCCGGGAGGCTCCTCTTGGTCTCTGCTTCACCATCTGCCTCTGTGCTCACAGGAGAGAGGGACGCTGAGGACTAAACAGACTCCAGTGTATGAAGGAGACAGCACACCTCAGCTCCCCATCAGCCAGGGAGCCTTCTGCTGGCTCAGCCTCACCTGCACTGTGCAGGCAGGAACAGGCAGCTTCCAACCACATCCTGACACAGATTGCCCACTGCCCTGCTCTGGATGAATCTCTCCTAGCAGGCTTCATCTTCTCTTTTGCAAAGGCATGTATGACAATCTAGGCAGGGCTGCCCTGAGCCTGCCCTCCCCACCTCTGCCTTGCTCACCACCTCATGGCTGCTGCTGGTCATCAGTCTGACCTTCCCCTTTCCCTCTGCTCTCCCCCTCCTTGGTCCCATTCACTCAGTCTCCTGGCTCCACAGCTCTGGCTCACAGTTCTCCATGCTGTTATCTAGTCTGCCAGCCTATTTCTTTGCTCATTTTAATCTCAGCTTCCTCTTTTCTCTATTTCAGTCCATCCACAACCTTCCCTATTTCTAGACCTTTCCAGACTGGCTCCTGCTGCTTATGTACATTTGCTGCCAACCTTCAGTCTCCTTCACACTTCCCTTTGCTTTGCTTTTATGGCCTTTTATGATGTTTATGTTACATCAAGGCCCTTTCCCTTTTTATTCCTTTCCTGCCCCTGGATAATTATTCTTCCATCCATGGCTTTTACTGCCTGCCTTTATCATGAGTGTTTCTGTGGGTGACAGGAGTGTCTGGAGCACATAACCTCTGTTTGCAAGCTGGTAGGCAGCTCAGATATGGGTCAGGACTAATATGCTTTGCTGATGAGCTCTACCTGTTACCTGCTGGACCTTCCCCATGCAGCCCCTGCAGCCCCTTACTTGAACTGCTTTATCCTTCCTGACTTGGCCTCTTCCAGAATCCAAGGGCTACCACCTTCATTTGCCTTCTTGTCTGTCATAGCCATGATCGGGGAGAGGTGACAACATGTATTTCATGTGAGTGAGTGGCATTCTGTATGAGGATGCTGATTTCCCACAGCCCCAGTGGGATGGACTGTAGAGCTCAGACCCACAGGACCTCAACCCCTGAGATGGTTCAGACCCACCCTCAGGAAGTCTCTGATTCAGCCCACGAGTGATTTAAATGTCTGCTTCTGTCCATCCACCCTGAAAATGGAGTAGTGGCTGATCCATGGGCCTGCAGAGGTGGGAAGAAGAAGGGAGGGCTGCTCTCTTTAACACCTAGTGTCTCAACCACCTCCGTGTCTCCCTCACCCAAGTCAGGAATGAGGAGATATCATCACCACCATCAATTAATTGATGTGCTTCTAACACCAAAGAAGACTTCATCCTGAGGATACTGTGTTTAGGGAACTGTCTGCCTTGCTGCTTCCAGGCCTGACCGCAGAACATGAACAGCATCCTCTGGTTTCCAGACTAGATCTATTTCGTTCAGTCTTGCACCAGCACTGTTTCCCATTTCAATCTCTCTGCTTCCTTTTCCCCTTCCTCGTTGGAGTGATGAAATCCCATCTCAGTGCATTTAGAGTATCTTCATTCCACATTATCCTTCCTATTCTTGTTTATTTTCCTTCTTATCAGGAAAAGCTTGTTTTTCCCAATGATGTTTAAGCCTGTATGATGATTTCAGCTCAGTACACAGCTCCAGTGGCCCCGGGAGCTGTGCCAGCACCAGGTTTATTTGGAGGACTCAGAGCTCCAGCTGACCTTGGGGCAAAGGATCATACAGGAATCTTCTCCTTGTAAGGCTTGTGTCATGAGCAGTACTGCACCTTTCCTCCCTAGATGTTTTGGTGAGCATATGCAGAGAGCTCCTTTAGGAAGGACACCAAGAGCAAACATCTCCAAGCAGGAGGTGAGAGCACTGACACATGAATATTGGAGAATTTAGGAGATTCAGGGAGAACAGAGAGGGATTTGGAGTGGACTAGAGGAAGGGAAATGAGCAGTAGAGCATGGGGAAAAGGGTCTGATTTTACTACCAGGTCTGCTGAGGAGGATGGGGATGGGATGTGCTGAAGAAAGGGAGCACAAATCCACAGAGGATCTCCCAGAGAGGTGCAGAAGGAGGTGCTGGGTTTGTAACTCTTCATCTTTTCTCTATTTCTTCTGCTCTCCATGGCTACAGTGTTTAGTCCCTTACGTCAGTGGTGCCTGTTGGCATGGTGGTGCCTGCTGTCCCATGTCTGAAGAGAGGTGGGCTGTAAGGTTGGGCCTGCTCAAGGGGTCAGGATGAGCTACAAGGGTATCTTGGTGGGCAGAGGAAAACACCTGAAAGCCTTGCCCTGGGCCTGCACAGGACCGTGAGGGTCCCACGATGGTGCCCCCAGCCCCAGGGGAAGCCCACAGGATGCCCTAGTTATTTGATACATGGTACAGCCAGGAGACCCACACAGCTCTTCCCCTGCCTGCATCCCCCTTCCAGAGGGTAACAGCCAAACCCTTGTTTTCCTTTCTCATGTTAAACCTCCTTTCCTTGCAGCTGCTGGAGTAATTTAATTAAATGGTAATGCTGTGGAGCTGGCATCTCTCCAAGGGCAGGAGCAACAGCTTGCCACCTCCAGGGCAGGCAGGCTCCTGGGGAGCCAGTCACACAGCTCCAATAACACACTGCACTTGACTCATAACTCTCCTGATGACAGCTGTAAAAGAAACCCCACCCCACATGAGCACTGTGCTGCAGAGCAGCCCTGGAGGCAGCCCTCTCCATGGGGCCCAGCACCCTGGCAGCTTTGGGCACAGCAGGGCCAAGGCTGTGCTGCTTGAGGTGATGCTGAGCTCTCTGGAGATCTGCTGAGCTCCCTCTTGTGCCTGGCTCTGGCTGATAGCCAGCAAACTCTGTGTCAGGGCAGCGTCTCCTGCTGTGGAGCCTGTGTCCAGGACTCTGCTGGGCAGACCCCAGAAGCATCTGCTCCTGTAAGAGGGACTGGGGAAACGGCTGGGACAGAGCCAGAAAAATGGAGCCACAAATCCTGGAGCAGAAAAGAGTCCCTCTGCCCTGCCAGCTGAGTGGTCTCTTGATTTTCCATCCTGTCTTCCCTCTCTTCCCCTCTCAGCATCTCCATCCAGCAGCCCCACTTCACCCTGGGGTGCAGCAGTCCCTCCTCTGCCAGCCAGGGTACCCAGAGCCCTGTCCTGCAGCAGCCTGCATGTCGTGTGCTCAGTCTCCACAGCATCCCCTGCAGAGAGGCCTGGAGCAAGCAGAGGACACATAGCATTTCTATTCCCTCCTCTCTACTGCCTTCCCCTATTTCTGCCTCTCCCAGAGGCAACCCGTGAACAAACACAAACCCCAAGGAAAGTCTCAGATCTTTTAAAATTAAAGAAATGGCTTCTGGAAGAGAAAGACACACAGCTGCTGCCCACAGGGAGCTGCTCCTCACAAGCATCTCTCTGAAGGCATATTGCAGCAAGAATAAATGCTGGCCTTGTGAGCAGCAGGCTGCTGTTGGCATGGCCACATCAGCAGCATCACAAGTCAAGCAGGAGTGGGAGGGCAGACAAGTGAAGCCTTCCTCCCTTACTCCTCTGTTTGAGCTAAAGGCCCAGCTATTTCCCATGCATTCTTTGGAAAGCAAGACCTTAGCAAAGCCCATCTCACCCCCAGGAGAGATGAGATCCTGGAGCAGCTCTCAGGAATAATCAGAGAGAGGCAAAGCCCATGAGGGGAAACTTCCATTAAAACCTAAAATGTGAGTGTATACTGGTAGCAGACATACTGCCATCACCATGCTGGGATTGCTGGGGCCAGGGAGGAAGGAACTTGCTGAGATGCCCTGGGCACAGCTGCATGCCCCAGGCAGCAGAGTCCTGTGACTCCCAAGAGTGCCTGTGCTTGAGGCAGAATACAGAAATCATGAAATGCCTGTCTGCAACACCAGGAACAGAGATAGGGAGAAATTTCAGGATATTTCCACAGTTATGGGAACAATCAACCTCATAAATCATCACTTAGTCCCTGCCAAAAGTGTAGTGCAGTCCCATGGCTACACAGACCAGGAGCTCCTGATACCAGACCCTCACCAAGAAGAGTACCCAAAGGAAAAGCAGAGTGCCCAGGTCAGCTTGGATAAAATCCTGATCCCAAGAAGACAACAGAAGAAGGATGATTGAAAAAGAGTTGGCCTCTAATGTTAAATGACTGTCCACATGCACACAGTGTGAATGGGTCAGTGTGTGTGAATGGGTAGAGGATGGTCTCTATGGATCTGAGGAGGCTGATTCTTCCCCCAGCTGTACAAACATCCTTCCCACACGTCTTACATGTAGGACCACCAGGTCCCACAGGGAAGGATGTTGTAGCAGGGTCTTTTGAAACACTCCAGGGGAATGTTTGGGAAAATCCTGTCAGCACTTTGCTCCTGGGCACTATTGCTGCTGTTTGTTTCATGGCCCATTTAAACTGCAGGGGAGAAGGAAGGGCAGGATGATGCTGAGCACTGGGGTGCAGGGCTGATTCCTCCTCCATCAGGAGAGGTCCTTCCCATACCTGCCCTCCCTGTCCTCCAGCATCTAGCCCATGAGATCAGCTTTCTTCCTAAAGGAAGGAAGGTTTAAATTAGATATTAGGGGGAAGTTCTTTACAGAGAGAGTGGTGAGGGGTTGGAACAGGCTGCCCAGACAGGGGGTGGGTGCCCTGTGTCCCTGGGGGTGTCCAAGGCCAGGTTGGATGGGGCCCTGGGCAACCTTGTGTAGCTCCAGGCCTGGAGGTTGGTGGCCCTGCCTGTGGCAGGGGGTTGGAGCTCTGTGACCCTTGGGGTCCCTTCCAACCCAGACCAGTCTGGGATTCTATGATTCTTGGACAGGGGCACCAAAGAGAGAGCAGAGCAGAGGATGCTTCCCTACATAGCTCTGTGGTCTGGGATTGAAGCCAGCCAGCAGCAGCTTTCAAATCAAAGCAGCCAAGTACCACTGGTTTTACTGCAGTGGGCTAAGCACAGGAATATCCTGGGCAGGTGCAAGGGATCCATCAGAGCCCATGTCCCATTCCAAGGAACAGAGTACCTGATTTTGTGAAAATCTCACCCTTTTTGATGGTATCACAAAATATGTGCAAGTTTCTGGTCAGCTGTCCTGTACTCCAGCTGGTGAAGGATGAGTAGGATCTGGGCAATGCCAATTATGAGGCCCTTAGGTAATCTATTTGAGAGCCACATACTATGTAAATAACTCAATGAGAATTTCTCTCTTCTTCAGTGACACTTACAATATATAACACAAGATAAACTGGCCTACAGTGGATATTAATGTCTGAACAGATTTGCTTGCAGTGGATTGTGTTGATTGCATTATATAAGAGCCATTCTTAGTTTTACACTTATTAAAATATAAGCTGTTAGAACAAATACACCCTAGAGATGTTGAAAATTTGGGAGTTAAAATGCAGTGTCACCATGGTGGGATCCTCTTGCTACCTCTAAGCAGGCTGAGGGCAAAGGCATGAAATAAAAAAGAGAAAAGGGGGACTAGACCATACAGAAAATGTCCCAGACAGATTTGAGTTTATACAAATCAGTGTTGGTCTATCATGGCAAAACCCTGCATAGAAGTTGTATCTTAATTTATAAATAACAGTGGTTGGATAAGGTTCTTAGCCATCCTCTTACAAATCCAGGATTTGATGGTTTTCCTTGGGACAAAGCTGTCTGTGGACCTGATCTGAAGTATTTCAAACCCCATGTAAGTATATGGCCAGCTCTGCTGTGCCAGCACCAGTGGGGTCTGGCTGTTTGAGGAGGCTTCCCCAGAGCGGCCTGCTCAGAGCAAAAGACACCTTGGTCTGTATGTGCTTGCTCAAGCACATGGTTGGCCAACACTCCTCCAAAGGCTATGATGAACTTTGAAATACATGGCTTGTTTCAACTTGGCCTTTTATTTGCCTAAACGTGAAAAAACAGCTGGAGAATCCCACAATCCTCGAGATAATCCATGCCTAATTCATCGCCTGAGAAGTCATTTCAGTAGTTAATTACTCTTGAGATGTTAAAAATTTGCATTTTATCTTAGCTAGGGTTCGTGTAGTTTCATGTCAGCCAGGGTAGCTTGAGTTACATGGGCTGGATGTATTGCAGAGTGCTCTACTCTGAAATATTTACTCTGACCTGAGCATCAAATATATATTCAGCAACATTAAGGTCAAGATTGTCACCTCTTGATCCTTGCTTTGACATGCAGGTAGAGTGGTGTCTCTGCTTTTTATACGCAGCGAAAGAGAGGATCAGGAGGGAGCAGAGGGCATACATGGAGGGGAAGGGGAAACCTTATTGAATGAGCACCATTAATATTGCAAAATCAAGTACTCAGGTGTTGGAAACTTCAGGTTGCCTTTCTCATGGAGTTAGCCATCAGAGATACATTAGCATAGCTGTAGAGAACTGGATTGTTCCCAGGACTGTGAGAGCTGTCTGAAAAGGAGGAGTTATTCCTGTAAAGAACTTTTGAAGTGTCTTTTATTTCAGATCTGGAACAAGTCAGACAGACAAGTGAGATGGACCTCAGAAGGTTTTGGATGCAAAAGGCTGCATGGCCTTTCTCCTTGTCCCCACAGAAGTCACTGAAACCAATGCACTTTCCGAAAGAAACCTCTATTTTCAAAGAAGTGCCTTTTCTGGGGTGAGAGGGAGAGCAATCCTTTAGATAAAAACACCTCCCATCAGCTCAAGGATATATTGGATATATTTTTTTCTTTTTTTTCTTGCAATATATTTCACCAAATTTGGCTGTCAGTCACATGGGCACAGAGCTGGAGTGACTAGCCTGAAATTGAGATAGGCATGTGTCTTGGCACCATGGTGATAGTTGCCTTAGAAATAAACAAACACCCAAGGTGGACGGATAGATTTCCACCTGCATAGTGGGGAGCTGATTTGGGCCCAGTGCTTGCTGCATGGCACATTGATTTCCAGTCCCATCCACAGGCTTCTCCTATCTCTAAGGCAACTGTTTGGGCTTATTTATATTCCTGCCGAGATGTAAAAACAACAGCCTGCAAAGTTATCTTTCCTGGTTATCTTTATTGTTTGCATAGCACAGATTTCCCTTGATGCAAAGAGTGGGGGTTTTATTTTCCCTTGAAAACAGCCTGGACTTCATTTAGGGAACAGAGGAGCACACCAAGCACTGAAATAGGTTTTTGAAGCTTGTTAACCTCCAACTCCACCGCTCTGTCCTGGTGATATCTCTGTCATCACTGCAGACCCCTTTTAACATTGACTCTAAACCTAGGGCACTTCTTCAGCGATCTGACCAGGATTTGCTTTGAAGTCAGGTTCCACTGGCCTGGATTTCTTTTGGTCTGAATAGAAAAGAAAACAAAAACACAGGAAATGGTCCCAGATTGGCAAAAGTGAACCGCTCAGTTTTGATGTAATCTAGATATTTGGGCCCTACTGCACTTCTGTGCTTCATCATCAAAGGAAATACCAGCAACCCTGAAGTGGAGTCCACTGACCTCACTGAAATACTTCGGTTCCATCTTTTAATCCAATGCTGAAGTATGTCAAAACTTCTCCCTGGAGGGAAAATCCTGCTCTGATGGATAGGTATTTTTCCAAAAGAGATATACTCCATCTGCAAACATTCCCCAACTCTCATAATGGTGCTTCAGAGGATGTTATTATTCAAACCCAACTTTCCAGGCAGCAGATGCCTGTCACTAGCCTCTAGATAATTTGGATGGATGATCCCAGAGAGGCAGGAATGACTAGCACACAACATGTTTTGAGATGCTCAGTGAAAGCCCTGGGCAGCAGAGCAAGGTCCAAGAGGGCCAGGCTTCCTACTAGGCTCTAACAAGGGGAAAAAATTCCCTGTCAAAATGGGAAGTGAATGTCAACTGTTCAGCAGGGCCTACCAATACTTAGAGGGGTCCTACAGGAAAGTGGGAGAGGGGCCTTTCACCAGGGAGTGCTGGGACAGGACAAGGGGCGATGGCTTCAAGCTGAAAGAGGGCAGGGTTGAGTTAGATGTTAAGAAGGAATTCTTCACTCTGAGGGTGGTGAGACCCTGGCACAGGGTGCCCAGAGAGGCTGTGGAAGCCCCATCCCTGGAGGTGTTCAGGGCTAGGTTGGATGGGGCCTTGAGCATCCTGGTCTAGTGAAGGTGTCCCTGCCCATGGCAGGGGGGTGGAACTAGATGATCTTTGAGATCCCATCCAACCCAAAGCATTCTGTGATTTCTCTGATTCCTTAATCTTGCAATCCATAGTTCAACAAGCAGCGAAAAATCTCATGGTGAATCTAAACTCAGGTGCTGATCTAGGTGCTGTCCCAGTGCAACCTTGATGAAGCCTTCTGGTCTTACTGACAGTCATCATGTCTGCTTTTGGCAAAGAACAGCTCCAGCATTTGTTCGCTGACGTCCAGTGCCGTTCTCTTGTTTCTCCTGATGCCTCATGTTTCCTGTTTCATGGGCTAAGCTCTGATGTGTGGCTCTCTTTTTGTATGCAATTAAAATCTGGAGCCAAACAGCCAATTTCCATTGGCATCGTCATATTTTGCTCTTCCAGAGATGCCTCATCAGAGGATCTCAGAACATTTTGCAACCATTCATTAATAAAGCAGCCACCTGTCTTGGAAGACAGGCAGAATTATCCCTTAACTGCGTGTAAGTAAAATCAAGGACACAGACATTAGCTGGTTTGCCAGAGGTCATAAAAAGTCTTTGTCCTTGCATGACCCTGTGCTTTGCAGCTGGTATCTTGACAGGGGTTTTCAGAGCATTATGCAGGTGTGGTGGGTGACAGCCTAATAAAAACCAACCCTGTCTAGTATGTCTTCTGACATTCCTTACTACTGTTTTGCCACCTCCTACCTTGGGGAGAGCACTATGTCTTTGATGATGGAGCATATATGTACAGGAGGGGATTCAACTTTTTAGAAAGGGTAGACAATGGCAGGACAAGGGGGATGAATTAGAGCTAAAGGAAGGAAGGGTTAGATTAGATATTAGGGGGAAGTTCTTTACAGAGAGAGTGGGGAGGGGCTGGAATAGGCTGCCCAGAGAGGGGGTGGGTGCCCTGTGTCTGGGGGTGTTCAAGGCCAGGTTGGCTGGGGCCCTGGGCAACCTTGTGTAGCTCCAGGCCTGAGGTTGGTGGCCCTGCCTGTGTCAGGGGGTTGGAGCTCTGTGATCCTTGGGGTCCCTTCCAACCCATGGCATTCTATGATTCTATGGTCTCAGTGTCCATCCAGCCTGCTATAACCACCTGCAAACTTTTCCTCAGTTTCAGCAGCAAGAAGGAAGAGGGTTCCCAGCAGATGCTTTCTATGGGGAGGAGGGGAGGGAGCCAGGTACTGAGCCCTGTGGTGCACCCACAGGCTCTGGGATGGTTTTGATCTCTGAGGGCTTGGCAGTGGCTGGAAGAAGCACATGTTTAGCTGTGCTAAGAGTCTGCCTCTTCCTTCCTCCACTCAGTCGTCTGCTTTGAACAGCACACCAAATGACGGTCATAAATATCAGGGGATAATTAGAGTTTCCTTTCTCTTCCAACTCTGAGAGCTGTGAAGAAGATGATCCTTTCAAGCTGCTCTGTCTCTACCTTTCCCCTGAGAGGGTTCCTGCACTGGTCATAGGCGCATCCTACTGAGGCACTTCTGGGCTTGGCAGCCAGCTCCCTTCAGTAATTCATCTCAAATATTCCTAGTGCTGCTTTAGATTGATGATGTTTTCCCCTTTCCTTTCTCTTTATATTGTCACTTAACTGCTCCGACTTATAAAGCTGTTAATCTTTCACACACATGCTTACGTTAAGCAGCTTAAGAGCACTGCAAACACTTTATCCTCATAAAGATTGAACTGCCCTGATATGAAACTTGTAGCTCAGGAATAGAACAAAATTTACGTACGCAAATAAAAGCTGAAGGTCAGGGACAGACAGAGAGACTGTAAATATTTCTGGGCCCATATTTCAGAGGATTTGAAAAGAGGAGACAGGGGTTGATTGGCTCCAAGCTGCTTCTGTGCCCTGAGTCAGCAAGAGCTGAGAGGAGAGGGAAGAAGGTGCAAGGCGGATGGGCCATGCCACAAGGCTGCATGGCCTAGACAGGTGGCCTCTAGACTCCTGCTGACTCACCCCATTCCTTCCTGGCAGGACCATGCTCTGGCGGAGTCAGGGTTAGAGAGGCTCAGGAAAATCCCTAAAGCTTGTTTTATCTCCCTGGGGTGAAAATAAAATGCAGCCTTTCCTAATGAAAGCTCCAAGGGGAAAACTGGAGTGAGCAAGACATTGGACTGAACCATCCCCATGCAAGCACCTTGGTGGGGAGCACACAGAGGGAGACTCTGCACCATACATCCTCTGCGTGCATGCAGGCACTCCCTGCAGGGTAGAGAGAAAGAGGGAGCTGTGACTACAGCTAGAAGAGAGCCCTGTTGGAGGTGGATACTGCTCGGAAGTGATGTTTATGGTATGGCTGTATTTAGCTTTTATGTTGTCCTGAGGACACCTCCAGGAACACCAATCCAGTGGCTTTGCCAGAGGCCCATACAGAAACCCTGCGTGCACAGCCGCCCCTGCAGCAGGAGATCTCAATGGCCCCTGGCCTGCCCAGTGGTGCTGCCTGTGTGCTGGGAGCCCAGGCTGCTCTGTGTACACTGCACTTGGGCAGCTCAGGCCTTCAGAAAGTTTTATCTGACACACTCATAGAGATCATCAGAGGCAGGACCAGCTGAAGGCTTTCCAGAGCTTTTCTCTCAAGCTGCTTGGATTCATTGAGGTTTTGCAAGTGCCAAAGGAGGCTCAGTGAGCTCAGTTTGGGGCTTAGTGGGAGAAGGATGCAGCATTTCCCAGGTAAGGGTTGCTCCATCCCAGACTTCATTATGAGACATTAGAGCAAATCCTAAATGGTGTCATAGGAGGAACTTCTAGCTGATGTTGGCCCATACAACCCACAGCACAAATCAGATTTATTCCTAAAGCTCTTTATGAATGATCTCATTTACCAGGAGACCTGGTGTATTTGTTGTGATTTTCTAGTGGTCTTCTGCAGAAGAGCTGTGCTTCCTGCAGCAAAGGAGGTGACCAGGACAGGCAGCTGCTTCTAGCCCTGTTTCATATTACTCAAGTGAGGTTAAGACAGATTTCTTTCTTCTCTATATTTGAAAGGGAGCTAATCCCATCCTTGAAGTCAAGAAAGGCAGATTTGAAATGCCCCTGGCTGAATACCTGGCAGTGTCTGGCTGCAGCTGCATGGGATTTGCACCCTCTGTTCCCTGTCATAAAGCTCCAGAGGAGCAACACAAAATCCAGGCAGCCCTTGGGGATGGAAGGATTGGTGATAGGCTTGGCCTGACCTTGGTGCAGGATGTAACCCATTGCTGGGGCTGGGCACAGTTCAAGTGCAGCTCAGGATGCCTTTGTGTTAAGTGCTGCAGAAGCAGATCCGCTGTTGGCTGATCCTGCCACACCTCAGAGACAAGCCCTGGGCAGCAAAGTCAAACACTCTGTGACACCTTGTTGTGGAGAAGTGTCTGTAAGCACCATGACCCAGGTCCTCTGAGAAGTGATTTATCCATGCTGGGCTGGTATGCTGTGATTAATTCATCACATCTGGTCCCCATCACGTTACCCAAAGGCTCATAGTCTTTTGGACCACGGGAGATGCTGCACCCTCTGAGTCTTCTGGGTGTGGGCTCTGTCTGCAGTGGGAATTCAGTCCTGATGATATTTGCTTCCCAGTCCCAGCTCTGTAGACCTGAAGGGAATACTATAAAGACCATGTCCAAGCAGGGCAATGAAGGATTTGGGATCAGAGTGGCTTCAGCAGCACTGGGACTGTGGCATAGCCTGGCCAATGGAAGCTCTACCTGGCCAGATGCAGTGGACCTCCTGACACTTGATGTGCATCTCTCCTGCCTGTCAACACTTGGGCCCATTCCTGTGTGTTGGAAATACACAGGGATCCCTGGTGTAAATAAGAACCAAGGCAGTACATCCCTCTTTCCTTCTCCATTCTTTTTACCCAATCTCTGAACATCTCTGGCAGTGATTTCTCTTTCCTCTTTTTCCTTCCTACTTGGGGAAAGAAATGGCTGTGAAACCTGCTTGCCTTCAGAGGTGCAGTGAAAGGGTTAACCTTTCCCAGGGCTTGTGGTGGGGATGCAATTTATAATTGTGTTTTCCAAGAGAGCTATAAACTTGTCTCCTATCAGTTTTCTGGCTGAGGTGGAGAGTCATCAAGAGTTGCATCAGGGATGAGGTATAATTCAACCAATTATAACTGGCAGGTTATGCTGCACTTGTAAAGCACGGATTTTAAAGCCTGCAATTGCTGATAAACAGTATTGTAGGCAGAGCAGAGCAAAATCTATTTGCAGTGAAAAGGCAAATTGTATCATTTAACCCCTTCCTCCCAGGGGACCCTTGCATCATGCCCAGCGATGCTTGTCCACCTCCCTGCAGCAGGTGTCATGGGGGGTTGTGGGTAACTTTCACTGTGCCAGGGTTACTGCTGTGTGGGTGCCACTGGAGGGGCTGCTCCAGGTTGGAAAGGCTGAGGAGTCTTGTTTGTGGCTGGAAAAGCCCATCTGCAAAGGAGGTGATTTCCCACTCCAGATGTCTGCAGGGCAGGGGTGTTCACACAGCCCACAGATGCTGCCAGGTCATGCAGCACAGAGTAGCCCTGAGGAAGTGTGTGTCTCTCTCCCTCTGTCTGTAAATGCTTTGCTTTTTTATAGTCCATTTAGATCCGAAAGGGTAATTGTTTCCCTTTAGCAGAATTAATTGTAATCTTGCTATTAGATAATTGTCCTTTAGTCTGAGTGCAGCTGCTTTCCAATTACACAGTTACATCACCGGCGAGTGGGGTGGGGTGGAGGGGGGTGGCTGTGAGATGGAAGCAGTCTCCTGCAGTGGAAAGGTACCTAACTTGAGCCCAACTTCAATAAATGCCAGGAAGGAGATGAAAGGTTGCCTAGGCTGCCAAACAAGTCCCGTTCCCTGCTGCTGCAGATGGTCCCCTCACTGCTCCCAGTCCTCCAAGACCCTTCTCTGGCCACAGCTAATTGAAGCTCCCCAAAGCCACCACAGCCAAACCCCCACAGGAGATGGGAGGAGGAGGAGGGGGAATAGGAAGCCCAGCTGGGTACCAAGCACAATAAACTGTTCAAACACCAGTGACATTGAGTCCCCTTGTGAAGGAAGGGGAAATGTGCTGGACCTGATTTTAAGCAGAACTAAGCAGATGCACCTCCTGTTAGCTTCAGCCCCCACTGTGTGTCCCCAACAGCTCTGGAAGTCATTCCTTCTCACCCCACTGCTCTGCACATCTGCCTGGAGCTGGAGGGATGTTTTGGGAGCTAAGCCACTAGACAGTATTGCAGCATCCCCACTAACCCTGGTAGGTACCACAGCACCTGGATCCTTGGGGGGAGCAGAGGACCCCTCCAGATCTGCCACTGCAGTCAATCCACTCTGATGCTTGGAGAATCCAGCCCATTTGTCATCTCCAGGCTGCAGTGAGTTAGGACCTTGTCACTGAGTGTCCTTGCAAATAGCTGAATGTTTCAGGTGTTTTTGTGGCCGGAATGGGCTGCAGGAAATCCACTTCCATCTTCTGCTACGTGGGAAAAACTACACACCATGGGCACTGGGTCATTTTTGAGCTGATGGTCCTGGAACAGATCTCTAGGGCAGGAAGTTGTGGGCTTGTGTCTACTGCCTGTGAGGGAAGCAGGGCTGAGGAGGGATCAGCACATGGTGTACCTGCCCGTTTGGAGGAGGTACAAAGCCAAGCTTCAATGATGTGCTCTTTGCACTCTCTTGTTCCCCCCAGGCTTGAGGCACGAGGTATTTTTGTCATCTTTTGTTCTGTGGATTTTCTTCTCAGTCTTTCTTCCCACAAACTATCCTTGTTCTTGTGCTTATTCTATTTGATGTCTCCTGGCTTGCTGGACAGTGATCAAAGGAAGAACATTGTGCTCTTCCCTTCCACATCAGGCCCTGTTCTGGCTGGTGGATGGTACCTCAGGCAGGTCCTGCTCCTGCTGCACCTCTTTTGGAAAGCAGCACGTTCATTCTGGGCTAGACAGCCATGGCCAATAGTTGCCAGAGCAGAAGGGATGCTGCTGATATCCCTGAGAGGTGTTTCCTTAACTTCTAAGACTCCTGGTGATGGAAGCATCACATCTTCCCCAGGGAATCTATAGCAGTGCTTCACCATCCTTCCTGATAGATGGGCTTTCCAGGTGCTACTGTGAATGTTTCTTGTGCAGTTTTAAGTTCATTTCTTCCTGGTTTGTCCATCCCAGTCCTGGAGAACAGATTACTGTATCAGTCCTTTACATCCTTGCTGACCAGCAACATGCTTTCTGTTCTCTAAGTGTCCTGGTTTCAGTCCATCCCACTATCTTCCTATCTTCCTTTGGAGGATGTTTCCAGACCTCTGATGATTCTTTATGCTGTCCTCTGGGTGCTCTCCAGCTGCTTTACATCGTGAAGCAGAGGTTCTGAGCCTTATCAGAGGGGTCTGCAGGCAATGTTTGCACATCTCATTATGCTGGTCACCTTCTTGCCAGCATACTGGTCCCCCCAATCAAGCCAGGTCTTTTGCTGCAAAACTGCTATCAGACCATTGCTCTTCACCCCAGACCTTTCTTGTCAGTTCCTGCCTCATTTCACATTTATCCCTCTTCAACAGGCATTGTTCCTGCATCCCTCCCAGTTTCCCACTGGTGAGGAGCATGGTGAGGGGGAACAGTGACCCTCTGCTCCCCCAGGAAGGGCTGGGAACACAGAGTTGTTTTGTCTTGGCCCAAATAAATGTGAAACAAACAGACACAAACGCTCCAAAAGCAGCTCCTGTGTAACCACTGCTGTCCTCAGCTGTGATAATGCTGTGAAATGATATCTGCTATTGTGAGCTTAGAGAAGAAAGGTCTGGGTGTCTGAATAAATAAAAATAACATAAAATGGTGCTGTGAGTCCTTTTCAGTTAATAATCCCAAGTATCCAAGATTAGGCATTTTCCCATAAAACCTTCATGTTTTCAGTCATTTTATGAAATGACAATATAACAATAACAACATCACAATGGCTTTATAATAGGACAATAGCAGACACATCTTACACATGAGCAAGAGCTATTTTTTTGCCAGTAAAGTTGCAGTGAATTGATCCATAAAATAATAATAATAAAAAAGGGGATAAAAGCAGGGTTGTTTTCCTGAAGACTTTCTTAAGTTGAAAGCGGTGACTGGGTTCAACAAGAGTATCCCTGAAGGATCTTCTGAGTGTGTGTTACCCAAAGCCTTCACTGATGTCTCCTGGCCTCAGAATCTTTGAAACGATGTGGTACTTAGAGGATTTGCTGGTGTCTTTCCATGTTTTCAGTGAGGTTCAGGAATCCACATCTACCCTTCTCATACAGGTTGCATTTGGGTTTGTATTTATAACTAGAAGTAGCTTCTTGGCTCTTCCTTTTTTCAGATACAAAAGCAATTTTGAGGCTCTCAAAATATCTTTATATTGGCCAATTACAATAATCTGTGGGGTGCTGATTTGTTTCTAAAGGATCAAAATATATAAGGAAGCAGCCAGATCATTCAAGAGATGAATTGCTTGACTTGATGCACAGGTAAAGGTGGAAAGCCAGTTTCATAGAAGAACTCAGACTCAGGATAGAGGAGGTGGAAAATAAAACCTCTGATGCCTTTTGTGAGTTGGGGAGGACAGGAAAGACAAGAGAGACAAGAGGAGACCTTTGGAGAAGGTACTTCTAGACTGGTGTAGTTCTCTTCCAATTTCCTGGCCAAAAAAGACCCTGCCAGGAGCCATCCTAGAGCAAGGTGGGGCTGAGATCATTGGTCTTTGCCCATCTATCTCCCAGGTGTGATGGAGGAGGCACGCCAGCAGGAGGTAGAGCTGTGGGGTTCTTCCCACTATGGATCCCTCCTCAGAAATTATTTCAGGAATGGTAAGTGTACTCATAAACCATAAGCATCCTCTCTGTTTCCATAGTGAGATGGCAGCCAGGACTTGGTTTCCTCACTACATGGATATTCTCTTCTCAGTGTGAGGGAAGGGGACACAGCTGGAGACCCAAGCTGCTACTTGAGCCACTGGACAGTTACCCTGGCAGTACTTTGACAGCTGCTGTCCCTGACACAGGGTAGAGGAGCCCACGGACTCCCTGAGGGACCTGGTGTACCAAACTCTGCTGGTGGGAAGTGTTTCTCCAGTGCAGGAACTAAAGGCTGCTCCAGGGTGCAAGGGAATAACACATGGTTGGGGGTTAGGACTGGAGATGTGTCCTGTCTGCCAGCAGGAACCTGGCTGCTCCTGTGTTCCCAAGTGCTCACAGTTATTTACAGTGTAACCTGCAGGGTGCAAGCCCAGCAGATGCACATTGCCTTGGCCCCTGTCAAGTGACTGCATTAACTGCTGCTCACAAAAGCTGCTCTGGTAGGGTCCTGACCTAGCTCTGACCTCTTCCATCTGGACCAGTAATCACCAGCTCATTAGACACACACATCAGATGCATCCAGATATGACACCAGCCGAACCACGTGCTGAGCCAGGCACTTGGAAAAGCTTTGCTGGTGTCACAGGGATGTTCAGGCTGCTATGAGCATCAGGTAACACTCATCCCTCTTTAGCACTGACACCAGGATGTCAGAGCACTGTCTCTGACATCTCGGGAGCAGCACTGACGTGGTGGATATGTGGGAGAGGGTGTCCTGGGCAGGTGTGTCACCTCCTGTTGGTTTCAGGCCACACACTGCAGTTATCATGATGGGGTTTAGACACACAAATTTTCAGCTGTTCCATGTTTTCAGGGAAGAACATGTCCTGGCAGGGACTCCTGACTACCACCAGCATCAGTGAAGTGTCACATGGGAGGTCAGTCTCCACACCAGTTTGGACTGAAGAACTGGGCAACAAGCTGCTAATCTTGTATTCCTGCAAAGCCTCCATGTGCCAGACCCACCTCTGCCCTCTCCCAGGCTGACCTGGAAGCATCTGTCCCAACCAACTGTGGCTGAGCTGTCCCCAGAGGCAGCCTGGGCTCTGGTTTCTCTTTAGGGAGTGTATTTGCTGCCAGAATAATTCTGGTTCCTCTTCTTTGCATCACATGAAGAGGGCTGCCTGACTGAAACCTTGACCCCCAGCCTCAGTTTGTGTTGGCCTCTGCCACCATGGCCTACATCATTGCTTCCTGGCCTGTGAAAGGAAAGGATGCATTCATATACTTCCAAAGTAAATTAGCAGCTGACCTGAGATGACTTTAAAGCTGGGTACCACTTAGAGAAGGACCATGCCTACTTGGCTGACTGAAGTCTTGGCTGCTAGGTATCATGAAAACCCCTTCTCAAAGCTCTTCCACTGGCCAGATGGACCTGTCTCAACAGGCAGGTGGGGTTCATGTACTGGGACCATGCAGGAAAACAAATTCAGACTCAGGTCTTCTGTTTCCTCATTCTTTGAGCTGACAGCAGGCTAAGTGTGTTTCCTCCATGGCTAAGTGAACGTTGAGGCAGAACAAAGCACTGAAGTGAGATGTCAGAGACAAGAATGAAAGGACATCTGGAGGCCGAGAGGTTTCAAATACACAGGCAGTGGAGAGAAGATCAGTGTAAGTGCATTTTGGAATATGAATGAGAGAAGGCCAGCAAAGAGTGAGCCAAGCAAAGTGTCATCAGGTCCCTGTGCACTCCAAGGAGCAGATTACATGGCAACAGCTATTGATATGACAGGCATCAGAGGAGACTATCCATCTGTGAGAGGGCTTGGCTGAGGCACACCATCCCATTAACATCTGCTAGACTGGAATGAGATCAAAGGGAATACTCCTGCTGCAGGAGGTGTCCAGCATCAGAGGAGAAAGTAATTGGTAATTACCACTTGGTAATGGTCTGACCAACAATGCCAGCCAGCATGCAGCCACATGGAGTGTGACAGAACTGATGCTTTAGTGTTTGTATAGGGCCAGACCATCCCACTATACGTCCTGCTTCTTTCCACTATGTGGCATGGGAGCATTGCTGTGGCTGTGCTTCCTGTCCTGGCCATCCTGGAGTCTATTTTGGCAGCTGCAACAGGTACAGCTGAGCCATGCATATCCAAAACTTCCCTGCACAAACGTTACTCTTGTTTTCTTTAGGGCTTGGGTGTTATTTCTTCTTACTTTGCTGATTTCTTTCAAAATAAAGAACCACCAGGCTTTTGAACATGGTTGCTTCTCATGCTGAGGAAATTCCTTGGCACCCAGAGAACATCACTTCACTGTGCTGATTTGGATAGTGGATGTAAATATAGGGACCCAGCTACAATACAGAAGTTTCTTCCTACAGAAAGCCAAGACTGGAGATAGTTCAATGTACTTTGTCATCTTGCAGGTTCATAAGCAGAGCCCAGACATCAAAAACTTCCATACACACTCCAGCATATTTGTTCTGTCCAAGGAGCTCCTGCCCAGCAGTCTGCCTTGCTTCTCCTCTGGCAAGCTTCCTCATTCAGGGCTCTGGGTAGATACAGAGGTCAACAAAGCTGACAAGAGTCTTTTGGCTGACTTCTGTGGGTCTGTTGGTTCGAGATGGGTGTTGATGCTCTGCATGTGCTTTATTGCCTTGCTGTAAGGTCAGTTCAATATCTCTCATGTTCTGGCTGGGCTACTGCCAAAAAGTAATGTAGCAAGACAAGGACAATGCTGAGATGAAGAGAAGTGGATGAGCTTAGTGCTCTCAATGTTAATTATCAGGCGTGATCAGCCTTGCTAAAAACTTCCCAGGCCTAGAGCCACATTTTCTCACTTTCATGATGGTGATGGAGCAGTGAATGGTCTTCCAGCGCCCAACTCCTCGGAGGGATTTAAGTGCACAAGACAACTTCCATACTAAAATTGACTTGTGATGCACAAAGGAGTTTGGGATGTGTGGCCAGTTTTACTCAACCTTATCTCTGTTCCTGGGCAAAGTGAGCCCTACGAGAGCCAAGTGACACAGAAGCAGCCACCAAGTGCCTCAGCCTGGCTGTGTAGCTGAGCTGGAGGGAACAGCATCTGTGGGGCTAAAGAAGAAAAAGCTCTCTGTGCTAGAAACTGGAACTTTTCCCACTTTGCTTGGATTGCTTCATTTGCTGAGACAATGCACTAAAAGGTTCACTGGCCTATTGGAAAGGGAAGTAAGAACTTTGTTGGCACCTGCTACTTGTGAGTGCGTGTTGTGATGCTAAACACGATCTGGTCCTCCCTGGCTGCATACTCAGGAGCTGCCAGGATGTTTTCCTTGCACTGCACCTGCAGGAATGGGATAAAGTTCCTCTGTGGAGGTGGCTGGTGAGATCATACTGTTGGTGTGAGATGACAAAGTCATAAGTCTCACTGAGACGTGATTTTCCTTCTTTTTCTTACTCTTATTCCAGTGATTTCTAAGCCCAGTGATGTGCTTTTTTGGAGCAGCAGCCTGTCCTGTTCTCATTTTATCACTTTTTACCTCTAAAGCTGGATACATCCCTCTGCAGTGGGACCCATTCCATGTATCTTGAGTGTATCCTGGCAATGGAGCTGACAGCACAAACAACTCTCTAGATGATAGGGAGGTTTCTTTAAGTCAGTGTCTACTGTGCCAGCAAAGCCTTGAGCTCACCATCCCAGACAGCATGTAACAGTTAACACTCTTAGCTTACAAAGCTGGACTTGCTCAGTCAAGGGTTTGGCTTGGGAGACTCAGCATATTGGGCAGTCCTTAAACAGGAACCTTCCTGGGTCAGTCCCCAGCAAGGTTTGGGGACACAGTACAGAAATTAAGCCAAGTGAGAACTTTGGGACATGCTGCAAAATATTTCAGGGGAAAAGGAGGGGGAAAAAATCCCAAGAGATGGAAAATTTTAAACAGCAAACCTCAGGAATTTGTTCTGATGGGTATCCCATGGCACCCTGCTAATGGACAAGGACCTTCTAACATCCCAGATGCACGAGACCCCTGGAAGGTAGTGAAAGACCCACGCACAAATCAGTGTTTCACAGTGCCTGTGTTCACAGCTGAGGACAGCACCAAGCTGGGCTGTTCCTTCCCAAGCAGCCGTGCTATGACCCATCCTCAAGGCCAGCCTACTCCCCAGTATCTCTGCTCACACGACTGGTGTGACCAGAACACTGGGGACACGGGTGGGACAGGGAAATGATCGCGGTGTGCGGTGGGATCGAGAGGTGCTGGAGAGAGACGAGCTACTGGAGAAGGAGCAGGGACCACTAGAGGGAAGCATGAAGCCGCTCACACTAATGGCTCCGGAGGATGGAGATGGAGAGCCCGAGAGCTGGCAACAAAAGAGAAGGAGCTGCAGGTATGGGTCTGGACAGAGTCAACTCCTGTGGTGCCACTGCCTTGTGAGTCTGTCCGTCTGGGCAGGAAGGATGGCAAATGCACATGCCAAATGCTCTGAGTCCTTCTTGGTTCACCAGGAGGAGACAGTGGAACTCACTCCCCCACACACACCCAGTACGACCTGGGGGCTCCCTGTGAGCAGTGATGTGTTTCTCTGGCTTAGCACATGGTGAGAGGGGGCAAACCTCATGGGGGCATTCCCAGCTGAGGGCTGCTCCCTGGCTTTAGAAGGAGTGTGAGCTGTGAGGCTGAGGGGATCAGCTTGGGGTCTGAGGAGAGAGAAGAGCAAAGAGCCCCTTCCTCCTGATCCATTCCAGAGCATCGCCCAAGGTGGGGCCAAGGGTCCTGGCAAGACAGGTAACCTCCTTGGGGGTGGACGAAAGGGAAGGGGGTCAGACACCTTGGGGGGACAACCACTGTCATACACTGAGCCCCCAGACAGGTTTTGGTGGGTTTTTGGATGCACGACACAGCAGCCAGATGAGCACTCTGCTCCCCACACCCAGGGATGTGACCATCCTCTAGGCTGAAGGTACTAAAACAGGGAGGTTCAGCCCTCTTTTCATTTTTGATCCAGTGTAGCTCACACTGCCCACTCAGACCCTCATCTCAGCGATGCTGGCTACCTCCAAGGGTGGAGGTTTCCCCCCCCAGCATCTCTGGCTGTGCACACAGCAGAATGCAGCTGGGCTAGCAGCTTTCCTTTCCAGTCTGGTTGGATGTTTTCATGAAGAAAGATCCCCTTCCCAAGCCCCTGAAGGGGCTATGTATCTAAACTTTAGCAACTCATTTACCTCAGAATGTGCATCACCTCCCTCTCTCAGTACCTCAGGTTCAGCTTATGACAAGAGAGAACTAATTTGATGAATGGGAAACTGAGGCACGCTGGACAGCCCTGAGATACCAAGTCCCCCAAAGTCCCCCCCTTGTCTGTCTCCTAATCCTGGGTGATTTCTAAAAGGGGATCATCTCACCCAAGCCATACCTGACTTAGGGAGGATGAATAACTTAGGCTGTTCCCCTGCTGTTACCCTGCTGTGGGTGCCTCCAGTCACCTGGATGATGGGAGCAAGTCCCCCCCAGTCCCCCAAAAGACCATTTTGGCATTCAGAGAACACATCAGTGGAAAGAAGGAAAGGGGCTGTGGGGCAACACAAGCAAGCTGTGGTAGAGTCAGTCCTCCCACATGGAGCAGAGATGTTGGGGATGGGGCTTATGGCTGGACCACATTTTTTTCAGGTCTTATGGGGGGATTGTGCAACCAGTAGTCCAAAGGTGCTTCATTCCTCTTCTGTAAAAGACCTGAAACTGGAAGTTTCAATATCTGCTTCCTCATTTCTCACTGGTTTGTTCTTCATGGAGAAGCTATTTTCTCCATCTTTTCTCCATCTTCTCCACAACAGGAGAGACCCAGGGCATGAGCTTCCTGGTCTGGAAGGGTTGTTCTGGACATCCTCTGGGGCAGAGACAGATGTGGGACAGAGTGAAAGACTTACATTAACTGAGATACTAGATGCCCAGTGACTGGACTCTGTGAGGACAGGAAAAGCTATCTGTCCTGGCTGAAGGGGACAGGACACTGGATTGAATGATGGATGCTCAGCTCCACTGGGCTGTGTCCAGGGACTCAGCCTCATGAGCAGCAGCATATCACAGGGATGCATTTGGTTCTAGGAGGGCTGCTCCCCATTTGGTTTCCACAATACAGCTTGGGAACAGGAAGACTTTTCTGAGGGTCTGGAGCTGACAAAGCATTGTGATCAAACACCCAGAAATCCTCCCTTCATAAATAGAGGTCTGAAAAGGTTGGAATTTCCATAGTCCAAACACAACCCAGCCCCAAACCTTCTACAGAGATGCAAGAACAGGTGCTCTTGACTAATCGTGCTTCTGGCTCTGCTCCCAGCTGTCACAAGAGCTATATTATCCTCTGAAGGGTCTCCAGTCCCCATGGAAGTCCAGAATAACATCCTGACACAGGCATAGACAGGAAGCAGAGCCAGGAATTGAAGCCACTGAACACTTGATTGGAGATGCCTGTAGAGCAGTCATCTATCTTTTGAACAACTGAACAGGTCTGGACTGGAGCAGAGAGAGGCAGCAACATGGGTCTGGTCAGGAACAAATCACTGTTATGGTAAACCCTTCTTGGAGCTGTCAGAAGCCCATAAGTGATGCCTTTGCTGGGGATGCCCTCATCAAGGTGCCTGGAGAAAACAATTTGCCTTCCCTCGCTGCAAGAGTGCATGGCAAAGGGTGTGAGACTCTTCTTCCCTTCTCTGGAAGAGCTCAGAGAAGGGAAGGTTACTGCTGTTACAGGGCAAAGTTGCAGCAGTTTGCTCCTTTTTTGGGCAGAGGGATTGCAGCACACCTGGCTGCAGCTTTTCCATGTGTTAAGTCTTCCTCTGCTTCCAGTCTTTAGACATCTCATTTTTCTAGAAAACATTTTGCTACAGGAATATTTCACATCCTGTTTGAACCACAGCCCATGAAATGTTCTTCTCTTTCCACTTGCTGGCTGAAAAAATGGGGGGCTCTGAGCCCATGTGCCTGCATCCGTTCATGGGAATGCCTTGAGGCACTGAGTGTTAATGCACTCTCTGTAAACCACAGTCTAGTGTTTCTTAATCACACTAAATCACAGAAAATGACAACATGCTCCAGCTGCAAGAGAACAGAGACACCTTTATGCTCTGGCTGAGGCAGAGCAGAGGGACATCTCACACTGCTGAAGAAGAAGGACCCTGCAGCAAGCGTCTGGGGATGACCCTTGTGACTTCTTCCCAGCTATAATAAGAGACAGAGGATCTGGGATTTCTCCTCCTGGGTACCCTTGCATCATCTGGGCTGTGCTTGTGCTTCTTGGTTCTGCTGGGGTTTGGTTTCTGTGCAGAGCATCATGGCAGAGATGAGGCATGGGCTGCCCTGCCTTTGGGTGTCACCATAGCTGGGTGGTGATGGAGAGAACACATCTCTGCTCATGGCTCTTGTGAGTCTGCAAACCCAGACACAGCTCTGCTCTAGACATTTTTCACTACCCCTTGTCCAAGAACATGCCCTTCTCATGGCCCTACAAGTGGAGACCACGCTGGCATTGATCAAGGCTGCTCATCCAAGTAACCACAACAGGATTCTGGACTGAGCACAGACAAACACTGCTACTCAGCATCCTGTCTAGTGGAGGTTTCTCACTGAGCAGTAGTTGCTGTGTTCAGCACTGAGCAGAACTGCTTTTCTGGCTGTGGTCCTGCTCAGAGAGTCTTTTTATCTGGGGGAGACAGGATGGGCAGCAGTGTGCTGGCTTACACATGGCTTGTTGCAGAAGCAACCCTCATGTAAGATACCTGCACGAAGTGGGAATGCTTGGCTGTGCAGTTTGCTCCCTTACCCCCATTGTGGCAAAGCAGTTAGTCTCACACAGTGCAGTAGCTCTCCCCCCCATCCCACCCTGAGCACCACTGCTCATCATATGGTGACCCTTTCATGCCTCCACAGCATGGACAGGCTAAAACCAGGATGTGGAGAGAATCTGAACCAGCAAAAATCCAACTTAATGAGGCTTTGAAACCAAAAAAGCCAAAGGTGGTTGTTGCTTCTGATTGGACATGCCCTGATACCAGGGCAACAGAGGTGAGACAAAGGCTTTGGGTCAGGAGCAGCAGGTTCAACCTGTGCCCTGTGTCCCCTCTCTGACTCTGTGGGGTTGCAGGGCCAGGCAAGTGCTTCTTCCAGGCTGCACTGCAGGGAAGAAGCCTCCCAGAACCCTAAACCCTTTATGAAGGAAAAATCCCAGCTGATACACCACCAGTTGGGTTTTCTTCCCACCTTAGCCTGACCCAGTGCTCCTGAGGAAACTGGGAGTTTTAAAGGCTGGGGTTGGAGCAAGAGTAACAGAGGGTTACTCAGTCATGAGCTCTGGCCCTGGCTCTGGGCATGTATCCCACCAGACCTGAGCCACACTGCAGGGGAGATGAGCCTGTAAACCTTCCCTGTCTCCCAAGAGTAGAGGATCACTTCATGAGCATCAGGAGAGCTTTGAAACTGCAGGTAGGAGGCTGTGAGAACAGAAGATGCTGCAGCTTATGGGCTCTGAAATTCAGCTTCTCTCAGAATATCCATCATGCTCCAACCTTCTGTCCTTCATTCCCTGGGTCTTCTGGGAACCCCTGAGCAAGTGTAGCAGGTTTTCAGCATTCCCATGTGTTCCCATGCTTCAGCCTGGGTCAGGGATCTGCTAACCTCAAGCAGGAACGTATGGCCCCATACAAATTAAATTCTTAATGAAGAACACACAACACTGGGTGGGTTTGCCACACAGCCTGAGTACCAGGTCTGTATCTCCCCTTCCCAGTTTGAGAAGTGCAGGAAGGGCCTGGAGAGCTGTGGCCAGTGATGCTTCCCCAGCAAGCCCCTGCCTTGGTATCCAGGCTGGCCCTGCCCAGGCAGGCACAGGCAGGCTCAGATGGATGCTCTGCTGGTCTCTGAGCATGGGAAAGTGCAAGCAGCAGGGAGTGAGGCCGGGCTGGCTGATGCCTGGGCACTGCAGTATGAGCCCTTCTGAATGGCCTTATCAATTATTCACACAGCTCAAAGGCTCAGCGGGTCCGCCTGCAGCTCTCCCTCCCTCACCTCTCCTCGCTCTGCAAGCTCTCTGACATAATATGATTAGCTGGCTTTTTCACACCAGGGCTGATTTCAGAAGATGTCTCAGGAAGACACCTGAGGCATGCAGCGTGCCCACGGGCTGGGAAAGAGCTGGAGTAAACTGTGCTGTATGGCACAGCTCAACTTGTTGGCCAGTCTGTGGGGTTATGGGTCCCTTTGCTAGCAGAGGTTCTGCTCCTTGCTGGGAGGCTGAAGGACTGGGGAAAACCCAGGCTTTTTCTAGGAGACATCTGCCTTGCTTTGAGATGGTGGAGGCCAGGGAAGGATTCGACCCCTGGCCGCACAGGGTCGCCTCCCTGGAGCAGGGCAGCTCTTACAAATCCTTGGTTGTGGTGAGGAACCAGAGGATGAGCTGTGCCATAAACTCTCCTGCAAAGCACCATCCTGGCAGCAGAGCAGGATTATTCCCTTGGCAGTGCAGGGCAGTAGCTCCAGAGGACCAGAACCCTCCTTCCCCCTCACCCCATTACCTGCTCAGCCAAGACAAAACCTGTCTGCTCTCTGGGATGCAGGGACAGGGAGTTTCAATTTATCCTGGCCTGAAGAAGTGTCATATAAACACTGTGGATGAAAGGCATCGAGGATGGAGTGTATTATTCCTTTCCCTCTTTGCATACACAGACCTCTGTGTTGAGTGTGCATACTGTGTGCCAGGAGCATGGCACCACCTATGCATGGCTGCACCTTGTGTCCCTGCCCTGGCAACAGAGAGGTGATATTGCTGTTAGCTGAGACATGGGGGGTCTCTCTTATTGATGGAAGACCCCACAAGGTCTGATCCTGCAGTGAGGCTGAGTTTAGCAGGTGTGCAGTGAACCTTTGCACCCAAGGGCCATCCGTGTGCAAGAGGGGATGCTCCCAGCAGCACCAGCCTTGCTCCAGGAGGCAGGTGATGCTTGTCTCTGGCCAGGCATCTCCAGGCTCCATCCCTTGCTCTTCCCACCTCTTTGATGCAGCAGGTTGCAGTGTTCTTGAGAGCACTGGGTAAGGAGAAGAGGGAGAAGAGGGTTTATTTTTGGCTGGGGTGAGGAGGGTCTGAGGAAGGAAAACTGGTATGAGCAGAGGGGAGCTGTAGATAAGAGAGGTGTTGGCTGCCAGGAGCTGGGTTACCCACTCCCTGACTGCAGCCCATCCAGACAGCAGTACCCCAAGTCCCCATCACCCCGGGGTGGGACCAGGACCCCAGCGCAGAGGTTCCAGAGCTTTGGAAAGAGCTCCAACCTGAGCTGGCTGCTCATTTGTAACGGGCTCTGCGTTCACGCTGTGGTCTCCATCTATGAGCACTCAGTTGCCTTGTCATCAGCCAATTCGATCCATCAGCTTCTTGACAGGCTCGGAGAATAAAAATAACCACCCATTTCTAAGTGCCTATTATGGCACTTTGAAAAATGCCTCCGCAGGCGAGCCTGAATTATTCCCAAAGTACTCATTTTTTAAAAACGTTATTTTAATGTAATAAATTATTTGTACTGAAGAGTAAAAGATTATCCGTGTACCCTGATAGCTCTCTGCACAGCGAGGGGCACGGGCCTGTGCCTGCCATGGGGAGGGTAGTGCAGCGAGCTTGGGGGCTGTGTGGAGCAGAGGAGCTGCCTCTGTCGCCCAGGAGCCACTGCTGATGGTCTCTGTGCTGTGAGTAAACAACAGTGGGGGACCTGTGGTTCTACCATTGCTGTGTAAAACAACCCACAGAACCCAGAGGACCTTGATGTGGGCTGGCACCATGTGGCATCCCTTGGGTGATGAAAAGGCACCCCGTGCAGCCTGGCTCCATGAGGTGGCAACTGCCTGTGGACCAGCCAGCTCATCACTCCCCAGGAGAAGGGTTTTGTGGCTGGTCTGAGGTGGGCAGCTCCCAAATGTCACTGCAGCACCCGTCCTGGGGATGGGGAGGAGCCCAGGAGTCTTCTCAGCATCTCTGCCCATTTCACTAGAGCATCATGGCGTTGGGATGCTCAAATGCCCACGCACCCCTCCTCACCTCCATGTGTCAGGCTGGGCCTGCCCGAGTCAGCCAGGCGGCTGGTGTGAGCACAGAACATAAAGGAATGATGTGGCTGGGCTTGGTCTGTGAGCAGGCAGGGGTGGGGTGGGACAGGATGGGACAGATGGGATGGGATGGGATGGGAGGGGAGGGGATGGGATGGGATGGGAGGGGAGGGGACAGATGGGAGGGGAGGGGATGGGACGGGGTGGGATGGGACGGGATGGGACGGGGTGGGACAGGATGGAACGGGACCGAACAGGATGGGATGGGATGGGATGGGACCGAACGGGATGGGATGGGACAGGACGGGACGGGATGGGATGGGACAGGACGGGACAGGACCGAACAGGATGGGATGGGATGGGACCTAACGGGATGTGATGGGATAGGACAGGACAGGACGGGACGGGATGGGATGGGATGAGATGGGATGGGACGGGATGTGATGGGATGGGACGGGATGGGATGGGACGGGATGGTACAGGATGGGACGGGACTGAACAGGATGGGATGGGATGGGACGGGGTGGGATGGGATGGGATGGGATTCCTGCACACCCAGCTCAGGTGAATGGGGCACAGCACAGTCCAAACCAAACTGGAAGGAGCAGTAAGTCAGTCTTGGCAGATAGAAAAGGTTCTCCTTGCAGAGAGTCAGTTTGATGACAGGATGAGGGAACCAGGAATCCCTCATCTCCCAGCAACCAGCCACAGGGGAGCATCATGCCTTCTCCTCCCGCAGGTATCCTCATTCACTCACAGCCGTCAGTGGCCTCACCCACGCTGTCTTGCAGCCACGAACAGTACCTGCTTGAGACCTGGTCCCTGGAGCAGAAATGCTCCAAAAAGATCTGTGGGTGGTTTTAGCAGGATATTTTCAACATCTTTGGGACGTTTTTTTCCTGTAGTATTCCATGATACTTTTAATATCTTTGTGTTTTTATGGTTTCTTTTTTATTTTCCTCAGCTGCTTTGGTTTGAGCTAAACCCCAAAATACTTGTTCTTCACAGCCTTGTCTTGGTAAAAAAGAAAAAAGGAAAAGAAAAAAAAAAAGAAAGAGGATGAAACCTTATTTTGGATGAATGTTTTGGGTGAATCCAGAAAATGGGTTGTTTTTTTTTTTTGTTAAACAGTAATTTGTAAAATATGGACTGGAGGAGGAGAAAGGCTCAGGCTCATGTTTCAAACAACTCTTCTCTGGGAAGCCAGACCCTCAGCATTGGCTACTAGGCTGCTTGAGAGCATGGGGAGACATCATTGCTGAAGATGTGGGGACATGGTACGGTGGGGGAGGCTATAATACCTCCCCTCCCCCCATGCTGTGGGGGAAAATGCTGGTGCTCACCACAGGGAAGGAGACCCTGGCAGAGGAGCCTGATGCCCACCTCTACCTCCATGAGCAACCCATGCAGCATGGGGAGTGTGTGCTGGCACCTCCCCTGGTTGCCCTATTCTGCATTATTCCCACACCTCTCTCATCAGCTTGTGCAAGGACCTGTGCAGGCTCTGGAGATGCTCCCTGACCATCCTCCCACCACAGGGGCTGGAGCCCATACTGTCCCGGGGCTCTCCTTCCCGCCAGACCTCCCCGAGTGGCTTGATTATAGGGTAGCCATTCAAATCATTTTAATGAGCTCAGGCTGCTGCTGTGAGGCACCAGTAACTATGGCAACTTCATTCAAAGGTGGCGTGCGTGGTGGCTGTGTCAGGAATTGTGTTTCAGGGAGCTGATTGGAAGAGATGGGTGAAGGTGGGAGTCCTGTGGGAATTTGAGCTTGTTTGCACAAGGGGGTTCATTTAAAGCAGTGGCAGGGGGCAGTCTTGGGGAGCAGAGGCAGACAAGTTCCCTTTGGTCCAGGGACCCACTGCCCATGGTCCCAGGAGACCTGGGGGTCCTACGCCATGGCAGAGCACGCTGTGGTGATGCTGGGGTCTCATCTCCATCACTGTCCCATCTTGCAGGCATTAGCAAATTGGTGTTGAATCCTAGGAAGGAGCTTGGCCCTTGTGTTCTCCTGACACCCAGGAAAACAAGATGCAACTTAGGAGAGTCATAGAGCATTGCCAGTCTGAGAGCAGGATCAGGACCACAGTCCCACCTGAGGCAACACAACCAACCCCTGCACTGCTCATTCTTTTCCACCCCAGCCATGCTGTTCACCTCATATATATCTGGGGCAGTCCTGAGGCATTCACAGAAGCTAATGGAGTTTGCATCTGCTTTATATTAGCATCATGGAGAGCCAGAGCAGGCATATTTTCCTAGGTGAGAATCACTGACATCCCACTCCAGGCTGACTTACACAAAGCACCAGATTCACAGATGAAATAATTCTTATGTTTCAGTGCCACTGGCAACCAGAAAACCTCTGGCCATCTACCACAAAGCTCTGTGGCCACTGAGTTTATGCAGGTTAAATAAACAGAGCACGGGCTGCATCACTGCCTAGCAGGTTAAACTGTGGGTCCAGCCCCTGCAGTTAACCCTGGATCCAGGTGATACCGTCCCATCCCACAGCACAGTTTGCAGGAGGCTCTTTACCAGTGGGAAACATGGGTGAGGCCACTGTGCTTCGGAGGAAAGAGCTGCCTGGACACATGGTGTGCTTGGGAAAGGGCACTGCGTCCCCTCAGTACCTAGATTGCTGAGTTCTCATCTCTCTGTTGCTATGCTGGCATGGGTAGTGCTTCCAGGGAAACCCCTGGCACCAGCTCAAGGTGGCTTTAAACTCCTCCCTGTGGGTAGCCTGTGTCTGTGCTGTGCAGCTCTACAGTGTGAGAAGATGCCACAAAAGATAAATCATCCCAGATCAAAGCTCAACACACGTCACACCAGCGAGTCCCATCAGTGGCATTGCACAGAGCTTGCCACAGAATTTCACTTGCTTGTATCAGTGTCCTAATTTCCCTCTCAGTCTCTTTGGTGTAAACAAACCCTACAGAAACCAGAGCTTTTCCATAGGCTCCACTTTTAATGGGCCATTACATGCCCACTGAGAACAAGGGTGGTGAAGTTACTTCAGACTCACACGTGTGTATCCTGGATCAGTGTCTGGTCCCAGCTGAATTTCCCAAGTTAAGCCTCAGTGAGGTGTGAGGATTCTTTTTAAGCACCACCTGGACTGCATCAGCAATAAATTTGTGTTTATAGGCTCAGTAACTGAAGCCAGTTTTTAGAGGAAATGTGAATAAATGGAGAAGGCACCCTGGGTGGAAAGGTGGGGATTTCGAGGGTCAGATGTTGAAGCAAAGAAAACTCTCCCTGGGTACACCACAGCTTGAAGGCTGCTCAACCCCAGACTTGTAGGAATAAGGAAAAAGAGAAATATTCTCAACATATCTCTGAACCTGAAGAAAAAAGTTTCCCACTCAAGCTGGAGCCATTCATGACTCTGTCTCATTGCCCTTTTTAATTCATCCAGCTAGAATCACTGTTACTGGGAACGCAGCATAGGAGAGGCACATAGGCAAGAAGTCAGGATGGAAGCACGTTAGGAATTTTTGGATGAATTGTGGGGATTTTTCCACTGGAAAATGCTGATTTTTTTTTTTTTTTAAATGACATTTATTTTAAGGGATGGTTGGTTTTGATTAATTTATTGAGTCGGAAAAAAAAATTTGGAAGGAGTTCCGATTTTGTCAAAATGAAGTGTTTTGACATCCTCAAAGGAAAGAAAAAGTAATCTATTTTCCAGTTCAGATGACCTCTTGTTTTGAAATTTAAGCTAATTATAATTAAATGTTTCAAAAAAGATGAATACTTTGAAATCAGACTTGGAAGGGACACTCAGCTCGTGGATGTCTGTTAGACTTTGACTTTTTACAACAAGTTGTGGTGGAATTCTTTGTGCAGTCAGAGACATCAGCGCTTCTCCTCATCTCAGCTCAGGGTGGCACACAAGAAAAGCCTCATCCTGTGAGCTGGAGACATCCCTCAGCCAACGGTGCCAAAACTTTTCCTCTTTCCAGGTTCAGAGCAGAGGGACCAGAGAAGTTGAAGTGGGATGACTGTGGCTGACAGCAATGGGCAAACAGTTCTGATGGCACTTGTGGGACACCCAGTTCCCAAAATGGTGACTTTTTGGATGATCCTATTGGCTACTGACCCATCCTGAGCAGACCCTGCTTTGCAGAAGGGAAGGACCCTCCCCCCCATTACACACACAATGCAGAGACACCTAAAGAGTCAACTGTAGTAGATGGCCCAGGGATTTGGAGAGCTAAAGGTAGCTCACAGATTCAACACATAAGATCATTAAAAAGTTGTTTGAAGATGAAAATCTCAAAATATTGGGTACTGGGGTCCTATCTGTTGGGTGTGAGATGTTCCCCTGAGCTGCTGGTTCTTCAGTTTCCCCCTGTGAGCAGCTGGTGCGTGTGGGACAACAGCCCCACTCCTTGCACCATGTCTTGTGGGCAACGGTTGGATTGTGGACCTGAAGTGCCAAGTGGTGTGAGGGTGTCTCTAGCCTAACACCTCATCCAAAAACTTCAGCTGTATTTTTGGGGCTGCACAGATCCAGGCTTCTCCCCTCAGTCCCCAGCTGATGGCCCGGAGCCAGGCAGCCCTCACAGGCTGAGAACTGGGAGAGTTGATGGGCAGCAGGTCTGTGCACAGCCTGGCTTGGCTGTGTCAGCAGAGGATGGTCCACACTCTTCTCCTGGCATGGAGCAACTTCATACGAGCGGCAGGACGTGTGGGAGCTTCCAGCTTCACTCCTCAACTCCAGACTGGGAAGCACCACTGAGCACACATGGCCTCTGGGCTCTGTAATCCGTAGCCACAAAGCTCTCCTCTAAATTGCATTTGTGCTCATTGGAAGTGATTACATTTTCCTGGAAGGATTTGACCCTCTGGCTGCGCACTGCGATGGCAGCCCTCCTTCTCCAAAGGGCTGCTGGCTGGAGGCTCGCAGAGAACTGAGGAGCTGGGAGCTCGCTGCCTTCCCGTCCTTGTAAGCAGCTGTGGAGCATCCTGGCTGGCAGGAGGGTCAGAGTGTCAGAGCAGTACTCTGGTGCAGGGCAGGAGGTGTTTCAGCCCCTGGAGAAAGGCTGCAGGGCAGAGGGTGAGGAGGAAGAGTGGTGAGGATACTCTGCGCTGGCTGCCTCGCCAGCCTGAGACAGAAAACAGACAGGGTGGAAAATGTGACACTATATCACATTAGGCACTTATGCAACATTAGTATAGCGGGACCAGCCAAGGTTCAGGGGTTTGCAGGCTTGCTCAGAGCCAGGAAGGCTTCTCTGGACTTGCCTGGGAAGTGGGTGGGTGCTGAGCTATGGGAGAGAGGTCTGCAGCACTTCACGCCAAGCAGACTCACTGCTTGGCTCCCCAGCCTGGCAGCAGAGCTGTAACCAGCACCTTCTGGGAGTGAGTCTTGTCCCTTTCCAGTCCCACAGAAATCCCAGCAATGTCTCAGCAGTTCAGGTGGCAGCAAAAGCCATGTGAAGTGCACAAAGTTCATGCCTGTCACTTTCCTTCTGAGACAGTCAGCCAAGACTCTGTGTATCTTCTCTGCCAGAGCATCCCCATGGTCCCAGTGCTGATGCCCCCACAAACAGGAATATGCTGCCCAGTACCAAGAATAATCAGGAATCATCAGATGTTCTTGGTCCATCTCATCCACCAAACCACTGAAACAAACCAGTTTAACAGCAGAAGCACTTCCTTGTGCAGGTCTATGAGGTACCCTAGAGCAGGGTGAATCTTTCAGCAACAGCCTGGCTCTGATGCTGCCTGGAAGGAGGGTAGAAAACTCATTTTCAAATGCCCTAGCAGAAATCAATTTATAGGTTTTGAAGAGAGAGAAACAGTCTTCAGATGAAGTCCTGACCTCAGACCTTTCCAAAGAGCAGAGGGACAGCAGCCTTAATGATTGCATCAGTCTCTGTGGTTCTCAAAGCCACAATTTCCCTCTCACCTGGACAAAGGTGGGGCAAGATGCAGTTATTTCCTTGCAAACTCTGTCCATATTGCTTGGCCACCTGTCTGCCCTTGGCATTGGGAGAACTCATCTTCACTGCATATGCTGGCTGCATCAATATGTACTAATAAAGCAAGGCAGTCAGTCCTACAATCCACATCTCTATCTGAGATGTTCCTGTCATAAATTCACAGGTACTTATGTACAGCTGGTTTGGAGATGTAATCCTTGCTGTTCTGATTGCATCTTAGGGCTTGCACCAGGCTGGGAGGAGTCTGCACCATCATGCAGCTCCTGGAACACCCTTGGGAAAAACTCTCTTTAAGGAATACTGTTATCTCCCCATGTTTCACCCCTTGGACACACAGACTAACCCCCTGCCAGAGATTCCCACAGGCAAATCCAGTTATTCCTTCTGTGCTTCCCATGGGAGGCCAGAGGAGAACCAGATGTGACGGCTGGATGCTGCTGTGATCCTCCACTGCCACTGAGGTCCAGAGGACAGAAACCACCCATCCAACCACTCCAACATCTATGTGGGACTGCGGGCAGCATCCACCTGCTGTGAGCCTGCTGCCCTCTGCCTTCCTCTGCGCAGGGACAGGCAGCTCCTGGCAGGTGCTCTCCACGGGTCCTGGGAGCAAGCTGCTGTGGAGCGGGGAGGGCTGTAATTACAGAGATAACTCACACCATGTCACCCAACAATGATACATGAAAATGCTACATAAACCCGTCTATCTGGTGCTCTCGATTTATCTTGCTGCCTCTCTATTTATTCCTTCCCCCAGCCTATCGCTCGGCACCGTGCAGGAGCTGGAAATGCCAGCTGCTGAAAATGCAATTTGTTTTGATTCACCAACATCTCCCAAAATATCTCCGTGACCTCTGGAATCTTTTTTTTCTTTTTGCAATGAATTATGATAATGATGATTTTTATTTATATTAACAAACTGCAGTAGCTCAGCATGGCCAGCAAATACACAGAAAGAACCCCAACCAAATATACCTGCATGACTTTATAGTTTTTATTATTTATTTTAAGTAACAAAGCCGTAAAACAGTATCAAACAGGGGTGTCTTTTTCTCTCCCCTCCTTTTCTGAAAGGGATCAGTACCAAATTTCTACCCTCATTATAACAATGCTTCTCCTAATGAAAGAATTCATTTGCCTTCTCTAATCAGCTGGCTGGCTTCGGAAATTGCAGCTGATCAGTGTGGAGGAGGGGCTGCAAGAAAGGTTCCGAGGAGGCAACTCCCAGTTTCCAAGGTACCTCAGAAATTAGGAGGAAGCCACATCCGCCGGAGGTGTGGATAGGTGATGCTGTGAGGACCGCATGGCAATGCTGGTCTGTTTCTGGGGAACCTGAAGTCCTGGGGACCTTCCTGCCCCTCTGCAGCCCCACTCTGCTTCCAGGAGGGGGAATCGTGAGCTGCGTCCAGGGTGGAGAGGGAAAAAAAAAAAGCAGCTAATGAAAAGTAATTTCAAATCACATTAGTCTCTCCGTGTTTCTTTTTTCATGGGGGAAAACAGAGATGCTGAGCCAAAAAGGTGGCTTCTCCCAGACCCTGAAGGTCAGCAGCAGAAGTGCAGGGTCTGGGAAGGTTTGGGGGGATTTCTGCCCACTATGCAGGGCTGCAGGAGCCCCCCCCCATCATCTCCATGATGGGCTTTGGGGTATTTCTGCTCACATGCAGGGCTGCACAGGCGGTGCAGGGACTCCCTGCTGCAGCATGGCAGGACCACAGGCTGCATCCCAGGATATCTGCAAATTAGGGACCAAGATTCTCTCTCTCATGCTGCTTTTGGACAAGGGGCAGCACAGTTTTGGGAGCTGTGTGTGGGATAGGAGTGTCTCCCCCTTCACTTAGCCTCTTCTCCATCAGTCTGGCACTCCAGGGCTCGTTCTTTGCAGAGTACCATCTGGAGCAGAGGTCTCAGCACAAGCTGCTGGGAGAGGGCCTGGGACAGGCCCCAGCTCTCCCCCTCCTGCTATATGAGCCCCCACACCCCAAGATTGTCCCCACATGCCCAGTCTTTAGGCCAAGCTCCATCTGGGAGATTTGTGAAGGTATAGGAGTTACAAACTTGGGGGAGAAGAGGCATAATGATGGTGACCATACACATCCTGCAAGGCTTTTTAGGACCCCCAGCACTGTAATCTGCCTAAACAGAAGCCAAGCATGTATCACCATGCCTGAAGGCTTCAAATGGACAGTGGGCGTTAGAAACAGCTCATGACTAACTCATTCCATCAGTGACTAGTGGCAAAAGCCCCCACAACACGATGAAGGATGTCTCAGGGAAGTGGTTGGGAGGTCTGAGTGATACAGCTCTTCACACGGGCCTGGCCTGGGCTGACTTTAGGCTGGGGGAGCTGGGCTGGTTCAGCCTGGAGAAGAGAAGGCTGTGGGGGGACCTCATTGCAGCCTTCCAGTGCCTGAAGGGAGCAGAGGAACAGGAGGGGAATCAGCTTGTTAAAGGGCAGAGACTGGCAGGACAAGGGGGATGGAGTGAAGCTGGAGGAGGGAAGGGTTAAATTAGATATTAGGGGGAAGTTCTTTGCAGAGAGAGTGGTGAGGGGCTGGAACAGGCTGCCCAGAGAGGGGGTGGATGCCCTGTCCCTAGAAGTGTTCAAGGCCAGGTTGGATGGGGCCCTGGGCAACCTTGTGTAGATCCCGGCCTGAGGTTGGTGGCCCTGCCTGTGGCAGGGGGTTGGAGCTCTGTGATCCTTGGGGTCCCTTCCAACCCAGACCAGTCTATGATTCTATGATTCTATAATTCTATGATTCTATGACTTTCTGCTTCCAAGCAATTCACTCACTCTTTGTACCTCAGATGCCCTGCAGCGATGGAGCTCAGAGCAGTATGAGGCATTAAGGTATCTAATAAAGACAACCACACCTCAGGTTTCTGGTTTAGTGAGAGCAAAACACTGTAGAGCCATCTCCTACACCTCAGGACACTCAGAATTATCACAGCCAAACAAGCTGTGGTTACAGCCTCATACTCATGTATAAAGACTTACTCAACAGGAGAAAAACATCAGGCGATGTGAGATCAGTTCCAGGGTATGGGTAACTGGGTAGTCACAGGAGCAATCAAAAATCAAGCTCTGCTCTTAGGAAGCCTTGGGAGAGCAGAGAATTTTCAGACTGGTGATCCAAAGGCTCCTGACTGTGAGGATGACTTTGCCATTGTGCTGGGAAGCATGTGGGCTTCACATGCAGCAGCCTCATGCTACCAAGAAACATGGCAGAAGGTGCCAGGGCCATGCAGCTTTGTATGGAGAGCCTGCCCAGCAGGCTTTCAGCAAGTATGGCTTATTTGAGCCTTGGGACATGAGATGGGGGCAGGGAGGGGGTTACTGTTCCAGTAACTTAATTTTTCCTTTCCAGTCTGCAGCCTGCACCACTGTAGGATGGAGTCAGTGCACAGCAGAGATCTGCTCCTACTTGTGAGTCTGAATGTCTCTAACAGGGCCATGCAGGCACCATGGGTGGATCTGAGGTACCAAGATACACAGCACTGTTGCGCTCACGGCAGTGAGATAGCATCTATGGAGAAGAACCCTACCCTTGGAGATGCCAGGTGCCCTTCTGGAAGTATGCCCAGTCCATGATCTATAAATCAAAAAGCACCTTAATTTTGGCCATAGCTTGACAGAGTAGGATGTTGTATCCCAACCTCCCCTCTGACTCCACATCAGTTCCCCCCAGAGCTATCTATCTTGCTCCATCCTCCAAAAACTTTGCAGTGGTGGGACTTGCCTCACATTTTCACAAGTTTTTTGGGAAATGCAGCAGGAACAGCAAGACAGAAGCTCAGAGAATGAATGGGTGAGGCCCATCAGCTCTGGATCAGCTCTGGACAGGGGTTGAATCTGGGATGACCAGGTGTTGAATGTGATCACCAAATGTTTCTATTAAGAATAATGAGCAATGAACTCTTGTACTGCATGATGAAATCATATATAAAAACCCCAATATAACTGAATACCTGCACTACCCCAAAATGTGTGAGCCACAAGCACAGACATGGTGTGGACAAGCATAGCAGGTAGGCAAAGTTCTTTTGAGATATAAGCAAAGGGGAACAATGAATACTGAGGAAAGATGGAGATCAGCCAACACCCCAAGTGTGTGCATGGACACTGCAAGTATAATGCAGATGTATCTCATCTCCTCCTACCTAGCCACAGGTACCTCCTCCCAGGTGACCCTCCAAGACGGTGAAGGTCTCTTAAATAGACAGTTCTCATCATCAATCTGCTTCTGTCTGGTGCTGCTTGTCAAGCCCTAGGCTATATCACATTTTCCTTCAAGTTACATGTGTGCTGAGTAGCAGACCTGGCTATGACTCAGGAATGCCCTAGCCTTTCACACCCTCTCCTGCCATGGACCACGAAGGGCTCAGTGGCTTGTTCTGCACTTTATACCCAGTAGGAGAACCTCCTCACCATCATATTGGGACCCAGCCATGCCAGGGAGCAGCTGGATGGGGCAATCAGAGTCTCACCAGAGCCTATGGACTTTTTTCTATCCAACAGGTACAATAATGTTTTAATGTTTAAATAAGATTTTACCATCACCCCAGTAACATCAGTACAAGACTGTTGGAAACTGTCCTGCAAGAAGAGACTTCCCAAAGCAGAGTTAGGAGCCAGCACCAGTGTGGGTGCCACCACACAGAAACACTGTCACTTCGACTGACCCCTCACACCCTGGGAAGCCCCAGAAGCTCCACACAGTAGGTAGATGGTCCTCACCACACCCATCCACAGGCACATGCATGCACACCAGCATCCTTGCACACACGTGCATTCACAAGGCCCATCCCCGGCTGCAGAGGCACACGCAGCACGCTCCCAGCCCTTGGTGCAGGCAGGCGTGCGGGGCTGGCTGCCTTGGGGTGGCAATGTGCTGGCAGCCGGCGAAGGCAGGGGATGAAGGATGCTCACACGCCGAAGCCGTCAGCACCATGGGTGCTCATGTGACAGTCGCAGGGTATCTGTTTTCCCTTCGATGGTATAAATGCTCTCTTCAGAACAGCACATTCCCCGCCACCGCTAATGAAAACACATGGTGCTTTTATGCAAAAGCTCCTTCTCATTCTTGGTAATGACATTGGTGGTGGCAGCTCCTGTCTCCTCCTGCTGCCTCGCTCCCTCCCAAGCACCCTTGTCATTTCCCTTCCCTTTATCGACAGCCTTTAATGGGATGAGTCTTTTGCCAGCAGAAAGGAGCCAATGTGTTCTCAGCGGCTGTCAAAGGCACTTCGACTGCATAAAGAGCCTCCCATGTGGTCTCACAGTTAAAATATATATACATACAACAGACAAAACTGTCACCAATGTGCCAGAACCATCATTAGCACTTGATCTTCCTAGCACAGAGGACATGCCTCAGCTAGTTATTTTCATCCTAAATCCTTTTTTCCCTGTTTTCATTTTATTTTGGGAACTGGGCTGGGGAAGGGTACTTTATTTCCCCTACACCGCATGGAAGAGACAACACAGACCTGCTGGGCACATTACGTTCCCAGTAAGGAGCTGTGGCATCTCTGTGAGATGCTTTTAGAAAGTGTCAGACAACCTCCCAACCTGCCTACCCCCCTGCCACCCTTTGATAAGCTTTAGATGAGACTAAGCTAGCCGGGAAGTGCAGGGAAGGGAAAAACTACACAGCATCAAGAGGGAGCAATAATGCAAAGATCTGCTGAGCTAGGAAAGGAGATGATTTGTCTGCTCAATCAGCCCACAAGGGCCCTGCAGCACCTGCTGCTGTCAAGGAGGAGCTTTGCAGCAGACCTGGCTGCCCGCTCTTGCTGTCTTGCTGTTGCTCTTCACCCCACCTGACTGCTGCAGACTTGACACATCTGGATCTCCCTAAGGTAGAGGTGACTCAATGGATCAATTGATCCTCTCTGGCGTGCTGGGGATGCTGTTCAAAATGAGTGAGACCTGTGGGCTAGTCACAGCAGCAGCAGGTTCCTTGTCTCCCTGAAGAACATCTGTCTGTCTGCTTTCCAGCTTTGTCCTCACCCATGCAGGCAAAGTTGCCTGTTTGCACGTGGTATCAGATGCTGGAGAAAGGAGCTGGCTCACCTGGATGCACTGAGAGGTCTGGTGGTAGGTACCACTTCCTTGCCTGCAGGAGAGGAGCTCTGCATCAGCAGCAAGACATTCAGGATGTGTCAACACAGCAATCCACTCACAGGCACCTCTGCACCTTCTGCTGCCCAGACCTCAGCTCAGGAGCACCCACCCAGTGATATATTCCAGAAAATCTTCAAGAAAAATCTCATCCATCATCTTCTCCATGTAGATGTGCCTTGGGAGGGCAATTCCCTGTGCCAGCCTTGTGCTCACCAGCACAGAGTTTGTCTTCCCCCACCAGTGCTCATCTCTGCCCAAGCAAATCTCCTGCCAACCAGCTTGTCCAGGGACAGAAAAGGGGATCCAGGTGCTGAAGAGGAAATTTTATTGAAGAACTAGAAGAGATCCCGACAGGACAGGATTCCTCTGGCTTCCCAGCTCCAGAAGCACGACGGGATTGAAAAGCAACTGCCTGCAGGCTTCAGCAGCAGCCGCTGAGTGTGCTCAGGGCTGCAGAGTTCAGAGCAGGGCTTCTGCTGCCCAGCCAGCTTCCACCTCCTAAAGCAGATCCACAGCCACAGCACCCCTGGGGCTGTGCATGCAATCCTGCAGCCCCCTCCTCACCCCCTGGGAATGGCCAAACCAGCCACCTGCGTCCCAGACAGCTCAGCTGAGACCGAGCAGGAGAATGGGCAGAACCAGAGGGGAGTGATGAATACATTGGGGGACGCCACGCAGCTTCACAGACAGAAAGAGAGGCTAAATTCATCTACTAAATTATTCACTGTGAATTTTTTTGCTCTGTTCTAGCAGACACACATCCAGCAGCTATATAATAGGGAAATTCAGTATATATCATAGTAGTTAGACACGTATCCATTACGCACAGCAGTTGTTAATCTTTACTGAACGTATTTAATAATAGCTATTTATGTAACATACATTAACTACCCCTTTTAAACTGAAATTGAATGCATATTTGAGAACCTTAATTCAAAGCACTACTTAAAGCTGAGTCTCTGAGTCAGGGTAATAAGGATTTCAAAAGAGGGGTGTTTAAGTACTTTGGAATAAAGAAAGGTGACTGGGAAGGAAACCTTAAAAAAAAAAACCCAGCACCCAAAGAGGTTTTTTTGTATTTGAAATCCTTCCTGGGTGCAGACAGGAGCCATGTGTCTGAAAGGGAAGCCGTGGGCAAAGGGAAGTGTGGAGCTGATGGATGAATGGTTATTACAAGCAAGGGAGATTTCTGAGAGCCCCAGAGGCACCACAGCCTTTTGTGAGGGATGAGCTGGGCTCTGCAGCTGCCCTCTGGCAGCAGAAGCAGCCCTGGGCCATGAGGGAGGGAGGGAGGGAAAGAAGGAAGGAAGGAAGGAAGGAAGGAAGGAAGGAAGGAAGGAAGGAAGGAAGGAAGGAAGGAAGGAAGGAAGGAAGGAAGGAAGGAAGGAAGGAAGGAAGGAAGGAAGGAAGGAAGGAAGGAAGGAAGGAAGGATTGCTGATTGCTTCCTGAATTAGCCAAGCTAAGATGAGTTTTTCTGTGAGCAGTGGAGCCATGGCACAAGCTTTTCTCTGGCTTCATGTCTTGGAGAGTGAGGTATGTTTGAAGCATCCTGAAGGTGAGACAGTCTTCCCTGGACTTCTGCCTGGGGATTCTCTGAGGTCTAATACTCTGTAGCCCGTTGCTATTCTTCACTGAGGGCACTGACTTGAATTTCCTTTCCTGCTTTATTAAACCTCGTAACCTCTCAGCATCTGTCCTGGTGATTCAGACTGTCAGGTCCCTGAGGCCAGGGCCACCAGTTTCTTTATTCCTGGAGCAACTACTCAGGGTAGTATGTAAGAACAGGACGAGTTCATAGCCATCCTCTCCTGATGTCCAGCCCAAAGGTGCCTTTGAATCTAACAGCCCTTGATGAATTTTCCTCTTGTGAATGTGTCCATGGAGTTTCACATTTTCTCCATGAACTGTGTGAAGTGCCACCTCCTTCTGTATAAGACACAAAAATATCCATCAGCACTGTGGGCAGTTCCCTGGACTTTGTGATGGGAAGAGAGAAAAGCCAACAGCAACCAACCTTCTCAGGGCCACTCACCATTTTACTGACTCCTGTCACACTCATGTCCCTCCAGAGATGGGGCCAGAATTGGCCAAGCTTGAAGAGCCCATCCAGGATTTACATGGGGATAGACTGACAGCTTCTGGTCTTCATACTTCTGGTCTGTATTCCTTTTGTAATAATTCCTAACATTTGATTTGCTTTTTCTAACCAGTGCCAAGCACAGAGATGACATTTTCAAAGATGCATGTATTATAACACCAAGATCTTGTTCTTTAGCACTGACAGGCAGCTCATGGTTCTTTATTTAATTCCTAGAGTTAGGACTGCATTTTCCCATGTACATTAGTTTCCATTTACCTACATTTAATTTTATCTGCCAATTTGTCACTTGATGTCATGAAGCCTTTCTGCAGCTCTTCACTACTGGCCCTTCTGCTTGATACCAAATTAATTCAGCATCTCCAGTGCTTGGCTGGACGTATTATTGCAAGAAAACTGATGCTAATAAGCCATCTGTTTTGACCTTCAGCACAGCTGAAACAGGTCAGCTTCAGAAGGGATGTGGCAACAAACTATCTTATCCTTGATGGGACATAGAGCTCTCAGCATCTGGGCTGAAACACCTCCCTCCACCTTATACCCCCAGGCAGGGATCAAGGCTCTGGCAGTGACAGAGGGGCAGTACCTGGCTCTGTGCAGAGCACCCAAGGCTCCAAGTAGCCTGGCAAGCCATTATCCTCCCCCTCACCCTCAGCGTTCTTCCTGAATTTGGGTCCCTGAGACTTCCCAAGGTGCTGGTGCATGGACACAAGATCCCAGACAAAGCCTCCTGTTAAACCCTGGAGAGCTGGAGATGAGCAGAGGGAAGTGCTCAGAGCTGGAGGGGGAGGGAGGGGGAGATGACATAGCAGCTATTACTTTTCCTTGCACTCATGATGGGGGTGGAAGGGACTTTCTGGGTCATCACCAGCGATTCACACCTGCAGGGTAACACCCCTGCCTCACTGTGCAGCATGGGAACACGATTTTCTGCAGAGGTTATCCAATGACACAGGCAGTGACATGGAACAGGCATTTGTGCTGTGTGCTTGGCCCTAAGCACCTTGGGCAGGGCAGGATTTTCATCTTATGCTGCTGCCATGGCCAGCATATGGACTCCTGATCATGTCAGTCTCTGATACCAGCAGAAGACCTATATGGCCCGTTGGGTTCTAGGAGAGAGTGATTTTCCCAAAAGGTCACAGGAAAACTGGGGAGGGACTTGTTAGAAGGGTCTGGAGTGACAGGATGAGGGGGGATGGGTTTAAATTGGAAGGGGAGAGATTTAGATTGGATATTGGGAAGAAATTCTTCACTCTGAGGGTGGTGAGGCCCTGGCACAGGGTACCCAGGGGGGTGGTGGCTGCCCCCTCCCTGGAGGTGTTCAAGGCCGAGTTGGATGGGGCCTTGAGCAGCCTGGTCTGGTGAGAGGTGTCCCTGCCCATGGCAGGGGGTGGGACTGGATGATCTTTGAGGTCCCTTCCAACCCAAAGCATTCTGTGATTCTGTGATTCTAAGAAGGATTTGGCTGGCAACACCGCATGGGGACTGGGAATGAACCCAAGATGGCATGTGTGCTTGCTTTTCTGTGTGGTTCCCATTTAAAGCTGCTGGGAAGCTGGACAGGGAAGGGACCTTCCTTGCCACAGGTTACACAGTGTGCCTGCGCTCTGGGAGAACAGCCTTCCCAGCCTCTTCTTTCCAAAAATTAGGCCAAGAAAAGCTGCAGAGACAACATGGTTTGATTTTCTGGCCAGGAGGGAGAACTTCACGCCTCTCAAGCCCAGGGTTTCTGTTTGATCACAGCAGATCCTGCAGCAAGATATCCAAGTGAATGAACAGCTTTGAGTGATGGAGACTCCACCATGTGCCAGAGCAAGCTGTTCAAGGGGGTTTATCTCTCTGACTGTTAACACTGGCACTCAGCTCCCTCTCCCAGTTTGTCTGGCTGGAGCCTCTAGCTGCTAGCTGATATTCTGCCTTTGTCTGTTAGCCAGTTGGCTTTTTGGTGTCTCGCCACTCAAAGACACTTCCAAACTCAGAAGAGTTAGATACTAACACTGTCTTGGATGTAACAGTGATGTTAACACCTTGCACTTCTTTCCTCTCCTGCTGCCCAGGAGGTTTCCAACACCTCAGACCAACACTTGAGTTACTTTTTGATGATTTCCAAATTTGCCACCATATATTTAAAAACGTGGAGCTCTGGCATAGAGAGGGAGTTGAGTGATTGCCCCAGGAAGCCACGTCCAAAGGTAATGCCATCTCCCTGCTGCAAACTGGTATTTCCCTCCTTATGGAGCCAAGAGCTGTTTCAGGTCTGGCAGCCACATCACAGCAGCTTCTGGTTTGTTCATTATCCACGACATCCGTTTCAAGGCTTGTAGGATGCAGACACCTCGCTTTGCAAGGGCCAGATTGCTCCTTGGATTTGGAAAGGGGGTTTTTGGCCTTTTTTGAAAAATCTAAAAAATGGGAAAAAGAGGTAATTTTGCAACAAGAGCTGCATGGAAAAGAGATTCCTTTGAGACAATTTGCAAACTGTGCATTTGTTTGTTTGTTTTTAACGTTATTCAAGCTCCGAAGAAAGATAAAGGTTTTCCAAATTATTGTCAAATTGATTTTTAAAGGGTTTGGAGTCAACATTTCATCTGACAGTATCGGAATACTTTGCTTCAATCAAGCTTTTGGATTTTTTCAAAATTAAATGAAAGGGAGTTTTTAAACTAAAGAATGTTTCAGACCCAAAAAATCAAAACATTTCATTCTGAACATGTCAAAACTGGCCATTTTAAATGTTTTCACATGTTGTTTTTTTTTTTTTGCCTCCAATAAACAAAATTGGGCAAAATCACCATAATTTTGCAAAAATACTTCAGAGTTGACAAACTTCCCTTTCCACCATAGCAAAGTTGCACGAGACAAAATTCATTAATCTCCACTCCCAGCGTGGCATCCAGGGGAAAAAAAAAGGAAAGACATCCAAAAATGCAGACACTGGAATTCCCAGGCAAAAAAAACCCGAATTCATTCACTCTCCAGATAAACAGTGTTCCCACTCCTAATTCCTGTTGATAAATTGCAGCTCGCCCCATCAGCATGCGTGGCACACACCACACAGAGCCAGCAGGCAGCGTGTGATTTCTGCCCCCCTCACCTCCCTGCTAGAAGGAGGCTGTTCAGGTCTCCCCACTGGTCTAGCAGTGGTTTGAACTGGGCAGCATCCCCTCCGTTTATCACGGCGGATAATTGCCCTTCCCTCCCTGGCTGGGAGCTGCGTGGAGTCCAGCGGTCTCATTTCACTGAAAGCCTCAGATGAGACGTAAAAACACCTCGGCACAAATCTAAACAATGTGTCTGCTTAATGGTCGCCGAAGGGGCATTTTCCTTGGGAGCGAATCCATCACGGCAGCGAGTGGCAGGCTGCAGGCTCTGCTCTTTAGGCTGGAAAGGCTCTGGCACGCTCGGCTCCGCTCGCCGCTGCAGCAGCACCCGGGCTGAGATGGGGTCTGAACAAGATGCACTCTCCAAATATTAATGCTGCGAGTCTGAGGTTAATTAGCCTCCACATTCCAAAGCAAGGCTAGGTCTGGGCATGGGAGCGACCTGTGTCTGCCCTCCAGTAATGTGCTCCTGCTTGGTCCCCTTGGGACCCTGCCAGCGCATCTTGGCTTGAAGAGGGGCCACGCTGTGGCAGGGGACAGAGAACCCTCACCGTCCCCACATCCCTGGGCATGAGTTACCCAGCTTTGCCCAGCCACGGTGAAAGGAGCCGATTTCCTCCGCTCCCCAGCTCCCTTGCTGATTGATTTATGGAGTGTGAGATTAAGGGTTGGAGCTGGTAACAGGGAGCTTTGAAATGAATGAAATTGCAAAGAGGATTTATAAGTGTCGCTGAGCTGCTCTGGCAGCAGCACCAAGCAAGTGTTTTGTGCCAGGTGGGGAGGACAGAGGAGCAGTGGGACTACAGAGAGAGCTGGGACCAGAAAACTGCCAGCGCTGCTGTGCCTGGGGCAAGCCAGGGCAAGGGGCTGGGCAAGAAGAGTTTCATTCCTCTTCTCCTGGTGTGCAATAAATGGCCAGTACAGGTAAGAGGGTGTCGGACAAGCATCATGGCATTGCCTTGGTTAAGGCAAGGTGTCTCAGTGGGTGCAAAGACCTCTCTTCTCAGGGTTTTTGTGCATCAGTCCCCTGCTCTGCTGTGAACATGCTACCCACGGGCATTGAACAGCATCTGTGGGCTTGATGGTGAGTTGCTGGGGTGGACAGGCCTTGTGTCTCTATAGGTCAATTAAAACTTTGTAAAGCACTTTCTCCACTGCATGTGCTTCTGATGCCCCAATCATGGGCTATCCATTGGCCCTGAAGCTTCCCAACAGCTTCCCTGCAGAAATGGGACACCCTCACTGCCCAGACCAGGGCTCTCCATTCTTTACCACTAAGGAGATTCTGCAGCCCAACAAGGAGGTGCCAGTGCTTTGGGCATCTTGTGTTGGGAGGCTGTGATAATGGGAGGTCTGGCTCTCTCCATTACATCTCAGTGATTAAATTTTGCCCTGAGCTCATCACAAGCTGCCAAAGTAGGAGCGTGAGCCTGAGGAGGGTTTGTATTACACCCAGCATCTGAATATGTGGGTGAGGATTTCTGCATTGTTTGAGCAATGCCCAAACCCACCATTTCATCACTTCTTGTGCACTCTGCTGTCTTTCCTAAACCCCAGGAGCAGCAGCCCTGGGATTCAGGATACGTTTTGCCACTCGTATGTCCTTGAACTCCTGCAGCAGCATGTAGATGGAAAAGCAACTGCATTTAAATACAAACCAGCAAGGAGGAAACCCAGCTCTCCCAGTGTGATCTTCTGGCGTGAGAAAACTGTTGCTTTTACCCTTCTGCAGCAAAACTCCAGCACAACCAGTGGGAACGGCTGGAGAGCAGCAGCAGGACCCTGCAGGATGGGTCCTGGGGCAGAGCAGCAGCCGGCTGAGCAGAGGGAGCCCAGCCTGGTGTCAGTCCTGGGGAGCAATGAACGTGCCTTTCGTAACAGCCAGCTCAGCACCGAGGCAGTCACACACCAGCCCTCGGCCAGCCCCGGCACAGCAGGACACGGCTGATCGAAGCCCGATGGATCGAGGAAGATCAAAGCTCCCCTTTTATCTCAGTCTCCCTTCTGCCTTCTTCCACAGCTGGAGGGCGTGTGTTCCCCTTCTTTGTAGATGCTCCATCCCCTTCTTTAAATCTTCACTTAAAGCTTCCCTTTCTTCTCCAGCACGCCGCTGAGTCCTTTCCGAGTGTGCTGTTGTAATGCCCATGGAGGATCCTATTCTAAAGGCATAAATTACCCTGCACCGTGTCGGCTCCCTCTCGCTGAGCATCTTTTTCAGGTAACACTTTGTGTTAAGTGCACATTAACCAGTCCTGAACTGCTCCAGCATCACAAAGAGCAGCTCAGGGGGACACCCCTCTGCCTGGCGTTCATTAGGATCGATGTCGACAGCGCAGCCCAAACTAGGATGAAGTCTGACCCACCCCACCCCCCCCCAAGCCTTTTCTGCTCCTGGGGCTGCCATTACCTAATTGGATCCAATGTAACGTATTAGAGTACACATTATGAGATGACACAAATTGGGTTTGGCTCTTTCTCAGCAAACGAAGGGGCCTCAGTTATTGTAATGAGCGCAGCGAGAAGGAAATGCATGGGCGCCCGTGTCATCTCCTGTCTAGGGGAGCCAGCCCTCAGGGCTGAGGCACCCAGCCCAGAACAAGTCCCATGCTGTTGCTGACCCCTTTAACCTGCAAAATGGGGTGGAAGCGCTGCTTGGGCACCCCCCTCGCAGCCACTACAGCAGAAGGGCTCATAGTTCACCCAGGTCTTGAGGGCCATCCCAAATGCCATGACCTAACCCTGGTGATGACAGATGCTTTGAGTCATTTACAGGGGCCTGGTTGTTCGAGGAAAACAAGGCACCCCAGATTATAACCACTCTTGGCACTGTGAGCTTGCATATAAGGGCAGTTCTTCATGAAGTAGGAGACCTTGCAGGGCTGCAGAGGATTGTCAGTGAAGATCAAAGCCAGCGAAGCTAAGCATCAGCAGCATCTGAACCAAACAAGTTCCAGAGGACTCTGCTCAGACTGTTCAACCCAAGGGCTCCTACCCATCAGCTCGTCCTACTGCTGCCCTGGTCCTTTGTCCTGGACCCTGCAGATGCCCTGAGCTCCTCTGGGCAAACAGGTAGAGGGCATGCACAGAGTGTCTCCTCCAGCACTCCTGCCAGCAGAGATATGGGGGCACCATATCTGCAGGTGCAGATGTTGGGTAGAGGGTTTCATTAATTCTTAACACAGTCAGTTAGCACTGCCCTCTAATTCCTCTTGAAGAAGCTCTTTGCTAACCACAAGTGAGAGAGGGGTCAGTCTACGCTGTGTAGAAAGAGGGTTAAAGTGCTTAATGTTTACTGTGTTTATAGCAACTGCAGATGATGGTGTTCATATGCACATCCAACCTCTTTTAATATCTTGTGGCAATAAGCTCCACAGATTAACCACACACTGTATAAAAACTTGTATCGGTTTTGAATTTACTGCCTTTTAATTTCCTGCATTATGATTTTCTGCATTTCCTGAGTTTAATTTCTTGTGATCCTCATCTTTTCATCACACTCCAAGATCAAATCTGGGGTGCTTTTTTTTTCTTACCACTGAGACCAAAAATACCACATTAAGCAGAAATTCTTGCTATATTTTGCCATTTGCACCCTCAGTGGGTTATTTTGCCCCAACGAAAAGAAAAAGAAATCAGTGAAGTTCAAGTTCTTAAGCAAAGCACAGCAGATCAGCTTCTGAAAGTGGGTGCAAAGTTGGAGTTTCTGCTTAAGATGTTCCTGTTTGAGCAGCAAAATAAATAAACTGGGGGAGGGGGAGGTGTTGCTTTGCTCTGAGCACTGTGAGGACCTGTGTTTCTTTGCTGGAGTGAGTGAGGAGTGATTGAGCTGCTTGAGTTGTAAGAGGTGTCCTCAATCTGCAGCTCTTTCCACCTCAGTTTCTGGCTGTTATCCTCACAGCCCTCCTGTGAGATGGGGTCCTGATCCACAGTACAGATAGAAGACGTGCCCAGCAGAGATAAGACTTGTCCTGTGCTCTGCCGAGCCCATGCCACAGCAAGGTGAGCACCAGGCAGCACCAGCCTGGAAGGTGTGTGGCTGTCAGGGTGCAACCCTGAGCCTGGAGCAGCTCAGAGCATCAGCACCAGCTGAACCAGTGAAGAGAGCCACCAATGTCTGGGCACCTGGAGACAGCTCAGCCCCAGCACCAATCCTGCTCTCAGCATCACAAACCAACACCTAGGTTCCCTCTTTTCCTCTGAATCAACTTTAATGGAGAAGCACAAGGTGGTAAAAGCAGTATCATCCCTCTGTGCCACACTGGCCCCACTACCCTGGCTATGGTTGTGGGGCAAATCCAGGGCTCAGTGCTCTCCTGAGTGGACACAAGCAAGGCAAGTGAGTCCTGGCACAGGGATAGCACAGGCAGGGTAGCCCAAAAATACAGCACTGGGATGGTACTCTAAGTTGTGTACAGATAGGCAGACACAGGCTTGGTCTCATCTCTGCGAGACCAGACTCAGTATCGGTCGTGAGGAAGATGAGGGTCTCCCGCTGAGCACTGTGACACTATGCTAAAGTGTTCAGAGAGATCTTCCTTCCCAACCCAGGCAGCTAATGGCTGGTTTATGTCCTGAAGCGTAAGGGTTTAGGTCCCCTGCAGATTTTTATCCCATTTAATGTAACTGTAGATATCCTCTGTATTCATATAAATGAATAATCCTTTCTGAATCCTTCTAAGCACTTTGTTTTAGCAGGCTGGATATTATTAATCATAATGCTCTGCACTTAGACAGCATTTTACCTACTCACAGCACTGAACAAACACTGGCTAATTAACCCTCCCCATGCCGTGGGAGGCAATTATCACCCTTGCTGCCCAGAGGGGGAAGGTGGCACCAAAAAGTGGCAGTGAGTGGGGATCTGGGGCCAGTGCTGCCTCTTTTCCCACAGCATGGCAGTGGGTGTAGTGGAAACAGACCATTGCCTCAACGGCTCTACATCTACTTAAAACCTGGACTTCCTCTTCCCTCAGAATCGTGGAAGAATGTGATTTTATTCCCCCTCCAACTGACTGGGCTTTTGCTCTGGAAGTGTGGAAAGCTGAAAGCTAAAACTAAACCCATTTAATTAACAAAACAGAAATCAGCATTCAGAAAAGAGAGACGTTCTTGGGGGCAATTTCTGTCTAGTCAAAGCAATGGGGAGTTGGGGTGGGTGGAGGGAAATGCCACTGGAGCAGCTCGGGATGGTTTTGCTGTGCAGCCACCACCAGCTGCAGGGGAATACTGATAATAATAATAATGATGCTAACGATAATATTTTTGTGCCTGGTTTCCCTGCAGCATCCTGCACAGACAGATCCCAAGGCACGTTGCAAATGGAGTTGCTGTTGTCACTCCTCTTGCACAGCCTGGGCCATCACAAATGCCATGCAGCTCTGAGCCAGACTTTGCATTAGGCAGCTGCCAAGTGCCTCTGTGGTCCCCTGAGGGGACAAAGCCACTGAGACACTTGCTAGCAGGGCTGGCACCGTTCATCTTCTTTCCCTGGTGATGAGGGAATTTACTCACCCCTTCCTTCTATGTGGTGCTCCACTTCCAGATGCATCGTGCTGGTGGAGACAAGTCTTACTTTCCCTTTGCCCTTCACCCCATCACAGTCAATTTATTAACCTTTCCTTTCCCAGAGATAAGGCTGGATGAGGAGGAAGCACCCCAGGGACAGGACACTGGTAACTCATCAGTGGGGTTGGTCTCCAGCCTTGGGGCAAAGTTCTCACTGGAGGATGAAACAAGTGGGACAGGATCTGTCCCTCTAGCACAAGAGCTGTCAGGGAGGGCATTATCAGGATGCATGATGTGGGGCAGGAGGATGGGTATCAGAAGCAGCGATGAGCAGAGAGACTAACTCCTTTTAAGCCTTCCTGGGAATAGCTATGCTCTTCTTCCCTGTTACTCAGCCATGGACAGAAGCACCCTACGGAGGGACAGCTGCTAAGAGAAAGGCACCACACTCAGCTCCATCCTCGCTGCAGGGGCTGCACAGCTCACTGGCAGGCTGCAGCAGCTCCCCTTCTCCAGGCTGCCCTTGCCTGGCCACCTTGGAAAGCAGGTCACGGGGATATCTTGCTCAGCCAGGAGGACAATGCTCCTTCCCAATCAGATTTCACCTCCGGGCACATTTCCAGCCAAGCCGAAACTGCCCATTACTTTCCCAGCTGAAGCCCTCATTTTGCAGACAGAAGGCTGTTTATTGCCAGATAAATAACGCTGCAGCTTGCAGAGCCGGCTCAGGGCAGCACAGGGACATGGAATTGTGAGTCAGGATAATCACAGGTGTATATCATATCTCAGGAGGATATTATATCAAAGGCATGCTCCCCTGTATGAAGACAGCAGCCTGGATTTGACTCAGATATCAAGTGCTCAGTGAGCATGGCATGTCTACGCCTCTTCCCTTCTATCTGGTGCACTTAGCTGCCCTCTTGGTGGATTGCTACTGCCCTTATATATCCAAATGCTAATGCAACAGAATATATTCGTATTGCCCCAGTGTCATTTCTGTGGCTGGTAAATGTGATAGATGAACTACCCAGCTCATGCTGCTAATGGAAACCCAGCACAAGCAGTAGCCAACAGAAATACTCTGTAACTCAAAAAGAGATGCTGTAATTTTCACTTTGGCACCTGAAATCGCTGCCTCCCTTTCTCTGATGGAGAAGGAAAGGGGCTTCATCTGCAGCCGTTGGAGGCGGGTGCCTCTGTGTGATCGTGGTGGGGAGCACACTGTGCTGGGATCCAGCCTGGAGCTGAGAAACATCCCCTTTTCCAGAGCACCAGGCTGCCTGGCAGAGAGAGAAAGAGGTGCTTGTAGTGCTTTGTCTCCTGCTGCACAGGGAAGGGAGGAGAATTTCTGTCTGTGGTGTTACCAGGATGAATTCTTGCTCTGTTAGGGGGAATGAGGAAGCTCCCTCTGCCTCTGGCATTGAAGAGCTCTGGGACTTTGCTTGGTTTCATCCCCTGCCACCCCAGGGAAATGAAGAATTGCCTTCTAGCAGGGCACCCATCCCTCCCAGTGTGGATGGCTGGGGAGTGAGAGTCTCTTTCTTTCCTTTCTCTACACAGACACTGTAATGCCAAGGCACGGGGAAGCTTTTGAAAGCTCCATCAGCCAAAGGCTGGAGTGGGAATGTGACCCTTCAGGCAGACATTCAGCCGAGTGCCCAAGGTGCTGTGTACCTGTGATCAGCCCATCAGCACTGGCAAGAGGCTTGTGCTCTTTGTAACCAAACTTGCCCGAGGTCTGAGGGCTGGACTAGCTCAGTGCCCATTTCTGCCATGCTGAATGTTTTGCAGCAGTAGCTTGAACCCCACCTGAAGACCCCTTTGAGAAAAGGGACTTGTCACCAAGGGCCACTGCTTTAATGCTTAGGAGACCTGAGTTCAAATCCTTCCTTCTGCTCAGACATGCAACATGCAACTCACAAAAGCCAGTTGCTTTTGCATGCCTCAGTTTCCCAAAGCTGTGAGATGGATGGAGGGTAACAATAGAGAAGTGTGTGCATTTCAGAGATGGGGCTTCCACAACAGTTCTCTGCCATGCTGGGGAATTTGCTGGAGAAGCCTGCACAAGGGAGAGGTCCCCTGTCCCCTGTGGTCTGCTCTGTTACCCTGGGAGAGCTCTGGTAGGTGATGGATTGCTCAAGTGGGAAGGCAGTGGTGCCCTTTCTGTTTGTGTGGAGAGTGTCTAATATACTGATATATGCTGCATTCATCCCTTTTAAATATAAATCAATAAGCTGCTATATTTCAAAAGGGAAGAGAGCACTGGGCAGTCAATGTGCAGTATAAATGTCTTCATTCCCTGGGGTCCCCTGGCTGGACTGGAGGGCAGGAGCACACAGTCACCGAGGGAGAGAACGTGCTCAGGCCTTTCCAGTGAGCTGTGCCAAGAGCCCAGTGAAAACATGTCAGGGTTTTCCCCATGTCCTGATGCTGCCAAGATCCTCAGCAGCAGCCGTGTGCTGGACCAGCCTGACGGATGGGCTACAGGGAGGAGACATGGGGACAAACTGCTCAGTACCCTTCCTGCTGTGCAGGCAGGCTCGTTTGCAGCAGCTTGAGTCCCACATTTCACTTTTCCCTTGATCTGGGGAGATGTGGGACTCTGCATGTGTGGCTACTGTGTGACCCGAGGTGTGATGCTGGGTTATAGCAGCCTCCTGCTCTTGAAGAGGAGCAGGGACCTCACCTGAATTTATTTATGTGCAAGCTGTTGGAGCATCTCTCCTTTTCACAAGGTCTTCAGGTATGAGGACCCTTGGGGCACACATGGATTTGTGGATCTGGGCCATCCTTCCTCCAGAATCTGTATCCTCCTCCACTCTTTGCTGAACTGATAACCCAGAGGGCACAGGCTGCACCAACACCTGCATGACAAGACCCTACACCCCAGAACAGACCCCAACCAGCCCTTGTCTGTCCTGAGTATGCAGGAGCTGCTGTCTCAGGCCAGCAAGCATCCTGGGCAAAGCATCTTCCTGGCCATGATGACAGGGCTGGGAACCAGCACCCAAGACTGGGCAGAGCAAGGATGTCATCTCTTCCTGGCAGAAACTCGTTCTGGCTTAGAGAACAGAATCACAGAATCACAGAATCACAGAATCACAGAATCACAGGGGTTGGAAGGGACCTCCAGAGCCCATGGGGTCCAACCCCCTGCCAAAGCAGGGTCCCTAGGACAGGTCACACAGGGTGGTGTCCAGACAGGGCTGGAATCTCTCCAGAGAAGGAGACTCCACACCCCCTGGGCAGCCTGTCCCAGGGCTCACTCACCCTCACTGGGGAAAAGTTCTTCCCCATGTTGGTGTGGAACTCCCTGTGCTCCAACTTGAGGCCATTGCCCCTTGTCCTGTCCCCACAGACACTGAAAAGGGGCTGGCCATTTCCCCCTGCATCCCATCCTTCAGATATTGATAAACATTAATCAGGTCCCCCCTTAGTCGTCTTCTCTCCAGGCTGAAGAGCCCCATTTCCTTCAGCCTCTCCCCACAGGGGAGATGCTCCAGTCCATACATGTGCAGTAGGGTCAGATTTTCCCCTTTCATTTCCCACCACTGTCACACCTGTCTGTCCATCCCCATGCAGGGGCTTTCCTCTGCCACCCCCAGCACCCAGCAGCCAGGGATGAGCTCTCAGGGGTCAGCATCACTAAAGCAAAATCTCTCCACAGAGCCGGGAAAGTGCTGAATGATGCCTCCAGCCACCACTCCTTGCTGCCTGCTATCCTGCTTAGAGCTGGGAAATATATTGCTGTTGTTAACATTACAGCTAAAAAAACCCCCAAAACTACTCTGCACAGTTGCAAAATGGTTGCAGATCCAAGAACTACTAATTATACTGCAGTTTCAGACCCAGACTATTATTTATGATCAAAAAATGTCAATTTGTATAGACTCCAACATTTCACCTCCTAAAAAGCTCACCCATTAATTCATGTTGCATTTAAATGTTCATTTTAGGCCAGATTACTCTGGTTAATGCACATGGAGTCTCTTTCAAGTCCTTTGGAAGTCAGAGTTGAAGTTGAAAAGGAGAAGTGGCCCCTTTTCTGGAATCTTCTGCTGTGAAAAAAAATGTTATTTATGTCTCAATATTTTATTAATAATCAATTTCTTATGATTATTTTTTTAATGAGGTGTCATTACATAAATGCCCTCATTTTCTGGAGTGCATTTGGTATTTGTAAGAGTCTGCGATACAGTTTGCATGAATAATTCCCATTCAATTGACTATTCCCAAACTGTTCACTTCAATCCTCTGCTATTTATTACTTGAGATGTGTGGTTGGCCACTCCACTTGCTAATTGGGTGGCTGTAGTTTTTCAAACAGATGAACTTAGGGTTAGTGGGTAGCATGCAACCAGCAGCTGATGATGAGGATAAATCTTAGATTTCCTGGGAAATTTCAGGATCAGCAAATCTTTCCCTGAATTTCCTTTGAATGATCACATTTAGCAAACAAACTGCTCACACTTGGGCTGGGAGGGACACAGTGTGAGTCCTCTCCAAAGTATGGTTTTCCCATGTCATGGAATGACTCCAGGAGGGGAGAATTGATAGCAAGGCCCAAATTTCCCAGCTTGACCCGAATTAAAAGGAGAAAAATACCATTTTGGGGTTTGCAGTGACACAATGACACAGGGTTGTGTGGCCCCAGTGTAAAAGTAATCAAAAAGACCATTGTGGATTTATAAAGGCACAGATCTTTTCAGCAACCCATAATGCATTTGTAGTTGTGCTAAAGAGCATCTTGATAAGGAAAATCAAATCTTATGCCTCAGGGCACGGGGACATGTTTCTTGGGGTCAGGAAGAGGATGGGCTGGATTTCAGTTCCTTTTTCACTGGCTGGAGGTTTTTCAGCCACTCTCAGTGCAGGGCAAAAGCTGATGACCCTGTGATGGCCACTCTGACACCAAATCACCTACCCCTGGATGGCCTCCCTGATTCTCAACCACCCACCATAGGAGACAGCTCAGGAGCCACTGACAGGAGCACTGCACATCACCACGGGCACGCACAACAAGCTGCCCTCCCCAGAGCTGCTGGAGGTGGGAGGGAATCCCTGCATTTCTGCAGGGGGGGAGAGTGTGGGGGGAAACGTGGGTGATAACACACTGGCAGCATTCAGTAAGTCTCAGAGCCCGCTGTCTAAGTGAGACGTTGACAGAGACAAAAGAAATCCCGTTAGGAAATCTCTCCCCCTCCACCTGGAAGAGGGCGAGGGTTTTGTTCAGAGGGGTGGGGGGAAGAGGAAGGTTTGCATACATTTCAAGCCTCAGCCGAAATACAAAGTGGTTTTTGTGAACGCAAGAGAAAAGGACGTGAAGCAGGCAGAAGAGGAGGAGGAAGAGCAGGGGAAGGATGCCTCAATACAAAAAAGCTTAGCCTGATAAAATATTTAGGACGGGCTCACACATCAGAATATTAATGCTCTGCATTCCTTGTGCTTGCACTCTGTTGATCTTCATTCTCCAGTGACCTTGTTTACAGTATCTGAATTTGCAGTCTGCATTTTAATAAGGCCCTGAGAGAAGGTCTGAGACACAGCGTCTCACTGAACCAACTTCAAAACCCTCCTCTGACTGGTTGAAATTCTGGAGGATGGGATCTGGCTCCAGGGTGCCTGGTGCCTGCTGAGGGCAGACCCTCCAGAGCGCCCACACTGGGTCAGCCCCCACCACCTCGGACCGGGAAACTGGGGCGGCATGGAGGGGCTCCACCATGCATTTAATTAACTTCCCTTCCAACCTTGCTCAAAAGGCTTGATGAAGCCTGGCCTCCTCAGCATGGTGCAGGCAGCCCCCGTGCAGCGGCTGGTCCCCATCCTCTCCCCCCCTTGTTGTCACCAGGTGACCCACAGGAGATCGATGGGCTGCTCCCCACGGGCTCTGCCAGCCAGCACAGAGCTAAGCAGCTGGAAGTGATCGGGAGCCACGGTCCCCTCCGCAGGCACAGGAGGGGTCCGGAGGCGGCCGCCGTCTCCTGCAGCCACCGGGAGAGCAAAGCGTGTCCCCGAACCTGAATTGCCTAATGGGCTGCAAAGGGGTCTCAGCAGGCAGAGCCCCGGCTCGGGGGGATGTGGGAGAGATCGTGCAGTCGGCATGTTTGTCACATCTGTTGGCTGCTTTGGAGGAAAGGCTGTCGAAGGCAGGAGCGTGTGGGAGGCTGGACGGAGCTAGGGGATGCGAGCTAGAGCATTCCCTGGGGATGTGCCAGCATCCTGCTCTGCTTGCTCAGGGACTGCCAGGATCCAACCTGCCTGAGCCAAGTGCTGGACATCACGATGGCATGGGGTGACAGTGGACATCACAATGGCATGGGGTCACACTGGACATCACGATGACATGGGGTCACACTGGATATTAGGATGGCATGGGGTCACACTGGACATGGCAATGGCATGGGGTCACACGGAACATCACAATGGCATGGGGTCACACTGGACATCGTGATGGCATGGGGTCACACTGGATATTAGGATGGCATGGGGTCACACTGGACATCGCGATGGCATGTGGTGATATTGGACACCACAATGGCATGGGGTGACACTGGACATGGCAATGGCATGGGGTCACACGGGACATCACAATGGCATGGGGTGACACTGGACATTGCGATGGCATGGGGTCACACTGGACATCACAGTGACATGGGGTGACACTGGACACCACGATGGCATGGGGTCACACTGGGCATCACAATGGCATGGGGTGACACTGGACACCACAATGGCATCGAGTGACACTGGACACCACGATGGCATGGGGTCACACTGGACATCACAATGGCATTGGGGTGACACTGGACACCACGATGGCATGGGGTCACACTGGGCATCACGATGGCATGGGGTCACACTGGGCATCACAATGGCATGGGGTGACACTGGACACCACGATGGCATGGGGTCACACTGGACATCACAAAGGCATTGGGCAGCGCTTGACATCGCAATGGCACAGGGCCCATCCTTCACCAGTCCACGTCCACCCAGCAGAGGGTGGTGGCTGCCCACGGACACGCTGGCGTGCAGCTCGGCACTGGTGCTGGAGGCGTGCAAGGACATGCTGGGCTGTGCGTGGGGCTCCCCAGTACTCTGGTGTCCCAGGGGACAGCCCTGCCCTGCTTGCCCACGGCGCAGTGTGCTGTGAGGGAGGTTGGTGCAGTGCCCAGGCACGGCACAGCCAGCACCCTGGCTCCACAGCGCTGGGTGGAAGCAGAAAAAAAACAGGGTGCCTGGGGTTTTCCAAACAGCCCCCTTGAAAGCTGATACTGGAAATGAACTTTGTGCCAGTCACTCCCTTATGAATGCCCAGATCCAATCTGTTCAGAGGACAGGAGGAGACCCTTCCCCAATGCCATCCCTCTCCTACTTGTCCTCACTTCTATGAGAAGCGGGAATGCCCCATGATTTGGGAAGGCATCACACTTCCTTCTCATCACCCACACCATCTCTCCTCGTCACCCTGACTGTGTTGTGCCATGCCTGGCGTGTCCTCATGGTGCCACAGGCAGGGACTGCACAAAGCCCCACCATGCAGAGCCAGCCCTGGCTGTGCTGCAGCGGGAACTGGGATGTCAGGCTGGGCTTTGCATCCACACAGCACTCTGTGGTTTTACTCCAGTGTCTGTGGATGAATCCTCAGAGAGATTCTGTGAGGGGAGGGAGGATGGTTTGGGGTGGGGTTTTTTTCTGTTTTACAGATGGGGAAATAAAATAAGTGGCCACTGGCAAAGCAGAGATAAGAACTTGGAGCAGCTTTCTTTCAGCCTTACCCCTCCCACTGGGATGATGCCACAACATCCGTAGGGCCACACAGCCAGCAGAGTGCTCCTGCTCCTGCAAAGCACTGCCCAGACTCCTGAAGGAGACCTTCACCTCTTTACCTCTGCTTTCCCCCTGGGAAAGGCTCATCAAGTCTCTCCCCTTTGACTCCCCACAGAGAAATAGCTCAGGGCAATGCATCATCTTGCCTGAGGAGTCATACGACCCTGTGGCACCCATGGTCCCCTCTTGGGGGGGCAAGGATGAGCTCTGCTGCCTGATGCTCCTCATCCCCCCTTCATGGGTTTGGGAGGGCTCTGAGGGCTGCGCTGGTGGCAGCCAGTAAAGCAGGGAAAATTTGCAACCCTGGCTCCGGAGAGTGCAGAGGGAACTGGGCTTGTTTAGTCTGCAGAAGAGGAGGCTGAGAGGAGACCTTATCACTAGCTACAACTACCTCAAAGGAGGTTGTCTTGAGGTGGGGTTTGGTCTCCTCACGTTGCATCAGGGGAGGTTTAGGTTGGATATTAGGAAAAATTTCTTCATCAAAATGACTGTCAAGCATTGGAACAGGCTGCCCAGAGATGTGGTGGAGTCACCATCCCTGGAGGTGTTCAAAAAACATGTAGATGTGGCACTTCAGGACATAGTTTAGGAGACACAGAGGTGCTGCACAGACAGTTGGACTTGATCGTGGAGGTCTTTTCCAGCCTTAAAGATTCAATGAATCTAGGACATAGTAATTACCCTGCCAGAGGTTCAGAGATTATTTTCAAGAGCAGCAAGGGATGTTCCCTCCTCCCAAGTGACCTTTCCTCCTTCTCTGAAGAGCTCTAGGCACAGAAGTGTGTCACGTACTGGTCTCTCTTCATGTTCTCATCTTGCTTGGGTTGATGTGGAACACAAGTGTAGGCTGGTGATGTTTGGCCCTACAGCTTTCTGCTTCCTAGACAATCACTTGCTCCTCTCCGGCAACTTGATTTATTTTTTTCATTCCAGAACTGAATTTAAATTCCAGAATATTACAGGAGGGATCTTGAGCATTTTATTCTTGTCCTGGACACAATTTCCCCCTTGCCACTGACTGCTGCACACAGGGCTTTAAGTGTAGCTGTAAGCTGATTCCCCTCCTGTTCCTCTGCTCCCTTCAGGCACTGGAAGGCTGCAATGAGGTCCCCCCACAGCCTTCTCTTCTCCTGGCTGAACCAGCCCAGCTCCCTCAGCCTCTCTTCGTAGGGGAGCTGCTCCAGCCCTCTGAGCATCTCCGTGGCTCCTCTGACCCCTCTCCAACAGTCCCACATCTTTCTTGTATTGGGGCCCCAGCTCTGGACACAGGATCCAGCTGGGGCCTCATGAGGGCAGAGCAGAGAGGGACAATCCCCTCCCTGTCCCTGTTTCCACCCCTCTGCTGATGGAGCCCAGGATCCCATTGGCCTTGCGAGCTGCAAGAGCCACTGCTGGCTCATGTTAAGTTTCTCATCCACCAGAACCCCCCGGTCCTTCTCAGCAGGGCTGCTTGTGTTTAGCAGCTGGGACATGTCTCCAGTGCAGCCCAGACCCTCAGTGCAGTCTTATTCCCTCTGTCATTTCTTCTGTGCCTGGGTTGCACTAAGGGTTGAGGAATGTTTAACAGGCAGTGAAGTAAAACTTATCACTTCTAAACTACATTTCCCAAAGTCCTATGTGGACTGGGGCCCACAGCCATGTTGGGGATGGACTGAAAAGCCCATCCAGCCCCAGCTTTGAGATTAATAGAAAAAAAGATGGAGCTTGTAAAGCTCAAGGCTGACTTTTGTTTTCTGGTTCAGAGTCTTTGGCAAAGTCTCATTCTCGATGTCCAAATTGGCTGCACATCATCAGAAAGGGCAGAATGTGGCTGCTCATTACAATCTGATTCTCCCTGGGCTCACTAGCTGGGCTTCCACACAGCAGACTGGCAGCATCAAGCTCCCAGGAAGGTGGGATTCCCTGGGAAAAGCCAGAGTCGTTTCACAGGGACGTGCAGCATCCTCTGAGGCCCCACTGCAGCTTGTGGATCCAAGGGTCTGGAGCTTCCATCATGCCCACCACTTTTTCTGGAGAAGACTTGTTATTTGGAAGAGAAGGATGAGGCCACCAAGTACCTGGGCTTTGGTATCAGGGACCTGGAGGGGGAGATTGATGTGTTGCTGGAATCTGTGCAGGACCTTCAACATGGAGACATCCAAGGAGCGTCTGGAGTGTCCCAGGCTCACTGAACATCTGCTCTGAGGGCCATTTCTGGAGAAAACAGTGCAATCTCCAGGGAAAGGAATGCAGACACTGGGGCATTAGATAGCCATACTGCCTGGGATGCCAAGTGTGTAAAGGATGACAGCAGCTGAGCCCCGTTGCTGGGGACAAGAGGCACGAGCTGTGCTGAGCTCTGTGCTCCAGGACAAGCTGTGCAATGGGCAGGAGACCTACCACCAGCAAGGACATCCATTGCCCCCACAGCTGCTTGGCACCATGCTTGCTAGGGAAAATTGGGAGTTTACCAAGGGCAGCTAGCCAGGGGAGCAGAGGACTTCAGCCAATACAAGGTACCCAGGGCACCAGGGATGGGGATGGGGCAATGCTAAAAAATGATGCTGCATCCACTGGCTTTGCACACTCTGGTAAAGTTGCTGTTGAGTTTCCAGCACACATGGGTGACACCACTAACACATGTGTGCCTGGGCTTCCTGCTGTGCCCTCAAGTAGACAATTTGTCTTTGGACCATGGCCAAACAAGAACCAGAACCCCAGAAACCCAACTGCTCTCAGCACCCTTCAGCAGAGGACAACCTGGAGGATGGCTGGATTGCCACAGCACCTCAGTCATGGTGAAGGAGCAGAGACATCATCAGCAGTAGCACCTCTGGGTGGGCAAAAAATAGAAGGCTGGAGCTTCATGAAGTTTCAGACTTCCCTGGAAGAGCCTTGAGGTCTGCCTCCATCATGTCCATGCCAAGGTGTCAGGACTGATGCTCATCAGCAGGCTGAGCCAATGTGGGAAAAGAACAGGGTAAGAGTTTTGGAGCTGGCTTCAACATCCAGGAAATTTGCTATCCTCTGTGTGCCTCAGTTTCCCTGCCTATTAAGTGAGATCATTGATGCCCCTTCCTGCATCATTTGAGATCTAAAGATGGGCTTTTAAACCTAGATTAATTGCACTTTTCTGCATTTACAACCTCACTTCCCAGTGTGGTGGGATATAGATGAAATATTAGGACCAGATAAAAGACAACCTGTCCCAGCAGTGCTGGAGCCAAGGCAGGATGTGCACAGCTGCTTGTATCAGCAGTGTCATGACTCTTTCACAGGTCCTGGAGCAAAACAAAGGCTTTTTTTCCCCTCCCATTTCTAAATAAACAGGCTGGTAAAGAGCAGAACTGTGGTGTGGAGGAAACAGAGACACATTTCTCAGTTTTCTTTAAAGCTCCTTGTGTCACTGCCTGGCCCCAGTGCCTGAGCAAGGCTGGGACTCAGAGAGCAAGGTGAGGGGATGGAGCTGCACGGCCAGAAGTGCCTGTGTGCAAGATGCCCAGCACATCCGTGGCTCAGAACAGCAGCACAGTGTCCCAATCCACTGCTGTGAGCATCTCACCCTCTCCCCCAGCTCCTGGAGGTGCTGATCTCCATCAGCAGAAACCCTATGGAGCAAGCAGGGAGCTGGGAGGGGGAGTGCTCCCCTTAACCCTCCAGCACCCACACAGCTCCGTGTGCTAGAACAAACCCCCAACACCATCAAAGAGTTCCCCAAAGTGGAGCCATCCCCCAGGGCAGATTCAGACATGGGAAAGGGCAGGAGGCATGGATCACACCCTGCCTCTGTGAGGGCTGCTCCAGGCCACCCCGGAGGATGAGTTTTTGGGACAGCTTTTCCTCCTGCTGCAGGGAGGGGTGTGCTGCTTGGGGCACCCTCTGGTATGCTCTGGGTATGCATAAGTGTGTAGAACACCTGGGTCCCCAGATGAGAGATGCTGAGCCCCACTGCAAGAAAACAAGGAGAGAAACACAGAGAGCCTGGAGAAATCCTTGAGGAGCAGCACCTTTGCTGCCCACTGCCTGCTGTGTGCTTACCCCCAAGGCAGAAAGCCCCTGAGTGTGTTTGGGTCCATGTGTGGGTCTGCAGATGCTGGTCACCCCATGCCAGACCCTCCAACTCACTCTCTTCCTCACCCTGCTCCCCTGGAGCTGGCAGAACCCCGGGTGAGGGATGGTGGTGATTTATTTTGGAACATTTCTTGCCTGTTGAAAGCCTGACCTCAGATATGGAGAGACGACGTGGGGAAGATGTACGAGTGTCTCTCAGCAAAAGTGCATCAGAGAAATTGAGCGTGAGCTGCCATCAATCTGCCCAGGCTCAGCAGCCCCGTGCAACAGCGAGGGAGACAGGGGACTGGGAGGGATTCTGAGAAGGTCACCTGGGAGCTGACTCAGCCTCTGCTCCCCACTCCTGCCATCCATCACGCCTGCTGGGGAAGAGGCAGGGAGCAGAGGCTGGAGGCAATCTCCTTCTCATCCCTCATCCATTCCCCTTTACAGCTTCATTTAGGAGACTGAAACGACACACAGGCACAAATGTCACTGGGGGCACGGTCAGTGATGATCTTTTGGCAGCCATAACAAGCCCTGACAGGCTCCATGGGGAGAGCCATCATCACCACCAAGCCTCCTGCCCTGGGGGCCCTGGGGGCTGGGACAGGGACAAGATGGATAGGGACAAGGGAACAGAGGTGGCAGGTGGGTTTTTCCCTCTCAACTGCTCCAGCTAGCATAGCACCAGCATTTGCATAACCTGCAGGGTCTCCCCTAAACCTAGTGAGGACTGAAAAGAGTTGAGCTCTTGGTTTTCAGGGTATCCAGAATCAGAACAGGGTTGTTCCTGCTGATGGGGTGAACACCACACACGTATTCGCTTTGCTAGACCTCTGCAAACTGACTTCAGAACCCTCTTGGTGAGTTTTGTGTTTGACCTTCTAGGAAATCCAGCCATTTCAGGGACCCCATATTCCCTCAGAACAGCTTCCCTCCGCTGAGTCTGTGTTGCAGGAGGTGTCAGGCTCAGGCTGGGCTCAGGAGAGCGGGTAGCAGGGCTCAGGTAAGGGAGCTCCCAGGAAACAAGGCTCCAAACTTAGTGTGACAGTTGTGCAAGGGATCAGGAATGGACTTGAGCATGGGTGGGTGGGGGTCACTGTGTGATGCTCCCTGCAGAATGTCTGAACCTCCTTCTGGAAGAGCTTTTAGAGGGTGGCCAGGGTCTGAGTTCAAACATCCATCTGTGTTTTTGCTGATCCATAGGATTCTCACAAGTGCCCATTCAGGATCCCATTTCTACACACTGCAGTTAAGTACCTGTTCCCTGCCTGCTTTACCTGCCCAGATGTGCACCAGCCAAGCAGTTCCCAGGTGGCTGCCTGCACCCTTGCCCCATGTCCCTGCACTGCTTGACAGAGATGGCTCCAGCAGATCTGCTCTGAATACACAAGCAGGGAAATGACACCGAATCCAAACCCTCAAATCCATGCCCTGGCTTCAGCTGAGAGAGAGTTTATTTTCTTCCTAGTAGCCAGTGTAGTGCTGTGTCCTGGATTTTGTATGAGAACAGCATTGGTAACACACTGATGTGTTCAGTAGTTGCTGGCCACACCAAGTGAGGGACTTTTCAGCATCTTAGTCCCTGCCAGGTGCACAAGAAGCTGGGAAAGCACAGCCAGGACAGCTGATCCAGACTGGCCAAAGGGATATTCTGTGTTTATCATACAATGTCATGCTCCATACACAACTGGAGAAGCTAGCTGGGAGGTGGGTTTGCTGCTTGGAAACAGGCTGGGAATTAGGTTGGGGTTTATTCTTCCTCATGTGGTGAGCCAACGCATTTGTGCATCACATTATTATTATTACCACCACCACCACCACCACCATCCTCATCATCATTTTCCTTTTTTATCCTATTAAACTGTCTTTATCTCAGCCCACAAGGGTTTTTTCCATCCCCCTGGGGAGAGACATGAGCGAGTGGTTGTGTGGTGCTTAGTTACCAGCTGGGGTTAAACCATGACAATCCAGTCTGCCAATAAACACTTTTTGATTTTGACTCTCAGGGAAGAGTTTGCCTTGATGTCAGCAAACAGATGGCTCCATGTTAGGAAGAGCTGCACCTTTCTTCATTTCTAGATATAAACAGAGGAGCCCAAAGCCAGGTGCAGTTTCTTGTTTAACTAAAAGCCACCAGTGAAGTCCATGCAATGCTCCATGTTTACACCAGTAAAGACCAATATTCCAGAGCACCCAGGAGCCCCTCCAGTGCTGTACTGGAGTAGCTGTGGTTTCTCACAGCCCCGTCTGAAACCTGTACCCCCATCCTGTGTTTTGTCTGTGGGGACAGGACAAGGGGCAATGGCTGCAAGTTGGAGCACAGGGAGTTCCATACCAATCTGGGGAAGAATTTATTCCCAGTGAGGGAGCCCTGGGACAGGCTGCCCAGGGGGTGTGGAGTCTCCTTCTCTGGAGAGATTCCAGCCCCGTCTGGACACCGACCTGTGTGACCTGTCCTAGGGACCCTGCTTTGGCAGGGGATTGGACCCCATGGGCTCTGGAGGTCCCTTCCAACCCCTGTGATTCTGTGATTCCAATTCACAGCTGCACCATGTGGGAAGAGAGCAGCAGAGACCTTCAGCACCAAGGGGACCAGCAGCCCAATCTCTCACCTCCCCTGCACTCAGGCTGGTCACCCACTGGTTACAGCAAACAGGGACCATTGACAGTATGGCCCATCCTAAGATTACCAGGACTCCAAGAGTGTACATCCCATTTTCTGGAAGGACCTGACCTTGCCTGAGCATGAGCCTCTCAGGCTGTTAATGGAAGAGTGCAAAATGCCTTTGGTGATTCCTGTCCAGTGCCTCTCTGCAGTGTCAGGCACATCAATAATTCTGTGAATCTGGCCCCAGATTACCTTCATATCTTTGCAGATTGGAAGCTGTGAGAGTAATTGATTCTTCACTTCATTAGTTAAACTGAAAAAGGAATTAAGAATTACTGAGGGTATGATAAACTGGTTGACCAAGCACTTCTGTTGCTGCAAACAGGTAAGTCTATTTACCTTTTCTTTTTGTCAAATAGGAATGATTTTGAGCAGAAAACACTAGGATTCATTACTTTTTAGAATTTCCTGTTGCTAAAATGATTCAACTTTTCTGTTACTTCACAGAATTTTGAAAACAGACTCAGTCATGGCAAAATATTTTTAATTCTTTTTTTTTCCTGGTGAATAAACTATTCAGCCAAAAGAAGCTCGTGGCTGCCCACAGTTGGCTGTTGGTGAAGCCAAGTGGCCCCCCATTCACATAGGACCTTTGAAAATACTGCTTTTGTTCTGTGCTCCAAAGTGCTGGTGATTAGCACAGCAAACCCAGGGTCAGGTCAGTGGGGCATCACCTTGGCCACATCCATCCCTGCATCTGGATGAGGGTCCTGGCACCTGGATTCAAGGTGCAGTGGAGGGAAAGGTGTCCACCAAGTTCTTCAGGGTCCTTGTGGGATGGGACTGAAGAGGCTGAACTGAGAGTAGGGGGTTCATGGGCAGAGGAAGGGGATCTGGCACTGTGGATGAGCATCCCATGCAGAACAGGAACATGCCTCTGTGGGGAAAGCCCCAGGGAGGAGTTACAAGGCAGGTCGGTCACACAGAGGCACGAGCTGTCACCACGTCTCTCTGAGAGGTGTGGGTACAGCTCCTCAGTCCCTGAGGCTGTGGTGAGGACAAATCTGCACTCTCACCCACTGCCTGTTATCTTCCTGCCTGTAATGCCCAGTGTGATTAGACCTTTGTGCTGCTACACAGCCTCCGTGGAGGAAGGTTCTCCTCCCTTAGCCTGGATGTCTGCTTTAGCTTTCAAAGTCAGAAATGAAGCTGATTATCCTCTCTACAGTGGAAGAACATCAGGACCAGCAGACAGCATCCTGCCCCTCTGGCTCCTGCTGGAAGAGATGCTGAGAGATGCTCAGGATGGCACCAGCTTTTCTCTGCCCATTGCAACAGGAGAGGAGGGAGCTTGGGACCCGCCAGGAGCTTTCAAGGGCATCTTTTCTAGGCAGGGAAATGCCCACATCCCACCTCTGGTCTGGGAACCCCTGTGCTGGGGCTGGGGCACTCTTTGCCATGGGGATCCCTACACCAAGCACAATGTCACCATCCCAGAGCACCACCAGCCCCTGGGGCTGCAAGGCAGATTGAGCTGTTTGTTTTGCCTTGTCTGTCTCTTTATGCATCCCCAAGTCCCCAGTGACTCTGATAGCAGCTTCCAACACTGAAGACATCCTTGTTTTCATATATCTGTTAAATAAAATGTCAGCAGGTGACAACACATGCTTCATTGGTGCTGTTGTGTAATTTAACAGAGTTAAGAATGGATCAGAGCCTGACACCACATTTAGATTTAAACACTAGTTTCAATTTTGGCCCTATTTGGTACAGACCCACTGCACCACATTGTCCAGTGTCAGTCACAACACTTTCTTACTCAGGCTTCACTCCACTCTGGTTAAATCCATGTCCAGTAAATGCTCACCTCTTGTAGGACAGACTCATTCCAGTACACTCTGCCCAGCAAAGATGGGTTGGCTGGGCATGGTGAACTCTCTAGCAGTGCTGTCACCTAGTTAACCTGACCCCAGGCCAGCAAGAATGAACGAGTGCTAGAGGTTCTTCCAACCATCTTCTCCAGAGGTTTGGTTTATCTTTCCACCAAACCCAGTTATAATTTTGGCACATGCCATCACACCCTCCTCAGTGAGGCTGTTTATTTGAGACCAGAGCAACACAATCTGGTCCTTTCTCTTGGGTGTTTTGATATAAAAATTGCTTTAGTGTAACTGTTACACAGAACCTGAACTATTCACTATGAACTTTGGTGCACTGGAAGACAGAGATGGGATGCTGTTGTGTGAGCCACTCATCAACAGCTGAAGACCTGTTTGCAGGGTCTCATCCAAAGCCACAGTGCTGTCAATCAGAGTTCATGTTCTGGGGAGACTACACAGACTTTTTCCCCTATCAAAGCAACATGTACAAAACCCATCCCTGGCCTTTGCTTCCCTGAGCTCTGCCTAATGCTGGGGAGAATCCCCACAGCCAATGGTTGTCTCCAGGTGAGCATTCAATTTATAAATCTTGCATTTTGTAGCTGAAATGAAATAGGAAAATAATCTGTGCATTCTGTGTGTGGGGAGTGTTTGACACCATCCTCCAGCAATCCTTGCTGTCAACTGACACTTCTCATCGTGATTAAACATGAAATTTTTAATACCAGTTACCATAGCCATGAACTTCTCTTCTATTGTAGTGCATTCACATCTCTTCTTTTGTTCATTCTGCAACACAGGAGCTGCTGGACTCGTGACTGGCTGCCTGGTGGTAAGTGAACTGCCCTGATACTCCTGTAAAAGCAAGCAGAGAAGCCCCTTTTTCACATTTAGCATTACAGTGCCACAGGTCTGTGAAATATCAATTAGCTGTGTTGGTTTTTCAACCACCACGTAAGCACAGTGGTGAGGGGCTTAACCCAGCTAGCACCTTCCCACATCCTCTGTGGTGTTAATTTATTTCCAGACAGGTTATTTGCTGGTGCTGGTGTTTTGGCTTGCTTAGCTCTAACTCAGCAGCTGGATTTATTCTGACTCTTCCAAAAACTTCTACACTCGGGTCATATTCTGTTTCTCCACAGATGAAGACATGGGTTATCACAGAATCACAGAATCGTAGGGGTTGGGAGGGACCTCGAGAGATCATTGGGTCCAAACCCCCAAATTATGCCAGCCTGGGTCCCATCAGCAATTGTTGTGAGATTCTGGCAAAAAACTAGTGGCAGACAAGTTTTCTGGCTGAACACAGAGTGTCTTCCAACAGGCACACTGAAGGTGCATGAAGTCACCTCTTTTTCAAACTGCCCTCCCCAGAATCCTGCTGATGCAGCAGGAGCAGTAGAGCATTAATCATCAGCCATTTCCCCCCAAAACTCTTCTCTGCAGGTCACAGGTAATGTCCCCCTGTGACATAATAAGTTAATTAACTTGTGTCTATATGCATGAGAATAATTGAGTCTTTGGGGGGGGGCCTTGTCCCTATGGTGTTTGGTGAGTATCTTCACTCTGTCAGTCTGCCTGTGTACACAGGGCTGAGCATCCCACCTTCGCCTCTGCTGTGGGAGAGGCCAGTCTGGGGACAGCTCTGGGCTACATCCTTGTGAGGGTGTCTCACCAGCAGCCTCATGAGCTCTGGGTCCCCCATGTGCAGTGGGTGCTCGCCATGACCTCCCCATCTGAATGTCCATGTATCCTCTGTTTTGCCCTCCTTGGTGAACTCAATTTGATTTATTTGAGAGCTCAAGCTGGCTCTGGAGTGCCTGTCCCAACACTGTCCCATCTCCCTGTTGCACCCTGGCATCCCATCCATGTGCCTTGGCATCCCATCGTTGAACCCATTTACCACCCCCAAAACCTGCCGAACTCCAGCTAGGCCAGTGACAGGTTCCTCTGTGAATTCACCTCCTTTTTGTGTGCTTTGTGACAAACATCCCTTTCAGAGGTTCCTTATCACGTGAAGTGCAGCTCTCCGCAGGAGCTGGTGCTGCCATTTCACCAGCTCCTCTGCTCCGAGTTCTCTGAACACCATTAAAATCATCAAGTGCTTCAGAGCCAGCTATTGTCACAAAATCGGGTTACCTCCCAAGAGCCTCCCTTCTGGCTGGCAGACAGAGCAAAGCACTGTTCAACCTCGTCCAGCTGCCCTCTGCCTTTCTGGAGAGCTCTGGCTCCGAGGGGCTGTTGACTTGACTTGCCCACTCAGTGTGATTTCTTGGCTGGCTTTATCGCTGGCACTGTGGCCAAGCTCCAAGGAGGTCACGTTCCTGCTCACAGGGATTCATGCCCTATAGCACAACCCTTGGTGTGACACCACAGCTCACTCCAGTGGGACACAGATGCAGGGGTCCCCGCTCGGGCTGAGAGGACGGACCCTGAGCTTCATCCCTTCCCACATCCCTCAGCTGTTTCCCCACAGCTGATGAGTGGAGCCAAGTGCTTCAGTGACTTCTTTATACGAGCAAATATGGCAAAAGGAAGAACCTACTTTGCTCTGCCCTAAGCTGGCACTGCAAGAGAAGAAATCCTGAGCTGGGCTCAGGAGGTGCCATGGCTGGGGAAGCTGCAGACCTGACTCCTGGCTCTGCCAGGGCACTGCCTGCCTCCCAACCCTCCAGAGCTGTCACCACAATCCAGCCCCAGCCCTGCTCTCCGGAGCAGACACAGGCTGTGTGCATCCAGCCCGTCGAGCTGTCACTGTCTTGGAGTGACAGCCGCTTTACAAGCTGCGAGACAGACAGGGCTCAGCACCCTGCCTTCTGAACCAGGGGCTTGGGGCATAGCAGGCAGGAGGATGAGCTCAGCTTATACAGCAGTTGAAACTAGGCCAGGAATTATACATGCAGCTCAGCTGCCCTCTTTGCTTGCTGGCAGCACACACCATAGACCCAGGGCTGCAGACTGCCCGGGGAGGCTCCCTTGACTTCTGCAGAGAGGACATCTCCACAGACTGGTCCAAAGAACTGCTGTCCCAGCAAAGCACATGCCTAAAACTCTCCTTTTCTTGGCTGAGTCATCCATCACTTCCACAGCTTCAGGTCAGAAATGTAGTTGTAGCTGGTCCAGCCTCTCCCTGTGCCTTCCTGAGTGTGGCTGCCCTGTAACAGGTCAGGGTGGCTCAGTCGATCGGGCAGTGATGCACTTTGCATCCACAGAGATACTTCAGGGGCAACACAAGAAAATAAGGGTGTGAAAACAAAGCATTGCAGAGCAAACCTCCTGCTTTGAGCATCCCAGGGTTGTTCATCCTCTGTAAAGGAAAAATAGAACATGAAAACACTTCAAAGAAAACCCCTCCAACAGCCAAAGCTGAGCTGGTGGGGAGCTGCCATGGATCCCCAGATGTGAGAGCTCCTGAGCATCACGAGTGTGTCCCTACCTCTCAGCCACTGACTGTGGGAATCACACACTGTGCTGGATAATAAAGAACAGGGCAGCTCAACACGGTCACCTCCATACCATGTGGGATGTACTCAGCTTTACAGCTACAGCCCTACCCCTTGAACCATATCAGAGTGCAGCTGTACTGCTGGGCCAGAAGAAAATTCATTAAAATACATTCCTCTGAAGGAATAGTGCTGATATTAAGGGTCTATCAATAATGATTCACTAGGCCATGATAGCAATGAAATTGCAGTGATAAAGGGTGACAAAATATTATAAGATGTGTGCATTGAGGTTGGGGAGTAAATTATCTGATCTGAGAAGCAACATGCTATGATGCACAGGAAACCATCTGCTGCCCATAGCTAAGGCTATAGAAAGACACAGGGGATACAGCAGGCTGGAGAAACAGGGATTTTAGCTGGGGATAATTCCCATGGGATGGGGACTGACCACAGCACAGTGCATGTACAGTACCTCCCTGGGACTCCTTGCTCTGGCCATGTCCCCAGGCTTTGCTGCAAAACATGCAATTAATCATTAATGACTGATGATGAAGAGCAGTACTCCTCCCTACCAAATGCCCTGATATAGAGTCCCCTGGGACATCCCTGAGTGTCAGTAGCTGGACTTTGGGTTCCTCCTGTCATTCACAGAGTGGGTTCCTGGCACAAGCTCACAACGACCTGCAGCAGCAGCCAGGCAGGAGAGGCAAAAATCCACTGCCTGGCTGACAGCTTTGCCTATGCTAGAGCCCTGAAAAGCTGAGCTGGCTCCTGAAGAGGTGCTGAAGAGGTGGGACTGTGGGCAGTCCAGCTCTCCACATCCTCCCCCACAAACTCCTTCTCACCTTTCTCTGTGCTGGGATGCCCTGATCCCTCGCCGTGTTGCTGGTGCTGCTGAGGAGCCCTGAGCTGGCTGTGGCTGCACACCAAGCCCCACTGCAAGGCAGCAGCAGAACAGCAGTGCAAGAAACACAAATGTGCTGGGGGGGGAATTCCTCTGGCTGGGAATCCCTTGCCAGTCCAAGCATACCTTATCCCAGTGACCTCTCTCCCAGCCTCCCAGGCCCTGACACAGAGCATCCTCTGCCTGTGCCCCACACCCCTGCCTCCCAGTGCCTGCTGCTCGCTGCCTGTTACCACTGAGCCCCTGAGTTTTTCCCTGGGTGCTTGCTCTGGATTGATGAGCCTTAGGATTGCAAGCAGTAAAAACGTGGTGCAGAAACTGCAGAGCGTAAAAGCTGCCCCATAAAGAGTAAAGGCTGCTTCTTTTCCTCCTTGTAACCTGTAAAACATCTAGTAAATCCCAGCACGCGCTCCCCATGCAGCCTGGAGACCTAATCCAAAAAGCCCAGGAATATCCTGTGATTAGGTGGGTGTTATGAGTAATGGGTTTAGCCAGGCCCAGTGCAAGCTCGTCCCTAACTTGCTCTCAGCTTATGTGATCTGACTGGGGGGAATCTCCAGTACTGGAAATAAAGCCACCTGTCCATAAGTCATGGCTCTGCTTATTCCACAGCATTAAGGGAATGATCAGGCTAAACATGTCAGCCTGAGGCTGGCACAAGAAACCGAGGGGGATATGAGGAAGGAGAGTGCACCAGGACCCACGCTGCTTTCTCCTTCCCCTAATGGCCTTGATAATCGACTGGCAGTGGGAGTGAAAGTGCTCTGGCCAAACAGCTCATGGAGTGAGCTGGTCCCCTGCCAGCACACTGTGATGAGGGAAGGAGGCAGCTCCCTAAAGGAATAGGCAGAGCCCTGGCCAAAGGAGAGCGCAGCTCCGAGATGCTCAGGGATGCAGCAGGAGACCTGGAGGTCTGTGTGGGATTGCTGAAATCAAGCACATCAGCCCCTGTCTCTTCTGACCACAGGGAAGATGTGCCACAGGGGATTGCTGCAGTTCTGCAGGCTGGGGTATGTCCTGCCTTGCTGATGCCCATCCTGCCCTAGCCCTGCCAGCCAGCAGTGCTTTGTGAAGCTGGGAGGGAGGATGGGGAGACGCTGGGGTGTGTTGCCAGCCTGCACACAGCTCTGACAAGTGTGTGGAGAAACAGATGGATCCTTGGCAAAAGTGGCCATGGAAAGCAACCTTTGAACTGAGGAGCCATGACCTCTCTCCCCTGATCCCACTTACATAAATCATCTGCTGAGGTCACTGCTATCCCCAGCTCCTCCATGGTGGCTCCTGGAGGGCCTCAATGACATGATTATCCCTCCTTAGCAGAGCATTTTCAAAGCCCAAGGAGGGCTTTGCTCACTAATCTGGCATTCAGTGCAGATAATAGGCTTTGAGATGAAGCCCTCCTGGAGTCTATTTTAAGGTGGTTTTGTAGCATGTCGCCTGTCACAGCAAGACCCACCCCACTGCCATCCTCCTGGGACACACTTTGCCATGGCACAGTCACTTCTCCCATTGCTCCCTGCCAGACATGCCCCTTCTCTTGTCCACGTGCCTTTGCTCCAGGACACACACACTGAAGCAGGGTGCAGCCTGTAAACGCCAACACCATCCCCTACAACTTCCCAGCCTTGCTGGGCTTCTGCCTTCCTCTTTCCAAAAGCTCTGAGGGTGTCACTTCCCTTTGGTTCTCCTCAGCAAGGGGGTGCAGTTGGGAAGGACATCTCCCAGCCCCAAGGCAGGGCTGGAGCAAGGTGTTTGCACAGCATCTTTTGCTGCAGGAGGTCACTCTCCAGGGGTACCCTGCTCCAGCCTTGTGAGGTGGCCAGGGCACAGGCCCTGCATATCTATCCAGGGGTTTCTGGGCAGCAGCTGAGGCTATTTTGGACATGGGGCTCCTTTCAGAGGCAGATGAGGACACACAGTACCTCCCCCACCCGGGGTGGTACCTTCATAGGGATGCAGGGTAAGGAGAGCCCGCTCTCACTCAGGCCCACTTGTGATGTGAGGGGAAACCCCCTTGCCCCATGACACTCTCCAGCCTGTTTCTGCTCCCGTTTCCCCTTTCACAACTCTGTGTTACCCCCACCTCGCTCTTCACATCGTCTGTCATGCCACAGCACAAAGCTGGGGAGAAAGGTCAGGGGACAAGGCCGAGTGGGGTGCAGTATCACACCCCCCCAGCCCACACAGCTCACAGGCTGCAGAACAGGGATTTCCCAGCCTGCCCAAGTGGAGCCAATGCATTAGCAGCAGCGTGTGGGAGCCCGGAGCCAGCTCGGCACTGGGGGAAGGGATGACTAATCTGCTCTTTCTGCTCAGCTGGGAGCCAGGGTGGGAATTCATCAGACAGGCTCTTCGTGCCAGCTTCCCAATTAGGGACAGTCTCACCCCAGTCCCAGCCCTAGAAGTGCTGCAGCCACGGGGTGCTGTAGTCAGGCATCCAGGAGGGAGTACGTGGGGCTGGGGTTAATGCCAGCCTTGCTGCACACACAGACATCCCCCCACAAGGGACTCCCCTCTCTCTCTGATGATGCCAGGAGGGCACAGGCAGGATTGCTGCCCCGGGCTGTGCCTCTCCACAGGGGATTTATTAACACAGGCAAGGCCAGCCCAGCAAGGATGCTGCTGCACAGCAGAGGTGACGGCAGGGACGGGGCTGCAGCAGGGATGTGAGTCACGCTGCAAACGATGCCGCAGGCTCATGGCCCTTTGCACACACCTACAGAGGTTGTCTGTGGGGATGGAGCCTTGCTCCTGCCCTGAGGCTTGCACCTTAGGGGTGTCCGGGGTCTCCTCTGCTTTATCCACCTTGCCTCAACCAAGAGGGCCTGAGGGAAAAGGTGCTGTGCCCCCGAAGAGCAGCTCCAGCTCATGGCACTTGGTCCTGGGAAGGCAAGGATGGGCTGGGCTGGCTGAGGGTGGCAGAGCTGCCTGTGTCTCCAGGGCTCTGTGGCCTGGCCTGGCATGCACTGGCAGAGCCACTGGGATTTGTGGACTGGAATAGCATGAAATGATGCTGAAAATCCGGGTTAATCTGAACTGGCTCCAGAGGCCAGCTCTCCAAGAGCTGCCTCTTTATCTCCAGTGTGAATCCAAATCCACTGTGGGCTTAACAAGGGTCTTGGCAGCTTTACGTCAGCTCTGATTAGTTCACATCACCTTCTTTACAGCTTCCTGACCCTCTGTCTCCAGATTTTCAATATTTTATATTTACACAACAGTGAAACCACCCTCAGGATTCTCCAGGAAGGCCAGGTCCCAAAAATAACACCTGGCCTCCTGCCTCCTGTGGACCATTATCTGGAAGATGCTGTCCAGCATCCTCTGACAACCTCTGGCACATGGAGTGGAAGAGCATCCTGCACCCCTGAATCGATGCCTAAATCCGACCCATCCACGTGGAGCTGACACCAGCTGAGCTGTTTTCTGATGGCTCATGCCTCTTGCTGGGAGCTGTCGCCAAACCATCCCCCATGGGACCCACAGTGCCAGGAATGTGACTGTACCCCAATGAGGGAAGTACAGCAATTTGGCATTTTGGGATGTTGTCTTCTGACCAAGATGTCAGAGAAAATGAGGGTAGTGGTGGTGACCCACCACTGTAGATACTGGAGGAGAATCAACCCCAAAATACAATCAGAAAGAAGCAGGACCATAGACAGGTGTAGGTGCCCCAGGACTCCTCTCCTGGTCCCTTGTGAGCCAGGCTGGAGCTTTCCTGCAGGTCTTGGGTCCCAGGCTTGTGGGGAAGACAGCTGCCAGCAGTGAGGATGCAAAGGGTGGGAAAAGCTACCACTGGTGCCATTATTAATAAGGAGAAAGATGCACAGCACCTTCTGACAAACAAGGGAATTTTTCTGGGTGATTCCTATTTTTCAGCTCTCCAGAGCTCCTGTTCATCCTCCTCCTTGTCCTGTCTCATTCCCCTGGCACAAGGGACATCAAACTGGAGCCTTCTGTTTCCATGTATGTGAAGATGGTGATGAATGGGACTAGGGGCCTCTCTACTAACGGGGCAGAAACAAGAGGACACAAGAAGGAAAGCCACTCCTTTCCCTAGCCAGACAGGAGTTTAACCACCCCACAGAGCAGCCAAAGAAGGAGATGCCACCCATCTGCTGTCCTCAGCTACTGAGGTCTGCTGCCCTGTGTCTGTAAGGCATTTCTGTGTTGAGGAGATGCTCTCCCTGGAGATGAGAGGAAAGAGAGGGGAACAGCCAGGAGGGAGGCCAGGCAGCCCTCTCCCAGGTGCTGTACAGACCAGGGCACCTCAGCAGTGAGCTCTTCACCAGCGGACTAGGTTTGACCAGCTCCTTTCTGGAGCAGATCCCCTGTCCCCAGCTGCCCTTCACTTGGGATACATGTGAAAGCAGACCCAACAGGCATGGGGACTGCAACACTATGCAGAGTGTGGTCAGCGAGAGCAGCACTGAATGAGGCCAACGTTCCCTGTGCGAGCAAGTACCCTTGACCAGTAACCCCTGACCACCCTAACCATCCCCTTCTTGACTCTCCTGTGCCTTCTTCCTGCTGTGGCCTCTTGGCACCACAGCTGGCACAGACAGAGGTATGTCAGAGACCCCTATAACCTGCACTCACGTTACAGGTGGGTGCAGAAATGGGCATGTGTGAACAGAGTCCTTGCAAAGAGGCAGGGATCTGCCTGCAAGATAAAAACTCTCCTTCTTTTCCCCTTTGCATGTTAACCTTACAGCTCCAGGTCCCAGGGAAGCCAACTGGGACAGGAATATGGTGAACTCTTTGCTCAGACATGTGAATTATTGCTGCTCTCTGTCAGACAGCTGGTAAGATCAGCCCTCCCGTGCCACTCCAACACCCAAAGGTGTGCCTCTGGTTTCTCAGTAGATGGTGGCAGAGATCATCTTCTCCTCCTGTCTCTGCCCCAGCCTTGATGGGTCCACTTTTTATTTCAGCAGCAAAGCCAGGGACCTGGAATTGTTACTGGGGAGGTGGGCAGGGTTGGGTACCCAGAGAGGATCAATGTCCCAGCCTGTAGGAAAGACACACAGAATCACAGGATCACAAGGTTGGAAAAGACCTTTAAGATCATCAAGTCCAACCATTCTCATCCTAAACTAAACCATATCCCTAAGTACTTCATCTACCCTTTTTTTGAACACACCCAGGGAAGGTGACTCAGCCCCTCCCTGGGCAGCCTGTTCCAGCCCTGACAACTCTGTCAGTAACTAATTTTTTCCTAACATCCAATCTAAACCTGCCCTGGGGCAGCTTCATGCCATTCCCCCTTGTCCTATCACCTGTCACCTGGCTGCAAATGATGGTCTCAGAGTGTGTGCAGAAGGCAGCCCCTGAGCATGTCACGCTGGACAGGAGGAGCTGCAAGAGCCTAGCTAGGGGACAAGGGGATCCATCTCTGGCCTTGTCCCAAGGTTCTGCGACAAGGAGCATCCTCAGAGGAGCAAGGTGACAGCATCCCCAAGAGGGGAACACTCAACCCTCTGGGAGCAGCCACACTGCTTTTCCCAGGGAGCCACAAGCTGGTGAAATACTGGTAACAAGTTCAGCTGGTAGGATGCTGCAAGCATCTGTAATGGTGTGCTACAGCTGAAACAGTGCTCTTCTTCCAGCCAGAGGGAGGATGACAGGCTCTGTCCCTGTCCTGTGCTGCTGCAACAGGGAGTCTGGGCAGGCTGCAGGTCGCTGTCCCATAGAGCAGAGCTCTTCACAGAATGACAGAGCTGTAGGGGTTGGAAGGGACCTCCAGAGCCCATGGGGTCCAACCCCCTGCCAAAGCAGGGTCCCTAGGACAGGTCACACAGGTCGGTGTCCAGACGGGGCTGGAATCTCTCCAGAGAAGGAGACTCCACACCCCCTGGGCAGCCTGTCCCAGGGCTCCCTCACCCTCACTGGGGAAAAGTTCTTCCCCATGTTGCTGTGGAACTTCCTGTGCTCCAACTTGCAGCCATTGCCCCTTGTCCTGTCCCCACAGACACTGAAAAGGGGCTGGCCATTTCCCCCTGCATCCCATCCTTCAGATATTGATAAACATTAATCAGGTCCCCCCTGAGTCTTCTTCTCTCCAGGCTGAACAGCCCCAGCTCACTCAGCCTTTCCTCACAGGGGAGATGCTCCAGGCCCTTCATCATCTCTGTAGCCTCCTCTGGACTCTCTCCAGGAGATCTCTGGCTTTTTTATCCCAGGGAGCCCAGCACTGGACACAACACTCCAGGTGGGGCCTGAGCAGGGCAGAGCAGAGGGGGAGGATCCCCTCCTGTGACCTGCTGGCCACACTCCTCTTGATGCCCCCAGGATCCCACTGTCCCTCTTAGCCACCAGCTTTTCTGCACTGAGAGTGCCTGCACAGGGCACAGGGATCTGTGAAGGCACCGCTCCTCCTGCTCCCATCCCACTGTCCCTTCCCACCCCCAGTGAGAACCAGGGCAGCAGAGGGGTTAAGAGAGTCTGTATCCTCCACCATCAATCCATCCTGCAAATCTGACGGCCCCATCTCTTCAACGGGCCCAGATTGATTTCTTGACTGGGAGCAATGAGCAGCTTCACATGAAAAATGAGGCTTTGCACCGTCAATAGAAGTTCTAATTACAACTTAAATCCAGGACATTCTTTACAGCACAGACCAGATTTACAGCGGCTTGCAGGTGGGCGTGCAGCCCTTTCTAATTAAAAGCATCACGCATTGCAGATTGCTTCAGACAGGCCATTTCCAGCTACCCAGCACTGCAAGGGCACAGGCAGCTTCTGGCATTGAGCTTGCAAGGAGGTACCAGGCACCCCAAGGGCACACAGCACCACTTGCTTTGGAGGAGGTGAGGGAAGGACAGAAAGCTCTGGTTTCCTTCTTCTTTTCATCTGTTCTGCTGATGATTTGGGTGCCCACACCAGGTGCTGGGACTTGGCTGAACAGCCCTGCTGCCCCAGCACCGTCCCCCTTGGCCCACCCCATTTCTCCATTGCACATACTGTGCCATGTGCAAAGGGCAGAACTGCTGGGTCTGACTGGGAGTGACCCAGGAAGCATGTGGGAGATGGATTAAAACTAAAGGAAGGAAGGTTTAGATTAGATATTAGGGGGAAGTTCTTTGCAGAGAGAGTGGTGAGGGGCTGGAACAGGCTGCCCAGAGAGGGGGTGGGTGCCCCATCCCTGGAGGTGTTCAAGGCCAGGTTGGATGGGGCCCTGGGCAACCTTGTGTAGCTCCAGGCCTGAGGTTGTTGGCCCTGCCTGTGGCAGGGGGTTGGAGCTGTGTTATCCTTGGGGTCCCTTCCAACCCAGAGCATTCTATGATTCTATGATTCTATGTGCTTGGACATCATGGGAAGCAGCCCGAGAGCTGGTGGGTGCCCCCAAGGGACCACGAAGAGACCCAGCATGCTGGACCCTTGTGAGAGGATGTTCTTCAGGACTTGTCACCAGGAGCTGGGGCAGGATAAGTCCCATGGTGATTACCAGAGCATGGTGGCTTCTCTTGATCCTGGATATCTTGCATGCCTTCCTAGAGAGGTGTTACTGTGGGGACACTCTCATGACCTGGGACTGGGAACTTTCCAGGGACAGCCAGTCCTTCTGCCACGTGAGACGTCACAGTTGGTGCTTTGTTTCCAGAATGGTCAGGGTCCAGGGTCCAGGGTCCATGATCCAGGGTCCAGGATCCAGGGCACGCAAGCAGGCAGGATCCCTCTGCCAGACCCCACTGGCTGCTGCAGCAAGACCCTGAGCTTGCTCAGAGGTGTATGGGGATCTGAGAACAGTGGGAAACCAGGATAGCCCCAAAAGGTGCAGGAGTTGAAGGACAGTTGAGTGAGTCTCCATCATCTGATGAGAAGTTCTGGGTCCTTGGGCAATGTCGTGTGTCCCAAATGGCTTCCACTGGAAACCTGGCTGCCCCAGCAGTGGGAACTGCCCCACTCCTCACAGAGGGCACAGGTACTAGGGAGTGCAATCTGTCTAGTGGATGCCAGGATCCAGTCTGACCAGAGACATTGCCATCGTGGTGATGGTGACAAACTATCTCATACGTCTCAACCCCCGCTGGCACCTGGTGCTGTGAGGTAGGAAGCCTCAGAACCACCTCAGCCAGCTCCCCAGGCTCAGCAGTTCAGCCAGCACAGTTTACCCACTGCTCAGAGTCTCCTTGCTCCCAGCTCTGCCCCTGGTGGAGTGGAAATCCTCCCGAGCTGCTCCTTTTTCAGCACAGCATTTGTGGAGCTGAGGTGGGTTTCAGTGATCAAGGAGAGCACTGATTTCATTGAGCTGGAAGTTAAATTACTCTTGCCATGAGCTGCTGCTTTTGAGGAAAGAAAATCCCTCCACAGAAGGGCTGTTGGAGGTTAGTGGTGATGGAAGCACAGCGTGCTCCTGCTGAAGAGGTGAAACTGGAGTTACAGTACAGAAGGTCAGTGGTGAGACTGGTTCTCCAGAGCTTTTTCCACTAGGAGCCTGAAGAAGCAGAAAGCTGGTGCTGGAAGCTGCTATCAAGGAGCCTATCAGTGTCCTGGATCAGAGCCTGTAACTGCTGGCTGATAGCAAGGTGCAGGACAAGGGACCAGCCCAGTGAACAAAGGCAGCAAACTGCCAGTGGGTCTGGAGGGACAGGCTGCTGTGGTATCCTGCAAGGAAAGCCACCACCAGCCAGGAGACTGATTTATAGCCAACAGCCGGCAGGGTGTGACACTGCAAGGAGCCTGACAGCTCAAGAGAAGCCACAGATGCCTGTGTGAGAGATAGGAGCTCTGTGTTGGGATGAGAAAGGAACTGTCCCCATGACTCGATCGATCTGTACCCAGCCCTTTCCACCAACAGCTGTGGAGACCTAGGGCATCCTGGATGAAGGCAGAACCTCAGGCTCCTTCCTCCTTGGTCTTTCAAATTTCCTGCCTAAAACAAGATAAAATAGGCTGTGTCATCCCACCCCTGATGTGGGTGAGCAGCTACCAAGCCCAGATGTGACCAGATCCATCCTGACACGTCTGCTATAATTTATCAAAGCTGGTGAGGATGTCAGGAAAGTTCAGCATGTGGTCCCTGTCAGTCCCACATGGGTTGGGAGTGTCCTGCTGCACTGAACCCATCAGGATGTGAACAGACCAGGGCCTGTGCTCAACTGGGCTAGACAGACTGAGGGAGACTCCTTCAAAGCTGATGTGCCTCAAACATATCTATTATTTGCCTTGAGTGGCACAACAGGAAAAATGGAGGATGATGGAAAGATGTCCGATTTCTGCAGCCCTCAGGGTGAAGGGGCTATGAGGGGTGCTCAGGCACAGACTTTCAGGTCCTTCAGAAGATGATCAGGGCTGTTTGGGGGGAGCAGAGTCATCCTCCACACTAAGGCTGGTCTTTGTCTGAAAAAGGTTCTGTCCAGGTCTTGTGTTTCACCACATCACATCAGGCTGTCAGCTCCTGGGGTGAAGGAGGTGGAAGGCTGGTGCTTTGGGATTCAAATGACATTTCTGTTTGGCCATAAGAGGTGCACCAAAACCACATCTGCATCCTGGCAGGATTTCAGTCCTAAAGAGGAGGACTTTCTTGGGTCAGTGTTGTTGGAGGGTTTTGCCTCCCTACAGGACCATGGGGCAGATACTTTCCACGTTTGGAGCCAGTCAGCAAGAACTATTGGAGAAGATCCAGTGCAGATTTTGTACCCAAGGTATCTTGAGCTCCTCAACATGAGGCCATCAGTGACTGTGTATCATCTGCAGATCTCATGAAGCTGAGTTATGGTTTTGGGAAATGTTTTCTGTCTCTCCAAAGAGTAAAGTTGTCTTTTCTGTGCTAACCTACCTCCCATGGTTTATTTGCTTTCATAGCTCTGCCATGGAGTGACCCACGCTTGGATCAGGGTTCAGATGCACCCATCAGCAGCCTCCCAGGCAGTAACTGTGCCTGTCAAATGGAGCACCAGAGAAAGAGGCCTGTGGGGGCTCCTTTCCCAGGGAAGTATTGCAATGGGCTCTTGTAGATGGATGAAGGCACCTTTTGGGGGACAATGGCATTTGTGAGACTTTGTGATACAAGTGAGAGGATACTTGGAAGCTGATGAACACATCAGATGCAATTTCAATGGGGCAAAGACCCTGAAGATAAAAATGGGGATTTATTTTTCTTTATTATATTTTTTTTTTAAAATAATTTTTAGCATGGATTCCCTGTGCTCCCTGCCTCCCAGCTGAAATCATCCCCACGCTGGGCTATGCAGAAGGCTGATAAGGAAGTAGAGAATAGGAGCTGGTTTCCTGCACTCAGCAGACAACGCCTGCGCCTCCCTCTGCCTCTGCTTTTATGTAGTTTGGAAGTGCTCTGAAACTGCTGGGCACAGACACTTCTGAAGCAGCAGCAACTTTGCACGGCGCATTTGTTTTATGTCTGAACTGTACATACAGCAGTGAATAGAGCTCATAAAAGATGGATGCATTCTTGTTCTTTTTGCTGGTTTTGATTTATTATTTACTTCACTTTTTTCAACCCTTCCGAAGTGCTGTAAATCATCTAAATCATTTTTCTCCTCTGCTTGGCTAGTTTCGGGGAGCTGAAGCGAGATTATTGTGCCCGGCTCCTCTGCGTTGCAGGGTTTGCTGTGGGTTTTTCAGGAAGAGAGAGAGAGAACCAGGAAATTTGAGCTCTTATGCCTCCACAAAGTACCTTGGAAAGACTTAAAGATCTTCTTCCGCCTGCTCATCGCTTTTCCAGGGGCTGTTTTGTTCAGCCTGTGCTCAGATACACGCGCACAAGCAGACCTGGATGTGTCTGTGGAAGGTTCAACAAACGCCCACCAGCCAGGCAAGGAAGGTTTCCACAAGCTGCTCCTTGCAGGTCAAGAGAGCTATTTCCCTGTTGCTTCAAAGGGAACACAGATGGGATGCTGGGTCTGGGGGCTTCAGGATTGAGGGGGGACATTTTTCAGCACTTGGACACAGGTCCACTCCACGGGAGCTCTGGAGGTGGAAGGTGTGAAGGGTTTAGCATGGGGTCAGTTTGTGCCTGGGCACAAATGTGATGTGCTCTCTTGGTCTGAAGTTCAAAGACAAGATACTCCATCACCTGGGGCTGCTCCAGCAATGTCACCTCCTTCACACTGTGGGCAACTGAGCAGGAGCTCCAGCATCCAGAAAAAGAAGGAAAGTCTGTGTCCACAGCTGGAGTAGACCCCAAAGAGCAGATTTTAAGGGGAACTTAACTCAGTATAATGACATTGCAGGAGCTTATCACCTTTCATACACAGAATCACAGAATCACAGAATCACAGAATACACCCAACATACACCCAACTCAGACTGATGTGAACCTATGCCACACTGCTGAACTGAATTCTTCAGAAACCCAGGTCTAAGAGACTTCTGTGAGACCCAGAGCCTTGCTCCTCCAGCCTCCCCAGCTGCTTGCCATGCAGCGTGGGCACAGGAGGGAGCAGTCCCTTTGCTGTGCCTCTGAAGGAGCATCAGAGTGACCCCGTTTTCCCTGGATCTAGAGGACTCAGGAGACATCCATCAAGCAGAGAATGAATACAATTCAAACCCAGGAGGAGCACAGGGTGGTACTGTCTGTGGGAAGATGAGGAAGCACACAGCAGAGCCCTGGAAGCAGAGAGGGGCCATGAAGAAGCAGAGGACAGGGTGAAGAGGAGAACAGTGATCCCTCCATCCCTTTCCCACAGGGGCTGTGGGACAGGGCAGGATCAGAGGGCTCTTCTCACCTCCCCACGCTTTCAGCAGGACCCAGGCTGTGCATCCCTGCAGCTAAGAGCACACCAAGCTGCTCTGTGCTCCCAGCACAGGAGTCAGGGGCTCTTTCTCCTTCCTGTCACTTTGTGTCTTTTTTTTTTCAAGGGGAATTCAGCTGTAGGGGGAGAAAACGAGCAGGCTGCTAATGAAAGGGCAGCTGCTGCTCTGTGTCAGGCGTGTGAGACCCTACTGGGAGCTCAGCTGGACACAGTGGGTGGCTGGACACCGTTTATTTTTACATTAGAGCTATTTTCCTCTCACCCTGTCTGCTCTGTGCTCTTTATTTCTAAGTCAGTTCATCTCCTGTCAGATGGACATCGATGCAGGATGCGAGCACAGACCTTCCCAGTAAAGGCTAATTTTAGGATAAAAACTGGTGGGGGAGGGAGGAGGGTCTTGGCTCAGCATCCGTTAGCATGGGTGGCATAGCTGTCCTTGATGAATGGTACTCTCTGCCTTTGCCCAGTTCTGACCATCACTGCAGCAAGCAAAGAGGTAAGTCTGCAACAGGGGCAGAAACTTACCTGTGGTGGGCATAAAAGAGATTTGCATAAATTCCTGCTCCCCCAAGTCAAATGTCAGGAACCTCCTGTGAGTTTAGGGAGTGCTTGTCTGAGTGTGCTATCCTGGGCAAGGAGAAGGCTGTGGGGGGACCTCATTGCAGCCTTCCAGTCCCTGAAGGGAGCAGAGGAACAGGAGGGGAATCAGCTTGTTCAAGGGCAGAGACTGGCAGGACAAGGGGGATGGAGTGAAGCTCAAGGAGGGAAGGGTGAGAGGAGAGATTGGGGGGAAGTTCTTTGCAGAGAGAGTGGTGAGGGGCTGGAACAGGCTGCCCAGAGAGGGGGTGGGTGCCCCATCCCTGGGGGTGTTCAAGGCCAGGTTGGATGGGGCCCTGGGCAACCTTGTGTAGCTCCAGGCCTGGAGGTTGTTGGCCCTGCCTGTGGCAGGGGGTTGGAGCTCTGTGATCCTTGGGGTCCCTTCCAACCCAGACCAGTCTGGGATTCTATGATTCTAAGGCTGTCAGAACACAGGGTACCTGTGCTTTTGCAGATGGGATGTAAGATGTCAAAGCTGTGCCCAAGGACATGTAGCATGGGTCACAGGTTTCATAGGAACAGGAGTATCTGCAAACCACCTCCTCATGAGTGCTCCAGACACTGAGCTGATGACATGAGTTCTGATCCTCACATTACTGACTGTGCTTAAGAACATAACCCTTCTCCCTTGTGTTGGCTCTCTTTCCTGGACCCTTGGGGAAAACAGTATTCCATATTGTCTCTGTGGCTGGTCAGAGGTAGGGGAAGCAAAGCACATCAGTTTGGTGGTCACCAGGAGCGCTGTGTCCCACCCACAAGCAATGACACCAACTGTGTGAACTACCAGAAGGTACATTAGTGAAAGGAGAGGAAAAGACAGCAGAAAGGTAAATCCTGCTGTCAGGGTGCTACAGCAACACTCTCAGACCTCCTGCCATGGGCTGGCTTTCTGCAGTGCTCTCACAAGAGTCTCCAGGGGAGAGGGCATACTCAGAAGCATCATCCCAAGCAGCCTGTCTGTAGAGCTGCATCCATAGCTCCAGCTCAGCCCTGATTGTCCCTGCAAAGGGACTCTGCAGAGCCTGGGTCAGAGCATGCACTGCAGTGAGCAACATCTGCACCATCGCTCCCTCCCTCTGCTCCAGCAGCTGGGGGAAAGCTGCCCCCAGCCCAGCCATGCTGGTGTGTCTCCTGTGCTTGCACTCCCAGCCAGGGGCACTGAAGTCAGCTGCCCCTGCTCAGGTTGTAGATTGCTGTGTTTAACAACAGCCTCACCTGGTGTTGTGCTGAAACACCCATGAGGTCAGCAGAGAGCCCAGAGCTGCAGTCACCCCATGCTCTCACCACCCCTGTTTAATATCTTCACCAGTCCTGTTTAATATCTTCATCAACGACCTTGATGAGGGAACAGCACCCACCCTCAGCAAGTGCCTGATGATACAAAGCTGGGAGGGGTGGCTGACAGGCAGGAACACTGCGCTGCCATCCAGAGAGACCTGGACAGGCTGCAGAGCTGGGCAGGGAGAAACCAGATGGGGTTCAACAAAAGCAAGTGGAGAGTCTGGCACCTGGGGAGGAATAACTGCTGGAATCAGGACAGGCTGGGGGTGACTGATGGAGAGGAGCTCTGTGGAGAAGGATCTGGGGGTCCTGGTGGGTGACAGGGTGGCCATGAGCCAGCAGTGTGCCCTGGGGGCTGAGAGAGACAATGGGATCCTGGGGGCATCAAGAGGAGTGTGGGCAGCAGGTCACAGGAGGTGATCCTCCCCCTCTGCTCTGCCCTGCTCAGGCCCCACCTGGAGTGTTGTGTCCAGTGCTGGGCTCCCTGGGATAAAACAGACAGGGATCTCCTGGAGAGAGTCCAGAGGAGGCTATGGAGATGATGAAGGGCCTGGAGCATCTCTCCTGTGAGGAAAGGCTGAGTGAGCTGGGGCTGTTCAGCCTGGAGAGAAGACTCAGGGGGGACCTGATTAATGTTTATCAATATCTGAAGGATGGGATGCAGGGGGAATGGGCAGCCCCTTTTCAGTGTCTGTGGGGACAGGACAAGGGGCAATGGCTGCAAGTTGGAGCACAGGGAGTTCCACACCAACATGGGGAAGAACTTATCCCCAGTGAGGGTGAGGGAGCCCTGGGACAGGCTGCCCAGGGGTGTGGAGTCTCCTTCTCTGGAGAGATTCCAGCCCCGTCTGGACACCGACCTGTGTGACCTGTCCTAGGGACCCTGCTTTGGCAGGGGGTTGGACCCCATGGGCTCTGGAGGCCCCTTCCAACCCCTGGGATTCTGTGATTCTGTGATGTACCTTGTTTCTCTAGCAGGTGCTGGGCCCCTTTTGGGGAGACGAGACATAAATTACAACTGAAAATGGCCACAGTCCTGGCATTACAAAGGACATCAAGGAGTTCTCACCTTCCCAGAGCAGCAGCTCCAGCCGTGCATGGTGGTGTGCTGCCTGCAGAGCAGCTCCAGGGGATCCCACACCTTTAACCCTTCTTGGATTATAAAAGCTGCACTGTCCTTGTGTGGCAATGGGCCTTGGGTGGATAGCCTACCTTCACTGGAAAAGGAAGGTGTTTGAGGGCTGTGCAGGGCAGTTGGACGTTGATGCTTCAAGAACTAAAATTGTCTTGGCAAAAGTATCTCTCAGTCACTTCTTTGCCCTGAGTTTTCAGCATCCCAGAGGATTTTTCCAGCTGTGGCTCTGAGAGGTGGTTTGTTTCCAACACTGGGAGGACAGTGGGATACAGGGAGCCCAGCCCTTCCCCAAAGATCCTCTGTGTGACCAGCCCTGGCAGAGCATCCCTTAGCACACAGCCTGATGAAGGACACATGCTCCTTACAAAGCCCAAGCTGGGGCTGCAGTACCTGGCACATGAGATCTCCTGTGGCCTAAAACAGAGGCTGGAAGAGCAGGGTGAAGCTTCTTGCACTCCCTGACCATCCTGAATACCTGGGAAGGTCTGCAGAACGTCTTCTTGGTGCAGGTGCAATTCCACAGAGCCAGCTGGGCTCCCACTGGTGCCCCAGGGCAGCAGCAGAGCTGGGCACAGCAGAAGCTTTTCTTTCCATAAAAAATGGTGCTGAATTAGAAGGCAGGGAGAACCCAGCTTTGCTTTCAGACAGTGATTAATCATAGGGACAGGGTGCCAGAGAAGCTGTGGATTCATCTCACCTAATTTCAGACATTTAGAAATCTAAGTTAGCCCTCCCAGCTCCCTCCAGGCTGAACAGAGAGAAATGGTCACTTCCAGAAGATGAGCTGCTGCAGAGCAGAGCAATGTCAGAGCCAATTAGCACTGCAAGGTTTACGAGCTTAGTGCCAGGGGAGGCTCAGAGGTGGAGAGGGTGGTCCAGGAGTGATGCAGAGTGGCAAAGGGTGGCTGGTGAAGGTAGAGGGACAGAGGAAGTGAGGAGGAGGATGCAGTGGTGAAGCTGAGTACCATGGGAACTACACCAAGTCCTGTGATCCCTCTGGATCCACTCATTCCTGGGGGCATGCAGGATGCTGACTATTCCCTGATACATCCAAGCACAGCGATGCCCAGGGCTGGCTGGGGCCACGGTGCCCATGCTGCTCTGCTCTGTATCAGCCTGGCAGCAGTCAGAGGAGTAGCAGACTCAAACATCACATTTTAAATGCCCATAAATTTGGAAACAAAGCCAGAGCTCTTTAATCTTGGTTCATTTTTTCATTCATAACAAGATAACAAAGGAAACCAAGTGCAAGCCCAAGCCATGAATTATTTAGGGAGGGCATATCCATCTCTGGTGGCTTGGGGCTTGCTCTGCCATCCTGGGGTGTGCTGGGTGGGCATCAGTTGGTTGAAAGCCAGCTGGATGTAGGATTTCCTCATCAGAGGTTTGATGTACTGTAGGCACTGAGGAGGTCTATTCCATCCCTCCCTGATGGACACGGTCCCAGGCTCCCAGGATGGCTGTGAGGATTCCAGCAGAACTAGACCCTTTCAGACATGTGCATGGGGCACAAAAGGCAGGGATTTCTCCTCCAGAAAAGGGTGGGTATTATCCCCCCCACCAAAGGATACTTAGCAAATGCTCACCTTGATCTGGGGAACAGAAAGCTCCCCCAAAGCAGGGGAGAAACCAAGGACCCACAGTAAGATATCTCTGTGTGAGCTGACCCTCGAGCATGGCTGAGACTGTGACACGTGGGAATGAGGGTGCCCTTTGTGCCCTGGCTGTTTTGGGGACTGCAGTCCTCTGGCAGCTCCACATCCTGGCCCAAGGCACAGCACAGCTCTGCAGAGGACACCGTGCCAAAGCACCAGCTTAAGAAGGAAGCTTTCCCACCCTGCTCCAGAGCCCAGCGAGAAGGATGGAGACTCCTGAGCAGCCTGGAGCTCCAATTTCATGGAAATCCATTTATCTCTGCTTCCTGCAACCCTCACGACATGAATAAATGATGATTGCAGAAGTGATGAACCTGCCCCTGTTTAGGTGTGAAATGAATGTTTACAGGCATAGAATAAATCAAGTATCCCATGGGCGAGCAGCGGGATATTAAACCAAACACCTTTGTCTGCTTAGCACTTGCTGTTAAGAGGCCAAGGGTTTGAAGCCTGGCCAGGTATTTCCATTAGCCCCAGTGTGACAGGCTCTGGGTACCCATTCAGCAAAGGCTGGAAGATCTTGAAGAACAGGAGGGAGCCAACAGCTCTCTGATGAGCAGCTTGCCTCCCAATCTTCCCCACCTTCCCCCTCTGTTTCTCTACACACCTCTCCCTCCGCCTAACGCTGCAATCTGCACAGGCTCTAAGAAGTCAGGAATACAATGCAAATTCGTGAGGGATTGGCAAGGAATTGCCTGTGTGCTAGTTGCCTGTCAGCATGCAGAGTACTTCTAATCTTGTCACATAAATAATACGATTATGTAAAATATCAAACAGTTGGAATAAACTTAAAAGCCACAATGTTCTAGTCACAGACTTAATAGAGGGGAAAAGAACCAAACAAAAAAAAAAGTAAGTAAAATCCTTTCTTATTCTGCAGCACGGAGGGGAAATGGAGCCTCAACAAAATCGACTGGAGCAGCCCAGGGGATGAGGAGGTGGGAACTGGTTGGTGAGACAGAACTGTTCTATGGGATAGCTGGACACAGCCCCAGCCTTGCCTAGGCAGGACTGATGAGGAGGAGATACAGCAGAGCAGTGGAGTCAGGAGGAGTCTTCCTCAAGGTCACTGAGGACTTTGGTGACAGTCAGGACAGAGCTGGTGTCCCTGATCGCTAATTTCCCTTGCCACCCCCAGAAACCCACCGCTGCGGTGCTACTGGCATGGGACATCCCTTCCAACCACGAGAATTATTCAGCTGAGAGGAAAACACTGATCCAAAAGCCCCCCAAGCCAGCTGCCTGCACTGCTCTCACCCTTGCCCCCCAGCACCCAGCCCGTGCTGGCTGCTGGGACCGGGATGCAGCGAGGAGGCAGTTGGCAGGGAGGGCTGCCTGCTCCTGGAGCACTATTCCCCTCTTGACTCCGCAGCGCTCTGCATCGCTAATGCTGCCCTCTATTTGTACCGCCTGCAGTGTTTTCAGCATCGCTACAGGATGAGAGAGGAGGGAACGGTGCCCAGGGACCTGCCAGGAGGATTTTGCTACTGGCCTCAAGATCAAGAGCAGCATGAAAAGCCACCGTCCCCTTGTCAGACCTCGCTAAAAGAGATGGGGCTGCCTGAGATGGAGAACAAACCCCTCTCCTCTCACTCCACGCTGGCATGTGCACAGCCCTGACGTGGCAAGCTCAGACCCCCTCGTGTGCACCAGCACATCTTGCAACCACCACCCCCCAAACTCCATCGAGGAGCCAAAGCTTGGGCAGCACTGGAGCTCACCCACAGCTACCCCATGGCTTGCAGCGGGGTCTCCCTCAGGAGCCACATTTCCAAGGGCATCCCCCTTGCAGACACAGCCAGCACAGCCAAGGCAGGGCAGATCCTTGGGAAGCACAAGCCTTAACCGTGCAGATGAGCTCCTTCCCTGGCCAGCCTTTGGTGGAGGAACTTTGTGGTCCAGCCCAGCTTTGCAAGAGGCACTAAGCAGCCATCAGCTTCACCATCCTCACAGTGGGGCTGCAAACTTCTGTCTGCCAAGCAAAGGGTCCCTGATCAGCCACAGCCTTGGCTGGGTTTGGGCTGCAAGTGCCTGCCCTCCCCACCCATCAGTGCCCACAGCAGTGTCTGCAGCCCCCAGAGAAGGCACTGTGATGGGAACAGATGAGATGTCAGGCCTTTGGGACAGGAAAGACCATCGCTGTCTGCTGAAGCATCTGTGCTCAGCTGAGGTCCCGCTGCCAAGCTGTGAGAGCACGCTCTGCATTCATGTTCCCTGCTGCCCCTCACACAGGGTCATCACCAAGACTGATTTGCTGCTCCCAGACCTTGATGAGCTTTCAGAGACCCCTTGCCCTGGGACCAGGCCCTCTTCCCAGTCAAGCTCTGCCAATCTCTCTTGGGGCTCACAGTGTGATTCCCAGGCTCTGCAGCTCCCTGCTCTGGTGTGTGTGGGGGCAGCCAGGGACCCGTGGCCAAAGCTGGTGGGGCGGCAGGGCCATGCCAGTGCAGCGCTGCCCTGCTCGGGGCAGTGTGTAACTTACACACTGAGCTGCCCCTTCTGCTTAGGAGAATGGCTTTGATGAGCTGAGCTGCAGGCAGGGCTCCCTCCTCTGCGGGTTTGACTACCCAAAAGGGAAGGCAGGCACTTTCCCTGCCTGCCTGCTGCCTCTGACTCACGCCTGTCTCCCTCCAGTTTGCCCTTTCTGCCTGGGAAGGCAGTCAAGGCCACTGCTTATTTAGTGAAGGAAATTCTTTCTTTCATCTGGCCACTTTAAAAGAGGGAAGAAAAATCCCTGGGTTTGGGGCATCCCCAAAAAAGGGAGCAGATCCACCCCTGGACAAGAAAGCATGCATCCCAGCTACGCTGAGCAGACCTTCACACTGGGAACCAAGCATCTGTGTGAGACCAAACCTGGTTTCTAAGGAGGTTTTCCCTATAAGGGTTGGCTGCCCCACTTTTCTGGGCTGGAGGAGGCTGAAACCTGCCAGCTCATTGCACACATGGCAGAGCAGTGACCCAGCAGCAGGGGATCACACGTCACATCCCAGTCAAGCCTCCTCGAATCAGTGCTCAGCCTTGGCCTGACTCCTGCACTAATTCCTGGAGGAAAAGCCCTCTCTGTTGCCAGATAACTGCACCTGATGCCCACGTCTTGCCACTGTTGCCACAGTGCCCAGGGGACCCTGGCTGGGGGAGCAGCTGCCTGCTCCATGTGTGCTCCTCTCCTCCCAGCTCCACACTCCTGGTCTATCTCCCCAGGCAAGGGTACTTAAAAAATAAAGCAAACCCCAAATCCCTTCCAGGACTGGGCAGCATCATGCCCCCAACCCCTCTCCTCACACACAGGATCTCTCCTCTGCCTCGACCAGTCACCCCCCAGACCAGAGCAGCAGCCCCATGGCTGGGAGCAGGCTTGGTGCGGTCACATCACCCCACACACCCCCCTTCCAGGGCTCAACTTGACTTAGAATGATGAGACCCACTCGCTCCAGGGACCCTTCATCTCCTCCTGCCCCCTCTGCCTCCCTGCAGAGGGACATCTGGGACCTTCCTCACTGCTCTCCCACCAAGCTCTGCAGCCTGCCCTGCTGCAAGAGAAGGGGGGAACAACCCCTCCTCCTGTCCCTGGTTTTCTGAGGTTTCAGGCAGCTGCTGGTTGTCACTGGGAAGTTGGGTTTGCTTTAATTCACCTGTAATTGTGTTATCTCTACCCAACTCTCTGCAGAGCATACTGCAAATACACCTGCATGGTACAGCCTCTCCCCTAATGGCTTGCTCAGCAAGGCAGTGCTCCCAGGCCTGTCCCCTGCTCTCTCAGAACTTAACAGCCCTGTTACTGGCTTTGTGCAAATGCTGCTCAATTCCCCCAGCCCCCAGCTTGCTCTCTGTGCTGCCCCACAGACACCCCCTTTACCTCATGCCTCCGTGGTCACTGGCTGGCAGGCACGTGCTCCAGGATCATAGAATCCCAGACTGGTCTGGGTTGGAAGGGACCCCATGGATCACAGAGCTCCAACCCCCTGCCACAGGCAGGGCCACCAACCTCCAGGCCTGGAGCTACACAAGGTTGCCCAGGGCCCCAGCCAACCTGGCCTTGAACACCCCCAGGGATGGGGCACCCACCCCCTCTCTGGGCAGCCTGTTCCAGCCCCTCACCACTCTCTCTGCAAAGAACTTCCCCCTAATATCTCCTCTCCCCCTTCCCTCCTCCAGCTTCACTCCATCCCCCTTGTCCTGCCAGTCTCTGCCCTTTAACAAGCTGATTCCCCTCCTGTTCCTCTGCTCCCTTCAGGGACTGGAAGGCTGCAGTGAGGTCCCCCCACAGCCTTCTCTTCTCCAGGCTGAACCAGCCCAGCTCCCTCAGCCTCTCTCCGTAGGGGAGCTGCTCCAGCCCTCTGAGCATCTCCATGGCTCCTCTGACCCCTCTCCAACAGTCCCACATCTTTCTTGTACTGGGGCCCCAGCTCTGGACACAGGATCCAGCTGGGGCCTCAGGAGGGCAGAGTGAAAAAATTTAGACATTAAACTGATAAGAACAGACACTACACTTGATCTTAGCCCAAAAGCCGATGACTGAGCATGGGAGAGCCCAGTTTAACATGGCTGTGAGCAACAGGTGACACAGGTTCCAGGCAGTGGGAAATGGGCAGGAAGAGCTCAGATGCTCAGCAAGGCCCTACACATGAGAGCAAAGGGAAAAGTATTTTCTTCTCCTGCCCCCATTCAATGGTGCTGGGACCCCTGCCTTCCCTCACCCCTGAAATCCTTCTGCTCCCAGCAGCTTTGGCTGATCTTACTTCACAGCCAGGTGAAGTCAGGCTTCAGTCCCAGGATGATGCTATCTGAGCTCATTAGAAGCTTGGCCAAATCCCAAATTTCTTGGTTTACTGTGATTTCCCAAAATATGGGAGAATAGGGTACTGTGGTTACCAGTGACAGCTCCTGGGGCTTCCAGGACACAAGGAGGAGAAATACTCCATTACCCCAGATCCCACTGCATCATCCCTGTGTTTGAAGTTCCTTTCCAGCTGGAAACCAAGGGCTGTAAATCAGAATATTTTAATGAAGCAGTCCAGCACCAAGCATTACAGTCTCCCATGAAAAAATCACACCTTGCTTTTCCTCAGCATGAATACTGACCTGAAGCAGAGATGAGGCCATAGAGTTTTCCTACATAGAATCCCAGCCTGGTCTGGGTTAGAAGGAACCCCAAGGGTCACAGAGCTCCAACCCCCCTGCCACAGGCAGGGCCACCAACCTCCAGGCCTGGAGCTACACAAGGTTGCCCAGGGCCCCATCCAACCTGGCCTTGCCCACATTACTGACTGCATCCTCTCAGAGAAGGAAGACCAGGCTCCAGCCCAGATTTGCTGGCACCAGAACCCTCCCCATCCCTGCAGCAGCAACCAAGGCCTCTTTCCTCCCAGCCCACCACATCCCATGACAGAGCTCCCTGCCTCTCCATACACCAAACCCTTCCCCAGGGACACAGGGTAAGAGGAGGAAGCCCCTCAGTGCAGAATCATCAACTGGTTGGATTTGGAAGAGACCTCAAAGATCACCTAATTCATCCCTCTGCCACAGACAGGGACACCTCCACATCCTCTGTCTGTGTGTGCAGCCAGCCCCTCCCCTGTGCTGGGGTCTGCACAGCTCTAGTGTCAGACCCCAGCACCTCCCCAAGCACAGAGCTATTGCCAGGAATTTCTCTTTCTGAGTGGGGAAGGAGCATCTTCCTGGCACCTCCTCCCCTCACACATTATGAAGAGATACAGCTCCATAAATCTCATCTTAGCCAAGGGCATTACCCCATGTCAGTTAGCACTAGATCAAACCCAGGTTTATTCAGCCTCCCACTAATCCCTTTGCAACAAGAACCACCTGCAGTCTGGAGTCCAGGATTTAGCAGGGATCAGTGTGCAGGTGCCTCTGATTCGATCATCCCTTTGGAAATGGCTGTGCTCTGCAGCCAAGTGAAAAGCAGCCTGGGGAGGGGGAGCAGAGATGGGGGGGGCAGCTGGGGGAGAAAGTGTGTCTGCAGGGGTGGAGAGAGCAGCGAGGTGGGGGCTCACAGTTTCCCTCTCACACACAGACACTTCTGAGAGGCCAAAACACGTTGGAAAGAGATGAGGGGAAAGAAAGGAAAAAATATCTTATTTTCAAGAATTCTCTGGTACTTAAAAGCTTGAGACCCGCAGGGGAAGCTAATAAATTTTAAATAGTTTGGAGAGTTGAGACCAGCAGTTTAACTTTGTGTGGCTGCTGAGTTGTTTTCCAAGTGTATTTAATGAAACCCTTCATTATGTTCAGATAATTATGATCTCCGTGTCGCTGTTGCTGCTGGAGTTTGCCATCTGTGCTCGCAGGTACAGGCTCCATCTCCACACAGTGGGCAGCACAAGACACTGGTGCTGGGCTTTGCTGGCAGCCTGTGGGGCTGGGACACGTGTTCTGGAGTTCAGGGTTCAGGCAGCATCCCCACCCTGCAGCCACCAGTCTGTCACCAGAGATGCGGGCAGGACTGTGACCGGCCCTGAGGGCTCCAAAAACACACCCCCCAGGGCCCTGCCTGGGGTTTGTCTCTTGATGCTCCCCTGGGATGATGGTGGGATGAGGGGGTGTCTCGTGCTAATGGGTCCCTTTGGTCTGAGGGGGGTCCTGATGTCCCTCCTGCTCTTCACTCACCCTGAGTCTGAGCAAGTGAGTTTCCCTGGGAAGAGGTTTTGGCTGCCCAGGACAAACTCCAGGCTCTGCAGTGATAGGGTTTGCTCTGATGCCTCCATCTCCTTGCAGCAGCTGTCATCCCTATCCCCCCTGCCCATGGGCACCTTCCACCTGCCCACCCCCAGCCCCCCTGCCAGGCCTGCGCCCCAGCAGGGACCCCTACCCAGCATCCCTGCTCCAAGCCCTCTCCCCATCCACCCTCCCCCCCTTCTCCAGGAGGGAACCCTCCAGGTTTTCCCCCCCATCCTGACCCTCAGGGGTGTGTGGCACTGCAGGGCACAGGCTGGGTCTTGCACCTGAGCTTCAGTGGTGCCTGGGGACTTCACCTCCACTGCCCCTCACTGCAGAGCTGAAGCACCAGATGCTCCCAGTTGGCCCTGCAGACATTCCCACTGTGACCTCAGGCCCAGCTTTGCTCACCCTGGCTCTTCCTCCAACAACAGGAGGGTGACTCACCCCATGGGGACGTGGACCCATCAGCAGAGCGGGGGCGTCAGCTCCCACTGAGTCAGGTTCAGACCCCCACCGAGCTTGGAGGCTGCCCTGGCTCCCAGCCTGCTGGGATGGGGTTTTCCATGTGCTCACTTGCAGGAAGGGTGTCACTCATGGGTGGGGGTACTGGGGCTGGGGGGATCCTCCACTTGTGGTCCTCCACAAACACAGCCAGACTGGTGCATAGCATCCTTCTCCCATGTGTTCCCTGGCTGGTCCTGTCCCAGGACCCCGTGTGAGCTACAAGTGCAGCTCCCATCCCAGGCCACCCTTACCCCACGTGTCCCAGGCTGGGGTGGGACAGGAAACATGCTTTTTCCTGTGGCTGCTGCACTATGATCTGCAGAGGTGGTTCTGTTCTGCGGGGCTGGGGACAGCCAGGACTGAGCAGTTCTCAGCTGGTTGTGGTGAGCAGCCATGGGCTATTTTATAGATGCTGAAGGGAAACAGCAGTGGGAGATGGAGCCAGTGGCGAGGGATGAGAAAGGGGACTGCAGCCCTGAGGGGAAGGAGGGCTGCTGGAGTACCGGGTGCTGCTCTCTCCACATGCCAACTGGGCGCTTTTCCCCTGCTCTTAAATGTCAGCAATGATGTTTCCTGCCCAAGCCAGCTCTTCCCCTTGGGGACCAGCCAGCAGGGTCTGTTTTATACCCACTTCCAACAGCTTGGGTGGCTTGGGACTGGGGCTGCCGCCTGAGCCATGCCAAGTTGGCAGCATCACCAGGCTCCCCAGCCAGCTCCTCTCAGAGCCTGCACCCACACGCAGCACTCGCCCAGCTCCAGGACTTCAGCTCCCCTCTCTGGGGTTTCCTTCCATGGTGAATTTCCACAGGCAGTTTTGGAAAGCAGCAGGTCTGGTTAGAGGGGAAAAATGAGGGCTGTGTGTCTTATCACCCTCCTTTGGGATGGGCAGAGCAGGGTACCCTCTGTACAGCCTTGGGAACGGATCCCCTCACTCTGCATCCTGCCCCCCAGCTGGAGGCATGAGGTGTCCCCTACAAATCCCTGAGAGAAGCCACAGGTCAAGGAAAAGCCCAAAGTTTCTGCTCCCTGCCTAAAGCAGCCCTCAGGAACCTGTCCCAGGGACCCAGCAGCAAAACATCAGCACTTGAGAGCAAGTGTTGGGAATGCCTTGAGGCTGCTGGGGCAGAGCTGCTCCCCTCGGTGCCCATGCAGTGTCTGGAGTAGGAGGGCTCCTGCTATAATGCACAGAATTGTCACTTTCTTCCCTCCAGCATCCAAAGGGTACAGAACTTAACAGCTCTGGCTGATTCCCTTATTTAGCTCTGAAGACATCTGTGCTGCTGCAGGGCATTCAGCACAGCACTGGGGCGCACGGGGCTGGAGCACGTCTTGCACTTGGGTTTTCTAGAGCTGGGAGCTGGCTGGGTGGGTGGCTGTGCCCTGGGATGCTGGTGGCAGGGGCAGTTCCTGGGGTACATGTCAGGCAGGAAGGGAGTTTTGGGGACAGCCCTGCTGCTGTGGGTGTAAAGCACAGCAGAAGTCCCAGGAGGGAGCCTGAATGGGAGACTGAATGGGAGGAGGCATCACGATGTGGGGAGGCTGCTCACTAGCAAAGGGACTGTGGATGCACAGGACTGCACAGGAGACTGTGCACAAGACAGAGGCCTGGACATCAGGGGACTCCAGAAGAGAAAAAGATGTGATTTTGTCTACCCCCTGTCCAACCCCCTTGCCAGGATGAGGTGCACATATGCCAGCCCTGCCTGGGGGCAGGGACAGGTTGCATCCAGGAACAGCAGCTGGCATCAGGGTGATGCCCAGTGGGGCTGAGGTGTGACAGTAGATCCTGGAGCTCATGTAGGGGAGAGAGCATGTGGGATCTTGACATCCTTGACTCTCCCTTCATGCTCCCCAAGCGCATAGTTTCCCTCCACACATGAAGTCCCCATCCCTGTCACCCTCACTATCCTGACACGGTGCAGAGCATCCCGTTCCCTGGTCAGAGCCTGTCCCAACACAATCCCATCCAACACACACCCTGCATGAGGATACCCACCTCACACCCTTGAGGCACACAACTACCTGCCCAGTGTCCCTCCTTCAGCTGTGGCTGCCTCTGTGTACCAGAGCCCTGTTGCAAAGAGGGCTGAAGTGCTGGAAGGGGCAGTGTGAGGCTGCGGGCAGCACACAAGTTGTGCTGGGCTGTGTCTTCCCTGCCAGAGATGCTTTTGCCTGGCAGTAGGGAGGGGGAACACTCTGCACTTGAGGCTGACGTTGTCAGGTTGCAACAGGATTCCCAGAAAAGGTTCCCACCTCATGCTGGAGTGTCCTGGCTCCCGAAAAATGTAAGGGAGGGGGAGTGGCAGAGAGGAGATGGAGAGAGACGCTCATAATGCGTAATGATCTTTTAATGCTCTCTCTGGCCCCCTCCCAACACATATGGGAGCTGGATGAGCCAATTAAACCAACACCAATTAAATCAGCATAAATCACATCCCGTAAACCAGAGGTGGGGCTCAGGCTAACACCCCTGCTGCGAAGGATGTCAGAGCTGGCCTCAGGCTGACCCTCGCAGCCCAACTCCCTTCCAGTTCAGAAAGCCAGACCACAGAGGCACCATCAGGGAGGAGAAGGGGATGAGTGAGAACCCAAAGCAGAAAAGGGGATGGCAGAAGGCAGAGGGGTGGCAATCTGAGAGCAGAGGTGGTTTCCCCTGTGGAGCAAGGGATGCCAGAGCTTGGGTACTACCTGGGATAGGCGTCTCTGCACTGGAGGTCTTCCACAGGGTCACCTTGGGCTCCAGACTGCAATGCTCCTCATGCTGGTGCATCATGATCCCCCTACCCCCTCCTTCATGGGGCTCAGCCCTGCAGCTATCTCCCTTGCTCTGAGTGGGCTCTGGCAGCTCTGGGATGCTGTGCAGGGTGGGCTGCAGAGCTGACCGTGCCCTTGTGCATTCATCCCAAGTCAGTCCTGAGCAACTGGGGTTGTAGTTGTCAGGCAAGAGAACTGGTAAGTGTGTGTTTGAATTCCGCTTTCCTCCCCTCCCATGCTCATGCCCATGCTTTGCTCTGACCTCCCTCCCTCTCTCTACAAAGGGGCTTTCTCTGTTGGGTGCTGGCCAGGCCCCCATCCTCACCTTGGCTAAAAGACCCCTGTCCTGTCCCCTGGGGTTTTGTGTCACCCTAGTTCTCACAGCCAGGTTGCCTGAGGTCCCAGAAATAGATACAGAATGGGAGAAGAGCTTCTTGAGAGCAGCCCTGCTGAGAAGGACTTGGGGATTCTGGTGGATGAGAAACTTAACACGAGCCAGCAGTGGCTCTTGCAGCTCGGAAGGCCAATGGGATCCTGGGCTCCATCAGCAGAGGGCTGGCAGCAGGGACAGGGAGGGGATTGTCCCTCTCTGCTCTGCCCTCGTGAGGCCCCAGCTGGAGTCCTGTGTCCAGAGCTGGGGCCCCCAATACAAGAAGGATGTGGAACTGATGGAGAGGGGTCAGAGGAGCCATGAAGATGCTCAGAGGGCTGGAGCAGCTCCCCTATGGAGAGAGGCTGAGGGAGCTGGGCTGGGTCAGCCTGGAGAAGAGAAGGCTGTGGGGGGACCTCACTGCAGCCTTCCAGTCCCTGAAGGGAGCAGAGGTACAGGAGGGGAATCAGCTTGTTAAAAGGATAGACAATGACAGGACAAGGGGGAATGGATTAAAACTAAAGGAAGGAAGGTTTAGATTAGATATTAGGGGGAAGTTTTTTACAGAAAGAGTGGTGAGGGGTTGGAACAGGCTGCCCAGAGAGGGGGTGGGTGCCCCATCCCTGGGGGTGTTCAAGGCCAGGTTGGATGTGGCCCTGGGCAACCTTGTGTAGCTCCAGGCCTGGAGGTTGGTGGCCCTGCCTGTGGCAGGGGGGTTGGAGCTCTATGATCCTTGGGGTGTCTTCCAACTCACACCATTCTATGATTCTATGGGGTCCAGGAGGTTGCAAGGAGGCTGCAAAGCCATTAGCAGAGCAGTCACAAGTGGCTGTAGCTACCTGTGTGTTGAGAGAGCCAAATTGCATCAGAGATGCTGCAATGTCAGAGCTGCACAGCGAGGTCTGGGGCACACAAGTGGAGTGGCAACTCTTGACTTAATCCAGACAACTGTCACTGAACCACAAAGGAGCAGGGACTCTAATTAAGTCCCACAGCCCTTTGGGAAGTATCAAGCCAGAAAAACAGTTCGAAAGCTTTAGGCAGGGTGATTTTAAACAAATGAGGAAGTGCCTTAGAAACAGCTTAAGATGAAAGCTACCAAATTAAAATCCTTGCAATCAGTATGGAGGCTACTTATGCAACAACCTCCTGAGGAGGAATTGGAATCCCAGAGATAACACTCTAAACAAATAAGAGACAGGGAGATGAAGGAAAAAGAAACGAAACTTGGTCAAAAAGTGGTATGTAAAGGGCTGCTTGAGCTGCCTTTGAAAAGTGGAAATGTAGTGCTATGAAGGGTGCTTTTGCAAAGAGGGAAAACCAATGTCAGGTAAATAGGGGAGTGTGAGGATGAAGAGGGTGTCCAGCTCTCCTGCATGTTTGCTGTGAGCAGAAAGTTTCCCTGAGCAAGCAGGAACAGGGCTACAGATCTCCCTGTGTGGCATTAGGAGATGGGGGTGAATCCAGATGGCCCCATCAGATATTTTGATTTAGGAGAAGAAGCCCCAAGCAGAGCAGCTCCCCATCCATGGGGTGGTGGGATATTGTCCTTTCACTTCAGTTTTTGACAAGTTTGATGGTTATGAGTGGTGGCAAGTCCCATGAGTAGCCTGGGAAGCCACAGCAGCTCCAGCTTTAGGGGAGCCCTGCAAACATACACCTTCTTCCCAGCTTTATCTGGGGAGAGCAAAGACAGCAGGAGACCCAAAACTCAAGTGCAAGTACTTGAGACAACCTCCCAGTTTTTAACACAGCTCTTCTGGGCTGCAAGAGCTGGGAGGGTAGAGGCTGGAGAGCAGGGGAGTCCAGCCACACAGGGCCACCACAGTGGGGGCTGAGTCCTTGCCACATCAGCCCAGGAGTGTCCTGGAGGTTTGCATTTGCTCAGAGGGTCCTTGTCTCTACAGAGAGGAGACTCACAGCCCTGATGTGCACTGGCTGCATCCTAAGGTGGTTGCACACTGAGCAGTGTACATTAATTGCATCAAAGTCTGGAATGAAGCTGCTGCTGAGCCCCTCAAAGGTACAGGCTGGCTGAGGCTGGGAAACTCATCACAGGGAAAACGTTCTCAGCAGCTTGGAGTTACAGCTGGGGCAGCTGGTGAGACAAACATCCATGTTCAAAGGATGCAGGGGCACTGAGACAATGTCAGAACTGCCCAAACCTCCTTCCACAGGGTGCCCTCACCCTGCTTCCCACTGCAGCTTTGCTGATGCCAGGCTGTGCTGCCAGGTGCCCCCTGGATGCTGTACAGAGGAACTCCCCAGTTGTACCCTGACCTGACAGCACACTGTGCAGGGCAGATGCAGGCACTGGGCACACGGTGAGGTGGAGAAAGCTCCTGCTGTGTGTGTTCAATCACCCCAGATCTGCTGCACCCCAGGTCTGCTGCCCATCCTACCATCCCAGGAGCTGGGTGCAGGCAGAGCTCCCTTTGCCAGCCCTGCCAGTGCCTGGGCTGTGATGGGCACGCTGCACCTCCCCTGCCCTGCAGCGTGGCAGCAATGGGAGCACAGCTGGCAGCCCGATCAGACGTTGCCAGCATCCTTGGGGTACCTTGGGGGAGGCAGCAGTGCCTGTGTCCTTGCTCTTGCACGGGTGATGAGCAGTGGGCAGGAGTGTTTTGGGGCAGGGAGAGAGGGGGGGGGGGCTCCTTCCTTCGCTCTCACTTCGCATCTCACTGGAACAAGCTCCGGAAATTAGCAGGATGGGAGGGGCAGGGAGGGATAAAATAAGATAAATAAACCCAAATAAAAATAACCCCCCCAAACCCTCTGTTCCTCTTTTGATTCTTCCAGTTAGGGTTTGGTTTTGGTTTTTTTTTCCCTTCCACGCCAAGATTACTAATTGTCTAAGCATCTCAATTTGCTGGTTTCACTTAATCACAGACACTTTGGAGATTATCAGCCTTCCCCACATGTTCGGTACCTTGTTTCCAAACTACAAGACCCACGGGGAGCAGCCAGCAAGTGCCTGCAGGAGCGACAGCAGCAGAGAGCTCCCTGCTTCCCCCCGCCGTCCCTCCGGCTGGGCTGTCAGAGTTTGATTGCCTCTGAAACCGCCACGTCTTCCCCCAAAGTTCCCGAGGACGGGGGGGGGGGTAGAGGGGGGGGGGGCCGTGAGGAATGGTGAGGTGGGGGCTGGGGGCACCGTTGTCAGCTCCTGGCAGCTCCCAGCCTTTGATTTGCACAAAAGAAAGGAGGGAGGTGGGGGGAGGGAATGGATATGATTTATTCAGCAAGTTCCTAACCGGTTTTTGTTGGGGTTGGAGGGGTTTTTTTTTTCCCTCCTCCTTCTTCTTCTTCTTCTTCTTCTTCTTCTTTTCCAGAGGCTGTGATATAACTGAAGCCGACGGAAAGGTGAAGTGCTGGGAGAGATGAAGGAGGCACGTTTGAAGGCGTTCTCTTCCTTTTTGTCACATCTCGCTGAAAGCTTTTAATTCCTGGAGCTCAGCTCCTTCCTGGAAAGTCTGAGCTGCTGAGATGGATTTGGGGGTTGGGCTCCCTGAGGGAGGATGGGGTCCTGCTGGCCAGGATAGAGGCAGCACAAGGAGGAGGAAGGAGGTTCTGGTGCTCGGGATGTGCCAGCTGGTTTCAGCCCCATCATGGTTGGCTTGTTGCCCTCTGCCTATGGGTGGATGGGATGCAGCTCTGCTCTTGGCCCCAGCACCACTCACCATACCAGGTCCCAGGGACCAGCCCAGTGATGGGTTGAGCTGAGCAAACACAGCTCTTCTCAGTCCCTGTGAGGAGTAACCATCACAGCAGAGGACACAACCCTTCCTGATGCCATCAGACCAGGCAGCAGGATGCAGGGCACATCACCAGCAGCATGGGTGACACAAGGGAGATGGGACATGGTAGCTGGGGTGGGTCATTTCCCACACCCCTTTAGAGCTGTGATAGTGTGAGTATCAGCACATCCTTCCTGAGGGAAGCATGATGGAAGGAGGGTCAGCATGAGGAATCAAGCAGCATTTTGCAATGGGAAAAAAAGTGAAATCGAATTTTTCTTCCTTGGGGGGGAAAAAATATCCCTTTCTTTTTTTTTTTCTTTTCTTTTTTAAAAAATAAAGGGAAAATGGTGATTGGAAATGACTTTTCTTTGTGCTCAATTTGTCTGCTTTGGGATAGCTGCACACTCTGCTAGTCCAGTCGCATTTTTCACTCTTAAATAATAGAAGCCACAGAACAGCTGCAGGAGCAGGGATACCTGGGGGAAGCACGAGGAAATCGGAGCAGAGGAGCCAACACCATCCACCACAGTTGGAGAGGGACCTTCAAAGCCCTGCTCACCCCATCACACTGGGGATCCCCGCTGGTTTTTCTGTTCATGGTGCACCAGGGAGGCAGCCAAAAAGAGCAGCACCCACAGCCAGGTTTAGCAGCTGTCAGCACCCAAAAAAAGAGTCAAATTTCCAATAATTCCATTCTATTTAAAAAACAAAAAGAGAATTGTGTTGCAAAGGTCTCGTTCACAACCTAATTCCCCTTGGTACTGGGTACAGACCCAGGAGCTCAGCACCTCCCCTGCAGACCCAGATTGGATCTGTGACTCTGAAATCCCTACCCATTTCCTTGGGAACTCCCTGACACAACCTGTGGCTGGAGGCTCTTCAGAGGGATCTGACCAGGCTGGACTGATGGGCTGAGACCAATGGGATGAAGTTTAACAAGGCCAAGGGCAGAGTGCTGCACATGGGACAGAACAACCCCAGGCAGCTTTACAGGCTGGGGGAGACTGGCTGGAGAGCTGTCAGGCAGAGAAGGACCTGGGGGTGTTGGGTGACTGAACATGAGCCAGCAGTGTGCCCAGGTGGCCAGGAAGGCAAATGGCATCCTGGCTTGTGTCAGAAAATGTGTGGCCAGTAGGTCTGGGGAGGGGATTGTGCCCCTGGACTGGGCACTGGGGAGGCTGCACCTCGAGTGCTGGGTCCAGTTCTGGGCTCCTCAGCATCAGAAGGACATTGAGGTCCTGGAGCGAGTCCAGAGAAGGGCAACCAGGCTGGGGAAGGGGCTGGAGGGCAAATCCTCTGAGGAGCAGCTGAGGGAGCTGGGGGTGTTCAGCCTGGAGAAGAGGAGGCTGAGGGGAGACCTCCCCACCTCCCCTGCCCTGCCAGGGTGCAGAGAGGTGGGCGATGGTCTCTTCAGCCAGGGGACAGGAGATGGGACAAGGGGCAGTGGCCTCAAGCTGTGCCAGGGCAGGGGCAGCTCAGATGTGAGGGAAAAGTTCTTCCCTGGCAGAGTTGTGGGGCTGTGGCACAGGCTGCCCAGGGAGGGGCTGAGTCACCCCCTGGATGTGTTTAAAAAAGGGGAGATGAGGTGCTCAGGGATCTGGTTTAGCTTAGGATGGGAATGGTTGGACTTGATGATCTTTAAAGGTCTTTTCCAACCCTGTGATTCTGTGATTCTGTGATTTTTAAAAATCAAACCACCACAAACCATTCCACACAAACAGCCCAGGCTCTCTCTGGCTGCACCAGAAAGTGACGCAGCCCTTCTGCACCATCACCAAAAGACATCTGCATCACTGGGGAGACAACGATGGTCCTGCAGGAAGAAGCTCCTTGTGCACAATTCATTGAATGTTGTGTGGGTTTGTGTGGTTTGGAGGGGGTTTTTTTTATTTCCCGTTTGTGAGTTGCTGAGAAGCTGATCCTGATTTCTGCAAATGAATTTGTTATCTGCAAGTGTTTACTGAATAGTTTATGCAAACAAATTTCAGCCCATGGGGTGTTTGCAAACTGTTCATTTCATGGTATGTGATTAGTAGAAATGGTCAGAAAATGGGTGCAAAACAATTTTTATGAGCTGTCCTCAACTCCCAGGCTCCTTAAGCCTACATTTCCATCACTGCCTTGTTTTTGGGTTGGGTTTTTTTTTTTCCCTTTTAACTGGAATTAGAAAAGTATTAACCAGCAGATGATTAGTCAAACTTCTCATGCTTTGTTTCCAGCTAAAAGCTCTAAAAGGAGGGCAGTTGATGCTCACAGAAAGAGCAGGTCTTTCTGAAACACAAAGATGAACAGAAAGCAAGACCTGCCCAAGAAGCCCCTCCAAGGATGAGTGAGCACAGACACAGGCCAGGCTGTGCCTGACTTGAGGACCAGTTTGGAGACTAAACCTTTCTGTGAGCGCTGACAGCAGAGCGCAGCCAGCCCCACCGTGGGGAGCTCAGGGGAGAACTGTAAGGGATGAAATAAAAATGCAGGGCAAAATGAGAATGTCCTCTCCCAAAAGAGCACGGACATCCTGCTTAGGTGCTTGTCATGGTTTAGCCAGCAGCTGAGCACCACACACACACACCCCCCCCTCATAACAGACTGTACACCACAGTGATAACACACCGTGGCTCTTGACTGACCCAACGACCAACCGGACCTCAGCCCACACTCAGCCCACCCAGAGCCACGTTCCCCCTTCCCCAATAGCCCCTGTTAAGGTGAGCATGATGTCAGATGGTATGAAAACACCCTTGGCCAGCCTGCCTCACCTGCCCTGGCTCCTGGTGACAATTAACTCTACCCTAGCTGACCCCAGGAGAGTGCTTTTGGTACAGACAGAGGCACAGTCACCCTGTGTGGATCCCCGCCCTGGACCATTCCTGATGCTGGGTCTGTGAGGAGGGTGTCTGGTTTCCAAGGCTGAGGTGGAGACCTTCTCCCACTGCCAAGCTCCAGCACTGCCCTCTGACCACCAAAGCTTTAAATCTGGATGCCTATCTGTGCAATATGAGTTAGGGAGCCTGCTTTGACAGTGGGGTTGGACCTGATGATCTCTCAAGGTCCCTTCCAACCCCTGTGATTCTGTGATTCTGTGATTCTATGAAATGGAGCATCCCTCTGCTCAGCCCAGCCTGCCTTCTGCTCCACATCCCACAGGGACCCTGTCCCTTCTCAAAACCCCGCAGCATTTTCCTCACGAAAACAAGCCACGAAACCTGTTTGATTTACCCTTCCTAGAGCCAAGCATCCATACCACAGGCCGGGTCTCCACTGCAGATCCACCTCTCATGCTGAGAAGTACCGAGGGGCATGAAGCTGGTCCCCAAATGACCTGACTTTTTTAACCTCACAGCGAGAACCTGGAGGAGCTTGGTGCAGAACTGTCCAGATCCCAGAACCCTTGTCCGAGGCACAGAGAGGGCTCAGATTGAGGGAGGTGGCCCTGGCAGCTTGGAGCAGAGGCAGAGGCTTTCCCTGTGGGTTTAACAGTGCTGACAGAAACCAGTGCCCGGAAGATTTATTCATTTAACGCATCTGGTAATTACATTTCGGCAGGTGGTATGTGGGGCCTGGATTGGTTCCACGCACACCAGGCTCGGGAAGGCTCCAGTCCCACGTTTGATAAATCTCAGAATAGAATAAATAAATAAAATCAACAGTCCCCAGCTGCGAGTGCGGAGGAGGCACATCCTCTCCCCATGCAACGCTCTCCTCCTGCCTCCCGCGCTCCCCCGGGCTGGGGCCATGATTCAGCACTACACCCCTGCGCCGTGGGGAGGATTCTCCCTGCTCTGATGGTGCAGGGGCACACTCGTTGGCACACTCAGCAGCACATGCACTCCCTGCTCTGATGGTGCAGGGGCACACTCATTGGCACACTCAGCAGCACATGCACTCCCTGCTCTGATGGTGCAGGGGCACACTCGTTGGCACACTCAGCAGCACATGCACTCCCTGCTCTGATGGTGCAGGGGCACACTCATTGGCACACTCAGCAGCACATGCACTCCCTGCTCTGATGGTGCAGGGGCACACTCAGCAGCACATGCACTCCCTGCTCTGATGGTGCAGGGGCACACTCGTTGGCACACTCAGCAGCACATGCACTCCCTGCTCTGATGGTGCAGGGGCACACTCAGCAGCACATGCACTCCCTGCTCTGATGGTGCAGGGGCACACTCGTTGGCACACTCAGCAGCACATGCACTCCCTGATCTGATGGTGCAGGGGCACACTCAGCAGCACATGCACTCCCTGATCTGATGGTGCACGGGCACACTCATTGGCACACTCAGCAGCACATGCACTCCCTGCTCTGATGGTGCAGGGACACACTCATTGGCACACTCAGCAGCACATGCACTCCCTGATCTGATGGTGCACGGGCACACTCGTTGGCACACTCAGCAGCACATGCACTCCCTGCTCTGATGGTGCAGGGACACACTCATTGGCACACTCAGCAGCACATGCACTCCCTGCTCTGATGGTGCAGGGACACACTCATTGGCACACTCAGCAGCACATGCACTCCCTGCTCTGATGGTGCAGGGACACACTCATTGGCACACTCAGCAGCACATGCACTCCCTGATCTGATGGTGCACGGGCACACTCGTTGGCACACTCAGCAGCACATGCACTCCCTGATCTGATGGTGCACGGGCACACTCATTGGCACACTCAGCAGCACATGCACTCCCTGATCTGATGGTGCAGGGACACACTCATTGGCACACTCAGCAGCACATGCACTCCCTGCTCTGATGGTGCAGGGGCACACTCGTTGGCACACTCAGCAGCACATGCACTCCCTGCTCTGATGGTGCAGGGGCACACTCGTTGGCACACTCAGCAGCACATGCACTCCCTGATCTGATGGTGCAGGGGCACACACGTGCTCACGTGAGACAGGATGGGGAGAGGCAGCGTGGGTGGAGCAGGGGGCACGCTGAGCGGTGCTGGGGGGACACCAGCTCTCCTCCCAGGGTTGTGGGGCTGGCAGGGATGTGGACAGCAAGAGACAGTGGGAGACAGCATGGGGGGAGAACTGGAAGGAGGGCAGAGACAGCTGGTGGTGGGAGGATCCTCCAGTTTAAGGAGGGAAAGATGAGCCAGAAATTGGCAATAAAAAGGGGATGGCGCGTGGAGTGGTGAGAGGCAAGAGCCAGCCAAAGGAGGACATGGGGCAGAGGGTGCTGGGGGAGGTGGGCAGATGGTGATCATGCTGGGGGGGCATGGAGGGGACATTGCCAGGACCCTGGTTTGGAAGACCAGGATCCCATCTGTAGTCCCCACAGTTGCACATAGTGCTGCCCACCTCAGGGCAGGACATGGGTGTAAGGACCCTGAGAGGAGCCAGGCTAAAGCCTCATCCCCTCTGTGAGGAGCTGGGGTGAGGATGAGGAAGGTTGAGCCACAGCTTCCTCTCCAAGGGACCTCAGACTTTCCAGGGCTGTCCCAACAGGGGTGGTGGCAGTGCCAGAGTGCGGGCACTTCTCCTAACCCCACCCTGGGGTGTGTGTGATGGAGGATGCTGTAAGCACATCTGGATGCTCACACCCAGATCAGAGCATGGGAGATGTCCTGCAAGGGCTCTGCAGGCACCAGCCACTCTCAGCTTGTTCTTCTTGCCCACGCTGGGGGTCTCCACAGGGTGCTGGGGTATCCTGCATGGCTGATGTCCAAGGCAGGAGCCGGCTGGAGGCCGCCATGTCCCACAGAACTCAGCAAGACACTGGCACAAAGACTGTGGCTGGATTTTATTTTTATACTTCACCTCCCTGCCCCCTTTGTAGAAACGACATAATTATGGGGATTTAATGTTCCACTGCTAAATTTCTTCATTTTTCAGGATAATTTCCACTATTTCATCAAGGAATAATTAATTGCATTGTCTTTAATCAGTTGTTTTACAAATCCAGCAGCGCAAGAAATTTTCATAGACAGACAATGCAGGCAGCTGCTCTTCCCTTCTGGGCACATTAATGAAGTGAAAGAGCTGGAGCTGGGGAAAAAAATCGGCTGGCAAAAAAAGAAATCTATTGACAGAGAGATTGAAAAGATCACAGTGTAATCCCTTAATGTGTGGGGTAGGGAGGGAGAGGGGAGAGAGGGAACCCAGGTGTGAAGGCAGGAGGATTTGGGCTGCTGGTGGTGCTGAGGGCTGTGAAGTCCCTCCCCCAGGTCCTTGGCACGGGGTTTAACATGTGGGTGCACAAGGGTGCCTGCCCACAGCATCATGTGTGTGCACAGGAGGTGTCTATGCCAGTGAACATGCCTATGTACACGTGCACATGTGTTTATCAAAGGGTCAAAATTTGGTTTATAAAAGCTGTCAATAAGTAAAACCAAAGCCTTTCTGACCCCAGGGTAGGGGTGTGATGGATGCAGTGTCATGGTGTCCGTGGGGCACTCCAGCCTGATTTTCCTCCATCTCCTTCCTTCCCTGTGTTTCCCTGTCAGAGTTACCCCTCCAGGGCACAGACTGGGGATATCCTGAGGATGCTGCTGCTCACACTCCCTCTGCGGTGTCACACAGAATCACAGGGTTGGAAAAGACCTTTAAGGTCATCAAGTCCAACCATTCACATCCTGAACTAAACCAGATCCCTGAGCACCTCATCTCCCCTTTTTTAAACACATCCAGGGAAGGTGACTCAGCCCCTCCCTGGGCAGCCTGTTCCAGGCCCTGACAACTCTTTCAGTAACAAATTTTTTTCTAACATCCAATCTGCCCCTGCCCTGGCACAGCTTGAGCCCATTGCCCCTTGTCCCATCTCCTGTCCCCTGGCTGCAGAGACCACCACCCACCTCTCTGCACCCTCCTGGCAGGGCAGGGGAGGTGGGGAGAAGGTCTCCCCTCAGCCTCCTCTTCTCCAGGCTCAACACCCCCAGCTCCCTCAGCTGCTCCTCAGAGGATTTGCCCTCCAGCCCCTTCACCAGCTCAAAGCTGTCCCTGAGGCTCCCTGCTTCAGCATCTCTGGGGTCCTATCTCTGCTCTTTTGCCTTAGGTGCACAGCACCAGCTCTGGCATCTCCTGCCAGACCTTGCATAGGGCCAGACACACCATTCTGCACTCTCAGCTGGGGCTGGAGGTGTAAAAAATAAAAGGCAGAAGGTCATGAGTGGTGAGACATCACAGATACCTAGATCCTTCAGCACTCCAGCTCCACGCAAGGCTCAGACACCCTGTGCACACATGGGAGGTGACCAAGAGGTGAGAGGAGATGGGACAAGGGGCAATGGGCTCAATCTGTGCCAGGGCAGGGGCAGAGCAGATGGGAGGGAAAAGTTCTTCCCTGGCAGAGTTGTGGGGCTGTGGCACAGGCTGCCCAGGGAGGGGCTGAGTCACCCCCCTGGGTGTGTTTAACAGGCAGGGAGATGAGGTGCTCAGGGATCTGGGTCAGCACAGGACAGGGACGGTTGGACTGGATGAGCTTAAAGGGCTTTTCCAACCTTGTGATTCTGTGAAGAGCTGGTGATCTTTGTGGATCCCCCGGTCTCTCCAGGCTTCAGGGTGCATTTCCCATCTGCTTCACTGTGACTGATCTTCTCCATCCCTTTGCAACATGTAGTGGATGGTCAGACAAGATGAGGCAGCAACACACTACTGAGGGCTGGGCATGGCCCCATCCCACAGGGCTCCAGTGGATATTCCACCCTTCCCAGAGAGGGATGATGCCAGGGCCCAGCACTTGGATCTGGCCTATGAGCTAAGGAACTTGTTGCAAGCTGCAGCTGCGAATGTGTCATTCTCAAGGCTGGAGACATGACAGGCCATCTCCTTCCACAAGCTGCTGGCTCCATGCAGCCCCCACCAGCACCCTGCCCATCCCCAACACCTCCCCACCACCCAGGCTGAGGTACCCTGGTGTCAGGGGGGGATCACAACACCATTTCCCATGCTGGGCTCCATGCACACATCTCACAGCTTGGTATCTAATGCAGTCACTGCTCCAGTTCCTGTGCAGCACTCCCCATCAGTAAATCCAGGATGCTGCACAGAGGAGGTGATAACATTTACCCACAAAGACTGTGCAAGGCTCTGCACAGTGTGCTCGGTGTTTTTGGCACAGGTACAAGAGCAGTGCTAATTCAAGGTGCTCTGTAACTGGTCAATAGCTTTACAAGAACCAAGTAGCCTGACTTCAGCTCAGTTCAGTTAGGGCAAGGGGCCCAAGCAAGGCCAGGAGGCTGGCAAGATAAGGAAAGTCTTTCTCCCAGCCTGGCTTCGACTTCTGTTGGAAAAAGCAATTAGCAGGAGAGTGTGTGAAGGGGCAGCCCATATTTAGGGATCTGGTTTAGTTTAGTATGTGAATGGTTGGACTTGATGATCTTAAAGGTCTTTTCCAACCTTATTATTCTGTGTGATTCTGTGTGATTCTGTGTGAAGTGACCCAGGAGGAGTGGTGAGGATGCATGCAGCCACATGTCTAGCCAAGATGGGCCAAGCCAGGCTGCTGCATCCCACTCTGGTAGCACTGCCCCACACATTAATGGACACAAGTTTTGTTTTCTGATGAGAAAATGCACAACAGTAGTGCCCTGAACTTTTGGGATTGTGTGTCTGGAGACACTTTCTCAGCCTGAGAGGGTTCTGAAACCAGACATGGGTCACTAAGGATACAGCAGCTGCAGCCCTTACAATGCCTGGCCAGCTGGCTGAGGATGCCAGCTATGAGGGGGTGAAGGAGGTAAAAGGCCATACCCTGGAGAAACCTGTGGATCTGCCATTACCCCCAGAGCTGGCTTGAAATCACAAGGAATCATAGACATTGATCTGTAAGGGAGAGAAGGGGACAGAGCTGCATTGTGCATTGTGGTTTTCAGCTGGCTTACAGCGTATCTGTTTGCATACACGTGAAGGGAAAGGATCAGGGATGCTGTGCTTCTCCCTCGGTGTCTGTTGCAATCAGGTATCTCCAGCTTTTTCCTGGAGGCCTCAGCAACAGTTAAAAAGAAACCAGTGTTATGAGAGAGGCCCCTGTTGATACAAGGAAGGTCATTGTCAGGCGCTGGAAGAGATGTGTGTCTGTGTGAGCAGGGTCTGGGGCATCTCTCCTGCACAACCAGAGACAAGCAGCTGCACCAGAGATAAGAAAAAGATAAGGGCCCCCACCCTTCTGTCCCTCCTGCCCTTGCTCAGGTGAAGAAGGAATAAGCAAGGGGTTTAATCCTGCTTATCTGGGAAGACCAGGAGAAGCTGGCTTGCTTTTTGCCATCCCCGTGGAAGCAGCGCTGCACAGAGATGAGGACAGCCCAGCAGAGAAGCAGGACAGCATCTGTCCTAATTTGGAAGCAGTGTGTGCATCGGTAAGGGAGAGCAATAGTAACAGGAGGAGGTACTAAGGATGCAGAAGAGAGCGGCAGAAAGCTTCTAGGCTGAGGACACCCCAGGCTTTCCCCAGCTGAGCTGCGTTAATACCTTGTGCTGCTGCAAAGGGGCGAGCTGAGCTGACAGCGTGGGGAGGCACGTGTGCTGATGCTACAAGGATGATGAGCAGGGAGCCTGGGCAGGCTGAGAGCTGGCTGGGGATCGCAGCAAGGAGGGGACAGCAGGCATGGGGGCTTCGCCTTGGGTGGGTTTGTGTGCATGTCCCCTGGATGGTTTGTGCCACGCTGGGCTCCTGGCACAGCAGCGATACCAAAGTTGCTTTACACAGATGCCCAGGAGGCCTGAATTTCTAATCTGCCTTCATGAATATTCAGGGTAAGTACCTGTGCATCCTCCAATCCAGCCCTGGCAGCAGAGCCATGTGATTTAATATGACTGATGGCCATGTGGCCAGCACAGCTCAAAGAGCCCACACTAAATACCCACAGGAACCCCAGAGTTAAATTATTTGAAGGAAAATATAACTCTCACATAATTTTCCCTAACAATCCCTACAATCACAAGCAGCTTGCAAATACTCTGTGCATGAAAAGGAGCTCATTTTCTCTGGGGAACTTCCTGCTCTGCTCTCAGAATGAGCCTCCTAAAGCAACACCTTCAACAGGTCTCTGTATTAGAAGTGTGCTCCTTCGTTATTAAACTGCTTTATACAGTTATCACCCCAAACTCCTCTGCAGCGTAAACATATCATTCCTGGGAGAAGCTGTCAGTGGAGTGCCAAACTACAGCATGCAATTAAAGCCCTAAACAATACAACACAATAAATCACTGGCGCTATGGCCGGTCAGTGTCGCCAAGCATGGAGTAAGGATCTTAATTACATTTAGACCAAACAAGTATTAGGTTATTTATGGGATACTGTAAGTGCTTGACAATGGGTAGAAAGTCATTCCACACGCATCCCTGGGCATTTCAGAGTCCGGATGAAGAGGCAGGGAAAGAGAGGGAGAGAAGTAGAGCCAATATCCATCACAGAGCACTATTGGAAGGGAAAGAGCTGTTACTTTAAATAAGGCCCAATTGCATCATCAATTTAAAAGCAATAGCAGCAGCATCTGAAGAAAGGTACAGCTGCCACAGGTGGCCAAACAGCTGGAGAGCTGCCAGCACCCACAGGAGCCACCAGAAACCTGGGTACTTTGTCACTCTATGGCACGTTTTTAACCCTTCCACATCAGAGCCCAGGATACTCAGGGCTGCAAAGAGCCTTGCTGCACCCCAGGGGCTCTGCAGGGTTTGCTGGGGGCTGTGTGGGATGAGGCAGGACAGGGCTCCATTGCATACATGACCCTGCAACTCACAGCTGCCTTTTAGCACGTTCCAGATGTGGCCAGGCCTTGGAGGATGCAGCCTGACTGGGAAATCACAGGGTTCAGCTGTGACCGTATGAATCTGCCTCCAACCATGGACCATCTCAGGGCTCAGGGATCCTTTGGAGCAACCCTGTGAACCATAGAGGCATTGAATCACAGACTCTCCTGAGCTGGATGGGACCCATCAGGACCATCAGTCCAGCTCCTGGCTCCACACAGCCCAGCCCAGCCAGAGCTGCACTGAGCACATTGTCCAGATGCTTCCTGACCTCAGCCCAGCTCGGGGCTGTGACCCCTTCCCTGGGGAGCCTGTGCCAGTGCCTGACCCCCCTCTCAGCACAGAACCTCTTCCTAACACCCAGCCTAAACCTCCCCTGGTGCAGCTTCATGCTGTTCCCTTGGGTTCCATCCCTGCTCCCCAAAGAGAGGAGATCAGTGCCTGTCCCTTCACTCCCCTCATCAAGAAGCCACAGACCTAAGTTTAAGGTCTGGTTTAGTGCACATTTTCTGTCTCATGACCCTGGAAAGCAGAGATGTTTCTCTGCTCAGGGTGAGAGTTTCAGGAAGGCTTGTGGTTGTTTAGGCTTGTGTTGTGGAAAAGCTGTTTGCACTCAAGAGCTTTCTCCAGGGAAAGACCCTGAGGCAAGAGTGGGTCTGCCCCAGTGCCCTGGGCTGAAACAGCCCTCCCTAATGCTGTGAAGGAGTCAGGAATACCACATGTTGCTGCTGTCCCTGGCCTCTCTGGGCTACGCAGCTGGGTCAGGATGTCTAAGGATGCCTGACCATGTTGGCACGTCCCACGCTGCATGGAGGGACTCACAGTACACTCGATGTCCACATGTGACCCGATGCCACCAGGCTCATGGGTGGAGTGCTTGTGCCCACAGGCATGAGGGAAGGGATGGAGCAGGGCAGCTGTGGAGGTGCAGGTGGGCTCCAGAACAGGATACTCAGAGGACAGACAGCCTATCCAGACCAGAGCATGTTGCTGAGGACACTGGGGCACTCAGACCACTGGTTGTAACGTGAACATCATGAACATTGCTCTTCCTCACATTCAGGACTGTGCTGACTCAACCTCAGGGAATGACTTAACCAGCAGCTCTCCACAGTCCTGTCCCATCTGTCCAATTTGCCCCGTGCTCTTGCCTGCTCCTGCACCACACAGCACCACAAGCTCAGCCAAGCTCAGCCCTGGAAGCCAGAGGTGCTGGCAGAACAAGGGCTCACTGTCTCAGAGACTCCTGTTTTGGGTCTAAATTCTCCCTCTGCCTCTTCCACAGCCTAGGGCAGGTCAGAAGCATTGGGTTCATCTGACTGCATGCAGACGTCTGCAGCAGGACTCCTTGTCTAGACAGCTGTCAGTCCATGGAGGGAGGGTTGGTGGGGTGCCCTGCAGCCCATGGCTCTCCAAAGTAGGTCAAATGAGTCTGTTCTACCAGCAACTATTTATTGCTATTAACTCTCTGACATGGGACATCTAATCCCAACTGAGCAGCCTGAAATCAGGCAAGGTGATCACACGCTACATCACCAGGATGATTATGTGCCTCCCTGTCCACCCTCTCCAAGTCTGAGTGCTCAGAAGTGACCAGGGTGTTAGTCAAGCTCCTCACACAGTGACTGTGAGCTTAGGAGAAATTCCAGGCAGAAAGTTTGTGTTTCTTTTAGGATAGATCAGAGCATTTCAGACCAAGGATTGCATGGGTGGTGCTATCCATGTCTGCAAAACTGAGGACCACATGCATCTGGAATGGGTCAGATTGCCCATAAGATGCACATAAGGGACAGCCCCCAACCATGTCCTAGTGTCACTTTTCTGACCCAGCAGAACCAAATTCCTTCCAAATTCCAAGCTCCTTCTGCTCTGCCATGAGATCCTGGGTGTGCAGCTAGAGTTGTGGGGCAGCCCCATCCCAGCACCTGGAGGGTGGGGGGAAGTGGCTGAGCTGTTTGCAGAGAGGTGAGACAGGATCATTCCCACATCTGGGAAAAGCCATGAGCAAGGCAAGCGTGCTGGGTGCCCAAGGGGGCAGATGACACGAAGCCCTGATCTCAGGGCACACTAATGGATGAAGCTGACAAGCCCAGCTGATCCCAGGCACTGGTCTAAGGCCACGCCATGCCATGAGGTGGGCACAGCTCCTGATGGATGACAAGGTCATGGGAAGGCACAGGGAGGGAGACAAACGGGTGCCCACTCATTGCTGGGGATTACTCACCAGTGCTGAACCTTGCAGCCACCAGGCTCCCTGTCTGGGCCAGTCCATACCCACAGACTGGGGATGCCCCAGCTGAGCCTTGCCCAAACTCTGCACCCTCCTCCCACAGTGCAACTGACTTTGAGGAATTGGGAGTTAATGCTCCTCCCCCCACCTTTTTTTTTATCCCCCCCCCTTTTCCATCTCAGCAGCCGACAGGCAGCAAAAGACCCTTTGCAGTTGTCAAGGCAACGCCGTATCATGAAGACGGTGCCGTGAAGTGGCAGCAGCCAAGGGCTCTGCTCTCAATCTCTGCTGCTTCCCTCTCGAGGCCGCGGTGCCGCTGCCAGCGACGCTGCTCGGCGTGGGCAGGAGGGCAGCTCCCACCCAGCCTGCCTGGCCCCGGTCCCACTGCTGGTGATGAGGGGCTGGAGGTGATGGGGGACACCCCTCATGTGGTTCCTGCCCCACTACCTGCATCCTGCCAGTCTGCTCTGCCCAGCCCTGCCACCCCATGCCAGTCCCCAGCCTGCGCCAAAGGCATCCGCTTCTCTGCTGTAACGAGCCCGCCATGAGCTCTGTCCCAGTGAAGCCAGTTCTTGGGGTACAATGGGGGGCTGTTTGCATCCCACGGAACAGCTTCATGGAGTCACTAAGACCACAGCAAACCCTGTGAACCCCACGCCGGGAAGGTGACACAGACAAAGATGAACACCTCTTTGGGCACTCTGGCAGGGACAATCTGCCCACAGCTCAGCCTTTTCCCAGCCAGCAGAGAGACTGCAGCTGGAATCCTGTAGTTTGTCCTTGCACAGGTACTTTTCCAGGGGAAAATGCACCTTCTCCATCCTGACACCATCCCCACTCCAGGGAGGAACATCCCTCATGCTAGGGAAAACCAATGTATCTTATGGGCATGGGGAACCAGGTGAATGAGACTTTCTAAGGTCTTACAGACCAGGCTCCCCAAGGAGAAGGACAAGATCCTAGGACAAGGAAAGTTTCACTTGGCAGCAGCCCTCATGAAGGGAGCTCCTGGTGCAGAGCCTGGGTGCCCCTGGGGATGAGAAGGGAGAGGAGAGGCAGGGTGCCTTCCCACGAGGGACAGAGAGGTGCAGATGGGCTGATGCCTGCGGCTTCACAGCACATGCCTGCTGCACAGTGCCCCATGTATCAGCCTTCCAGAGCATCCCCACACCTCACCAGCTCTCAGGCCATGCTGCATGTGCCTGGCCCCAGTGCACATCCTACAGTCCTGGGCTCGGCTGCCCAGCCAAAGGCACACATCTGTCCCAGCTGCTGGCTCAGGCCATCAGCACACGGTGCTGCCTGGGAAGCGCCAGGCACACATGAGAGCAGAGCCACATCCCCACCGGCTGCGGGAGCTGGCACACGCTGGCTGCAGCCTGTAAACAGCCAGAAGGGAGGTGGCACATGCTCACTTGTGCCTGCCAGCGAGGCCCCTTCCCACAGAGCTGGGGCAGCCGTGCACCCCCCTTAGGTGCTCACAGCCATGGCTGAGCCTGTCTCTGCGCCTCCCCAAACCAGGGTGAGCACCGCCTGTCCCAAGTCCTCCAGCACAGGGGCAAGCTCCAGGGCTACCACAGAGCAGCACCTGCACCCTCAGCAGTCTAGAGCTATCACCAGGGCCATGCTCTCTGAGCATCTTTCCCAAGTCCCAGAGAAGCAGCACAGCAGGAGCCCTGGGAACCAGGCATCAGCACCAAGTCCTGCTGCAGACACCCAGATAGTCAGGACACCTGAACACAGGACTGGGTCCCTGCCAGGTCTCTGCTCACTGTCATGTGCTGTGGGGCCATGGAAAGATCCCAGGGGGTCATTCCCTCAGGAACAGGGAGTTTGGAGCAGGGCAGTGCAGTCATGGAGCACATGGAGGCAGGTGGGGGCCATGAGCCCTTCTCTCAGGCCAGGCACTCAGCACGCCCATCTGCCTGGCTCCACACATGATCCCATCTGACTCTCCCAGGCTGGCAAGTTTCCCAGCACCCCAAGAGAAAGGTGTTAAAATGGGACCCCTGAACCCAGCCAGCCTGGGTGCTGACAGTGCTCAGTGAAAGGGCTGCAGGAGCAGATGCTCATCCTCAATACATTTGGCATTTTTCGTTGCTCTCAACTCCAGGGGAATGATTGCTCTGCTCTGTGGGATCTATAAATAGACATTGCCCTCCAACCTCCACTCCCAGGAGGGCAGCGACGTGGCAGAAACACAGCGATTGCTGCCAGAGCTGACGCCTCAGCCTCCGGCTGGGTCAGCACTATCTGCCAGGCTTGCCAGACCTGCCCAGGCTGCCTCTGCCTTGGAAGAGGGAAGGGGACCAAGGGAATTATTTTTCTGAGGTAGGCAATGCCTGGGGTGGTAGTGGAGAAGGGAGATGAGACATGGTATTTCTCTGTGGTGCACAGGAGCACTGGGGTGGCACTGCCCTCAGCGTCACATCACTCCTGGCTGAAGTCCCCTCCCCACGGAGCTCTTTGCCCTCCCTGTGCTGGCAGCTGCCCACACATGCCTGTGCCAACAGGCACACAGAGGGCAGACACTGAGAGCCCCCCACTTTTGTCTTCATCAGGCACTGGCAGAGCTGTCCCCCCTGTGCTGAGAGCTCTGCGGGCAGCTGCCTGCTGGGGAGCCTCTTCCCCTGGAGCAGAGCACTTGGCAGGGATAGGCATGGACATCCCGCCTCTTAGCCACTCTCCCTTTTGGGAAAAGCAGTGGGAGGGGCAGGGGAAGCTAAGGAGCTGGTTGCTGTTTTTCTTCTGCTCTGGTAGCACCAGGCAGCCCCAGCACCCAGCTACAGCTGGGAGATGCTGTAGAGCATCATCGTCTTGGGACTGCCGTGTCTCTAGCCTGCTGGAGGGTATGTGGGCAGGGGGCAGTGCTTGGAGAGACCTTCAGGACAGGACATTGGGCATACCCACCTTGCAGTGACATGTGGTCATGCAGGCATCTGCCAGCCATGGGGGCAGCAATGCCAGCAGGCTCTCTGCACACTCAGGCAGTGATGGGCTTCAGCCCAGCTCTGCAGTTCTCCAGTCACTGCCCTCTTGTCCCACCTCCTCTCTGCCCTTGTTCTTTGTCTCAAGGGCTGGGGAAGCAATGTTGAGTGTGTGGAGTGTCTCCTACCTGGTTTATGCCCCTCTCAGAGAGGGGGTTATGTGTCTTGTGTCCTCCAAAGTCCTGTGGCCCTTGTCCTCTGTGCAGTGTGTGCACCCTGCCCCACACTGCATGGGTGCAGGACCTCCCATGGTGGAGGTCTCTGCTCATGTGTTGTCCTGTCTCACCTTATAGCTGTGGGGGCATGGACCATGACAGAGCCATGGACAGGTTCCTTCTGGAGAAACCTTTGGAAGGACAAGCACACCTTAATGACTGGGAATAAAGAAAGAGCTTTACCTTATGTGGTTACTGAGCAAGGACCAAGTCCTCAGCCTGGTGCATGCGTGCTGGTATCCTTGGGTTAAAACCATCCCCATGAAGGGTTGATCCAAGAGCTTGTTAGAAAGGAACTAGAGGGAATGCCAATGAGTTCTGAGCTCCTAAACCATTTGGGATCACACTTTTAAAGGTTTTAAGCCCACTGTCTCCTACTGAAGCTACATTCAACAGTCGTGTAGCAGCCAGCCTGGCTGGAGTTGCATCTGCAGCATGCCCAGGTCCTTCGCCAGTCTCATCCCCTGTCCATCTGCTCCCAAAGACCTGCTCTTGCCCCAGGTATGTGCTGCCCCACAGACCTCAAACAGCCTGCCCTGAGTCTAAGGGGAGGTGCTGGGAGGTGACACCTTCCCCTTCTACCCACTGCAACCACAGCTGGGGTGAAGATGACCATCCCTTCCCATAGAATGGTCAGAGATTTCCAGATCAGTTCCAGGCAGCACTGGGATTAAAGCCAGGCTTTTTTCCATGGGAAATGACAGCACTGAGGAGGAACCCAGAATCAGATGGTATCTGGAGACTCACTGGCACGTAGGATGCAGGCTCAGGTCTTGGTGAACGCCAAGCTTTCCATCCTTAACAGCCCCAAGGTCTGGGGGCAATAAGGGACATAGTTTCATAAGATGCTCTTCCCCAACAGTGGTTCAGCTCTGGGGCTCATTTTGGGCATGTTTCCTTCAGGCTGCACCCAGGGTTTCTCTGGATCAGACAGGAATAATCTTCCCCCAGCACCAGCCATGCCGATGCTGGTGGCAGGGCCAAGCTCAGTTCTCACTGGCAGCAGTGGAGGGGGAAGGGACCTCGGCTGGGTTAGTGCAGCTGCTGGGACAGGCAGGATGCGGCCAGCGGGTGATGCTGGGCTAAGAGGGTCTTTCCAGGAGGGTGAGGGAGGCGGATGTCAGCAGCAGGAGGCTTTCATTAATGCATCTCCCACTGTGTCCCTGCCTGGATGACGAGCTTCCTCTGGAAAGGAGGGGAGAGGACGACCTCCCCACCCTGCCAGCTTGGAAAAACCTCACCCAAGCGATGCCAGGATGTGTTGTATCGCGTTGCCATGGCAACTGACATCTTACGATGCTGAAGCAGGCTTATGTGGAGTCATGCCACATGAATCACGAATCACCTGACCTCGGCGTGATGGGGACAGACAAAGAGCAGAGATGTGCTCACTGGGGACGACCCCGTGGGCCTGGACTGGGTCACTGCTGCAGAGATGGGCGCAGGAGGGGCAGCACGGGTGCGGGCAGCGGTGCTGAGCCCATCTTCAGCACGGATCCAGAGCACAGCCCCATTTGAGGGGCGGTGGGGGCAGGAACCTGCAGGGATGCTGGGTTGAGAGCATCCTCACACTGGGGGTGTGGGGGGCAATGAGCATGGAGGGGCTGCACAGGGCTGGGTGCAGGAGCAGGTGGCATCTCCCTTCTGTAGTGCAGGGATAATCCTCACTGGTGCTGACTATCTCTCCCTCCCTGCACTGACCACCTTTGCAGCTTCCCTCACCCTCAGAAAATCAGACTGGAGGATTCTTCCTAGGCAATTCCAAATAAGTTTTAGACCCATCAGGTTTTTCTCCTTGGGTAGGCAGTGACTGGGCACCACCCTTGTTTGACTTTGTGAGGTTGTTTGCCCAGAAAATACGACCAAGGGTCCCTTTCCAAATCCTGAATGTTCCCCTTGACTGGCACAGGGCTGTGCTGCCCAAGCAAGATTTGTTTCTCTTGGGATGCTTGGCACCAGGGACTGCTCTCCGTGGGTGGATTCGAGGGAGGAGGAGTCTGTTTCCGTCTGTCATGTTATTTAAGTGACACCTACTAGGCATCAGAGTCAAAGAGACCAAATTTTTCCATCTCAACTTGTTAGAGAACTGAAATGTTTTCAACCCAGCAGTGGAATATTATGCCCTCTCCTCCCAGATGGAGTGATTTCAGTTTTCCTCCCAAAAAAATGAGGGTGAAAATTAGCTTGTGAGTTTGCTATCACTTCATCATTTCTTGGGGTGGAAAAACTGATGGAGAGGGAGAAGGCTTGAGGTGGGAGAGAAAAATGCCTAACCCCCAAAAGCTGCATTTGATTTCATGAAAAATTCTGGGGGAAAAAATAAAATGTGCATCTGTATGTTCCTTTCCTTTCAAAATGAGTAACTTTTTACCCACCAGCCTCATGTGAGAGAAAGGTAGCACAGACTTTTTCCCCAGTCAGCCTCTCTGGGAGCACTGGTTCCTGTTGTCAGCAGTGATTCTCAACAGAAATTCGTTCCCTAGCAAATGTCCTTATGGTGGAGTCTTCTCCCTGTCACAGGAGTGCTCTGCAGTCTGTGAAGCCTCTGAAGTCCTGCTTTACAAACAGAGTCGTTTCTCCAGGCATGCTACCAGGGGATGACCCTGATCCACTGTACATCATGCAGAGAGGACAGCCGAAAGTGCTGCTGAGATGCAGAGCTTTGTATGGTACAAATCTTGTCTGGGGATGCTCAGCCCTGAAAAGAGAAAAGAAAAAAAAAAAAAAAGAAAGGAAGATTAATTCCTCTTGTAGCCAATTTATCCTGCTGCATCCACCCAGCGCCAGTGAGATCTCACTGGAGGCATCAGGGTGGGGATGCAGAAACAAGAGGGAGTGAAATCTGCTCTTCTGGAAGCAATAAATGCCTCCTGCCCTTTCCAAGCAGTTTCTGACCTTGCTGCAGCTGATGGGCAAGTTTATGATCCTGCATTTTAGCTAAATGGAAGTGGTAATTATTCTTCCTTTTGGTTTAAAGTGATTTTAGGAAGAGAAATGCTACACAAGGGAAGACCCCAGCAAAAGCAGATCCCAGGAGAGACCTGGGGTCTCCTTGGAGAACAAGAGATGCAAGGGATGGCAGAAGGCACAGGAGTGATGCTGGCTTCAGCAGGAGGAGCAAGGCAGCAGGACTTGGTGGACGAGCAGCCACGGGCACTGCTGGCAGGGGAATTGCCTGCTGCTGTGTGTGCCACCCATGTTTGGTGGAACAGGCCCCCATCTCCAACCTACACACCAATAAAGGGCTCTGCCAGGGAAATCCCTGCTCCTTCAACGCTGGGAGCAGGCTACTGTGGCCTCAGGGCTTGCACATCACTTGAAGTAAAGTGATAGCTATACAGAAAATCCCTGATGCATTTCAGCTTCCCTCTCCTGCTGAGCTGGAGCCCTCCCCTCTCCTCTGCTTGCAGGGTCCTGGCTGCCAGCTGCTCTCCAGCTTTTGCCCCAGAAGAAGATGCATTCAGCACTGCCAGTACTCAGAAGAAGAAAGAGGGCTCTGAGATCATCTGGGCAGGACATGGGCACAGCTCAGGGGTTGGTGGTCTTATGAACCCTGGAGCAGGGGGAATCCAGAGCAGATTTCGTGTGGACATGAGTTAGAATCATAGAAACATAGAATCCCAGACTGGTCTGGGTTGGAAGAGACCCCAAAGTGTTCCAACCCCCTGCCACAGGCAGGGCCACCAACCTCCAGGCCTAGAGCTACACAAGGTTGCCCAGGGCCCCATCCAACCTGGCCTTGAGCACCCCCAGGGATGGGGCACCCACCCCCTCTCTGGGCAGCCTGTTCCAGCCCCTCACCACTCTCTCTGTAAAAAACTTCCCCCTAATATCTAATCTAAACCTTCCCTCCTTCAGCTTCACTCCATCCCCCTTGTCCTGCCAGTCTCTGCCCTTTAACAAGCTGATTCCCCTCCTGTTCCTCTGCTCCCTTCAGGCACTGGAAGGCTGCAGTGAGGTCCCCCCACAGCCTTCTCTTCTCCAGGCTGACCCAGCCCAGCTCCCTCAGCCTCTCTCCATAGGGGAGCTGCTCCAGCCCTCTGAGCATCTCCATGGCTCCTCTGACCCCTCTCCAACAGTCCCACATCTTTCTTGTACTGGGGCCCCAGCTCTGGACACAGGACTCCAGCTGGGGCCTCATGAGGGCAGAGCAGAGAGGGACAATCCCCTCCCTGTCCCTGCTGCCACCCCTCTGCTGATGGAGCCCAGGATCCCATTGCCCTTCCCAGCTGCAAGAGCCACTGCTGGCTCAGGGGAAGTTCCTCATCCACCAGAACCCCCAGGTCCTTCTCAGCAGGGCTGCTCTCAAAGAGCTCTCACATCCTCTCCACACATACTCCCACCCATCAGAAGACATCAGTGCATATTTGGTCAGTTTTTCCACTCACCCCCCATGCTTCCCCCCCATGCTACACCCACCACCTGACTGCAGTGACATGGGAGGCCATGCCTGGTGCTGGATCAGGATGGTGCTCCCTCTCTTCTGCTCCAGATGCCAGACTGACAGCCCCTTGTAGCATGATATCATGCTTCCTTGAGAGACCAGCTTTCATGAAGCCAGCTTGACTGTCTCTGCACCACTGAGGATGTGTCCTCACTGCCTGCAGCACCAGAGCTTGTATGATGCCACCCAGAGGTGCCCACTCCTCACCATGGGTTGGAAAGCAGCATCTGAAAGTGAACAGGCAGCTTATAACACCAGGCAGAGCCAGGCTGAGAGTCACATGCAGGCCTTCCAGCCCTTCTCATGAGCCTCATCTCCTTCATAAGGTGGGCAGAGGTGCTGGGGTCCTGCAACACAGGAAACCTTATGTACTCACTGCTTTGGGAAAATTTCTACTTCTCTGGTCCAAAATAAAGCAAAGATGAGTTCATGTGGATTTCCCTGTAGACCAGTTCTGACCTGGACCTTAAAAATGTCAACAGAAACGTGCCAGGGCTCTGCTGTCCTTCCCCTGAGCAGCACTGCAGTGTGGTTTGTCTTTACGCTTTGCTCTTTCCTCCCCCAGGACACACTCAATCCTAAGCATCTTTTTCCTTGATTTTCTTTGCATTAGCTGCCTGTGTTTGTGATCCATTGTTTCTGCAACAGTGATACTGCCTGTAATCAGCTCCCTGGGAGAGGGATGTGGCCACAGGGTGAGGATGCAGGAGCACCAGGGACATGGGGACGCAGGGTATTAACATTTCCTGGAACACAGGAAAACCTTGTGAGGTGTTTGCTTGCTGGAGCCTCTCCAAAAGACTCTGACCAAGATCTCCTCACCTGGGTCAAGACCCTCTGGCTGTACACCACCCCAGTGTGGGGATGTGCATACCCTCACAGGCACAGGAGTCCCAGGTCGGTGTGCACACACATGACCGCTGGTACACACGTGTGCTCCCAGGCACACACACCTTCCCACAAAGGCACAGTCCCACAGGCAGCCTGGAGCAGGAAAGCAGCCTGTGATGGGAAGTGTTTCATGTGGTAAGCCCAGAGTCTGGCCCCCCATCCATCCACCCCAGCCAGGGGCACTACCCCGGCCCTGCAGCAGCCAGGATGCCGTCGGCATCCATGGTACAAGGGTGTGAGAGATGGCTGCCCAGGGGGTGTAGAGTCTCCTTCTCTGGAGAGATTCCAGCCCCATCTGGACACCAACCTGTGTGACCTGTCCTAGGGACCCTGCTTTGGCAGGGGGTTGGACCCCATGGGCTCTGGAGGTCCCTTCCAACCCCTGTGATGTGCAAAGTGCCAAGTTCCCAGCTCTGCTCACACACCAGCAGCTGTGCCAATGCAGCACACCACAGGCAGGGGCAGGAATGACTGACTGTGACTGACAGCCCCCAGTAAGCAGATATCACCATCCAAGGGGTCACTGGCTGTTACCCTGCAAGCACAGAGAGACTGATGCCCTCAGTCCTCACTGCCACGCACTCTCCCACTTCACAGAATCACAGAATCACCAGGTTGGAAAAGCCCTTTAAGATCATCAAGTCCAACCATTCCCATCCTAAACTAAACCAGATCCCTGAGCACCTCATCTACCCTTTTTTAAACACACCCAGGGAAGGAGACTCAGCCCCTCCCTGGGCTGGTGCTGCTGTCACGGCCAGGCACAGACTCATCCCTTCTGAGGCTGCCTGGAAGTGATGGTACCTCTACAGAAAAGTTCAAGCAAATAATGACACTTGGATTGAGATATTTTTTCTCTTGGCAGCAAAAAAGGTTCAAAGCAAATATATTTTTAATAAACATTTTGACTGAAATTGAGCTCTTCCCCTGCAGCAATTTGATTTTTTGTCATAATTGCATTTTTTCAGCAGGAAAAACGTTTGGTCAAAGTGACTCAGATATCACTGAGCATCACAGCCTAGGTGGCCAGGCCCTGCAGATGTGAGCAAAGGCTCTGGGCATGACACCACCTCCTGCCCGGTGCAGCATGGCAAGGGGGAGGGCAGGGATGGGCTTGCTGCCAGCTGCCATCCCATTTCCAGCACTGCAGGTAAGAACAAGGACAGGTCATGCCCTGGCTCCTCACAGCCATGCTGCTGCCTGCATCCCTGACTGCCCTGACGTGCTGCATGGTGGGGGGCTGTGCACAGGGATGCATCCTTTGTGGAGACCCTGGTCCTGCTCTGCATACAGCCCCTGGCAGGTTGCACACCTTCCTGTGCCCCTCTCCAGCTTTCATCTCTGAAGCTGGTAGTATCAGCCCCACAGTTGGGCTTGCTGATCGGGGGGATGCTGGGGTTGGGAACCCTGGGCTGTCCACAGGCTGGACCAAAGTCTCCTCATACCTGTAAGTGCTCTACACCCAAAGCTGCTGCCAAGGAAATCGTTCCTCTAAAGGCCACACTGCCTGTCCAGCTCTTTCCTGTGCCATGAGTTTCCCAAACAGGCTGCTGTCCCTTCACTTGGTTCTCTCTCTCCTCCCAACCGCAGTCAGGTTCAGCCTGTGCAAGCTGCACTGAGAGGGGACATGTGGCTTTCATGCCCAGGGAGGCAAGCTGTGGGGGGGTTTCACTGCTTTGCTCCTCTCTGGTCCTGGAGAAAGCATCCTCACGCGATGCTGGGGCTTGCTGGTAGCTTGGAGGCCTGATGGTAATAAATGAGTCAGGAGCACATCTGCACGCAGCGGAGACGCTCCCTGCCAAGTCGCTGCACTGCAGGACCACTCTCATCTGTCTCTCTTTAACAGGAACAAATGGAAATGAGCGAATCAATTAACACAGCACATTAGCAAAATGTCAGAGCCTCCCAATCGCACTTAACCCTTCCCTCTGCCAGCCCCATGCCAGCAGCCCAGCACCAGCTGAGTCAGCAGCGTGGGTCATCCCAGCCAACTCCTGGCCTCAGCCTGTGGGACCTCTCCCAATGTGCCCAGGAGCTGAGGTTGCAGCAAGGACCCACTCACTTAGGGATATCACAGAGGGGTGGGTCTATGCAGGGTGGCTCGCTGCCATGGGGATGGCAGCACAGTGGGCTTGCAGCTCCCACAGACCCCTCTGCAAGGCAGCTGGGAGCAGGTTTCCTCTGGGTCAGGGCCAAGAGAGGGGAGATGTCTGGAAGCCAGCTCCTTTATTTCCCCCTCAGGCTCATCCTTGCCTGGAGAAACCCTGGAGAGCACATGATGCAGCCAAGGCATCCTGCGTGTGCTGAAGGCTGTGTGGAGGGATAATGGTGCTAAGCAGGGTTAAGTCAGGCCAGGTACCCAGCATGGGGCTGGGATTTCCTGCTGAGGGATGTGTTACAGCCCTGACACCCCTTGCCAGTGTGGGACAAGGGCTTACAGCCTCTGTAGATCAGTTGTTCCTGCACAACAATGCTTGCACGTGTGTGAGCAACAGGAGCATCAAGCCCTTTCTCCTCTTCTTTACCAGTAAGTGTCACAGGCAACAGGAGAGCTGCACTAAGATGTAATAAACCCTCATCAGCTAATTAATAATTAGAGACACTTGTGCCTGAAAGCCTGGCTCCATTGGTGGGATGATGCACCTCAGCTCTCCTGCCAGGCACAAGCATCAAGATCTCCAAACTGTGCTGGACCTCAGGGCTGACGTATGCCCAGGGAGGCAGTGGTCCCAGTCTGCAGGATGCTGAGGGCTCCTGCCTCCTAGACTCATGCACAGTGGCAAGGATATCTCACTCACTTCTCCCAGCATTTATTTATTTGTGCCCTTGGACTGGGCACTGGGGAGGCTGCACCTCGAGTGCTGGGTCCAGTTCTGGGCTCCTCACCATCAGAAGGACATTGAGGTCCTGGAGCGAGTCCAGAGAAGGGCAACCAGGCTGGGGAAGGGGCTGGAGGGCAAATCCTCTGAGGAGCAGCTGAGGGAGCTGGGGGTGTTGAGCCTGGGGAAGAGGAGGCTGAGGGGAGACCTTCTCCCCACCTCCCCTGCCCTGCCAGGAGGGTGCAGAGAGGTGGGCGAGGGTCTCTTCAGCCAGGGGACAGGAGATGGGACAAGGGGCAATGGGCTCAAGCTGTGCCAGGGCAGGGGCAGCTCAGATGTGAGGGAAAAGTTCTTCCCTGGCAGAGTTGTGGGGCTGTGGCACAGGCTGCCCAGGGAGGGGCTGAGTCACCCCCCTGGGTGTGTTTAAAAAGGGTAGATGAGATGCTCAGGGATCTGGGTCAGCACAGGATGGGAATGGTTGGACTTGATGATCTTAAAGGTCTTTTCCAACCTGGTGATGCTGTGTGTGATGCTGTGTACTTAGGTGCAAACCCCTGGCCTGGGTGCCCACGCTCGGGCAGGGTCTCCTTTCACCCAGAGGAAACAGGGTATGGCTATGTGGGAAGAGCAGCCAGAAATTCAAGGTATTCCCTCCTTCCCATGGGATTGAAGCAAGGCTCTGAATTCCAACATCATGCTGAAATGGAGGTCACACACATGATGAGGTCTGGCCCAAAATAAGCAGCCAGGTAGGGGCAGTGGTTCCTGGCATCTGCATTCGCTGGCTGGGTTCCTGAGCTTGAAATGTTCTTAGTAAGGGTCTTTGGGGGGTGGAAATAAAACAAAACCTGCAGCATTGGTAAGAGAGATACACAGGGGCTGTCAGCAATGGCTGGTGTCTCTGAGCATGGCTCTGTTGTCACCCTGTTTCTCAGCAAGGGACCCGATGCACTCACACACCCACGTGGAGACAGACCCCACGCTGCCCAGTGCAGACCCACCTCTGCACACCCACAGGCATGCACACACTCTCAAACAATGCTGCCAAGCACTGCACCTCCCAGCTGAACCAGAGATGGAAACTTCCCGAGAGCCACTCAGAAACACTGGAAAAAATGCTGTGAGTAGCCCAGGGTTCAGCACACTTGAGGGAGGGGAGAACAGAGCTGTCTGTGGATAAGGAGCTGTCATGCTGCACATCCCAGCAGTGCCAGCAATGGCAGGATGGTCTGGTAGCGAGGTGAGGAAATGGGGAAGAGCCTCTGCATCCTGGGGTCTCTTGCCTGGGTCTGCCCATCCTCTCCTGCGTGGGAAATCAAGGCAAAGCTGTGATAAGCCTCAGGAAACCAGGCTCTGAATGGCTGGGCACTTCCCCAGCTTCACACCAGCCACCACCACCACCTCTGGCCCAGCTCATGGCCATGTCCAGACCCACCACATCTTCCTCTGTCCCACAAACATGGGTGTGGAGCTGTTTGCAGCCCAGGCTGGATCACACCAGGTCCTTCCAGCATTATTTTCCCTGCTTTTGTTCTTGCTTGGGGAATAGCCCAAAGACAGTGCAGGACATCTCCCATAATGCTCCCAGGGATTCTTTGAAATGCTCCAAAGGAAAAAAAGCAGGGAGGAGCCCTTCTGAGCAGACTCTACAGAGCAATCCCACCAGCCAAATTCCTACATTGTGGTGCGGGGTGATTACCCCCCATCAATGGCCCTTAATCCACTGCCATCGATTCCCACCCGAGTGCCCAGCCCCAGGCTCCCTGCTGCATACAAATCCCTCCTGCAGAATAGGGATGGATTGTCAAGGCATCACCTCGATTATGCGACGTGGCCCTGATAGCTCAGGGGACTTTGTGTCCAAGGCTCCCCGGGCCCCAGAGAGCGTGGGGTGTGAGAACCACCATGCAAAGCCCAGGGCACCGAAACAATCATCGTCATGAATTAATAATGCTCTGTGTGTCTAGGGGCTCTTCCAGCTGGAGATTTCAAAGCACGAATGAGGGGCGACACAGCTGTGGAAAGAGGGACCTAAGCTCAGCGTGCTGCTAGGCAGCGATGGTCTGGGATGCTGCAGTCCTGTCCCCGGTCCTTCCCAGTTCTGAGATGCTCTGGACAAGACTGTGCATGTCACAGTGGGGGCATGTGTAATTTGTGCTTGTGCTCCCCATTTCAGCCCTGTCATGCTCCTCTGCAGGGGCTGTCAGGACGCAGGGCCGATCCGCATCAGCGCTGCGGTTAATGGGCATGGCAGGGGCCCGACTGTGCTGACTGACACATCAGACATCAGAGCTGTGTGAGACCTGGCAGCGCCATCACAGAGCTGTGTGCCAGCCCTCCTCACAGCCCCGTCCTGGGCAAAAGATTCCTCCTCCTCCCCCTGGAATTGCTGGGCACTAGACAAGTATTAGTGATGGAAACTGGTCCAGGCTGACCAAACCCCGAGTGGTCCCTCACCTGCCCCGTCCCTGCAGCAACCCAGCACAGCCCAAGAGTCTACCTGGACCAGGGATAAGGCCCTGGCCTCTTCTCATGGCATCTTTGGGCCCAGCCCTGCCCTGGCATTCAACCAGCCAGGGCATGCACGAAGGGAGAACTTGGGCTCCAGTGCAGCTTGCTTTGAACTCCGGAGTCACTCCTGCCCTTTGGGGGCTGACTCCCCTCTCCCAGTGAGCCTGAATGATGTCCAGGGATGTCTACAGTCCTCTGGTACATTTGGATAAGGACCCAAAACACACCAGCCCTGTGGATCCAGATTCATTCCCTATGGCTGCAATCCTGCAAAGAGCCTGACTGCATGGTGCAGGTTGCATGCCTGCCTGCCTGCCCTGCCTGCATCTTACACCCTTGGTAGCAGACAACATGCAGATGGAGCAAGAGGAGGGGGAAACAGAGGCAGGAGAGGAGATGCTATGAGTATCAGGAAGGAAGGTTTAGATTAAATATTAGGGGGAAGGTTTTACAGAAAGAGTGGTGAGGGGCTGGAACAGGCTGCCCAGAGAGGGGGTGGGTGCCCCATCCCTGGGGGTGTTCAAGGCCAGGTTGGATGGGGCCCTGGGCAACCTTGTGTAGATCCAGGCCTGAGGTTGGTGGCCCTGCCTGTGGCAGGGGGTTGGAGCTCTGTGATCCTTGGGGTCCCTTCCAACCCAGACCATTCTGGGGTTCTATGATTCTATCAGTCTCCTGGGTACCCATGACACACCAGCTGGTGGGTCCAGCTTGATGCTGCGGGGCAGCCAACCCTATCCAGGGCCAAACCAAGGACTGTTGGGAAAAATAACTCCTTGGATAAGGAAGACAGCACTGCAGTGTCACCTGCCCATGTGGTGTCACCAGGAGATGGGGGTTGTTGGAAGATGTGATCTCCCTCCATGCTCCGCTCCCCCAGCTGCTCTGCCAAGCTGGGGAGCAGCGTTGGCAGCGCTGACACCCATGGAGGTGTAGGTGTGGATGCAGGATGACACAGCTGGGACAACGATACTCAGAGTCTCTGGCTCTTCACCCTGTAGCCCCAGGCTGGGAGTATCACACTCTACCAACCCTCCAGCAGCAGCACCTCAGGGGTTGCTGAGCCCCTTTCCCAGGGAAGGATGAGGGTTTCCTTGTCCACCGGCTCCCCACCAGCTGCCTTTCACAGCTGACAGGTGACTCAGTTCACCCCCAACAGAAATGTATATAAATATGTATATATTTATTTATATATCACTTTCAGTAACAAACCTGTTTGCAACCTCTCAAGTCCTTCAAAGCATCATTGAGGAGAGCAGTGTCTGGGTGGCTCTTGCACCCTCAGCAGGCACCTTCTGAAGCTGGGGCTGGTCAGTTGCATGCTTGGCAGCCAGACCCCACGTATGTCTGTCCACCAGCCGTGCTGTCTGTCTGGATGCCCATCCTCTGCAGCACCACCAGGCAGTAGCATCCAGTGCAGAGCTGTAAACAGAGCCCCACTGGGACCTGTGCACCACAAGTGATTATGCACAACCTTTCTAAAAAGAAACAAAAACCAAAGCAAAGCAACAGAAAAACAACTTGGTGACATTCTTCTTTCCAGACATGTTCACAATCCTCCACTAATCTGTTTCTCCAGTCGTCTTTTTTATCTATCCATCCATCTACCCATGTTTCTATCCTTCCCTCTCTCTCCAGCACTTCACCCTACCTCTCTCCACAGAGATTTTTTCCCCACATCCAGTATGTCTGTATGTAGCCATCTGTTTGTCTGTCTCTCTAGCCATCTGGGTGTCTGCCTACAGTGTTTGCTGTGTCTCTAAAGCATATACAGGCTGCATGTATAGATCTATCAATTGGAGGTCTACTTGCCAGTCTCTCTGAGCTGTGTTCTGTGGGCTTCATTAACATGCAAATTAGCAAGATCTGACTGGCTCACTTAGCTGCTACTTCTCTTAGACAGCCATGCAACAATGCAAATACTAATGAGGCTCTGGAAATGGCACTAGCTCTATTGCTAAGCAAGCATGCACACAGAGCAGGCTTTGGCAATTTCAGGCATGCCATCCATCCTCACACCTGCTGGAGGACTCAGGACAGAAGGGATGGGTGATGGATGGATGATTAGGGGCACTGATGCGGAAAAAGAGGAGAGAATTCCCACTCTGTTGGGGATGCCAGCACTCCTAGCCCTAGGATCCTTGGCTCCAAGAACCCTTTGTCCTCATTGCTACATGCCACTGCTCTGGACCACTGCCACTGACAGGATCCCCCCACTCAGGAGCACATCAGCCCCACCACCCCAGCTGACAGGGATCCCTATTGTACTGTGCTGGATTCCCACCAGCACTCTTTCAGCATCTCCTGGGTGTGAAGGCTCTGATGTACCTGGGTGATATATCTCTTCTCCACTCCGTGCTCCCTGTCCCCAGACAGGAGATGAGGAGCTGGAAACCTGTGGCATGGCTGCTCTTGCAAACTCCCCGACCCACCTTTGAGCATGGAGGGTGCAGAAAAGCTCTTGGACAGCTGAGTTCAGCCAGACTCTGCTGCAGGGCTTGTGAGCTGCCCCTGCCTCCTGCTCCCCTCATGGAGAGCTGTGGAGCTCCCGTGCTCTCCTGCTTTTCTCCCTGCAAGCACATAACGTGAGTCCAGGTCGCTGTGGGGGAAGTTTTCTGTTACTTTTCAGCTCCATCTCCTCCTCTAATGATAATTCAACCATACACCTCCTTGTAAAACATCTAACATGATCAAACACTCTGCAGCGAGATGAAGGCGCCGCATCTTAGGAACCTGGTTTCCGTATTCCTTTTTATCCTGGAGATAAAATAAAGAACCATTTGCTCTGGCTGCTGCTGCAGTCTCCTGCCTCTCCTCACCCACAGCACTACCCACCCCCTTGGGAAGTAACACCACAACAAACCCAGGCTCCTTCACACACCCCCCCCCAGTCCTTTTCATCTCGACCCTGGCTGCTGTCACAGGAGAAGCACAGACTGACTCTTGCAAGCACTCACCAGGGCCCAGAGGGATGTCCCTGTCTCCCCTCTGACAAGGTGACATTATCCTAAGGACACTTCCCTGTGGAAGGCCAGAGCAACCACCGTGCATGTCTTACTCCTCCTAAGGACAGAACTCTGCTCCCATGGCAGAAGATGTTCACCATTGCATTGGGTTCTGGGATGAGGGAGGAAAAGCAGCCTGGGACAGGGGAGGTGGGAGGTTTTAGGGAAACAGAGCTGAGGCCAGGACATATGCTCTGGGGCTCGGAGACGAAGCACACATGGGAAGCAGACAGCTAGATGGGAGAGATGACAAACCATGGGCAGGAAGGGTGGCTTGCCCTGTCCAGAGAGCACTCACATGTCAGTGAGAGAGGAGGTGAGGTTCACTGGGGCTGGAGCTTGGCCAGCTCATCAGAGACTAAACAGCATCCCACAGCATTTTGATGACTCCATGCTGTGGTTTTTAGGGCTCTTTCCCCCTCAGAAATGCTCTTACAAGAATCTTCTGTGTGGAAGTCATCTCTGCCTAGCAGCCAGGTCTCCTAAGAAGGTAAAATTTTAAACGCAGCTCAGGAGGTAGAATTTCTTCCTGGCTTACAGACAAGTGGCTAAGTTTAGGCAAGGCCTTCATGGTGGGAGAAGATCAGCAGCTGTTTCCCTCTTTGTGGGAACTACACTGGACAGAGGTTTGCTTTCTGTGCTGAGCCAGCCCTGCAAATATCTCTGCTTTGAGGTTTGCTGCCCACAGTTGGGCATGGCTGGGGCACAAAAGTCTAGCAGGTTCCAGGGCTGTTTTCTGCTGGATGCCAGGTAGGTGATGCCAGAGCAAATGCTGCAGGGGCCTGGGGCAGTTCTGACTCTTCTGTGACTTGGCACAACCAACCTGCTGCAGATAAAATTTCCAGACCATTTTAGGGTCCATGTTCCCTGCTCAAGGAATTCCCTGGGAAACTGGCCACACACACAATGCATGTCCACAAGGTCTGGCTGCGTGAGGAGCCCCATGGGTCGTGCACAGGCAGTTTCAGATTCACCTCTCTGTTTGAGGAATTGCTTCTCCTGGCAGGAGAGTCCCCACTGCAGTGCAGGGCAACAGGGAGAATCTGTTCCTCTCCATCGCTTGTCTGGGCTGGATCCTCAGCTTGGTGTGCCCAGGGGCTCCATGGAAGGGAGGGCCTGGTTTTCCAGTCCTGGGCTCTGTAACCTCAGTGCTTCTGCCCTGAGAAATGGCATTAACCCATTGAGATGTGGAGACCTGCAGCATGGGGAATCTGCAGCAGGATAAATCTATCTACTGAAATTGCTCTGCTCCTGGGATACCAGGATTACAGCACCCTGTGCTTGGCTGCACTCTGTGCTTGCACATCACCAGCCTTAGCAGCTCTCCAGGTCTGCCCTGCTCAAGTGCAGCCTCCAGTGCTGGGCTGGTCTCCTCATCATGATGGGATGATGCTCATGGAAGGAGCTTTCAGTGAACTGTGCCCCACTGGAAAGTGTGTAACAAATACTCCCCAGGTGCAGTATTCCCTGGCTGTTCTAAGCTCTGCTCTAAGCTTCACATTCCCATACCAACTCCCTGATGCTCAGCTGTTCCTTTGCTTGGTGCTGGTTTGTCCTGAGGCTGGCTGGCTGCAGAGATGTGTCCTGAGGTTTTGTGGACACTCATGAAGGGATGGAAGTAGCATTCACATCTACATTTTGAGCCTCCAGAGCAGCCTGCTGGCAGTTTTTAAGTCTGCACAAGGCCTACACATCCCCATGTTCCCACTGCAGTCCAGCTTGCAATCAGTCCTTGGCTGGAGAACCAGAACCAGAACTCCCTGTGTGCTCTGCCAAACACAAGCTCCATGCAGTGTCCCCTCCAGCCAGCCCTGCATTAAGCCCAAGAGAGGTCTCTGCTCACTGTAGGAGGGAGGAACCCATCCCAGAAACTCCCTTGAGTGTGGCCAGAAACCAGCCTTGATGCTCTTGCCTTGCTCTTATCTTTCCCTACCCAGGCTTTGTCCTAGAGCAGTGTCTAAGATCTGGCCAGGACAGATTCCCAATGCACCCAGCTGATTCCCCACTGTGTCTCATGAACCTTTCTGCTCAGCACGACTGCTCTCTCTCCCCTGCCTGGGGGTTGCAAACACCCCATTTTGCTGTCAGAGTGAACATCCTACAAAGGGCCGTGGCATCTGGTGGAGCTGACAAAGCCAGTGGAGACCCTGCTGAGTGAAGAAGGGCGAGTGTGGCCCCGTTGGGCTGTGAAGAGCCAACTCATTTGGGTTGGGGAAGAACCAGGACAGACCCTGTTAGGTCAGATGGGCAGATTAGAGAGTGGCCAGAGGATGAGGCTGAGATGAGCTGCTACCTTGCTGAAGGCAGAGTAATTTCAGGGTGGGGTTGAGAAGTCTGAGGGCAGGAGGGTCCCCTCTTGGCTTGCACAGGTTTAGGGCAGTGCCTAGCATATTGCACAGGCTGGAAAAATCCTTCCCAGCACTGGCAGCAATTTGGAGATCAACAGACCTGTACAGAAGATGGGGAGCACGAGTATCCCCCCTTGTACAGCTCCTCCTAACCACAGCACATACACACATGCACACTGCACACCCCTGGGCTGGAGCTGGATGAATTCTGCCGTGAGACACAACGTCTGAGAAGCTTGCCAGTCATTTACAGCCTGTAAAATAATAAGGGAAGGAGGGAGGGAGGAAAGAAAGCGACACCTTCATCTCAGCTTCCGTCCGTCCTGGCGCTCCGATCACCGACAGCTGGAGACGGGGCAGAATAAAACATCTGCTTAATTTGACCTGTCGACTCTTCAGGGAGGATTGCTCGATGCGAAGGTCACCTCATTAAGAGGAGCGAGAGCCGAGTCCCCGACCTGGGGGAGGCTGGGTGGCTCCAGCCTGCTGAAGGATGACCTTTTCTTGCAGGCGCACAGTGTGCAGAAGGAGATGGGTCCTGGCACGCGTGCTCCCACCCAAATGGCAGTTAGTTTCACAGACACTTACACGTCCCAAGCACTGGTTTTGAACTTTTCATTCTCACAAGCCTGTCAGCTCTTGAAAGCTCTAAGTGCCTGCGGTGTCTCTCGCTCGCTGATGGAGTGAGCCTGATGCTGGTGCAAAACCGCTCCTTCTCTTGCCCTTACGGCTCAGGGAGAGCAGGATCAGGCCCAAGATCCCCAGCCACACAAAGCGTAGGTGCATTTTGGGCTCACCTTGGGCAGACCTTTCCTACTGCAGCATGTCTGAGCAGAGGCATGTCTCAGCTCTGCAGAAATCGGGCTGGATGCGACCCAGGCATGTCCGATGCTCAGGGGGGAGGCAGCATGTGTGCATGACTCCCCAGAGCAGCCCAGCTTGTGGTGTGGAGCAAACAAGAGAACAGATGCCTGCTGGGGCTCCGGGTCCAAGCCCTTCATCCCACCCCCAGCGCTCTTCCACACCCCAGCTGGGTCCCTGGTGTTTGCAGAGCCCCAGCCCCATGGGCAGCAGGACGTGGCTGGGCCAGCAGCAGCAGCTGTGCTGTGGGAAGCGAATGCTGCCTGCTTTCTCCTTTTGCCTTTCATGTTATCACCGAGCCAGGGAGGGACAACACCAACTTTCCTTGCCAGTTATCACGGTGCTGGGACTACCACACTCCTCTAGCAGCTTGGCAGAGCGTGTGGCCTGCACAGCTCCCTGGAGAGCTGCCCTCCCACCCCTTCCCGGAGCAGGAGAGGAGAGACACGCTTGCCTCCTCCCTTCTGCTGCCCTCCACAGACCTTTAATTCTTCCTCCTCTGATGTTAATCTTGGAGGTGGTGCACAGGTCAAGTTTAATATGCTATCCTGGGGGAGTTTCATTTAGAGCCAGTGAGAGGGAGACTGGGGATTCAATTAGGGTTTCCCATGTAGTCCAAGAGCATCATCAGCTTCAAAAGGCAGCAGGTTGTGCTCAGCAAATGCCAGTGGAGGCAGATTCCCACAGATCTAGCTTTTACCCACACTTCTTGCCTGCACCTGCTGCCTCTCTGCACCTCAGCCCTGTGCCCAGCACACACCCCACACACTGCCCAGGACCTCTCTCCTAAGCCATCCCTGACACACACCCTGCCTATTCACGCTTCTTGGCCCACATGCACACGAGTGTGCCTGCATCCAGCCCTCCATGCTGTGGGGAAGATCTGGCTGCAATGCCAATATCATGTCTGTTCATTCCTCCCCTTGCCTCAGTTTCCCCATCTGGTGAGTAGGAACCAAAAAGCTTGGGAGGACACTTTTGAAAGGTTCTCTTATGAGGCCAAAGGGGTGGATGCACACAGACCCCATGGGCACGGGGGTACCTGTCTGATGAAGCTTTTGTTGAAGGAGTCAGGGGGTTGCCAATGGCTCCAGCCAGCCAGGTTCCCCCATGCAAACCAAGAGATCCCATCCCCATCCACTGCTTGGGCATGTGGGAGCATCACCGCCTGTAATGCAAAAGGACAGGCAGTAAAAGACTGTGATGGGGATCATAAATATCCATTAAACCAGCTTTTCATCTATCCTGCTAACAACAGGGATGCCAGTGAGTGAGAGACAGGAGCCTGGCAGGCTGCATGCAGGGAGCAGGTGGCACGCAGGCAGCAGGCATGGCATCATCCCACCGCGGACTTTCACTGCCCAGGGAAAGGATGAGCCACCTCTGCAGAGCGTGGAGCTGGGGGCAGTGCTGCCATGCTGCCCTGGAAAGAGCCCAGCACGCAGCCCTGGGCACCAGCTGCAGGAGACCTGGCACGACTCTGATTCATCAGAGGAAAACACACACTGTGCCCAGAAGGTGAAGCTACAGCCCCTCTTCCACCAGCAACCAGCATTGCTCCAGCAAAGGAGAAATCAGGTCCAGCATTCTCTCAGTGCTGGGGAGCAGAGCCATGTCCTAGCCCTTGAGGGCTGGTGGGTCACGAAGGGAAAAATCTGGCTCCTCTCCATCACTCCCCAAACAAAACCCCTCAAGTAAACCCTTGTACCACTGATACATGGACTTGTCTCTTGTGCCCAGCCCATCCTGCTCTCCAGTGACAACAGACTTCCTGGAGCTCCTCTGGGTAACAAGGGCATCCTCTTTCCTAACTGCTACTGAAGAGTTTCTCTCCACTTTGTGTACAACACCTTCACCTTCCTCCCTGCCAGCGCTGTCGCTCACTATTTATGGCTGTACAACATGGAGCAGGTCACATCTGGTGTCCTTCCTTGGTTTCAGCACAGGATAAAGTGCCCCTGGATTGCTGCTGCTTCTGCCACGATGCTCTTTCCTAGAGCCAGCTGCAAGATGGCAGCTCCCTCCCTTGGGAACCTGGGGTCTTCCCAGTATAGACTTTCCAACAACATACCAATGTTGGGGGTGGGGGAGGAGAAGGGGGAGAAAAATTCCACCCAGAAATATCAAAATGTTTAGCTGGGGTTTGCTGCTGCTGAATCATTAAACAGTAGAATGCTAGATAGAATAGAAATGTAGATTTGAAGTAACACGATAATATAAAAGCCCAAATGGAATGAAACCAAATGATAATGTCAAATTGAAATGTTCTCCTCTCATTGGAAAGAATCCCTCCGACGTTATTGAAACAAAATGTGAAAGTTGAAATCATTTGATTTGACACTTCTCCATAGAAAAAAAAAAAATCATCAGGATCGACATGTTCCCAGGAGATGTTCAGATTTTAAAAGCTACTCTGCTGGAAAAATGTTGCCAGACAGAAATAAGACAGAGCAAAGGATCCAGCTTCTCTCTCTGCCCCCACTCTGAGCCAGTGGTTTGACACAGAGGGAAGATTAATGCAAGGGATGCTTGAAAGGGACAGAGCAGGTTCTGCCCTCGACTCCATCCCTCACCAACCCGTGCCCTGGATCCGTGCCCAGGGAGAGGGGCTGGCCAGAGCCTGACCCTTCTCCATCCCTGCCAGGGCCTTGGCAGCCAGGGACCTGTGGTTTACCCGCTCCTCCTGCCTGAGCCTCTCACCGCTCCTCACCGCAGGCAGCCCCTGCTGTCAGTGGCAGCACTGCCGTTCTCACAGGAGGCTGTTCTGCAGCAGCAAAGCTGGTGCTCTGGGATTTCACAGCCCATCGACTTGCCTGGTCCTGTCTCTCAGCATTTTAATACTCTTTTCATGACCACTCTGGAGCCAGGCACACCTGATGGAGCAAGACCTGCTCTGAGATGCTCAGCTGGTTGGTTTGCTCTCCTCCAGCTGCTCCTGCCTTGCCCAGGGCAGAGGGGAGAGGTGAGGGATGCCCAAAAGCAGTGAATATCCAGAAATAAATGAGACCCACCCCTCTCTGCACGTGCTTGGATAACCTGGCATCTGCCTCCACAAAATGCTGCCCTTGGGGTGTGCTGAGCCCTCAGCCAGGATCACTGCTCCAGACCCCCTCCCTCTAGCCTGGCCTGGAGGGGTGGGTGTCACCATCCTTCTCCCACACCCCACACTGCATTAACAGGTCTCCAGGGTTTTCCCAGGCTGGCAGGGGAAGGCAGGAGACCCAGCAGTGCCAGCATAGCTTGGGCAGCAAGTGCCCACAGGAAAGCCCAGCTTTGCAAGCCTGCCTCATGGCAGCCCACCCTGCGAGGGGACGGATGCCCTGAAAACCCAGAGCAGCCAGGTTCTCCGAGAGCAGGCTGCAGCTGGGGCCAAACCTCCCTCTGCCTTGCTCCCTCCTCTCCAGGCTGCAGAGCTCGCCACAGCCGGGGTTGGTGCTAATGAAGATTTCCTGGAGCGCTTGCTTAGCAGAAAATGATTGGTTACACCAGAGCTCGTAATTAAAAAAAAGAGAGCGAGTGCACTAATGGGTATTTATTTGACTGTTACCTTGTCATGTATTTATCGATGCAGATAAATTCAAAATCATTAAATGCTTTACGGGGCCTGACAATTTACAGCCCCTGTCAGGCTCTGCGCCCAGCCTCTGCGGCGGTGGAGCAGCGCGGTGCGGCGTGGCTGCGGGCAGGGGACAGGTTCTGCTCCCCCCTGCATCGGCACAGGGTCAGAAGCCAGCCATGGAACGCAGAGGTGGGGAGGGGGGAGCAGCCTGGGACCGAGCGTGGTGTGTAAAATAGGCGCTGAGGGATGTTGTGTCGTGAGGCTGGGCGATGTCTGCTCTGCAGGGACTGCAACAGGTCTCTGCTTGGGGCTGGAGGCACAGCCGGGGTGTGATGGGCACCTTCAGCGCTGCATGGCAGGTGGGCAGAGATTTGGGCTGTATCCCCAGCTCCTCACCGTCCCCATCCCTCTCACATCCCTGTGAGGATGACAGCCCCATGCAACAGGGACTGGAGGTGCCTCAGGGGCAAGCTGGGGCTGAAATAATTTCTCATCTCTATGTGTAAGTGACAATATCAAGCCAAGCCCACAGGAGCTGCCCAACATTGCTCTGGGGTCAGATATGAGCCAACATGACCACAGCGCAGGGGAACTCTGCCTTCTTCCTGGGGGTGGACACCCCTTGCAATGTCTCCTCATCACAGAGCTGATGAAGACAAGGGAGGATGGAGGAAGGCTGAGCATTTTTCCTGGCTCTGTAACAAGCAGCTGGGACAGTTCAGAGCAGCCACAGGTCTCTGGAGATCATCTCTCCAAAGACTTATCAGGTGTGCAAGGGGAGACTGGGGCATCTCTTGACTTGGTGCTTGCATAGCAGCAAGGCCCTGTCTTCATGCAGATTATACAGCCCCTAATTACCTTATTATTCCCATTAGCTGAGGTGGGGAGCCCTCTCCTCTCAAGGCACCTGCAGGTAGCCTGGGCTGGGGCCTGTGTGTGGGCATCCTCACACACTGGCTCCCATCAGTTTATAGACCCTCCTAGCAGCACTCATGTGTGGCAGCCCCAGCCTTACCATCCCAGCTCCATCCTGAGCGCTCAGAGTGTGCACCCATGGGTGCAGACCTGCACGGCACAACCTGCCTGTGTGCACGCTGGGTGTGCGTGCATGCCTGTGCACAAACTCTGTGTGTGCACGGATTCCCATTTCCCTTGGGGCTGCTCAAGGAGATGGTTTTCCCCACGGAAGCAATGCTCATTCTGTGGAGCAGCTGTTCCCCCAGCATCCCCGCAGCATGGAGCAGAGTAAGCAGCAGCCCTGACACAGCCACTGCCACCCATGCTGCCTGCTGCCAGGCCCCTGCGTCCCCATGACCCAGACCTCTCCCTGGGATCAGGTCTGGCCAGCGTCACTTCCAATGGCAGATGTAGCATCTGCCTGTTCCAACAGCTCTGTCCTGAACCCAAACTCATCATGTCAGGGAGGATCCCTGCTCCCCAAGCTCAGACCTGCTTCTCATTGCAGCAGGGGCTTCCAAGGGGAAATGGCTTCACCTGGCTCTCTGCAGTCCTTCCCTCGGGGCACTGTCAGGCTGGTATCTAGTGGGGGTGAGCACATCTGGTGCAGCTGCAGCTGGGCCCCAAGCACAGACTGGGAGAAACCTCTGGGCTGAGCATCGGGCCCCTGAGCACTGGGAACAGGCTGCCTTGCTGCCCTCGCTGCCTGTGCTGTCTGCAGGCAGCCTGGGAGGCAGGAGAACCACCCCCTCCCACTTGAACATCTCTCCCCTGCCTGGAGGCTCCATCCAGGACAAGAGCCCTGGGCAGAACCCAGAACAGCCAGGGTGCTGAGTTTCCTCCCAGCAGCTCAGCACCCACTGGGGATGGTGGATGCTGCCCCAGTGGGTGTGACACAGGTTCTCGTTGTGCTTGGAGCACACAGCACTGCAGCTTGGACAGCATCATTGTTTGGGGGATAAAAGGTAAGAACTGGGGCTGTGCATGTAAGTAGGTCACACATGAGGCTGGAGTCGGGGCCACAAGCACAGACTGTGAATGCAAGAGGGAGAAGAGAGGGAAAAGGGGGATGGGAATGTCTGGGAACTGATAGTAAGGGAGAGCAGGGCGCTCCATAGACAGACAGACAGACATGCAGGACCATGTCCCTACCAGCTGTGCTAAGGCACCGAGGTCTCTGCTGTATTTCTTGTCACCAGGAGCATCCCAACTCTTCACTCCTTTGCTACCTTTCCAATGCAGAAGTCTTGTGCTGACCCCCTTGCCCAGCACTGCCCAGTATCAGAGCTCTTGCCTGTTGGGATCTTTGTGGGGAGGATGCTCACAGCTACGCAGCTGTTCTCACTGCTGGGTGTGTAACAGCCCTTATCCTCATGACAGCCACAAGTCATAACATTTTACCATGGCACGGAGTTGCATCAGGGCTGGGGGCAGGGGAGCTGCTTGGCCTCCACAGTTCAGGGCAGACACATCCCCCTGCCTCATAGGGGTGTTGGGCATCCCGTGTGCCCCATGTCAGGCTGGAGATGCCAGGGTGACCCCCAAGACACCCCATGGAGGTGAAAGCACATAGGGGCTTCCCTCCTTCCTCACCCAAGCTGGTCCTCTGGCTGCAAGTGCATAATGCATAATGAGCACCCAGGGCAACATCTGTGAGTGGGGCCCATGCTAGCAAACATCCCATCCAACAGCAGGGGCAGGGAAATGTCCCCCCCCTGCTTCCCTCAGCAGCACCTGATGCTTCAGCACATGGTTAAAACGTGCATCCTTCAACCTAGTGGGTTGTGAAATGCTGAACACAGGCAGAAAATGCCTTCCTGGCCCCTGCAGTGATCAGCTGGTGCCCCTAGACAGGAGGCACAATTAACCTTCTCTTGACAAGAATAACTACCAATGTTATTATTGATCATAAAAATATCCAGCCCTTTTCAAGCCGCAGCCACAGGATTGGCGTGGAGGTGGCATGGTGTGGGAACAGAGCAGGCAGAAATGAAGATGCAGCATCTGCAGCATCCCAGCACGCTCCTGGTGCTCGTGGAGGAGAGCTGGGGGACTTCTCCATCACCTCCCACCTTTATACCTTCAGGTGCTTCAACTCGCCAGCCCATGTAATGGTCCAGCCCAGGAAGATGCACGAGCTGATAGGGCATGAAAAGACAGCAGGAATTAGGAAATAGTCAAAAAAACCCTTGACAAAGCTTAAAACTGACTATGAAATGAAGTAAAGGTGAGGCTTCATGTTTCAGAGGCTGCTCTTGATGACAAGTCATACATCAGGCACTGCATTGAATAAAAGATAAACAGGAAGTTTCCCAATTCCAAACCTGTCACCTCACACACATCTCACCCGATGGATGGATGGATGGATGGATGGATGTGAACCAGAAACAGGTCACTTTGGGATGAATCAGGGTGAATCATGCTGTCCAGTCTGTTCCATATCCAAATCCATGTGGTGTGCCATGGTCTGGCTGCAGGCAGGGTCACCCCAGACACCCGGGTCTGAGCCCTGCATCAGAGCGGGATGCAAGAACCAGGGGATGGAACAGGGATGGGGTTTGTCCTTTGGCATCTCGAGTGAAACCACTGCAAATAGTTTAATTGCTGTGTAATTATGTCAAAACATTGGTTGTTCACTGAGTGACTTTTGCAGAATGCTGATCTGGGGAAAATCTTTCCCTTTTTATTTTGTAACAGAAACCAAGAAACTGGAAATTCTCAGGATAAAACAGAAATGTTCCTGGTCTTGGTTAGGAAAATCAGGCTTTGGCTGTTGGAAAGCCAGGCATTTTCACCATCTTCTGTCCTGACAGCTTTTGTTTGGGGTTTTTCATTTATGAAAGGGAAGGGTTTGGCAGGGAGGGGGGAATCTGATGGCAATGCAGGGAAAAGGAAGAAAAAGAATATTCCTTCACAAAATTTGCAATGGAAAATAACCAGACTTTCCCCCCCCCACCTTTTTTCTTTTATTCCTATCTGCCTCCTTTGAACCTGCTGCTGGAGAGGCGGGGGGTGCTACCGTGGCCTTGCACCCAGCATGGTGAGAGTGGTCTGTGGGGCTGTGCACTAGCAGGGATGCCATGTGCTCCCACCCCATCCTCCCTGCAGAGCCAGGGCTGCCGGCAGCAGCGGCTGCCAGCACTAACCCAGATTCCAGGGGCGTCATGCTGCCGCGGCTGCTAAATTGGCAGCATGTAAGAGGCATGTCACCTGGGTGACAGGGTGTCTCTGACTGCGGGAGTGTTTGAATACACTGTGCCGTGTGCTAAATACTCCCATCATTACAACTGAGCCTGAGAGATGGAGTAGGAAAGTTCCCTGCAGTATTTGGAGCAAAGGTGGAAGCTGGGTTTGCAGAGTGCACAGGGCAGCGAGCATCCCCCTTGCACTGGCACCTGGTGGCAAGTGCCCTGCTGTCCCCATGCCCAAACCTCCTGGCCTTTGGCAGCATTGCTTGCTGGATGCAGGTTGGGTATGTCTCCAAGACCATGCCCTTGCTCTCTCAACCTTTGACCATCACCAAACTCAGGGAGGCTGGTAGAAAAGATATTTATCTTCTGCTGAGGGCAAATGAGGGAGCAATTAATCGCCCCTTCTGTCTAGAAACAGCTGGGAAACCACAGACCGAGGCTGGAGTCTGAGCTGGGCTATGTGGTCAGAGGGTTTCCTTGGGGGAATGCAGATCTGAGTAGGAGCTGTGCGTCTTTCTGAGTCAGGTAGCAGGGAAGGCAAGGAGACAGCTGCAGCACCCTGGGGATGGTGCACTGGGCAGCTCAGCAGCCAGGGCTTGTCATGCAGAAGCTGCGTCACACCGCTGGAGCCCCTTGCACACCTGCTCTGCAAACAGGGAGGTGTAACAGAGAATTGTGTGTTGTGCAGGAGCCCTGCCCCCTCTGCGGGGTGACAGGCATTGGGCCTGTGAGCACCAGTGCTGGCTGCACCAGCCCTGCCCTGCCTCTTCTTGAGGGAACAGCACCCACCACTCCCCTCTGCCCCACACCAAACCTCTCTCAAGGCACTTGCAGGGGTCCTTCCCCACCCTCCCTGGCCATTCATCATGCTTGTGAAGACCCCCCTGCAGTGGTCACTGCGCCCTCTGCTCCATTAGGCAGACGTGGGCCTGCGCAAGAGCTCAGCCCTCAGCCCGTCGGCCATGTTCCCAGCCCCACCGCACACACACCGGGCAGCATCAGGGCCTGGGCCAAGTGTCCCGTGCTGCAGGACAGCAGCTCTGCAGGTCTCCAGGGGCACAGGGTGCTGTCCCAAGGGGCCAGAAGCCCCACGGTTCAGCAGCACCAAGGCAAGTCACTCCTGCTCTGAGCAGTGAGGTTCCCAGCCTCAGTGTGAACACCGCTGCTGGACAACAGGCCATTTCCACCAGTGCAGATGTGGCCTCAGCCATGCTCTTCTGGGTCTGAAAGACACAGGCCCAGGTCCTGGGTCTGTTCACTCTGCAGCAGAGCTCCAGCCCCTCTCGCAGCCCAGATAAAGGCTGTAGCTGTGGGAGGGAGAGAGAGACAGGCTGAGTAAAAGGCTCATGGATGTGTATTCTGCTCATTGCTCACAAATACTAATGGCCCAGAGTTATTAATATTGCCACTGTAGTCATATCTGGGTAATTACTGCCATTAACCACCAGCAGAACTATTGAGTTCCCCTAATCAGTGCATTATAATAATTGGGACCAAGTGTTTTATAGATCTGGACACTAATTCCTTCCTAGCACCTCTCCCTCCCGGGGAGGCGCTCGCCCCTGCTCAGCTGCCAGCCATCACCCAGCCTGGGGGTGCTGGGGCGCTCATGAGACCCACGTGCTGTGAAGGGTAAGACAGCATGTACAGGGATGTCTCCTACCCCCATCCAATGGGAAATCATGGCTGAAGGGGATGTGGGTACCGAGGTGTTCCCTACTCAAGACTGGGCTCTGTGTCCGGGCTGTCACTCACAGACTCATCGGGCTCTGAAGGTGGAGGTGGGTCTGCAAGAAGGACTTGCAGGAGGGGAGATGAGTCCAGGACCTTCTCGTGTTGTCCAGTGGTACCACCACTTCCATTACTGGGAGGCAGCAGGACTGGAGGGAGCGTTTTGGCTGTTCCCATTCTGCAGGGACAGAAATCTGGTGTGGGTGAAATTAATTGCACAGTCTGCTATTTACACCGATTTCCTCTTGCTCTGGAAAGCTCTACACTACTGCAGCCATCTGGACCTAGGAGCCCAAGCCCCTCTTGGCCCAGAGCTGGGGGCTGTTCAGGTAGTGATTCAACGGGTTGCCTAAGACGAGCATCTCCCCCTCCACGCTCCAAGATGCACTGAGCCAAGTGAGCAGCTGCCTCCACGTTGCCACTGCCCATCACCAGCACAGGCAGGAGGGCTCCTGCCTCACTCCATGTCTTGGGATGGAGGGCAGTTGGGGCCAGCTCCTTTCCCAGCTCTGCTTTCTCTAAGCATCAGCAAGCCCTTCTTCTCCCCAGCTCATGTCCAGGGTGGCTCCAAAATCACCAAAGAGGCAGACCTTTGGGGCAGACCAGAGGGACAAAGTCAGTCCCAAATTGAACACTGGCAGGGAGGGCTGGAGTGCATGGGCAGCCCCCCAAGACACCTTTGTTCCTGTCCCAGGCAGGACAACAGATCTGTGACTCATTCACGACTGGGAAAGCACAACCATGTGTCATTAAGAGCTGGCCAGCAAACAAAAATCCCTGGAAATGCTAATAAATAAAAAAAAAAAAAAAATTGAGGGAAAAAAATTCTTGGAGGCTGGGGTGGGGGTTAAACAAAAAGTTTTGTTGTGACCAAGCCAATGCATTTTCTTCCAACCACAGCCATTTCACAGAATTTTTTTGATGTTTAGAAAAATAAAATTAAGGCAAACTTTGAAACAAAGTCATTTGGAAGAGGGAAAAAAAAAAAAAATCAAAACATTTCACTCTGGAAATGCTGAAATGAAATGTTTTGATCTTTTGGGTTTTTTTTTTTTTTTCCCCTCCAAACAAACCATTCAGCAGAATTGACATCCTCTTCCAGAACCTTTTGGTGTTGTCAAATTTGAATTTTTATTTTAATTTTTTTTTTCTCAGCTCCACCCAGCCAGAGAGGTGAGTTCCCAGCAGGAGAAAAGATGTGCTCTATCCTCCGTGGGAGCTCCCTGGTGTTTTGGGGGGGGACCCACTGGGTATCCCCATATGTGGCTGTGAGTCCTGTGGAGCGTGGTTCACCCCTGCAGTGCAGAGAGCATCATTCATCACCCTGTTGGGACATGATGGGCCAGGGGACAGTGCTGTGAGAGGGGGTGCATGGCCTCATCACCCTGGGAGGGGAGAGCCCAGGGAGAGCCGCTGCCCTGGGTCCCTCGGGATCCGGCAGGTGAGAGAACAGAGCGATGCAATCAATAGTGCTAATTGCAAAGGCAATGTCTAGCAGAAATAAGGTGGTTATTCTGCCTCACTGGACACTCTTACAATCAAATTGTCCACAGACAATTAGCTGAGCAGGAGAAATAGGAATTAGATTTCTAATTATTCTGCTGGTGAAAGGCATTTCGGAGCACTTGGAGAACTGGAGGAGGGAGAGGTTTGCGTCTCTGCTGGGCTGCAGGAGCTGCGGTCCCTGCTGTCACTCCCAGAGGGTTAGCTGAGCCAGGAACGGGGGCTGCAGCTGGGAAGTACAGACGGCTTCTTGGGAGGCTTGGGAGGCTTTGGCCAGGGCTTGTTTTTCACGGCTGGATTATTTATTCCTTTTATTCAGCCGCCTGCACGACTGAACGGGCAGCACGTGGTGCTTCCCTCCAGGCACTCACACGCTGGCAGCGCACTCCCACAGACCCCTCAGCGTCCCCCAGGCCCATCCTGGGCCAAGGGATCATAGAAACATAGAATTGTAGGGGTTGGAAGGAACCTCCAGAGCCCCTGGGGTCCAACCCCCTGCCAAAGCAGGGTCCCTAGGACAGGGCACACAGGTCGGTGTCCAGACAGGGCTGGAATCTCTCCAGAGAAGGAGACTCCACACCCCCTGGGCAGCCTGTCCCAGGGCTCCCTCACCCTCACTGGGGAAAAGTTCTTCCCCATGTTGGTGCGGAACTCCCTGTGCTCCAACTTGAGGCCATTGCCCCTTGTCCTGTCCCCACAGACACTGAAAAGGGGCTGGCCATTTCCCCCTGCATCCCATCCTTCAGATATTGATAAACATTAATCAGGTCCCCCCTTAGTCTTCTTCTCTCCAGGCTGAAAAGCCCCAGCTCACTCAGCCTTTCCTCACAGGGGAGATGCTCCAGGCCCTTCATCATCTCTGTAGTCTCCTCTGGACTCTCTCCAGGACATCCCTGCCTCCCACCCACCACCCACCCCACTGAGGGACTGCCTGCACCTCCCCGAGTGCTCCCAGCAGCACCATCCCCATGTAACAAGGCAATGGGGAAGTGAACAGGACCCCAAACTCCTGGCCCTGAGCCCCCCAATCCTCCAACTCCTCGGCGGGCCCGTGTCCCGCTAGACAGCACATTGAGGAAGGCGGGGGAGGAAGCACTAGGCTTTTTCTGTTTGTTATTAATGTTGGTGTTGACTCACACTGGTGGGTGTCGTACGACTCGAGGGAGTCTCCTGATTTTGCAGCTCCTGGGGCTGCATCGTGAGGACAACGGGAAGTCCTCCCGCCTCTGCTCCCCGTGCCCATGGGGAGGGAGCATCCACTGCATCCCTGGTGGCTACAGGGCCTGGCTGTTTTGGAGGGTGGTCTTGGACCATAGAGGTCCTTTCACCCGCTCCAACATGGTGGTTGCTTTCCAGGAGCAGGTGGGTTTGGTAGAGCTGCAGTGTCCTGAGCGGACCATAACACCCCTGAGGAGTAACACCTGCATCAGGGCTGATGCCAACACGCTGCCTTTGTGCAGCAAAAAACACAGGCTGGAGGTAAAAAAGAGGCCTTTAGGTTTTGGTACCCACCAGTGCTGAGAGCAAGGACACCTGAGAGCAGTTTCCCTTTCTATTGTCTCTCAGCATTAAGAGGAGAGGAGGGTCCTGAGCAGCACTGAGGGCACTTTGTGAGGGGCTTTCCCTGTCTGCTCCATATCCCTACAGCCTGCTGCAGGGCGCTGGGCTCAGAGCACCCTGTCCCTGCCAGGAGAGCAGGGCTGACTGCAAGCATGGTGCAGCTTATTTGGGATGCTTTCTCACCTAACCCCACTGGGACTTTGGGATCCAGCATCCTCATGGGCACAGAGGGAAATCCAGCCTCCCCCTCATGGTGTTGCAGGCAGGAGAATCTCCAGTATGACTTCCCTTCCCAGCAGCAAAGGCAGGAGCAGTGAGAGGGGTGATGTTACTGCCTTGGACTTCTAAGCAGGACCTCTAGCATCAGCTCTCTGTGGACAGAGGCCATCTGGGTCTGTCCTGCCTCACCATCAGAGCATTGCCTTCCCAGGGGGAAGAGCTGGAGCAGCCCCACAGCAAAACACTGGCAAACAGACCTCCTGGGTCAGGGGATCCACGCTGCTATTGCCCCTTGGAGCAGAGCTGGTCCCTGCTGCAACCTGGAGTTAAGCACTTCCATCTGAGCAGACTAACAATGAAACAAAAAGGAATTAGTCACTGCAGAGAGCGTGTGGCTGCTGGTCTGCACATTCACACTATCCATCAGCCCGGGCTCAGAGGAGACCACCATGGTTTCCTTATAGAAAGATGGAGAGAGACTGTTTAAAAGGGCATGTAGTAATAGGACAAGGGGCAATGGCTCTAGACTGAAAAAGAGTAGATTTAGAATAGATATTAGGAATAAATTAAGGTGGGGAAGCCCTGGAACAGGGTGTCCAGAGAACTGGGGCTGCTCCTGGATCCCTGGCAGGGTTCAAGGCCAGGTTGGATGGGGCTTGGGGCACCCTGTGCTGGTGGGGAGTGTCTCTGCCTATGGCGGGGGTAGGGGGCACTGGTGGGGGGAGTGAGGTCCCTTCCCACCCAAACCAGTCTGGGATTGGGTGATTCTGCATGTCCTGTATCCTCACCAGGAATTGCCCCCCACATCTCAGACCTGCCACACGCTGCTGGGTCACTGCGTGGGGGCAGAGAGGCTGCGGCGTGGGCACGGGCAGGGGGGTGAAGGCTCCCTCCATCCTCAGCAGGGACTCTGCATCCCCATCTCACGCTTTCCAAAGGATCAGCCCCAGGTGCCCAGGCTGCTGTGGGAGTACCACCAAACACAGGCACACAGACACACACATATATGAGTCCCCTTTGCCTTTGAGTCAGCGGTGTTAGAAACCTTCTCTGCCAAGAGTCTTCTGAGAAATATTCCCCCCTCTCTCTCTGCTTCTCCCTCTCTCTCTCTCTCTCTCTTGCATACAGGCTAATTTTATCTTCTGTCTTTCATCTGCCTGTGTATCTACCACTCCTGACAAAAAAGAGATTTTTCACAGATTTTGCTAGTGCTCACCAGCTCTAAAAGCTTTCATCTCCCTCCGACGATGAGTGCATGTCATCTGCTCGCTCCAAATTACAGCGGAGGCCTTCACACTCAATCGGAGCATTTTCTGCCTAATTTCCCAGGCAGCAAGTTTAAGTGTGGGCTCGAGGCTTGTCTGGCGTGATCCACAGAGCAACCAGCCTCCCAGCTCCCAGGGCTGGCCCCAAGAAAGCCAGCAGCACACCTCAGCCTGCTTTATCCAGGACTCAGTTTTGGAAGGAGACACGGGAAGGAGCGTCTCCAGAAGGCAAAGCCTTGACCCCACAGCGTGGAGGGGGAGCCTTGAGCTGGGGGGCTGCCTGTGTGAGCAGCATCCTATGGTCTGCCTGTCAAAATGAGGCGGCCAGGTGTGAGAGCAGCGTGAAAAGGGGTTCAAAAAGCCCCTCTGCACCAAACCCACCCCAGCAGAGCCTGGTGCAAGGGTGGGTGGCAACTGCAGGTTTGCTGGGCGATGCTCAGGCTGTCAGCAGATGCAACACAGAGGAGGGGGGCAGCAGATGGGGGCTGCTCCTGGTCACTGTAGGGTTTTCACGGGGCACATATGGGTTGGCAGGTACCAGTGGGAGGTAAGTGCCACCCTGCCCTTCCCACAGAGTCCCCTTCCTGCATCTCCTCTCTGCAAGGTGTTACCCAAAAGGGCAGGGGCCAGAGATGGGATGGGCTGGGCAAGCAGAGATCAGCCACTACCCAGGGCATCGTCATGGGCATCCAAATCCTGTCAGCTCTTTCCCACTCCTGGAAGGCATCTCATGCTGCAAGGAGCTGCCAGGGTGGCCAGTCCCTTGCCCTCACGGCCACTAGCTCTCCCTCGTGTTCTGCAGAGCATCTCCCCAGTGCAAGCACACTTCTGTCCCAGTCCTGGCCTCCCCCCCAGGGACATGCACTGTCCCTGGGCACTGGAGCAGGCAGCTCACAGTGTCCCTGTGACCCACCACCAAGCAGGAAGGATGCTGTGGTCAGCATGCCCAGGGTTTGTTTCTGGAAGAGGGGGCTAGATGGGCTTGAGAAGCATTCATCAATGTTTAGGGTACAGGAAGATGTGCCAAGATCTTATCATAACAAAACAGCACTGGGGCACTGGCTGCAGGAGTGGCTGGGGACCAGGAGGATTAAGAAGACCCTTACCCCTTCCCATGCAGTGAACTGCACATGGGCATGGTCTGCCTTTCCCCCCAGTGTCCCCATAGCCAGGCAGCTGGATTTGACCATTCCATTCCCATGCCAGGGCATTTCAGCTTGCCACCTCGCTGCCTCTCCCAGCACTCCCTGCCCAGTCAGGTGAAGCTGAGGTGAATCTATTCATATATTTCTAGCAATCTCCCCTCCTTTCAGCTTTGCCTATGGCAAAGAGACATCCCTCACAGGCAAGGGGTTTGGCCAAAGTCTCTGTTTCCTGACACAGCCAGTTTTGACAGGGGTTTCCAGCCTGTTGGCATTGTCTCTGGCTACTTTGCAACCTCAGGTCTGGTGTCTGCCAGGATGAGAGCTGTGGTGTCCACACGAGGAAACTCCTTCTCCTGGGGTAGGCTCTCCTTGGGGCACAGCCCTGGGGTACCACCTGCACCTTAAACTTAACATGAGCCAGCAGTGGCTCTTGCAGCTCGCAAGGCCAATGGGATCCTGGGCTCCATTAGAAGAGGGGTGACAGCAGGGACAGGGAGGGGATTGTCCCTCTCTGCTCTGCCCTCATGAGGCCCCAGCTGGAGTCCTGTGTCCAGAGCTGGGGCCCCAGTACAAGAAGGATGTGGGACTGTTGGAGAGGGGTCAGAGGAGACATGAAGATGATTAGAGGGCTGGAGCACCTGCCCTACGAAGAGAGGCTGAGGGAGCTGGGCTGGTTCAGCCTGGAGAAGAGAAGGCTGTGGGGAGACCTCATTGCAGCCTTCCAGTCCCTGAAGGGAGCAGAGGAACAGGAGGGGAATCAGCTTGTTAAAGGGCAGAGACTGGCAGGACAAGGGGGATGGAGTGAAGCTGAAGGAGGGAAGGGTTAGATGAGATATTAGGGGGAAGTTCTTTGCAGAGAGAGTGGTGAGGGGCTGGAAGGGGCTGCCCAGAGAGGGGGTGAGTGCCCCATCCCTGGGGGTGTTCAAGGCCAGGTTGGATGGGGCCCTGGGCAACCTTGTGTAGCTCCAGGCCTGAGGTTGTTGGCCCTGCCTATGGCAGGGGGTTGGAGCTCTGTGATCCTTGGGGTCCCTTCCAACCCAGACCAGTCTGGGATTCTATGATTCTTTGTTCCTTGAACGTGATGCTGGTTTTGAGCAAGGCAGAAAGGCCAGCACAGGGACATCAGGCAACACAGTTGGGTGGCTCCAGCCCAGGGAAAACACAGCCCCTGACCATACCAACCACCCCTGCAATCCCCACCAGCACCCTCTGTCCTGTCCCACGGGTGAGGTGCTCTGATCCCACCATCCCTTTAGGACTTCCAATCTCACTCACTCCCAGAGCACATGCATGATGCTGCCGGGGTGAGGGCACACGCCTAGTGCAGCCCTGGGACTTCCCTGCAAGGAGCCCTCTCCCACCACAATCAGGGTGGCATGGGGCTCCAGCAGCTCCTCCCTCAGCTCCCGGCAGGCAGAGCACGAGCTGAGATGGAGTGAGGAGCAGACAGCACGATTAGCTCTGCTCAAAAAGGTCAAAACACTTATCAGACACGAACGGCAAAGCTAAAAATACATTCGGCACCTCCCTGGCAATTCTCTCCCAGGAAAGTGACAGCCATGGCTGGTGGGGAAAGGGGTGTGGGATGTGAACAGGCTGCTGCACTCCTGGATGGGTGCCTGGATCAGCAGAGGTGGGGGGGATCTTCCCCTTCTCCCTCTGTGTGACTAGGGAAAGGCAGGGTGATACCACCAGTTAGAGATGCTCTGAGGATGAAGGGGATGGGTGGGATAAGGCAGGAGGGGACCAATGCCACAGCCTAGGAAGCTGGGCTGAAGTCCAGGCTGGGGAGGATTTAGGGAGGAAACTGCACAGGAGCTGAGACACCAGGGACAGAGGGAGAACAAGGAGGTAACAAGACACTGGGGATGATACAGGTGGGGAGTTGGAGACATGAGACGTGCTCCCTTAGCAAAGAGCCAGTGCAACTACCCACCTCAGCCTGCCACTCTCACCCCCAGGGACCCCTCACAGCTATCCAGGGGCAGAGTGTATTTTGTTTTGATGCTCCTGGTCAGCTCAGCCAGGCAGGAGACATGTCCCCTGGCCACCTGCCTGGCAGGCACCTCACAGCACACACTCCCTGGCACTGCAGCCAACAGAACTGCAGAGTATCCTGCCACCTCTGAGGGACAAAGCTCCTGGGGAAGAAGAGGTGACATCCACCATTAGCACCTCCCCACCTGCCTTGGTACAGGCACCAAGCCCCTTGGATATGTGGGTTTGGTGCTTTTCATCACAGAGCAGCCAATACATCTGTTAACACCTCTGGCACTGCCCTGCCTCTGCAGGGCTCAGATGGGAGGGAAATTCTCAAGGATGTTGCAACTCTCAGCCCTGCTTTTCGCTCGAGGTGGGAGCATGCTTGTTCACATCCCTCCCTGTCCCTGATGTGCCTCTTGGAGCACAGATCTTCCCACCTCAGCTCCTCCCTCAGCTCAGCACTGCAGCCTGGGAAGAGCCCAAGAAACAAACGGCTTCCCTGAGACCCTTGAGCAACTTGGCCTCCCAGCCCCAGCAAAGAGGGTGTGCAACCTGCAGGCTCCACAGGCTGAATGCAGCTGTAGCCTCTTGGGTTTCATACATCATCAGGTTTTCTTGCTGGGAGAGGCTCAGAAGAGGCAGTGTAGGCTGTGGTCAGAGGGCTCTGGGGTTGCTTTGGGTTAGCACACTACTCCCTGGCTCCTGTGGTCACAGGGAGCCCATCCCAAGACCCAAGGCCACTCCTCCACCATCCATTCCCATGGTGGAGACGCCTTGGGTAGGACTGAGGGATGAGAAAGTAGCACTTCCCAACCAAAACTGTCCCAGCTGAGCACATGGGAACATGAGTGTGGGAAAGTCATGGGACCCTGGTGTCACCCCAGGGAAGGAGACCCAGCCAGGATGTGAGCAGCCTCCCCACACGAATTGGGGCTGCACCAAGCACAGTCTGTGGTGACAGTGAGGGGAAATGACAGTGCCAATTTGCAGCAGGGCTCCTGAACGCTGTCACTGCCAATCGCTGTCACCATGTAGCCTCGAAGACCTCACCTGGGCGATGGTTAAGCTCCTGGGTTCCTTGTCTCATTAGGAACAGTTACCATCATTATCACTGCATTTACTCCCCCCACACTGTGCAGGCAAACACTGGCCCCGAAGCAGCCAGTGCTGCCCTGGCAGGGACAAGGAGCTGGAGGAGATGGGCTGGCTGCACGCTGTGGGCTCTCCAGCTACCTCAGGATTTCCTGATGTGCCAGCTGTGCTCAGGTGATGGGACCAGCCACAGCAGCTCCCTGCAGTGCCAAGCTACAAGGCTATCAGCCTGTCCTGCACCCAGCACCTCTGGTGCTGCCTCGGTTAATCCTGGGGCTTACCTGTGTCTCCTGGAGAAGAATGTCCCCTGGCAAGGGCTGCCTTGTGTCCCTGAGATCACATCCTGGGCTGCCCACATCCCTGCCACCGTGTCCTGCCCAGCTGCAGGCGCACAGCTGGAAGTGGGCATCACTGCTCCCCGCTTCATCGAGTGTTGCCATCTTCGATTTGCTGAGGAGCCCTGATCACGCCTGGGGCAAAGAGGAGCTGGGAAAGGCACTCCCAGGGGACCAAAAGCCAGCACTCAAGACCCCTGTCCCCAGGGGCTGGTCCTTGTGTCCTTGTTCCCTAGGCTAGCTTCTATTCCTTCTTACACCCAACGCTCTCCTTGCGCCCTGACTGTGCAGGGGACACAAGGACCCCACCACATCATCCCTCTGCTCATCTCCAGGGAGAAAGGCTGGAGGGAAGTGGTACTTACTGCTTCACCTCCACTTCACCCTTCCTTTAGGCGAGGGCTTTTAATTTCCTTTTAGGGCCAGAGCAGCAAACACTAAACGATGTCAGATCCCTCAGTGCAAAGCCAGGGGATCCCCCAGCCTCTGGCTAAGCCCTGTTTGAGCGACAGCCCGGTACCTGCAGGTCAGAGACCTCTCTGGTGCTGCTGACAGCTCTGCTAAAAGCTCTTAGTTCCTCAACCCCTAAGGCCCTGCTAAGTGGCAAACAGCACAGAGAGCATCTGCGGAGACCATGAGGAGGGTGTCCTGATGGAGAGATGCTCTCTGGGCTGCTTTCCCCACTCCCTGAGCAGCGACAGGCCATAGGCAGCATCACGGTTCACCCTGCCTGCTTAGAGGGGCAGGGGGGAGTTGGTGAATTTACCCATGAGCAGGCTGAGCCCGTGGATCAGGAGGGCTGGCTCCTCTCCCATGGATGTAACGCTTCCCACGGATGTGCATGCTGAGTGCCACCGCTGTCACCCCCCTGCCCCACCTCAGCTCCCCTACTGCCCTGCGTTTCTCCCATCAGCTGGGTGCCAAGCATGCTGGATGGCTGAACCGTGTTGATTAGGGATGGGAGTGCTGCACTTCACTCTCTGTAACCACCCTCACGGTGCTACCCCTCCTCACAGAAGAGCCACAGGAGAGCTGGCGTGAGCAGCCACCCAGCCAGGTCTCCTTTGACAGGCACCTACACCTTTAAATCAGGGAGAAAAAAAATAAATCCTGCGCCTGGAGGGCAGTGGAACAATTTTGACTTTAAAAAGAGAGCGAGACAGAGAGAGCGAAGTGAGCGTTAACAACTCCTGATCCAGTCCCTGGGCATTCATTAATGTTTCATGGCGCTTTCAATTATTGCCTCCTCTGCCACTGCCGTCATCTGTCTCTTCAAATCGACGGTATAATAACCACTCAAGCAGAAATCCACTCTGCTGTCTGCCCGCCGCTCCCCTCCTAGCCTCCACAACTCCCTCTCTCCCAGCTTTTCATCTGCGCCTCGCACAGCTCGCCCTGGAATTGCCTTTGCCCCTTCCTGGTGCTTCACGGGTGGCCCAGGCTGGGGACACTGCTGGGGGGAAGGGGATGCAGGGGAGGACAGACCCTCCCATTCCAGAGACAGGCTTTTATCCAGCAGATCCCACATTGAGGGCTTTGAGCAGCTCCGGGACACAGTGGGGATTGGATGCCCTGACCTGGGTGATGGAGCCTGCGTGCATCCCGTGGTACCCACCCCATGCAGGGAGCATCCCACCCACCACCCACGGGCACCGTGTTCCTGGTTGGGACACAGAGAGGGGGGCGTGCAGATGCTGTGTGTACCCCACAGCAGCACACACCCAGCCCTCTGCACCCACACACGCACGGGAGCAAATCACTGCAGAGCAAGGCGGCTCTGCCCGCACAGGCAGCGACAGGCAGGCACAGCCCCGGGCTCCAGCTCCTGCTCACACACTGACAGACACGTCCCAAATCCCTCTCTCCCCTGCAAACTGCCCCCGCGTTTCTAGCTGAGCCCTTCCAGGACATGACAGAGCCCTGGGGCAGTGGGAGCTCCCTGGATGGCTTGGGAGTCTCTGGGTTCCTGGAGCAGTGCTGGAGGATGTCAGAAGCCAAGTCTCTCTGTTTGTTTCCTTGCAGGATGTCCTGGCTGAGCCAGGGGAGGTGTGCAGGGGGGTGGAGGTGGGTGAGGAGCAGCTGAAGCACTCAGAGCAGGTTGTGTGTCTCGCCCAGCAGCGAAGCCTTGCTGCTCAGCTCAGCCTCACCGTGCCTGGGTCCTCTCAGATCTGCCAGCATCAAGGCTGCAAACCTTACCCAAGTCCCATAAATCTCCCATTTTCCCTTCTGTCTTGCCCAGTCTTCAGTGCTCACAAACACAGCATCCCTGACACCTCAGGGTGAAGGAGTCAGGACCTTCAACTCGGGGGGGCAAGGACCAAAATGTGGGTGCCCAACTACACTGCCCAGCATCCTCCAGCTTGCCTGGACACATTGTTGGTATGTAGGGCAGGAGGAAGAGCCTGTGGCTTCCAGCACAGACTGCAATGAACTCCAAACACCACGTTTTGATGTCAAAGCGTTTCTTCTCAGGAAGACAAAAGCATTTTGATTAGGTGAAGTCATGTCCTTCAATCCCATCCCTGCATTTACACCTCACAGAGGTGTGGGGATGCTGCACTCTTTAACATTCAGTATTTCCTCAGAATGGAAATAGTGTTGAAATGTCAGATTTTCCAGTGGGACATTCCTGATATAACTGTCCTCTCCCAGCTGGGATTTATTGCTGACGACTGAATCACCCACATCTTGTTGCTATTACCATAAAGCCCTCGCTCCTGAGGTCCTCCCTAGCTCTCCAAGAGGGAGAGGATGCTCGGACATGTACCAAGGCCACCTGAGAGTGTGGTGGCAGATCAGCATCCAAAGAGCAGTCAGGGTAAGGACAGAGCAGCACCCTCATAGCTCTTTTTAAACAAATACCTGGCACAGATCACCTGCCTGCCAGAGCTGGCTTGTGCTGCCACTCTTCCCCAGGACAGATTTGCAAAGCAGGCCCCCAGCCCCCTCCTGCTCCCATTGCTCCCAGCAGTTCCAGCTCTGCCTGCTGCAGGGAAGCTGGTAGCACAGAGCTCCTCTGCAGACCTTCACTGCTCCTCCCTTCCTCCCACTTACCCCACCATGCTGGTTTTCCTTTTGAATCTCGCTTCTCCCTTTCCTAAAACTCTCCTGGCTGGAGCATCGCTGGAAGGAGACGATCAGGACTTGGCCCAGGTAGCAGCTGGGCTCAGCACAGGGTGCTGGGATGCACAGGAATGCCCCAGCAGGAGCTTTACTCTCTCTTTTCTTTCTCTAAAGATATGTCAGAGTCCCTCTGATGGGAGCCAGATGTGCCCCAGATGTTTCTCCTTAGCAGAGGGCTGGCCTGCCTCCTGCACACTCTTGAAGGATGTGCATGTGTGTTGGTGACATCCCCGTGGCCCCGCTGTCCACGTCACTCCCACACTCATGCACTGCTCACCTGGAGCGTGGGCAGAGCTGCCAGGGGTGCTGCACGAGCAGCAGGGACACGGGCTGGCACAGAAGCACCAGCACCTTCCCTGGCTCTGCTCGTGTGCAGCTTTGTGTGGGGAGTGGGGCGCATTCGAGGTGCACACAAACACACCTGGGTGTGCACCTCCAGAGCCCCTCTTGGGGCTGCCACAGTTGTGGGCATGGACAACACCCCACATGGGATGCCCCACAGCCACCACTTGAAACAGGAGCTTTCAGGCTCTGAGGGAGCCTTGCCCTACTCCGAGCCATCACAGCAGTGTGGCATTAACCAGTGGGCAGGGGTTGGCCACCAACTCTTTTTGGCAGGGCTTCAGCTGATCAGTGCCATCCAGCACCATCACTCCAGAGCCAGGTCTGCCTCTCCCCATCGAGGAACTGAGCTCACCTGATTTTCTCCACATGCTTTCAGCATCAGTGCAGTCCCTCACACCCAGAACGGGCCAAGATCCCCTGTCAGCGACAGCCCCTGAGACACCAGGCATCTTCCATGGAGTAATAAGCCACAGGCACTTCTCTCCATCATTCACCTGGCCCTAGGCAGGATCTAGTCCTCCCTCTCTCCAGACACACACATGCACACCATATGGATATCCTTGCAGCATTTTCCCCTGTGTACCCCAGGAGATGGGTCCCAGGGGGATACAGCCCACCCAGCATCAGCTCCCCCACCTCAGCCAAGTCCCAGCACTCACTGGGCTGGGCTGTCCAGCCCCACAGTGCTGCAGAATCAGGTCAGTTGGATGGGGTTTCATGGTCCACATGCACTGGGGTCCCTCCCTGACAGGTGCTGGGGGTTGTTTCCTGGCTGGACCCACAGGGTCACAGGAGGGAGGGTTCAATGCCCAGGAGACAGCCCTGCCCTGCTCAGCATCCACACCCAGGACCTATTTCTTCTCCCAGGCTCCAGTTCTCTTTCCCATTTACAGACTCCTGGTGCTGTTTGCAGTTCATTGTACAGCACAAATCTCAGCGACGCCGGGTGACATTTAAGAGCAGGAGGGTGGGGATGGGGAGAGACAGCAGTGCAGCAGGAGGTGGGGGGCAAAGCCATCACAGACAGCGATGCTAAACCTTGGATGAACATGGAGCAACGTGCACGATCCATGAACTCAGAAGTGACCCTCCAGATGCCAAGCTGGAGAGCTGGTGCTGATGCCTGGAGGCAGGTGGCAGGACCAGACTGGGCATCCCAGTGCAGAGCTGTGTGCGTGGGGAAGTTGGCACAGCCTCTCCCCCACCGCCCCCTCCTCCATTTCTCTCTGCTCACGCTCCCCCTCTCTCCTAATCCCCACAAATGCTAAGATATTTAAATGTGGTATTTTCAAATCTAATCAGCGTTCCAAAGCTGTGCTGCCGCCACTCAAATTTAATTTGATCCATTTACCAGCTTTGTGGTGCATCTAATCAAAGAGAGGGAACAATTAGGTTAATGTCAAGGGTCACCTCGCAGCCTCCTGCACCGCTCAGCAACAGGAGGCATCCAGCCCCGAGGAACAAAAGCAGGAGCCAGGGGTCTCTGGGGTCTGGGCTGGAGATGGCCAGGGAAGGCATCCTGGGTCGTGCACATCACAGGGACGTAAAGGAGGGTGGGATGGGACATCCCACTTTGTGTCGGTGTAAGCAGAGGCATGGACTACTCAGGCCAGCCTTGCATGAGGATGTGCATCCTGCTCCAGCCATCTCTTGACCTGCCTGGCCCAAGAAGACATCGTCCTGTGATGTGCTTGATCAAGGATTAGTACTGGTATTATCACATCTCGTTGCCTCTTGCCACAATAATCTAGATAAGATGAGCTTTGTATGTCTCCAGTATCCCCATCTGGGCTCTGGGTAGAGTTGGGGTAGGTTCAGACAGCCCCACCTCAGCCAAACTGTCTCCTATCTTAACAAAATCTGCAGCATCACGTCACAAGTGGAGTGAGACCAGTCTGGATCACAGTGGCCATTACATTTGCCAGTCAGTGATGGGCAAATTAGATTTAATGAGAAGGACCAGGCAGGATTTCAGCACAAACAAGTCAGACAACCCTGGTGATCACACAGGCCTGAGATGCCAGGGCAGAGCAAGGAGCCCCTCAGGGCTGGTACCTTTCCCCTGCCTTCCTGGGGGTCACAGCTGGAAAAATGGAACCTCTCCAGCATGAAGTGGTTCATCTCTGAGGCTCACCCACTCATGCCAGGATGGGGCTCAGCCCCATTGGGAAGGGTCACCTGGCTGGTCAAGGAACGTAGCACCTGCCCTCCTGGATACAGCCCCCAGGCTGGGGTAAGGAGCTCTGAACCACTACACATTCCTGGGCCCAGAACCAGGCAGGAGAAGATGTAGGTAAGTCTCTGGTGTTGTGTTTTGCAGCTCCAATAAGGGCAGAGCAAGGGATCCCTTCCTCCTCCTCCTCTTCACCTGGCTCCTGTAGCCTCAGCCCGTCCCTCACACGTGGAGAGGTCCCACTCTGAGCACTTGCTGGGCTGAGCTTCAGTCCCCCACAGCCCCCAAACCCTGACCTTGCTGTGGAGTGGATGTGAGGGGATGGGATGAGGAGCAGTGAGGGGGACAGGGTCGGACCCGCTGCAGCACTTGGGGAGGGGCAGAAAGAAAGGGGTGGGGAAGAAAAACCCAAGCTTTTTTGGTAGATTTCTTTGGGGTTTTCTTAATACATTCTTTAAAAACCTAGAAGAAATGAAGGGGGGGGCAGGTGTGGGAAGAGGTGGGACAGGTGATACAGGCTGTGCCCCCCTCTCCCTGCCACAGACTGGAGCCCTGAGGGACCCACACTGGGGTGAGATATCAGATGGGGTTTGGGCACTCTTTGGGTGCCATCCCAACAAGTTTCTGCACCCACAGTCCTCACCAACACCATCATCTCTCAATGCCCAGAAGATGCACATCACGCCTCTGCTGTTGGCAAAGCCCCTGGTCTGAGCAGGGTTGGGAGCATTAGGTATTTAACTTGAAATGGACTGGACTGAAAACCAAGATTTCTTCCCACCACCTATGAAATTCCTAACCCAAACCTTACCTGCTGCTGTAGAAAAGCCTCAATCCCTCAAATCCACAAGGGGGGAGGGGGGGAACAAAAAGAACAAAAACAGGAACAGAGGCTGTGAAAAGCTGGGGCAGAATGCAAAACAAGCCTACAGATAATGGAAATAAAAATGGAAATAAACCCCACCCATCTTTGCTTTGCTTTCTATGAAATACATTATTTTACTCAGGATTTTCATTTTCCCCAGCAGAAATCCTCTGCCTCTCCACAAGCAGCCCCAGCACCCCAACACTGGGTTTCCTGGCATCCCCTTGCTCAAGCCACAGCCACAGAATTGCCCCTTCCCTTCTCCCTGCCAAAGGGAGCTGCAGTCCTGGAGAAGGGCTTACACCAGCTGACCCAGCACTTCCAACTTGGCATGGAAGGATGATGAGTGGGACAGTAAAATTCAGAGCTGGTACCAGAGAGGGGTCCAGCCCTGTGCTGCCAGCACCAAGCAGATATGTCATCCCCAGGGAGGGAAGGCAGAGCAGGCAGTGTGTGCCCACTGAGCCCTGAGATGTAGGGCTGATCCAGCATGGCCAGTGCTGGATGGATGCTGGGGCACCTGGCTGCACGTCACTGTGTGTTCTGTGTTTCCAGGGCCTGTTGTGGGTCCAACACTCCTATATCAGACCAAGCTGTACCAAGAAAGAAGGTTTAGAGTAGAGGCTCAAGGATTCAGCAGTCCCCCATGACCTTCCAATCCACCCAGATGGACACCTCCAGGTCTGGAGCATCCTCTGTACCCTCCTTGCTCCATCCCACATGTCCTCCCTCTCCATAGGGCTAAAATCCCTTTTCCCAAGGGCAGTTAGAGCCTTTCCAGCCAATCCCCCACAGCAGCAGGACCTCCAGGACTGCAGCACACATGCCCAGACACAGCCCATGTCCCACGTCCCTGCTGACCACCCTATGCCCATGTCCCTTAGGGCAGCAGCGTGGCACCTCCCTAAGCCATGTCCCATCCTGCAGTGGCTTTTCGCTCCCCAAACGGGTTGTAAGGATGTTTCTGCACTGTGTGATTTAAATACACATGCTTTGCAATCTGTTGCAGAGTAGAGGTACTTGGCAAGGTTCCCCTGCCCAGGCTGTTCAGGGACTCTTGGGCTCAGGCACAGCTGGGGTTTCCCAGCATAGACCAGGCTTAACACAAGCGAGTAAGTGGAGAGACATGTGTGCCCCACATCCCCTGCATGCTCAGCTGGATGAGATCCTGCCCAGCACCTCCACTTCCCCCTCCCAAACCTTCTTCACAGCTGGTTTGATGCCTCCCCCTGCACCCCAGGAGCTGTTCCCTGGTGGGGTGTGGAAGGAAAAGGAGGGATGCCCTGGGAAAAAGGGGATTAGAGACAAACTTGTTACATTTATTCCTCTCATGGGCAAGAGAGTGGGAAAGCAACAGTGTCAGGATGGCACTCAGAGGCTCTGCCAGGACCTCGGTGCTCCCCATTCTCACACTGGGGCTGGCCAGGCCCCATCAGGGAGGAAAGGCAGATGCTACTCTGAGCTCTCTCCAGTGCCCTCCTTGGGCTCTGTGCCCAGCAAACTGGCATTTACTGATGCCAGCATACTTCACAGTCTTACTTTGAGCCCTCTCCATTCTCAGTGGGCTGTGACAGGGACTTGGGATGTTGCATTTAGCAGCCCACCTTCTCCAGGGAGCATCTCCATCCCCAAATAGAGCTGCCCCTCTGGGTCCACACAGCCCCATGCACAGTGGATCCAGGCTGATAACAAGAGCTGGATCCTCAGCCCATTTTCCTCCACTACAGCATGTGCAGGGCATAGGAGCACTGAGCTGCCCATTTCCTTATGGGAAATGGTGGAGCTGGAGTCTCTTCACCACAGGGAATGGGGAAACATGGAGCTTCAATGCCTGGTAAGGCCACCTGTAATTTAGGGCAGGTATCTTTCTTGCAGCCTCCTTCCATCCCCTCTGGTACCCAGTGGCTCCCTGCACCTCCCATTCACACATGGTCTGTGTGTCAACCCCAAGACTGCAGTTTTTCCCCACATCCCCTTGCACACCATGAGGGTGCCTCTCCTGCAGCACATACCACAGAATCACAGAATCATAGGGGTTGGAAGGGACCTTGAGAGATCATTGAGTCCAACCCCCCATCATCCACACCTCTGAAGCCAGTGGGTGCTTTATAAATCCATCCAGGGAGCCACTTCTGGCAGCAGGATGGGAAGATCCAAGGGGTCACACAGACCAAAATACTGGGTGGTTGGAGAGTCCCACAGGGGTGGGAAGCCATTGGGGTGATGAGCATCTCACGGAGCTGGGAGGGGCTGTGAGAAGGCAGCAGGCACTGGTGTCACAGGGGACCCTCTTTTCCCACGTCTCAATCCTCTTCTCATCATCTCCCATACCCTCTCCCTGCTGTTTCCCTTGCACGCATCCCTCTCCATCACCCCCTTCCCTCTCCCATCTCCCTGTCTGTCCCCATCATCCCTGCTGGGCTGTACATCCCTCTCCCACCCCACACTCCTCCTCAGCAGGGAGGAAGGCTGCAAGGGGAGTGGGAGGGAGGGGGCGACCAGGCTGGGCTACAACATGCCAAGGAGGAGCGTGCAGAGGGAGGGGAGGGAGAGTGTGCGCCTGTGCGCTGAGGCCATGGGAACAGCATCAGAGAGACAGCACTGGGGAAGCCAGGAAGACAGAAAGAGTTTAAAAAGCCTGCCCCCCTGTTTGGTTGCAAGGAGTTAATACTGTGATCTGTTGCGTGAGTTCTGATGAGAAGCTAGTTGACATGCAGTGCTGGAATAATGAAACGTAATACACATTAATAGGACCTCCCTCTGTGTGATTGCTTCTGCTCCACTAGCCCCATTGAAGATTTCGCTTTTCTTTTAACAGTCAGAATAACAGAATGTGACATTAAGTCTTTTACATGCAGCAATTTATTTTAAAATATTGGGGCACTCAAAACAGGATCCAGAATGTTAAATAAGATATGCATGAGATGGAAATCAGAGCGGCACTGCAGTGAGGAGACAGGAGTCAGACAGAGCCTTGCGCAGGCAAAGGCAGCTCCACTTTTATTCTTAATTGCTGTTTAAGGCACAAAGAAATAGCCAAGTTGGAGAGAGCTCTGAGGGACAGAGCATCTGATCCTCTTAGCTCACAGGTCCAGGTGGGAAATCGATGGCCAGCGTGGATTCCCCCTTCCCACCCATCCCCAAGGTCAGGCAGATGACACAAACCCCGGTGAGGTGCCCTGTGAGGCTGCAGGTTCAGCAGGCACACTGGCCCATGGAAGGTCCAGAGCTGCTGGGGGCCTGGGTTTCAGTTGTGCTTGCAATAATGAAGCCCTGTCCTGCCTTGCAAAGCACACGCCTTCCACTCCGTCTTGGGAACGCAGCCACGTCTGGGGTGGAGCGTGTCAACGCACCAGGGAGCATCACAAGGCTTCCTGGGATGCAGTCAGCTGTGAACTGGGTGCCCTGGCTTTGCTGATGTTATGGCCACACTGGTGCCATGCTCTGAGGACAAAGCTAGCTCAGCAGTGGCCCTGAAGCAGTGCAATACACCAAGGATGCTTGTGCAGAAACCTCTGGGATATGCCAGGCTTGTGCAGCACCACTTCACATACCAGACCCCATCCTTGGGGAGACTCTGGGTCCCATCCTGTGGGCACTCACAGGGCTGTCTCATGCCACTGCTTTTACCCTTTCCATGGAGTTTCTCCCTGCTCCTCCATCCAAGTCCTGTGCCCTGTGGAGCCTTCATCCATCCCACCTCAGGTGCCACACCAGGCTAAGCCTTTCACTGATTCACCACTGATGTGTCACGTCAGCTGGCCAGGCAATAGCTGCTCACAGGGACAGTGACTCATGTCAGCCATCCAGGCTCTTTGTGCACCCCCCCAGCAGTGCACAGGCTGGGCTGAGCCCCTCACTGAGGATTCAGCTGCTGCTTTGGCCTGGCCATTCCTGTAGCCTGTTCATTTTCCCCACAGCAGCTACTGGAGCAATTCCAGGTCACAAAAGAAGACGACTGGGACAGCAGCTATCAGCAGCTCCCCCAGCATCACTGGTTCCCAGAGCAGGCACTGAAGCCATGGGAAGGCAGAGCTCACATAGCCTGGTGCATCCTTTAAAGGACACATCCTTCAAAAGCCTCATTGGCTTCTGACCTTTCTTCCACATTTTCAGGTTTTTCTCTGGGAGTTTTGAGCATCACGAAAAATATTCACCCACCACCTGCCTCCAGCAGCTGGAACAGGGAAAGCTGGGTCTTGGTGAGGCTGCAGGATGCTCTGTCCCCTTCCCCTCCCTCCCAGCAGGACTGGAGCAACACCGACCCAGGGCAGAGAAACCCCTGGATCTGACCCACTGCTGCCGTGCCTCGTCCTCCCTGGGGCAGGACAGACTCACCCTGAGGACAGAGACATCTGTCTGTCCTGTCCATCGGCTTCTTTACTAAACCAGCTCAGAGCCACCCAACGGCTGGGACAGAAATCCCTATGGATGCCACAGGGGAAAGGGAGTGCAGGAACCAGGAGCTGCCAGCCCTGGGAAGGAGAGAGGGTGTGCTGGGGGGCTCATCAGACCCCCTGAGAGCCAGGATTCCGTGCTCCCAGCGAGCTGCCTGGCTGGATCCTGCTGCTCATCGTCCTCTTGATATGCGGGTCCACGCTGCACGGCACACGCCACACTAAGGGGGGGGTCTGGGGGGGGGGGTGGGCTGCGCTGTGCATTGCTAATGCAGCACGGCTGGGAGCCCTGGGAGAGGAGATGGGCAGGGGGGCGGGGGGGGGGGGGGGCTGCTCCTGCTCCCTCCCAGATGAATTTAGGCCCGTTTTAGGAGCCCCAAGGCTGGAGGCAGAGTGGGGCTGCTCATCCCTGGGAGACGATGGGTGGCAGATGAGCCTGTGGAGGAAGGGCTGGGTGTCTGCAGGACCTGGGGAGGAGGCTCTGGGCAGCTTCTCCATAGCCTGACATGACTCCACATGCCACTGGAGGAAGAGCAGCAGCAGTAGCTTTGGGGTTTCTCTGCTTTTTTCAAGCTGCACATGCAGAGTAAAAGATTTTTTAAATAACAGCCTTGAAGGACCCAGGATTTGGACTTCAGTCTCTGAACTCCCCCACGGGATGCCTATTGATTTCTGCAAGGATCGCAGGGGAAGTCTTGTGCCCTGTTATGCCAGGCATCCAATTTCCCTAAAGTGACTCCAGTAAAAAAAAAGAAAAGACTAGGTCCCTAAAGCAGCCAGCAATTTGCCTGTCATCAGCTGGCACTGCCCTGCTGACAGGGGTTGGTGTCGCTGGTGGCTGAGTGGCAGGTCCCCCCCCCGAGCTGCTCCATCTGCCCTGCACACAGCATCCGCCATGGCAGCGCCTGCTGCTGGGGGTGACGATGCCTTGTTGGCTTCTCTTCCAATACCCAAGTGCTTACGTGGGGGAAACTGCCTGCTGATTTATTTTTCCTCCAGGGAAGGGACAGTCACAATGATACTGCCTGGTCCCTGGCTCCAGGGACCCAATCTCCCTCCCTGTGCGTGCCAAGGTCTCCATTCTGCTGGGCTGGAATTTCCCCAGAAATCTTCTCCTGCCAAACCCCTCACGTTTTGCATGTGTCCTCACTTGGACTGAACCATGCTTCAGAGCTGGGGTATTTTTCCACAGAGGGGACTGGTGCTCTGAATCACAGAATCCCAGAATCCCAGAATCCCAGGGGTTGGAAGGGACCTGGAGAGATCATGGGGTCCAACCCCCCTGCCAAAGCAGCTCCCCAGCTCATATTGCACAGATAGGCATCCAAAAGAGTCTTGAATATCTCCAGAGAAGGAGACTCCACCACCTCCCTGGGCAGCCTATCCCAGGGCTCTGTCACTGTCATCACTGTGAGAGCTGGGGGGTCCCTGCAGTGCTGCCCAAGGGTGGCAGGACCCCACCACAAGCCAGACATAGACCCTCAGCTGCTCCCAGAGCCCAGACCCAACACTCATTTGCCCCCACCCTTTGCAGTCTGCCCAGACACAGCCTTTCAAGAGGTCTTACCAGGCTGGACTTGGTCCAGTTCTGCCCTGCTCCCACCCCAGCACACAGCAGGGATTTATCCCTACACATCTCTGCCTGCTGCTGCCTCCACTCACCTCCTGCCTCCTCCCCAACAGACAGAGCAGCCAAGCAGGCTGCATGGCTACAGCCACAGCACAGCCCTTCCACATGTGTTTGGTTTGTGCATGGCTGCTGCCACGCTGTCCCTGTGGTGTTTGGGGCAGGGGTCTGATGGACACTGCTCATCCTGCTGGGCTGGGTGCAAGGGGCTCAGCACCATCCCAAGCATCCCATGCGATTGCAGAGAGGCAACGATAGCACAACAGCCACCACCCAGCCTTCCTCTGGGCTGCACCCCCGCTCCAAGCACGTGGAAGGGAAGGAGGAAACAGAGATGTGTTTCTCCTAGCAGCTGAAAACAGGAAGGTCCTGGTACACCCACCTTCCTCTCCCATGCTGGAGAGCTGACACCACAGGGACCTCCTCAAACCACAGGCCAGACCTCATTTCTGCCAAAACTCCTCTGCCAAGCCCTGAGGATGCAGGTGGCAGTCCAGCAGCAGAGCTGAGTGGCTGAGGATGGAGCAGGTGCTCCTTGCCTAGAGCATCCCCTTCCCAGCAGTGGTGTGAGCTTTGCCCCTCTGATCTGGGAGACATCCCTCTTGGCTCTGAATCCCACAGATCCCAACGCCAGGCAGCACATCCCTGTTCCTGCAGACGGTGTGAACCATGTTCCCACCTGCCCTTAGCTGGCCTAAAGCACCACCAGGGACACAGACTGTCCCCAAGCCAGACCCCACACACTTGGGTGCCAAGGTGGGAGACTTTGCCTCCTGCTCCAGCCACTCTCCCTGGGGTGAAGGACCATCCCCTCTCTGCTGCACTCTCCCTCACAGGTTGCAGGGGTTCAGTGGGGTGTTTGGAGGAGGGTCTCCTCACCAGTGACACCTGCAGTGCCTGGAGGACTCGGTGCAGTTACAACTCACACACATCAGGCTTCAGCATTCTCAAAGTGGGGATAAAAGAGCCAGCATCCTGTGGGACAGCTGCTCCAGTACTCCCCAATAAAAGCCACACCTGCCAGCACTCCCCCCCTGCCCTTGTGCTGCCAGGCTGGGTGGGCAGGAGCTGCACACCAGGGCTGGGGATGCTGAGCCAGGCAGTGGGGTCATCAGCCAGCCACAGCCCTGACCTCTGTCCCCTGGCTCCAGAGACCTGGAGCCTCTTCACCCCAGAGAAATCTTGACCCCCTGCTGTGAAAGGGGCCTGGGAACTCGTTGGTGTGCTTCCTGCCTCCCTCGCAGCGCCAGGCTTGTCCCCATGCCAGCTTCACTTCAGTGTTATTCTAATTTAGGGTACTGATGCAAAAGGCTGTCCTGGCAGTTCGACTTGGCTTGGGCTGGGGTTATTTTGGTTTAGCTTCAGTCATCTGAGGACAGGTCACACTATCTGCACACGACAAGGGTTTGCAGGGGGTCACAGGGTGAGTTAAAGCAAGCTCACTGCCCAGGCCAGGCAGCACTGGGGGTGTGCAGAGCCCCAGGAAAAGTGCACTGGGCTTCAGCTGTGGTTAAAGAATAACCCCAGAACCCACATGCTCCCTGAGGATGCTCTGAAGCTGGAAACAGTCTGATGTGAGTCCAGCTGGTGACACCCTTGTCCTAAGCTATGGTCACCACCAGCTGCCCACCCTTAACCCTGGGCTATTGCAAACCCTCCATGAGCACTTTCATTCCCCTGAACCTTGGCAGGTCTCTGCAGCCTTGCTGGGGGAGGATTGCCTTCCAGTTGGGCTGAACAGACCTCACCCTCTCCTGTCCCTGCAGCTGGAAGCAGCTGGCACCATAATGTCTGCCCTCCTCTGCTGCTGCCACCCACTCATCCCATAGGACACACGCTGGGGTGGGACAAGGTCTGCAGCATCTGGAAGCATCAAACAGAGCAGGTAACCATCCCCTCTGGCACTGGGCTGCCAAAAGTGGGGCTGGGGAGGAGGTGCTGCTGCAGGGGGGGTGTGTGGCATGGTGCAGCATGCAGGCATGCATGCAGCACATCCCAGCATGGCCCCACTTTGACAAGTCCACCTCCTTGCTTCAGGGTCAGACATGGGGGGGTCACCCTCTGTGCTGCATCCGTGGGTGATTCTGACGTGCTGGGGGTGTTGCTGCATGGAAAGCACAGCATAGGTCTCCATAATGCCCAGGGAATCCTCTTAGCTTCTGAAGGAGGATGCTGAGTCCTACCTGCCATTCAGGAACAGTCCCCAGTGGGCTCCATGTCCATGCCATGTCTCCATGCCCAAGAGCTGGCTGTCTCAGGACAAAGCTGTGCTCCAGCTGTATGGATGACTGAGTCCCTCTGCTCAGGCAGCATCACAGGTTCCTTCCCCAGCAGAAACAGTCTGGGACCACTGGGACCACAGCACACCATGGGCATGCCAGGCTCATGCTGGGGCAGTACCTGAGCCACACACAGCATGGCTGCCCAAATCCACAGCACAGTGGCCAAAGGATCCCAAGCCTGATGTTCTGTTACTGGGAAACCAGGTGGCTGCAAGGGAATCAGCCCCAAGGAAGAGGCTTTTCCCATGGATTCGAGCACGAGGGTGTTTCCTTCACGTACTGTCATGTTGTCACGTTGGAGCAGGCAGCCTTGCTGATTCCTGGGTTTTATTTAGCTGAAGCCACGATGCCCTGAGGATCCTGGGATCTCAGGCTGCAGAAAGGGAAAGGAGCCATCAGGGCTTGGCACCCAGGATCTCCTGCTTGGTTCAGGGAGGCCCCTGAGGAGGTGCAGTGGCAGGATGAGTTTCATGGCTGAGGGAAGCAGCAATAGTGATGCCACAATGCAGGGATGAAGCTGGATCAGCAGTGAAGGTCCTGGAGTCCTGCATGCTGCAGTCTCTTGCAGGGTAGAACCCACCTCTATCTGCAAGCCTCAGGGCAGGGGCTGGAGTTGAATGGGGACAGCCTGTAGGAAGCAAGGGCTGAAACTGCCCTGGGGCCCAGCACTGGTGTGAGAAGAACATGAACAACTGGCTGAAGATGGAGCTGCTCTAGCAAGGTGATGCCCGGGGGGAAGGGAATCCAAATTTGGTTTAATGGCACTGCAACCCTCCTATCTTAAGGATCACAGAGCCCAGGACTTCCCCCTGGGTTAAAGCTGCCCACGGGCACTCAGTGCATTTTGCAAAGCTGTCTTCTAAAGCCTGAGGAAATATAGGACCAGAGAACAGGATTCCCTGGGGAATAGAGAGCTTGGAGGCAACTGGGAGCCAGAGAGAGCAAAGCATCCTGCAGAAACCTCCTGGAGGTAGCGAGCCTGGTGCTCAGGCTGGTGTTGAACACGTGGCATCCCCTGACTGCAGGCTGGGCCTGCAACCCAGCTGATGGAGCTCATCATAGTGGCTGTGTGCTCCATCCACTGCACCCAAGAAGAACTGAGGCCCAGCTTGGCATCCCATCCCAGCAGATGCAGCCTAAAAAGGAGCCTCAATCTAGTGCAGCTTCTTTTGCTGGAGCTGGGTGATGGCAGGGCTCCATCACCCTGTGCCTGCCCGGGACACGCCTGGCCAGCCCTGCTTGGCTGTGCCCCACAGAAGCGATTCTTACCCTGAGTGAGCACTGCAGCCATCACAGCTCTGCAGGGATAGCTGGCACCAACGAACAAGTCCAAAGAGGTGCTGTGCCCCCTCCCTGGCACGGAGTCCTGCCAGCCTGGACAGACCATTAGCCTGGGCTGGGAGTGCTTTCTCTGTGCAGGGACATGTTCTCCAGGACTCAGGTGGCTGGTGGGGCCATCGCACCGTGTATATGTGTGTGTCCTGACTGCTTTACATGCCTGCTCTATGCAGTCATTAGATGATATTTATGGTCCTTATTAAACAGCAAGGGGAAAAAAAAAACCCTGATACGTGCAGAGAGAACTTGAACTCACTTGGATATGCAGACAGCAGGCGCCATCCCAACACGGACCCTCGCTGCCCGCAGCAGCCCTGCAAGGGGCAAGCTCTGCTTCTTTAACAACCTCATAGGACGGCAGTGGGAGAGGGCTGGGAATGTTCCTGGCAGGGATGCACAGCCCAGCAGTGGTGGGGATAAAGCACAGTCTTGTTTAGCTGCTGGAGAAAATGCCTCTTTCTGTGCCTATTTACCGCGTCCGGAGTCAGGGTGCGCAGCAGGGGAAGAGCACGTGTCCCCCTCTCAATGGGCTCTCCTTGGTCTGGTGCCACGCAGCCCCTGAGCTGCTGGAGGGGCTGCTGTGAGTGTGACACGGCTGTGTGGGGGGGGGTACCACCTGCTCCAAAGGTGCTGTGACTCCCCGAGCCCCCAGGAGCTCCGGGGGAAGCTGGGCACAGTGCTCAGCCCCATCGCTCTCAGAAAAGCCCCTCTCCCGCCTCCACAGCCACACGCAATCCAGCAATGCAGTCTGCAAGGATGCTGGCAGCAGCACAAGCACGAGGTGGGACTGTCCCCCTCCCTCCAGGAGCCCTTGGAGCAGGGGCAGACCCAGCATCCCCCCAGGTCTTGGTGCTGGGGCACGCAGAGCTGCCAGCAGCCCCCTGGGCTTTCGGTCCTGCTCTCCCTCCAGTTGTGGTGATGCTGGGGAGTGGTGATTTTGGGGAGTGGTGATGCTAGGGAGTGGTGATGCTGGGGAGGGGGATGCTGGGGAGCAGTGATTTTGGGGAGTGGTGATGCTAGGGAGCGGTGATGCTGGGGAGGGGGATGCTGGGGAGCGGTGATGCTGGGGAGTGGTGATTTTGGGGAGTGGTGATTTTGGGGAGTGGCGATTTTGGGGAGTGGTGATGCTGGGGAGGGGGATGTTGGGGAGGGGGATCCTGGGGAGTGGTGATTTTGGGGAGTGGTGATTTTGGGGAGTGGTGATGCTGAGGAGTGGTGATTTTGGGGAGTGGTGATTTTGGGGAGTGGTGATGCTGAGGAGTGGTGATTTTGGGGAGTGGTGATGCTGAGGAGTGGTGATTTTGGGGAGTGGTGATTTTGGGGAGTGGTGATGCTGGGGAGGGTGATGTGGGGAGCGGTGATGCCAGCGTGTGCGGGAGACCTCCCTGCGCGGCTGTGACTTTGTAGCTGTGGATTTGTAGCCTGGCTGCTTCCTAGCTCAGCATGGAAGACACTCTACAATTTTTAATTTGCCAAAAAAGCCCTCTTTTTAGTTTACAGGGACAGAAGGGGGACTTTTATGTGCAATCTGTACAGCTCTCCAGAAAGCACTTACATTTATGATGTTCATGAAATTTATAGCCAGTTGGCAGTGCTGCTCTCTCCTCTCCTCTCCACCAGCCACCCTGGCAGGATGGCAGACTATAATAAGCAAGCCACACATTCAAGTGGCATAAAAGGCATTTCTACAAGTTAGCCTCCTGCCCAGTCTTATAAACTCTAACAAGACTCTAACAAGTAGGCAGGATCTCTTTATACCCAGGGAGAAAAACCCCTTTCAGAAATGGCCTTTTCACAAAGCCCACACCTTTCTTCTAATTAAGGTTAAATAGCTCCATGTTTTCTGGCCAATTTCATTCTTTCCCCTTATTCCCCTCTTAACAAGGCAGCCTTTAAAAAGACATCACTAATTGGTGTCTGCTTCTCACATACCATGCGTGCTTTGATAGTCAGTTAGAAAGCCTTCCCCATCGATCAAACTTCCACTGAAAGGCTGCTAATGTGCTCCATGTGTCTGCCACAGGACAAAGCTCCCCAGCTCCCTTCTCCTCCTGTTCCCATACTCCCTCCCGGGATCCCGGGGGTCCGCAGCCAGGTCTGCCCCACGGCACCCCCGGCATCGGCCTCCCTGGGAATGGCCGTTTGGGAGCGGGGAGGGGGGATGGAAAAACGGCTCCACGATGTGTGTGGCAATTCGGAAATTAATGGGGAGTGGTTAAATGTTAAGGGTAGGATCTAAAACAGAGCGGCCGAGAGAGCAATTGTCATGCTGATGAGGCTGGAGGAAGGCCAGGCAGCAGTTCCTGCGAATCCCAGTCTCCCCAGTGCTTTCTGGGCTATTAAGTGAATTTTTGCCGGGGAGAGGGTTGGGGAGAGGAATGCTGCCGTAGCAAGAGCCTGTGATCCCCCTCAGCCCCCCAGCACAGCCAAGGATGGGGCTGGGGAAGGGGGAGCAGGGCTGTACGCCCCTTTGAAGGCACAGGCTGCATCAGCCACTGGTGCCATCTGCAGCCAACCATCCCTTCTCCAGCCAGCAGGTCAGAGCCTCGGTGCCCTGGGGAAAAGCCACAGGGGTGGTTGTCTTTAGGAGAGCACTGCAAGCCAGACTCCAGGCTGGCTCCTTCCTTTTCCTTTGCTCTGTCCCCGCTCTCTAAATCCCACTGCTCACCTCCACCTGCTATCCCAGGGAAGATGCTCTGCCGTGCCCTGTGTCGCTGGGACTGTCACCGTGCTGGCTGCTCACTGGGCTCCAGCTTTGGGCAGAGCAAAACTCTCCTCCCGTGCTGCTCTGTGGGGGTCTCAAAACAGAGAGATTATCTTTGGGTGGCTGCAGCAGATGCCACCCAGCTGGACTCCTGAGCCATTGGCTCATACCTGGAGTGGGAGAGACTCGGTGTCTTTTTGGGGGGATGGCAGCAACACCCACTGGAGAGCATCCCTTAGTGATGGACCGGGCACCCCTCCCCAGGAGAGCATCAAAGCAACCACCCAAGAGAGGAGAAGGCAGGAGCAGACCTGCCCCGAGGAGCCTGGATGTCAGGATGACATCAGGGCTTTGTTATGGTGTTGTTCTGACTGTAAACATCTCCCTGCTCCCCCTCTAAAATGTGGTTTTTTGGTTTGTTTTTTTTTTAAAGGAAAACTACCTTTCCCAGCTGTAACTCTCTGCTGCTGCCTTACTTTCCCCTGGGGTGAAATCTTCACACTGCAGGTTTGGAGGTCTCTGTTGGGGCTGTTAAGCCTGGGAGTGTTGTCTTCCAGCCTGGTCACGGGGGCTTTTTCCTGAGGCAGGAGCCAAGGATTCCCAAGGGAGGCTCAGGAGGGCGGCAGCCAAAACCAGGCATCTCTTTGGCATCGCTGCGTGACGGGCACATGCTTGGCACAAGATCCCCACAGAGCAGCAACCTATGACTGCACCACGGTGACAAGGTGACAGGGTGTCCCCACAGGACACACACACTCCCCCCCCCAAGTATCTTTTCAGTGGCGATTTGCAGCCTTTGTGCTGCTGGAGCCCAGGAGGAGGGAAATGGTTGGCGGCCAGACGCTGGCTCCCTCCCAATGCTCAGTGGGGCTTGTCAACACCATAGGTTGTGCAGATGGAGACCTGCCAGAAAACGGCGTCCCCAAACCTCCCAGGCTGGCTGGCAGGTGGCTTCCCAGCTCCGTGGCCAGAGATGTAGCTGGTGAGACGTGCAGAGCCCTGACACAGTTTTGGAAAGCCTCCTGCATGCTTGTGGCCCTGCTGTTCCTCCCCAGCCCCCTGTGAGGGATTACCTGAGGATTTACAGCATCATCCCAGTTCTTTCTGCTGCAAGACAGCACCAGAGCAGGATCTGCTCTCCTCATTGTGCTTGCTGTGGATCTCTCATGGATCTCTGATAGCCACGGCCACCCAGTGCCTCCTGTTCCTGGGCACAGCAACCCTTCCTGGGGACAGCCAGTTCCCAGGGCATCTCCCAGCTCCCCTCTGCAGCCAGCTGAGAGGCAGCCGGGTCCCTGGGAAGCCTGCCAGGACAGACATGCCGTGTGTGCGTTTGGGTGACTCCAGACAAAGGATGAATGGCACACCTGCTCCTGCAGAGTCCATTCAAACGGCGCTCCCGGTGCTGCCAGCAGCTCCTCGCAGCACTTAACAGGTGTGAATGGGAACTGAGGAGCGCGCATTTTCCACCACACAGCCCTTTGTTCAGCTCCTGCTGCTTCCCTGGCTCTGCTCAGGCTGCTTGGGAACACAAATCTTCCCTTAGTAGAGAAAGTTAAAGTCTTCCCAGCCATCAGCATCCTCAGGCAGACAGCATGGTCCCACAGCTGGGTGAGCCCTTCCTCATCACCTGGGATCTCCAGCAGCATGAATCGAGGTGGGGCTGGCAACGTTGCTCCATCCTCTAAGGTTATCAGAGTCCTAAAGTGCTGCTGGCTTGGCTCACCTCCCCTGTGCCCTCCTCAGGGGCCAGCACCTTCAGCTGCACCTCTCAGGTTGCAGCTTTCAGAGGAGATGGAGCCACAGCCAGGTCAAAGGCTTTGTCTAACAAGGTCAGGCAGTTCACACGGCCTCTGCCTTCACCTCCCTGCACTGCTCCATGCTGCAAGGACAGAAGCAGCTGTGTGCCATGGTTCTCTGAGCTGTACAAGCTGGTTTGGGTACCTGGTTACCCTCACACAGATGGAGAGATCTTGGGGACCTTCCCAAGGTCCTGCTAATCAGGAGAACCTGGGATCCCAGAGGGCTCAGACCCAGGTGCTACTTGGGTACCTGACAGGGCTGCACTCACCCTGCTCTGCCCAAACATCTGTGCTTCAACGCAGAGCGGCTGCTCTTGCAATGCCCACACAGCATCACACCAGCTCCCTGGAGCAAGAGGGAGCCTGCCAGGGGGCTTGGGATCAGAGCAGTGCTCATGTCAGGCTGTTATAATGAAGTGCCCAGGGACAGGTACATGAAACACGGTGCAGCTCATCTGGGAGGGTCTATGCAGAGTAATTAGCGCTGCCTGTAGCAAGGTTTTTAAATGAGGGGTGCGACTTGGCCTCTCAGCAGAGGTGCCTGGTGCAATTCAAGAAGCTCTGGGGGACCCCAGACATCTCTGTGGGGCTGGCAGATGTGACACAGGATCTACAGGAAACCTGCACCCTTCTGGCGTGACAGATGGCAGCCAGGTGGGCTACCCCAGGGTGTATCAGGTGGCCCTGGGTGTCAGCAGCACGATGCTAAGGGACACACCTAAATACACAGACACTGGATACGTGTGTGCATACACCCAGCCCTCCCCCTCGTGCCTGTGTTTTAGACATCTGCCCCTCCTTGCCTCAGTTTCCCCACCACACTGCCATAGCTGGTTTGACCACCCCTATAGAGAGAGCCAGGCCTCACCCCATGCCCCCCCTGCACGCCCCTGCCCCATGCTCAGTTAAGCTCCTCTGTGAGGAGAGACTACAGCCTTGTCTTGGGTCACCCTGGGCACTCATCCCTCTCTCTCTGCCTCCATCACCAACGTGCCCCCTTTCTAAGCACAACTCCCATGGTGTCTGGGACCAGCTGCTGCTCCTTGGTCTGTCTTTCACAGTTAAAGAGCCCTCTAGTACCTGGGATCTTATCCCTGCAAAGGCACTTACACCCTGCAATCACAGCACCTCTCCTCTTGCCTCTGGTGAGCTGAGCAGGCTGGGTGCTGTGTGCCTGGTCCAGGGCTGCTCATCTCCTGCCCTCCAACTGCCTGTGGGGTTCAGCCAGGGCTTCCTTCAGCCCAGTATGTGTCAGCCCCAGTGATGGGTTTGCCCATGCTCCAGAATGATGGTGACTCTGTGATGGGTTTGCCCATGCTCTGGAGTGACAATGACTCTGTGATGGGTTTGCCCATGCTCTGGAGTGATGATGACTCTGCCATGTGCATTTCTGTGCAGCTGAAGGACCTCCCTGTCTCACCTGCACTTCCTCAGCACACACCTCCTTGGTCACAGGCAGCGTGCCTGTTCATACCACTGCCTGGTACCAGCACTGTACAGCTAAAGGGACCACCACCCCACCTTCCCCTCTCCCTCAGAACAATTCATGGTCTACATCATGTTGATGGGGAAACTGAGGCACTGGGAGACCAAAGGGCAGGCAGTAAATTTATTGCAAAGCTGGCAAGAGTCCCTGGTGCCCCAGCTCCTTTGTGGAGTCAGGGAAAGCTGCTCTCACCACATCTTGGCTCAGAGTCTGCCCAAGCCAAAGAAGGGTCACCCCTCTGGAGTCCTGCATCAAAGTCCCCAAGGCATCTCAGCAAGGACCATCTCCCCAGGTCTGAGCACAGAGGGATGTCAGGGCTGGTGGGGCCAGGCTGCCTCCTTGTCATGCCCCAGGGCTGCACAATGGCACATCCAAACCACGTGTCCAAATGCTCAGGTGGGGAAAAAAATCCATCGTGGGCAGTGAATGAAGGTGACAAAGGACTAACCTGCAGAGCAGGAGGCACACCCATGATGGGTTTGTGTCATCCTCCTGGCCCCACAGTCACACCAAGGAAGTGCAGCCCCTCTTTCATGGAGAAGGGGCCTCAGAGCAGGCTGTGGGACCCCAAGCTCACCCTCCTGTGCTCTGCCTGGTGCAGGCTGCTGGGGGGGTCTGCCTGGGCAGTGCCACCCCCATGCTCTCCTCATCCCCCACACTCTCCTCATCCCCCACCTCCCCTCCATGGGAAGAGGAGGGCAGGGTCCAGCCTTGCTGCCTCCTCTGCTGACCCACCTAAGGCTCTCTCCAGCTCTGCGTGGTGCAGACCACTCACTCACCTCCTCGCAGACCTTGCTCCAACCCAAACTCCCTGCAGCTCCCCTGGCCCAGCCAAGGATGATGAGGGCTGTAACACTGCCCTGTCAGCTCCTCTCCCAGCATGACACCAGCTTACATCCTGCTCTCTGCTCTACACGAGCTGCATCACCATCACTGACAGGAGAGGTGTTTGCTGGTGGACATGAGACAGGTCCTTCATCCCCTTGTCCAGGTCCTGTGCAGCTCTTTGTGTGTGCCACAGAAGACAGCTACCCTGGCAGAGATGCTCTGTGCCCCACGCTGTGGCTTCAGTGGTGCCACACACTGACCAAGGGCCTTTGGAATTTCCAAGGGGAGCACGGGGCTTGTCTTGATGGTGGCACAGCAGAAACCTGCTCATCCCCTCCCCAGGATGCACTGAGGTCCCAGGAGATGGGAGAAGGTGCAGGGGGGCAGGAGCAATCCGTATCCCCCCACAGCACACACTGACTAGATGCCTTGGGGTGCCCAGCTACATCAACAGCAGAGGGGGTCCCTCTGCAAGGGGGAGCAGGGCAGTTGGAGGAGGATGAAGGTGTTCCCAGCATCTCCATCCTTTGCTGTCCAGACAGGATGGGTAGCAATTGGAAGGACAGCAACTAACCCAGTGGGGTCTGGGAGGGCTCAAAGCTGGGACAGGGTCATCCTAGGACTGCCAACAGCCATGACAAGGAGTTCCTGGGGTCAGGAAAGAACAAACTCAGGGAAGGAGAGCTGGGACTTCCCTACCAGTCAGCTTAACTCCAATTCCCAGAAAAGCACTGGAACAATTAATCAAACAAGCTATTGCAATCCTGTAGCAGATAACAAGGCAATGAGTAACAACCAGCCTGGGTTTGTCAGAAGTGAGGTGTGTTGCACAATCTAATCTCCTCGTACAGCAGAGCAGCAGGTATGGCAGAGGGGGAAGCAGGAGGTGTCATGCATCCAGAAATGCAGGTTTCTCAAGATACTCTCCCAGGCAAACTCCAGAAACATGGATGGGAGGGAAGTCAGACTGCACATGGTGTTTGGGAAGCTCTGCAGAAGGTGCATTGGCTCTTGACCTAGCAGCAGGGCTGGGCTGCCCGTGGGACTGAGGGTTCTCTTGACTCCAGTATGATCATCTTCTTCAGCAGCAGTCTGGGAAAGAGACAGGGAAGGGGCCACGTGAAGGCAAACCCAGCAGTGAGCTGGATCAGTCCTACAGGACAGCATGGCCAAGCATTTCCTGGGATGAGGACGAGGGGAAGGCTGTGGATGTGTCTACCTGGACTTTGGTAAAGCCTTTGACACCATATCTCACAGCATTCTGACTGAGAAACTGGCTGCCACTGGCCTGGACAGGTGGACCCTCAGCTGGGTTAAAAACTGGCTGGATGGCCGAGCCCAAAGGGTGGTGGTGAATGGAACAAAATCCAGCTGGAGGCCGGTCACGAGTGGCGTCCCCCAGGGCTCAGTCCTGGGTCCAGTCTTGTTCAACATCTTTATCAATGACCTGGATGAAGGGATTGAATGCTCCCTCAGTCAGTTTGCAGATGACACTGAGCTGGGAGGAAGTGTTGATCTGCCTGAGAATAGGGAGGCTCTTCAGAGGGATCTGAACAGACTGGACCGATGGGCTGAGTCCAATGGGATGAAGTTTAACAAGGCCAAGTGCAGAGTGCTGCACATGGGACATAACAACCCCCTGCAGAGCTACAGGCTTGGGGGAGACTGGCTGGAGAGCTGTCAGGCAGAGAAGGACCTGGGGGTGTTGGGTGACTGCAGGCTGAATATGAGCCAGCAGTGTGCCCAGGTGGCCAAGAAGGCCAATGGCATCCTGGCTTGTATCAAAAACAGTGTGGCCAGTAGGTCTGGGGAGGGGATTGTGCCCCTGGACTGGGCATTGGTGAGGCTGCACCTCGAGTGCTGGGTCCAGTTCTGGGCTCCTCACCACAAGAAGGACATGGAGGTCCTGGAGCAAGTCCAGAGAAAGGCAACCAGGCTGGGGAAGGGGCTGGAGGGCAAATCCTCTGAGGAGCAGCTGAGGGAGCTGGGGGTGTTCAGCCTGGAGAAGAGGAGGCTGAGGGGAGACCTTATCACCACCTCCAACTACCTGAAGGGAGGTTGTAGAGAGATAGGTGATGGTCTCTTCAGCAAGGGGCCAGGAGGTGGGACAAGGGGCAATGGGCTCAAGCTGTGCCAGGGCAGGGGCAGATTGGATGTTAGGAAAAAATTTTTTACTGAAAGAGTTGTCAGGGCTGGAACAGGCTGCCCAGGGAGGGGCTGAGTCACCTTCCCTGGGTGTGTTCAAAAAAAGGGTAGATGAGGTACTTAGGGATATGGTTTAGTTTAGGATGGGAATGGTTGGACTTGATGATCTTAAAGGTCTTTTCCAACCTTGTGATTCTGTGATTCTGTGATTCTGTGATGTGCATGCAGGAGCAGGGCCTGCCAGATCCAGCAGCTTAGCCCCAGGCTCTGCCCCATCACCCTCTGAGGAGGGATGGGCTTCCAGCTCTTCCCTACAGAGAAGATGATGATTTTAGAGACTCAAAAGCTTGTTCTTATTTTGTCATTGCACCAAATGAGCAAAACGTTTGAATGTGGCTTTCATGGGGAAGAAAGAGACTCCCCAGCCAGGGAACATCCACCTCTGACAGCTGCAAGCCCAGGGAGAGCAACAGGCAGTGATATAGGGGTGGAGGAAGGGGTGAGGGGTGGAGGAAGGGGTGTGGGCTGGAGGAAGGGGTGTGGGCTGGAGGAAGGGGTGAGGGCTGGATGTGGTGGGGGGAGGCAGCCACCCCACATCCCTCCCAGTCCCAGCAGGACCCAAGGAGCAGCCCCCTCTGCGTTCCCTTCCCCAGCTCATCCAAGGCTCTGCGGGAGAGCAGCCGTCACCCACCTTGTCAGACACATTCCAGTGCCCCCCTCCCTCCTGGCTCTGGTGAGGGTGCCTTGCACACAGACACATGATTGACTTTAAATATAAGAGGGCAAAACAATGGCAGGCCACCCCTGGAAAGCTGTGTGCCAGCTCCTGACAGCACACACATCCTCCTCCCAGCTCAGCAGCCCCGCTCCCCCTGACAGGACCCTTCTCTCCCTCTGTCAGCTGGAGGAAGTCGTCTCATCGAGGTCCCCAACACGGAGCCAGGGGGATGACACTGGGATGCAAACGAGCCTCTGCTGCCCCAGGCTGCTGCTCTGCAGACGAGCATCATGAGCATCTCAAGCATCTCGAGCATCAGGCTGGATCAGGCTGGCTGCTTCCCAACCGCAGGGAAGGGGAGTGTGCCCCCAAGAGATGCACCAGCATCTCAGCATCTGATGGGTGGCTGGGGACGTGCCACCCCGATGGAGACATGAGGGTGTGCACTGCTGTCACACAGGGGAGAGAAGGAAGGGTGCAAGGTGGGGGAGTATCTCCTGTGCAAGCATCCTGGGCACTGCAGCCTGCCAGGGAGAAGTGCAGGGAGGAGGACAGGGGAAGGGAGCTGGGGAGGGTGTTCAGGTTTGGTGATGCTGAATCATGGGGATGGGAGTGGAGTGAAATCCACAGCTCTGGGAAAGGAAGATCGTTTCCTGGGAGCCCATAGTGTGACTTTGACCCTGTCCTCACACCTCAGCGGCGCAGCCACGTGCTCAGGGCTGGGTGACCTGATGGTCACTCACAGAGACAGGACAAACCCAGAGAGTCCTTGCAGGAGTGTGCCTGTGCAGTGCTGTCCCTCAGGGGACCAGCACAATGGTTTCCACAGAGAACAGAGAAGCTGGAGCTGATGGGCATCTCCAAACTTACACCTGCTGATACCAACAGCCCTTGGGCAGCAAAGTGCCTCTGCCCAGGGTCCCACTCACCCCATGGAGCTGGAGGACTCAGGCAGGCATGCTGGGCACAGCAGCAGGCCTCTTGCCCCTGGGATGTCCCTGGCCTACCCAGACAGCCCTTCTCCTTGGGGTTTGCTGAAGCAACTGGTGCTTGTGGGATGCTTTGGAGTAGCCAAGTTCTTGGTGACCCACGGAGGCCGGACTGAGCATCTAGTATCCAACTAGGGCAGGATGTGTGTGACACTGAAAGGTGAGGAGAAGCTTCTGCCAGAGGCACATGGAGGACCTGTGCCTGCTCTCTGCAGACAGGAGCTCTTGCTTTGGCTGCAAGTTCTTCTGCACAGTCATCCCTAGCCACCCCATAGGTCTGGCCAGCACAGGGCCCCACGGCATTGTCTGTGCCATGGGCAGAGGTTCATACTTGTCTCAAGCAGAGACTCCTCACTTGCAGAACAGACTGCAGAGACAATGGCAGAGCAATTACTGTGAGATGGCACCTATATACACCCACCAGGCAGAGACCTTTCTGCCCTGTTTGCAGCCTCAAAGACATTGGGGCAAGTGAAGGAGCAACGATTGGCAGGTTTTAAAGAGAAGTCTGGATGTGCTGGAGACAGGTCAGCAGCTTCTCTAGAAACCACCCTTCATTCTGCTCCCATGTTAGACATGGCACAGGGTGACTGTCCTGAGGGATGCCCATGGTGCAGCAACCACCCTCTGAAGGAACAGAGACAACAGCCAGCATCTCCAGAGAGCTGCCAGAGCAAGAGTGATCCCCTAAAATAACACATCATCCCAGGGCCAAGAGCTTTCACAGCTTATTGTGCAGAGTTAACCTCTGGAAAGCATTTTGGGCATCCCATCCTCCCCTCATCCTGGCAAAACAGCACAAGAAGAATGTGCCCATGGGAAACCAGCTCCTGCCCAAAAGAGAGGACAGACCCTGCTGAGGAAAATGTTCAGCAATCTCCTCTGTGAGACTTTTATCTGGGAACCTCTTGGCAGGTCAGTTGGAGTCTGCAGAAGGTTGGAGAGGCCACAGCCTTTAATGAAAGGCAGCTGTAGGAGCACAAACCAGAGCCAGGCACTGCTGGACATCCACAGGATGGGCTCCCAATGCCTGGTCAGTGAATGAGGACCAGAGGGGCAGCCCTGGTTTCCCAAATGGCATCTTGCTGCTCTGCATACCTGTGCTAGCTTCTCTTTCTGCCAACACTCGAACTTGGAGTGAGGTCAAGACTCAGGCAGTCGCTTGAAGGAGGGGGAAACGGCCAGGTCTGCTGAAGGAGGTGTTTGTGAGCTGCTCAGATAGGGGTGATTGAGTGAACACCCTGAAAAGCCTCATTGGCTCTGGCTGGTAGGGGTTTATTACTTCATATGTATGTGTATAAAGCAAATGTCAATGCAAGCAGGCATTTAAAGATAAAATTGGTGTTAATAATAATGATTATGATAATGCTGCCACCAAGAATAACTGTACAAACACTGGCAGAGCAAGGGCAGGGAGATCCCAGCTCCTAACAAGTGTGTGTTCCAGGGGAGCTGCAGCTGGACGGGGGGTTTGGCTGGGACATTCCAGCTGGGTCATCAGGTCCAACCCCCTGCCAAAGCAGGGTCCCTAGGACAGGTCACACAGGTCGGTGTCCAGATGGGGCTGGAATCTCTCCAGAGAAGGAGACTCCACACCCCCTGGGCAGCCTGTCCCAGGGCTCCCTCACCCTCACTGGGGAAAAGTTCTTCCCCATGTTGGTGTGGAACTCCCTGTGCTCCAACTTGCAGCCATTGCCCCTTGTCCTGTCCCCACAGACACTGAAAAGGGGCTGGCCATTTCCCCCTGCATCCCATCCTTCAGATATTGATAAACATTAATCAGGTCCCCCCTTAGTCTTCTTCTCTCCAGGCTGAACAGCCCCAGCTCACTCAGCCTTTCCTCACAGGGGAGATGCTCCAGGCCCTTCATCATCTCCGTAGCCTCCTCTGGACTCTCTCCAGGAGATCCCTGGCTTTTTTATCCCAGGGAGCCCAGCACTGGACACAATACTCCAGGTGGGGCCTGAGCAGGGCAGAGCAGAGGGGGAGGATCCCCTCCTGTGACCTGCTGGCCACACTCCTCTTGATGCCCCCAGGATCCCCTTGTCTCTCTCAGCCCCCAGGGCACCCTGCTGGCTCATGGCCACCCTATCACCCACCAGGACCCCCAGGTCCTTCTCCGCAGGAGAACCTGCACCAGTGTCTCTGGGAAACCTCTGGGATTGATTTCAGGGTCCCAGCACAGACCCTGGGCTGGAGCTGGCTGCAGAGGCAGGAGCTGTGCTCCATCCCCCCCAGCTGCCAGGGGCTGGTGTTGGGGTGCTGACTGCAGGATGGGTGCACGTGAGTGTGTGTGTGTGTTCATGGAGAGCAGGGGGGTCTCAGTTTCTCTTCCCCAGCACCCCCCCTGCCCTGTTCCTCCCCATCACGTGCAGTTGTTTCCCAGCTCTCTCTGCCTTATTACTACCCCAGCACAAGAGGCAGAGGATTTTTGCCATTGCCTCAGAGCAACTGTGCTCTTAAGTTTCTTCCAAGACTCACACCAGGGCCGTTTCTCTGCATGTGTGGTCTCTTGGACTGCGTAGGGCTCATAAATAAATAAGGGGAAAAGTTCTTAATCTTCATTCAAAAGCTCCTGGTATCACAATGCTGCTGCACAAAAGCCATCTTATTAGCCCCAAGTGCAAAATGCTGCCTTTTCTTGCAGAAGCTCATTAATTGCAGGTCACCATTCAACAAGAAAGATGAGGCACTTGAGTTCTTCAGGCTCTCATTAGCCACAGAGCTGAACAGTATGTGTGAAATTAACAGTCACCTGAGTACCTCTATAATTTCATAATTATTAGGCCTAATGGGTTAGTCTCTGCCAAATGGTTTTAACTCCTTCCTAGCCAGAGCAGGGAGCTGCACGAGATGCCAAGGTTGGTGTATTTCACAAGTTTTATAACCATTTAACAGCTTTCTTGTGGAAATAATAATAAGGAGGGGAAGTTTCCAGGATCATGTACTGTTTGCATTTTTTAACATATGTTTAGCTTTTAATTATTCATATACAGCACGCCAAGGAAGCAGATAGCCTGTATCCCGGAGAGTGGGTGAAAGAGCTCTCTCTGCAAAGGGATTTTAATTGGTTTTAAAATGCATTCTGTGTGTTTATATTTGCCTCTGTGTGTGTGTGTATGTGTGTGTGTGAGAGTTGAGCCTTTGGTTTCTCCTCTCCTTGATGATTACATTACATTATTTCCCGTCTCTTCCACTTTTATTTATCTTGGGCTTAAAAAGCAAAATCAGAGCTGAGATTTCTGCCTCTGCTTTTTGAACTCAAGGATCTTGGAAATGGTACTGCCTTTTAATGGGGATTTTCTCCTACTTGAAACCAGCTTAGATGAGAAGCCGGAGGGGAAGGCTGCCTCTCACCTCCAAGTAGCTAATTGTTTTTCTGGCGTTTAGGTCTCGCAGTCTGGAGCATGGGTTCCTTGTGCCAGGTGGGAACACGTACAGCATGTGCTCCCAGCTGCCCCCTCACCTCCACCCCAGCCCTGATTTGGGGTGATGTGATGGGGGTTCTGTCCCCTTGGCCATCACCCTGTGGGGAAGGCACTGGGCAGCCTCCACAGCTGGGGAAACAGCCCTTTCCCTCCCCAGCACTGCCCCACTGCTGCAGCCTCCTCCCCTCTCCAGTCCTTGCAAAGACTGGACCCAGTAACACTTGGGCTGGTCCCAGACATGCCACAGATTCAGTACCTGTGAGTTAAGTTGCTTCTTAAAACATCTCTGCACCCACCCCAGAATGGGTCCCATTGGCAATGCTGTGGTCTCCTCCACAACCCAGGCTATAACCCCCTTTCACACTCATTTCAGCCTTGATGGGACCCTCAGCAGCGATGTGGGGACAGGGTACAGGAGACCAGGAAGCCCAGGAAATGGAGAGATGTTTAAGACCCTCCTCAGCACTTCGTTTTGCATGAGAAGACTCAGCTCTGGAGACAGATGCTGCCGGGTTGTCACTCCTTGCTGCCTGCTGGGGCTGGCAACATGGTCCAACATGCTCTCAGCTGCAGGAGTAAGACCCCAAGAGCTCCCACAGGTGAGATACTGTGGCCCAAACTGCTGCAAACTTGTTAGAAGATGCTGAGACCCCAAAGATCCATCAAGCCAGCTCTAAGTGTGTACATCTCCCCTTCTCTGAGGGCTTCCCAGTGGTACCCCAAGGCAATCTGGGACTCCACAGCAGGCTGCTGTAGAAGGTGTCATCCCCCCAGCCTTTTTCTAGGGCTGCACCAGCCCCAAGCTCTGCCTGACCTCAGCCCACAGCACCCCCACTCTTTAGTGCTGTCACATTTTAGAAGTTTGGGGGTTTTTTTTGGGCTGATGCTGTCCTGATGTGTGTTTCCATTATGCAGGATCTAAGGAAAGGGAGCCTGGGGCTTGAATTCCCTCCCCCAGGAGCTAAGGAAAGGGAGCCTGGGGCTTGAATTCCCTCCCCCAGGACTGCAGAGAGGGTGAGCAGTTGGCAGGACCTCACAATGTCTGTGACACAGCAAGTTCCCAAGGTGTCCCCAGGCTGGGCCAACCTTCACCAGGACCCCAGTGACGAGGGTGCTGAGGGGACAGCATCCTGGAGATGCTGGCTCCTGTGAGAACAGGGATGGGTTCCACAGGACCCCTTCTGCAAGGGAACTGGCTGGGATATGTGGCCATCAGGAAGGCCAGAGGCAGGTAGCTGGCAGCTTGGCTGGACACCAGCATCAGACCCTGTGAGCTAATGCCTTGATGGAGGCATTCAATTCCCTGCACTGCTTGTGCTGGGAGATCAAGGCTGGGAGGAGGGAGGGTCTTTCTTCACTTAGGTGCTGGAGAAACGTCTCCTCTGATGATATTTCACCTTACCTCTCCTTGCCACATCTGTCAACTTCTGCTAATTACCGAGTTTGCTATCACCCTCTGCACTGATGTGAAGGGTAGGAAAAAGAGAAAAAGGAGGTTAAGGGATTCTACAATTATAAATGATGTCTGGCAGGCTAAGGTACCATATAATGCATTATAAGCACTTAAAAAGCTAACCCATTCTGTCTTCTTTCTTTGGCATAAATAATGGCTTTTTTATGAATAAATCATGCAGCCAAGGTCTCTGAAAATAGCAGGAACCTGGAGCAGAATGTCTCCATCCTCATTTTTTGCTAGGACAGCAGAGAAGTCAGCAAGCCACTCCATCACCACTGATAAAGCGGGGTGAGAGCAACTCCCAGTAATGAAATAGGGAGATAAAGTTTCGGGAGGGTGAGTGGGGCAAGGGGATATTTCTGCCAAAGCACCGATTGCACCCGGGCTCCAAATGAAACATAATGGACTCTGAGGAGATAAGCATTTCTTTTCTGCCCCATGAATAAAGCAAGACCTCATAACTCAGAGACAGGCAAAGCTGCCAGCAACTTAAAAGTGCTTCCTTCTGCTTCTGGTTTGTGTTTCCTTTTAATGAAGCTCCTCCAAAGCCAAGGGGGGGCTTAGAAGTGGGGCTGGAAGCAAGCCCTGCCTTTGCGTGTGTGCAGTCCGCCTCGGCAGGCGGTGGGGAGGGCTGGCTGGGCGGGCAGTAGCCACCCAGACCTCAGCACAAAGGGCTCGCAGCTGCTCTGCGTGCTGGGGAGAGGCTGCCCCGGCAGAGAGGGAGGTCCTGATGGCCTTGGAGCCAGGGGGGAGGTCTGCTTGCCCCTGCCTGTGGTCTGAGGTGAGGGTTGGGTGGGGGCATGGGGGATCTGCTCAGTCCCAGCTCCTTCTGCTCCCTGCTTTTAACCCCCACACTTCTCCCTGGGGGAGTGGGCACACGGCCAGCCCCCTTCAAAAGGGTCCTGCCCGGCCCCCATGTCTGGATGGAGATGTCCCACTCCATAGAATCATAGAATGGTCTGGGTTGGAAGGGACCCCAAGGGTCACAGAGCTCCAACCCCCCTGACACAGGCAGGGCCACCAACCTCCAGGCCTGGAGCTACACAAGGCTGCCCAGGGCCCCATCCAACCTGGCCATCTACCCAAAGGGACTGTGTCATGGCATGGTGGCAGTCTTGGGGTCTGCCTTGCAGGGGCTGTGGGGCCCAGCAACACAGGGTCACAGACTCCCCACACACAGTGCCCTGCACCTTGCCCCAGCCTTGGGCACCTGGCTCTGCCAGCCACAGCCCCCCTCCTCCAGGCACAGCCCAGCCTCTGGCCCTCCGAGCCAGTGAGGAAAAGCTCATCCCCTTAAAAGTGCTTCCCCTGTGGGTTCAGGGGTAGGAGCCCCTTCCTCTCCCCACCCTGTATCATGCAGGGAGGTCAGGATTCACGCCCACCCAGACATCTCCTCTCCACCATGCAGGTTCCTTCAGGATGATGGTTGCAGACAAGATCTGGTGTCTCAGCCTATAACCCATGTGGTCCCCTGCAGAAGCCATCTGTGCTCCCCTGTCACAACCAATGACACACTTCTGGGCTGGGCAGACAGCCTCTGGGCCTCCTGCATCTCCTGGTCATCTCCTGAGATGCAGCATCTGGTGCCAGAGACTGTACAACTCATGACATGCTCCTGGAAAGAGGGATGCTCTGGCACTGGTCCTGCCTGGAGGAAAGCCACACAGTGGGGAGTGGGTACAGCCCCCAGGATGCTGGATGGGATGGGCACACTGGGTGTCACCCCTTGGCTTGCACTCAGATCAGAGAAGCCCTTATTCCCCATCAGGACACAGAGTTTCACTGCAGTCTTCACTTCTCTGGCTCCAAAGCACATCTTTGCAGTTGAGTCCTTTCCATACACAAGCAGAGCCAAGCAACCTCCACCAAGAAGGTGCTCACCATGGAGAGCAGGTCTGTGAGTGTTTAGCAGCTGCCAGGTGTATTTGTAGCCCTGAGTCACAAGCTGTGCACCAGAGATGCAAACAAACCTGGGACCAAACTCTGCTAGCAGAGACCTGGGACCCCAAACTCTGCTAGCAGAGTCCTCTGCCTTGCCCACCTGGTTATGGCCCCACAGTTCCTCCCCACCCACAGTTTTTTAAGGGCCCAGCCCTGGGTGCTTGTGGGTTTGGGAAGAGGGATGCATTCCCGCTGCCCAGAGAGCATCTCCCCAGTCCCAGCCAGGCAGTGCTCTCTGCAGCTCTGCATTAAAGCCTCTGCAGCAGCTGCAGCACAGGGCAGGCAGGAAGGCCAGGAGCCCGCAGACACACTGACTATTAATCAGCCTGCAACAAGCCCTGGAACCCTGCTCTGGGGCCAGGGTTAAATCATGGCTTCAGGAGGAGCCCCAGGGCACGGGCTGACCCGCGCTGCTGGGCTGGGGTTGTGCCCAGGGCCCCCAGGTCAGCTCTGCACAATGCTGCCTGGACAGGCAGAACTGTCCTTAGGAGAGGATTAAGGGTGGATGGAGAAGGAAAAGGGAGCAGGGAAAGAAACCCCCCTAATCCCCAGTTAATGAAGTGGTGAGGGCTGGACTCAGCAGGGCTGAAAGCTGGGTGCCCCCACACAGCACCTGGGGATGTGGGAGGCAGCACTGCACCCCCACACTGCTGGGGGGACACCCGAGTCACTGCTCTTTGGGGAGGGACATCATGCCTGGCCATGGGCTGCAATAACCTCCCAGGGGTTAAACAGCAGCTCCCCGAGCACACCCATGCCAGTGCACATGTGAGTGCATGCACACACTGCCCAGACACCATCTGTCCAGGTATCTGGGGGTGGGGAAAGCACAACAAGAGCTCAGCACAGGTGGGCACAGCCCTGAAGCCAGCCCTGTGCATGCCACCGTGGCACACAGGGTCACCAGCACCTCTGTCCCCACAGCTGCCTCCTGACCCTGCTGCTCAGCAAACCCTCCATCCCCCCGGGGCAGGGGGGGCTGTGAGAGGCAACACAGCTGATGGGAGAGCATCCAGGGTGTGTAGGTGTGGGTGCAGAGTCACCCACACCCTGTGCACAGGGTACACCCCTCCTCCTGCAGCCACCTCCCCAGGGAAACACGCTCTGGCACAACCCCTGCTCCTGCACACGCCTTGCACACCCAGCACACACACACCAGGTCCTGTCTTGCACTCACACACTGCAGGCAGAGGCTCTTCCTGCCTTCCCGAGGCTCTCTGCTGCTTTCCCAGGGGATTGCTTCCCTCTCTCCCATCCAGGTTTAGCTGTAGGGAAATTAAGGCTTCCTGGGGACAGCACAAAGCAGAGGCTCTTCGCTCCTCCTGCACACACAGGTTATTAGCACAGCCTGTGCTGAGGAGGTGAGGTGCAGCAGGGGATGTGGAGAGGGGAAGAAGCTCACACCATCCTGGCACCCCCCCAGGCCAGGTGGTTGGGTTGCTTCCTTGGGCTTAATTCAGCAAGAGCAGCTTGTGATGTTCCTCCTTCTCCCTGGGGTGGGCTGCTCATTTTTGCCCCAGAAGACAATGCCCTCTTTCAAAAACAAAGAAATTATAAAGTACATATGAACATATGGTAACATATATTCTAGGCTGCCTATGTGGCCAATTCTCTGTATGTTACCATATGGTGCTGCGTATTTAGCAAAAATATAACTTGACTGTTTCTCTTTCCATATGGGGATTCTTTTGCCTTAATTAATAACATTGAGCAAAAACTCTTTCTAAGGTTTCCAAGATTTCTGCAAGGGAATATCTTATGACAGACACATGCTCCTGAAGGCTTTCCTCCTTATTTGTCTATAGCCTTCTGTCCCCATCCTCTTCCACACGCTCTGAGGGTGCCTGTGGATGCATCTGCCTCTGGGATTGTGGGGAGGGAGATGCTGCACCCCAGCTTGGCTCCCATCCCATGGTGCCCATGGGAGACCCTGTCTCCTCCCCAGAACCTGACCTCCAGCTCCAGAGAGGCAGGGGTGATGTGCCTGTGAGATGGATCCTCCCAGCTCATCCAGGGGCTTCGAGGAGAGGAGCTGATGAAACACAGGAGCAAGGGGAAGCTGGTGGTGCAGCAGGCAGAGTGTTCATGGCCAGGCATTGACTGCTGCCTTCAAAGCAGTGGAAAGCAGCACACTTCTGCAGCTCTCCAGTTAAGCCTCTCAGGTGCTGGTTATCTCATAAAATATGTCCAAGCATCCTCTCAGGACATGCCTACAGCCAACGTCAGTGGGATGAAGCCAGCCTGGCTGTGCCAAGGTGGGATGGGGTGGGAAGGGTCAGAGGCACATCCCTAGTGGCTGGAGACCCTCCCACTTTCTCAGCCAAGGCCTGTGAATGGAGACAAAGGTCTGTGGGGCTCCAGATGCTCCCCTTCACCCCACGGGGATGTCCCTGTCTCACAGGCAGGAGGCAGAACAGAGCTGGGATGGGGCAGAAGAGGGGGGACAGCAGGAGAGGTGCTGGGGTTCCACCTCCCCCCTTTCCCTGGCTCTCAGTGGGGATGCTGACCCCTCCTTGCCCTGGGGTCAATGGGACCTGGGACCTCCTCACTGGGCTGCTGGCACCCCGTGGTTCCTCATATCCCAGAACATTTCTCTCCTCAGAGGTCAAGAGGAACCAAACCCTCGCTGTCCCTACCCAGCCCATCACCTCCTCCTGCCCTCCCCCAGCAGCCCCTGGCTTCCCACATCCCTCCCCTCCCCTCCACACGGATACCCAGGGGTCCACACTTGTCTTCTGCTCTTTTGACAGGCCACAGGGATGTGTTGGGCTTCCTTTGGAGGGCAGGGCTTGGGCAACCTTCCTGAAGAGCATCACCTTCCCAGTGATATTAGCTGATGTCCTCCAGGCTGCACAGGCACAGGCCAGGCCAGCTGCCTTCCTCAGCCCTGCTGACCCCATCCAGCTCACTTTGGGGGATGGAATGAGAAAGAAGGGCTCTCATGGACCATGGGCTTTGTGCAGCTTCTTAAAGGGTTCCTTGGCCAGGCAGGGCAGTCCTGTGCAAACTCCACACATCAGCTGGTGGGTTGGGTCTTGATCTCTCAGCTTCGTTCTGCATCCCCAGAGCTTTCCTCTTCAAAGAGCTGAATTTGGGCCTGGGTCCTTGCCCAGCTCATGGCCATCTGGATTATTCCTTGCCTCCAGCTGACATCCATCCTACCTGAGGACCTCCATGGTGGATCCCCACAGACTGGGACACATGAAGAGTTGGCAGACTGGTATTCCCCAGCACTGAGAGCACAGCATCCCTGCTGCAGGAGTGGGATGCTGCCAGCACCTTGTGTACAGCTTGTTCCTGCTCCACCATTTCCTCCCAATCCCCAGAGCAGGACAGAGGGTGCTACATGTGCAGAGCAGTCCATCTTTACAGACAGATGGAAATCACCCACCGCCTGAGAGTCGCACTGGGGACTGCCTCTAGCTGATGGCTTGTCCTTTTGCTGGGTGGCTTTGAGCTCCTGGCTTGGAAGGCATGTCCACAGACCAGGAGGCCAGGGCATCACCAACACCCTAGCTTCCTAAATCTGCATGGTCACATCCAGGGTATCCAGGGCAGAGTTACTGGTGGAATCCAGATCTTCACCCTGATGTTGTGATGCTCCTCTTCCCATCTGGTGTGGTGAGGCTGAGAAAGCTGGGGAAGGGAGGACTGCAGGGGGGAGCAGAAGGACGTGAGAGCTGCCAGGGAGCAGAGGGATCAAGGTGGAGGCCAGATCTGCACAGACCTGGGAGCGTGAGAGCACAGAGAACAGATGGAGTGATAGACCTGAGGACAAGAGTGGGGTTGAGCACAGAGCCAAGGGAAGCTGTGAGAGGTGAAGTTGGGGCTGAAATGACTGCAGGAGAGCAGCCTGCTCCTTGGGATGGGCACAGGAGTGGTGTTGGCTGGGAAGCAAGCCACACCACCTTCCCAACACATCTCAGGCCAGAACATCCACCAACCCATCCTGTCAGAGCTCTCCCACACCAGTTCCCAGCCTCACACCTGCTTGCATGAGGGGTCCTGCTGCACCAAGAGCTGGGCCAAAGCTGAGCCTGCCAGGCTCCCAGCAGCAGCAGGGGCATTAGGAGATGGCTCTGGGATGGCTCTGGGTGTGAGTCTGCCAAGCATCTGGAAGGAGGACATCCACAGGCAGCAAAGAAACAGGCTCTGCTCAGGAGATGATGGGAGATGCCCAACACTGGGGGTTTGCAGTCTTCCAGGGGGAACAACCACCAACCAGCCAGGAGACTTGGCTGAAGCACATCCTGCACCACTGCTGCTCAGCTTCAGCACGGTGCAGAGCACACAGGGATTTGCAGGGCCCTGGGAGAGAAGTGGAGGTTGGCCTAATATTTTAAAAGGGGAAACAGGGCGACGTGGGTAATTACCAGTCTGTCAGTCTGACATTGATCCCAGGCAAAATAATGGAGAGGCTGATATGGAATGCAATGAATAAAGAATCAGAAAGGGTGATATAATTAATGCCAATCAACAGGGATTTATGGAAAATAGATCTTGTCAAACCAACTTGACGTCTTTCTTCCTGTTGTGTTGGTGGTTTGGGTTTTTTTTTTTTTCCTTTCCTCTTTAAATCCAAGATTACAAGTTTCCCCAGAGAGGTAGAGGGGTTTGCTGAGGGCAGGGAGAACAGCCACGGGTCACCTGGCACCGTGTGATGTTTTCTTATCAAAACAGGAAAACCCTAAACTACCAGGTAGGGTGGCTTCAGACTGGGGAGGTCATGGGCTTGGTGGCACAGCAGTGGGCACAGCCTGCCATGGCAGGGCTCTGCAAGGGATTCCTCTCCCCAGCAGGTCCCACCAGTGATGGGGAGGATGCGCTGGGATGTCTGTGTCCCAGCAGTGCCCACTGTGAGGAGGGAGGGGAGTCACCCATGGGGCTTAGGGACGTTGGGGTGACTTGCAGAGTGGGGAGCACTTTGCACAGCCTGCTGTGGCAAGGGCTAACAGTGGCAGTGGGAAGGGACAATGGGAGTAAAGCTACGTTTCCTCTGGAGCTGCTTCTCCAGTGCCAGTGTCTTCTGGATGGTGTAAAATCTGGGCAGGGATCCCAGAGGATGCAGATGAAGAGTGAAGGACCTTCTCTTGGTTAAAGTACATCCTGGCTCCACATCTCTGGTGAGAGAGGAGCCTGCATGGCATGGACAGCTCGGAGGAGCGAGAGGCTGTGGGCCCCATTTGGCTGCTGGCTGGGGTACCCCATCACCTGCCCATCCCTGTGCTGCACACCACAGGCTCCCCGTTCCTCCTGCTTGCAGCCACTCTCTCCTCCCTTGCCTCGCAGTGGGAGCTCCCACAATGGTCTTCAAGCCCCCAAACTCTTCCTGGTGTCTTCTGCTCCACCCCAGACACCTCTGGCCTCTGCTCTGCCCCTGCCCATGGAATGGCAGAGCCCAGCCCCTCAGCCCATGGCTTGCTGTGATCCCAGCCCTGCACCCACTGCAGATGCTGCCAGTGAGGAGCCTGGGTCTCACCACAGGTTTCCTTACAGCAGGCTGTGAGTGGCACCATGTCCAGCACCAATCCCCATGGAAACCCATGAGAAACACCTGGATGCTGGTGTGTCCCCCCAGAGAAGACCCCGGTGATGCCCCCAGCTCCGTGTGACACCCGGGGTGACATCATGTTGGGCTCTTGCAGCTCTCCTGTGGCACCCTTGGGCTGCTCCCACCTCTTGCCCACCCAGGACACAGATGCCACGTCCCATCCTGGACACCCCTCTTTCCAGGGAGCTCAGCCACCCACGAGGGACCCCTCTGCTCCCACAGACACAGACCCCACACTCCCCACCTGCTGCAGGCAGGTGTCCCATGGCAGCCTGGAGCCAACAGCCAGGCTGAGGGCTGACCCCTCCTCCTCCCCTGAGCCACAGCAATTACATGCTGCACTAATTGAATTCTCTGATAAGAAGGTGAGCTCCATCCCCTTCCATTGTGTTTTCCAGGACTGACCTGCAGGGCCCAGCTCACAGGGATGTGCCAGGCCCCTGAGCACGTGCTGCCACGCTGAGGGCTCTATCTCCAGGTTACCAAAAGACCATCGCTGGGCAAGAACTGGCTGTCTTGAGCCACCTCACCAGGACTCCCCATGCCTGCCCCTCACACATGGAAGTGATGTGGAGACAACGCTGGATCCACAAGAGTGGAAAGATGCTCCACCAGCAACAGCAGCACATGGAGGTGGCTGAACTGGGGACACTGGGGTGCCTGGGTAAGAGTGCTGTATGCTGAAGGTGTATCATTCTGGGGTGCATCAAGAGGAGTGTGGCCAGCAGGTCACAGGAGGGGATCCTCCCCCTCTGCTCTGCCCTGCTCAGGCCCCACCTGGAGTGTTGTGTCCAGTTCTGGGCTCCCTGGGATAAAAAAGACAGGGATCTCCTGGAGAGAGTCCAGAGGAGGCTACGGAGATGATGAAGGGCCTGGAGCATCTCCCCTGTGAGGAAAGGCTGAGTGAGCTGGGGCTGTTCAGCCTGGAGAGAAGAAGACTCAGGGGGGACCTGATTAATGTTTATCAATATCTGAAGGATGGGATGCAGGGGGAAATGGCCAGCCCCTTTTCAGTGTCTGTGGGGACAGGACAAGGGGCAATGGCTGCAAGTTGGAGCACAGGGAGTTCCACAGCAACATGGGGAAGAACTTTTCCCCAGTGAGGGTGAGGGAGCCCTGGGACAGGCTGCCCAGGGGGTGTGGAGTCTCCTTCTCTGGAGAGATTCCAGCCCCGTCTGGACACCGACCTGTGTGACCTGTCCTAGGGACCCTGCTTTGGCAGGGGGTTGGACCCCATGGGCTCTGGAGGTCCCTTCCAACCCCTGTGATTCTGGGATTCTGACACTGTGCATGGTGTGCATGGCAGACTGAAGCCAACAGTCCCTTCCCCTGGGCACTGGGGAGATGGTGGATATATTTTGAAGTAAGTTTGGGAGGCTGCCTCAGTTTCCCCACCTGTATTTTAGCTTCTTACTGAGGGAGAAGTTGAAGTCATGCTCTCCCTGCAGAGCCCTCAGAAAAGCCATCTGAAAATCTTTCCAAGCAGAGGGAGGATGAGGAGGAGAGATGTCTGGCTGCACCACTGGAGTGGGCACAGGGGTTTCAGCAGGGACCCAGCTCCCAGCTCCATTTGGTGCCTGGCATCAGGGCAATATTCAGCTTTCTGTGCTCTGAGAGCACCTCAAAAGGCTTTCATCTTCTCCAGCATGCTTTAGTGGGTGCTGGGGAGCCCCTGGGGTGGCCAAATCCTGATTTTGGGGCTGACTGAGAGGTCTTAGAGCAGAGACCCGTCGCTGAACCTACGCCCTGAACCACAGAGGACCCCAGACCCTACATCCCCATACCCAGGACCCTAAGTCATCACCCAAAATAGCACCCACAGTCTCCAACCAGTTCTGTAATTCTTTCCAGGACAGGACACAAATTCACCCAGAAGAAGGAGAAGTTTTGTCCAAAGAACTCCAACAGCTGCTGGAAAAGGAGATTTCCAGACCAGAGCTCAGGGCTGCACCCAGGGAGCTTCACCAGGCAGCAACGAGCAGTGGGTGCAGGGCAGGAGCACCTCTGCAAGCTTGGACACCTAAATATATATATATATATATAAAAAATATATTTAAATATATGTAATATATTTTAAAATACATATATAAATACATATTTATAGGGGGAATGGATTAAAGCTAAAGGAAGGAAGGTTTAAACTAGATATTGGGGGGAAGTTCTTTACAGAGAGAGTGGTGAGGGGCTGGAACAGGCTGCCCAGAGAGGGGGTGGGTGCCCCATCCCTGGGGGTGTTCAAGGCCAGGTTGGATGGAGCCCTGGGCAACCTTGTGTAGCTCCAGGCCCGGAGGTTGGTGGCCCTGCCTGTGGCAGGGGGTTGGAGCTCTGGGACCCTTGGGGTCCCTTCCAACCCAGCCCAGGCTGGGATTCTGTGATTTATTTAATGTATAAATATATAAATAAATATATTTGAATATATATTTAAATAGATGCTTTAATATATATTATGTATTCTATTTATATATATTTACAGGATGATGTGCACAGGTCTATGCCCAGGTGGGACTGCAAGGCCCAACCATCCCCATTCTGGGTGCGAGCTCAATCACACCAAACATCACCTCTTCCCCTTGGTGGCCCTTCCCTAGCCCCTTCCCCAGCCTCAGTGTCCCTCCTGTCCCATCCCAGACACACACAAGCCCTGCCTTGTAATATTTAAAACAATTTTATTCATGAAAATATGCTGTACAATGCACTATACACAGTTCTTTACATTGCCACATACACAAACTCTAATAGCACGATCAAGAAAGTTACCATTGCCTACGATAGATGTGTGGTGAGAGATGACACCTGTCAGAGACCCTCCCCCCCAGTCTGTACAGTTATAAATACGAGGGAAAGGACCCGCCGTGTGAAGCAAACTGGTGGGACACCATCAGCGTCCCCTCGAAGCTGGCTCCTGGCTCCAGGCAGGGCTGGGGCTGGGCAGGAGCAGGGCCAGGAGTAGGGGATGCTGTGTGCCCCCAAAGGCTGTCCTGTGGGGCTGGAGGGGAGGGATTGGGGGTGATGGAATGGGGGGAGTTGAAGCCGAGCTGGGTGGGATGTGAGGTGGTCTGTGCTCGGGAGGTGTTTCCAGAGAGGGGTGACAGAGCCCTGGGACAGGCTGCCCAGGGAGGTGGTGGAGTCTCCTTCTCTGGAGATATTCAAGACTCTTTTGGATGCCTGTCTATGCAATATGAGCTGGGGAGCTGCTTTGGCAGGGGGGTTGGACCCGATGATCTCTCGAGGTCCCTTCCAACCCCTGGGATTCTGTGACCCCGAAGCCTCGACCACCGCCGGGTGGTAGGACAGAGCCCAGCTTTCCCAGCATGGGCAGTGGGGCCGTGGGGGCACAGCCAGCCCCCCCCAGGACCTGTCTGTCCCACAGGCACCAAGCACAGCCCCGTCACCCCCATGCCACCACCCCTACCCCCCACACACCGGGCACTGTGAGCCTGGCATCCCCAACCCCTCAGCTCCGCTCCCCTCCGCAGTGGCGGGGCCAGCCCGTCTTGCCTCCCCCTCCAGACACCCACCCACCCTCCCGCCGGGGTGCCAGCCACTCGGGAGGGGTGTGGGGGGGTGTGGGGGTGCCTGCCTCCCGCTGCCCGCTGTCCCTCGCACCGCACGACGACTGTACACACGACGCTTACCAACACGACTCCACCGCACACACGACAACCCCACGGTCACGAACCACAAAGACAGCTTCGCAACGGGACCTGCCCCGGGGGTGGATGCCCGGGGGCACCACGTAGCAGGGCAGGGGGAGATGAGCCCAGGGAAGGGGGTTTGGGGGGTTAAGAGGGGAGCAGGGCAGGCGTGGGACAAGGCGGGGGCTTCTCTCTGACTGCTGGTGCAGCTTCCCCTCAGCAATGATGCTCAGCCCGTATCTGCGACACCGAAGGGGGTTTTGGGGGTCCCTGTGCTTGAGCATCCCACCTGCAAATGCCCAACTCAGGGTGGCCCCAGCTGGCCCACGCTGCCCGGCGTGCTGGTGTGCTGCTGCGTGTGTGCCTTGAGACCGGGTGCCTGGTCCAGGACCCCTTCCCTTTCCTTTCTGCCATGCTTGGGGGGGCAGAGCCCCCCCACCTCACCTCCCATGGCAGCCCCAGCTGCCCACCCTGCCCCCCTGGCTGGGGTGCCAGGCAGAAAATAGCCACTTGCAATCGGTTTCCAACGACTTAAATACGCCTGAACGAGAGGTGCTGTGTAAAACAAACGTGGTAATGATCCTGACCAAAGAATAATCCTTTTTAAAAAAGCATTCAAGAAAGATTATATATAATAGAATATATTAAATTCTGTACATGATCAAATAATGTAAACATAATTAATTAACCTGTACGAGTATCTTTAGAAACTACACCTGCCATGTGCCCTGGGCGAAGGTGAAGGGTGGCACACGGGGCTCCTCCGTCACGCTGCACCACGGACACAAGTGGGTCAGGAGAGGAGCAGGCAGGACTTGCCCACCCACCCACGGGTCCCACCCTGCCCTGGCTCCAAGCTGCCACGCTTCCCGGAGAGCTCGGTGGGACCCAGCCCCTGCACTGAGGCCAAGGTGGTGCTGGAGTGGGATGGGAAGAAGCTGGGCTGGGGAATCGTGGTGGTTCAGCACGGTAACCCTGGCTGCAGCCAGGGGCAGGGGGTGTAAGGAAAGCTTGTGGTGCCCAGGAGGAAGACAGGATGTGTGGAGAGCCCTGTGGGACAGAGCGGCAACTCCCACAGCCTCCCCTCCCAGCCCCTCCATCTCCTCCAGACCAATCGCTCCAGCTGCCCACCAGCCCGCCCAGCTGCCCCACTCCAAAATCCCTGCTGCCCCAAGGGCTGAGCTTCCCTGTCCCAGCTAGGCAGGGTGGCAGTGGGCTCCTAGCCCACCCCTGCCCCGCAGAGCCGTGGGGATGATGTGGGCTCCCAACACACAGCAGGACCATGTGTGAGCTCCATCCCCAGGCAGCACCAGCCCTTGGCAGAAGGGTGCACCAGGGCTGACCCCTCCAGCTGCCACCCCCCCAGACCAGCTCACCTAGTGTCCTGGGGATGGGCAGTGAGCCCCCAGCCCAGTCATGCTGGCTGGAGTCGCTCCTGAAACCAGCCATGACCCCCAGGAGCCCCATCACCCCAGATGTGAGCCCTGTGACACCCCCCTGAGCTCTGCACACAGGGGAAGCAGCGTGGGTCAACCACACTGCCTCTGGAGGCCTGGCCACCATATCCCTCCCCTCCTCCTCTGCCTCAGTGATGACCCACATCACAACCCCCATGCTTCCACACCATCATCCAACACCCAATGCCACAGCCAAGCTAAGATGGGACGTGCCATGGGGCACAGCCCTCAGCACTGCCCACAGCTTCTCTCCTCCTCTCCCTAAGCTTGACCCTTTCTCCTTTCCAATGCAGAAACTCAATGGCAAAAGAGTGCACGAAATCAAATAAATACTCCCCCCTCCCTGAACCCGTGAGCTCCCACCGAGCCTCCAGCATGGGGGACGCAGCCCAGCAGCACATCACTCCCAGCAGGACCACCCCACGCAGGGCCAAGCACCACGTGCAGGAACGTGCCCACGCCTGCTCTGGGCAGGGTACCACAGCTTTCCCATGGGTAGGCATGACCATGGCACTGTTGGGCACGGATGCTGTCCCTGGGGCTGCAGGTTGTACACCCTGCCCTCCATCACCAACACCCCCTTTCTCACTGCTTGGAAGCAAACCTGCCTGGAGCCACACGAGGAGACCTGCTGCAGAGCTGGCCTGGGCATGTGGGCTTGGCAGAGTTCAGATCTCCACCAGAGATGGATGAGCTCCCCACCTCCCCCTGGGGCAGCGTGCCTGCTCCTGACACTTCTACTCTGAGGACTCATTTCCCAAGGTGACTCAGAGAAAAGGGTCCCTTTCCAGAAAGGAATGCCCACGCAAGGGGTTCCCACACCACCAGCCATCACAGCTCCACTACCCAGCCCAAGGACAAATCAAACTGGCACCATCGCAGAGGGGCACTGGGACCATCTGGAAAGCCTTTCCCTTCCTGCTCCTTCCCCTGGACTTGCCTGGCTCTGGCTGCCTCTCCCGCCCGCCTGCCCTGCGTCCTTCAGAGGATGCTTGCGGGAGGACCCAGCAGATGGGGCACACGTGGGGCTGGGGGCCCTACCCCCCTCTTCAATATTTGACCCTACGGTTTGTGTTTCGTGTTCGACCTCGAGCTCAGGCCGATGGCTCTAGCCCATCGTAACAAACAAAGGCAGAAGAGAAAGGAAAAAAAAAAGTTAGTCTCAATGTTCCCCTCGTGGCTTCGTGGTGGTGAGCCCCCTGCGAGGTGGGCATCACCCGGGCACCCAGCTCTGGTTCGTGGGCTGTGGACCCCCGGGCAGCACGGGCACGTTGAGCCCATTCTGCGGCGGGAGAGCCGAGTCAAAGTTGAAGTCCATCTCGTCGCTGTCCATAAAGTCATTCAGGATGATCGACTCCACGTCGCACTCCAGGCTCCCGTTGAACATGTCCAGGTCTAGGTCTGCTGGGAACCTGTCTTGGCCCAACACAGGGGGGTGGACAGCCCCCGGGTAGGGGCCCTGCAGCGAATCCAGCAAGCTCATGTGTGCCCCTTGGTTATTAGCATAGGAATGCAGATGCCCGTGGTGCGGCATGGCTGTCATGCTGCACGTGTCACTGGGCAAGCTCATAAGGCTGACAGGATTAGCTAAGGCACTGGTGTTGACCGCAGGGTGGTGACCGGCTGGTGACGGGTGGTACAACGCGTTGCTCTTCATGAGAGAGCCCGAGTGGGACGGGTAGGAGGACAAACCCTGCTCCCCGCTCCCACACAGCAGCGGGTTGTGTCTGTGGCCACGGGCCGGCACCATGGGGCTGGCCTGCGGCAGGGGCAGGTCCCCTGGGACCATGCTCTCCTTGTGCGCGTAGGAGATGGAGGAGAGCAGGTCCTGCAGCGAGGCGTTCCTGTAGGAGCTGACGGGAGAGAAGGTGGCTTGCTTGTTCTCCTGGATGGTCTGCATGGGCAAGCGGCGCATGAGGCTCATGGCCGGCTGGCTGTAGATAGTCCCGCAGTAGGTGTTGGTGGCAGCACCCATGGTGGAGCACTTGGAGTTGAAGGTGAAACTGGAGCTCCGCTGCCGCAGGGCGGCCGGGGGGAGCTGCTGCGAAGGGTTCATGGTGTAACCATCCTGCAGGTCCTCCAGCATGCTCTCCCCAAGGCTCTCGTTCAGGCTGATGGTGCCGGTCAGATCGGTCAGCCGGGGCAGCTCCACGGAGCAGCGGGCGTTGAGGGAAGGAGACATGGTGCTGGAGGGGCTGGGGTACATCAGCGGAGAGGAAGGGGTACCGTCATCCTCCTCCAGCTCATCTGGCTCGTGGTTGGACATGATGGGCGAGAGGCGCCCACTCAGCGTGCTGGCCGTGGAGTTGGCCCGCGTCCTGAAGTCCGCCCAGGCGTCGTACTCATCGCTGGCGTGGGACGCGGGGCTCTCGGACCACTTGGCCTGCTGGGAGGATGGGCTGTCCTCCCCGCGCTCCTGCGTCACCTGCAGCTGCTTCTTCTTGCTGGCCTTGCCCTTGATGCGCAGGAACTTGCTGTTGTTGTCCATGGAGACCGCCCGCCGGCGAGGCGTCTTGCCGGTCTTGCCGCCCTCGGGGTTCAGCATCCACCAGGAGCTCTTGCCGGTGCCCTCGTTCTGCACGCGGATGAAGCGGGTGTGCAGGGACAGGTTGTGCCGGATGGAGTTCTGCAGGGACAGCAAGGACAAGAGGGGATGGTCAGAGGTGGTTCCAGCTCCCCAGGGTAGGAGGGGGGATGACTGCAGGGCTTGGGGTGGGGGGGGACATGGGGAATCGTGGCAGACCTGGGGTCCATCCCCTGGGACACTGATGGAGGGGTCAGGGCTCAGAGGGCTCCGTCGGCAGGTCTCTCCCACAGCACTGCCAAGCATTTCACCTCAGGGACCCCACGGGTCATGGCCCTTTGCTGCATCTATCAGCTACCTATCCTTAGCACAATTACTGCCATGACAGCATGTGCCCCAGGGACGTGCACCAGTCCTGCACCAGGCAGGACCAGAGCTCAGGAACTTCTCTTCCCTGGCAGGAGCCTGGGAAGGGACAAGGTGAGCAGGCAATGAAAGCAGGACCAGAATCAGGAACATGCACAGGTCCTGATCTTCTCCACCCTCCCAGCCCTGGCCACTCACATGCTCAGCAGAGCCCACCAGGATGCTCCCAGCACAGCCTCGCCCACACACAGCCCCGCAGAGGTCCCAGCCCACTCTCCCCAACACCAGGCACCCCCCAGCTCCACAGGCAGAGGGATCCCCTTTGCCTACACATCACCAGGCACCAACCCTCCGGAGCGGACCCCAAGCCGCTTCCCCTGCCTGACAGTGAGCTCCCCACCACAGAGGAGACTCTGTGCCTCGTGCAGCATGTCAGAACCACCACAGCCCAAAGACACATGTCAGCACCGTGTAAGCCAGATTTTTTGCCCCCCCAGGTAGAGAAGGTCTGGAGCTGGGTGGGGTGCCAAGAGCAGAAGGCATTCACCCTGCCTGGGAGCACCACAGCTTGATGATCTGCAAAGCCAGCTACAACCCTCACTGCCCAAACAAGGGCTGGCTGGGGGCTGCTTTCTCCCCAGATACTTCTGGCTCCTTGCATCCACCCCCAGCATCTCAAGGGGCTTTCTTTCTGAGAGCATCACTCCACTCCTCTCGCTCCTGCGTGCCACTGTGCCTCTGAGCAGCTCACTGGCTGGAGCCAGGATGTCCTTGCAGAAAGGACCTGGCACCGGGGGCTACATCCCAGTGCAAGCACATCCAGTTCCCCCCCTGCCCTGTGGGGGTGACCCTGGGGAGATGCCTTCAAAGCTCTGGTCAAGGGAGGAGAGGGGATGAGGACATCTGCCTCTTGCTGCTGATCTTCTGCAGCCCACGGGATGCCACTCCACCTCCCCACACCTCAGTTTCCCCGGGTCCAGAGAGAAAAGGCAAGGCTGGGGGAAGAGCATCCCAAAGAGACACCAGCCCGTGGTGTACAGAGCCTTGCTTCAGCACAGCCTGAAGGCGCAGGGCTGAGCAGGAGCTGCTGGAGGGAGGGAGGCAGCTCCTCCTGCCCCTGCAGAGCCGCTGCTGAGGGATGAGGAGGGGGAAGAAACCAAGGTGCCGGGGAGAAAGTTTGGTGCCGTTGCTGGCGTACAGCAGAATACTAATGAAGAGGCGAGTGAGCTCCAGCCTCATCTATCATATTATGTAATGGCTTACTTCTCTGCACTTCATTTATTTGGAGATTGCTCCCAGGCTGGCTCCTCGCCAGCAGCCACCAAATCCAAGTCTACAGAAATCAATCTCGCACTGACTGATTAAGCCGTGTTTAGAACTAATTGCTCCTTCGTGTGTGGGGAGAATAAATTACGGGCTTTAATTTCACATCTTTAAAATGCAACTTGCAGGTATGGGCCAGCCGTTAACCCCTTCCTGCACACAGCCCACAGGGAACGGCTGGGGAAGGGAGGGGGCAGGCTGAGCTCCGGGAGCAAGTTGTGACACGTGCTGCCCTCTGCGGTCGTGGCTGCCCCGTGTTGATGTTCATGGCCCTCAGCTGGGGCAAGCTGAGCCCTGGTCCTGCCTGCTTGGACCTACTCAGAGCCCCTGAATCCCCCAGACACCCCTCATGGGCCACAGGATGGCCCAAGCTCCCCTACGTGTGACTGAGTGGCAGGGGACAGAAGCAGAGCACGTGGCTGTCACCACGTCTGCAGAGCCACAGCCACCAGCCACTCAGCCCCACGGTGACACACCCTGTGGCACCCACACACATCACCCAGGGGGCTGGGGATGCCCGAGCAGGGCTCGCTGGAGTGACCAGCTCCAGCTGGGGCCTCGCAGGACTGTCCCCCCCCCCCGTAGAGCCCCACTCCCTTGCTGCCAGCACCCCCCAGCTCTGGGAGTCGGGAGATGCTGCAGTCTCCATGGCAGGGCTGTGCTGACAGAGCATGGAGAGAGGGGCTGGCGTCTGGGGCTTTGGGACCATCGAGGCTGGACAGGGAAGCATTCAGCACAGTGCTGATCCCCTCCTCTGCTACTGCCTCCCCTCCACAGCTCCAGCGCTGGGCACCCAGCACCACAGTGAACCCAGGGCCAGGCTGGTGTTGGGCAGGGACCAGGCTGGCGGGGAGGGGGGTAGGAGGGGGGGGCATGGGGGGGGTCAGCTGCCCAAGGGAGAGGAGGGAAGGGAGGACTGTCGCCTCTTCTGCAGCGGATCTTCATTACCAGCCCAAAGCCAGCAGCAATTAAGCGCCAGGCACAGCGAGCCGGGCTCTCTCCTCATTAGCACCCCAACACGCTCGGCTGGCCGTGGCTCAGGGTGCACAGCACAGGGCAGGGGGCTGCAGAGGGGCGGGCCAGGAGCTTATTAACACCACGCAGGCAGGGAGCTGCTCCTCCTGGCAGCCCCCCGGCAGCCCCTGCATGTCCCCCGAGCAGCCAGCATCTCCCAGCACCCAGCCCCGGGCTGGCAGCGAGCAGCTAATGAGCGCAGGGCCCCGAGTTTGGGGCTCAGCCCCTGGCTGTGAGGTGCTGCACAGGGGACATCGGGGTGGGCAAACCCTCCCTGACAGCAGCTGCCTCGGCAGGGGTGTGCACCACGGTCTGGAAGATTTTGCCTGGGTGCAGAGGGACCAGGAGAAGGCTGGTGCCAGTCCCAGAGTCCCCACGATGCCACCGACACTGCTCTGCACTCCCTGTGTCTCCCTCCCCATCCCAGTTTGCCCCCAACGGCTCAGGCTGCTCACCAAAGCAGAGTCCCTCCCAGAATCCTGGCCCCACGCACACCCATGGCGCCGTGGTACCCAAACAGAGGAGCCCTGGCCCCTGTAGCTCTGTGGAGGGGCAGGAGATGCTCTGGGTACAGAGGAGAGGGCTGGAGGTGGCACCAGGTGCTGCTGGTGGACCCAAGCCCTGCTCAGCCCTGGCTGATACCAGGGGAGGATGAGGCTGGAGACCAAGCCAGCCCCTGGCCACCAGCTGCTGGAGGCTTTGCCAACCTGGAAGACCCCGATGCCAACCCTGTACCATCGGCAGAGCCTGTGGCAGGGCCTGGCATGAGGATAGAGGGGGAAGGGCTGGCCGGAGCTGTGCGCACCCACTGAGCCTTCTCACCCTCCCCCAGGAGCCCTTCTCCTCGGAGCCTCATTGTCAGGGGAACAGCCAGTGTGAAATCGGTCTGATTAGCAATTAGTCCCATTGTAAAAGGATTAGCCGGACCCCATTGTTTGGATGAGTGACTTGACTATCAATTTGCATCTGGCAGCAGTGCTGCCGCCGCGCTGGGAGCATTCCCGGTGTCCTTTTGACCGGACAGACGCTGTCTGGCAGCGGGGTGCTGGGGTGCTGGTGGACACCCCGAGGATGGGCACCCACGGCAGGCACAAACATGCCCTTCGCAGGATCCCGAGCACCCTGCCAGCAGCACCCCAGCAGCGTGTCCGCCCAGGCTCGGGGTGCCCATGGGTGCAGGGGGAGGTCAGACATCCTCCTGCGTGCCCTGAGAGCACAGGGTGGGGAACAGGAGTGTATGGCAAGAGAGACCGGCATTGCACAAGCCCTGGCCCAGGCCAGAGCTGGGGAGAGGAACTGAGGGGCCCCACAGACTTTCGCCTGTCCCTGCCACAACCCCTGCACCCATCTGCTGTCCCCATCACTCTCCCGGGGCTGTCACCCCTCTCTGCTCTCCTCATGCCTCCTGGGTGGGTTTTTTACTGAGCAGACCCCCAAAACCTCAAACCCCAAACCCCACCCTGCACATCCAGCCCTCCCCAGGGCAGCACAGCCTGGTCCTGCCTGCAGAGACCCCGCGTCCTCCTGGCAAGCCCCAGCCCCGTGGCCAGGGTCTGTCCGTCTGTCCGTGCTGCTGGTCCATCCAGCTAATGAGCCCATTACCCGGCAGAGGTTCACACACTGGAGGAAGCAGCGACAGGGCAGCTAACGAGCGCTCTGACGGCTGCTCTCTGGCAGCACCAGGATGGCTCCGGGGGTTAACTGATGCTTAGTTACTTCCCACACATAAAAATCATCAGCACACTGGAAGAAAAATTCCAGGGGGCAGAGGCTGCCAACAGCCCCACCGGTGCCCCATCCCAGGGGATGCCATCCAGGAGTGGCAGTGGCATGGGACAGTCACCATTGACAATGCCAAAGACATCATATTCACCCAAGAAATGGCACTGCTCATGTGCACCAGCACCTCAGTGCAGGGTGGCCATCACCGTGGCCTCCTGGCACCCTCCCCTGTGGATGGCCAGCCCAACTCCCCATCACTGGCGTCACCATCCTGCCCAAAGTGGCTGGTGACTGCACGCAGCCCACCAGCCCTGGCACCCAACATGCTGCATCCTGAGCACAGCCCACGCCTGCCTGGCGAGCAGATGGCAGCTGGCACGCCGTGGCAGCACGCCCCGTGTGCCACAGGGATGCCAAGCAGCCCAGATGCTTGTGACCAGGATGCATGCTGGGTGCTGACAGCAGCCAGACCCCCATGCCATGCTGGAGGCAGAGAGCAGAATGAGAAGCCCATCACCTCTTCTGGAGGCTGCTGGCACATCAGCCCGCCCTGCGGCAGCCCTCTGTGCACGGGTGAGTGAACCCAGCACCAGCTCGGGGCTGGGGGGAAGCAGCACGGAGGAGAAAGCCTGGGGAGGGCAGCCAGGTAGCTGTAAATCCAGCCTAATGCGTGGCGAGGCTCCTCCAGCTCCCCAAGGATGGGACACAGCCTGGCACCGGCTGCATGCCAGGCTCCAGAGGGCTGTGAATCCCAGCCAGCCTCTCTGCTGTGAGCAGCCCCGTCATCTCCCCATCTCCTTGCTGCTGCCAGGGCTGGGGCAGCACACACCAGCAGCCCCAGTGAGGCAGCTGCCATGTGCACAGCATCTCCTCTGAACTGCCCCACAGCATGCAGGACTGTTACAGCCCCATAGCACCCCTCCTTCCCCCTGCCCAGCACTCTGCAGTGCCCTGTAGCCATGCAGCTCCCCAAAACCACCTCTGCAACACCACCAGCACCCCACGCTGTGCCCCAGAGTGTCCCACAGCATGGGAGAGCCCTATAGCATCTTCCAGCAAACCCATGGCACTGCTCCATCAGCTCTGCTGTGCCCTACAGCATCCTAGAGCCAGCCTCCCCACAGTGCCCCACAAACCCCCAGCCCCTCACACTGCCTCACACACCCCGGGGTCCTGTATGACATCTCCCCCTTGGGGAGCTGGGGCTGCTTCCCTGCACCCACCACCACCCAGCACATCCTTCCCCAGGGCATCTCTACTGCAGCTAGGCAGGGGGGACCTCAAGGGCTGCCCGGTGCCCCCCGAAAGGGCATGGTGGGGGCAGAGGGAGGGCGCCCGCCTCCCCGCTGCGGGGGTCTCGCCGGCGGCTGCCGAGCTGAGGCGAGCTATTCGGGTCAGTGCATCCCCTGAGCAGAGCAGCTCTGACGTGCTGCTAATTGAACCAAATGCCCATTAGAGGCGTGACAGGCCATGGCCAGCCCCAGCCCTCCCTCACAGGTGGCTGACACGCGAGGAGCCTCAAGGCTCTTCAGCATGGTGGGGCCAGAGCATCTCCCACCTCCTCACGCACCACAGCCAGCACCAAGCCCGGCTGGCATCTCATTAGGAGCCACTAATCAGCCCCTAAGTGTGTGCTGGGGCTTACAGGGGACCCTGTGCTGCAGATCCCTCTCTGCATAGTCCCCCCCACAGACCCTCTCCGTGCTGCCCCCCTCCAAGGGCAGAGCACAGTCAGAACCTGGCAGGGACCAGGCAAGGGGTTCAGCCTTGCCCAGCCCCACAGATCCACAGTGCTGTGGGGCAAAGGATGGCTCCCGGTGCTCTGCAGTGTAGGAGCAGAGCTGGGAACCCACACCATGGGGCCAGGCTGTGCCAGGTGCTTGCTCAGCCCCCTGCCCATGTCCCTCTGCTGTTCCCTGGGGATGGGTGATGGCACCCCTCAGACCAACCTCACCCAATGGAGAAGGTCCTCAGGTGGAGACCACCTCAGGTGGAGACCACCCCATAGCCCCAGCCCACTGCCAGGACTGCGGGACAGGCTTCAGCACAGGGATGGGAGCTGGTGGCAGGGTGGGTCCCCAAGTCAAAGCCTGCCTGGCCCCGTGCTGGTCCTGGGCCACCTTTGCAGTAGCCCTCATGGATCACAGCAGGTCAGACCCCTGGTTCAGCCTCCCCAGGAGCAGCCCAGGTTCCCCCCCTGGGCACAGCACTCCCCCTTGCCACCCCTGTGGACTTGGCAGCTGAATTTGTGTCTCACACTTGGCCCTGTGTCTCCCTCCTCCTCCTGACCATGAGCTCTGCAAGCGACTCCCAAACCCCCTGGAGAAGTGACTGACACAAATCAAGCCACACACCATTCCCCATGTCCCCCCTGCACAGCCCCCCATGCCCAGCACTTGCTCCACAGCCCTGACTGGGGATGCTGGCCATGGCACCCCTGCTCTGCAGCCCTCACACACCCTGGCCCCATGTGGGGAGAGATGCAGGTGGGTACCAAGCCACAGGTGGGTGCTTGGCTCAGCTCAGCCCCTTCCACACACCAGGGTGGGACCCTCTGCACCCCTGATGGAAGGGCCGATCAGACGCATCAGAGGATCCTCATGCCCAGGCTGGAACCGTCCCAGAGGAGGCAGAGGTGGCAGGCAGGGCTGAGGAGCATCCCTCTCCTGGCCCTGGTTACTGCTGCTGCCCAAACAGCTGGTTGCTACCAAGTTCTGCACCAGGGAGTGTTGCCGTTGCCATGGCAGCCGGTTTATTTTAGCCAGCTGCCATCACTCCACATCCCCTTCAAAACCAGGAGCATTGTCCCTGCCCCGCTGTGTCCTGCCTCATCCCCACCAGCAGGCACCTCACTGAGAGCCAGGGGAGCACCCACAGCACCCACCCCCCCCCCATGGGACAGCCTCTCCCTGCTCTCTCCAGAGGGCACAGACACAGCACCAGCATCTTCCCCGCTTCCCACTGTGGCCAGTGTGGCTCACACCAGTTCAGCCACCAGGTCCCAGTGAGGGGGCTGAGGGAAAGGGCCACCCCAGGGCGAAGGGGGTGGATGTACAGGGACAGCATTGGGATTGGCATGGGGTGGTTTCAGTGCTGGAGGGACACCCGGGTGGGATGGCAAATGCAGCCCCTGCAGCCTGCTCAAAGACACCCCCTGCTCTGCTTGTTCCTCCCGTGGCCAAAGCCTCAGGCTTTTCCTGATAGGGCTGGCACAGCCCCCAGACCTGCCACGACTGCTGGGGCTCTGTGTGACACCCTTCCTCCTCCTCCTCCTGCAGCCACAGCCCTTCCAGGGCTGGAAGGGACAGAAGAGCTGGTCCCCAGAGTACCCACCACCGGAGAGGTCCCTTTGCCCCAGGGTGCCTGTCCCAAGCCCTGTCCTGCCAGGGAGCCCCAACCATCACCTCAACCCCAGGGGACCACGCTGCTTTCCCAGCCAGGACCATCCCTCTTTGGCACTGCCAGGCTTTGCCAAGGGACGGTGGGGGCAGAGAAGGAGCCCTGCATGTGATGTGTAACACAGTAATCCCTCTGCTTCCCCGGCACAACCCCCCCAGCAGCACCTGTCCCACCCCTTGTGCTCCCCAAAGGACTCATTAGACCACACTGGGGTGGCTGCAGCTAACGAGCAGGCACTTGGCTCCCAGGGAAGCAGGCAGAGAGCAGGCAGAGAGCAGGCAGGGCTGGGGAGCTCAGGGACCCTCCCATGGGAGACCCTCACTGCCCTTGCAGCCTCCCCCTCCTTGATAAGGATGCACTTTTGGGGTGCACAGCCCAGGGCTGAGCCCAGCAAGGGAGGCTCCTGAGCACACTGCAAACAGAGCTGGCAGCTGAGCCCACTGCCTCTGCCCACCTCCTGCCTGCCCTGCCTGCCCCCAGCCCCACACACAGCCCACACCCTGCTCCACAACGCCAAAGGGGTGAGGGGGGGTTCAGTACCAGACAAGCTGCAGCCATGTGCTGCTCACCCCTGGCTGGCTGGCCCTGGCACAGCCACCCACTGGCCTTTGGGCTGCTGGAGGCTGCGGGGCCACCTGCCCTGGGCAGATGGCAAGGGGACCACAGGGTCTGTGGGCACGGCACTGCTCTGGGGACCCCTGCCAAACCCCACTGCTGCAGCCCCAGGGGGATGCAGAGGGTGGGCTGGGGCACTGGGAGCAGCCCAGATCGCTGTGCATGGGGTGAGCATGAGGTCGGGCTCTGCCCCCTCACAGCCCCTGCCAGCCCCAGCATCCCAGCCTGCAGCACTCCACAGCTGCAAACCCCCTCCTGGAAAATGCTGCAGCACCGATCTGTGTGCTGAGAATTCCCCCCCCCCAACCCCAACACAGCTCCCCAGGGAGCCTGAACCTGCACACCCCCTCCCCAAGACACCCACAGCATGGCCCTGCCATCCCCCTGCACAAGCCACCCTGGAGCTGGATAAGACCTACAGCCCCCCTGCGAGGGTCCCAAGGGTGCTGGCAAGCTACAAGGTGCCACCACCACTGCTCTGCAAGGTGCCTGCTTGTATTCTGGGGACAAAATACCACACCCCCACCCCTAGCACCCCGGTCCCAGCCTGCCTGCACCCCTCTCCTCTGGACAAGACCAGGTGAGACGCCTCGGAAAGACCCTCTCTGCCATCAGCCACTTATCCAGTAATACTCTAATTACACCCCAGAGCTGGCCACCAAAATAGCTGCAGTAAATCACTTGGAGCTGCCATGTAATTTTTGCATGAAATTACAGTATTTTTTCCCCTGGGTTCAATTTCCTCCACACCAAGTTCTCACCGCAGCCAAATAATTAATGCAGCCACACTCCCTTTCCTCGGGTACCATTTTAACTCCCCACTGGCTGCATCCCCCAGCACTGGGGCTGTGGCTGGCTGGGGACAACCCACAGGCAGCTGTGCCCAGACCCACACTGTGTACACTCAAGAGCAAGTATGAGCTGCTCTGGATCCAAAGGCAAGGCAGATAAAACCACGCTGAAAGACCCCCCAGAGAGAACCAGCACCGCCAAGGGATGCACAAGGCACCCCAAGCAGGATGCTGAGCCCCCATGAGGGGTCCAAACTCCACCAGGCAGAAAAGCTGGATGTTCCTGGGAGAAAAGAACATCCTCCTCCTCCTCCTTGCCTGTAACCTGCAGGTGGAAGACAAGGGAAGCAGTGGGGCTCATCCTGCACCAGTCCCCTTTACACAGTGATGTTTGGGCACCTGTGGGACAGCTGCCCCATGGGGTGCTGCCAAACCCCATCTCTGAGTCACACCAGTCCCAGCCACATCACCTCTGGTACTACTGTCCTGCCCAAACATGCTGACCGCATGCAGCACCCCGCTGACCCACACAGCAGCAGGAACCCCAAACCCTGGTGTGTTTGCATCCAGCCCCATCCTCCCCCCAGCCTGTTTGGTCAAAGCTGCCCTGCTTTTCTGCCTGGGATCTACGTCAGAGCTGGGCTGTTCCCAAAAAAGCACAGAGAGCTGGGCACAGGGCCATGCACTGGGGCACAGATGTTCACCAAGGACTTGCTCCAGGTCTTCCCCAGCTGCCCGTGGCCCCACACTGTCCCTGGGGACCAGCCCCATGGGCATCCTCAGAGGCACAGTGAGTCCCTCTGCACTGCGAGCCCCAGCTCTGGCCATGGGCTTTTCAAGGGGCCCACAGAGCAAAGCCAAACCCTTCCTGACACACTGTGGTCCCAGATGGCCATCCAGGAGCTCAGTTTGTGCTGGCTGCTGGAGCAGGAAGGGCTCCCCGTGCTCAGCAAACTCCCTGGCAAAGGCAGTAGAGCCTGGGCAGATGCCTGGAGATGCATTTCAGGGCAGCCCTGGATAGAAGAGGCTGCTTTGGCCATGCATAAAGAGGAGCCTTTTTCTTCTGAAATACCTGCAGAGATTTCACCCCTTCACCCCTGGAGAGCTCAACTGGCAGAGGGGGGGAGCACTGGGGCTCTCAGCCCTGAGCTGGATGGGGACCAGACTAATTGCCAGGACAGCAGCAGCATCCCTGCCACCACACGTTCTTGGCTGAGAGATGCTTCATGGAACAGTTTTATTCCCATTTATTTCTTCAAGAAAATAAGTATTTGTCCCAGTCTGCAGGTTTTTCACAGAATCACAGAATAACATCCAATCTGCCCCTGCCCTGGCACAGCTTCATGCCGTTCCCCCTTGTCCTATCACCTGTCACCTGGCTGAAGAGACCATCACCTATCTCTCTACAACCTCCCTTCAGGTAGTTGTAGGTGGGAGAAGGTCTCCCCTCAGCCTCCTCTTCTCCAGGCTCAACACCCCCAGCTCCCTCAGCTGCTCCTCAGAGGATTTGCCCTCCAGCCCCTTCCCCAGCCTGGTTGCCCTTCTCTGGACTCGCTCCAGGACCTCCATGTCCTTCTGATGGTGAGGAGCCCAGAACTGGACCCAGCACTCGAGGTGCAGCCTCCCCAGTGCCCAGCACAGGGGCACAATCCCCTCCCCAGACCTACTGGCCACACTATTTCTGACACAAGCCAGGATGCCATTGGCCTTCCTGGCCCCCTGGGCACACTGCTGGCTCATGTTCAGCCTGCAGTCACCCAACACCCCCAGGTCCTTCTCTGCCTGACAGCTCTCCAGCCAGTCTCCCCCAGCCTGTAGCTGCAGGGGGTTGTTATGCCCCATGTGCAACACTCTGCACTTGGCCTTCTTAAACTTCATCCCATTTTTGGCCCCAAAGGTGGGGCAGGGGAGGGTTTGGTGACGCAATGCCTTTGGGTGAGAGGAGGAAATATTCACCACGGGGACCTGCTGTGCAGCACAGCAGTGTCACAAGAAGAGCTATTTACAAAATGCCTCTGAGATGATGAGCAGCTCCCAGCCCACAGCAGTGCCAGGCCCACCTGGTCCAGCCCACGGCACTCCTGTGCCTGTCCCAGCAGGGTCAGCGCTGTCCCCACGCCGCTGTCCCCCTTGCAGGACGCTGCTCCACACCCCAGCATGCAGCCACCCCACCTCATTCAGCTTTGTGAGATGGTGCATCCCCCAGCATCATCTGGGCTGGCTGGGGCCAGGTTCAGCCCTGTCCCTGCCACCAGTGCCAGCTGGCCCCACACCAGCCCCTTCAGCCAGAGCATCCCATGGCGCAGCACGGGAACCTTCCAAAACCCACACAAGTCCCTTTCTTCCACTTCCACCTTCATTCTGTGGGTGTCTGCACATGGGACACAGAGGGCACGAAGCCCCATGTCCCTGGAATGGGCAGGAATTGGTCACTGTGGCAAGTGGAGACCCCCACAGTCACCTGCCTGGCAGGTCACCACGCCAGGAGCCAGCATCCCACAGGGATGAGGATGGGAGGAGCAGTGCTGTGAGCCATTGTCATGGCTGTCACCATGTCCCTGCCTGGCCAGAAGCACAGCAGGAGATGGCAAGCCCAAAGACACTGGGGCCTGACTGGTGTGCTGCATCCCCACCCAGGGAAAGGCAGCGCCAAGATGTGGTACCAACCAGCCAAGGGTGGTACCCTGGGGACATGAGGCCACCCTGGAACAGGTCCTGGAGAGCAGCCACATCCCCCAGGTCAGGCAGAGCGTGGTGACTGCTGCCTGCTCACCCCAGGCAGGCAGGGAGGCTGTGCAGGCAGGGAGGCTCTGAGGGCAGGGAGGCTGTGCAGGCAGGGAGGCTCTGAGGGCAGGGAGGCTGTGCAGGCAGGGAGGCTCTGAGGGCAGGGAGGCTCTGAGGGCAGGGAGGCTGTGAGGGCAGGGAGGTTGTGCAGGCAGGGAGGCTCTGAGGTCAGGGAGGCTCTGCAGGCAGGGAGGCTGTGAGGGCAGGGAGGCTGTGCAGGCAGGGAGGCTGTGCAGGCAGGGAGGCTCTGAGGGCAGGGAGGCTGTGAGGGCAGGGAGGCTCTGCAGGCAGGGAGGCTGTGAGGGCAGGGAGGTTGTGCAGGCAGGGAGGCTCTGAGGTCAGGGAGGCTCTGAGGTCAGGGAGGCTGTGCAGGCAGGGAGGCTATGCAGGCAGGGAGGCTGTGAGGGCAGGGAGGCTGTGAGGGCAGGGAGGCTGTGCAGGCAGGGAGGCTCTGAGGGCAGGGAGGCTGTGAGGGCAGGGAGGCTGTGAGGGCAGGGAGGCTGTGCAGGCAGGGAGGCTCTGAGGGCAGGGAGGCTGTGCAGGCAGGGAGGCTCTGAGGGCAGGGAGGCTCTGAGGGCAGGGAGGCTGTGCAGGCAGGGAGGCTCTGAGGGCAGGGAGGCTCTGAGGGCAGGGAGGCTGTGAGGGCAGGGAGGCTGTGAGGGCAGGGAGGCTGTGCAGGCAGGGAGGCTGTGCAGGCAGGGAGGCTCTGAGGGCAGGGAGGCTGTGCAGGCAGGGAGGCTCTGAGGGCAGGGAGGCTCTGAGGGCAGGGAGGCTGAGCTGCCGCTCCCGCAGCACACGGGCCCCGGGGCGAGGGGCAGCAGCACGGCAGCTCCCGGCAGGGCTGAGCCCAACGCGCCTTTCATGTCGCTCAGGCAGCTGAGAAGTCTCAGTCTGTGCCTGGGGCTGCACCGCAGGGTCCCCCCCAGCACGCAGACCCTGTTGGGAGAGACGGCGAGACACCAGGGGGGGCCCCATTGCCCCGAGCATCCCGCATGACATGCTCATCACATCTTGAAGCCCCCCTCCTCTCCCCCCAAACACTCGGTGAGCCAAAGCCAGGCAAGCAGAGCAAGGTCAGCATGGGGCCCCGGGGGTGTTCTGCAGTGCCAGCTCTGTCGGCTGCGGGAAGGGTGGATGCTGCCCCAGCCCACACAGCCAGGGGCTGGCTGCAGCCAAGGGAAACTGAGGCCCGGAGGGAGCTGTGGCAGAGGGGGGTCACTGCTCCACAGCCAGGAGTCAGCTCTGCCATGGCCATCTGCCATCTGCTGCACCCCAGAGCCCCAGCTGTGCCCCAGGGCCAGCCCAGCCCTCCCCAGACATCACGTCCTGCTGCCTGCTGGCAGCTTGCAGGACCCACAGAGGTGGTTGGGGTGGGGGGTGATGGCACCCTGTGGGTCTCCCTAAGGGGGATGCTCTTATGTGTCACCGGCACAGCACACAGGATGAGGGGCTCATGGCTGGGGGTGGCTCATGAGCAGGAGAGGGTGCTGGGGGAGAAGAGATGGGGGAGAAGAGATGGGGGAGAAAATATGGGGGAGAAGAGATGGGGGAGAAAATATGGGGGAGAAGATATGGGGGAGTCTGTCCCTGCTCTGCCTCGCTCAGCCCCAAGGAGCACCCATAGCAGTGCCCCGTGCAGGCAGCCACTGAGCTCTGGGGGTGTGCTCAGCCCCCAGCTGATGCTGGACAGGACCCAAAAGCAAACACACTCTTGGAGTGGAGATGGAAAAAGCTCCATTCTCCGGCGGGGGGGAACAGGGGGCATTAAGAAAGCAGTGATGACCCAGGGCTGGAGGAGCTGGACTGGTCACGCAGCCCTGTCCAGGACATCACCAGCCTGACGCAGGGTGTCACACACACACAGGGCACAGCATGCACCCACCCCTGCACCCTCAGCCGCAGCCCACCCCTCCCCACAATGCTCACACATCCCCCCTGCACTCCATTCTGCAGCCCACCCCCCCCGGCACCCCCCATCCCCGTGCCCCACGCTGCCCACGCCCGCGTGCACAGGCGCACGCCCCGGCACGCACACCGGCTGCGCGGTGACTCAGCTGACCCCACCGGCAGCAGCTTGCTTTGCACCTGCTAATTACAGCCCCCCCTCACCGCCCCCACAGCTCCTCGTGCTGGGGTCTCGCCAGCCTGGGCTTACTCACCCCGTGGGGAACAGGAGGAGGGGAGGCCTCCCCCATGCACATCAGCTGCCTGCCCGAGGCGGGTGGGCTCCCAAGCTCCCCCCGTGCCCCAGTGAGTTGGGGAGGGGGGCTTGTGCCATTTATTGCAGGGCAGGGTAAAGCCCGAGGTGGGTGGGCTCCCAAGCTCCCCCCATGCCCCAGTGAGTTGGGGAAGGGGGCTTGTGCCTTTTATTGCAGGGCAGGGTAAAGCCCCCCTGCGCCCCGATGCTCCCCACAGGCACCCTGCAGCCTCCAGGCGCCTGCTGAGCCCTTTCCATGTCGCTGGGGTTCCTGCAGTCCTGCCACCACAGTGAGCAAGGCCCAGAGAGGCCTGCAGGCTCCTGGTGTCACCCCACACCAGCACAACAGCTTGTCCAAGGGCTGAGCCGACGTGCTCACATGCTGTGGGGCTGCTGCCGTGAGCACAGCCCCACCAGTGGGTTTGGGAAGGGGGAAGCCCCCTTGGGACATCCCCCTACCTTGAGGATGCAGCAGGGGGGCTGGATCCCCTCAGTGCAGGCAGCACAGGCAGGAACACAGCGACACAGCCTGTGGTGGGGTCACCAGGGCTGGGGTTCCCCCCCAAAAACCCCTAACCAACAGCCCCTGCCTGTGCTCACCACCCCCCCAGCCCCAGTGCATGGGGCAGAGCACAGGATCCGTGGGGAAATCTTGGCAACCACAGCACCACAGGCTCTGATTTCATCCAAAAGCAGCCCCCCCATCCCCACCTCGGTGCCTGGGCTGGGGCTCCAGTAGCTGTCCCAGGCAGGGTTGGGGATGCTGCATCAGCAGGGGACTTCCCAGGCTCAGGGCCTGCAGCTGCCACCGTCCTGGGGTGCTCATACCAGAGAGGGTCCCAACCTCCCCCACCCAGAGCTTGTCCCTGCAGCAGCAGGTTTCACCCAGGCTGCTGGTCCCTCAGGGGTCTGCAGTGGGGGCAAAGGGATTTTCCACTTGGGATGGAGCGAAGGTGTTGGGGACAAGCAGCAAAGCGGTTCCCAGAGCAGGGGTGGCAATGCCAGCTGCCAGGACCCATCCCACACCCCAGAATGGGTCATGACATGAAGGGCATCGCTGGGACGATGCTCAACATGCTGCACCAGTCACGTGCTGAGCCAGTGTCCTCCTGGAGCCGGCCACCTCCTGCCACAGCCAGTAGCTCAAAGGCAACCAGGACAGCTGACCCAGATGGTCCCCAACCTCTCCTGGCTCTTCTCCCTGTGGGAACACCAGCTCCCCACCAGCCCAGCCACTGTCCCTTTATGCAGGGATGGGATGGGACACAGGGTGGCTGCCCTCTCCCCAAGCCATGCTTCCCAGGAGCAGAGCAGAGATGGGGCTCACTGTGTTTTGGGCAGGGCTGGCTGATCCCCCAGGGCTGCCAGGCCATTTGCCTTATCCTCCTATCTCTGGGTCTGGAAAAAGGAACCTTGGTGCCTACCAGCCTGTCACCAGCACTCAGCCCCAGCCATCCAGGGCCACCACGGGTCACTGCACAGGCTCAGCCCTTCCACCAGTGCTCTGCTTTCGGGTGGTGAACAGCTGGGCACAGCGAAAGGCAGTGGGTGGGCTGAGATCCTCCTCTACCTGCCTGCCAGAGCAGCTCCCGGATGCTGGGTTACCCGGGAAACAGCAGATGACATCGCTGGGGAGGCAGGGAAACTCTGCCCGAGGTGTTCGGGATGCCATGGCTGTTGCCAGGGAAACGGCGGGTGACATCCCGCAGGTAAGCGAGGGTGGGGAAGCTGGGGGGGGGGGACAGGGGGCAGCGACACACCTCGGCATCATCTGCCTTCTGCTGCTGCAAGGGGGTCCCTGCCCTGTACCACATGGGTCATGTCCTGGGGGAGGGGGCAATGGGGTCTGCCCCCTCCTTGCCATCATCCCCAGGGTGATGGTGAGGGGGCTTTCCCCTTGGGGACACTGCCACCCTGCCTGGAGCCGGGCTGGTGGCAGTGGGAGAGAGGAGCTGCTGCCCCCCAGCCCCACACAAATGCTTTGCTGCCTGTGATGGCCCCACCACTGGCACCTTGCTTGTCCCCCACTGCCATGCCCAAGGACACGCTCCCTGCCTGCAGCTCCCCAGCATCAGCCCTCTCCAGTGCTCTGCCAGGGGCCTGGCAGCGCTCCCACCCCAGGGAGGGGGAGTGTTGCTCCCCAGCAGCACCCTGGAGTTGCCTGTGGATTAATCACCATCTCTGCTTTGCCCTCCAAGGGCTCAGAAACACCAGGGATGCCCCAAGATTTCCCCCAGTGCCCAAAACCTCCCCAGCTGTAAATCTCAGCTGGGCAGCCTCCCCAGGGATGCACCATTACCCTGGGCAGGGTGCTCCCCCCCCCCTCCTCAAGCCCTATTCCATCACACGGGGTGGGCAGGAAAGCCTCAGCTGTAGCCCACCATTGTGGTCTCTGGGCTGCACGTGCACGCACACTGGCTGCAGGCAGTGAGCTGGGATGCTTCCAGACCAGATAGAAACCCAACAGGACCAGGGATCACGATTCACAATGTGGGGGCTGCTGGGGATGGGGGGTGGATGCCCTGTGCAGCCTCTGCCCCCCCCAGCACCGCTCCGAAAATGAATCAGCAGCCGCACGCAGCGGGCGCAGGGACAGACACACCTGGGAGGGGAGCAGGGTCCCCTCTGGGAGGCTGCAGAGCAACAGGAACATAACAACCCCGCTCCTGCCCATCTCAGAGGAGTTTGCCACCCGAGGCAGAGCAGTTTTACTGGTAATGGTAAAAATTACATCAGCCAGAGCCTGCCGGAGCAGCCGGTCCCGGTGCTGCTGGAGGGAGGAGCTGGATCCACCCCAGCCCACGCTGCACAGAGCCGTGGGTGCTGTGAGGGGCTAGGTCCTGCCAGTGGGACCCCGAGGTGCCTGGGATTGCTGTGTCAGGCCATGCAGCATCCTCGGGGCTGCTGTTCAGTGCTTCTCTGGAGTGACAGACTCTGAAAACCTGCCCTGCCCACGGTGATGCTGTGAGCTGCTGGGCTCAGCACCCCAGTGGACCCAGGGAGGGTCCACTCTGCCAGTGGGGTCTTGTCTTTCAGTTGGAGGAATCAGACACTGGGAAACAAACCACAAAAAGGTGTCCAGGGGCAGCAAAATCTTCACCAAGGGGATGGAAGAACTGGTGCCCAAACCACCAGGAGCCAATCGGCCCCAGATCGCGGGGTGCAATGCCCTCTGCCTGAGCCACAGGGGGTTGAACCCCATCCACAGCCTTCCTGGTCCTCAGTTTTAAGATCTTCCTGGGATGGGGAAGGGGCCACAGCAGGGTTGGGGTGCAATGCCAGGGAGGGAGATGGAGGATGCTGGGACGCAGGCAGGAGGTGCGGAAGCAACAAGAAGCCACATGTCACTGCAGGCAGGCAGCTGCTCCCAGCTCCTCTCACCTGAACACCCACCCCAAGGGGGTCTGAGCACCCAGGGTCACACCTCGATACCTTCTAACTGGGGGGTGACACCCCACAGCAGCTCCACAGGGAGCTGACAGCGGTGCCAACGTGAGCACAACCCCATATACAGCACGCCAGCCCTCCCAGAAGAGGTTGCAGGGGGCACACGGGACACCCCCGCTGCTGTCAGGGCTGTTTCCCCGGGGGGTTGGGGGAGCTGGCAGCCCTTCAGACAGCCTCCTTCCCCACGGGGCCCCCACCCAGCTCCCACACGCTGCCGGCCTCCCGGCTTCGTGACACGGAGCTGTAATTGAATTAGACGCTGCTGCCTGGGCAGCGCAGCCTGCAAAGCATCCTCGAATTCCTGGGCACGGCGCCTGCTCCCTGTCTGCGAGCCAGTCCCCAGCCCTCCCCCAGCCCCATCGCCTCCTCCTCCGGCGCTGACCCAGAACCCAAGAGCCTGCGACCCCGCTCAAGCGAGCTGCTGGGATGTGGGGAAGGAGGGAGTCGGGGTTGGCGGGGGGGTCTGGCCAGTCTCAGCAGGGCTCGTGACACAGATGGTTGGCCCCGGCCAGCGATGCAGCCGCAGGGTGCAGCACCCAGGGGGGATCACGCCCCAACCCGCTGGGGTCAGCTGTGCGGCAGCGGCCGGCGAGCCAGCCCGTCCCCGCGCCAGCTTCCTCCGCTACAGAATGTACCGAGGGCCCCGGCGGCCCCAGCCAGGGACACGATGTGCTCCCCGCTCCAGGCCCTGTTTTTCCTGGCCAGGCTCCTGCTCTGCTGGCGGCGGGATGGCCAAACGCTGTCACTCAATGAGGCTTTTGTTCGCTCCCGGCTTGCCTCCCTTCACACCTCCATCCAAACCCCTTCGGCCCCTCCGTGCACCCAGGCCGTGACTGTCCCTGGCCTCTCCCATGGCTCGGTGGCTTTTTCCTTCCCCATGAGTGAAGTCAGGGCTGGCAGCAGAGGCCAAGCCATCCATCCTGCTGGCAGAGCAGCCCTGCATCTCCAGCATCTCCAGCAGCATGGCGTACCCACCCCAGCACCATCCCCCAGGAGGGAGGAGGATGCAGTGCCTCTGCTGCCCAGGGCCTCATCCTGCTCTGGGCACAGCCCCATGGTTAATGGACCCATCTGTAACTCGCCCACATGTCGTGCACAGCCCCGTGAAGGTGTCCCCTGGCAGGGCTCAGCACCACCCTGGCCCCATCACTCCCCACACCGAACAGCACTGCTCCCCTCCCGGCACCCCTGAGGACACTTGTCCCTGCTGCTGCAATGGGGATCATGGGTGGGTGGGTGGGGAAGGGGCTCAGTGCCTATTTCAGCTTCCCCACATGCAAACATTTCTGGCAGTAAAGGCACAGTAACCCTCCCCCCAAACCTGCCACACACCATTTAACCCCATGGGCCCTGGCTACCCTGTGCTGCTGGCTCTCCTGCCCCCTCCTTTCCAGCCACTTCCATATCTGGGATGACTGACCCAAATTTGCTTTTCCTCTGTGGAAAAAAGCTCCTCACCAGGCAAAGACTGCCCAGCTGAGTCAAAACCCAGTTCCCCACACCCCAAACCTTTGCTGACCCTAAAAGCCATCCCCACACCCACCAACTCGGCACAGGGGTCCCAGTGCCATGCGTACTGGGAACGGGTACAGACAAACATCAGGATACATCCCAGGCACAGGGGCAGCTGGGCATGAGGCCAGACCTGCCCTACAGACCCACACTGTGGGTTGGGATCAATAGGAACCGCATCCCTAAGGGCATCCCCACACATGCCACCCCACCTCCCCAGCCCTTGAAGGGTGTGCTCAGCACCCAGGACTCAGGGGGAGGCAGAAGGGACACGCTCATCCAAACAGAGCCGGGTCCTTGTCACCCCCAAAATCCCATCAGGTCTGGCTGCCAGTGGTACATCCCCACACCCACCCTGGCACGTGGCTCAGCACTGGCAGTCAGGCTGGAAACCCACAGATCTGCAGACCTGGGGAGCCATCAGCCACGCAGCCCCCCCCATGCTGGCACCACCAGACCCCCCCAGCACCCTGGCATCATGGCAATCACCCAGAAACACTCCCTCCATCCCTCCCATCTCCGGCCACAGACTGGGAACAGCCAAACCTGCTCCCACCCCCAGGCACCCCATAGCATCCCCCAGATTAAGCCTGTTGGCATCACCCCTGTAGCCCCAATCCCCTTTCTTTCCCCCCCACTCATTTTTGGGGCTGCTTTCCTCCACGGCAGCAGGAGGAGGAGTTGGGGAGGTGTGGGGGGGGGGGTCTTTCCTGCATCCGTCTGGTAGCTAAGCCCCTGTCGCCACGGGGGCATTAGCACCAGAACTGCAGGGAGCTCCCCAGAGAGAAGTAAGTGGATCAAAGGGTTTTAGCAGCAGACGGCTCCCAGACAGATCTGGATCATCTTCAAGGCGGCCACTTGCGGCTACAAAAGCACTTTCTGCCTGCAGCTCCCCAGCCAAAAGTTTCACACCGGCTTCAGTGCGTTTAACCCCTCGCTGCTCCCAGCAGTGCAGGTGCTGGGGGGCTTTGGCCCCGCAGCTGGACCCCAGCTGGATGGGGTTTAGACACCCCCCGCACCCTGTCCGGGGTAAATCCAGCCCTGCAGGAATGGCTGGAAGGATTGGGGTGCTGTGTGCTTGTGCAGAGACACCCCCTTGCTAAAAGATGGGGTGTGTGAAGCCAGGCTCACCCCAGCAGCCCTGGCACCATGACATGGAGGAAACTGAGGCACGGAGCGTGGGGAGCAGCAGGGAGGATAGTGATGGGTACCAATGCATCCCACCCACTCCTCTATCCCCTGCCAGTGTCACCTCCCAACGCTGGCAGCAGGTGGCAGGTGACACCCCTCTGTTCCACCCCACTGCCCCAACCAGCCTGCCCCCCCTCCCCCTTTATGGCACCCCAAAGCTGCTCAGGCAGGGAGTCGGGGCAGGGAGGGGCTTTGTTGGAGTAATGCTGCTATGAATTATTCAAAGCAGGATGATAATCGCAGGAGCCCCCCCTGGTTCTGCTCGCTCACCGCAGGCAGGAGCAGGATTTGTGCTGAGGGGGCAGGGAGAGGGGTCCCAGGGACTGAGGCCATCACTGTCCCCGTCCCCTGGGGCTGTGCCACCATGGGGGTGCTACAGAGAGGCAGGAGGGGACCCTGGGCCAGCTAAGGAGCTGTTGTCTGAGGTGGCTTGCCCTGGATCCCCACAGCTGGGTACCTTGCTGGTTAAACTGGGAGCTTTGGGGAGCCAGGCCACGGCCAGAACTGCCCACCCCATGTCTCCCTTTGCTGCTCCACATCTCCTCTTGCTGCCACACGGCAGTCACAACACCCCACACTGCCCAGCCCTGCACCCCACACTGCATAGCCCCTCCTGTACCCCGGGATCTCCCAGCACTGCACCCCAGACTCCCCACAGCCCCACCTCTCCCCATCTCACTCCTCAATCCCAGTGGTGGGGTCTCCCCCATCCTCCAAGCCCCACGCAGGTACGGAGCCATGTCCCTGTCTCCTGGGGATGGGTGGCAGGACAGGCAGAGAGGTGCCTGCCAGGACCCCTGCATCCCCCCACACCAGGCCCCCTCCTCCAAACCCTCAGCCACCTCTGTGAGCCCAACTTGGGGCTGCCTCAGCCATAAACCCTCCAGCCTCGCAGCTGGCTCAGGGGTCTGGCAGGCAGCCGCCCCTACAGCCGCTCCTTGGCTGGCGTGCTCAGGCTCTGGGCTGGAGGAGAAACAAGAGGGGGTCAGCCAAAAAATACGCAGGGAGGGTGAGCGGATCCTACCGCCGGGATCCCAGCACTGCCTGGCTGGGAGTGGGGCGGGGGAAACCTCGGCCAGACGGCCCCAGCATGTGGGGGGACACCTGAGGACACGCTGATGGAAGCCAGGGATGCTGCACGGGTACCCGTGGCCGTGCCCAGTGCCAGCCACCAGCATGGGCAAGGGGGACACACACGTGCCCTGTGGTGCTGTGCCCGTGGCAGCAGCAAGCATCTCCCAGCATAGTGCACAAGGAGGGGCCTGTCCCACAGCTCCAGAGGGGTCTGAGGGGGGTCACCTCCTCACCCCATCCCTGGGGTGAGCCAGACCCCCCGGCACGGCTGGGTTAGACCCCAGCCTGGTGTCTGACACACCCGTCTGGCATTTTCTCATGGCTCTGCAGGCTGTGTGTTTGCCACGCTGCTGTCAGTGAAGAGCTGTTCCCCAGGCTTGGCACAGCCTGGTGGGAAGGCTGGGTAAGCCAGAGCGCTCCCTCAACACCCAGCCCACCGGCATGGGCAAGGATACAGAGGTGTGCCGGGACCCCCAGCCCCTCACAGCAGAGGGTGGTCCCCAAGGGTTGTCACCACACCCCCCAGACCCATGGCAACACACGGGTCAACTGCTGGTGTGTTGTGGGGCAAGGGGGCACATGCTCTGCAGTGATACCCCATAACCCACAGGGCACAGAAAGGTCAGGCAGGCAGAGCCCAGCTCACCAGGGCTCACCAACATTGTCACCCACAGGCAGTGACCTGGGAAGATGGAGCATCCCAATGTCCTGGGAATCCCACCCGAGGGCAGGCAGTGGTGCCCCAGCCATGATGCCAAGGTGCAGGTCTCACTGAGGACATCATGTGTGGGGCAGAGAGCAGGGGGCCAGCAGCTGTGGGCAGAACCAAGCCTGTGGTGTGAGGACACCCTTCTGCCCTAAGCCCCCCCGCCTGCACCTCCTACAGCCCAAGGGTAGCAGGGAGGACACGGTGGGTAGGAGAGCTCCAGGTATAGACTGGGATAGGAGGGCGGTGGGGCATGGGGTGTCCAGCAATCGCATGGAGGGTTCTGGGTGGGCGAGTTCAGGGTGTGGGGTGCACAGGGGGTTACAGGTACAGGGTACACAGAGGGGGTGGGTATGGGATTGCAATAAGCAATGTCTGGGTGGGAGTCTGGGCAGGTGGCATGCAGGGTTTGGGGGTGCAGGGTGCAAGGTACAGGGTGTGTAGTGTCTGGGTATCAGACTGGGGGGTGCAGGGTGCAGATTTTGGGGTGCAGGGTGAGGGGCTGCAGGGAGGTGCATGCCAACTCAGGACCCTGTGTGCCTCAGGCTGACATTCCTGCCGCTCCCACCTACACCCAGCAGCCGCCCCACACCCCAGCAGCAGCCCCACACCTCAGCCTCCCCACTCCTCCTTGCCGCTCCCCGGGGCCGTGGCTGACCAGGCGTGCCCCAGCCCTGCCCGGACAGGCTGTGCTCCCCCTGCCAACCATGCCGGCTGTGTGCCAAGCCTGGCACAGCTCCCTGCCATGTTCACACCCATCCCAGCACCATGCGTGGAGCCTGGGCACGTCTCAAGATGCCTGGCATCATGCCCCCCCAGCCCAGCCCTTGCCCCATTCCCATCTGCCTGCCTGCCCCTGCTCTCCAGAGCTGCCCATGGGGCACGTGTCCAGCCCCGCTGCGTGCTGGAGCCCTGTGGGCAGCTGCTGGAAAGCGAGGGACACTGGGGATGACTGCAAAGATGAGGTGGGATGCGGGGCTGGCACGGCACTGGGTGGGTGATGGCTGGTCCCTGTGTGTGGGCAGAGGTACCACGCAGCCTCTGCACCAGAGCGAAGGGCATCATAGGGGAAATCCAGCATCCTCCATCCCACAGCCTGGTTCCCACAGTCCAGGGACCTGCTGCAAAAGGCATCAACTGGGGGCTACCATCACTCTTGTCATATTTGCCTTGAAGGCACCAAATCCAATGGGAAGCAGAGCAGTCCTACAGCCCACATCACCCCCCATCCCAGCAGCCCAGCCCCTGCCTTTCCCCCATGCACAAGTCATGCTCTGCCGACACACACACACACGTGTTCACTGCCCAGCATCCCACAAGAAATGCAACAGCCAGGACCTGCAATTAATACCTGTGATAGAATAGAGCTGATTATAATAATTGGCACAATAATTACGTTATGGCTAGGGAAGGGTGTAAGCAGAAAGCCCTGCAAAAGAGACTCTTTGTCTTTGCTTTTTTGTTTTCTCTCCAGCTCACAGGTAATAGCCAGGAATGGGCAAACCCTCTTTTAATGGACTCTTAATAATGCTGTAATTTCCCTTTGCAGAGAAAGTTTTCCAAACAGTCAAAGATTCAAAACAAAGCAATGATTGTTCCTATTAGCATTAAATTCTACTCTGGGAGAGAGAATAAATCAAGCAAGGGGATTCAATTCAAAACAGAACTATAAAAAATCCAATAATGATTTTTTAATATTAATAAGAAAAATATATTGTTATGCACCCTTAGCATTTAAACTTCTAATCCAATCAGCGCAAAGTGCAGAGATAAATCACAGCCGCAGAGGAGAAGGGAACAACCATCAAAGCAGGCAGCAATAAAATGCTGTCTTACATCCCTGGGACAGGCAGAGGTTTGACAGTCTCAAAAAAAAAAAAAAAAAGAGAAAAAGAAGCCAAAATTTATGAGCCTGTCGCTCCACAAGCTTGTTAATTCCTTCCCTGCATCCCCGCACGCACGCTGCACCCGCGGCAGGGAGGGTGTGAGGGCCGGCTGCTGGCTGGGCAGGCTGCAGGCAGAGGGGACAACAGGCACCCCGCTGCCCAAACCCATCAGCGAGGTGTTGCTGGGCACCTGCTCTTCTCCCTCCTGCCTAAACCTGCTCCCTGCTGCTGCCAGCCCTGGGCTGTGCCGCACGGTCCCTGAGCCTTGCAGGGGAAGGAGCCAGCGAGCCGGCTGCTGGAGGAGGTGCTGAGCGTGGTCCCAAGCAAGCTGGGCTCCCAGGCACTGTTCTGAGCATGGAGCCCAGCAGCATGGTCCTGAGCATGGAGCCCAGCAGCATGGTCCTGAGCAGCACAGTCCTGGTCCTGGTCTCCCCACTTCCCCATCCTTAGAGGCTGCACTGGGCATTCCCAACCCGCTGCTGCCAAACACACCCAGGGCAGGCTCCAGGGATGCTCAAAATCCTCAGCACACACTGGCACAGTGCCTGCTCCCACCAACACTGACAGACACCAGCGTGGGGCTGGTGGTACCCACACAGCCCCCCAGGGCTGCTCTGCTCCCCATCCCCACCTGCAGAGGGAGGGATGGTGGGCAGCCCTGCCCATCACACCGTTCCGCACAGCCAGAGCTGCCACCCCGCTGGGCTCAGAGATGCTGCACCCCCACTTCCCAGGCTTTGCCAGGGTCACAGTCCAGGAATGATCCCGATAAGGCTCCCCCACAGCTCTCACCCCTACAGCTCTCACCGTGCCATCCTTGTTGAACTCATTACAGATAATGGCCCCACAATTCACCGCTGACGCAGCCGGGCTATTCCCTCTGATTTATCGGCTCCAGCAGCCGATGCGCTGCCACAGGGGCCAGCGAGGAGCCTGGGCGAGCAGAGAAATGCCAGGGACCGTGGTCAGCGGCTCTCAGCTTCCCTCACACCCCCCTTGAACCCCAAACCCCAGCACTCCACACTGAAAACAGCTACATCCAAGGAGAGGGAAATGCCGGCCCACGGCAGCGGGAAGGGGGAGAAGCAGCCAAGCACCTGCAGCTGGCGGTCCCAGCCATGCGACCGCCGAGGACAAAAGACATCTCAGCCGTGCGGGGAGTTCCCAGCTGTCTGGCAAACTGCTGACGCCACGAACCAGGGCGAGAGAGGGCATTTGGGGACAGGGGGACGGACACGTTGCTCCTGCTCAGGAGCGCCCCAGGGCATCGTTCTTGCCAGCTCCCAGCCACTGAGCTCCTGGGGGAGGCTGATGGGGGGGGGGCAAAAGATTAATTACAGCTATTACAGGTCCAAACCTGACGTGCTGGGGAGTGTTTCTGCTTCACTTTGGCTTTGCATAGTCTAGGCAAAGGGTTGGGGAGCAGCGCTGGGCTCGTCCCTGTGCTCCCCAGCTTGGCACTGCCCGGGTCCCACACAGCCAGTGACAGCCCAACTCAGGGTGGCAAAGCAGCTCCCCGAGAGCAGAGGGCACCCAGGCCCTCCTGGTGCTTTGCAATATGTTTTATGGAGAAAAACAAAATCAAACTCCAAACCAGCCATATATCCCTGCACCAGACTTTTGGGCTCCCCCGCTGCCAAGAGCTGGGGCTAAAGTAGCCACATGGTCCTTGACATGGGCCCTCCACTGCAGGGATGCCCAGCAGCCCTCGGAGGGGCCAAACCTGCATCCCACCATCCCAGCATGTCCTGCCCTCCCTAGCTGCTGGAGGAGATGCCAGCAGTCCCCAGTGCAGCACAGCCACCAGCACATGGAGCCACGGCTGGAAAGTGCTTAGGGACTGCAGAGAGCGAGCAGTGCCGCCACTCACAGCATCCCTAGGCTTTCCCACCAGGCTCCGAGCAGGATTCAGCACCCTGGTACGCTGCACCCACCCCCAGCACCATCCCTCAGGGGCCCAGGCTGGGTAGGAGCTGGCGCAGCCCCACAAATGCCAGTCTCCTCCATAGCCCAGGGCTGGCCCTGGCTGCAGCCTCCTCCCAATCCCACAGGAGAGGAGCCAGACTCCCCGGGAGACACAAAGGCTGCCCCGGGGAGGGCGAGGGTGTCTGGCAGCGCCAGGCTGCCCAACCGTGGGGCCACAGGCAAGGGGACACACACAGGGTGGCACCCAGCGCCTGGCTGTGGGGTACCGGCGTGGGATGGGCAAGCAAACGGGGGTCTGGGGAGGTGGGGGGAGGTTGAACTTTTGAACCAGCAGGCAGGAGATCAGTGCATTACCTTAACACGAGTTAAAAATAACCGTCTCGTCTCTTGAAATGAGCCTGTCTGCAATTACAGCTTGGCATGTCTGCTCCGGAGCGTCCCCAGCCTGGCACCAAGCCAGGTGGCAGGCAGCTCCAAACAACCCTCGCCTTTCTTCTCCCTCTTGGGGTTGGCTTCTTTTTTTTTTTTCTTTGTTTTTTTGGGGTTTTGGTTTTGCTTTTTGCTTTTTTTTTTTTTTCTTTTTGTCCTCCCCCCTCCTTCCCAGCCAATCAAAGGTGGCTGCTCAGAGCCCCAGCTCCAGCTCCCCACCGCCTGCCTTCAGAAGCAGCCAGCCCCACTGCAAGGCCACGCTGTGCTCCCCATCCCCTGGGGACAGGGGGGAATGCCTGTGCTCCCAGAAGGGCAGTGTGGCTGCACCAACTGACCCAAGGTGCATCCAAGGCCCTTTTCACCACGCTGCCCCTTTGCACGTCTGGCTGCAGCGTGTGGGTGTGAAGTGCACGTGGGAGCACACGTGGCGAGCCCAGCGCACGCAGCACCCCAGATGCACACGCAAGGGCGTGCAAGGGAAGACGTGCAAACTCAGACGTGCACACATGGGTGGTGGGTGCCCCACGGCATCACTGCCCACAGCTCCCCGTGCTCTGCCCAGCGCCCATGGGCAGGCCAGGGTTTGAATGCACTGGGGAGACCAGGCAGCAGAGCTGAGGCCAATGTGCCCATCCTGGCATCCTCCCTTGTGTGCTTGTTGCCAGTGCCTGGGGCTGGCTGGGGAACCTCATTTCCCAGGGGACAGAAGAGCGAGCTGGGCTGCATCCCTGCTGCATCCTTGGCTTGGTGGGAACAAAGCGGTGGAGGTGGCAGGGGTGGTTATCACCCCTGGTACACGTGCCCAGGGGCCAGTGGGCAGCGAAGCCCAGGTGCCTGGCACAGTCATGACCACCCCTACCCTGGTACTGGGGTGTTGGGAAAGGGAAGGATCAGGCCCCTCCAGAAAAATCAGGCACTGGCTATGCAGACCCAAACATCACCCCATCCTGCTGCTAATCACCTGGGAGCCACATCCCCCACTGCCCCCAGCCCACAGGACAGCCAGTGGTCCTGGGGTAGGCTGGAACTCCCCCCCAAGCTAACAGTAACAGGCAACAGCTCAGGATGTTCTGGGATGCTGGAGCATCCTCGCAGGGAGAGAAGGGACCTGCCTGCTTTGGGGGTCCCCACGCTCCTTCCCAGCACCGGCTGCTGCCTCCTCCTCCTCCTCCTCCCTGCAGCGGGTGAAAGCGAGCTTTGTGCTGGGGCTTTCAGTTCTCCTGGCTGGCGCCCAGCCAAGGCACCACATAATAATGAACAGATGCTGTCCAAAACGAGCTTCAGCGGCAGACAGGCGAGCCTCTCCCCGTGTCCTTCCGTAACCCAAAGTGCCTTTCACCTCAGCACTAATCAGGCACCTTCAGCAGGAGAGAGAAGCCGATGGGATGTGTCGGGCTAATTAGAAGTAATGGGAGTGGGGAGCGCCGAGCCCACTGCCAGTGGGTGTGGGAGGGCAGGGGGAGAGGCAGCTGCCTCCCCGCAGGCAGGGCCAGGGTGCAGTGGGGTAGCAAGGCAAGGGGATACCCCCTACCCAGCTCCAGAGCATCGCCACAGGACACTCAAGGGCACAACAGCAGCAGAGCTTGGGGTGGACCCTGGTTGGGGTGAACCCTGGGGATGGTGGGGACACCTTGGGGCTGGACCCCACTGCAGCAGCGGGCAGGGGAAATTCCTCCCCTTCCCACGTTCTCCCTCTGCGAGGACACGGTGGTGACAGGGCTCCAACCCTGCTCCCCAAGCCCAGGGGACCTCGGACCACCGGCAGCATCCTGGTGAGGACCCTACTGGGAAGGCAAACCAGGCCAAGGAGCTCCAGCTTGCTCCCACAGGGACCCAGGCGTGGGGATGGACGGAGGCAAGAGGGTCTGCAGAGCACTTTTCTAGTCTGCAGGATCTTAACTGTAGTTTATATTCCAGCGGTTATTAAAAATAAAGGGGGGGAGCGTGGGGGGGAAGCTAAGAGCAGAGCAAGCTGTTCATTTGGAGCCTTTCCCTTGGGTTTAATAAAGCCCCACTCACTGCTGTAGTATCATTTTTATGCTATCATAAAGCCAGACCATTTAGCAGGTTTGTGTTACTTCAGCAGTTAGCGCTGCATGAAAAGAGATTCCAGAGGAAAGGAGGGGGGGGAAAAAAAAAAAATGAGAAGGAAGATGAAAACCTCCAACAGGAGAGAGAAAAACGAGGCAGGAAGGAGGAGAGGAGCCTGGGGGATCCCTCATGGCCGTGCCGCCAGCAGCACCAGAGTGTATCACAGCAGCTCAGCGGGGAAGGAGCGGGTTCCTCCATTGCTGTATGAAGTTGGAGACAGGCAAGGAGTCCCCTAATCCAGGCCTGTGATGCTGAAGGGGCAGGTACCCCAGCCCAGGATCCTGGAGAGACCTCACCTGTACCATGGGAAAGGGTTGAGGGGTGCCCTCTTGTTGGGAGGATGCCTGGGGCATCACGCCCGTGGGGATGGGAGAGCTGGGGTGGCTTCTTGCTGGGAGGAAGCAGGAGGGTTTCCCCAGGTAAAGCCCTGCTCAGCCCCCAGGAAGACAGGGCTGTCCCTGCCCCTCTGCATCCAGCCACGGGCAGCTCCCTGGGGAGCATCAGGCTCTCTGTGCCGCTGGGAAAATCTCCATATATGGAGAGGATGGGGATAGGTGAGCTGAGCCCAGCCAAACCCACCCCAGCTGCAGCCCTGACCCAGCAGCCCCGGTACCATCCCTGTACCCCCGGGCTGTGCCCACCACCGAGCCCCCCAGGCTGGGTGGGACTCACACTGCTCATCCCAGTGCAGACAGGAGCAAGCCTGGAGCCACGTCACCCCCAGAGCCACGTCACCCCCAGAGCCACGTCACCCCATCCTCCCCATAAGCCCCCCCCCCCTTCACCACTGTGCCACCCCCCATGGCAGCACTCTGCTTCATGGCACTCGGGCCACCCTCTGCAAGGGGACACTCGTCTCCACTCGTTTTGTGCCCATGGGGCAATGTCCCAGGCAGATACATGAGCCCCCCCATGAGAGGGCTTGGGCAGAGGGTGGCATCAGCAACGGAGCACACAGAGCCAGGAGCAGCTCCTCTAAAGGATGCTCTTGCCATGCCTGCACAGCTCCTGGTGGGGTGGAGCTCCCCCCATGAGCAGGGCCATCCCTGGGGGTCTCCATGCCCAGTAGGGAGGTGAACCACCCCATTACACCCTAAACCATGCCCAGCAAGGAGCACTCAGACCCCCACACCCATCCAAAAACCCTTTCCACCCTTCTTTCTCCCGAATTCATTTCCACCCTGCCCTGTGCCTGGAGAAGAGGGGGGGGTGGTGTGTGTGCTCTCTGCATGGCAGCCCCCACCCCTGAGCACACAGCGCTCCCAGCTCCATGGGCCAGCAGGACCCAGCAGAACCCCCCCCCCCATCACTACACCACCGACCCAGTGATATAAAGGAGGAGGAGGTGTAGGGGAGGGCTGGGAAATTAAGGTTTTCAGCGCTGTCAGAGCTGCATCAAACAGGCATCCACCAGCTGATTGCTTGATTGTTATATTTTGGATGTCAAACTGGAGCAAGCAGGAACCTTTAGAATGCATCAGTGCTGCTGCCTTTTTGACGGAGGGTGTTGGTTTCCCATTAACAAGTGGAGAGCGTGAGCTGGAGCAGAAAACTTCAAGCGCTTTGGAACTGATAAAATAACAACTCCCTAATTAAGCAGATCTGTCAATCAACGGGTGCAACGCTGCCCTGCATTGGGAAGCAGCAGCAGCTCCCTGTGCACGAGCCCACCGCACCATCCCAGCCCACATGGGGAGCACTGGGGGAGGTACAGCTCAGGGGGACAGCAGCTGGAGCATCCCACCGTCCCTGTGAGACAGGGTGGTGTGCTGGTCCTCATGTTGAGCATGGCTGAGGTGTGGAGATGCCGTGCCTCAGTTTACCTCACCATGAAGCCATGTAATGCAGCGCAGAGGTTTGGGGGGGAGGAAAGACCTGACCCCAAAGACACCCCAAAGGCACATCGTCCTTCTCCAAGAGACAGCCAACCAGCCTGGGGAACCTATCCCTGATACACATTAGACACCACAGCCAGGCACAGGGGCAGCATCCCCACGGCCAGCTGGATGCAGGGTGGGGATCTGCAGGGCAGGGGTTTGGAGAGGGGTCCTGCCAGTGCAGCAGTAGCACAGTGCCCCATGCTGTGCCCACGACCCATGGGGCTCCCAGACCTCTGCCATCCCACTCCCCCGGGGTGTGGGGAGGCTGTGAAGGACCTAATTAAAGGAGCAGCCCATTACTCAAGACCCCCCTCTGACACCGCTGTGCTGGGTAATGAAATGCTTTAAACCCACCATGGTTCTCCCAGGCCTGTGGCAGGAGGGACAAGGCATCTCCAGGGGCTCTTTAATAAGCTGCCAGCAGCTCGTTACTACAAAACTGACTGCCCAGCACTCTGGGTGCTCCCACGGCACTGGGAGCTGCCAGCCTGCCCCAGGGAGGGATGCACAGGGGCAACCCCGGGTTTAACCCTTGCTGTGCTGGTGTCCAACAAGACCACCAAGCAAAGGGGGTCTCCACCTGCCGCCGCTCGCCCCAGGGCTGCTGCCAGCCCTCACACCATCCATCCCAGATGGGACTTGGCACCAGCAGCATCAGGACAGGTCCCAGGGTACTCTGCCCAGCCCAGGGACTTTCTCTGGGCAACCCTTGTCCACCCTATGACCACAAGAGTGCTGGGCTAGGAGGTTTAAGCCATGATGCCAATGGGGGGGCAAGGGGAGCTGCCAGGGGGGAGCAGGCAGCAGCGATGCAGCCTGGCAGCAGAGCCACTTGCCCACAGTCTCAGCAGCAAGAGCCAGTGGCACCAGTCTGACCCCGAGACAGGCTGGGAATGTGCAGCCCAGCCCAGGGCACAGCCAGGCAAGCCCACCCAAGAAAGCATCCCCTGCAAACGCCTTTTGGTGCCCAACAGCAGCCAGACCCCAAGCCTGTCCTTCCCCTGACACATCACACATCACAAAGCTCCCAGGGATGCAGCCCCCTCAGGAAAGCCACCAAACCCCACAGGGGGTGCCAGGGCTGTGTTGTGTGCAGCCCAGGCAGTGCTGGTACAGGGATACAGGCCAGGGACCATTTCCACCCCAAGGAACAGGGGGATCCTGGGATCTGGGAAGGGGGGGGGGACAAGGGACAGGGCTGAACCACCCGTGTTGCTCCCACACGATCCCTGTGGAGGCTCTGCCTGGAGGTGTTGGTCCTCCTGCTGTCCTGGGACTCACCAGGGAGCTGGGGGTGACAGCTGACACAGGGAAAGGCCACTCCTGCTTTCCTGGCCGAGGGTCACCTCTGCCAGAAGCGATGCAGGCAGGCAACACCACTGCCACAGCCTGCCCTCACCCAGGGGCCAAAAGCCAGTGCTGGCACAGGGGATGGGAAGCCTGTGCCACCTTGTACACCCACACAGGCACACTCACACATTGCCACTGTCCCCTGCACACACCCTGGCACACACACAGAGGACACGGGTGGCTCGTCCATCCCATCCCAGCCATGGGTGGATCAAACCCCAGCACCCACCTGCAACAAGGGTGTCTGCTGGCCCTGCCATCCCCAGCTGGGGTCTGTCCCACCCAGGGAGGGGTTTGCTAAATGGCTTTGCTGCTGAGAGACATGAGCACCCCCGTCCCCACTCCTGCCCAGCCATGGCTGGGCACACAAACTTGCTCACAGCATCCCTCACCTTCATACCACAGGCTGGGACATCTGGCTGGGGGGTCCCCATGCACCACACATGTACCTCATGCACGTTAACACACAAGGCTGCCTGGGAATCCCTTCCCTCCTCATCCCAACCCTCCCAGTCACCAGTCCAGAGCCCCGGCAAAGCTCCCCATCATGTCCCCAGACCCCATCAGTGCATGTCCCCCCTCTGTCCCCAATGGGTACAAGTCTTGGGGGGGACCCTTCTCCCCGAGCACGCACCTGGGGCCAGTGGCCCCCACACTAACACCACCCCTCCTGCCCCTGACACCCACCCCCGGTGAATCTCCACACCAGGGGGGACACCAGCTGCCTCCTTCTCACCCACCACGAGCAGGGCAAGGCTGAGAGGATGCCCAGTCCAGCGCAACACCAACTCCCACTGCCTGGCCACAGGTGCCAGACAGACAGACAGACTCTGGCCTCCCTGCCCCTAAAGAGCCCCGTTTCCAACCAAGACGGACCCCTCGCAGGCAGGCCAGGTCCGGCCACCTCCGCCGGAGCCGGGACACGCTGTGCCGGGCCCGCGGGCTGGCGTTCGAGCCCCCCGAAGCCTCGTTACACACTAATCACATCGGAGGTGACAGGGCTTAGGGGAGGGCTTAAGAGAAACCGTCTCCTTTTTACTGACACCATCTGGACACAGGCGACGTGTCCCCTTCCCAGCGCCAGACCGGTGTGCCCCCTGCCCCGACCCGGCACCCCCCGTGCCCTCGCCCGGCACCGGGATGGTGGGTGCGACGCGGCCCCAGCCGGCACCGAGGGAGATGGGGGGCTGCTCCCCGCCCCAGGGGGTTCTAACAAGCCGGCGGTGCCAGCCCGGAGCGCAGCCGGGGAAAGCCGGAGCGGAGCCGGGGGGGGCGTGTGGTCTCCGTATGTCCCCCCGGGAGGGGGAAGCGGCCCCGGGGAAGGCGGGGGCTGAGGCAGGGGAGACTTACTGGGTAAAAGTATGTCTTTTTCCCCACAACTGGATAAAAGCCAGCCCGGAGACACCTGTTTGGGGACATCCCCCACACACACACCCCCTCCGGGTGTCCTCCCGGGCACGCCGCCGGCACACAGGGACGTGCAGGGCCGCGGCGGAGGGGTCGTCATTCACCATTTCCCGACGCTCTCCGGCCGCGACCACCCTCCCCGGCGCCATCCCCCTGTCCCCAGCTCCCCGGGGAGGATGGCGGCACGGCGCTCCGGCTCTGCCGAGCCACCCAGCCGCAGGCCAGCGGGTGACCCGGGGACAAGATCGCCCCGCTCCTAAAGCGCAACGCCGCGGGGCACCGGCTCTCCCCCAAAACTTGACTGAGACCCCCCCCGCCTCCTCTACCCGTGAAGACAGCGGGGATCCCCCCAGCCAGGGGCTGCCCCGGGGGAAGCACCCCAGCTCCGGCGCGTCTTTGGGAGCAGGGGGAAGGAGGGGGAAGGAGGGGAAAGTTGCACTGGGGGTCGGGGCAGGGGGGTGGGGGTGGGGGGGTGCCAGGTACCTTCCAGCCGGCGGAGCTGTTGCTGTCTCCTTTATCCTTAAAGTAAGGGACGTATCGCACCATCCAGTCGTAGATCTGCGAGAGGGTGAGGCGCTTCTCCGGCGAGCTCTCGATGGCTTTGGTGATGAGGTCGGCATAGGAGAGGTTGCCCCAGGCGTTCCTCCGGGAGGTCTTGGCCTTGCGGAGCTGCCCGACATCCGCGCCGGGGGGCGGCAGGGAGGCGGCGGCGGCGGTTCTGCGCTCCGCCGGGGCCGCCGCGTTCTCGGCTCCCTCCCCGCCGCCGGCCGCCAGCGCCGGAGGTCCTCCCGCCGTGCCCCCATCCTCCTCCTCCGCCGCGAAGTCGGGGTGGGGGAGAGGCCAAGTGCAGGACCGGGGCCGGCTCTGCGGCTCGAAATCCGGGTCGATCTCCACCTGATGCGCCTGGAGCTTTTCTTCCATGGTCCCCTCCCCGCCGCTGCCCTCCTCCCCCCCCGCCCCAACAACCCCCTTCCCGGAGTTACGGTCGGCTTCCACCCAATAAAAAAGAAAAAAAAAGAAAGAAAAAAAAGGAAAAAATAAAAAAACACACGAAAAAAATCCCCAAAACCCCTACCCACAACAAAAACCCCCAAAAACACGGGAGGGAGAGGAGTGCGAAGAAGGGCTCCAAGCTCGGACGGAGGGGGAGAAGGGAAGGAGGAGCCGCTCCGTGCGCCCGGGTCCTGGCGGGGCGCAGGCGGCGGGGGTGCAGCCCCAAGTCCGGCGGAGCTCTTAGCAGGCGGCTCTGCCCGGCTCCGCGCCGGGAAACGGGAGGCTAACGGGAGAGACGAGCCGGGGGGGATGCTGCATATTCATCGGTCGCCTCTCCGGCCCCGGGCGAGACGGGGGGGGGGTTGGTTTTTGGTTTGGTTTTTGGTTTGTTTTTTTGGTTTTTTTGTATTTTTTTTTTACCAGCCGCGGAGCTCCGGAGTCGTTCCCGGCACAATAGGCAGCGGGGCGGCTGCGGGCGGGCAGGGCGCGGGGGCTGCCGCATCCATCGGCGGAGGCTGCACCGGGCTGGCGGCGCGGTCAGGCAGCAACAGATGAACCGGAGCGACCGGCGGCGGGCGGCATCCTCGGCCGGGGACCGGCGTACTCCGGAGCCGGGCGGCGGGGCACCTGGGCGGGGAGAAGCGGGATGGAGGTGGAGGAGAGGGGGGGCGGGAAGAGCCTTTGGCAAGGCGGACGCGCAGCTTTTCCCCCCCCGGGGGGCGGCTGGGGGCCGCGGCGGGCGGCCCAGCGCTAAGTCCGGCGGCGCGGCGGAGCCATGCTGGCGGGCGGCACGCACCTGACAGCGCCGGGCGAGGGCGGCGGCGGCGGCGGCGGGCGGCTCCCCGCCCCTACGCCCCCCCGCTCCGTTTCAGCGGCCGCGCACCTGCCCGCCGCCGCCGCCGCCGCCGCGCTGCCGCCACGGCGCGGGCGGGCCACATGCTGGGACGGCTGCCGTTCGCTCGGTCCTTCGCTCGCTCGCTCGCTCCCTCCTTCCCTCCCTCCGCCGTGCCCGGCCCCGAATGCGGGCGCCGCCGTGACACAGGGGGAGGGCCCGGAGGGGCGGGAGGAGGGCGGGGGAGGGGAGTGCCCCAGCGCCGCACGGGGCAGCGGCGGGGCGGGACGGAGCGGAGAGCCCCGGCACCGCTCCCCCCCCCCCCCCCACTCCGCTTCCCCCCCTCCCCACCCCTCTCGCCCGCCCCGGGCCGCAGACCCCCGGCGGCGGCGGCCCCACGTGCGCCCCGGGCGCCCCCCATTGTTGCCCCGAGCCGCCGCCGCCGCCTGATTGGCGGGAGCAGCCGGCGGACACGCCCCCCCCGCCCGCCTATTGGCGCGGCGCCGGCGGGACGCTCCGCGGCGGGGAGGGGGATGGGGGAGCGGGCCCTCCCCGCCGGTGACGTCAGGGGTGCCGGCCGCATCCGCGCGTCACCCCGGGCAACGCCGCCGCCGCCGCGGCCGGGCGATGGGACCCGCCGCTCCGCTCCGGTCCCGCCCCCGCGGCCGGGGAGACCCCCGCCGGCGGCCCCGCCCCCAGCCGCGCAGCCCCGCCCCGGGCCCGCAGCCCCGCCGCCCGCACGCACCCCCCGGGCCCGGCCCGCTCCCTGCCCCGGCCCCGCAGCCCTGGCTCCGCGCAGGGCTGGGGCCGCCCCGGCGATGTCACCCCTGGGGTACGAGGTGGCAGCCAGGTCAGACCCGCGAAGCCCGCCCAGCGCTGGGGCGGTCGCCTGTAGCCCACCCCACACCCCCCCCTACTCCGCGAGGCCGGAGGGCGGCTCTTGGAGCCCCCCTGCCCGCCCACCCCTGCCCCCTGCCCGCACCCCCGCGGCAGCGCAGACTCCTCTCCCCCTGCACCCTCCGGCCCGGACCCTGCCTGCCCCCCCCTCCCCGCCTGCACCACCCCAGGGCAGACCCCTCCTCACGCACCCTCCGGGTCACACACCCTGCGCCCACCGGGGATGTGAGTGTCGGCAGCAGCTGTGTCGTCCCCCCCGGCCCCCGACCCGCCACACACACACGCCGTCTCCCCTGCATCCCCAGGGACCCGTCCCTGCCCGCCCCATGCTCCCTGCTCTGGCTGTCCCCAAGCCATGTCCCCAAGCCATGTCCCCACGCCGTGCCTCGTGGGCCCCAGGGACACCGTCACCGAGCACCCTGGAGTGCTCCGGGGCTTTGTCACCCTGGCTGCCACCAGCCGTGACAGTTGTTAATGCCACAGTTGCATGCGATGCTTTTCCTGCAGTCCCATCCCTTGTCCAAGGGGATCGGCTAAGGTTACCCAAGCAACTACGAAGCTGATGGGTCCAGCCCTGAAAGTGCTTGGCCTGACAGCTCTAATAATATAATAAAGTAGAATATAATATAATTAATATAAAAAATATAACATAATATAATATAATATAATATAATATAATATAATATAATATATAAAACAATATACAGGAGGGACCTGACAAGTGCTGTTTCACACGCCCTGCGAGCAGTAGTGGTGGCTGCAGATGCCCCAGCTGCCCCTGGAGACACAGCCCTTGTGCTCCCCGAGCCCCTGCCACACAGTTGGGGACCTGCTGGCCAAGCCCCACACCTCCTGGTCCCGCTGGTCCCAGAGAGCTGAGCCAGACTCGTACCACCAGCCCTGGGCAGCTCATCTACAGCCACACAGGACAGACTTGATCCCAAACTCCCCCTGACCCTGCGGACCTCAGGGTGGAGGCAGCCTTTGCATCTCGCTGTGCTGCCCAAAAGCACTTCTCCTTGAATCTATCCCAAATTTCCCTGGTTTACACCCACAGACTCCTTCCCCTCCTCCAAGGGTTCAGAGGCAGGATCATCCCCTCCTTTCCTCAGGAGCCCAGCAGTGTTTCTTCCCTTTATTCATCAAAACACTCCCACATTTCTCATCCGCTCTTCCAGCCTTGTTTTTCCAGCCCCCAGTGCCCAGCTGGGCAGGAGGGTGCCAGCCTGCCCAGCCCTTCCTTCCAGTGCTGCTCCTGTGGGTGCCTCTGCCTGCCCAGTGCCACTCAGTTTCTCCATCAGCACTTCTCCTCCAGTGCAGCGGGTGCATCTCCCTGCCATCACCCTGCGCAGCCTCATCCCTTGGGATGTGCTCAGACTGTGCTGCCAGCTCAGCCCAGCACCTTACCAATGCTGCAGAAGCACGCTGGTCTCTCTCACTTGCTGCCTCAGTTTCCCCTTGCAGACAGGGCTGGATGGCTGCTGGAGGTGGAGGTGACAGGCAGGGGTTGGATGGCTTTGTGTCTCCTTCCATCTCAAAGCAACCAAAGCTGCCTGGTACACCCTTCCCTGCCTTGCCCAGAGCCTCATCCCTGGCCTCCTTGCTCCAAAGCAGCACATTTCTGGGCACACACGGCCCCAGCCAGGGCACACACAGGTCTGGGGTGCACAGAGGAGGGTGTTCAGCCCTCCACCCCACAGCAGCAGCACAAGGCTGGATTCCAGCATCACCTTCCCAAGCACCTGGTTAATTATCACTTAACCGCCTGGCACCAGGCAGGAGCATCTCTATTAAGCCAGCTGCACGCTGCCACCGTCCCCGTTAAGCAGCAGGGCCTGCTGCTCACCCATGGCTTTATGTGAGAGGCAGTCTGGAGAGCAGAGCTGGGGGACACTGAGCTGCTTCAACCTCTCCTTCACACCTCAGGGTGCCACTGGTCCCAGCTGCCCAACCCCAGGGACCCGCAGGGGTGTGCTGTGGGGTGAACACTGGGTCTCCAGAGGTGTTTGTTACTCAAAACACTCCCACACCTCTCACCTCCAGCCCTGTTTTTCCAGGGGGCAGGCTGAGCACCAGAGAGGTGGGTCTGGGGGTGAAGAGCAAAGCAGAGCCCAGCTGGGTGGCAACAGCAGCAGGGAGGGGGGGTGATGGGGGTGGTTGGGAGCTCCAGACATACATCCCTCTCCAACTGCCATCACACAGCCAGTACAGCCATCATCTGGTGCAGCTCCCCACTCTGCCCTTTCCCTGCCTGCTTCCAGCAGAGCCCAGGCACAGGCGTCCCATGGGGTGCAGTGCTGCCCTCCCCTCTTCCCAGCTGGCCAGGAAATGGGGCTCCTCCAACCCCCCAGCTCTGGGATAGGAGCTGGTTTGTTCTTGATGATGATGCTCAACATCTTGGGAGAGAGAAGGAGGGGGTGCCTTACATGAATGTGTCCAGCTCCAGGCACCCAGCACCTCCAAGGTGGGAAGAATGAGGCTTGAAAAGGAAAACTGGGAGCTCACTGGGGATGGAGTGAACAGGACCAGCTTGGATACATCCCACCACATGTGTGTGAGCAGCTTCTTGCAAGGGAGGGTGGCAGTGAGGGGGCTGTAGCTGCCCAGCCACAGCACTGCACCCTGGAAAGCACCATCAGTGGAAGGATGCTCTAGTGCCTTGGCTGCTGCAAGTCACCTGCAAAATGGATCTGAAAGGTCTCTGAATAACCTGAGTGGGACCCCTGGCAAGCACTGTGCCAAGCCCCTCAGCACTGGTTCCCCAAGGCAAACCCTCCTTGTGAAGGGGGAATCGAGGCAGCAGGGTTTGGGCAGAGCTGGGGGAGGAAATACCCATGAAGAGAAGGCATGAAGGGAGAGGGGCCAGTTGTGGGATGAGGAGGAGGAGTAAGAGGAGGAGGGCTGCTGTCCCAGACATGTCCTCACCAACGGGATCCCGGTCAGGTGCAGCCTGAGCCCCTGCTGCACCTCGGGGCAGAGCCAAGGCTTGGTGCCCTTGCCCGGTGCTGGCGTCACCTCCTGTCCCACCAGCCCAGCAGGACCTCCCTCTGTCCTGATCCAGGATGATTCCCACACCATCCCATGCAGACCCCATCTGCACTCTTCTCACTACCGAAGATTTACACCTGAGGGTTGTTTTGAAGCCCACAGCTTCTTCACCATCCCTGCCAGGGGGGTGCCCAGCAGCTCCAGGGTCCAGAGCAGAGCCCCATGGGTGGTGACGGAGCTGTGGGAGCTGAGGAGGGAGCTGAGGAGGGACCATGCTGGGCAGTGCCCCACTAGAAGGCAGATGGGGATGTCTGCCCACGCAAAAAAACACCAGCAGGCTCCAGGGACTGCATTTGTGGCCGATTTGTCCCACTGCCAAGGAAAAATCCAGCTTTCAGCACCACAACCAAGGGCACCTGGCTGCAAGGACACTGCCTGGGCACCAGGGACCAGCCGGGTGAGAGGAGAGCAAGCGACAGCAGGGAGAGAGGAGCACCTCAGCAGTGCCCATCTCACCCTGCAGCCCATCACCCTCACCTCAGGCCACCCCACCAACCCCACAATCCCAACAGGAGTCAGCAGACAGGCTTTCCCATGAGTGTCTGCAGAGAGCTGGGGTTGGGGGGTGAGGGAGGAGGTGGGGATGGGGGGGGAAGTACCAAGAAAATCCCAGTGGTGTTCACCTGGAGTGTTGTGTCCAGTGCTGGGCTCCCTGGGATAAAACAGCCAGGGATCTCCTGGAGAGAGTCCAGAGGAGGCTATGGAGATGATGAAGGGCCTGAAGCATCTCCCCTGTGAGGAAAGGCTGAGTGAGCTGGGGCTGTTCAGCCTGGAGAGAAGAAGACTAAGGGGGGACCTGATTAATGTTTATCAATATCTGAAGGATGGGATGCAGGGGGAAATGGCCAGCCCCTTTTCAGTGTCTGTGGGGACAGGACAAGGGGCAATGGCTGCAAGTTGGAGCACAGGGAGTTCCACACCAACATGGGGAAGAACTTTTCCCCAGTGAGGGTGAGGGAGCCCTGGGACAGGCTGCCCAGGGGGTGTGGAGTCTCCTTCTCTGGAGAGATTCCAGCCCCGTCTGGACACCGACCTGTGTGACCTGTCCTAGGGACCCTGCTTTGGCAGGGGGTTGGACCCCATGGGCTCTGGAGGTCCCTTCCAACCCCTACAGCTCTGTGATTCTGTTCCAGGCGTCTGCTCAGCACTGAAAGGCAAAGCCACACGTGCAGCACATCCTGGGAAGTGAAAATTCACCCGAATGCTAATTTGGGCCTTTGAAACGCCGCGTGTGCCGATCCAGCGCCGGGATGTCGCAGCACAAGAGGCTCTGGAGCAGCACACATTAAAAAAATCCCTTCATGGAATGTAAAGTGGAAGTTAAGGAATGAAATGATCAAGTCAAAATGAAATATTTTTTGCTCTCCCGAAATGAGCTTGGTGTTTTGACATGATGGGAATAAACATTTTGACACCACTGAAACAAGAAAGTCAAAGTGATTCTGCCAGACTTCTTCCTGGGGAAAATGGCAGCAAAATCGACAGGTTCCCAGGGAAGGATTAGATTTCAATAAAACCCCCTTTTCTGATGGAAAACCATTCCAGGAGGGGTTTTCCATCTGCCCTATACAGAGAGCAGGTTTTCAGGAGAGACCCAATTCATCCACTGTCGGGTCCCTGAGTCATCTCCCAGAGCTGCAGCAGGGCAGGAGAGCTGTCCACATTTCGATGCATCTGGGGGGCATCAAGAGGAGTGTGGCCAGCAGGTCACAGGAGGGGATCCTCCCCCTCTGCTCTGCCCTGCTCAGGCCCCACCTGGAGTGTTGTGTCCAGTGCTGGGCTCCCTGGGATAAAAAAGACAGGGATCTCCTGGAGAGAGTCCAGAGGAGGCTACAGAGATGCTGAAGGGCCTGGAGCATCTCCCCTGTGAGGAAAGGCTGAGTGAGCTGGGGCTGTTCAGCCTGGAGAGAAGAAGACTCAGGGGGGACCTGATTAATGTTTATCAATATCTGAAGGATGGGATGCAGGGGGAAATGGCCAGCCCCTTTTCAGTGTCTGTGGGGACAGGACAAGGGGCAATGGCTGCAAGTTGGAGCATAGGAAGTTCCACACCAACATGGGGAAGAACTTTTCCCCAGTGAGGGTGAGGGAGCCCTGGGACAGGCTGCCCAGGGGGTGTGGAGTCTCCTTCTCTGGAGAGATTCCAGCCCCGTCTGGACACCGACCTGTGTGACCTGTCCTAGGGACCCTGCTTTGGCAGGGGGTTGGACCCCATGGGCTCTGGAGGCCCCTTCCAACCCCTACAGCTCTGTGATTCTGTGATCCTGCCTGGGGAAGGGAGGGATGTGCAGGGATGGATGCCTCCCTCCACACCTCGGGGCTGGATTCTCCTGTGTCTCCTGTGATGCTGATGCCTTAGTCCAGGAAAGGCTCATGGGCAGCCCAGGGCAGGAGGGTTTTTCCCCTCCTCCATGTCCACGTTCATACTCACATCACACCAAACCAAACCCGTCGCAGCAGGACTGAATTCCCAGACTTTTTATTTGTGGACATGTCAAGAATGAACCTTTTCAGCAGAAAACCAGGATCTCTGCCTTTTGAAGGGCTGGAGTTCTGCTGAAAAGCCAAGAAGCCACTTCAGGAACAGCTTCGTGTAGCCAACAGCTCCAGTTTTCATCTGATACGAGTTGAGTGGAAACTTTCTGATCAGCCTTTGGTGTGTGCAATCAGTATTAAATGTTGCTCCAGAACAGTGCTTAGGGGAAAAATCTGCTCTTTAATAATAGTGATGCTTAATAATAGTTTTTCAATGCTAATTCCATGTGATTAAATATACCTTTGCTTGATAGAAAACGCTGTATGTCATGCAACAAGTTCATGAACCCTCTGATCTCACCTCCTGGCACGGCCAAATATGAAGGCAGCAAAATCTCTCCAGCCCAACACACTATTCCCTGTGTCCACACCAAAAAGGTCATCAGCTCCTCTGGGCTCAGCATCACCCCATCAGCTCATAGCCACCTGCCACAGCCCCAAGCAGAGTCAGTCCCTCGTCATCTCAGTGAGGAGCATTTTGGCCATGGACTTTAGTGGGATGTGACCAGCTCCCAGCACTGGTGTCCCACAGGTGAGGGCACAAAGCTACTGCCAGAGCCTCAGGGGTTTATCTCTTTATTTTTCCCCAGGGCCTTGCTGACCTGGAGGAAATCACCAGCAATGGCCACCTGCCTCCTTGTTCCTGCTGGTTGTCAGGGTGGAGGTGATCAAAAGGATGCCCCAGCCAGCTCCACACGCACCCCTCCGAGAACCACACTGGGGGGCGTGGGGGGGTCCTCCACATCCCTGTTGTGCTGCATTGGGGGGCTTGGCTACCCCTAAATTTGCATGCCTGCTTCCTCAGCCTGAGCTCAGTCGCAGCTTCTGCAATAGCTTCAACCTCTATTTGCATTTGGAGGGGAAAACATTCCTCTCCAAGGCTGCATGCTAATGCGGCATCCAGGAATCCCTGCGCTCGCTTCCTAGTTAGTCTCATCTGCCTGAGTGAACCCAAAACTGTTGAACACATTGAGTGTGTCAGACCAGATATTATCAGAAATAAGCCTACCTTTCGCTGGCACCCACAGCTTGCAGACACACAGCAAAGTTATTTAAATCTTTTCCAGCTGTCTCCCATGTTCTCAGCGAGGCTGAGCTCTGACAGGTCTTTTAACCCTTCCCTTCCCTGAGGTTACTTGGGTTTGTTCTTTTCCCTCCTGGGCATGGCTCCCCATGGTCCAGCCACCCCTGTGTGCTCCTCTCCCCCACCCTCAAGGATGTCTCCCACCCACTCCCACCTCACTCACACCCCCAGCAGCCACTCTGGATGGAGACAGCACCCCCCACCCCCAGACACCCACACGCAGCCCCCATCCCCTCCTGTTTCAGATGCCCCAAACATTCAGGGCACGCTTCGATTATGAACCCCACAGCTTGTCAGCCACTGGCCTGTGTCTGTGTCGTCCCTCCCCACCCCAGCTTGGCTCCCTCCCCACCGCCTCCTCCTCAGCGCAGGGCTGTGTGGCTGCCTTCCCGGAGCACATACTGAATACGCTGTTTGACGAGCCTGCCTTGGAGCAGGAGCAGGAATGGAGAGTGAAGCCCCAGTTTGTACGGCCAGCGTGTTTGAGAAGGGCCATCTGGCTGGGCTGGCGGTCCAAGCTGAATTTACTGGATGGTTTTGAAGGTCACTGAGCAGGGGCTGAACATGCTCTGGTATTTTCACATGTAAATACCTGCATCTCCAAACCAAGGGGCTGGGGGCTACGGGGGAGGTGGGCAGGACCGCAGAGCAAAGCAGCAGGGCTTTGGGAGCATGGGTATGCACATGTATGTGCACACACACACACACACATGCATACACACACTTGCCAACACGCTCATGTCTGCAATCTCCTGTGCACACGTGTGGCACATGCACGTGTGCCCACACTTCACACACACACTCGTGTGCATGCACAAGCATCATATGAACACGTGTGCATACATGCACCTGCTCAGAGGTCTTGGTTCTTCCACTGGGAGCTGCTGTGTCCCTGAGCCAGGTCGTTGCCAGCTGCAAAGCTGTGTCCTCTTGTGTCCTCGGGCTCCAGAGAGCCCCCCTTGTGTCCCTGCAGCATCCAGGAGGAAGACAGGAATGGCCTAAGATCCACAAAATCCTCAAAGACCTCTTGCTCCAGCTCTTCCCATGCTCTTCCACAGCCACCCAGCCTCGTCCTGCACTGCACAGGCTGGGATCCTGGTTGCTCAGGACCTTCTCCCAGTCATGCTGACCACTGCATGGGGACAACCCACCCTGTGCCACTCAGACAGGCCCCAGACTCTGTTTCTTCCTCAGAGAGACCCACAGGAGAGCGCTGGGCTCCTGCTGCCCCTCGGTGCCACCCTCATGCCCGCACCATGCCAGCCTCACAACCCAGCCATCTCCCTTTGCCCCTCGGAGAGCAAATGCTCTGGGCAAGCAGCTGGGTCATCATCCAGGAATGAAGCATCCTCTGCGTGCGTGGGGCCGGGAGCCAGCGGCCGCGGTGAGGAGGCAGGGCTGCCGGTCACCACGGCAGAGGAACGTGTTTCTCATCAGCGGTGCCGGGAGGTGTGGGTGTGCAGCCTGGGGACCAGCATGAGCACGGGTCAGCGCCCGGCCCGCGCAGCATGACACTGTATGGTGAGCTGATACCTCCACCAAAGGCACAACCCTGGCCCTTATGGTGACCCCAAGAGCCTCACCTCATCACAGCACCAGGCCCAGGTGGGTCCTGCATCCCAGCGGTCGCAGGGAGCTGGGAACATCGCTGTACCAGTGCTGTACTGATCTTGGGAAGCCAGACAGGACATCTTCAGTGCCGGGGAACTCCTGGGTCTCTGCACTGGGCCCTATGCCCTCGGCTGATGTTGAGGATCCAGCCCCCCAGCACTGGGTGTCAGGGAGGTCCCAGCAGGAGTGTGAGAGCCCACATGGATGGAAAGACCTGTCATCAGGAAGGGCTGCAGAGGAGATGGGGCTTAGCTGGGGAGGCACGGGAGGGCCAGATGCTGGAGAGCTGGGTGCTTCCCAGCACTGTGGGTCCCCGCACAGTGCCTGGGTGAATGGAGTTTGTGCCCCCTCCGGTCCCTGTCCTGGGCAGCCCTGTGCCTCTTCCCCTCCAGCTCACAGCCCCGGGAAGGGGGCTGCCCAGTGGATATTCACACGGTGGGGTGTCCCTGGGCCTGCCTCCAGCCACCGAGTCCTGCACCCGAGCCTGGGCACCCCAGCCCTGTCCCAGGCCATCTGCACCCTGCGCCTGGTCCCACCAGGCTTTTCCGGGGGGCTACACTCACTCCCCGCCGCTGTTTCCCCTCCTTCCCCCTCTCGCATGGGCGGCCGAGACCCCGAGGCCCGGCACGTCCCAGCCAGAGCTCCGGGGGCAGAAGCGGTGCACCCCCAGCACTCCCCCCCTTCCCAACCCGGCCGGGCTCGGGCGGCCCGTCCCACAGGGAGCCCACCCCCCTTTCCCCGGGGGGTGCCGGGCACCCACCGGCCTTGCGAGGGGCCGAGCTGCCGAGCGCCGAGCCGGCCCTGCGGCGCGGCCGGAGCGGGGAGCGGCCCCGGGCCGGAGCAGCCGGGGTGAGGCGAGGGGAGGGCGCGGCCGAGCGGGTCAGCGCCGGACCCGCGCCCGGCCCGGCCGTGCCAGAGCCTTGCCGGGAAGCCTGAGGCGGGTGTTCGCCTCTCTGCGAGCCACCGCCCCAGGCCCCCCTCTTCCCCCCACCCCCAGCCTCCCGGCTCAGCCCCGCCGCGGAGCTCCCGGGGTGGGCTCGGGGCTCGGAGCGGCTCCAAGGCAGGGCCGCCAAGAAGTACGCCTCCGCCCCGTGGACAATGAAAGCTGCCTTTTATTGAGGGGTCAGGTGGGGTTTGCCTCTCCCCTGGCCGGGCAGGTATCAGTCAGCGGGTATGTCGACATGAGCACATCGGGCCAGCGCGGCCCTGCTGACCCGGCAGGAGAGGCCGGCCGAGGGAGGACATGGCGTTCCCTGCCCCTGCCCGTGGGGATGAAGGAAGGTCAGGCTTTTTCCCAGAGACTCCTCGGGCCGGCCTGAAGCAAGGCGCGTCTCCTGCTCCGGTCACTCAGCCTTCACAAGGCATCCCGAAAGGCAAACCCATCCAGCAGCAACGCCTGACCCTCCCTGCCTCAGCCGACACGTGGCCTGAAACCTGGGGCCCTGCTCGCCCGCCAGCTCATCTCCAGCAGCTCTGCAAACAAACAGCATGACCTTAGCCTTCAAGTCTGGGTGCTGGAGGTCCCACCCTGCACAGAGGAGCCTGATGGATGTGGTCACCTGCTCCCTGATTGCCTCAGGGACAGGCGGGTCAATCCGTGCTACTTGCTTTTTGCTTCCAGCCAGCCTGCTGCAGTGCAGACTGCCTGCCTTCCCTCTCCTGTCTGCCTCAGTTTCCCCTAACCCTAGCAAGAGCTGAGCTGTGCAAGGGGTGGTGTATGAGAATGGGTACTGCTGCAGTACAGAGGCCAGCACCTGGACAAGGGCAGGAAGGGACCTCTGAGACCCCATCCTCGGATCATGCCCACTCCACAGGTGCACCAGCACTTGCTAACTCTGACCCACGCAATCCCCTCGGGAACCCTGGCATGCCCTGGCCACCCAGGCACATGGTGATGTTCTGCAGCAGCCTTGGAGAGATGCAGCGGGTGAGGGGATGGAGCATCTCAGAGCAGAGTGAAGGCTCAGCACAGTTCAGGCCTCCTGACCCAACCTTTGGGAAGCGCTGTCTCCAGCCAGCCTTGGGTGGGAGTCCTTCATACCAGATCTTTGCCCATGTTCTGCTCTCCTCCCACCGCTGTCCCACGCAGAGTGCTGGTGGCCAGTAACTTCTGGAGTTGCAGGCTACAGCTAAGGGTGAGGAAAAGTGAGTGCCATGGGCATCATGTCCTGCCCACTCGGTGGCTCGTTGATGGGGGTGCAACCACAGGGAAGCCCTTCCTGGCAGTGGTGGGACAGCTACCTCATGGTTAGAGGGTCGTGATGTGCCTACTGCAGGCCCTGGTGAGCCAGGATACTTGTCATTGGCTCTTGCCAGACCAGAACCACAGACAATGCCTTCTTCTTCCACTTGCCGTGAGCATTTGACAGACTGAAGGAGGTAAATTAAGGTCCAGGAAACACAGGATTCCTTGATGGCCAGGCTTTACACAGAGTTCCTGGGGCCCTGGCTCTCCCAAAGCTCAGTGCAAAGGCCACTCTTCCCTAAAAACACTCCTCTTGCCTATCAGGGCCTCGTCTGGCTTTGGCAATGAGCTGGGTTGTCTATGTCAAAGTCTGTTCTTGTCAGCAAATCTGGATGAATTATTTAATCTTCTGCAGGCCTGCAACAAAATGGATGTGTCGAGCCTCCAGCGCGCTGCAGACATGCCAATAGCTCTGCAATTAGCTGCTTAAAAGCTGGACAATCTACAGAACTCTTTTAAGCACCAGCGAGTATGAGATGAAGTGTTTCCGTGCCAGGTAATCTGCATTTAAATGCTGCATGCACCACTGCCCCAAGATGAGAAGGTAGGAGCTGGGCTGCTGTAGACAAACTGGTTAAGCAACACGTATGAGATGGGAAGCTGTCAGTGAAGGCACGTGCTTGAGAACCCACCTCAGGCTTTCCTGCTGCCCCTGCCCTCTGCAGCATCCTCCTCAGGATGGTCCAGCAGCACTCAGCCCTTGTTCAACAGAACATCTTGCCCTGGACCAAGCCATCTCTGCTCCTCTTCGTGACAGTGTCCAGGCTGAAGCACTCCTCCACCTCATGTGCCTTCACCCCAACACCCACTCAGTCCCTTATTTGTGTTGGAAGATTTTGGGATGGGAATCCACAGGAAAAGCCCTGTCCATGAGCAGGGTTGATGTGAACTGTGACCTTCTTCAGGGGGAACAGCCCTGAGCTCCAGCATGGGCAGGTCCTAGTTGGTGGCATGTCCCAAGGGGTCAGCCAGCCCATCAGTGGAGAACTGACACATTTCTCATAGAAAAGGCAAAGCAAAACCCCATATTTATTGTAACAGAACCTGTCTGACACTCTGCCAGTGTGATCTTACTCATGGTTCACCAGTGCAGCTGGGGAGGAACTCCACACCATGCAGTTACTGTCCCAAACCACACCACGCCTGTGTGATGTCCAGGCAGCAGGACCTGCCTCTCTCCCAGGAATCCTGATGGGTCCCAACAGAAATGGGAAGCGCTGGGAGCAAGGACTGCTCCACATCATCTGCTTCAGGGTGACAGGCAGCACCACGGAAGGCTCAGCAGACAGACAGACACCATCAGCAAGGACACCAATGAGGAAGACACCAGTGTGACACCATCTGCTGAAGGTGGCACATACACCCCTCAACAAGGATGATACTGGCAGTGTGCTGTATTTCATCCTGCAGCTGTGGGGAGAGCTCTGCACAGACCACCCCACCCCCTCCCCATCTGCAGCCCATCAGCCATCAGCCTCCCAGATGTTTCCACACACATTAAGTGGAGTTGCAGGAACCCCAGTCTGTGCTGGTTTTGGGGGACATTGTCACTGTTGCTCCCATAAGAAAGATGGAACTGCTCTAGGGTGAGAGTTACACACTTCTTTATGCAAAGAAATTGAGCATTGCCTAAAACTTTCCATCACAGACCACCCACTGACACCCTGGACTGTCCCATCGTGGCTGGAGCAGGCACAGCCCTAGGGGTACCCGAGGAATGAGGTGGCAAACACCCCTCAAAGCACATTGATTTTGGGGATCAACTCTTTGAAATGGCAGAGACTGGCAGGACAAGGGGGATGGAGTGAAGCTGAAGGAGGGAAGGTTTAAATGGGATATTAGGGGGAAGTTCTTTGCAGAGAGAGTGGTGAGGGGCTGGAACAGGCTGCCCAGAGAGGGGGTGGGTGCCCCATCCCTGGGGGTGTTCAAGGCCAGGTTGGATGGGGCCCTGGGCAACCTTGTGTAGCTCCAGGCCTGGAGGTTGGTGGCCCTGCCTGTGGCAGGGGGGTTGGAGCTCTGTGATCCTTGGGGTCCCTTCCAACCCAGACCAGTCTGGGATTCTATGATTATTTGGAGTTTGAGTCATGGCCACCACAGCAGGCACAATCCTTCAGTGGAGAGGTGGGTGCATCCACGTGGGCAGACCCCCTCCAAGGAGGCACAGAGGTGCTGAGAAGCTTTCCTGATGCTTTCAGCAGAGTCCCTGCAGTAAACGCTGCCTGCCTCGTGCGCGGGACGCTCTGCCTGTTCATGCAGGGACGCGCTGGCCCCGTGCCTGGGGAGGGTGGTGCTGCACTTTCCCTTCCACGCAGCCAAGCTGATTTCCCCACACTGAGCATCTCCACCCTGACTGGTGTCATCTCCTCCCACTTCCCTGGGGAGACTATTTTTTGGGGGGGGAAGGAGGTGGGTAGCAGGTGCTGTGGTTTTAGTGCTGCCCTGGAGTTGATAAAACATCTCCCTGGACTGTCACCTCCTTTGGAAATGACATTGATGTCTTTGGTTGTCTGTCTGTGCAGACAGGTGGGATGGTGGGTTTAACCCTGTCCTACCAGGGTTTTTGCCAGTTGTCCTCAGGATGTCCCATCTAGCCCTCTGTGGCCACCTCCTCATGTGCACGCCTCTGTCTAGATGGGAGAGGACATTCCTGGAGATGCAGACATGAGGTTGGAGGTGCTTGCAAAGGAGCTGAGGCATTTGGACCTCCCTCAACACTCATTAGACTGCATCTAGATACCTCATCTGGCTCTGGGTCTCCCAAAGGGCATCAGTAAAGGGCAGTGAGTTCAGAGGTCACTGGGATGGTCCAGGGGCTGGAGCATGTGCTGTTGTGAGGAGGAGGCTGAGGCAACAAGGTTTGTTCAACCTGAGGATGAGAAAGCTTCAAGAGGGATCTTCAAGGCCATCTGCTAGGAGGTCATTGGGAAGGCAGGCCCAGGCTCTCCCCAACTGTCTGCAGTAGGAGGACAAAAGACAACAGATGTGAGTTGAAACAACTGACCTATTGGATCTATAGACAAAAATAATTCACCATGGGGAAAGTCAACCTGCTGATTGTCCAGGGAGGACTGTGCAGCTCTGTCCTTGGAGGCCTTCAAGACCCAGGTGAAGGGTCACCACCCCCCGAGCAACCTCCTGGCCTGACCCTTCTTGGAGCAGAAGACTGCACAACAGACCTCCAGAGTCCCTTCCACCCCGAATTTCCCTATCATACAGGGTGTCTGCAGGTGGTGGGGTTTTCTTTTCCTGCACAGCTTTTCCCTTATTAAATCTTCTGTCTGAATTCCTTGAAAAGCCATTTCACTGCTGAGGGAATGTCATGGGAATGGCTTTCTGCTTTCACTTCAGGAGCATTCAAGATTGTTTCCATTTTCTGGTGGCTTGGGGGAATTTTCACACCCGTGATTGATGGTGTGCCACACACAGCCAGCTCTCCATCAGCACCCCACTTCCAGAGCACAGCAACCCCAACCCACAGAGATGCCACAAGTGAGACAGTCCATGAAACCATAGCCGTGCCTCCTGATGCATATTCAGGCTGCAGGGTGTTTAATTACAAGATCCCAGATTATTACACCCGCCTGGTTCGCTGAAGGAGGAATGATGCACCCTGAATGACAAGCTGCTCAATACTCTCTCTACCTCTGTGCTGGTTTGGGGATTCAGAGTCTGGTTCTTATCCAACCTGCCCACTGAGCGAGGCCAGAGGGGCTGGGGGCATACCTGGGGTGGGCACGGCAGGAGCCACCGGTGATGTCTACCCTCCTCCACCCAACCATCTCCCACCAAGTCACCTCTGCTCCCCCCAACCATCTCCCTTTTGAAAATTAATCCCTGGGAAGCTCCTTTGGGAGCATTTACAGAGGGATGGGACTGGGGGGCATTCCCACACAGGCGTCTGGCTGCGTGGGTGGGAGGGATGCAACCCCCAAACCAGCCTGCACTGGGACATCATCAGGGATGGGGCCCTGGGCAACCTTGTGTAGCTCCAGGCCTGGAGGTCGGTGGCCCTGCCTGTGGCAGGGGGTCGGAACTCTCTGATCCTTGGGGTCCCTTCCAACCCAGAGCATTCTGGGATTCTGTGATTCTGTGATCACTGGAGAGGATGGAGGTTTGTATCACCTGTGCTGGCATCTCCTTGAAGGTCCCACCCCTTGGACAGATCCTGGGCTCCAGGGTACCCCCAACCTTGGGGCAAACTGCAGCCTGGGTGTCTGAGCCAGACCCTGATGCTTCCTCTGCAGTGCCTGCCCCAGCTGGGGTTCCCAGCACAGCCCCAATCTGGCTGTGGAGGCCAGGCTGGAGCAGGCAGCCATGCCAGCCCCCCGCAGCTGTGGGGGCACCCCAATTCCACATGCAAAGGTGTGGGACCTGTGTCCTGCCTGCTGGGCACTCAGGCTGGGAGGCCAGCTTAGGGCAGGAACCAGCTGTCTGCTCCCAGCAAGGAGCAGGCAGGGAGCTGGCCCTGCTCCACTCAGCAGACAGCAATTCAAAAATCTTTGGAAGGCTTCCACTGAAGGGGGGAAAAAAGGTGCCACTGCAAACTTGTTGAGCAAAGCAGGGGACTGGGCAGCTCCCCCTGGGCTGTGGTCCTTACCCCACGCCAGGCAGGGAGCAGAGCAGAGGGTGGTGGGATCATCGCTGGAGGATGTGCAGCTCCCTGCAGTGCAGGGAGACAGGGATGGGGCCAGCCTGGCTCTGCCACAGCTTGTGAGTGTCTGGAGCTCAGCATCCTCCTGGCAGCAACGTGGAGGAACCACAAGGTCCTTCTGAAGATGTTGCATCCCTGGAACCTGTCTCCCTCCTGCCCACACACTGCCTATCCCACCTGCACCGCCCCATGAGGAGCCACCACCCTGCTCCTGCAAACCTGCCTGACTCTGATGGGGGGGTCCCAGCACTGCCATGAGCCACAGTGCTCACTGCTGACCCAGCAGGGCTCAAAACCACACACTGCCCCTCTCCTCGTGCTTGGCAGACAGGTCCTTCCCTGGGAGCAAGGCTCTGCACCCATGGGTCACCCCTCATGTGGGAAGACACAAGGACAACTCCACTTCCCTCTCTGTGCTGCTCCATGCTGCTCAGCCTGCCCAGCCCTTCAGGCTGCTCAGCTCCATCCCACAGTGGTTGGGAGCAATAGCAGCTGGGGTGTTTTCTTCCATGCAGGATCCACTGGGATTTTTCTTTGCAGGTGGGGGAACTCCTCCCTGTTTCCACAGGACACCATCTCCCAGTGATGCTCCCACACAAGGTGCTCAAGTGGCTTCTGAGGTCTGGGAAAGCACAGGTGCTTTTGTAGCCCAGTACAGCTCTCCTAGCCTGGGTTTTACCCCGATATCTTCAAGCCATGCTTCCTCCTCCTTCCCAAATCCACAGGTGTTGCACTAGGGAGGGTGTCCTTGCTAAAACATGCCACCTGCTTTGCTGGCATCCAGCTCTCCTGCTGGAGCCCTCACCTGCCTGCACCCCCTGCTCTGAGGGTGTACCCCTCTTTGCTCCAAAACCCCCACGGACATGCCATGCTGCCAGAGAGGAGAGCTTTCCTGCAGATAACTTAGAGCATCTCCTGCCTGCACCAGCCTGGCTGGCACCCCCACCCCAGGGCAGCGGTCCAAGCAGCCTGGGAGGATGGGCAGACCCCAGATCAGCCAAACAGATGGGCTTGGATGCGAGCAGCCAAGAGGCCATGTAAATACATGTCGTGTTTGGAGGGCAGGGTTCCCATCAGCGAATATCTGGCTGGCTGGCTGTGCATGTTTTGTAGGCAGGGGAATGCTCGGCTGCTAATCCACGTAATCCTGCTCTAGGCTGGATTCATTTTAAAAAATAAGTGGCTGAGAGCAGTTTTTGGTCCATCTGACTCAAGTGCTGGGCTCTGATGGGGAGAGGCAGAACCACAGGAGCCTTATTTACATTGATTTTCACTGAATGTGCTGCTTGGATCAAGGAATTAAAGGACTACAAGGCAAGAGCAACCTGCAAATCAGGCAAGGGCATCCCAGTCGGCACACAGGATGTAAAGATCTGATTAGCCACTTGCCTGGGCTTTAACCCCTGTTTAGTGCATCATTTTCATATGCAGATCTGGTGCCCACCCCTGCATACCAATGCAAGAGGCTGCTGTACCCAATTCTGACATTTTGGGGAAAGAGCAGAGCAGCACTGGAATAAAACACCCAACGAGTGGGATAAAACACCCAACCTGTATCTTTTGCAGGGCAGAGAGCAGAAGGAAAACCCTCCTTTGGTTACAGTGGTGCAGCCCTGGAGTTGCTCAGTGCTGGAGCATCCCACTGGGGCAGCAGGACCCCAGAGCGTGAGGAAAGCAGCCATCAGGTGGGTGCCAGGGAAAGTCACCTCAGCATCAGACAGGGCAGCTGCACCAATTTGGGCTGCACCTGCTGTTGTATGGCCTGGACCATGGTCTGGCTGGTGACACAGCTTTGGACAACCTCTCCCCACCCCAGGAAGACCTCAGGCAGGGCAGCAGCAAGTCGAGCTGACCTGTCTTGCATCAAAAATAGTGTGGCCAGTAGGTCTGGGGAGGTGATTGTGCCCCTGGACTGGGCATTGGTGAGGCTGCACCTCGAGTGCTGGGTCCAGTTCTGGGCTCCTCAGCATCAGAAGGACATTGAGGTCCTGGAGGGAGTCCAGAGAAGGGCAACCAGGCTGGGGAAGGGGCTGGAGGGCAAATCCTCTGAGGAGCAGCTGAGGGAGCTGGGGGTGTTGAGCCTGGAGAAGAGGAGGCTGAGGGGAGACCTTCTCCCCACCTCCCCTGCCCTGCCAGGAGGGTGCAGAGAGGTGGGTGATGGTCTCTTCACCCAGGGGACAGGAGATGGGACAAGGGGCAATGGGCTCAAGCTGTGCCAGGGCAGGGGCAGAGCAGATGTGAGGGAAAAGTTCTTCCCTGGCAGAGTTGTGGGGCTGTGGCACAGGCTGCCCAGGGAGGGGCTGAGTCACCCCCTGGGTGTGTTTAAAAAAGGGGAGATGAGGTGCTCAGGGATCTGGTTTAGCTCAGGATGAGAATGGTTGGACTTGATGATCTTAAAGGTCTTTTCCAACCTTGTGATTCTGTGAAAGAAATAACCTATCGTCTTCCAAAGCAGCTTTTGGCTCTGCTCCTAGGAGAGGGGCAGCCCTGACCTTCAGGGGTGTGCCAGGAGAAGCCAGGGCCTGAAGGAACTTGCACCCACTGTGCATCCAGCACCTTCAGTTAAGAGCCAAGTTTCTGTGATGATCTCAGGGCCAGATTCCCAACTGCAGCTGCTCTCAGCCAGCGCAGACACACACCCCAGCCTGCTGAAACTGGCAGGAGGCAGGAGCCAAAGGGCCATTTGCAAGAATTCACCTGTGGTTGTCACAACCAGAGACAAGCCGGCTGCTCTGCCTCGTGTCTCTGGGTAGGGTGCCAATCCCTGTGTCCACCCATCCCCAGTGTGGGAAATGCCTGACCCAGATTCAGGGCTCATTAGCAAGTCGAGTTCCTCGTGAAAAGCAGGTTCTTGATGCTGCATCTGACCATGAGTAACTTCGCATGGTTGCACAACACCTGCTTGTGCCATCTCGCTTCCTTTTCCATCCTGATGAAACCCAGAGCTCAGGCATCACCCCCAGTTGGTGCGGGCAGGTCCCTGGGATGTGTGGGTAACACCATACCCAAGACTGTGGTTCCCAGGTTTCCCAGGCCAGGAAAACCTCTTTACTGGGTGAAATATCCTTAGCTTGGAAAGAAAGAGGATCTGACTCTAAATAGAGATGCCAGCTAGGGACAGAACTGTCAGCTCTTGCTTGATCTTTGTTTGCAGGCTGACCTCTCACCAAAGCCCTTGGAGAAGCCTCAGAGCTGTTGTGCTGTCAGTGGCTGGGGCTGCCCTGCACGGTGCTGGTGGGGGGTGTGAGGGAGGACAAGGCAGTGTCTGGGTGCACACTGGTGTCTGGCACATGGTGAGAGGCATGTGTGGGGTGAAGGAGCATGGAGAACCTTCCTCTTTGGGAGTTTCCCCTGAGTCCTGGCCAAACAAAACCCTACAGGAATTAGCCACGTCTGTGCCCGTGGTGGGAACACGTGTGCTTGCTCTGGACAGCTGTGACTGTCCTGCACAGCAAAGACCCATCGGGGCCAGGCTGTCCTGTGTCTGATGGGCAGCACACACTGCTTGGGTGAGGCTGGCAGGACCTAAAGGAAACAGTGTTTTGTCCCCTCCTCCCTCCCAGTGTGTGTGAACATCTAAAAGCCCCAGGTTGATGGTCTGATGCCTTCAGATGTTAGGCTGGCATGGACTGCCAGGTCTACATTCCCTCATTAATTTAGAATTCACTGTATTCTCACCAAGCTCAATAATTTACATCAGTTACCCCCAGCACGTCTGAGGACCGCAGGAAGCCTGCACACTGAGCCAGCAACATGGCACCATGCTTAGGGCCTTCAGTGTGTTGACAAGGGTCACTGCCACACTGCGATAGTGGGCTCTGAACAACCAAACATGGCCATGCCCCTTGGTGCATCCTCCATATCTTTTGGGACTTCTGTGTTATAGCTCTTCTAAAGGCAATGGAAGATACCTGAATATGGATACTGATACCCAATACTTGAAGGGGCCTACAGGAAAGCTGGGAAGGGCTGTTTGTAAGGGCAGGGAGCGATGGGCCGAGGGGCGATGGGTTAAACTAGAGCAGGACAGGGTTAGGGGAGACCTGAGGAAGAAGTTCTTCACTCTGTGGGTGGTGAGACCCTGGCACAGGGTGCCCAGAGAGGTGGTGGAGGCCCCATCCCTGGAGACATCCAAGGTCAGGGTGGATGAAGCTCTGAGCACCCTGCTCCAGTTAAAGGTGTCCCTGCTCACTGCAGGGGTTGGACTGGATGGCCTCTGAAGGTCTCTTCCAACCTAATGCAGTCTGTGATTTGATGATTCTATGATACTGTGTGTACCCATGGAGCTCTGGGTCACCTCTGAATGTGTAGGGGACAACCAGGATAATGGCCCAGAGTCACACAGGGATGCACAGAGCTCAGTATACCTTGTGCTTGGTTGCAGTGGGGGAAGGCAGGGTGTGGGAACCACCTGCTGAGGCCCCCCAGGACCTTACCAAACAGCAGCAAGTGAGAAAAGCTTTTGAGACATTCAAGGAACAATATTTTTGTCTGTCTGTCTCATAGATAAACCCTGAGAGAAGGGTCTGGCTCAGGCCTTGCAGCAGGTGAGCAGCCAAGCACAGCATCCTTCACCTTGTCTTTTGCTGGGCCGAGGCCTCATCATCCCTGGGTGGGATCAGACCCCACAGAACAACCCCTCCACCTCCTACAGAACCACCTTACTGCACAAGCATAGGTGTCCTAAGCCAACAGGTCTCACCAGGCACTTCCCATAACATCATCTGACTGAGAAACTCTTCCAGAGCAGCGCTCAGCCACCTCCAAAGGGCCGCAGGGCCTGTTCCTCCCTGCCCACCACAAGGCCCGGAGGAAGGTGATGCCTCCTACATCACGTGCTGCCCAGCAAGCAGGGCACCTTGCAAGAGAAATCTGTTTTCCTTACACTGTCAGCTCCAAACCTCTCTCTGCCTGGTGATATACCTCCCCTTCTGCTTCAAATTAGGGAATAAAAAGCCAAAGTTTTAATGTGATGGCAGGCGGTGCGCCGGCCTCACAAGGTGTTAAAATTTAAAAAGGCACCAATAAATCTGCTGAGCTGAGAAGAGCTCTCAGGGGGAAAAAAAAAAAAAGGAGAGATTTGTTTTCTCTTTATTATCTTCCAGGTGATTTTCAAGGCTCGCTGGCATTTTAGTTCTTGTTAATTGTTCTTCCTTCTGAAGGAAGAGCTCACTCACCTCTCAGCCCCAAGCTGGGTGCAAGAGGCTGTCAGGGCAGCAGTGGTGGGAGCTGATGGGGCAGATGCTTTTTCTTACCTTCTTCCTTTCCCCAGATGAAATGGAAAGGTTCAAGGTTGCATGTCCTCAAGAAGGATGATCAACATCTCACAGAAACGTGGGTTTTCCAGCCGCTACCGGTGACTCGTCTGAACCCCGACCTTTCCTGCAGAGCAGCAGAGGGCTGCATAGCTCACCTAGGCTTTTCTTCAAGGGTTTGTGGAGCTGAGCACACCTGGGAAGACCTAAGCACCCCAAACCCTGCAGATCATGGGTCTTTCTGCTGCTCAAGCAAAGCAGGGCTCAGCCTCGGTGAAACCCAAAAGCAGTGAGCAGGGATGGGGGTCCCCTGTCCTGTCTCACATCTCCTCATCTCACCCCTTCCCGTTCTGCACGTGGTGGTTCCCCATGAGCTGGAAAAGGGGACAGCTGGTGGGAAGAGACTCAGGCTCTATTTGGGATCTCACCCAAAGTTTCTGAGCAGCAGGAGGTAGCAAAGCAAGTTGGGAAGAAAAAAGCGGTGCTGCAGGCTGTAGTTATATCCCTCTCCTCTGAGGAATATCCCCTTCCTCCAGCACAGGTATTTACTAGTCCTTGAGACTTGACAGCAGAAGCTGGAGTACAACCTGCATGGGCCACCAGACCCCAGAGCACAGGTCCAAAACTGGTCACCCCAACCCTGGAAACCTGCAAAGCAGACAAGGCTGCAAAGGAGGGGGCAGATTTGGAGGGGCGATGGGGAAGAGCATCATGAAGGTGCCTGGGAAGAAGCATGTGTGGGGACTCACCACCCTCTTTAGGACAAGGTCAACAATTATGAATTCACCAGAGACTGAAAAATAGGTGATTCCAGAGTCTGCATCAGTCTTGGGCCAAAATTTTTAATTTTCTGGAGGAAACTGGCCTAAAAAGTCTAAGAAGGAACAATCCTGTGCGTTGCTGATGTGACCTCATGTGGATCAGGAGCTCTGGACTTTAATGTCCCTTATTCCAGTTGTCCAGATGGAGAAGTTTTTTTTCACCCAAAACCAGCACCAAGGTGAAGCCTCCATCTTCCTGGAGTCACTCCTGGGAGCCCCTGGCAAGCAGTTAAATAACACCCTGAAGAATTAATCCCACCCCCAGGGATTTACAAGTGCTGCACTCACCACAAGCCCCAGGAGAAGCTGCCAGCAGCCCTGGCTATTCAACCCCAAGAGAGGGTGCTTGTTACTGGAGATGGCACCAGGCAAGCAACATGGCCTGTTTCCATCCTCCAATTCTCCTGTAAAAACACCCTCCAAGCAGGAATCACCCAGGGAGGAGGGTGAGGTTTGGGTGCTGTGGGAGGGGAAGGTCTGAGCACGCCAGAGGCAGAGGGCAGAGCCCTGCTTGGGTGTGGAGGCTGGTGGAGCTGCTGCAGAGGAGGGGGGTTGTTCTGCATAAGCTTCTTCAGAGGATGCTGCCCACAAGCACTGGCATCTCTGGGAGCTGCACTTTGCAGGGTCAAGTCCTCTGCAGGCAAAAGCCTCTCCTGTGCAAGAACCTGACCAGCAAGGCCGAGGTGTTGGCCAGGATCTGATGGCTCCTGTGATGGTGGGAAGGTCACCTTGGGAAGGGCACTGATCCATCAGTGAGGTCCAGCCATCTCTAGCTGGGCAGCCAACAGCCACATCACTCACTGCTGCTTCCTGCACCTCTCATGAGCCTGTCTGGACCTCAGGACCTGCCAGAAATCCCTTCCCTTTGCAAAGAGGTGCTGGCTACCAGCGAGCTATCCTGCTTCCAGTCAACCTGTGAATCCCCAGAGGGTCGTGACCAGGATATTTGCTGGGACTAACACATTTCCCACTCATTTTTTCTCCATTTTTATGGTGTGTTGGTTACACAGAGTAGTCCCAAACCAAAGCATGTAAAACCTCCCCCTGCAGACTTTCATTGCCCAAAGCCTCTTTCATTTATGGTGTGTTGGTTACACAGAGTAGTCCCAAACCAAAGCATGTAAAACCTCCCCCTGCAGACTTTCATTGCCCAAAGCCTCTTTCATGAAGAGTGGCACATCACAGCATGCTTCATGCAGAAGGAACTTATATTTTACATCTGTGGACACAAGCACTGCACTGAAGTGAACATGGTCATCAAGAACTTGGTGACACCCAGGGTAAAATGCCAAGAAGGGATTCCTTCCCATCTGCTTTACTGAAACCACAGCTGGACACAGTCCTGGGGAGCCTGCATTAGCTGCTCTGCTTTGGGAAGAGGGCTTGGACTGGATGATCTCTGGAGGTCCCTGCCACCTTCATTTTGGGGTCACAAGGTGCAGCCCAGTGTCATGGAAGGAGCAGTCCTGCCACCTGTACGTGCCCCACTGCCCAGGATTGGCTCCTGCCTGTTGCAGGGTAACATCTCCTCACACTCTTGCCAGAAGCAGAGCGGGCACTGCAGGCACTCTCTGGCCCTCATGGTGAGGGGCACCCCCTTCTGCTACTTGACCATGCCTCCTCCTCTCTGTGGAGGTGCCAAAGGATGAGTGCTGCCCTATCCCAGCCTCTTCTGGCAGGGGATGGCCCGTGGGATGTAGCCAGCAGCTTCCTCAGCCTGGGGTCCAGTGCTCTCCATGCACAGTACAGCACCGACAGGCACGAGGTGTGCCCCAACCTCCATCTCTTCCAGTGCCCCAGCCTGCTGTAGGATCTGGGGAGTTCCTCTGCCCTGTGGGGCTTACAGAGAGCAAACATCTGGGTTAAACCCCACAGCACTGACCCCTCTCCACTCCCCAGCACAGCCCTCATCCACCCCGGGATGCGCCCGGTGCCGGGCAGCCCGTGCATTACACGTGTGGGATACAGCCTGGAGGAGATGTCCTACCAAGGGCCAGGGGCAACGTGTGCTGTGACATTCTTCTTCTGCCCGTCAAGCTGGGATTCCCAGTTTGCTCTGTTGCTGCAATCTCAAGCCTGAAGCCTACACAAAGACCCTGCCAGGGCTGAGCATTTAGTCACACCCCAGCACGAGCCCATCTAGAGTTTTACATTCATATGAAGAATCGGTCAGTTCCTCACTAATACTGGAACATGAGATTCCAGGGCAGAAACATCCTCATCTAGGGCATCTCAGCATCCTTCTTGTAGTGAAGGGCCAAAACCTGGACACAGTACTCAAGGTGTGGCCTCAGCTGAGCTGGGTATAATGGAACAATCACTTCCCTACTCCTGATGGTTACACTATTCCTGGTCCAGGCCAGGATGCCATTGACCTTCTTGGCTACCTGGACACACTGACAGCTCTTGTTCAGCCACTGTCCACTAACACTCCCAGGTCCTTTTCCTCCAGGGAGCTCTCCAGCCACTCTGCCCCAAGCCTGTAGCACTGCCTGGGGTTATTGTGACCAAAGTGCAGGACTTGGCACTTGACCTTGTTGAACCCCATAAAATTGGCCTCTGCCCATCGCTCCAGCCTGTCCTGGTCCCTCTGAGGAGCTTTCCTGCTTTCCAGCAGATTGACACTCCTGCACAATTTGGTGTCATCTGCAAACTTACAGAGGGTGCACTGGATCCCCTCATCCAGATCCTTAATGAAGATGTTAAACAGGACTGGCCCTGGCACCGAGCCCTGGGGAACACCACTTGTGACCTGCCACCAGCTGGATTGGGCACCAGCTGCAAGGGCACTGTGTTTTATTTTAAAGGGGTCGTTTTCATTCACAGACTGTGTCATTAAAAGCTTCAAAACCTGACAGTGAAACCCAGTAGCACCTCAGATATTACACAGCCTGTGCTGCTTGGAGGCAGCTGCACCTCTTAACCTGCTCTTCCCCAGCGATCTCCCAGTGGAGTTATCTGAACTCCCCCCAGCCTTTCTGTTATCTGATGAGAGAGTCCTGAAGCTGGTACTGTTGGCTTCTGAAATAATACCCAGAGCTGCTTATTGATTGTAATGTGCCCCCACCCCAACCCCCCACTGAAGGGCTTGGGTGTAATCAGGGGCCCTGTACAGTGTGACACAAGTGCTGCTGAACGCTGCTGGCAGCTCCTGCCAGCCTCCTGGCTCGAGCAACTTGTCATCAGCCTTCTGCATCCCATAACACCCAGCTACATCCCACCTGGAACCTTGCATCCAGCCCTCTCACCCCACATGTCCTTCTCCTCCCTCCACAGGGGAGTCAGGTGAGGATGCAGAACATGGAGCAGAGATGGATGCTTTGGCTGCACACCAGTTTGCCCAGGGCTGGAGGTGATGTGAAGGGGTCCCTCTGCCACCATCGACACTTGTTCTTGGACAGCCAGGGCTGAAGTACTGCAGTGCTTCACCCAGCAGTGCAGCCTGGGGCTGGTGGTCTTCTCTAAGGTGGGCAGAGGGGCCCAAGGCCACGGTGGTGTGCTTCAGCCTTGCTGGGGTGGGAACATGGGGCACAGGCACTCTGTGCTCATCAGCAGTGGCCTGGGAAGGGAAATGTCCTATGGAAGCCACCTCCTTGGTGGTACCTTCCAAAGGTACATGTGCAGGGCCAAAACCAGACCTGTGAACAGGTCTGTGTCAGAGAAAGCTGCACAAAACAGGCAATTTATCATGAGAAATCATCCAGCCACACACAGTGGGGTGACCTGCCTGGAGATCAAGCAGCAGTTTTGCCACAACTGTGAAGCTGCAGGTGGTCAGACAACTCTCATGACCTTATACCACATCCCAGCTCCCCAGGCAGGGACCTGCTGAGTCCTGCTGGTCTTCAACCCCCAGCCCAGGACACATGAGCATCCCTGGCTTCCCTTGCCTCATCCTGCTCCCAGGCACCAGCTCCCTGCACCAGCTTCCAGGCAGTTCCTCTTACACCCATCACTGGGCTCTCCCTGTTTCCTTTCATGTCTCTGGGCTGGCAGAAGGTGATGGTGAAGTCTGAATTTTCCAAGGAGTTACCTGATTCCAGAAACTGAAGCTTTAAGAAAAGCACCAAATGTTGGAACAGAATGAAAAGGTTTTGCCCATGTTTTCACTCCAGGAATGCAAGAGCCATGGGGATGTGGGGGACACAGCAGGCACAGGAGGCAGGTTAGCTGAGACCAGCTTTCCCCAGCACGTGCATGTAATGGAGTGGCATGAAGTCAAGTGAGCTAAATATTAAACCCTGGCAGATCAAGCCAGGAAAGACTTGGAGGAGCAGCTTGCTAATGGTGTAAAAGCTGGTAATAAAAGCTTTTTCAAATACATCAGAAGCAAAGAGCCTGCCAAAAAGTCTGCAGGGCCAGGAGATGGTGAAGATGCAAGAGAAACACTCTGTGAGGAAAAGGTCACACAGATGAATTATCTGCATCATCGTTCGCAGGGAGAACTGCCTGAGGTCCCTGTGCCAGGACAGTTCTTTGGGGATGGGGTCTGGGAAGGATTTCAGATTGAAACATCAATCAGAAATGGGAGCAGATCACCAGGACCAGGTGGATTTAACTCAGGAATGCTGAGTGGTGAAACTCTTCTCCTTCGTACCAAGGGAATGGGGAGGGCAGAAGTGCCACCTCCTGAGTAGGGCTTGAGAGGTGATCCTGGCAGGGATCCTGGTGCTGTGCTGGGTGGGCAAAGCAAGGTTTGGGGGTAAATGAAGTCTTGGTTTATTAGACTGGACGACTGTGGTGGGGAAAACAGACAAGCTGTCTGCACGTGGAACTGGAAACCAGCAGCACTGCAGGACTTGTGCTCCCAGCACACTGTCTTTTATGTCTACCCTGATCCTGGTGTGACTGTAGTGCCAGCCACCCTACCCTGCTCCTCAGCCAGAAGCCCCTCTACATGAGCTGGTCACTAACCTTTGGCCAGATGCTGCTTTGGGTCAGGTGCTTCCCTCTACATGGGAAGAGCTGTGCCTCAGACATGCTGCCCTCTGGCTCACTCTTAGGGAAACCTGGATGTCCAGGTAGCACATGAGCTGCTGCAGTTTGGAGAGATGAATCCAGCAGTGGGTAGCTGGGAAATAAAATTGCAGATTAAATCCAGCACCAGTAAGTCCAAGGTAGCCTACATGGGGAAGAACAAGGCTACATCGATCTGTGTGAGGATGGACTCTAATAAATCAGCTGTATGACTGAGGGAAGCAGGCTGAGAGCACTGGGGTGCAATGAAACCATCGGGTCTGAGCTCAGGGACTGTCAGAAAGGCAAAGCGAAAGCCCATCACATCCTTTGGCAACCAAGTGATCCTGCAGATGATGCACACAGTTCACCCCTGCCACCAGAAAGGGGAATGCAAATGCTGAGGGCACCAAAAGGCAGACCTGAAGGTTAGGGTATGGTCTGTCTGCACCCAGGTGGGAAAAAGTCAAGTTCCCTGTGGTTTGGGAGGTGTGGAAGAGAGAGGTTTGACCGCAGTTTATAAAGCCACCAGCAGCACTGGGAGGGGAGCGTTGGTATGTCTCACATGGCAGGAGCTGAGGTTACCCCATGGCAAGATCAGGTCATCACCTGCTGGAGCTCATGGCCACCTGACACTGCAGAACCAAACATGGTCTTTGGTCTCAGACTGGGAGTAGGAATCCCAGAAACACATGATCACAGGCAGAGTTAGGCTGAAGGGATATCTGGGGGTCTCTGGTGCAGCCTCCAGCTCCTTGCAGGGCAAGCTTCAAAGCTGCAGCAGGTTGCTCAGGGCCTGGTCTACTAAATTTGTGAAGATCTCTGAAGGTGAAGAAGCCATCTTCCTGGGACACCTGCTACAGGTCTGCACTGCTCTTGTGGTGAAGAATATTTTCCTCAAATCCACATGGAATTTACCTTTTCCTAATTCTTTCCATTGCCTCCAGCCCTTTCTCTCCCTTTCCAGCAGTGGGCAACAGTAACTTGGTCCCACCTCCTAAACTTCCCTCTTCTGCAAGTTGAACCAACCTCAGTCTCTCAACTGAGCATCACGTGTTATGTGCTGAAGCCCCCTGACCATCATGATTGACCTCTCCCCCTCTCTTGTACTCAGGGTCCAAAACAAGACCCCAGAAGCACCATCACCAGATGGAGGGACACAGCGACTCCCTCAGCCTGCTGGCTTTGCTCTTGCTAGTGCAGTCCAGTACAAACTCAACCTTCATCACTGTAGGGGTGCAGTGAGCGGGGCAGGTCCATGCCATGGTGTGGCCCAGATACAACCACAGTCTCAGGAAGTCCAGGAGCTTGAAGAGCACAACAGAAAAGGTTGCTGTCTGTGTAGCCCAGTTCTTCCCCAGGCACCATCCATGGCTTTAACTTCACAAGCTGCAGCCCATGGCAGAGAAATCTGACATCTGCTTGCATGAGAGACCCAGGAGCTCTGGTCATGCTGCTCACATTGTGGTCACAAGTAACAAGTCACTTGAGCTCCTTGTTCTTTAGTCTCATTTTCTGGAGTGTTTTGAAGGACGTGGAGACATTCAAGCCCAGCTCCAAGAGCTTGGGCACACCATGCCAAGAAGCCCATCCTGGCTCTGTGAGCCTGCTCGTGCTGTCTGAGCAGCAGCCATGCAGGTTCTCTGATGGGGTCAGTCCCACTCAGCATGCACTGAGCTCTGAAAACACACTGACTGGTTTGGAGCCACCATGGGGACTCTCAGTTTATCCTTACCCCTGTAAGGGTGGGAGTCCAATCCCTCCCTCCCCATCTTATGTTCATCTTTCTCCAATACCTACAGCCACAAAAAGTGGTGCAGCTTGCAATGCAATGCCCAGAGATGCTCACCTTGCTCAGGATGCTGCCCAGGCTGGAGACACCAGTTGGGAGCACCTGGCCCTTTGGGGTATCAGGAGGGTAACGGCTGCTGCTGGCTCTCAGAAGGGACCAGACAGATGCCTGGTCATGGGTGAATCTCTGCAGATCCGTGTGGAAGGGTAAGAAAGAGATGAGAAGGGTGAGAACAGCACTGGGGTGAGAACAGCACTGGGGCTGTTCAAATAGAGCAGGAATATCCCAGCTGGCTGGGACCAGAGCACAGAGGTCAGGACCACAGAGGGAACTTGGAGAGCAGAGCCCCAGACCCAAGCTGCTATGCCAAATAGCTAAGCTGAAGGAGAGTGAGCCTGTGCTGAGAGGCGCCAGTACAAACCACAAGAAAGCCAGGCTGGGCATCTTTGTAGCACTCCAAGCTTGACAATTAATGCATGCAAGCCACTGAATTATAGGCTGGAGACACTGGGAGCCCAAATGGCAGCTAACGAGTGCTGTTGATTGGCTTTCCGGAGGCCATGGAGACACAGACACTTATTCTTAGAGACACGGATCCCAGAGGGACCACAGCGGACACCAGCGTCTCTCTCTGCAGCACTCACATCCTCTCTGTCCTGGCAGCAGGCACGTTTCCTCCCTGTCGGATGGGGAGCGAGGCAGGGATGCAGGGAAAAGGTGGCAATCCACCCTCACCCCCTCCAGTTCAGCCTCAACCACCCCAGCTGACTTCATCTCCTGCCTTTATGCCATATACCTCCCCCTAAGGGGCACGGCTTGCCTTTGGGAGCAGTGGGATGTGTGGCTAAGCTGGAGCCAGTGCCTCAGCTGCTGGACAGGACTCAAAGGATGCTCTTGTGGCAGTGGCTCTGCCACTGCAGATAGGGGAGGGGAGGTGAGAGAGATGGATTTCCTTAAGGTCAGTATTGCAGAGAAATGACCACAGCATCAAGAAATGGCATGGAAGCATCCCAGCATGGCTGCTGTGTGAATTCCTGTGCATGTCTGTCCTTCCAGACACCCCATCCAGTGCAGGGACATTTTACAGTCAGTGCATGCATCCCATTGCACTGCCAGTTAATTCCTGGAAATACTGGAATACTTGGTTTTTCTCTCCCATCTCACCAAAGCAAAGGCCATGTGCTACTGCCCTTCATCTCATCTCCAGGCTGGATTTTTCCTCCCTGATTATTTCAGTGTCTGTGCTCTCCAAGCTCCAGTCAAGCATGAGCCTGGCACCTCCCGCTGCAGGTCAGATCCGGCACCGGCTGCAGCAGCCATGGGCAACCAGCTGGAAAATCACTCCCCAGATCCAGCACCATTGCTTCAAGGTCAAGTCAAGCCCTGTCCAGATCAGGTCTCTGGCTCCAGGGTGACTGCATCACCCTCCAAGTTTGCCTGGTGCACACAGGATGAACTGGTCTGAATGCTGGACCGGAGCAGACCCATCCTGGGGCAGGACAGGACAGCCCCAGGCACTTGTGTGGGTTCCTGCAGTGGTTCAGAGACACATCTGGGACTCTCACAAGTCCCATCACTAGAGAGGAATTAGCATGTTTGTAGGGAAGGGTTTATTCACCAATGGAAAAAGCAAATGCCCAAATCCCCCCACTGAAATGCAGGACTGGACATCTGGGATCGTCCCCAGAGCGGGGGCTGTTATTTCTTGATCCTTAAAACACGGGGACACTCAGTTAGTGCTGGAAAGGCTGATTTCTAAGGCTCTCATCAGCTTTTGGGGCAAGGAGGATGTTTGTGCCTTTGTCAGGCTCCCCAGCCAGGAGGCAAGATGAATCTGTGTCCCTTGTGCCCCTCACGCCTGTGCAGGTGCCGGTGGGGCTCACGGGCTCAGATCCTGTCTCAGTGGGGTGGGCAGCAAGGACCTTCTCCCTTCCCCATCCCCGTGTGACACTGACACCCTCAGCTCTGGCTCATCGTTTCCAGCTCTGAGGTGCTGCTACAAAATCCCATTTGAAACGTGTCAAAGTGCAACAAGATTTTTTTTTATTTTTAATTTTTTTTTTCTTCTAAATTTCCTGGAAATTCCCAGTCTGAGTGGGTGCTGGTTTCCAGGAATCTCCATGATTCCTAGAGCTGAAGGAAGTCGAGTCACAGGGTGAGGGCAGGAGTGGATTTGGTGTGGCCAGCTGCCTGTCCCCAGCCCTGCCCTGAGCTCAGACCTCGACCAGGCTCAGTGATGGATGGTGGCATGAACTGCTTGGAGAATGGGGAGCTCTGGGAGAGAGTCCAGTGGAGGCTATGAAGATGATTAAAGGACGGGAGCATCTCCCCTGTGAGGAAAGGCTGAATGAGCTGGGGCTGTTCAGCCTGGAGAGAAGACTAAGGGGGGACCTTATTAATGTTTATAAATACCTTAAGTGTGAGACATGGGGAAATAGCCAACCTCTTTTCAATGGTCTGTGGGGACAGGACAAGGGGCAATGGCTGCAAGTTGGAGCATAGGAAGTTCCACACCAACATGGGGAAGAACTTTTCCCCAGTGAGGGTGAGGGAGCCCTGGGACAGGCTGCCCAGGGGGTGTGGAGTCTCCTTCTCTGGAGAGATTCCAGCCCCGTCTGGACACCGACCTGTGTGACCTGTCCTAGGGACCCTGCTTTGGCAGGGGGTTGGACCCCATGGGCTCTGGAGGTCCCTTCCAACCCCTACAGCTCTGTGAGTCTGTGATCCTGCCTGGGGAAGGGAGGGATACACAGGGACAGACACATTCCTCCACACCTCGGGGCTGGATTCTCCAGCATCTCGTAGGGGCTGATGCTGATGCCTTAGTCCAGGAAAGGCTCATGGGCAGCCCAGGGCAGCAGGGGTTTTCCACATTCACACTCACATCAGGACAAACCACATTCTAACCAGGACAGACACCCTCAACCCCTGGAGCTCCCACTGGCAAAGGGACTCTGCTGTGCCTTCCACAGCCCTCTGCCTTTGCACCTTCTCTCTGGGCAGGTCAGAGGCATCTGCAAGGAAATTCCCACCCATGCACTTCACTCCAGTGTCTGCTGTGAGGGAAGGTCGCTGGTGGGAACTCACCCATGCAGCACACGTGCCTGCACACGTGTGTTTGTGTGTGCTTACCACAGTGGACATTCAAGAGAGCACTACCTGACAGAGCAAGAAGGTTATTGACTATCAGATGATCAACCTATTGAACGGTGAATGATGGGCTGGTTGCCTGGTGGTGTCTTTGTGTGAGGTTGCCTCCCTGTTTTGTGTTACTGACCTTGTGTTGTGCCACCACTACATCTCACTAGTAAATTGCCCCACAAAGAGGGTAATGACATTCATATGGTCCTGGTGGGGATGGTGTGAAGGTAAGAGCACAGGGAGACCATGGGGCCATTTTCCCACTTTGATTCCAACCTCTTACCAAAAATCCATCATTTCACCAAAAACACCAGGGATGGGATTTTTCTTTCATTTTCCACTTCTTCTTGTTGAAATATTAATTTGCCTTTTTTATTTTCCTCCCATTTTCAGGGGGTTTAGCAAATTGCTGTTTTCCATCATATTTTGGCCAGGCCCTGGTTACCACAGGATGAAGAACATCTCCCTTGTAACTTGGGGGTTTTTTTTTGGTAATTTTCCCCTTACTAATGCCTAATTTTACAAACTTCACAGTAGAAAAAAAGCTGAAAATACCATGAGTAAAGCAAGAAAGTGAAAAACTGAAATAAATCCAGTCTTTAGTAATTCTGTGTATCATTCTTTGAGGATTAGTAGTGGCAAAATAAAATAAGTGGGGAAGGTGGAAAAGAGGGTGAAGAGCCCAAATCTCTCCCACGTCATGGCTGTTTTAATTAAATGATTAAAAGGCTTTCTCCAGTTGACACAAAGCCACAAGATGCTGATGGGGGTGAGTCCAGGCTCATCAGCAAAGCTGAGGACACACTCATGTACAGAAGTGAAGACCAGCAATGGCCATGGCCAACACAAAGCCTAGCCAGACAGGCTCAACCCTGTCCTCTACAGAAGCTGCTCTGCTCAGAGGGATATGTGGCCTCCCAGAGAGGGGATTCTGCCCCTCTGCTCTGCTCTGGTGAGACCCCCCTGCAGTGCTGCCTCCAGCTCTGGAGCCCTCAGCACAACAAGGACGTGGACCTCTTGGAGAGGGGCCAGAGGAGGCCACAAGGATGATCTGAGGGCTGGAGCAGCTCTCCTACAGACACAGACTGAGAGAGCTGGGCTGGGTCAGCCTGGGGAAGAGAAGGCTGTGGGGAGACCTCAGAGCCCCTTCCAGTCCCTGAGGGACCTGCAGGGAAGCTGGGAAGGGCTGTTTGTAAGGGCAGGGAGCGATGGGCCGAGGGGCGATGGGTTAAACTAGAGCAGGGCAGGGTTAGGGGAGACCTGAGGAAGAAGTTCTTCACTCTGCGGGTGGTGAGACCCTGGCACAGGGTGCCCAGAGAGGTGGTGGAGGCCCCATCCCTGGAGACATCCAAGGTCAGGGTGGATGAAGCTCTGAGCACCCTGCTCTAGTTCAAGGTGTCCCTGCTCGCTGCAGGGGTGGGACTGGATGGTCCCTTCCCACCCAACACATTCTATGATTCGATGATTCTATGATTTTACAACATCCATGGTGGTCCTGGGAACAGGATCCCTTCTGTGGGGATGGTTGGACTCATCTAGTAAAGTCATTTGTCTTCATTTTCATGAGAGGGGTCGTCCCCCACCTTCCCCTGGGCACCTCCCCTCACAACCAGTATCTTCTGGGCAGGTGTTTGAATCCCATTACTTCTCCATACCAGGAGTGACCCTCTCAAAAGCAGAGCTGCCAAACTACTTTGAGGTAATGATTAGATTATTTGGGGATGACAAACCTCCTTGGCAAAGTTACAGGGACAGTTCATTGGCACTTGGTCAAAGGTGAAAAGCCCTGGATTCAGCAACGTGGATGAAGGGAGAAGATCCCAGCCAGCACGTATAAATCAGACACAAGAGTTGTTTCTAAGAAGATGGAACTCAGACAGCTTGATGTTGCAGCATTTCTTGGGACAGGCTGACTGAAAGGAGTTCAGGAATCTGAAGTATGGGTGATGAGAAATTATCTTGGAAGCAGCATATTCACTTTATTGAGAAGAGTGATAAGATGCCCATAAATCTTTCTAAGAGCATTTCAGGTACTTTTATGGCTCTTGCAGGGGATTTATTGCATATTTTCAGGGAAAAAAAAAATAATTTAAAAGGACATTGTCGAGCACTTTTCATGGCTTTTATTTATTTTTTTAATCTCCATTGTTTGCAAAGCTTCCTCAGGCCTGGGAGATGCAATTCTGCCCTGTTACATCCAGCAGACAATCATTTTTTCCTGTATCTCTGGTATGCTGAGCAGGGGCAGAGGGAGTGTGTCTCAGGCTCTGGGCAGAGGAGAGGGCTGGGTGTCTGTCTGTCACAGTGAGCAGCAGAGCACTGGACATACAGCCATAGCTCTGTGCAGCCCCTGCCTGTGGCGGGGGGGTTGGAGCTCTGTGATCCTTTGGGTCCCTTCCAACCCAGACCAGTCTATGATTCTATGACAGCAGAGAGCTTTTCAGTTGTATTTAACTCAGATCTCAGCCCAGACTCTGTGCTGGGTTTCGCTTTTGGAGGACAGGGCCACAGAGATGCTCAGAGGGCTGGAGCAGCTCCCCTATGGAGGGAGGCTGAGGGAGCTGGGCTGGGTCAGCCTGGAGAAGAGAAGGCTGTGGGGGGACCTCATTGCAGCCTTCCAGTGCCTGAAGGGAGCAGAGGAACAGGAGAGGAATGGGCTTGTGAAAGGGCAGAGACTGGCAGGACAAGGGGGATGGAGTGAAGCTGAAGGAGGGAAGGGTTAGATTAGATATTAGGGGGAAGTTCTTTGCAGAGAGAGTGGTGAGGGGCTGGAACAGGCTGCCCAGAGAGGGGGTGGGTGCCCCATCCCTGGGGGTGCTCAAGGCCAGGTTGGATGGGGCCCTGGGCAACCTTGTGTAGCTCCAGGCCTGGAGGTTGGTGGCCCTGCCTGTGGCAGGGGGGTTGGAGCTCTGTGACCCTTGGGGTCCCTTCCAACCCAGACCATTCTAGGATTCTATGACAGCAGAGAGCTTTTCAGTTCTATTTAAAAGCACATTTCTTTCAGTGGTGCTGAAAGACCACATGTAGCCCCAGCATATCCCAAAAACTGCCTTGGAAATCCAGGCTGATAAGGACTGATATTGCTTAGGGGGCTGTGCCTCAGTTTTGGGTGGAGATGGTCTGATATTTAACTGATTCCACCAGGACCCCCTCTTACCCATGCTGAAACCAGACCCAAATCATACCGTGGCTGGATGCTCCCCAGCTCCAAGGGAGATGCTTTCCAAACCTGCAGCACTTCTGGCCAGAAACACAAACCCTGGAGCTTTGGCTCCTGCAGCCTTCTTTGGAAAGCCTGAGTTTACTTAGCCTTCCCTGGCCTTCCTGTTGTTAATTGAAATGCTGCTCTTGAGGCCAGTCACGTTGTGCTGGGGTCTCCTTTGCCTGCCACCACGTTCCAGACATCCAGGGCCCAACCTGGAGCCAGGGCTCCCCAGTGCCACACACCCAGGGCCAGCAGCACCAGGCAAGGCAGAGCCCAGCAGCGTGAGCAGCTGTGCTGCAGGCAGTGGGGAAGGAGCTGCCTGTGAAGGGTTCTGACCTCCTGGAAGGGAGGAGAGATGCTGAGGCCGGAGGATGGAGTGGGAGGATGGACCAGAAAGCATCACTTCCAGCCTGCCTCCTTCGTGGACCCAGCCAGCCCCTTCCAGCAACCCCTTCCTACTAACACTCCCTGGAGGCTCTGCAAAGAGGAAAAAGTTCAACACATTAATCAGGAGAGTCTGGATCTTTTTCCCTTTCTTTTTCATCATCACTGACCCCTCCAATTCTGTGGGTTTTTTCCCTCCTACCCTCTCCCATAAATTGCTTTTCATTCAGTGGCCGTTTTTCCTTTAAATACTTCATGAAATCTCATAAAACTCTGTAGGAAAATAGCAGCAGTTCTCTTCCTAGAAAGAAGCTTGTGCCAGCAAAGCAAGAGAAAAAACAAATCTTGCTTGAGTGATGCAGAGGAAAGAAGGAATGAATGAAGCAGGGAGTCAGCAAGGAAGACTGATTTTCTTGTGTCCAGAACCTTGGCTTGGCCAGAGACAGTGTGACCAGGAACAGCAGCATTTAGAGACCGTGGAATCTGAATGACAAAAAGGGGCTCTTCCATCTCCAGCTGTCACCTGCTGAAGATGTGGTGTGCTCTGAGTGTGACACGTGGAAGCCACCCCTCCCCTGGTGGGACACTTCTATAAATGGCTTCATTGGGGTAGATGGGGATGGAGGAGGAGCAGGGACTGCACCCTCCTGCTGCCCTGCCTTTCCAGCAGTGGGTCTGCAGGGAGGCTGATGCTGCTCCCAGTTTTGCCTGCAGCCTCCTTGGAGAGGATGCTTTGCTCAGGGTAGTTTGTTGTGAGCACAAGTCCTCAACAGACATTTCTTGGGCTGTGCTGTCTTCTCACCAACGGGAAGGTCTGACCATCGCTGTCACAGCCCTTGGTGACTGTGTCAAAGAAATAAATCACCCTAAGCAAATTCTCCAGCTCCAGCCCATGGATTTCTCCCTTCCTGGGGCATCAAGGCACCGAGCCCTACCAGCTCCTCACTGAGGGCAGGCTGGTGGATTTTGAATTGCTCTCATGTTGGTATGAAGAAGTGGCCCTGATGCATTATCATCAAGCATGGTGTTCCTTAGCTTGGTCTTGCTCAAATCCTCCTGACAGAAGAGCCCAGGAGCTGGCAGCATCAATTTCCCAAGCCAGGGAATTCTCTCCTTGGAGTAAAATCACAGCAGCTAAAAAGCTTCCTCTGCAGGTTCATGAGTTTGTTTATTTCTGTTGCCTTTTATCTAGTAACTGATCTATTTTCTTGCAGTTTCCACAGTGTCATTGGAAGCTGAAGCTCACAGTGGGCTCAGCAATTAGTGGTAGCACAGAAATATAAGGCAAAAACAAGTATTGCTAATGAGCTGACACATTAAACAATGAGTCACACTTCCATAAGGAGCCCAAATCGAGTTATAACCCTAAATAAACAAGCTGTGAGAAACAGTTTACAAAATATGAATGTGTTACTTATTTAACTGCTGTTGAGAAGCTGTGATCTGAACCCTGAGATGTATTTAAATATCTGAAACAAATATTCAATGTGTGGATTATCAGCCCAGCTCAGAGGAGGCTGGTGCTGTTGGACTGCATGGACCCTACAGCCTGACACAGGCATGGGCAACATGAGAGGCTTTGGGGTTGTGTCCCCCACCCTGCATCCTTCCCCAGCTTCATGGGATGTCCTGCACCCAGGGAGGGAGGTGGTGAAGGCTGAGGGCCAGGAGATGCTGCAGGTGGGAATGTCTCTCCCCACAGAGGTAACACCAGCAATTCGGTGTGTCTGGGGCTCCCTCAGAGAGACACCATAGGGTCAGGCAGGGTCCTGGGTGTAACTTTTGGGGTCCAAAAGACAAAACTCAAGATAAATGGTGAGTCCTGAGACAAATGAGAAACTCTGTGGGTTTTTACCCATAGTGATGACACAATGAAACATCCTGAGTTCACATTAAATAGTTTATCCCATTCCACAGAAAGTGGATTTGGGGGTTTGTGTCTTTCCTGCTCTTCCATTTCCTTTCACCCCCTCAACATGGGCAGTTTTAAAAGAAGAAGTCTTGGGTAGTTGTAGAGTGGAAACCTTGTATTTTCCTCCCCATGCCCCACTTTGCTTTCAGACAACAGGATTTGCTGAAGTGCAGCCAAATTCCAGATCTTTCCCCCCAGAATGACATGAGATGTTGTTATCCATGGAAATGGTCTCTGCAGCTCTTACACAAAGGGATCACAGGTTTTGGGCAGAGGTCTCTCACTGCTCAGCCTTTGAGCTTTCAGCATTACCTGGGTGATGTCCCATCCCAGGGGCAGATCCCTCTTCTGCTGAATCTCCCCGTACCGACGTTCCCAAAGTGCCAGCTGTATCAGCAAGGTTGGAGTAGTTCAAACACACGTGCTCAGCTGCCACTTGTGCCCTGGAGAAGATGCAGAATATCCTCTGGACATCCTGACATGGCAAGAAAGGAGCAGGAACAGTGATCCCAAAGTTACATCTCCTGTGCATGTACACAGGCTGCTCTAAGATCAGCTCTGCTGGGCATGGCAGGGTTCTCCTGCAATGGTGGGACATCCATGGCAAGTTATCAATTCATCATCAAGCCCTTCATCATAGAATCACAGAATGCTTTGCGTTGGAAGGGATCTCAAAGCCCATCTAGTTCCACCCCCCTGCCATGGGCAGGGACACCTTCACTAGAGCAGGTTACCCAAAGCCTCATTCAACCCGGCCTTGAACCCCTCCAGGGATGGGGCTTCCACAGCCTCTCTGGGCACCCTGTGCCAGGGTCTCACCACCCTCAGAGTGAAGAATTCCTTCCTAACATCTAACCCAACCCTGCCCCCTTCCAGCTTGAAGCCATCACCCCTTGTCCCAGCACTCCCTGGTGAAAGGCCCTGCTCCCACTTTCCTGTAGGACCCCTCTAAGTGTTGGTAGGCCGCAATTCGCACTCCCTGGAACCTTCTCTTCTCCAGGCTGAACCAGCCCAGCTCTCTCAGCCTTCACAATATGGCCAGGCCACCACAAGCAGGGGACCAGTGGGCTGCAGATTACTGGGTGCAGAGAACCTGCTGGCTCCTGGTCCTGGCTGGACACCCAGAGCCTCACAGATGGGACCTGGGAGGGGAGTTCTGTCACCAGGAGAGCACCACCCCTTGTCTGGGGACAGGCACCAGCCAGGGGGTCAGGTGCTCCTTCCCCTGCTCCAAGGTACCACAGAAGGCTGTGATGCTGCACAGAAGCAGGACCTGAGTGGGACATTGTCCCTGCCACTGCTCAGCAGACAGACATGCCTCCCTCCCTCCCTCCCTCCCTCCCTGATGTCCCCAGAGGACCCTGGGGACAGAATCGTCTGAGAGGGGACAGTAACACCCCAGAGCAGAGACAGTTGGTATCGAGGTAGTGGCATTTACCCCAAGGAGGTGACAGAGTATGTTGTGGAGGGGGATGGTGTTTCCTTGCCCTCCATCCTCATAGCCAAACCTTCCCTGAGTACTGTGGTTAGGGACCCCCAGCCTACAGGTGCCACCAAGGAGAAGGGTGACAGGGGCTGCACTGTGAGGATGCTTCAACTGTGCCCCCTCAGAGGCAAGGGGTGACACCCTGCCCCACACACCCTGCTGCTCTGAGACATCCTTGGTGGGTGACCACCCCAGTACAGCCCTGAGTCCCTCCAGCTCACCTGTCCCCAGCCTCACCCCTCCTCTCAGTGCCCGGTCTGCCAATGCCACCAAAGCTAGCTTTGGATTTGGCAACACACTTCCCCCTGCCCCCACATCTGGCTCCTCTAGGAGGAGCTCACAAGTGTCCTCACAGCCTTGACCTGTCCCATATCTTTCTGGCACTCGTCCCATCCTCCCATCCCTCTCCCCAGGCTCTCCAGCCACTCACACCTCTCCATGTCTGCTCCCCTGGCCAGAGAGTGAGTCCTCAAGTCACAAGAGGCAGAAGTACTAGGGCAATGTCCTGGCCTGGCAAGGTGAAGAGGTTTTAGAAGCATATTAGGAATAAAATAAATCCCAGTAATGGCAAAGGGTGCTACTCCATGGAGATGGTAAAATTGCTCCTAACAAGAGGGAAGAGGCAGATGTGATCAATGAGCATTTCTGTTCTGTGTATTTTGAAGGAAGCACTTGCACCAGGCAAGGACAATGAAGTGCTCTTCAGCCTCTTTCTATCTAAGGAGAATGTCAAACAACATCTACGTGGGACAAACATTTTCAAATCACCCTAAAAAGAATGGTAATCTCGATAATCAGTCTAATTTTACATGTCAAGAGGCTGGAAAGAGGCTGGTTGAGGGTTTCTGCAGCCCTTCAGTGTTGATACTAAATGATCTGGTGACCAGAGAAATGAGGTACATCATATTGGGCAGGTCCAGAGCTCAGACCCTGTCTAGTCCCCAGATGCATCAGAGGAGCACAGATAGGGTTCAGCTGGAGAGAGATGCAGCTGTGGTGAGCTACTCACTGAAACTGGTGTCTGAGGGGCTGAACTGCCCTTCCTGGGTGTCTGTCTCCACTGGATAGCCATCATTCCTCCACTTGGTACCTTCAAACAGGGGCTTGATAGTGGATTCAGTAGCTCCAAACCCAAGAGACAACCCCAAACAGCCACACCATGGCCACCCAGAGAAGGTCAGTAGATCCAGTATCACCTTTGCTGCTGACTGCTTCTCCCCAGTCACTTGGAGATGGTTCAGGTTCATCTCAAGCTTGACCATGGCAATGAGGAATCAAGAGGGGAGGAGGTGATGGTGCTTTCCATAATCCATGGGAGCTTGCAGGGCTGACCATGACCCCTGGAGAGGAGGGGTAGCCAAGGTTGCTGTCCTCCTTTCTGGGAGGCTGTGGGGCACCAAAGTGTTTCAGGATGGTGTTTTCTTGAAGCTCATGTCTTCCACACCTGCAGGTCAGCAACAAGGGGATGACTTGTCTATCCTGTTGCACATGAGTAGCTGAGGACAAGCTAATTCATGCCCTGGAAATGTCCTTTTGTCTCCAGTGTCTGCAGAGGAGCCTGGGGTGGGCAGCCTAGTGATTCTACCTGCATGGCAGAATCATAGAGTCATAGAATCCCAGCCTGGTCTGGGTTGGAAGGGACCCCAAGGATCACAGAGCTCCAACCCCCTGCCACAGGCAGGGCCACCAACCTCCAGGCCTGGAGCTACACAAGGTTGCCCAGGGCCCCATCCAACCTGGCCTTGAACATCCCCAGGGACAGCTGGTGTTCAACCATGTGAAGTCTCTCTTTCCACACACACAAGGATATTAGAGTGGATGGACTGTGCCAGACTCAAGCTCCATCTAACCCCTGGGCCACCTCCAACCAGCTCAGATGCTCAGAGATGCAAGACCAGCACTGAGCCATCCTTTCCCGTGGTATTTTTTCCTGGCTTCTGACAGTCAGTGATTCAGGCTCTCCCAGCCCTGCACGTAGCATTTGGGTCAGTGCAGGATGTCCTGTGGCAGTCACTGGTGGCCATATCACCCAGGAATTTGTCTAACCTGCCTTTCCAGACATCAACATTTTTGGTCTTCATGACGTAGCACGGCAATGAGTTTCACAGTGTAATTGCACACGGCATGGGACAGTGTTGCTGAGGCATGTACTGGAATGCTGGATGTGGTTTTGGTGTCTGGATTTTCTAGAGGTTGTGGGAAAGCTTCAAGATGTTGAGGAAAGAGCCACAGAAATGATGCAAGGGCTGAAGAGAACACCTTGCAGGGAGGACACTCAGGAAGCCCAACTCAACAGGAAGAATAAACAGGGTGTGAATGGGAAGGGGATTAAATCTTGGAGCTGGCAGAGCTCTTTGGTCTACAGAGGCAGAGCCCATAGGAGGTTGGACATTCCACTGGTACCATTGCTGCTGGATACAAAGCACATGTTTCAGTACAAGGGAGTTTACAGAAAGGGGAGGCTCCATCCCTTGGTGCTCCTGCAAAGATGTTCCAGCTACATGCTTTGGGCTCAAATCAGTGCAGGAAACCCCCTCACCTGGAAGCCAGTGGAGACCAGTTTCCAGCCTATGTTAGCAGACACCACAGGACCAACCAGAAGGGTCCTCAAAGGAAATGAACTTTTCCCCAGTGAGGGTGAGGGAGTCCTGGGACAGGCTGCCCAGGGGGGTGTGGAGTCTCCTTCTCTGGAGAGATTCCAGCCCCATCTGGACACCGACCTGTGTGACCTGTCCTAGGGACCCTGCTTTGGCAGGGGATTGGACCCCATGGGCTCTGGAGGTCCCTTCCAACCCCTACAGCTCTGTGACTCTGTGAAGAAGCCTGCCAAGGGGGCTTAAATTACCTGTCCAAGAACCTGCCCAGGGATGGCTCACACCAGAAAAAGCTGAAACCACCAGATCTTGATGTCTCAGTGGTTTCTTCTGTCTTTAAACTCTGAATCATGGGCCCTGCCCCACGGCCAGCAGCACTTTCTCCCTCTCTCAGAGCTGGTCCATGAACTGCAACTTGCCAAGAGCCAGCACCACATGCTTCCAGCCTGGGCACAGACTGTCAGGGTGGCCAAGATCCATGTTCATGGAGCCAGGCTGAGCCCCAGGCTCGGCTCCAGTGGTAGGTGGGGCGTACATGCAGCCTAACATTGGGCTTGTCTCCTCGTGATGAGAATGCCTCATGCAGGGACCATCCGAGAGGGGAGTGCAGCAGAAGGGACCTTTCTCTGCCCCTCCATCATGCCAGCCCATTTCCACACCATCCAGGGGGACAGGGGGACATTGCAGGGGTTGGCAGGTACAGAAACACCTTGTGCATGGACCTTCTGTACCTATGTGAGGGTTGAGGCTCCTGCCAGAGGTTCTTGGGGCAAAACAAACATGGGAACATGTCCAAACCCTGTGAGACTGCTGGTGTGCAAACACCATTGCCACATGCAGGTTTCCTGCACTCTCTCATCTCCAGTCTCTCCTGTTATCTCCTGTTTGAAGCCACTTGGGCCATGTCTTAGAATCACAGAATCACAGAATCACAGGGGTAGGAAGGGACCTCGAGAGATCATCGGGTCCAACCCCCTGCCAAAGCAGCTCCCCAGCTCATATTGCACAGACAGGCATCCAAAAGAGTCTTGAATATCTCCAGAGAAGGAGACTCCACCACCTCCCTGGGCAGCTCTGTCACCCTTCCTGTTGCCCAGCCCAGCACACAGCAGGGACTGGTTTTCTGCCCACTCCAAGGACAGAGATGCTGGTGCATCCAGGCAGAGAACATCAGGGCAGGTGGTGTGTAACACACTGGGTCTTTGCTGTGTGCTGGACACAGTTTATAAAGCCCCCAGGCCAATCCCTGTGAATGGCAGATAGACCAGAGGAATCCTCATCAGCCTCTGGGAAGCAGATTAAGTGCTGGGATTCCCCAGGGAATGGTCAATTGGCAGTGCTATTCCTTAGCAGTGATGAAGAGGGTGAGTATGCTCAGAAAGAAAGGAATGTCACATGAAGAGATGGAAAAAGAGGGAGTCCAGCCCATGAGGCACATCAGAGAGTGCCCACATGTCCCCAGCCCATGGTGCACAGACCTCATCTGAGTCCTGTCAGACTCAGCTACCAGAGAAGCATCTCAGGCACATCTGGTGGCCTGCAGGACATGGTCAGGGTCATGCTGTTCAGGGTGAGGATACAGGCACCAAACCCTTCTGGGACTGGAGAATGGGTAGAGGACAGACCCCCTCTTCCTGGCCAGGGCATCCCCAGGACCTGCAGGGAGCGGGGCTCAGAGCTGAGTCCCCCTCACAGATACCCTCAGTGGTGCAGAGAAAACCAAAGGCTCCAAGATGGAGCTGGGCCTGCAGCTGGACCTTTACTCCCCTCTCCCCCAGGCTGCCAACAGGACCCCAAGACATCTCCTGCCACCGTCCCCAGACAGGATGGGCAGCCCCAGGCAGGCAGGCACCATCATTGCAGGCTAAAACCTCCTCCCAGCCCCTAAATCTCCTCTCCTTAGCCTCAAACCTGCCCATTTCATAGCACTGTGCTGGGGAAGCATGCAGGGCAGCCAGCTCCCCACATCACTAACCATTCCCCATCCCCAATCAAAGAGCACAGAGCTCTCACTGTGGGCATCCTGCCTCTGCTCATTCCTTCAGCATCCACCTTGGGGCTTAAGTACATGGTTAGAAACAGATCAGTGTGAGACATCTCCTTAAGCCTCATCTGGGGAATCGCTGCTATCAAGGAGCCCTGCTTCCCCAGTCAAAAATGATTTACTCTGATCTGCACTATTGATTTTATTGTGGGAAATGTGGTGATACCTAGAGAGAGAGAGACAGAGATTTGACTTATGGGAGCATGTGGGGAAGACTCCAGTCCCCCACCATAGTGCCTGCCTTTTCTGCATCTGCACCAGAATTATTTGTAGTGTTTTATGCACCCATCTGCTCCCTGCATGCTCTCTATAAATCTCACTGGCTCTCACACACACACACATGTTTGCTTTCCATGTAGATTACTTATGATGAGAGTCTAATTAGACCCGGGGAAGCCTGCCTACAGAGCGAGCCTGGGGAGAGCTTAATTAAAGTCAATGGAGAAAATTATAGGTGAAAAAAAAAAAAAAAAAAGGAAAAAAATTAGGGCAGCAAGGAAAAAATAACAGGAAAGAAACTGGGGGGGGTGGGAAAGAAGCAGGAAAGTAACAGCACCAGCCAGGGAGTGTGCGTGGTGGCCAGGCTCCCAGGAGCAGCATTGAGAGCCCATGGGGTGCCCTTGGGGTTGCCCATGGGGTGCCTGTGGGGTGCCCGTGGGGTGCCCTTTGGGTGCCCTTGAGGTGCCCATGGGGTGCCCTTCGGGTTCCCATGGGGTGCCCTTCGGGTGCCCATGGGTGCCCTTAGGGTGCCTGTGGGGTGCCCACGGGGTGCCCATGGGGTTCCTGTGGGTTGCCCATGGGTCTGTTCTGCAGGTGACAAGGTGGGAGGATGCACACAGCCTTCTGCAAGGGAGGGGAGGCTGAGTGGAGACCCTGCCCTCCTCTCTGGCACTTCCTCTGCAGGGTGCACAGGAGGGGCTGGGGGAGCCACCCAGCTCTGGGTGTCCCCTCCATGTGTGACCCCCTCACAGACCCGTGAGCTGGGCACATGGGGGGCAGGGAGGATGCAGAAGCTCAGTCTTCTCACTGTGTCTGTCCCTCAGCTGGGGTGGGAAGAGGGGACACGTTCTCCTTCGTTACCTGGCAGCTTATCACCACGGTGTGAATTGGCACACGGGCTGCGAGGTGATAGAGAATCCAGCCTGAGAGGACAGCAGGGGTTTTGGGGTCACCACAGGGCAGCAAGGGCATCCCCTGTGACCCCTACAGCACAGGGCACTGTTCTTCTGTTGTACCCAGTGACTCCTGGCTGAGGGAGAGCATCCTTCTCAGAAAGTTTTGATTTAAAGACCACAAATGATGGAGAATCCGCCACATCTCTTGGCAAATTGCTCCAATGGTTAATTATACTCCCTGTTTAAAAGATGCATCTTATTTCCAATTTAGGATTTTCTAGCTTCAGCTTCCAGCCATTGAATCTCATTACATTTTTTATCTGCTAGATTAAAAAACCCTCCATTATCAGAAATCTCCTCCCTCTGAAAGTATTTATAGACTATGATCAAGTTGCCTCTTAACCTTCCCTTGATCAACTAAATAGTCTGACCCACTCAGTCTCTCCCAGTCAGCCAGGCCTTGCCCACCTCCACTATTTCCAACTGTTCTTCTCTGAGGCCTCCCTGGTCCTGCACCATCCTGGACCAAGGGTGGACAGTGCCTGGATCAGGGCAGATGAGGGGGTGGTGTCCTGGGTGATGCCTTATGCAGAGGAAGGCACAGGGTGGCTGGTTGTGCTGCTGCAGGAGGTCTTGGTGTGGGTGAGATGCTCTCTGTGCTCGGTGTGGAACATGGGGACCCTCCAGTGAAACACCAAGGCTGCAGAGCAGAACAGGGACAGGAGGGGATGGCTTTAGGTATCCCCTGCGTAGTGAGGACTGATGTGCTAATAAAAGGGAAGCCAGGAGGGGAGAGGTGTGGTGCAGAAGGAGCACCAGGGGATCCATGTAGCTGTGTACTGGGAGGTCAGGGGTGTGAGCTCACACCACAGAGTCAGCTGAGGGGGGATGCTGCTGTATCTGAACTGCTCAGCAAGGAGAGCTGGGCAAGCCTGGTCTGTGCAGCTGGCAGGGAGGGAGCTCTGAACAGCCCATATGGACACGTCCAGGGGCTCTGACAGCTCTTGGAGATGGTCAGCTCTGGTTCCAGCTCATCGATGTCTCTTGGGGAAGGTGCAGATTTCACCTGAGCAAGGATGGGAACAGCCAGAGAATCTGAGGTGGGAAAGTAATTTCTCTCACAGGTCTGTGCTTCCTCCAGAGTTGTGCTGAGCTCCCCCAGGACTGTCCTGCCTGAGACAGCTTGGCATCAGCAGTGCAGACACCTGTCTTCAGGCAGGCAGCTGTCCTGCAGAGTCATGCTGACAAATACAGGCTGAGCTTCCTGCTGCTTGTTGCTCCAGACCAAGGCAAAGAGAGAGGTTCTTGGGTGATGCAGCATGTCTGCTGTGTAGTGCCTGCTTCATCCATGGCTGGAGCATGATCAGGAATGGCTGGTAGTGGGGCAGGATGGGCTGAGGGACAGCATCTTGCCTCATTACTGTGGGGCCCCAAAGTGGTACATGCCCTCCCCAACATCATTTTGACAGTGCTATCACATCTCCCATCATGTTAGGCACCTTCTCTTGGATCAGTGCTGTGTCCTTGGGGTACCCTGCTGTCAGGAGATGCACCCAAAATGCTGTCATTGGATGGCAACATTGCAGCCTCTGTGTACTGCTGGCCACAGGCTGGGAACTCTCTACCTGTCATGGTCTGGCATCCTTGTGTGCTTCCCCCTCTGGAGCCTCCTGCCCCATATCATTAAATCCCCCATGAACTGGTGTATGGCAAACCCCCAAGGGCTGTGCTATAGGGAAAAGGGTGTCCCAGTGGATCTGCTCCTTCCCCTTCTCTGCATTACAGACTGTTCAGTCCTCTCAGTCTGGGATGGAAAGGGGCTTTCCTGGAAAGCAGCAGTACAGATGTGCTTCCACTCACAAAATCCAGCTGTGGATTCCAATGTGTCAGCTTAACCTCATCCTCCCCAATTTGCAGCTGGAGCATCTTTCCCAAAGCTACCAGCTCTTGTGTGATGGAGACCCAGGGGCTTTGGGGTCTAGGACAGTGCAGAGGTCACCCATCTCTGGGCAGCTGTGCCCACAGGTCAGTGAATCAGGATCCTGATGTCTGCACAGCCAGATGTGGTGGGGGGAGGCTGCCTCTGTCCCTGGAAAGCCTCCTCACACCCCCAGCCACAGACCCTGGCTCCTCTTGCCTGGTGTCAGATGCAATAAGGGAGACAAGCTCCCCCAGTACAGCCAGCACACATTGTGTGGTCTCCCTCTGGCTTTGGGCTCTCAGAATTTCTTCTTCCCTCTGAGCGATGTCAGGCTGAATAAAGCTAAATAGATCCTGATGGAGGAAAACTGCAGTTAAGTGGGTTGGCTGACTGCTTGCCTTCTTTTTATTTCGCTTTCTGACTTGTCACAGACAGAAAACCAAGAGGGAAATGTGCTGGCAGGCCCTCGGTCACGGTCCCTTGCTCTTTCAGATGGTCTCCCTTGAGCCTGGTTAGACCTGCCTCCCTGCCAGGGCAGGAGGCTGCTGCATTCCCAGGAGGAGGGTCGGCACCTGACAACTATGAAATGAAACTTGTGTCACCTTCTGCCTGGAAGATTAGCAAAGCATCACCCATCCCTGGTGGCTCCAAGTCAGCAGGGTCCTGCCCACTGCCATCCTCCTCCAAGGAGCAGAGGGAAGCTCAAGGCAGTGACCCCGTGGGAGGCAGAGACCACCCCTTGGGGATGCTCTGCTGATAGCTGAAGGCTGGGGAGGACAAAGATAAGCCCTCAGCCTACACAGAGTGACCACATCTCATGATCTCAATGTGCATCTTGTGATGTTTGATGCTGTATTCACATAACCTCTGGTCCTGGTGTCAGGTGAGGAAAGCAGTTGGGCTCTCTCTCACATGTGCAAGTTCCTGGGGCCCATGATGGAGGAGACTGCTTGCAGATGGGGTGATGAAAGCACCCCAAAGAAGGCAGGACTCACTCCAGCAATTGTTTTCAAATCTTCTGGTTCCTGAGCGAGTCTCAGGATTCTGGGGACAGGCCAACTTGTGTTTTTCCTTCTTTGGAAGCTATCATCCAAATCACTGTCCAGAGCACCTGTTAGGCAGCATGCAGCACTCATGCTAGTGAAAAAAAAACACTGGCTGAATGCAAATTAGGGGCTAGTGGAGAGCTGCTTCAGCACCAGCCCTTCCAGAGCCCCTGAAGAGGGTGACCAAGTGGAGCAGCAGACAGAGGCCTGTGGGGTACATGTCATGACAACATCCCAAAGCAGAATTTGTTCATTTCAAAGAAAATGCTCCCTGCAAAACATCTCCTGAGTTCAGCAAAGACCAAGCACAAAAGATAATAGATGAAGGAAATGCCAAGACTTTGTGTTTCCAACCTTACCTCATGGCAGTGGAAGTGTTAAACCTCATCCTCAGACATGTGCTATCAGGGGTCAGACAGCCTGTGCTGTCCCACATTAGCCAGACAAGATTATTGACAGCAAAGATAAACCCCTCTGTGTGTGACCTCTGCAGCCAGAGCACAGAAACACCAGGGACACCCACAAAGTCTTGGAGCATCTTTGATCCACGGCACAGACCTGCTGGATTTAAGGGAGAAAATTGCTTCTTGTTAGAGGAACATGACTCAAACTCCATGAAAGGGTGGTGATTGGCAAGGCATCGAGGAGGAATGTCATTTTCTCCCTGAGTTTGCTCACTGGATTTCTAGAGGCACTGAGGATGTCAAGCGAGTGCCCATGATCTTGGAGGCTCAGCTCAGTAATTCCTCCTGGGTGTATCAGCTCGGGCTCACACCCAGATGATGTGTGGTCAAGTGGGTTGGAAGGGAGGTACAAATGGCAGAACCCAGTAAAACCCAGTAAAACCCAGGAAAATCCAGGAAAACCCCGTAAAACCCAGGAAAATCCAGGAAAACCCAGTAAAACCCAGTAAAACCCAGGAAAATCCAGGAAAACCCAGGAAAACCCAGGAAAACCCCAACCATCAAAGGACCAGGTCCTGTGGGCAGCTGATGGTTGGGGTCTTACTGGGTCATATTCTGAGGACTATCAGAAATGTGCCCTTTGTAGACTTCTCCCTGAAATATCTTTTTCTAGTGTGTTCCAAATGTCCCAGAAGTTTCCAGACCTGGGGTTTCATCTCTCCCTTTCTTTTCTGTTTTCTTGTCTTCATTCCCTTCTTACCCCTTTTGCCTTTTTTGGTGAAAGAGGAGATCAAAGGGAATTTTGGGGTCACTAACAGGAACGCTGCCTCTCTTTCAAGGGACACAGGTCTAGCATCATTTTTGCTGATCCAAGGTGTGATTTTCCATCCCTAATCACAGCAAATTTCACACATCCTCACTGGAGCCACTTCCTCAGAAGGTGTCCAGACCTGGGAGTTTTCTGGGTGGCACCAGCAGATCCCAGCCTCTTGTGTGATCACCATGGGCAAGAGTAAGAACAGAGAAGGTGTCAGATGTGGATTTGTTTCTCTGGTAGGGGCACCTCTTCACCTTCTAACTCTGTCCTGCTGGGAGGGCTCTGCCATTGTTGCCTGGCCATGATTTTTGCATGAGAAATGAGCTGCAGCAATAAGCAGGAGCAGGGAAATCTCTGAGCAGCTCAGGAATCAGAGCAAGAGGTGGAAATCAAGCGCTTGGTGTGCGCGGGGCTGTGGACAGCCGCCTCTCCCTGCTCCGGCAGCAGAGGCTAATCAGTGCTGATTAAACCAAAGCTAGGTTTTCCTAGAGAGGTTTTAAAAACCTGAATGTCAAGTTGCACCCCCCCATACCCCCCACCCTCAGACCATTAGGCTGAACTTCCACAGGCTCGTGACCTTTCTAAGGGCCCCTGGTCCCTCTGAGCTGGGGTTTCTGGCTGCGCCCCAGGCATCTCCGGAGCGTTTTGTCCCAGCAACAGGGGTCTGGATGAGCCTGAGCTGGTGTTTGCCAGGCTCCAGGGGAAGGAGAGGGGGAAAGGCAAGCTCAGCCCCCATGCTGGTGAGAGAGGAGGACCAGACCCCCCGCAGATGCTGGAGCTTTGCTGGTAGAGTGGGCAGCTGCCAGAGCGACGTGCTGGGGCTCATCTCTGATTTATCGGCAGGGCTGGTAGGTGTTGCATTAGGTTAAGTATTAACAGATCTCATGAGCCCCATTAGCTGTCCCCTTTTCACTCTCCAGCTGAAGAGTTACTGCTCCAAAATCTATAGTGCCTTGGCAGCTGCCTGGCTGAGTCCCAGGTTAACCCTCGCTGAGCCTGCGGCTCGCTGCGCAGGGCGCTGTGCACATCACACGTCACAAACCACGGGTGAGGAGCATCCCAGGCCTGCTGCTCTTCTGCTTGCTCAGCAGCATGAGGTCTGTTGGACCAGCTTCGTGTGCGTGTGTCCCTGCCCTCCATAAAGCAGCAGTGTGCTCAGCATGGAAAGGCAGCCTCCCCCCTCCCCGGGCTCAGACGTGCCAGCAAAGGATGTCTTCTGATGCAGACCCCCCGACACTGGAAAATCACCCTGCTCAAGAGCTCCCTGCTGGGAACAGCCCGCTGGGTCTGCAGGAGGATCTGGCTGGCTGAAGGTGTGCATCTGCCCACCAGCATTCTCCATCAGGGTCAGCCTCCCAGTCCTGTCCAGCAGAGCCCATCACTCTCCAGTGAGGCAGATCATCAGTAGAGCTGGACCCCACCAGGTACAGGACAAGTCCCCAGCGTGGCCATGTCCTATGAAGGTATTCAAGCTGCTGACACCCAAGCTTGGTCACACAATGCCCACAGTTGGGTCTCTCCTGTAATGAGTGCCCTGGGAGGGTAATGCAGACCATACCAAATTGCTGGAGGTGTTACATCTCTACCAGGAAACTGGAACAGCCATAGAGGTCTTTGTCTGGAGACCACCAAGCACAGAGCCAGGAGCGAGCACAGGAGCATCTGGTCTGGCTGCCACATACCCTCTGTCACCCCCTCTTACAGGTGGACACGTTCCCCAGACATCCCTCAGGTCTGGGCCAGGAAGCAGCAGGGATGGGGACTGTGGTGCTGCTCAGCTGCTTGGTCCCCACGCTGTGAAATGTGTTGGTCTCATCTCCTCTTGGAGCACATCTGGTTTCAGCTTCCTCCCAAAAAGTCTTTAGCCAGCTCTATCTCACTGTGTCTCTCCCTGGCAGAGCAGTGTGGTGTAATTCACACCAGATCCCAGTGATCTGGCAGAGATGGGAGCCAGAGGTGCATTTTTCAGAGACTGGAGTGACTCCTGCTGCCTTCCCATGTCCAACCCAGTGCCCACAGCCACACAGGAGGAGCTTGTTGGGGGTGCAGATGGGGAGGTGACGTGACCTGACTCTCCTTCTCAAGGACAGCTCTCGCTTCAACAAGCCTTGGACAGTTCCTGCAGCTCCCTGTAAGTTCATGCTGGAAAGCACTTCCCTGGGACCTGTTAATTGTTAAACACCACCACCTAATTGCAAAAGAAACTCAGGCAGCCAAGTACGTTACAGGGAGAGATGAAGGTTAACAAGCTGGGCAAGGTCACTATCTGTCCTGCCCCTCCTCTGGCCCTCCTCTCCTCGGGCAGGATGGGGAGGGCTGTGCAATCCCAAGGATGATGCTTTCACATGTTAGCCAGCCCCTTGCTCCTGACAGCTCATAGGGCAGGATGCTGCCATGTCAGACACCCTCCTGCACACAGCCTGTCTCCCTGACACTGCCACAGGATGCTGAGCATGAGGGCACTGGGAGATACTGGTAGGGATCTGGGCACAGCTCCAGTGCTGGAGCAGATCCCAGCGCAGGTAGCGTCCAGGGGGAACATCAGCTTCACTCTGCAATGGGCTGGTGAACTTCTCACATAGCCTGCTGCTACCTCCACAGGCCTCTTAGAATCCCTCCTCATGGCTTGAGGTTGAGGTGGGCCAGGGAAAGGCAACCTCCTGGGTGACCTGGGTTGGGAGATGCCCTGGCACAGTGCAGCAGCTCTGAGCACAGACGCACGGGCAGCAACTGTGGTGTTACTCACACCATGGCAACTTCTCCCAGCATCTCTCTACCCCACTGTGTGATGCTGCTGGTCCCCACGGCCAGCACCTCAACACCTCCTCTCACAGGGGTTTCCTGGCAGCTCCCTTGGAGCAGGAACCAGCCTCTTTCTTCCTCTCAGGAGCAGAAACTGAAGGGTTTGGAGAGGGCTGTGTCACTTCTGGAGGGAAGAAAACATGGGATCTGGTGGCTCTGAAGCTGCTGCTGTGGAGGTGGTGATGCTTCCAGTGGGTCTTGCAGCTCTCAGGACACAAAGAGTGCTGGGGAATCAGGAGCATGAAAAGCTTAGAGCTTGCTCTCAGTGGTGTGGGGATTTATGTGCTTAAAGACCTTTGCAGATCTGGAGCGAAGTGACATCCTGAAGGTCAGTGAGGAGACCAGCACACGAGCTCGGATCCCAGGCTGGCCACATCATCTCAGCGCTGAGGGGGTGTCAGTGTTTGGCCAGATGCTCTTCACCATCCCATCAATAACTTGGCAGTAAATACCAAATCTCTCTGGGTAGGATTTGTAGATGACATAAAGATTGGCAGAGTGGTGAGTAACGAGGCAGTCACAGGGAGCTGGATCGCTTCCCTCGCTGGGCCCAGTCCAGCAGAACATGTTTGAATGGCCTGAGAGGCAGAGCAGTACACCTAGGAGCAGGGCTGCAGGCTGAGCCTGGGGACTGGGGCCAGTCCTAGCAGCTGGGGCCATGGGAGGGTCTGGAGGCTCTGAAGATGTGCATCAGTTCCCAGGACAAGCAAGAGCAGGGCAACAGCCTGGATGGTGAGGGGCTGGGACAGATGGGCCCACCAACCTGAAGTACACTGAGTACTGGTGTCTGGCTGCATCCAGCTGCCACAGAATCATAGACTCATGTAATCATAGAATGCTTTGGGTTGGAAGAGACCTTCAGAGGCCACCTAGTCCCACCCCCTGCAGTGAGCAGGGGCATCTTCACTAGATCAGGGTGCTCAGAGCCCCATCAAGCCTGACCTTGGATGTCTCCAGGGATGGGGCCTCCACCACCTCTCTGGGCACCCTGTGACAGTGATCTACCACCTTCATATTGAAGATTTTTTTCCTAATATCCAACCTAAATCTCCCCATTTCTAGTTTAAAACCATCCCCCCTCATCCTATCACCCCATGCCCTGTGCGCAGTCCTGGACAGGAGACTTGGGGGCAGCTCAGGACCAGGAGCTGGAGAACCACTGGTACAGGTTGTCTGCAGACCAGAACCACCTGCATCCCTGGGAAGTGTTTGTACAAAGGTGGGAGCCAGAGAGAGGAACAGCAGCTTTCCCCAGGGAGCAGCACATGTGAGGACCAGCAAGAGAGGGCAGGTCGGTGTGGTGTGCTCAGAGCTTCTAGGAAACTGAAGAGAAGGGGGAAGAACCAGAGACAATCAGACAGAAGAAGACTTTATATGTGTATGGCCTCTGTCCCACAAGGATGGGAGGTACCAGGGGTGTCACCCTGGATGACAGAGGTCAAACAAGGGGTGCTGGCTGGAAGCTGAAGCCAAACAGGCTCAAGTGAAATGCCATGCTTGGTCTCTGGAGCATGGATGGGAAACCACTTGCACACATTTCCCAGAGAGGCAGCACCTCCATCTTCATGAATCTCCAGGCTCAGGTGCCTTAAGAAGCAGCACTTGGGCTGGTCTGAGTCAGAAGTGCCATGGGATGCTGTGCTGGGACGTGAGAGGAGCTGGTCAAAGTGTCTCCCCTCCTTCAGACCTAGTCCAAGAGTCACTGTCTAGCTCCCTAACTCTTCCTCCTCAGCCTCTCCAAGCCCTTTGGGGTGGGTCAGCCCCTCCAGGGAAGGTGCATCTCCATGTGGAGACAAGCCAAAAGCTGCTGGCAGCTGGCTGGGAAAGCACTCACCTGGGAAAGGGTCTTTGGGTTTGAACTATCTCCCTGCACTGGTGAAGGCTGTTCAAGTGAAGCATGTCAAGCACCAGCAGTAACACTTGGCAAGAGGAGGAGAAGCCATTAGCAGGGGTGACTGGCTGCTGTGCCCTGCGCCCGCCAGCTGAGGCAGGGGGACTGTGGCTCCACAAGCATAGAGCCCATCTCTGCTTGCCCTCCCACCAGACAGAGCCCCCATTCCTGGGATCTGCTCCTCCCTGAACTCCCTCCTTCACACTGGGGTGGTGGCCACCCCAGCAGGATTTTGCAGACATGAAGTCAGCAGCCTCATCCCCACTGGGTGATGGAGGCAGCACCAGGTGCACTGGGTGTGTTTGCATCAGGGTGGCCACAGGATGAGTCACATTGGCAAAGAAGATGTGTGGAAACTGGGCTACCAAGACCCACTAACCTGGACCCCAAACCCTTCTCCCTAGGGAGAAACAGCCCTTCTCTGAACTACAAGGAGCCCCTAATGCTCAGCTCTTGGGCAAGGTCAGCCACGAGGGCACTAATGCAGAGGGGTTAAACGACCAGACAAAGGCTGGAAGACACTGGGGTCAAGCCCATGGTCCATGGGATGTCAACTGCCAGCTCCAAGCCCTCGTGATCAAATCCTCTGCTCCCTCCCCAGGATCCCTCATGCTCCTCATCTGCAGCCTGGTCCAGTGCTGTGGGTTTGCTCAGCATCACCACACACACACGAATGGCAAAGGAAATGTGGGATTGCTTTTAGAAAAGAAACCCAGAGCATGTCCCCAGTGCCAGTGCTGGGGAATCCCTCCTTGGGCCTGGTAGACCTCTCTTCCCATCACCAGATTCCCCACTGCTCCCAGCAAGCCCTTTTCCCAGGGCTCACTGGTTGCTGCTTCCCAAGAGCAAAAGAAAACTCCACTATCTTTAGTCATGGAATCAGAGAATGGTTTGGGTTAGGAGGAACCTCAAACACATCCATTCCCAACCCCTGCCATGGGCAGGGACACCCTCCACTAGCCCAGAATGCCCACAGCACCATCCAGCCTGGCCTGGAATGCTTCCAGGGATGGGGCATCTACCACCTCTCTGGGACACCTGCTCCAGTGTTTTATCATCCTCTGTATAAAACATTTCTTCCTTCCACCTACTCTAAATCTGTTTGCCATTACCCCTTGTCCTATCACATCAAGCCCTACTAAAAAGTCTGTCTCCATCTTTCCTGCAGCCCCTCCAGGGACTGGAAGGGGCTCAGGGGTCTCCCTGCAGCCTTCTCCTCTCCAGGCTGACCCAGCCCAGCTCTCCCAGCCTGTATCCAGAGAAGAGATGTTGATCATCTCTGTGGCCTCCTCTGGACTCTCTCCAACAGCTCCATGTCCTTGTTGTCCTGAGGACCCCCTAGCTTGAACACAGCACTGCAGGGGGGTCTCCCCAGAGCAGAGGGGGAGGATCCCATCCCTCTGGTCACACTGCTTTGGGTGCAGCCCAGGACAGATTTGGCTTTCTGTCCAAATCTGACCCACTCATCCCATATCTGCACCCCAGAGGGATTTAGCCATCTGGAATCCTGGGCATGCTGGATATGAACACAGATTTCTGGGGCAGATCCCCAGGCAAGGGGGAACAAGAAGAAAGGAAAAGGAGGGAGAACTCCAAGGAGCCGTTGGGCTGCATGAAATGTGATGGGACAGCAGAGCTCTGCTGATAATCATAGAATCCCAGACTGGTCTGAGTTGGAAGGGACCCCAAGGGTCACACAGTTCCAACACCCCTGCCACAGGCAGGGCCACCAACCTCCAGGCCTGGAGCTACACAAGGTTGCCCAGGGCCCCAGCCAACCTGGCCTTGAACACCCCCAGGGATGGGGCACCCACCCCCTCTCTGGGCAGCCTGTTCCAGCCCCTCACCACTCTCTCTGCAAAGAACTTCCCCCTAATATCTAATCTCAACCTCCCCTCCTCCAGCTTCACTCCATCCCCCTTGTCCTGCCAGTCTCTGCCCTTTAACAAGCTGATTCCCCTCCTGTTCCTCTGCTCCCTTCAGGGATGGGAAGGCTGCAATGAGGTCCCCCCACAGCCTTCTCTTCTCCAGGCTGACCCAGCCCAGCTCCCTCAGCCTCTCTCCGTAGGGGAGCTGCTCCAGCCCTCTGATCATCTCCATGGCCCTGATGCTTGGGCCCCATGCAGATGCCACACATGCTGTCCCCTCTCCATGTCACAAAAGCCATCCCTGCTCCCTAGAAAGTCTGGCAGGCTCTTGGCAGTGTTTCCTCCTGGCCAGCATCCCAGGCAGGGCTCAGGGGGCTGCTTTGCTCTGAACCTGCTGCAGCCCAGTCACGGGATGCCCAGACCCCCTGCGTGGTCCAGAGCCCTCTGGCCTCCCCGCAGTGCCTGTGCTGCAGGTGAAACCGTTGGAGCATCCCTGGCAGGGATTCACATCCCTCTGAAAATAATTATGGGAAGAAAAGTGCTGGTATTAATAGGAGCCTCTATTTAAAGATTAACCACAACAAATGTGTTGCATGCAGGAAGTTTATTTAACAATGCTCCCATTGTACACCCCGAGCGCATGTTTGTCTTCATTAGTGCAGTAATTCATTATATGGCCTCTCTAACATTCAAATCAGAAGGAAGAATATTAAAAAAGTAATTATACTTTTCAAAGTAAAGCTTTATGGGTAAATTGTATGCAAATCGCTGTCTAAATCAGGGCGGCATATCTTAAGCAGATCTAAAAGTTGCAAAGGCTTCCACAGCATCATTGATATGTAATCAACAGAGATGTATGATTCTGCTCCTTACTTAGGCAAATTTGAATGGCAATACTCAAGTAGGTAATTGGTATTTATCACAATGGCTGATGTGGAGAAGCTATAATCTTGTTACGGGTGGGACCGGCCTGTCATAAATCAAGCTGCTTGGAGGTTACTGCAAGACTCTGTCACATTTTGGTTTCCAGATGCTTTTAATCACCTTTTTTAACCTTCACCTCATTTGTAATATGGGCAAATAACCTTCAGGTCTTTGAAGGCCTCTTCTGCAGGTGTCTGTGCGCTCGGGGAAATAGCTGAGTGCCCTCACACCATTTGTCCACCCAGTGATGACAGCCCCTTTTCTCTAATCAAGATAGTTTAATGAGATTTTTTTTTTTTCCCCTTCTAAAATAGCACTAGGAATAAAACATGAAATTGATCATTTATGTGCACCAGGGAAATCATGTCATTTGGAAAATAATTTAACAGGATTGGATGGTTTAGATTTACTGCCCAAACTGCAATTGCCAGCTCTAGGGAGCAGGGAGGGGAGAGGAGAAGGAGTCCCAGCTGTGAAAGCCTAGGTGGGTGGAGGACATCCCCCCCCACATCACTAGGGAACAGACACCCCACCACCACCTTGGTGTCTCCTACAAAGCCAGGCGGCTGCCCCCAGGCACCAGGGGCTGGGTGCAGGGGCTTAAATCCCACCCTCCCCATGTCCTGGGATCACTGCTGGGACCGGGTCCCTGTGCTGGAGAGTCCTGGTCTGGCTGAGCCCTGGGATGGTGGGCTGGGATGTAGGGCACCATGCAGCTCTCTTTCCCCAGATTCATCCTCCAGGTCCTGACTGTGATGGGAGCATCCACACAGCCCCCACCACATCCCCAGTGTCCCACAACACTGGGGACAGTAGAGTCCCACAGCACCTCTGGGGTGTCAGGGCTTCCAAATCTGCTGCAGACTCTTGTGCTTCAAGGTCAGGTCAGGGCATCCCAAACACCTCACCTGCCCACACCTCACTCCACACACCTCCCACACACAGAGGAGTTAAGTAAGGGTATTGCAAGGTTCTCTGTGGGTCACTGGGATCCGTTACTGGGACAGTGCAGAGTTGGCCAAGCTGCTGAGGGACCACCAGCCCCTGGCCTCCACCAGTCCTTGAGAATGAGCTGAGCTGGGTGCAGGTAGGAGCATGCCCCTCTGGGGTGAGGGAACCTCAGAGACACCCAGGGACCGTGCAGCCTGAGGAAAGCTGATGCAAGGCTGGGATCACCAAAAAGGAGCCAAGGGCCCTCTTTCCTGTGCCTTGAACCTTTTCAGTGATGCCTGAGGAGCTCCTCTGTGCTGACAGATACACAGAGCTCCTCCCAGCACTGACTTTGGCATTCCCTGGTGTCCCTCACCCACAGGAGACATCAGCATCTCCACCTTCTGCTGGGAAATGGAGCCTCCAGCCCTAACACCAAGGGAGTCAACTCTGAGCACCCTTCCAGAGACACAATCCCTACTCTTTATCCATCTTGGTGCTGGGTGGGTTTTCTACTTCTGTTTGGGACACACAGAAACACCCCAGAAGACCTTCACCAGTGGTGCTCCTTACTGGGCGAACTGCATCTCCCAGGCAAACAGGCCTTGTGCCATAAGGATCTGCAGCCAGACCAAGAGTCCTCATCCAAGCTCCCAGTACTGAGCCCTTCCACCAAAGGAGAGGACCAGGGAGCATCAAAGGAGGCTGATGGGGAATCAACTGCAGAGAAAAAAACAACCCTGAATGTCCAGAGTGACTTGAAGAGGACTCACAGCAGAAAATAGGGCTGAAATGATTTCTGCCAGTTATTAATGCCATGCTATTTGTTCCATTTTATTAGCAAGTGATAATGTGCCATGCAGAGGTGAAAAGCAGATACAGAAAAGCACAGTGGGAATTCATCTTCTCCAGCACGAGGCAATTGTGGAGCTGAAGCAGGACACCACTGAGCACCCAAAACTGCAAGAGACCTAAGCCTTTTAGCACTGGAGAAATGAACAGTTTTAATTTTTTTACCCCCCCCTCCTCCCTTTTTTTCCCCTTTTTTTTTTTTTTTTTGGAAGGGGGGAGAGAGGTGCCATTTCCCTGTGTCAGAAACACACCATGACACGAGGGGATCCATCAAGTGACACCGCGTGTCAGGCGGTGTCACAACATCATTAAAACCTTACAGCTCGTTGATGAGCCTCTTGCCATCAATTCAGAGAGTGACTGATTCTCTCTGCAATAAAAAATGTGGAAGTTTCTCTGCCCTGTTTGCAAGGCAGCTGGCAGAGCTGGGAGAGGAGAGGAAGCACTATTTCATATTCTATTTAGGACATCAAAGCCTTAATCCCATTAGAAGATTCACAGCAGAGCCAGCCTGAGATGGAGAGATGCTTCCATAGCTGGATGGGTTTCTCCTACGACACCTGCACCTCATGCTCCATGAAGCCATTTGGAAAAAAAAAAAACAAGCCTACTGTCTTCCCAGCTCCTCTCTGAGAGCTTCTCTCTCCCTCTAATACAGTTTAGTGCCAGGTTTTATAGACTGCTCATGCTGTCGGGAATGTTTGCTGGTATTCTGTTAACTTGATGCTTGGCTGTTCCAACACTATTCATTTAAGGCAAGCATCTGGCATGTAGCAACAAGATGGCTGATAGAATAAAATTAGGCAAGTTTATGTGATTAACCATAGCTAGGAGCCAGCATCAGTCTCAGGTTATAAAAGGTTGTAATATATCCTGTAGGTTATTTATTGAATAGAGTAAAGCAGCGTGCACAGGTTGGGAGTACCCAGGGAAACACACCTTTGGGTGCTGCTGTCAAGTGCTCCCAGGAGGATGCTGGCAGCCCTGAGGCCAGGCTTTGCATGAGGCTGGAGGAGGGACAAGTCACGGTGCTGCAGAGCAGGGGGGGTGGTGGCACAGGATGGCTTCCTCTAAATTTCCCAGCATGGGAAGGGGTAACCTGGCCAGCAAAAGCAGGAGCCACGTCAGCCCTGGATACCCCCCTTCCTCCCCATCTCGTGCCTTGGTGCCAGGACTAACACCAGCCATCTGTACCCTACCAACAGTGGCTCCTGCCCAGCAGGACAGGCTGAGGTCCAGGGGATGATAAACCAGGGGATGATAAACCAGGGGATGATAAACCAGGGGTACTGGATGCCTCCTCAGCTTGGAGGCTGCCCTTGGTTTGGCATGATGGCAGGAGATACCCCAAGCCATGAGCTGGGATAAGCATTTGCAAAACACATGTGCAGCCCTGGTCTAGGGAGACACAGCCGATGGTGTCCTCCAGCACCTCCCAGCAGCACCATCACAGCCTCCTGCTCATTGCCCTGGCCCTGTGAGAGGGTCTTGGGGCTGTGGGTCCCTCCAGCCAGACAAAGACCTGCTCAGTATCCTGGCAGCTGAGCCCATGGTTAAACCAGTAGCCCTGATGCTTCTGGGTGGACCAAACTGGTGAGTGCTGGGCTGTCCCCAGAGCCACCATGTCAAATGACATGAAAACCATGCCATCCCCAAAGTATCCTGCCCTAAATATGCCAACAGTGCTGGGGGGAACGTGCCCTGTCCTGCCTGCTTTGCTGGGGTGATCAATGCGACCATCACCTGCCAGTCACTCCTCTCAGGCTTTGGGGAGCAGGATGAAGGGTATGGGGTCTGTGCTCTTGACATGCCTAGAGGTGTCTGTCACACAGGCAGAGGGAAATGGGTTTCCAAACAATTAGAAATTAAGGAAGAAGGGAGATGCATGCTCTGGGCTGAGCCATTCAGTTCTGCCAATCTCAGGCTGCTTAATTTTGCTGTCGTGCCATTGCATTTCTTACCACAGTTCAACAAAATTTGAAGCAGAAAGTCATCCTGAGTTGAGGAAAGAAGCACTTGTGCCGCTGTTAAATTATAATTCCAATTTATTCCTTTCTTGCAAAAAGTTTTAGTTTTGAGGTATAGTCCTTTAGTGAAGAAAAGAGAATGGAAAAATCCCACTGCCTGACCTCAGCTCTGGGTCTGTCCTGGTCTTGTCTTGGTATCGTGCTTGTCAGGAAGTCCATCCATCATCTGCCATGCAATAGAGAAATGATTGATACCTGTGTAATCACACTGACCCAGAAAACCACACCTGTAATCTGCCCCAATGAAGACTGCCTACATAAGTGTCTAAATGCCTCACCAGTCTTTAAAGCAGTTAATTGGCCTGGCTCAGATGCAATGGTGTTCCTGAGGTTGCTGAGGAGGTTTCTGCTGGAGCAGAGCATGGACATGGCTCTGGTCCTGCTGGTTTGCTGGGGTCTCCATCCACAGGTCACGGTTCCACACTGCCCTGTTACCCCTCTCTCCATCACAGTCCTCACCCGTTCCCCATCTCCCCATGATGCCTCCATTCCCAGGCACAGAGACCTTTCCATGCCCTCAGCCCCTTGCCTCTGACCCACCCTGCAGCCTGAAGGTTGGAGCCTGGGAAATGGAAAACAAGGATTTTCCAAGCGAGACCCAACTGTGGCCAGGAAACAAACACTGAGAGCAGCTCTTTTGTCATTTAACTGTGTGCTGAGCTCTGTGCCAGGGTCGGTCTGTCTGTCTGCCTCTCCATCTCCCATAGCCATCCAACTAGGTTATCTATTTACCTATCTATTTACATGTATTTCTTTTCCCAGTGAATTATGTCGGGGAGGTAGTAAAGTGTTATGTATTTGCAAGCCCCATAATCTTTAAAAGCACAGTGATGCATGCTCCAGATGAGAAAAGAGCCTCCATCCAGTATGTTAATAGATAGCATTAGGGCAATAATGAAAAGCACTTGAGACAAGTAAGCCCCTATCAAAAGCTGAGTAATAGAGATGCACAGAATGAATCACAATGCACCTCCTCTGCAAAAGATATTAAGACGTCTGCTTTAGTGCAGGGTCTATTCACTCCAACAGCTGCTTCATTTCTCTGATTAAAATGGGAGTGGGGATAGCTTTTCCAGCCATTTCCCCTTTTATCCAGCACCTTCCACACACACACACACACACACACAGAGGCAGGCTCACACCCACGGTGTGCACAGGGCAGAGCCAGCGTGCTGCGCTGATGGATGCACCCAGGGCACGTAGAGGGGAGGACACACACACTCTGCACACAAGGACACGAGGATGTAGGCAGATTCTTACACACACACCCTGGCACAGACATATGGGAACTCCAGCTCCTCATATACATGCGGCTCCCAGACACACACGGGCACCTTCAGGCTTTCTGCTGCAGGCACCCCCTGAACAGACCTTGGATGCACATCCCCACTGCACACACAGACACACACATGGCCTTGCATGTTCTGACTCTCACATCCCCACTGTGGGTCCTGTATGCCCACCCCAGCCCCTCTGGGGATGCAGGGAGCCACCATGGGTGTCTGAGCTCACAGAGAGCCTCCTACAGCCAGGCATTTGAGTACTGATGTGCAGGGATCAGGGGAAGCCAGGCAAGCTGGGGGCTGTGGGAGGAGACAAGTGGGGAGCACATGGGATGCAGGAGAACCTTGCTGGGAAATAAGACAGGAGCCAGGAGCAGAGGTGTTGGCAGGAGTTGACCCAGGGTGGGGCCATCAGGTAATAAATGCACAGAGGAGGGAAATATCCTGCTGCAATGCCTGCAAGGGCTGTCCACTGTCCTGGATGGGACCCATGGCTTTAGCATCCACCAGCAAGTGCTTGATGCCATGGATGAAGCTCAAGAGTCACTCCAAGACCCTCACCCAGGTGCCGGGCCCTGCTCCAGGAGCACAAGTGGGCAGGGGATAAACCCATGCCACGGGGATGATGAGGTGCTGGTACAGTTCACAGCAGCCCTGGCAGTGCTGCACCTACCTTTGCCATGCATGCCACAGGCTCCAGAGCAGGATCCTGAGAAGGCAGGACCAGAGATCTGAGCCACAGGTCTGTCTCCTGGTGTTGGCTCCCTGTGGCTGCCAGACAAGGCTCCAGTCACGTGGCAGGTCTGCAGGCAAACCCACGAGCTGTGGGATACTCCACCACCATGGCATACAAACTGGTGATGTTGGGGGTCTTCCTGGGGTATTCTACACTCATAAGACCTGCCCCCACCTCACTGCTCCCCCCTCCCTGCCCCAGGGCACAGCACAACTCAGAGGAACATCCTCAGAGGTACATTATTTACTACAGCAAACCCCTGGCTTAGCCCCTGGAGAAGGCTGTAGCAAGAGAGGAGATTGAGACAAATAGAGGGAAGATGCAGCCTGATAGTAGCTAACAGCCATAAACAGTTGGGAGATGATGCCTGTGATCAGCTTGAGCTCGTTCCTATTTACTAGGGACACACGTGAGGGTAAATCACTTCCCCCCCCATCCACTGTGGGCTTCTTACACCTTCCCCACATGCATCTGGAAAGTGTTGGTTTTGGAAGAATCATAGAATCAAAGACTGGTCTGGGTTGGAAGGGACCCCAAGGGTCACAGAGCTCCAACCCCCTGCCACAGGCAGGGCCACCAACCTCCAGGCCTGGAGCTACACAAGGTTGCCCAGGGCCCCATCCAACCTGGCCTTGAACACCCCCAGGGATGGAGCACTCACCCCCTCTCTGGGCAGCCTGTTCCAGCCCCTTACCACTCTCTCTGCAAAGAACTTCCCCCTAATATCCAATACAGACTCATAGAAGAGCTGTGGAGCAAAGCCTGGTGCGTCCTGGTGGTTCTCCAGCCCTTGCATATTGCCAGGCACAGCAATGGGCTGAAGTATTTCTCCCTCAGGTTTTGGAAGCAGGAGCCAGGTCAGGGAAAAGTATCCTGGCTGGGGGGAGAGGGGCTTGTGGGGGCAGCCAAGGACGGTCAGAACTGGTGAGAGCAGAGTCATGAGTGTCCTGCACCCACTATTTCCCTGCTGCCCCTTGGTGCCCAGGCTGCTGGCGTGGGGCTTCTTCCCTTGTGCAACAAGCAGGGGAGAAGCAGCAAGTGAAAAGAAGAGCTGCCCCGATGACAAGCCCCAGAGGAATGCCATAACCAGGGAGAGAAATAAAAGCAACACAATTACAGTGCATGAGGCACAGAGCAAGGGAGGGAGAACCAGGCGGCTCACGCAGCGGCAGCATCGTCTCTGAGCTGAGGCAGAGGGCACGAGTCCTGCAGCAGGGACACGGGCAGTGCGTGGCCCAGGCTTTGCACGGCACTGTCACATCCCTGCCCTGGCTCTTCCCGCCCACCCCGTGCTTGTTTGGGCCGGAGGGGAGGGCAGGCTGCCAGGAGCATGGTTATCTGGCTGGCAGCCGGCCCAGGCAGGCAGCATGGGAGTGCCCTGCCGTGGGAGGCAGCGCAGGCGGGGGCCAGCAGGGCTGCCCGCAGCGTGGGGCTGGCAGGGAGGGTGGTGGGGAAGTGGAAGGGGCTCGAGGTGACCCCTTTGTGGGGCACTACTGGGGTAGGAGAGCTGGGTTCTCCTCCCTGCTCTGCCAGGGGAGGTGTAGGTGGCGTGGGAAAGGATCTTCCCCATCCATCAGCCTTTGCAATGCCCAGGATGAGTGTTTGCTGTGCAGCTGCACAAAGGCACACAAAGGTCCTCCCTGGGGAGTCAGCTGGGCAGGGAGATGGCAGGTCCATGCCCAGGTGAAAGGGAGCCCCTCATGCCTTGCTAACACTGATAGCTACAGAGCAGCATCTCAGGGACAACCCTCAGGTCTGTGGCTCAGCTCTGGAGGAAGTTGCTCCAGGCCCAGTTTCCCTGCTGAGCTCAGTTTGGGAGTTTGACTCGTGGGAGGACAGTTTGGGGAGTAAACCTGTACCAAAGCTCTTCACCAAGAGTTCAGCTTTAAAGCTGAGAGCCTTGCCAGGAAGAAAATGCAGTGAGGAACACCAAGGTGATGACAGTGGAGAAGATAACCCCACTAACCTGCCCAATTCCAGGTACTACCCCTGCCCCAAAGCTGAGCATGCAGCACACCCCCTTGCACAGAAAGCTTGTCCCCATGATCCCTGCAGAGCCATCTGTCTTGAGGCATGGTGGCAGGGGTGTGCCATGTTCCCCAGGGAGCTCTGCTCAGGAGGTCAGCAGAGGCTGGCTTCTCATTCTTTCTTCATCCTGTTCCCCCAGACCTCAGTGCAGTGTCAGCCTTGATAAATCCTGCACACCAGATCTGGGAACCCATCTGGTGGAGTCCCATCATCTTGGGCCTGTTGGTCCCTGGGACAGGCTGCAGTAGCCTGCAGCCATCCAGGAGCAGAGGGGACCAAAAGAAGGGAAGACCCCAGAGAGGCTCAGGCAGATAACTGAGGTGGAGGAAGCTTCCAGGTGGAGGAAGCAAACAAAGGGGTGTTCGGCCAGGTTGGATGGGGCCCTGGCCAGGTTGGATCAGGCCCTGGGCAACCTTGTGTAGCTCCAGGCCTGAGGTTGGTGGCCCTGCCTGTGGCAGGGGGTTGGAGCTCTGTGATCCTTGGGGTCCCTTCCAACCCAGACCAGTCTGGGATTCTATGATTCTATCAAATCACAACAATATATTGAAGTGCTATTGTATATAGAGTTTGAGAGAGATCTACTGAATTGCAAAGCTTGTCCAGGTCCTGAAGATGGTTCAGGTGCAGTGGCAGTGGCAGTGGCAGTGCATCTCCAGTCACTCATAGTGCAGTGACTGCAGCCTGGTCCGTGAGAGTCCCAGCTTCAGCCATGTCCTAGGTGGACACAAGGCAGGTAAATCCTGGGGAGATGGGCAAAGATCTGGCAGGTCATCAGAGGGCTGCAGCTAGAGAGCAGAGCGTGAGCAGAGTGTTTGACAGCCGGTTACACACTGGGTGCAGGGCATCAAACCTCCCCGGCTTCACCTTCCTCACGTGTGCGCTACCAGCAACAAGCACTCACGCTGCCAAGCCCTTCAGCGGTCTCAGAAGCCACCACCAAGCACAAAACCCCCAGGACAAGCAGGGCAGGATGCTGCCATCTCCACTGGCACCTCAGAGCACATTGCCAGATGCCCAGGAAAAGGCAGCGAGGCCTCAGCAGGAGCTTCAGCACCGCGCCTGCTGCTGGCTGCCAAAATTAACATCACTGACAAAAGGCATGATCCTGAAATTGCAGCACCAAGCAGATGGATTGCTGGAGTATGGGAGGCCTCGTAATGGAAAAGATGAGTAATTCAAGGAGAGAGTCTAGTGCCAGCTATCCAAGTGCTTGGCTGCTGTAGCAGGCTGGGAACCTGGAGTACTGCCTGTCGCAGGGCTGGATTCCTCCGGCTCCGGCAAAACCTGCCGGCGTGGTGCTGGTGGGTTCCCGTGAGCTGCTGGTGGTGCTGGCCCTGCTGAGGATGCATCAGGCATCACACTGAGCACAGTGCCATGGCCAGGGACAGCCGTGCACAGCAGCTGCCTGCGTCCTGCCTCCAGCACCCCGAGGACAGCTGTCACGCTGACGTGCGCTTCGTGGCGTGGAGCAGGGATCATGTGCTTGGAGTGGCTGTGCTGTGAGGAGACAGCGCTTGTGATCTCTGCTTAACCCTGCTGTTTCCCTCTGCAGAAACCTGGGGATATGCAGGATATCCAGAGGGCTTTGGTCCAGCAGAGGGAAGGGGGTAACAGGAGTGTCTTTTCATTACTCCCCTTTGAACATCCCGATGAAATGCCTCCCCAAAACAGCCCCCAGCCACCAACTGGCTCTTTGAGCACCCAGTTCTCACCAAAATCTGAGACCTGTGGGAGATGGCTCAGTCCTTCACTATGAGGTGACTTATGAGGAGATCAAAGTATGACTTTCTTCTGGCACTGAACAGCAAGAGGGATGAAAACAAGGGCAGGCACCCTCCTCTAACCACCACTGTACCAGAGCATCCTTGCTGCTGACGATGTGGCTCGTGCTAGGATGAGGAGAAGGGGCTGAGATCCAGCGCCCAGCACACATGAATCACATGGATCCAGCAGAGTTACATGGATTTTATGGTGACAGAAGAGAAACAGACACAGCCCCATGTCCCCATAAAACAATCATGACCTGACCCCACTGCCACCACCACAGCTTGCCCTGCCTTGTCACTAGACCTGGTATTTTTATCTATTTTTTTTTTAAGTACAGATGCACTGAAATAATCATTTCTCAGTCCTGTGACTGCTGCTACGTGAACGTGACACACCATGTTTATACTGGACACATGAAGTTAAAGCTGCTACAGAAAAGTGAGCCTGCTGGGTTTTCAGCAGAACATTTGGACTGTTCACGTGGCCCAGCCCTGGAAGTTCCTGGGATCAGCATCCCCTCCAGCAGAGACCTCCTGTCATGTCCTGCATCGAGGCCGCGTTGGGTGGCATGGGGATGTCAGGACCAGAGCACAGCTCACACCTCCTGAGGCATCGCTGGGCATGGGGTTGTTCTACAAGAAATGCTGCTTGGCCCATGCCCTGCTCAGCTCTCCCTGCCAGCCCCACCTGACACACCAGAGGAGGGTTTGGATGGTTCAACATGTAGGCTTGACCACTCCATCCTTTTAAAGCTCCCAGGAAAAAGAGTCAAGAGGATGAGGGAGGTGTAAACCAGTCACTAGCATGAGGCCCCTTGTCTCAGAACAACACTAACACATCCCTGGGCCATCTACCATGCTGCAGGGACCACTGCAATTAGATGTGCTCAGCTGCATGCAGACCACACTCTGGCTGCTTCCTGCACCCCAACCCCACCATGGTGGTGTGGGGAGTCTTGGGAGGGGACTCCTCCTGTGCCCAGCTGCTGACCTGTGAGGCAAAATCCTGCCATGGAGCAGCAGAAGGCAGCTGTGGGCTGAGGCCAAGCAGAGCGATGTGGATGTGCTACAGCAGCCCCATCCTCCAGCCAGAGCATCCCCGGGGCTGGGGTGAGTGCCTGGGAGCTGCAGGAGGCTGTGTGAATCCCATCAGCCGGGCTGGCTGCGGCGTGTGTTCCCTGCCATCCAGTAGGTAACGCAGCACTCAGTGTGGTTTATTTTCTGTAATTCTCTGGTTTGTTTTCTCTGTGTGTAAGGCTGCAAGACAGGGACTTTGCTGGGCTCCCTGCTTCTGGGGGGAACAGCAGCACCCTTGGAGCTCTGGTGAATACCCCCCTGGGGAGCAGGAAGGAGATCGGGAGCCACAGGAATGTGAGCAGGGTGGACATGAGCAGGAGCAGAGCGTGAAGGTGTGTGGGCCTGGTGAGAGCAGAGACCCATGGGGCTGGTGGGAAAGGACTTGGGGACAACACTCCTGGCACCCCAACATGTTGCTGTGCACAGACTGCGAGGGGATGGGGACAAAAGCTGCTTTCCCACCCACCCCTGCCACAGGAAGGTAAATGTGTGTGGGTACCAGAGAGCAAAAACGAGACCTATATGTTTAAACTGGCAAGTTCTGTGTTTGTCATCGAGCTGTAAAATGATACCCTAACAGATGAGGACAGGAACTTCTTGGAAGGCTCGAGCACAGACAGCAGGAGTGGGGGAATAGCATTTTGCTTTATTTCTTTACATGCAATCCAAGGTTGTGAGGGTTTTTTTCTTTCTTTCTTCTTTTTTTTTTTTTTTCCCTTGCAGTGTTATATTTTTCTATCCAAAAATGGTTATAGCACTGCCAGCCCTGAGAGGCAAGGATGCTGTTTGGGTCGAGGGCTTGTACAGTGCCTGACACGACAAGGTCAGGGTCTCTACCCAGGACACAGTTAAATGCACAAATAATAAACACTGGGCTTGAGAGGGAATGAAGAAAAGCAAATCAGTGGCTGGGAGCAGCGTGAACGTGTGTATCAGTGTGTGCACGGGCATCATCAGAGAGCTCACATCTGAAATGAATGCCCAACACCAGCTATTTCCAGCTGACTGGAGCTACATGGAGATGCAGAAGACATTACAGCCATGCAGATGATACTGAGCAGCAGGCTGCTTTTGTGTGTGTGTGTGTGTGTGTGCTGCATTGTAGGAGAACATGTGCTTCAACTAGCAGCCAGCTCCTGTTTATCACTAGAATATAGTACCTATTTCAGTGGGTGGATAATTTTAGGTGAATGAGAAAATGCTGCTTTTCTTTGGGTTAATGCCATGTGCTGGTTGAGATTATGCTCGCAGCAGTAACTTTTATCAGGTGCTGCGTGGTAGGAAGACAGCCGCTTCGCTTGGCAAGTTCTCCCCCGTTTATTTATCACTCAGAGGTGGTACCTTATTTGGCTGGATACGGATCTTGTGCGAAGTTGGGATGCAGGAGGGGGATGTGTATGGCACAAAGCAAATGTCGACTTTCTTCCTGCGATGCTGTGGCTGTCAGGAGATGGAGTGCGGGGAGTGACGAGATGCGTGTGAGCTACTGCTGATATTAAGGATGTTCTTTTTTAGCTTGAATTGGGGAAAAACCCTTAGAATCATAGAATCCCAGACTGGTCTGGGTTGGAAGGGACCCCAAGGATCACAGAGCTCCAACCCCCTGCCACAGGCAGGGCCACCAACCTCAGGCCTGGAGCTACACAAGGTTGCCCAGGGCCCCATCCAACCTGGCCTTGAACACCCCCAGGGATGGGGCACCCACCCCCTCTCTGGGCAGCCTGTTCCAGCCCCTCACCACTCTCTCTGTACAGAACTTCCCCCTAATATCTCATCTAACCCTTCCCTCCTCCAGCTTCACTCCATCCCCCTTGTCCTGCCAGTCTCTGCCCTTTAACAAGCTGATTCCCCTCCTGTTCCTCTGCTCCCTTCAGGCACTGGAAGGCTGCAATGAGGTCCCCTCACAGCCTTCTCTTCTCCAGGCTGACCCAGCCCAGCTCCCTCAGCCTCTCTCCATAGGGGAGCTGCTCCAGCCCTCTGAGCATCTCCGTGGCTCCTCTGACCCCTCTCCAACAGTCCCACATCTTTCTTGTATTGGGGCCCCAGCTCTGGACACAGGACTCCAGCTGGGGCCTCACAGGGCAGAGCAGAGAGGGACAATCCCCTCCCTGTCCCAGCTGCCACCCCTCTGCTGATGGAGCCCAGGATCCCATCACCCTTCCCAGCTGCTTCATAAAAGCTTTAACAGAACCCAAAAGTTTTATTCTCCAGCCCCTCTGTGAGGACCCAGCCAGCTTCTAAGCTGCATTTCAGCTCCTCATTTACCTCAAGGCATTACAAATATCTGAGCAACAACTTGGGTTTCCCTGGGGGAGTGTCAAAGAGACTTGAGCTCTGAGAATGGACCCAGCTTGGTCCTTCACCTCCCCAGCCCCACCAAACAGGTGGCCCTGAGAAGAGGCTGAGTGGGCTGGGGAGTTGGATGAGTAGGCACCACACTCAGGGCATTGGCAAGGAGCTGCCCTGCTGCAGGTCCTTTGCCCAGCACTGACTTGGGGGTGCCAGCCACCACCTGCATTGCTGTAGGGGGTGTGCTGAAGGCACCTGCAGCCCTGCACACCCAGGACTGGAGCAGCGTGGCCAGAGACTCTGTCCTCACAGTGCTCTGTGGCCATCACTGTGTCCCAGCATGGACCATCCCAGGGCAGTCATGGCACACCCAGATGGATGGAAGGAGACCTCAGGGGAGGGCTCACTGGTTTTCCACCCCAGAGGGCTCTCTGCAGGGGCACCCCTTATTTTGTGTGATGCTTGGGAGGGAAGGGGATGGGAAACCTAAGATCCTGGTATCAGGAGGGCTGTAAGAACAGGCAGAGTGAAAGAAAATCACCAGTAATTGTGGGACAACTATCCTACAAGAGCCAGGTCATGGATAAAGAGCCCATTAGACACCAGGATATAGTTTTTCCTGGCCATGGGGTCTTGCAGAGTCTGTGATGGGCACTGATAGTCCTAGGCATTGATGCAACAGTCCAGGACAGTTCATCCACTGCACAGTGAGGATCAGGTTATAGAGCCCAGGCTGTGCCTCCCATGCTCATTCACAGTCTCCTTGTGAGTCTGCCAAGCACCTACAGACATAGTCACAACGTGAGACCACAAGGTAAGGAGTCCACCCAGGCCTCCCAGCAGTGATATGGGGGTGGCAGTGGTGGGAGATCATGGGGACCATGAAGAGTTGATGGTGTGTTGCAGATTGTTGGGGACTTGAGGTGGCCAATTGCTGGAGGCTTTGGGGCTTGTGGTGTGCTCTCAGAGGAAGGACACACCAGCAATTTGGCCCTTGCTGGGATGGTTGCAGTGCATGGACCTGCTGGACCCACTGACTGTCCCAGGTCTCACAGGTGGTGTCTTAGAAGGGACATGCAGGTCTCTCTGCTCCAGGAATAGCCCAGGGCTGTGGGAACCAGCAACCTCTCCACAAACCCATGAGTTGGTTCAGGCAAGGTGGCTTCCAGATGCCAGGGACCATCAACAGAGAGCCATTCCCATAGGTCAAGAGCATGCTGAGAGTGAAAGAATGGGGTCACCAGCCTTTCATCCCACTCTGTACCACTCTTCACCCTCACTTCACAGCTCATCTGGGTGGCACAGCCAGGCCATGACGAGCTGGGCAGAAGTAGGGCAGCGTGGTGTGCTGTGGGGCAGGGTGATGCCAGTGCTGAGCCAGGATGGGTGCTTAAAAACCCTGACACTGCTGGGCTCAAAGCCAGGGCACCACATCCTGCCTTCACCCCACTGCAGATCATAGAATCATAGAATGGTACGAGTTGGAAGGGACCCCAAGAATCACAGAGCTCCAACCCCCCTGCCACAGGCAGGGCCACCAACCTCAGGCCTGGAGCTACACAAGGTTGCCCAGGGCCCCATCCAACCTGGCCTTGAACACCCCCAGGGATGGGGCACCCACCCCCTCTCTGGGCAGCCTGTTCCAGCCCCTCACCACTCTTTCTGTAAAAAACTTCCCCCTAATATCTAATCTAAACCTTCCTTCCTTTAGTTTTAATCGATCCCCCTTGTCCTGTCATTGTCTATCCTTTTAAAAAGTTGAATCCCCTCCTGTTCTCTGCTCCCTTCAGGGACTGGAAGGCTGCAATGAGGTCCCCCCACAGCCTTCTCTTCTCCAGGCTGAACCAGCCCAGCTCCCTCAGCCTCTCTCCATAGGGGAGCTGCTCCAGCCCTCTGAGCATCTTCGTGGCTCCTCTGACCCCTCTCCAACAGTCCCACATCTTTCTTGTACTGGGGCCCCAGCTCTGGCCACAGGATCCAGCTGGGGCCTCACGAGGGCAGAGCAGAGAGGGACAATCCCCTCCCTGTCCCTGCTGCCAGCCCTCTGCTGATGGAGCCCAGGATCCCATTGGCCTTCCGAGCTGCAAGAGCCACTGCTGGCTCATGTTAAGTTTCTCATCCACCAGAATCCCCAAGTCCTTCTCAGCAGGGCTGCTCTCAAGAAACCTCTCAGATCTGGGGAGCAGCAGGGGACCGTCACCCGTGTCCCATCCAGCGCTCACTGACCAGCACTCATCTTCAGGTACTGATGTAATATGTCAAATCACAGGGTTTAAAAAAACCCTCCAGGCAACTTAACAGGCCCCATTAAAAATGTGATATTGAGAGCAGCAGCATGCCACAACCAAACGACAGGGCAGGCACACAAAACCCCAGTCCCAGCGACTCTGCGGCATCATCCCCCTGCCAAGTGCCTGTGGGATCACTGGTGGCAGCAGGGGACACCCCCTGGGTGTGAATGCACGTGGGTGTGCGAGTGGACATGCAGGGGGGGCTCTGTGCCTTAGCACACTTGCATGTGTGAGACTGCGTGGCCCCTCTCCCGTGCCAAGGTGAGGGACAACTGAGGATATTGCTGTGCTTCAGCTCGGCGCTCTGTGGGCTAACCGAAAACAGATGTATAAAAATAAACAGAAATACTAGAGATGTGATTACCAAGGAAACGCATTTACATACAGGAAAACGTCCAAAATGACTGTCATTTACTTCCTTTATTTATTCACATTTATAGAAGTGCTCCCACCCAGGGATACAGGCTCAGTCATGCTCCAACTGCAAGAAATGGGGCTTGCTGGACCCTTGCCCCATCACACACCACCCACTGCCAGCTTACTCCACTCCCACAAGGGAAAGCCTCCCCTCTCTGACCGGGCTCAGCATGTGCAAGGCTGGAAACCACTTTCCTTCATTTCTCATCTACAGGCAGAGAGATTCTCCCTCTTCTTTCCCAGAACCCCCCCACCCAGGGAACAATTACAGTGGGGCAGACCCTGCCTGCACCCAGCCCCAGGTGGCTGTGGGGAGGGCAGGGGGGTCAGGCACCAAGAGCTGTTGGGGTGAAGCGATGGGGCATTACTGGGGCAGGGACATGGGGGGATTTCTCAGTCCAGTTACCAGCAGAGAACCTGAAGGAGGGAGATAGAGGCTGAAGCAAATGGAAAGAGAAGTGGTTTAACTTGCAAGAAATGGAAATCAGAAGAGTGAATTTGGGTCATGCCAGAGCAGTCATTCTACAGGAAATGAAATGCTTTACAAGCCTTTCCTTTCCCCCTTTCTTTTCCCTTTTATTCCTTCTTTTGGGGGTGCTTTTATGATAAAAATAAAAGAAAAAAAGTTTCGTTTAGAAAATGCACAAAGAAAATGCTTTAGGTTGTTGTTTTTTCCCTGCAGTTGTACCCTGAATGCAGCCTGACACCCAGCTTCAGCCCGATCAAAGCCCTGTTTGGGGTTCATTTGCCAGCTGACAGCAGCAAAGTCCTGTGCTGGAATTCCCTCAGACCATCACCCTCCTTCCAAACCTTCCCCCCTACCACGGGAGCCCAGGCACTGAACAGTGACAGGAAGGTCTTACAGTAAGGCAGGACCCACTCTGGCAGAGGACCCAGCTCCATCCCAGCCCCCACAAAGCCCATGGAGATGCTGGGGTGCAGCAAGCTGAGAGAACCCCGAGGTTCACCATGTTTGGGTTGGATTGAGGAGACAATCTGCACAGGGTGTTTTGGAGCATGGTTGTTTGTGGTGCAGCTTTGCCTTTTGCAGGGACATGCACAATGCTGTCAGAGTGACAGCCTTGACTCTGGAGACGCTCTGGGGAGAGATGTGGACTGTCCCAGCTCTGGACAGGGAGCCAGTGACCTGCAGAGCACCCACATTTACCGCTGACAAGAAGAGACAGGCTCAGAAGCCCTCTGGCCACTCTCCCATTGCTGAAGGAAATGTTTGGTGCCGTGGACCTTTTCTTACTGATGAGTTCCTCCCTGTTGGGTCCATCAAATCTCCCTCTGGCTGTGTGGTCACCCTACAGTCCCCACCGTGCTGGAAGCCAGCGGGTGATGCTGAGTCAGCAATGCCCACTGCACCACCCTCAGCAGCCTCCCTCAGCAAAAGGCAGCTGGAAGGTGGCACAGTTTGCTGCTCTGCTCTTGTGCTGCCTGTGCCAGGTAATTAGAGCTGACAGGGTGTGTGCAGAGTTACTGGGTAATTGCCCACACACCTAAGGTGTGGTGGAAGTCGGGAGGTGAAGCAAAATCTTCCGCCTGACATAGATGGAGAGGTGCTGCCCAGCAGCAGTTGGGATGAGGAGGTGGAGAGGAGGAAGTAAATGATGGAAGGCTTCTGTGGGTGCAGCACCAACCCAGACCTGGACTGAGGTAACCCCAAATTATGCAGGAAGGGGAAGGCAGAGCGGCTCCTGGAGCACAGCACGGAGCTGGGCAAGAGCATCTCTGCACAGGCGGGGAGCTGGGGGCTGGAGCGGTGACACACGGTGTCTGAGTCAGCCCTGCCACGCTGTCACACAGGGCTGGATTAGCAGGAGCCTCACGTGTAGGACAAGGAAGGTAATGCTCTGCTGGCTGCCCGTGCCTGTGCCCACATGTTCAGCTGATCAGGTTAACTGGCTCATTTGCCTAGAAAGATGGTGCCAAGCACTAATGGCTTTGGACAAGCAGCCTGAGGATGCTCTGCTCTCCAGCCCTCCGCAGGTGCTGCCGAGCTGGCCTGGCTCAGGGCAGAGGGGCTGGGACACCACTTCCAGCAGACGTGCCAGCAAGCAAGAGCTTCTGCAGCCCTTGACTCCACAGAGCAGTGCAGTGCCCATGGTGCAGGGGGACTGGCCTCGTTACGCTGCCCAAAGGAAGAGGGATAGGCCACTGGGTCCAGTTCACAACCTTGGCGAGCAACTGGAGAATAGAGGCTAGGGCCACGATACTCCTTCCCTCCATTGCAGCATCTTCTTGAGCTCCCCTCCAGTGCATACAGAGAGTCCAGAGGCTACAGCATGCCCCAGAGCAGAGATACCCCAGCATCAGTACAGGTAACCCTCTCAGAGCCAAGAAGAAAGCAAAGCTCAGGGGACTGTACCATTGTAACCTTGAACATGCACCAACTCTCACCAGCAAGTGCCATGGGTGTGCCAGCATCAAGGAGGCCAGTGGTCAGCTCCAGTCTTGACAACCTCATTATGCAGCACCAGAAAACACTCCTGGTATCACTCAGCCCCCTGCCTGAGCTTCTCTCTTGCCCATGGAAACCACAGATCTCCTGCCTCTAGGCTTTCCTTCCAAAGGCCTTTCATCCACCCTTCCTACCTGTGTGCCACCTTCCCTGGCCTCATCTTCCCTCCCTCCCAGCCTCGCAGTTTTGTGCCTGGCTTAGGGCATGTCCACTGAGTGGTCTGGGAGTCCCCCCCACCAGCCCCCTCCTCCCACAGGGATGTAGGCTCCAGTCAGACTTGGCCACTTGTACATAGTCACCCTCTGAGCTCCCCTGGCCAGGCAGCCTCATGACCTCATTTCACCTCCCCTACGAAGAGAGGCTGAGGGAGCTGGGCTGGGTCAGCCTGGAGAGGAGAAGGCTGTGGGGGGACCTCATTGCAGCCTTCCAGTCCCTGAAGGGAGCAGAGGAACAGGAGGGGAATCAGCTTGTTCAGGGGCAGAGACTGGCAGGACAAGGGGGATGGAGTGAAGCTGAAGGAGGGAAGGGTTAAATTGGATATTAGGGGGAAGTTCTTTGCAGAGAGAGTGGTGAGGGGCTGGAACAGGCTGCCCAGAGAGGGGGTGGGTGCCCCATCCCTGGGGGTGTTCAAGGCCAGGTTGGATGGGGCCCTGGGCAACCTTGTGTAGCTCCAGGCCTGGAGGTTGGTGGCCCTGCCTGTGGCAGGGGGGTTGGAGCTCTGTGATCCTTGGGGTCCCTTCCAACCCAGACCAGGCTGGGATTCTATGATTCCATGACTCTATGAGAGGTAGCTTGCTAGAGACCAAGCACGTCCTGGCTTTTCCGCACAGCGCGTCGCTTCCATCTGTCTGGATTGAAACAGCGATCGGATAAAGCACCCATGGGAAATTATTAGCTAACCTAGAGAAGATGGGATCACAGAATTAGAGGGGATAAAGAACTTGTGAAGGGTGAGTCTGCAGTGGATAATATTAAAAGAAGGTTATCAGAAGGAAGGAAGATAAGTAGTGATATTCCCTGTGGATGGGTCTTGGGACTGTCTCAGTGAGAGTTTCCTTTCTTGGCCTTGGTTGCACCCTGACTGGAATACACATAAAGCAGGAGGATGACCATTTCAGTAGGAGCAGGGCAACCAAGAAAGGAAGAGCAGAGAGAACCAAGGAATGGGAGACTGCTTCCCTTGCCAAAAGCCGACGTCAGGCAGGCCTTCCAGCCAGCGAACGGACGGCACCTCCTTGGCTCAGAGCTTAGATAAGACCAGGCAGAAACAGTTCAAGAATTTCTGTACTGATGCCAGGAACATGAGCAATAAAATGGAAGAATTAGTAGTCCTCATCCAGAAGGAATGAGTAATCCTGGGAACTGTGGATATGGGGGAATTTATCTTCCAGTGCCTAGAGGGGAGAACAAGTGCTTCAGATATCCCTGATCCACAGTCGGGTTGTTCTACCAGCCAGGAAGAGGGGAGAGAAGATTTTAGAGTTTGTTTTGCTAACACATGAAAAAGAGAATTTGGTGCTGCTGATAACCTCAGGTTGCACTGCTGGGTTTTGGTCTTGCTACAGCTCTGCTCCTTCCTGAACCATTTCTCTCAGGACTCTGAGGCAGATGTGAGCTGGTTGCCCATAATTTCAGTGTATTAAACTGTTGGAGCTTCCTTCTCACCAAGGCAGTGGTCACTTCCATTCCCATACCATCATTCCTCTGCTCAGAAAAGGCATCCTCACCAGTGTCAGTGCAGGGTGTCCAGGCAATGTGAAGGCAACATGTTCCCCACCTCCTCCCATGCTCATTCCAGACTTCACTTACTGGTTGTGCCAGCTTCACCCCCAGACCACTTCCCAATGTCCCCTGGGAAAATACCACATTTAGGAAAGTCCTTTTACCACAGATGCTTTCCAGTGGCAAAAACTTCTCCACAAACTACCCACCTCCACAATGTTCCCTCCTCGTCCTCCTCCAAAAGCCAACCACAGAAGCTGTCTGAAGTCTTTCTTCTCTTTGCCCATCTTCCCCACCTTGGTCTAGACGTCCTTGACCTGTGAAATCAGAAGCCTGGACACAACTTGTCCTTGCAGGAAGAGCCCACACACCTCCATCTGCTCTGCCCTCTCTCCGTTTTCTCTGCTTGCTCCCTCTCACCTCAGCCTCTGTGTCTTGGTTAACACTGCTACCTCCATCTTTCTCCTTTTAGGACTAGCTGCCAGGTTATCTTTGGTGGCCTGCTTTCCACATCTCCTCTCTAACCTCTGGTGCACCAAACCTAGGTCTCTGCTCCATTTTCTGTTCTACTCCCTGCCTTGTCCTTCTGCCTTGGTTTCTAACCCCACTCCTGAGGGTGTTAACCCTTGTTCACTCTGCCCTTCAGGTCCTGTCACACAGCAGATGCCTGCACTTCTCAGGTTTGCTTATAGATCCTCCTTTCTCCTTCGTTATATTGCTTGGAATTTCCTATTTCACTGTGCCACAGCATCCAGCTGTTTCTGTTCTTCTGGGTCTCTTCCACCATGCCCTCCTGCCACAACCCCACTTCACCTGCAAGCAGCGGGAGGACGAGGTGCTGGGCAGCACTGGGATCATGACAAGGGTTTTCTCTTCTAGTTTATATCAGCTTCATCCCTGCATCTCGCTGCAGTTCATCCTCTGCTGTGTGGCTGCAAGCAAGAGGGGAATCAGGCCGTGTAATACATACAGCAAAGGCTCTGACCCTGCCCTGCAAGAAGCCCACTTAGAAGAAAAAGAAACTGCAGGACACGCTCAGCCACACAGCAGCTGGGGTAGTGAGGTACAAGGTATCCATCCCATTAAAAATCTCAAAGAGAAAAATCCTCCTCTAATGGCATTGTTGTTTCCAGGAAGAACTTAAAGAGCCTTTGATTTTTCATTTCTTATGGCCTCGTTATACCAGAGCAACAGAACAGCTCTCCACACAAAGCACCATCAGCTACTTAACACATCAGGGTGGGGAGGAAGGAACCTGGGTTTATGGTTATTCCTTGGTCTCAACTCACCCAGCTATGCTGAGACACGTGGAAACCCAAGTGATACACCACCCCTTTAGCCATTGCCACAGAAGGGACCTCTGCAAGGTGATTTTATCCATCAGGACCATCACGATCATTTACGGTTTCCTTCTGATTCCATCCTTCTTCTCACGGCTTCTTCTGATCCCTCTTGAGCAAAACAGGTTACGTGACCACAGGCTCCAAGCTCACTATGGAGAGAGCTCAGCACAGCTGCCCTCCTGAGCCACCCAGACACACAGAGGGCAATTTGCTCTCTGTTTCACAGAATCACAGCATCACCAGGTTGGAAAAGACCTTTAAGATCATCAAGTCCAACCATTCCCATCCTAAGCTAAACCAGATCCCTGAGCACCTCATCTCCCCTTTTTTAAACACCCCCAGGGGGGTGACTCAGCCCCTCCCTGGGCAGCCTGTGCCACAGCCCCACAACTCTGCCAGGGAAGAATTTTTCCCTCCCATCTGCTCTGCCCCTGCCCTGGCACAGCTTGAGCCCATTGCCCCTTGTCCCATCTCCTGTCCCCTGGCTGAAGAGACCATCACCCACCTCTCTGCACCCTCCTGGCAGGGCAGGGGAGGTGGGGAGAAGGTCTCCCCTCAGCCTCCTCTTCTCCAGGATGAACACCCCCAGCTCCCTCAGCTGCTCCTCAGAGGATTTGCCCTCCAGCCCCTTCCCCAGCCTGGTTGCCCTTCTCTGGACTCGCTCCAGGACCTCAATGTCCTTCTGATGGTGAGGAGCCCAGAAATGATGTTGGTAGATCACCACAAGGAATCTCATCCACTAGCTAGCTTCCATCAAGTGAAGGATTTGTTCACCTATGGACAAATCCATCAAACTGCGGATAAGCCAGATGCAAACATCAGACCCAAAAGCACAGCCCAAGCCATTCATCCAGTGTTTCCCAGCAGTCTTTTGTGTTGCTGTTTTCCTGCTCCTTCCCTTCTGGCCCTTGGGCTGCTTTGTAAAAAAAGTTCCACAGTGAAACCAGCCAAAGTCGAGAATTTCCAAGAGACGTGAAAATAGCAGAATGCAAATTCTGTGGAGGCTTGAAATTTCAAGTGATTTACCGGTGTCAAACCCGTAAAATCAATTTGGCAGGTGTTGGCTGGTTAAAATTAGTTTTAACTGAGAGCTGGAGGCATTATTGTGGGTGTTTTTGAGCATTGTTTTGGATGCACAAGGCGTAAGCGTGACTGTGTGCGTACAGCGCATGTATGCGCGCTGTAAAGTGTAATCCTCCTTGTAGGGCTCTTTGTGTGTGCTCAGAGATCTCTGTGGACTGAAGCTGCGTGGCTGGTTACCACAAAAGAGTGTTCACAGAGGTTTTTCCAGCATTTGATAATCCTGGATTTGCCCCAGCCCTGGGGGTCAGCAGGTCCACGTCCTGGGGCAGCGTTAGTGCCTGTGGGTTTGCACCCAGGACAAGCCCGGCCAGGGTGGGTGGGAGAGACCTCATGAACTCATGGCATGTAAAGGCAGGTGGGCTCTGCTCACCCTGGTCAAGGCAGCACCTGTCTGTGCTGCTTCCCCATGGCAGAGCTGGTCTTCCCCCAGACCCAGCTCTCTATGGGGTGTAGGGTGGAAGGGGTGTGGGTTGGAATTACTCAGTATTCCCCCTGCCCTGGGTAGCTGCTCCTGCATTTCCCAGGCACTTTTCTTGCTCATTTAAGTCTCTGTTGAGCATTTGGACTTCTCCAGAGGGGTGGAAGGTTTCTGTGAGAGGCTGGAGAGTGATGCTCTCCAGGTAGAGCTGCATGGAATAACCCCATCTCTTTGGAGAGGCACTAGGCACTGTGTGTATGGACCAGCACAGCATCCTGCCTGCCTCAGCACCTGAGGTGCATGTCATGCCTCTGGGCAGCCAGGGCTGCAACAGCCATGCCCACCTCAGCTCCAGCAGCAGTGGGAGCAGAGCTCATCTTGACCAGTTCCTCCAGCTTCTTCTCCCCTACCAACACAGGAGTAGGGACACGTCTCCTCCTGAGAGGTGCAAGACAGGAATTAGGGGCAGTTGCAGGATGGATGTGGCTGTGTATTGGGGTGGTGGAAGTAGGTAGCTGCACCAAGAAGGAGGTTATTGTGTCCTGAGTGGAACTAAGTGCAGACCTGAAATGCACATCCCACCCCCTACGTGTGACAGCGAGGAACAGGGAGACCTCCTCCTTCATCCTGGCTGTTCAAGCCTCTTTGCTAATGTCTCCCTACGCACTTCACCCCACCCCATACTCCACAACCCACTCTTGGACCCCCTTGGACCTAGAGCCCCTCAGAGGACCTGCTTCTGTCCTGTGCAACACTTGTCTGGGAAGCCTGGAGCCAGAGCTGACAGGACTTGGCTGGAGGAACCAGCGTCCTGCAAAATCAGGTGAGAAGGGCCTGACTCTGCCCTTGCACAGCAAGCCAGGAGGGCACCTTCTCCCTGCTCAAACCCTTGTGAACTGAGGAGTGTCAGGCTCCAGCTGCCTGCCTTGCCCTTTTCTGGAGAGGAGATGTCATTTTGAGACAGTCCTGCTGTTCACAGAGAGATGCTGCACAACACTGCTGTCTCTTGGAAACCAGTAGCTCCCAGTGTCCCCAGTACATCCCACCTACCTGCACAGCACTACTGTGCCACTGTCCAGTGCTCTCCACCCCAAGGAGGGACTCCCACACTGCATCTCATCCTCCCAGGAGATGCCAGTGAAATCCAGTGGACCCCAATATAAAACTCACCGTGTACTCCAGCACCCCAGTCTGCCCCACCAGTGACATGGTGGGATCCCAAGGATCCCAAAGCACTCTGCTGGGGTCCTGCTGCACCACAGGACCACAGTGTGCCCTGAGCAGGATCCCAATATATCACCACAAACGCAGCACCAGCAGGCTCCTTCCCCTCCTCATTCCTCACATCCAACTGGCTGTCCTGGAGGTGACTTCTGCCCATCAGCAGGGACTCTGCCTGACACTGCTCATGGCTGGTGTCTGCAGCAGCACCAGTGTCAGTGACTTTGGGAGCTGGTGCTAAGGACACCAGCAGCTGGGTGGTCTCCACTCCATCACGGTGCTGCATTTGGGCTGAGGAAGAACAGCCCTCAGAAAGCAGGTGGTGAGTCCTTCAGCACCTTTTGCAAGAGAATTGATGTGAACTCCATTGCCTCCATCAAACCCTCCTGCCGTGTTCATGCCTGACCTCCTCCCTGGGCTCTCAGCTTACAGATGGAAGAACCACTTTCCCACCTCTCCTGCCTCTGCCACGCAGTGGGGCTGGAGCCATGGGACACCCTGGAACTGGCTCTCAGGGGCTCAGTCTCTAGGCTAGGCACCATGTCTTTGGCAGGCTGACACTTGGGAGCCCTTTTGGGTCTCTCCAGGGTCTTTTTCTCAGGCAGGCCACTCTCGTGCTGGCTGAGGCTCTCCAGACACCTGAGTAACCCACCCTTTCCTTTGCTCCAGCATGGATATCCAATCTCCAACCACTCCTCTCCAAACGCAGCATCTCTGCCCCATTGTGCTGGGGCTCCTCTCCTGTCTGGGATGTTATCCACCTCCACAGACAGGACTCATTCCCAAATGCTCCCCAGGGATCAGAAGCTGCTCCAGGACCCCTGACCCATGGGAGATGGATTAGCAGAGCAAAACATGACCGGATCCAGGAGCTCTGGGCTGGCTCTTCGACCAACAGCAGCAGGGCTGGACCAGCATCACTCCCACCCTTGCTTCAGGCTCAGCAGCGAGGACAGGGCAAGGAGCCCTTTATCTCCCCTTTGGAAATTAAAAAAGAAGCAGAAAGGGTTTGGTTTTCATTAATATTTTTCTTCAAAAGTTTTCTGGCTTCCCTTCCCCATCTTCTGCCAATATTTCTTGGAGGGGGCGGGCGAGAGTGGAGCAGGGAACGTCTGGCAGGTTTTTGTTTTCAATTCTCACAAACCCATTTTGTGTGTGTGTGTGTGTGTGTGTGTGTGTGTGGTTTTTTTTTTTCCTCTTTCTGGAAATTCGCTGCAGACAGGCACTTCCTGCAGAAATCGTCATTTTCAAGGGAAAAATATCTCACAAACATGTTTTGTGCCTTTCGGTATGCCTGGGGTCTGCAGAGCTCTGTGCTGGGCTTCATCGTGTTCCTGGCCCTGCCATGTGCTGGGAACAAACAGCTCTGTGTCCCCATGGCAGCTCTGCCTGTGCCATTGCTGCTGCCTGTCCCCAGCACACTTTCCCAGGCTGCCCCATCGTTCCCAGGGGGCTGAGGGGCTTTGTGTAGCTCCCATGAAGCCAAAGACACAGAGGAAAGCTCCACGCCTGGGTGATGGGTATGAATGACTTTTGGGTGAGGGCTCATGCTGGTAGAGCTCCACCACAGTGTCCTGTTCTGGTGGGACAGGGATGCTCTGCCTTGGCAGAAGACCACTCCAGATGTTGTACCAGCTGTTCATCTCTGCTTTTTTCCCTGCTGTCTGTGCCACCATATGCCTGCACAGTGCCCTCGAGGCTGGGCAGATGGTGAGGGCTGCAGCTGGGCACCTGGGAAGAGTGGGGACATCAAGGCAGCAATGGGCACTCACAGTCCAGAAGGCCAATAGCATCCTGGGCTGCATCACAAGCAGTGTGGCCAGCAGATCAAGAGAGGGGATTCTGCCCCTCTGCTCTGCTCTGGTGAGACTCCCCTGCAGTGCTGCCTCCAGCTCTGGAGCCCTCAGCACAACAAGGACATGGACCTCTTGGAGAGGGGCCAGAGGAGGCCATGAGGATGATCCGAGGGCTGGAGCAGCTCTCCTACAGAGACAGGCTGAGAGAGCTGGGCTGGGTCAGCCTGGGGAAGAGAAGGCTGTGGGGAGACCTCAGAGCCCCTTCCAGTCCCTGAGGGACCTGCAGGGAAGCTGGGAAGGGCTGTTTGTAAGGGCAGGGAGCGATGGGCCGAGGGGCGATGGGTTAAACTAGAGCAGGGCAGGGTTAGGGGAGACCTGAGGAAGAAGTTCTTCACTCTGAGGGTGGTGAGACCCTGGCACAGGGTGCCCAGAGAGGTGGTGGAGGCCCCATCCCTGGAGACATCCAAGGTCAGGGTGGATGAAGCTCTGAGCACCCTGCTCTAGTTCAAGGTGTCCCTGCTCGCTGCAGGGGTGGGACTGGATGGCCTTTACAGGTCCCTTCCAACCTAACACAGCCTGTGATCTGATGATCTGCAGCCCGCAGACCCAGCACCAGCTTTGGCCTCTACCCACCTGGGTCCCCAGCAAGCCCCACGCCACGTGCCCAGCACCAGTTGGACATTGGCCCATCTGAAACTGGGCTTCCTTTGACAAAGTTCCCTGGTCCGGGAGGCTTTGCTGGCGGGCAGGCACAGGGATAGCCAGGAGTGTGAGGTTAAATAATTCATTCCTTCATAAATCTTTCCTAGAAACAATTTTTTTCTTCCCAGGGAGACACATTACCACCTCACACACGCAAACCTGACCAGGAATTATAAGAGCAGGTTGCTGCAGCAGCGAATGGGGCAGAGAGAAGGGAGAGAAGGGAAGGAATAAAATATAGATTCTTGAACTCAGACCTGGGAAGCGGCAAAGCATCAATCTTGTTAAAGGACTAGTGTGGACTCTCCAGCCAGCCCACTTCATCCTGACTCCTGACAGGCCCCAATGATTTGTGCCTGCTCAGCAGAGGAGAAGTCCCATAACTCACCCGCCGAGACGGCGTGGGATGGAAGCGCGACCTGGCGAGCAGGGAATGACTCATCGCAAGCCACATCCTGCCACGGCACCGGGGCTCCCCACACGTCCTCCCCCACCAGCCCACGGGCTCCTGGGACTGGTGTGGGGTCCGTCCATGTCCCACACCTCTGGGGTGGCACAGAAGCCCGGCAGAGTAGAGCAGGGTTTCCTCAATGACTTGTGAGGATGGAGGTGGTTGAAGCCCATTGCATAGTCCGGGTTACAAGGAGGGGCTGAAATTTCTGGATGGTCCCAATTTAATGTGCATCCCTATGCTGCTTACTGGGAAAACAGGTGCAGCAGCTGCTCCCCATCTCGTGAGCCAGGAGGATTCACTTTCTACACCCAGCCCTCCCTGAAACAGAGGAATCCTGCCGTTGCTTCTGACGGTAGTGGGTTGAGCCCGCAGGGCTCTGCAGAGATGTGCTGAGCATGGTTATCATCTCTGAGATGGACCGTACCTCTGCTCTGAGCCCTGCCCGCAGGCACCGGGACGGAATTGTTGATTAGTGCAGAATCCTGAGCAAGGAGAGGAAATTCTCCCTGGAGCCCTGCCAGGCCAAGTCCACATCCAAAAATACATCCTGCTGGCCCGCTCAGAGCCCAAAGGTTTTTTGGAAGGGAAGCTGCAGCTGCTTCGCATGCAAAAAAATTAAGAGCAGCCCTGAGATCCCTGCATCCTCGTCAACAGAGCTGGAGTCACTTTCAAATCACAGCGTTTATTCCAAAAAGAGAGCTGGGGAAGAAGAAAAACAAAAAGACACACATGCACCACCACGGATCTGGCAGGCAACCACAGCTCCAGGGCTTCTGTTTGCCCATCACGGGAAGATTTACTAGGGGAAAAATATAGGCTGATTAATTATGCAGCCGGTTTGGTCCATTATATCATAAAACCCAGCTGTGGAGGACAACGTTGGAGATGCTACCTCTCCAGCATTATCTCAGCCCGGAACCAGGCGCCTGGAGCCAGAAGAAGCCGTCTCGGCACTGCATCCTCGCCGCCGCACGGAGCGATAGCATCTCCCCAAACCCACCTTTTCCAGTGGAGATTAGGAGTGCAGTGAACTTTGATATGGTACCACTGCTAATTTCAATCGGCAGGCCCCTCGCCGGTGTCACCGGAGGCCTCGGGTTCATTCAGAGAGCTGCGGCAGCTCGCGAGGGGAGGAGGGAAAACAGCCAAAGACTCCCCTTGAATATTAATGAAGCATCAAAGCTTTTAGCTGCATGGCCGTGTCTGAGCACGACTGCTCTCCAGGGCTCTGCTATGCTTGGCACAATAAAGCCTTGGTAATTATTTCCAATAACTAATTTAGATTATCATTAGCCCCACATTGGAGGCACAGAGAATGCTGCCCTTTCAAACACTTGAACCACTGAGCCTCAAAAATAAAACGTTCGCTCTCTGCAAAGAGATCTTTGCCAGCTCTAATAAATTAGAATATATTTGTGTGCGTTAGCGCCTGTGGTGGCTCAGGATAATGAGAGTAGGTTGTGTCTGGGAACGGAGAAGAAGGTGGCACCTCCTCTCCCCCTCCGTGCTCTGCACGATGCACATTCCTCCGGGCCCCAATTTGTCCCCATTATCCTCCTGCAGCCCCCAGCCCCAAATCACCCAGGCCCAGCAGCCCACCCTGTCGCAGACAGTAACAATCCATAAATCATTCTGCTTCTTAAAAGCAAATTTCTGGGTGCTGTTGGAAGGCTCCCACACCGCAGCCTGCACTGCCAGCCCCACGCCAAGCTGGGCCCAGCACCCCAGGGGTCTGCCCTCTGCAGCTGGGGGGGCTCTGGCAGCTCGGCCTACACCTCCCCAGCTTCTTGGCTGTTGGTGCTGTCAGCATGTCCAGCCCTGGGCACACCTGGGAGGGTCCCAGCTCTGTGGTCCCCAACACCGTGGGGCTCCCCAAGCTGTGGAAGGAGCAGCCCATGCTGCCTGCCTGCGCTCACCCACAGCCATCCTCTCCACCTCCATGGAGCAATCCCATGGAGGAGGTGGGAATGCAGTACACCTCCAGCCAGCCAACCTCTGAGGTCCCCAAGATGAAGGTGAAGCTCTCAGTGCCCCGGCCCTGAGACCTGCCTGTAACTCCTGCCTCTGCCACTGCAGGGGCTTTGGGACCTTGGGTGAATCACTGCAGCTTTCACAGCCTCCGTTTCATCAACCATGTCATTAGGCTAATGATAATTAATGCCTGCGAAGGGCTTTCTGCTCTTCAGCTGGAAGGTGATAGTGAAGGGTAAATTATTATTATTACCATAAACACAGGGTACCTACCACTTACTGTGGGTGGGACCTGCTTTCTGACTTGCCTCAGCTCTTCTTGGATTAGGACCAGGGTCAGGTGCAAGCTTCGCTTCCTCCAGCGTTTCCAAGTGAAACTGTGTTTGAGACAGGCTCTGCTGGGGTCAGAACCTTTTCTCTGCAAAGACTCAAAAGGTTGAGAACATTTCATGGAAGTGTGCCTGTTGCAGCACTGCTGGGGTAGGATGGAAGACTTGGAGGTACAGATTGAGGAGAAGATGGACATGAGCCAGCAATGAGCACTCACAGCCCAGAAGATCAATAGCATCCTGGGCTGCAGCACCAGAAGTGTGGCCAGCAGATTGAGAGATCGAGAGATCCCGATCTGCTCCGCTGAGACCCCCCTGCAGTGCTGCCTCCAGCTCTGGAGCCCTCAGCACAACAAGGACATGGACCTCTTGGAGAGGGGCCAGAGGAGGCCATGAGGATGATCCGAGGGCTGGAGCAGCTTTCCTACAGAGACAGGCTGAGAGAGCTGGGCTGGGTCAGCCTGGGGAAGAGAAGGCTGTGGGGAGACCTCAGAGCCCCTTCCAGTCCCTGAGGGACCTGCAGGGAAGCTGGGAAGGGCTGTTTGTAAGGGCAGGGAGCGATGGGCCGAGGGGCGATGGGTTAAACTAGAGCAGGGCAGGGTTAGGGGAGACCTGAGGAAGAAGTTCTTCACTCTGCGGGTGGTGAGACCCTGGCACAGGGTGCCCAGAGAGGTGGTGGAGGCCCCATCCCTGGAGACATCCAAGGTCAGGGTGGATGAAGCTCTGAGCACCCTGCTCTAGTTCAAGGTGTCCCTGCTCGCTGCAGGGGTGGGACTAGATGGCCTTTGAAGGTCCCTTCTAACCTAACACAGCCTGTGATCTGATGATTCTATGATTCCCCCACCATGGCCACAATCCCAACACCCTCCCCATCACTGTCAGATCACTTTCTTATTAAACTTCTTTGTGGCTCAGATTTGGTGAGGTGGTTGATCGACTTCATTCTTTACCTTTTTCTAAGCTTCCATTCCCAATGGACACCTTCATTTTTCATTAAAAATCTTTCATCAGAATGAGCCATAATTGTCCAAGTCTCTTTCTGGTTTTTGATTAAAAGCTGGAATCTGCAGTGGAAAAAAAAAAAAAAATATATATATATATGCTCTTTCCCTCTACTCATTTCCACCCCTCCTCCCCATTTTTATTGAAATCCTCCCTACAGAACATTCCTGCTTCAAACCTGTGGGCTTGCCTCCCATCTGGGATGGAGCAGAGGCTCATTTCTCCCAGTTACAGAGTGGGAGCATCTTCTAGCCATGGCAGCCGCTCACCAACCCCACAAGCGCTGCTGAAGCCTAGCAGCAAGTTCAGCTCAGGGACACGGTTCTTGCTGCTGTCCTTGGCTGTTGTGATGGCTTTGGGACATTGATAGGAGCAGGACAGCATGAGCAGGGGTGCTGGTAGCATCAGGTAGGTGCTGGTGGGCTCTCCCCAGGGCTGTGTCTGGCTGCACAGACAGTGTCTGCTCCAGCTCTCCAACTGCTCCTGGTCTTTGCACTGTCACAGCAGTGTTGGGTGAGGGGATATCCTGGGGTCCCAATCCATCCCTCTTGGATCAGGACTGTCACCAGCACCAGACCAGGGCAGCTGTGGCTTTGCCCAGCCAGGTCTCACCCAGGATGGAGATGTCTCTGCCGCTGGGACCTTCACAGCGCTGTACCACCCTCCTGGGGAAAAAGGTTTCCCTCACATCCAACCTGAACCTCCCCAGCTGTAACCTGAGGACACTGTCCCTTCTCATGGTGTCTGCCACAGCCAGGAAGAACTTTGGCTCCATCCCATGTGTACCTACCCTTCAGGAAGGTTCAGGCTGTTACCAGCTCACCTTTTCCCAGACTAACCCAGCCCAGCTCCTCCTGCTCTCCGTGCAGGCCCTCTGCCCCATCATCTGAACTGGGGACCCAAATGCAGCCTCACCCATGCTCTGTGGAGGGGATGACTGTCCTGGAGGTGGTGGCCATGGCTGTCCCAGCATAGGATGGTCCATTTGCCTTGTGCACAGTGAGGACACGCTCTTGGCCTGTGCTCAGTCCAGACCACCACAACTTCCAGGTGTTCTGTAACCTGCTGCTCAGCCAGTTGTGCCCCAGTCTGGACCAGTGCACAGGGTTTATCTGCCAGATGTGCACTCCCCTGTACACCTTGCTGCCCTCAAGAGAAACTCAGCTGATGGGCACCCAAGCTCATGGCTCCTAATTTCTTTCTGAAGCTCTCCCTCCCATCACCCTCTGCTCAAACACACCATTCCCACCTTGCATTGCAAGTGCTATGAGCGTGGCATCTTCAAAGACCTTCCTAATGCCCATCACTCACAGACTCACAGAGCTGTAGGGGCTGGAAGGGGCCTCCAGAGCCCATGGGGTCCAACCCCCTGCCAAAGCAGGGTCCCTGGGACAGGTCACACAGGTCGGTGTCCAGACGGGGCTGGAATCTCTCCAGAGAAGGAGACTCCACACCCCCTGGGCAGCCTGTCCCAGGGCTCCCTCACCCTCACTGGGGAAAAGTTCTTCCCCATGTTGCTGTGGAACTTCTTACACTCCAACTTGCAGCCATTGCCCCTTGTCCTGTCCCCACAGACACTGAAAAGGGGCTGGCCATTTCCCCCTGTGTCCCACACTTCAGATATTGATCCCCATTGATCAGATCCCCTCTCAGGCTTCTTTTCCCCAGGCTGAACAGCCCCAGCTCACTCAGCCTTTCCTCCTTCACAGGCAGACCAGGAGCAGTGGCCACAGCACACTGCTGCTCGGAGGGATTCTCCACAGCCTCACACTGCCCATGCACCCTCCTGCCCCCTGACCACAGTGTCAGGGTTTGTGGTCTTCATTCCTGCCATCTAAATCCTTATCTGTGCAAGGTAACTGCCTCCTCTCCTTCCCCCTCCCGCCCAGTGCCTCTCTCAATCCCAAAGTGATTCCTTCCAGCCCATGTTAATGTTCTTGGAGGAAATGGGTTATCTTTCCTATCTTTCCATATGTGCAGAATCGCAGCTCCTACCCCCCTGGCTCAGCACTGCATACTAATAGGGAGGAGGCTGAGATTGAAATGTATCAAAATGCAAGAACTCAGCGTTGGGTTTGCATCCTCAGAAGCCTTATTTTGCTTTTTGGGCCAAACATATTGTGCATTTTCTGTAACAATGAACCTATCACACTTATTATGATAAACTGAGAAGGCACTTTCCACAGTTAGACTAAAAATCCTGCAGATTGACTTCAACTCTCAAATATTTTTGGATCCACGTACGTTTTTCCATGACTTTCCTGACAAGGGGAGTATCCTGGCTCAGCTAGTCTCTCTGTGCAAGCACAGCAGCTAAGCCCAAAATGCTGGGACCTCTCACTGCTCCTCCCTGCACTGCAAGTGGGCAGCTGATGCCCTGTCCTTGCTCCCTGAGGAATGCCAGGGCATGAGTTACCCTGCATAGGACTCATCTAGAAGTACTGAAAGATGCTTATTTCCCAACCCTGTGACCACCCAAAGGTTTTCAGCTCTCCACCTGCCAAGACATCTCACCCAGCCTGTGCAACCACCCACTGAACTGCACCACAGAAACCCTCCCCCTCTTGCACACCATCCCTTGGGTTCTGAGTAGCAGAAGAGCCTCTGGAGAACAACCCCAGGAGATATCCCTGTGGCTTTGCTCTCTTGCTAAGGAAGATGAGACAAGAAGTCTCCTTCACCTAATGCCCCACCACAGCAAAGCCACTGCTGCAAACCCCCATGCTAAACAAACATCTGGCAGTCACAGCTGGAGCACTCCCCTGTGTGAGTCACTGGGGACAGCAAACATGTTCCCTTGTATCCCACCCTGGCCAGCTACACCCCAAAATCTCCATGACTGCACTGCCCCCTTGATATCTCCAGATCACCTTTGGCAGACACTGGTTTGCACATCTCTCCAGACACCAGAGATCCCCCATCACCTCCACCCATTACATCCCCACCAAGCCACGTCCAACCACGTCTCCAGGGACCATGAGCAGAAATATCTTTAAAAACACACCAGATATCTTTAAAAAAAGTGTTTTTCCTTCTCCCCAGGAACCTGGGAGGATACTGTGAGGATGGATCAGTCCCTGGGCCACAGCAGCACCCAGCCAGTGGGACAGCCAAGCCCTTTAAGCACATTTTGGTGGCGCGGGGAAATAATCACCCTATAAAACTCTCTGGAGTGAATTCCTGGGAAAACAAGAGTGCCACGCCGTGGTGAGCACCCAGCAAGCACAGCGAGCTCACCCCACACATCCACACATCACCCCGGGGCGGCCACCAGGGCCCACAGCCTCCACCCACGGCAGGAGCTGGGGCAGCGGGGAGCTGTGTTTGGGCACATCACCTCCATCCCTCACCTTGAGAAGTGAAGTGGGCAGAGAAGAGGAGCAGAAATGCCTTTGCTGACAGGTTTGAATGAAGAGATTCCAGCTTTTTCTAAAGAGTCTTTGGATTTCCTGAAAGTTATGGTGCTGGGCATCATTTGTATGCAGGATGTATTCTAGCTCAAAGGTACCAGAACTAATGCTGTCCTGTTAATGAACTGAGTGAGTAATAGCCATGGGTATAGAAAGCTTATGTCTGAAACTAATCCTAGTTAATGAATCTATTGTTACAGGTATTAAATGGTGACAGGGGGTTTCATCCATCAGCCCTCCATTAATCACAGCGTCCCCGCCTATGCTTATTATTTAGAAGCCAGCAAAGGGATCTTAATGATATTAGTAATAGAGCGGTTGTGGTACGTGACCTAGGACAAGCTGGGGATTTAAGGTGATAAGTGTCTGATCACATAAGGCATTTCAGAGGTGATCCAAGAGGCTTTGCTCCCCATGGCATGTTATCTTCTCTCTGCCAGCTTGCTCCTCTCAGGCAGCGCTGCTCGGAGAGCATCAGTGCACAGAGCCATGGTGGCCACGCCAGGAGCCTCACCTCCTCTGCTGCTGCCTGTGAGGAAATCCTGCAGCTGCACAGGGGTCTGCCCATGCTCTTCAGCACCCCCCTCCCTGCAGACACGCACCAGGTGCCCCAGCACACAGGGGCAAGATGTAGGGCCCCAGTATGCCCAAGTATGCACAGGCAGAGCGTGGATTCGTCTGCACAAGTAGCCAGGTGCAAGCCCACGTGCATGAGCACAAATACCCCCCCACTCACACAGCCTTGGAGCAAATGACTCAAAGGTTTCTCTGGAAAGACGTGAGGAGCATCTGATATTCTAAGCTAATCTCCATCTGGACGCTCTCAGCCTGTATGTTGGGACAGGATTCATCTCATCTCACCTATCGTGGTTGTCTAGAGTCGTGTCTGCAGTCAGAGAGGTTTCAGCCCAGCAAAGGGACACCATCACCTCCAGGGCAGGGCAGACACACTGAGAGGACCAGGGCAGGTTCTGAGGTAAAACAAGCCACTCTCTCCAGGGATGGTCCTTTGCCACCTGCCCACAAGGCAGCTGCATGGCTTTGACTTCACACACTGCTGTAGGTTGCTGAGAGCAGGGATGAGTCCCAGCCCTGCCTGCCCTGGCCTCAAGCAGATAAGGCTGCATTTCAGAGAGAGAGAGTGGTGATGGGCTGGAACAGGCTGCCCAGAGAGGGGGTGGATGCCCCGTCCCTGGGGGTGTTCAAGGCCAGGTTGGATGGGGCCCTGGGCAACCTTGTGTAGCTCCAGGCCTGGAGGTTGGTGGCCCTGCCTGTGGCAGGGGGTTGGAGCTCTGTGATCCTTGGGGTCCCTCCCAACCCAGACCAGGCTGGGATTCTATGATTCATGAGGGCTTCCAGCATAGATGGGTACATCTGGGAGGGAGTTTTGCTCTGGTGGGTTACGTAGATCCCATCTGTTCTCCTGATGACTGCTCAGCCCTGAAGATTACCACAGTGGCATTGGGTGAGGGACATACCCAGAGCCACTCAGCAAGGCTCACTGGCCACCACAGTGTCATTGGGTGAGGGACATACCCAGAGCCACTCAGCAAGGCTCACTGGCCACCACAGCAGCAGCAGGGCCACGGGTCATCCTGGCAGGGTGGGCAGGGATACTGCTCAAGTCAGGATGCGAGTGCAAAACCCCAAATATAAAAGCCTACAGCAGCTGGACAACCCAGAGGTCCCCACATCTCTGCACAGCTGTCACCTTCGGCCACCACTGCAGGTCACGATCTCCTTATGATTTCCAGGTGACAGAGGAAGCTCCCCAGTGCCATAAGTGCATCAGGTGCCACTGGTGATCTGGTCCAGTGAAGGGAACAGAAGGATGCCCAGACACCACACAGACAGCCACAGCTCTGGAAGAGCTCAGTGCTCAGCTACTCACTGCCCCCATGGAGCTTATCACACATGGGGAGCATCTCCCTGCCAGGCCAAGGCTGTAGGGGACCAGATGTGCTGATTTGATGACCAAGTGCCATGACCTCAGAGATGGTCACAATTCACCTGCTCAGGGAAGACCACGTGATCCAGCAGCCCTGGAAATCAGGGGCCATCCCCTCTTTTGTGGGAAGCCAGAAACTCAGATGGACTTGCAGGGGAAGGTTCTGAGGACTGGGACTCCACAGGGCTCCTTCTGTCTGCAGCAGGGGAACGTGCTCTGGCCATGAGAGACCTGTGACACACAGTGTCCTGCTCTGGGGGAAGAGCTGAGCTGTGGTGAGTCCTGTGTGTTCACAGACTGGGCATCCTCAGGGTTTCTTCCTACCAAGCCCATTTTTCAAGGTCATCCCGTGGTGTGTTGGCACTGACAAGCTGGGCATGGACCAGCTCTGGAGACCTGCAGGGTTGAACAGTCCTTTCCTCTCCTCTGCAAGGACTCAGAGCCCTGAATTTCCATGAAAAACCAAGACAGGTAATCTGCCACTCAGTTATATTTTTAGGTTAATAACAGATGTATAAATATATATATGTCTCATCTTCACAGGTATTCAGAGCCAGGAGCTCACCACTTGCCAGTGTTTAAAACAAGCCAGATCTAACCTGCTAAGTGTAAGCCCAGGTCTAACCCAACACCGTGCCTTGCCAGCCAGGCAAACATCACCCTGTTGCTCTGCCATTTGCACAACACAGCTCCCTGTGGCTGGGGACCAGCAGCCAGACTGGGGAGCCTGCTGCTCCACAGGAGCCAGCCCTGCTCTTGTTCTGCTCTTGAGGAGCTCCCCAGGACAGAAACCTGCCCACAAGCAGGAGGGTGATGCCCCCAGCTGAGTGTTCACCCCAAAGCTTCCTGCCACAAGAATGATGTGTGTTGGGGACTGTGTTTTCTTTTGGTGTTAAGATCACTTTCCTGCCTGCTCCAGAGGAAGAAGATCATAGAATCATAGAATCCCAGACTGGTCTGGGTTGGAAGGGACCCCAAGGATCACAGAGCTCCAACCCCCTGCCACAGGCAGGGCCACCAACCTCCAGGCCTGGAGCTACACAAGGTTGCCCAGGGCCCCATCCAACCTGGCCTTGAACACCCCCAGACACAGGGTACCCACCCCCTCTCTGGGCAGCCTGTTCCAGCCCCTCACCACTCTCTCTGCAAAGAACTTCCCCCTAATATCCAATTTAACCCTTCCCTCCTCCAGCTTCACTCCATCCCCCTTGTCCTGCCAGTCTCTGCCCTTTAACAAGCTGATTCCCCTCCTGTTCTCTGCTCCCTTCAGGCACTGGAAGGCTGCAATGAGGTCCCCCCACAGCCTTCTCTTCTCCAGGCTGAACCAGCCCAGCTCCCTCAGCCTCTCTTCGTAGGGGAAAGATGAACGCTGGCTCCAAGGGATGCATGCACTGCCACAGTCAGGCCCCTAAAAACCAGGAGACCACTTAGAAATCTCTTTATAAAAGGGTAAGAAACCTTGGTGCCATTTTCAGTCTGTGCTCACAGCTTGCCTCCCCATCAAACAGCCCTGATTCAGCAAGGAGAGCACAGCTCCTCTGTCCCCTGCTTCCAAGAGATGAGGTTTTCAACAAAATCCCCAGGGCTGCCAGGTCTGGCAAGCAAGGCCAAGCCAAGCCCTGGCCAAGCCCTGGCCAAGCCCTGGCCAAGCCCTGGCCAAGCCTGGCCAGAAAGAAGCAGCAGGGCTGGGTCTCTGCGTGCTGCAGGAGCCCTGGCACGGAGCAGGTAGGTACCTGGTCTCCAGTACTGCCACATGCACTAGGACAGCAGCCAGCAGAGGAGGAAAAAGGAAGAGGAGAGATAATTATTAGTGATTGAAACTGATTGCATGAAAGAAGGACAGATGTTTCTTGTTGTGCTTGTGTGCCTGAGGCTACAGAGCCATGCAAGGGACCGGGGAAAACTCCTTCTCAGGCTGGGGATGCTGTGTGGCTGAGCTGCATTCAAAGGAGAGCTGAAACCCACACACACTTTCCCTCTGACTCTTGCAGATCTGCACAGGGTCTGACTAACATGCCAACCTCCCTGTTTCCCCCATGCCAGTAGGTGATGACCCTCTGGTCATGGGCCACAAGGTTCTGCAGAGATCCTCCAGCTACTCACCACAGCCCCAGGCATGAAACCATCCCACAGGGATGAGAGATTGGGAGATGATGGGACTGGGGATGGGACAGCCAGGTCCAGCAAAGCAGGTAGGGGGTAGAAATTTTAAGCACAGCATCATAAAAAGGCACAGGACCAAAGGCAGAGAAAGCTCCTGGCCATCCTGCTGCCAGAGCAAACCAGACCTTTCTGGGAGAGCAGGAGCATTTACTAGTCATCATCCTCCCTTGTAGCACCCAGGATGGGGCATCCTGCTGGTGTTTTCCTTCAGGAAGGATGGGTCACCCAGGAGGAAAGCCAGCTGGTGTCTCCACCAAGCAGAGCAGTTGCTGTCGAGGGGACACAAAGCCCCTGTGGTGTGTTGTGTGGGATTCAGTGCATGTTTAATGCTATAAAATATGTAAATAGAGGGCTTGTCTTAGCAATGTTACTGATGGTGGTAATGGGCTTTTGGCACCAGTTCAGATGGCTTCAGTGCCAAGGCAGGATGGAGCTGGGGATGCATAAAGGGAGCTGAGAAGGGGTTTTGCCCCACCAGGAGAGGGATAAGCCACCTCCAGCATGGTGCAGGTCCCCAGGGATGGCCTGAGCTCCTCCCTTGGGAGCTGTTGGAGGCACCACCCCGACTCAGATTGGCATCGTTTTCACTTGAAATCCCTGTTTGAGCTCAGTGCAGGGAGGCTCTGAGGAGCGCTGGGGGCAGCGGGGTTCAGACTGGTCTGGGTCTCACTCGGGACAGAATAAAAGGGAGATTAAACGAGCAAACAGTGCAGTGAGCTGGGACAGAGTGAGGGCTCAGCCCTGGATGTGCTGCTGTCACCACCTGCCACCTCCTGAGCCAGAGGACCTGCAAGGAGGCCAGGACGGTCAGCACCCCCAGAGCTCCATGTCCCAGCGCTGACCCCAGGGCCCCCCGAGGTCACAGCTGAGAACAGCACTGGGTGCCCTGAGGATGCCCATGCTGTGCACCCCATCACCCTGGGGCGCTGGCATCGCATCCCTGGAGCTCCTTCCCCACCCCACGGGATGCGAAAGCCCCTGGGCTGGAGGGGTGGGTTCTGGGACCCCGGCCCGGGACCCCGGCCCGGGACAGCAGGCCCGGTTGCCCCCCGGCCCCTCCAGCCCCCCGCAGCCCGGCCCCTCCCGGGGCAGCGGCGCATCCGCGAGTGCCCAGTGCCCTCTGCTGGGGACGCTCCCGCTGCCAGGAGACACCCGGTTGCCACGGAAACGGGCTGTTCCGCTCCTCGGCGGCTCCAGAGATGCTTTCGGGTCTCGGAGCCCCGGGCGGCGGGACCGAGGGACGGGCCGGGCCGGGCCGGGCCGGGCAGAGGAGAGCAGCTCCCACCCGGGTCCCCGTGTCACGGGCGCTGGTGCCAGGGGAAGGAGCACAGCTGGGTGGGGGCACGGTTGCCTGTCACATACCCCCCCGTGACACCCCACCGTGACACCCCCCTGCTGGGAGGGGTGCTCAGCAGCACAGCCTGGGCCTTTTCCCACACAAGCCCCTGGTCCTGAGTGTCCCAGCTCCTCTCCAGCGGTCCCCTGGCTTGGCACTGCACAGAGGGAGGTGAGATGCTCCCCTCTTCAGTTTGGGGAAAGGCCCTGATGTTCAGGACTTGAGCCCTTCTCCCCCATTCCTTCCTTCAGGAGCATCCATGTGCATACAGCCCTGGGTGGCAGCCAGCCAGGACCAGTCCCTGCAGCCTGTCCAGTGCCCAGGCAGCTCTGTGGCACTCCTGCCACCAAAAAACCACCTTCTTCCAGCATGAAAGGGCATGGGGGAAAGGTTTGTTCCTGCCATGCTGCAGATGGGATACCCCATGTCACGCTCCCCCACGCTGGGCTGCTGGCTCCATGCACTGAGGTGCAAAGCAGCCAAGTCTCCATGCTGGTCCAGAGCTCTGCCCTGCCCAGGAGCAGCCCCAACTCTGCAGGACCCTGCCCACATCTCCTCTGCACCCCCTGGGAGCCACTGGGAGCTGGGGGTTGGGGGGGGTATGGGAGCAGCTCCAGGCAGTGAGCTCTGCTGAGTCTTGGACACGCTCCTGGGAAGGTCCTGGGGCCCTGCAGAAGGAGGAATCCTGTTCCCATGACCTTCCCCATGTCTTGGGAAAACCTGCTCACCCAAGGGAGCAGGATGCATGGTTTGGTGTTCATCTGGACGTGTCTTTGATCTACCCTGCATGGAGCCAGCCAGCAGTGCCAGCCCAGCAGTGCCAGCCCGGGGCAGGTACAGGAGGCAGCAATCCCATCCCATCTCCTCTGCAGTGACAGCTGCAGGGTCCAGACAAGAGCTGGGTGCTAGGGCAGCACCCCTATTCCAGCCATGCCTGGCACCTCCCCTGCATCAGACACAGAGGCTGGGTGGGAGGGGTGCCCAGGGCAGGACAGTGGGCAGAGAAGGGGAGAGGGATGATTCGCTGATCCTGCAGAGCCTTTCTCCTGCATCTGCCCCTCCCAGTGCACACCAGTCCACATGCTTGGGCTGGAACTGGCAGTAGCAGGGAGCAGAGCATGGCCACCAGCAGCCAAGAGCTGTGCAGGAGGTCCTGGGCATGTCAGAGGCTGATGTGCACCCCAAACCATCCCCATACCTCCCAAGGGTGCTGACAGCCCCAAGCCTGAGGTTGGGGGAGTCCCAGCACCAAGAGCCTGGCACATTGCACAAAGAGCTGGCTTGGCCCCAGGGATGCAGGACTTCATCCCTTTGGCTTTGACACCACTCCAGCCCAAGGATGCTCTTCCCACCTGCATCTCTGTTAGCTCACACTGCCTCCACTCAGGGATGTCTTGCATCCAGATCTGGCAGGTCACAACTCCTGCCCTGTGGGCCAGAGCAGTGGGGAACCCAGCCCCCCAGCCTCTATTGTTCTGGGACACATGAGGGGTGCAGCTGAGCCCTTCAGCATCAGTTGCCCCCTGCCAGCACCACAGCTCCACCAGCACAGGCAGCAGCTCACGGTCGGTGATGCCAAGTGAGAGCCAAGCACAGCCCTGGGGTCTCGCTGCTGCTGCGTGGGGTGTCTGGCAGGGAGCTGTGTGTGGGCACACAAGGGGATGCCAGCCAGGGCTTGGAGCTGCCCCAGAGCATAGAATCATAGAATCACAGACTCTCCTGAGCTGGAAGGGACCCATCAGGACCATCAGTCCAGCTCCCAGCCCCACACAGCCCAGCCCAGTCAGAGATGGGACTGAGTGCACAGTCCAGATGCCTCTTGCCCTCAGCCCAGCTCGGGGCTGTGACCCCTTCCCTGGGGAGCCTGTGCCAGTGCCCAACCCCCCTCTCAGCACAGAACCTCTTCCTGACACCCAGCCTAAACATCCCCTGGTGCAGCTTCATGCTGTTCCCTCGGGTTCTGTCCCTGCTCCCCAAAGAGAGGAGATCGGTGCCTGTCCCTTCGCTCCCCCTCATCAGGAAGCCACAGACCCCAAGAGGTCTCCCCTCAGCCTCCTCTTCTCCAGGATGAACAACCCCAGGGCCTTCAGCCTCTCCTCATAAGCCTCCCCCCTCCAGACCCTTCCCCATCCCTGTTGCCCTAAAGTTCAACAGTGATGGACATCTGCTGTAGGTTTACTGGGGATGGACAGGACTTTCCAGCCATGGCTTTTTCTCACAGCAGAGGCCTTTGTGGAGGTGAGCACAAGAAGTGAGAGAGTTCTGTGGCTCCCCACAGTACCAACCACAAACATGGATGAAAAGAAGAGTCCATGGTTAGGATGTAGTCTGTCTCTGGTGCTTTCACCTCCTCCACGTTTGTGTGGGAGTGTGGGCCACGTCTCTGCCATGGCAGCCAGGCCAGGACAACCCATTACCTGCTTCTGCATGCCAGCAGCACAGAGCACAGTGCCAGCACAGGGCTGAGGAGGTCTTCATGTGGGTGTCCCATGCTCTGGGTGGGTGGGCAAAGCATTGTGGTCCACCAGACACCTTCTCTTCCATCCCACCCCAGGGCCACAACCCCACTCCACACAGCAGTGGGACAAGTCCTGCCTGTGCAGCTCCATGCCAGGACCTCAAGTCCTGCCCAGGACAGCTGTGGAGAAGCGACTTGTTCAGAGGCTCAGCTCATCCCAGCCTGACACTGCATCCTGAGCCATGTGTGCACCCAGCAGCGTTGCTGTATCACCATCAACATCCTGTGATGGGCAAAACCATCCACAGAGCAGCCAAGGCTGGAAGGAACCTCTGGAGATGGTCTGCTCCAAGCCCTGCTCAGAGCATCTCTACATGTGTGTACCACCACGCACACGCCTGCGCACGCCTGTCTAGCCCTGCTGTGTGTCCATGTGAGCATCTCTCCCCCTGCAGCTCTCTGCCTGGGATTACAGCGCTCAGCACAGCGCAGGCAGCCTGAGAAGTTCTGTAACTTGAAAGAGCTGCTTCTCCAGACATCACTGCTGCCTTTGAAAGCACATGAAAGGCAAGCAGCTCATGAGCAACCAAAGCCTAGCTCAGGGAGACAAACGTCCTTCTACGCACCCCCAGCCTTTCCCTGCGATGCCTGTGATCTTCCCCACTCCCCTGGGTGCAGGGTTGGAAAGGCTGCTATTGTACTGGGGGCTGTGAGCCTTGGAGAGGATTAGTGTGCCTGGGAAGGGGTCTGGCTTGTGTCAGGGAGCTGCTGGAGACACGTGCCGCACACCCCGCGCTGCGCGGGAGCAGCCGCGCTCAGGCACCAGCCCCAAGGGGCTCATGTGTGGGGGTCTGGGAGGAAAGGCAGCAGGGTCTCAGCCCCCAGCACTGCCCTGAGACCCCCTGCCTCTGGCCTGGCCTCTTGCAGCCCCAGCTCAGGTTGGGGAAGGGGAGGGCAGGGCTGTGCACCCTGCCCAGGGCAGGATGGCTTCTCCCATCACTCCTCAGCACCAGGCTGGCACCAAACCAGAGCTGGGCCACCCCCTGGCAGGGCACTCGAGCCCTGAGACCTATGGGGTCAGTGACCATCCCATCCCTGAGGGTCTGATACACACACTCAACCCTACTCCTCTGGTTTGCAAACCTGCTCTGGCTGCACCAACCACACTGCAGGAGACCTGTGGCATGGTGTGACCTTCCTCTGTCCCCCAGCACAGTGCCCAGGCACAGCTCTTCTCCCCAGCCTACAGCAGATGAGGTTGTACCCACAGGGACTGCACAAGACCACAAACAGCCCCAGCTTCTCCCCCAAACCCCTGCAAACTCCCAACCACCCACTGACTCCTGCTCCAACCTTGGCTAACCTCCTCTGCAGCATCCTAGGAGCAGAAATCACATCCTGAACCAGAAGGAAGCTCCTGACAATGGTTTAACCACAACCAAAACCTCTCTGCAGGATGTCTGGGGAGTCACTGCTCAGATTTTTGCCCTGGTGTAACTTGGTGTTCCCAACTCACCTCAAAAAGCCCCTTGTTCTCTCATCACCTCTCTCCTCACGCTGGAGAACAGTATTTTCACTCACACACTGAAATTAGATCCTGCTGTTCCTGCAGGAAGGCTTTTCAATAACTCACTTATGCTCATGGATGTAATTGCCTGGCAGACTCCTGGCCCCTGTGCATTTGGGGGCACAGGGGTGTGTGAAGAGCCCCATTAACCTGCTGCAGCCCCAGGCCTGTTTTGGCCACGTTGTTGGAGCCCAGACAAGTGAAGGGCAGAGAAGATCAGAGGTGAGCACAGAGACTGTGCACAGTGAGGATGGGTGATCTCTGGAGGAGCTGGGATCCTCAGGCTCAGCATCATGGGCCCCCTGATGCACATCAGCAGGTCCATGCAGAGCCCAGGCCCCTCCCCAGCAGTTCACAGGGAACTGGGCTGTGGGATATTCAGGCAGTGGACAAGGAGTGCCAGTGAGTGGGGACAACAGCGTCCTGCCTCAGTGGCATCCTGCTAGGAGCATCAGGAGAGGAAAACCCCCCAAAGTGCTGCTGTGCCAGAGGTGGGATTTAGTTTCTGGGGCTCCCCAGGCTCACAGCTTTCCTGCTCCACAGCAACTGGCCAGGCTGGCACCTGGCAGTCCTCAGGGTCTCAGTTGCTGAGCATCCTTCCAGGTTGCTGCAGTGTTGGGCCAAGGCACCCCAGGGAGCAGCCCATCCCAGGCATGCCGACAGCTTGCCAAGTGGGCAGCAAGGAGCAGAGGATTCCTGCCAGCCCGGTGGTCCATCTGGCAAGCTGCAGAGCAGTTTGGCAATCCCTGCTCTGCAGCAACCCATGTGGCAAGCTGCTGAGGACTCAGAAAGCCTGGAAGCCACGGGTGCCCATCTGCTGGCCTGGCAAGCTCTGGGCAGTGGAGGAGCCCGGGCTCCCAGCACCATCAGGGTGGAGCTGGGAGGCAGGCAGAGCATGCTGCAGGTCACTGCCAGGAGTTTTAGCAAGTTTGGCAGGGGCTGGAGAGCCCCAAACACTGTCTGAGCCACTCTCATGTTTCAGGAAGCTCTTTTGCCCATCAGGGAATCACAGTTCTCCAGACTACAATTGCAAAGTTGTCCTTTAACCATAATACCTCCAGCAAGGCCACCGCAGCCCCACACCATACTGGTGCACCTTGTGCTCTCCTGGGCATGCACAGCCCCCCAAGGCTCCTGTCCCCAAGCAGACAGTTTCTCAGCAGCATCTCTGGGGAGCTGCCCACACCGTTCCCCACACTCCCTGAGCACTCCCTTGCCTCTTGCATGGCCCAGGGTGTTCTGGACCACCACTTCCCACCATCTCATTCAGCCTGAAGGGAGCAGAGGAACAGGAGGGGAATCAGCTTGTTCAGGGGCAGAGACTGGCAGGACAAGGGGGATGGAGTGAAGCTGGAGGAGGGAAGGGTTAAATTGGATATTAGGGGGAAGTTCTTTGCAGAGAGAGTGGTGAGGGGCTGGAACAGGCTGCCCAGACAGGGGGTGGGTGCCCCATCCCTGGGGATGTTCAAGGCCAGGTTGGATGGGGCTCTGGGCAACCTTGTGTAGCTCCAGGCCTGGAGGTTGGTGTCCCTGCCTGTGGCAGGGGGTTGGAGCTCTGTGATCCTTGGGGTCCCTTCCAACCCAGACCAGTCTATGATTCTATGATCTCCCATTTCAAAGCTGGGTGACCCATTCAAACTGGGAGATGAAGCATCAGGGCTCAGTGCTGGAGCCACTGGGCACACCAAGCCCCCAGTCAGGGCAGCTTCAGTGGGGACCTGAACTCCAGCATCTCCCTGTGGGCTCTTCCAGCTGTAGAGCTGAACTTTTCAAAGGCAGAAGAAGCTGTTTGTAAACAATGGGGGAAATAATATCTGTCTCCTCATATCCTCAGAAGTATCATTGTCATTTTCCTTTGGTTTTTCCAAAAGAGCTCATCCTCTGGCACAGGCAGCATGTGGGAATCTCAGCTGGATGTTTCAGACAATTACGAACATCTGAACAAATGGATGTCAGTGGTCTCTGGCATTAGCTGCACCAGTTGCTGAAACTACTGATGGTTCACTGAGAAGGACCAGGGTGGTAACAGTTATAACCCAGATCCTGCAAACTTTCCACCTGTGATTAGCCTGAAGTTGGAGTTTGCTCCCTTGGGAGCAGAGGTGCTGGCTGGCTCGGGACTGGCAGGGTGAGGTTTGTCCCTGAGCAATCCTGGCAGATGAGGACAGAGCCCTGAGGCAGTGGGTCAGTGTCATTGCTGACCTCACAAATCTCCTCCCAGCAGAGAGCTTTCAGAGTCACCCCACCCCTGCCCCACAGGTTGCTTCCTAACTGGGGTTCAGTCCAGGTCCTGTTCTGCTGCTCTTTTTCAGTGACTCCAAAGGAAATTTGCAGAACTGGAGCTGCTAACTTCTGGTTTGAGCCCTCCCCATCGCCACAAGACCCAGCTGCCCTGGGCAGATGACATCCCCAGCCCAGTGACAAACCCTCCACCCCAGGAGCAGAGCATCCCAGGGCACGAGGCAGGAGACCTGTGCGCACTGGGGCTGGTCCAGCCCCACTCCTCTAATTCCCCTACAGCCTCTGTTGGGGGGGTCAGCCTTTTCCCAGCCCTGTCCCCTCTTCTCAGGAGACCATGCCACTCACTGAGCACTGCTGCAGGACCAGGAGGTGAAGCCTGCTCAGACCTTGGGACCTGATGAGCATCGGGTGCCGCAGAGGCGTGGAAGGGGCTGCGCTCTTCAGCGTGCAGTGCAGGACAAAGCTGGCAGGGTGCTTGGTCCTTCCTGAGCTCAGTTTCAAATCCACACACATTGCAAGCTTTGTTTTTTTATATCAGCTCTTGGAAACTGTGGCTCTTTCTACCTCCAACAGCCTGAATCCCTGCCCGTGTTTCTTGTGGCTTCAGCTGGCTGCAGAAATGCTGGTACCAGGGAGAAGAAAGGCTGCTTGCTCCTCTCACATCAACCAGGCTTCCCAACAACAGTTGCTAATAATTCATGCCACAATCAGGTGTGTGTGATTTGGAGACATTTCCCCTTGTGAGTGCACAGCCACAGTGAGCAGGAGCTCCCACAGCTGGGTTTGCTCCTGTGAAGGAGCAGTAGAGTCATAGACTGGTCTGGGTTGGAAGGGACCCCAAGGGTCACAGAGTTCCAACCCCCCTGCCACAGGCAGGGCCACCAACCTCCAGGCCTGGAGCTACACAAGGTTGCCCAGGGCCCCATCCAACCTGGTCTTGAACACCCCCAGACACAGGGCACCCACCCCCTCTCTGGGCAGCCTGTTCCAGCCCCTCATCCACAGTAGGTGGATGCTCACTGCTTTGATAGGCTGTATTTCTCTTCTGTGGCAGCCTACACATTTTACCCCCTGCAGCAGGTTGTTGCCATCCTTTGCTAGAGACCAGTGGGGCAGAAAGAGCTCAGCTTGTGTTCGCACAGCTCCAGCCTCAGCCCCTCTGCTTGGGCACAGGAGCTGCAGCCCAGCCACAGGACTGAATCTCCCCCACCTGGGAGCATTAGCATCCTCCTCCTCCCACTGCCAGCCTGCCCATCCCCTTGGAGAGCAGGAGCACAGCAAACAGGACCATGTTGGAGCCCAGGTGCTCAGGCACAGGGAGAGCTGCAGTAGCCCAGCTCAGTCCTGTGACCCTTTTCTGACTTGCTGGTGGAGGATTATGATAAAAGAACCATCCCTGTTAAAATGACACTGTCCATGCCACGATTTGACCTGTTATAGAGCTAAAATAGTCAATTCTCAGCTTTTTTTGAGCCAAAGAGTAGCAGCTGAAGGCTTTGCAATTGGATTTTACACACAGGAGCATCAGGTGTGTCTGTTCTGGATGTTCCCAACTGGCCTTCGTGCACCAGGACCTGTAAATGTGAAAACAAACCTTCAAAAGAGGTAAAAAGAATTAAAAATTAATGGAGTGTGTAGGGCCTGGAGAGTCTGGTCATTTGGTGTGACTGATGCGAAGTGTAGCAGGGAGCTCCCCAAATTGCCATGCTGCCTCAGTTTCCCCTTCTTGGGCCCTGAAAATTGTCCAGCACCAAATTCAAACCCAAACTTTTCTATTTCCTAAAAATCAGCCCTGTCCCCATCTCAGAACAAGCTTCCCCAACCCCTTTTTCCCTCAGCAGACTTTTAACACAACCAGGTCCCAGGCTCTTCAAATAAATACCAGCCTCAGCTGGAGGCCTCTGGTGTGGCCAGTGCAGATCAGAGCCTGGGCTGCTGCTCCTGCCCATGGCTGCAGCCAAGGGGCTTTGGAAGAGCAGAGAGGAGGAAGCTGGGAGTCTCTTGGGGCAGGAACCAGGTCACAATATCCCAGAATCACAGGGGTTGGAAGGGATCTCCAGAGCCCATGGGGTCCAACCCCCTGCCAAAGCAGGGTCCCTAGGACAGGTCACACAGGTCGGTGTCCAGACGGGGCTGGAATCTCTCCAGAGAAGGAGACTCCACACCCCCTGGGCAGCCTGTCCCAGGGCTCCCTCACCCTCACTGTGTCCTTGGGATACAAAATCTGCTGAAGGCAGCATAGCACCTTCCCACCTCCTGAGCACCATGCTCCCCAGGCCCATAGAGAACCCAGTGGAGCTGGCAGGGAGGTTGTCCCCACACAGGTCGGTGTGTGTAGCATGGAAGAGGCTCAGACATCAAGGGGATGAAATGGGTGAAACGAAGCTGAAGGAAAATGTGGCTTTAAGGAAAGTCAGCTCCCCCATGGAAAGGCTGGAACACACCTTGAAAAATACAGGAAAGCAGCAATTTTCCTTTGTTTTGGAAGAAAGATTGCCTCCTGATGCTGCTGCAAGCACCAGCTGTGCCTCGAGTGAAGGACCCTGAGCCACCACGTGGCACCAAGCCCAGGGCTGCTGGGACCACATGCAGGGTAGGTGGCATGATGTGGGGCTCTGTCCATGACGTGGGGCTCTGTCCAGGTGTGTGCAAGGTACAGAAGCAGCCCCATGTTTCAGAGGGATGTGAGAGCAGCCCTGCTGAGAAGGACTTGGGGATTCTGGTGGATGAGAAGCTTCCCATGAGCCAGCAGTGGCTCTTGCAGCTCGCAAGGCCAATGGGATCCTGGGCTCCATCAGCAGAGGGGTGGCAGCAGGGACAGGGAGGGGATTGTCCCTCTCTGCTCTGCCCTCACGAGGCCCCAGCTGGAGTCCTGTGTCCAGAGCTGGGGCCCCAGGACAAGAAAGATGTGGGACTGTTGGAGAGGGGTCAGAGGAGCCACGAAGATGCTCAGAGGGCTGGAGCAGCTGCCCTATGGAGAGAGGCTGAGGGAGCTGGGCTGGTTCAGCCTGGAGAAGAGAAGGCTGTGGGGGGACCTCATTGCAGCCTTCCAGTCCCTGAAGGGAGCAGAGAACAGGAGGGGATTCAACTTTTTAAAAGGATAGACAATGACAGGACAAGGGGGAATGGATTAAAGCTAAAGGAAGGAAGGTTTAGATTAGATATTAGGGGGAAGTTCTTTGCAGAGAGAGTGGTGAGGGGCTGGAACAGGCTGCCTAGAGAGGGGGTGGGTGCCCTGTGTCTGGGGGTGTTCAAGGCCAGGTTGGATGGGGCCCTGGGCAACCTTGTGTAGCTCCAGGCCTGGAGGTTGGTGGCCCTGCCTGTGACAGGGGGTTGGAGCTCTGTGATCCTTGGGGTCCCTTCCAACTCAGACCATTCTATGATTCTATGAAACCCACGACTGACATCACTGCTGCTGTGAGCTCACTGCAGATCCTGCTGGCTGGACTCAATGCCAGGGAGCTGGAGCCTCACGCTCTCCAGCCATGATTCAGAGCAACACAGGAGCCTTTCCATTACCTAACCCATGGGGCTGGCCCCAAAAGCAGAGGAACAGCCCAAGCCTAGGCGAGCCACCAAGAAACACACGGGCTGGGGTGCCCCGCAGCAGCACCCACACCTCCATCCTGCTCCCTCCCAGCAAAGATCCCACCCCACCAGCTCTGCAGCATAGAGGGAACTTGGGCAGTGAAATTTTCAGAGGCAGGAAAGATGTTGGTCTGCTGTGGTTACGTGTTAAAGCTCCTAGACATGCTGACTCAGCATTGGACCGGGTTTTGGCACGTGGGCCAGGGTTAGTCCCAGCTGGGTGTGTTCAAGCATCCTCTCAGATGGAGAAGCTGGAGGTGGGGATGACAGTGACAGTGACAAGAGCTTTGCTCCTTGCACCACAACTTCAAAATTGTCTCTCTCTCTTCTTGGGCTGGAAAAAATGCCCCCAACTCCCAACAGTGCTTCACCTCTGTCCAGCTCCGAGAAGCAAAGACCTCTCTGGTTTTGCAGAAGGGTGATGTCTCTGCTGTCCCAGGCTCTGAGGGAGCTTGAGAAGAAACTGCCTCAGCTTCTACCTTATAATCTGGCACAGAGGAGCAGAGGGATGTAAACCTTCCCCGAGCCCAGCGCAGCAGCAGGAGTGGAGCTGTCTGAAGGGGCTACAGGAAAGCTGGGGAGGGACTTGTTAGAAGGGCCTGGAGTGACAGGACGAGGGGGAATGGGTTTAAATTAGAAGGGGGAAGATTTAGACTGGATATTAGGAAGAAATTCTTCACTCTGAGGGTGGTGAGGCCCTGGCACAGGGTACCCAGGGGGGTGGTGGCTGCCCCCTCCCTGGAGGTGTTCAGGGCCGGGTTGGATGGGGCCTTGAGCAGCCTGGGCTGGTGAGAGGTGTCCCTGCCCTTGGCAGGGGGTGGGACTGAATGGTCTTTAAGGTCCCTTTCAATCCTGAACATTCCATAATTCTATGATTCCCAAGGGAGGCTTGTGACACCAAAGGCACCCTAAACCATCTCCTGGATGCCAGTTGTCCCCACGCAGCCCTGGCTGTCACTGTCCTGCCACCTGGTCCTGCCACCTGGTCCTGCCACTGTCCAGGCACCACAGGAGCCCATTTTCATGGGGCTCAGCTGGATAGCATCACCCATCACAGGGCAACATCTCTGAGCACCACCACAATGACACCCACCAGGAGACCACGAGCTGGAGCTCCACATAGCACAAGGACACAGCATGGGCAGCAGTCTGTGCTCAGGGGCTCTGTGGTCTCAGACACAGGGGAGGTCAGGGACAGGGGTGAGTTAATGCTGGGAATGGATGTGGTTTAACTCCTTTTCCTGTGAGGACAACTTCCCTGGGCATCTCAAGGGGACTGAGATGGAAAGCAATGTCCCATGACAACAGGCATGGGGTGAAGGCAGCTTTCCCTCCACACTCACTAGACTTTGACTTGCTGTTGGAACTGCCAGGCTTTGGGGCAGGTTCACCCAGCTTTTACCATCCCCAGATCAAAGCCAGTGTCCCACAGGACTCTCTCATTTCCCAACCTGCCTCATTTCACAGAGTCACAGAATTGTAGGGACCTCCAGAGCCCATGGGGTCCAACCCCCTGCCAAAGCAGGGTCCCTAGGACAGGTCACACAGGTCGGTGTCCAGACGGGGCTGGAATCTCTCCAGAGAAGGAGACTCCACACCCCCTGGGCAGCCTGTCCCAGGGCTCCCTCACCCTCACTGGGGAAAAGTTCTTCCCCATGTTGCTGTGGAACTTCCTATGCTTCAACTTGCAGCCATTGCCCCTTGTCCTGTCCCCACAGACACTGAAAAGGGGCTGGCCATTTCCCCTGCATCCCATCCTTCAGATATTGATAAACATTAATCAGGTCCCCACTTAGTCTTCTCTCCAGGCTGAACAGCCCCAGCTCACTCAGCCTTTCCTCACAGGGGAGATGCTCCAGGCCCTTCATCATCTCTGTAGCCTCCTCTGGACTCTCTCCAGGAGATCCCTGTCTTTTTTATCCCAGGGAGCCCAGCACTGGACACAACACTCCAGGTGGGGCCTGACCAGGGCAGAGCAGAGGGGGAGGATCCCCTCCTGTGACCTGCTGGCCACACTCCTCTTGATGCCCCCAGGATCCCATTGTCTCTCTCAGCCCCCAGGGCACACTGCTGGCTCATGGCCACCCTGTCACCCACCAGGACCCCCAGGTCCTTCCCTGCAGAAGGTGGCTCAGCTCCAATGCCAGGGTCTGGATGGGGCCACACCACCTCTGAGCATCAAGCCCTGCCTTGCACCATCGCACAAGAGACCCAGGCACAAGCTGGGTCACAGCTGGCCATGCAGGAGCAGCACTTGCTGTCACACTGAGCCCCCGTCTCTCTCACATCCCCTTCAGTCCTTACAGGCTGCTTCTCACAGCTTCACCTACTCACTTCTTCTCCAGGACTAAGAGGAGAGTGAAGTCCAGACTGGAGAAGACTGCTTTAGCTGGAAGTGAAAACAGCACCTCTTTTGAAAACCTTGGTGTCACTAATTCCATCCTTTTCAAGAAATATTTTTTCCCTACCCTATATTTCATTCCTTGTCTCTTCTAAGCATTTTCTCCCCCGTTTCCCCCATCCTGTGCTTTGCTGTATGCTGGGAAGGATGAAAGCAAGACCCCAAAACTGCCTTTTCTTCATTTCCAATTTTATCAAAATGGAAACATAAAAAAATAAGCTTCTCTGGGCTTTTTTTTCCCCCCTTATTTAACAAAAGGCACAGTTGCAAGGGAAACATAACTCTGAGCAGCTGTGCTTCCAGGCTGCTCGGCACCACCGGTGTGTCTCCTACCTATGAAAGCAGATGGAGAACCATGGTACCTGTGAGACTTTCATCTCCTATCTGTTTTTCTCTCTCTTTCTCGTGAGTATCACATGCTGCTTTCATCTTCCAGACTCAGAAGTCCCACTGGAGTTGTCCCATGCATTGCTGTACTTTGGCTCTTCCTCTTTAGGCATTTTTCCCATTCCCCACCAGTATCCTGGTGTGAACTCACACATCTGCAGATCGCTTTTGCTGGGGTATTTTTTGATGGGCTTGCTCCCTTATTAAAATTCCCCCAGATTTTTCCCTCCTCAGTGCTTCAGGCACACTCCTGTATCTCTTCCCATTCTTAAATTGCCATGGCTGCTTGCAGATAAAGTCCCTTGGGAAATGTTTGGTCTCCTCTGAGCCCCTCCTTGTGCCCATCTCATGTGTCACACTCTTCAGATCCTCAGTGGGAAACCACCTTCAGCCATGCTCCACGATGCCTCCAGCAGCCACAAGCTGAGCTCACCACTGTTTTGCCCCCAAAAATAAGAGAAGCTCCCAAAGGGGGAGGGAGACCTCTTTAAAAAAGAGCAGTTTTGTGAATTTTCAACCATTGCATGACCACTATTGCAACATCTTACCCATCACAAGGTGTGGGCCAAGAAGGAAGCATCCCAGCCACCCTTCCCTCATCTATCAAGGACCACTGGGGTTTTTGCTCCCCACACATCAGGAGCACTCCTTGTCTCCTACTCCCCCTGGCTTATTTTTCTTATTTGGAAGGCAAGATCAGGAACTCAGGGTGCTGGCAGTACTCAGCTTCTAGTCTCCTGTGGGCCACCACAGGCTCTGAGGGTCCATGTCCAGCATCCAGCTGCACGCCTGGTGACACTGTCAGAAGCAGTGAAGCAGTGGCAGGAACTCATGAGCCATACTCTGTGCTCCAAAAAATGTTAATAAAGAGAAATCTGCAGCACTGTGCCAGGAAATCTTTTTATATCTTATTTCCAGAATGCTCTAATATCAGTTTGTATCTGCAATTCAATTCATGTTCTGGGAGAGTCAAATTATCATCCCCAGCTCTCTCCATCCTCAGCAAAGCAGGTTCCCACCAAGGGGAAAAGCCTTGCACCACCTTTCTCAGGGCTCAGAGGGGTCAGTGCCAGATCCCAAACACAAAGAGATCCCCCCAAAAACAAGGGGGAGATTTCAGACGTGCCTTGAAACACTCTTTGTGTCATAAAACAGCACTTCACTCCTCCTGAAACTGGTAGTGGGGTGCAGAGTGACACGTGAGCTGTAAACCTGCTATTGAGCCCAGCTCTGGGCTCCTCCCCATCAGAAGGACATTGAGGTCCTGGAGCGAGTCCAGAGAAGGGCAACCAGGCTGGGGAAGGGGCTGGAGGGCAAATCCTCTGAGGAGCAGCTGAGGGAGCTGGGGGTGTTCATCCTGGAGAAGAGGAGGCTGAGGGGAGACCTTCTCCCCACCTCCCCTGCCCTGCCAGGAGGGTGCAGAGGGGTGGGTGATGGTCTCTGCAGCCAGGGGACAGGAGATGGGACAAGGGGCAATGGGCTCAAGCTGCCCCAGGGCAGGGGCAGAGCAGATGGGAGGGAAAAGTTCTTCCCTGACAGAGTTGTGGGGCTGTGGCACAGGCTGCCCAGGGAGGGGCTGAGTCACCCCCTGGGGATGTTTAAAAAAGGGTAGATGAGGTGCTCAGGGATCTGGTTTAGCACAGGATGGGAATGGTTGGACTTGATGATCTCAAAGGTCTTTTCCAAACTTGTGATGCTGTGATACATTGTGGTGTGCTGTACATCTTGAAAAAGGACCCCTGGAGAAGACCTCAGCCACACACCAAGGGAGACCCCAGCCCAAGACCCCAGCCCCTGTCCTGAGGGGACATTTCAGAATGAGCACAGGCCAAAAAGAAAAAACTTCCTCTGCATCTTGGCTGACAAGTGGCTGTTTCACACATGAGAAGTGAGGGACTTTGCTTTCTCCTGCAATACTGACATCTGTAAGACAACATTTGACAGCAGCTTCCCCTGTTCTATTCTGTGATGGAGTAAGTGTTGCAAAGTGTCTGGGCTCAGCTCAGAGCCCTTGTGGTAATTAAGCAGCTGGTTTTAATGCTGGTACCTAGAATGGTCTGTGTGGCTGCTGGGAGAGGCCTCGGGGTGGGGTTCAGGGAGCCAGCCCAGGGGAGAGGAGAAGGATGTCCCAGCACCAGGGTTAATTTTCTCAAAGCCTTTCTCTGTGTGGCTGGGTTGGTGAGGGCAGCACAGGCAGTGCAGGCAGTGCAGGCAGCACAGGCAGTGTGGGCAGCACAGGCAGTGCAGGCAGTGCAGGCAGCACAGGCAGTGTGGGCAGCACAGGCAGTGCAGGCAGTGCAGGCAGCACAGGCAGTGTGGGCAGCACAGGCAGTGCAGGCAGTGCAGGCAGTGCAGGCAGTGTGGGCAGCACAGGCAGTGTGGGCAGCACAGGCAGTGCAGGCAGTGCGGGCAGCACAGGCAGTGCAGGCAGCGCAGGCAGTGTGGGCAGCACAGGCAGTGCAGGCAGTGCAGGCAGCGCAGGCAGTGCAGGCAGTGTGGGCAGCACAGGCAGTGCAGGCAGTGCAGGCAGCACAGGCAGTGCAGGCAGCGCAGGCAGTGTGGGCAGCGCAGGCAGTGTGGGCAGCACAGGCAGTGCAGGCAGCGCAGGCAGTGCGGGCAGCGCAGGCAGTGTGGGCAGCACAGGCAGCACAGGCAGTGTGGGCAGCACAGGCAGCACAGGCAGTGTGGGCAGCACAGGCAGGACGGGCAGCACAGGCAGCACAGGCAGTGTGGGCAGCACAGGCAGCACAGGCAGTGTGGGCAGCACAGGCAGTGCAGGCAGCGCAGGCAGTGTGGGCAGCACAGGCAGCACAGGCAGTGTGGGCAGCACAGGCAGCACAGGCAGTGTGGGCAGCACAGGCAGTGCAGGCAGCGCAGGCAGTGTGGGCAGCACAGGCAGCACAGGCAGTGTGGGCAGCACAGGCAGTGTGGGCAGCACAGGCAGTGCAGGCAGTGCAGGCAGCACAGGCAGTGTGGGCAGCACAGGCAGCACAGGCAGCACGGGCAGCACAGGCAGTGTGGGCAGCACAGGCAGCACAGGCAGTGCAGGCAGCACAGGCAGTGTGGGCAGCACAGGCAGCACAGGCAGCACGGGCAGCACAGGCAGCACAGGCAGTGTGGGCAGCACAGGCAGCACAGGCAGGACGGGCAGCACAGGCAGCACGGGCAGCACAGGCAGTGTGGACAGCACAGGCAGTGCAGGCAGTGCAGGCAGCACAGGCAGTGTGGGCAGCACAGGCAGTGCAGGCAGTGCAGGCAGCACAGGCAGTGTGGGCAGCACAGGCAGTGCAGGCAGTGCAGGCAGCACAGGCAGTGTGGGCAGCACAGGCAGTGCAGGCAGTGCAGGCAGCACAGGCAGCGCAGGCAGCACAGGCAGAAGGGTGGCAGGACCTCACTGGGCGACCTGCCAGGCTCAAATACCCTCCAACCTGAGCTGCTTTGGGCTGCTCAGAGCAGAAGAAAAGGCTGTTTCCCCTCTCGCTTTCCCCCTTCCTCCAGGTCTGACCACAGAAAGCACCAGCTCAAGCTGGTTTTGGGAAGTTTTGGGCATCTGTGAACAGATTTGGGGGTTTTTCCCTCCCCCTGGCTTGCAGCAGGATGCTCCAGCACCATGTGCCCAAGCAATGCCAAAGAGGCATGTCAGCTCTGGCCAGCCCATCCCACTCCAGGCTGGCAGGAGGTGTCAGATGTGGCTCTACCTGCCACATATGGGGATGAGCCGCTGTGTCCATGCCAGCCAGCAGCCACACATCGGTCACAATGCTCCAGCTGACCAATGCATTGCTTGCTCTGCCCAGGGGCAGTAATGCTGCAGTCCACTGGTCTTGTGTGGGCTGTTCCCGGCATCACATTGGCCATGGCCATGGTGGAGGGGCTGGGTCATAGAATCATAGAATCCCAGACTGGTCTGGGTTGGAAGGGACCCCAAGGGTCACAGAGCTCCAACCCCCTGCCACAGGCAGGGCCACCAACCTCCAGGCCTGGAGCTACACAAGGCTGCCCAGGGCCCCAGCCAACCTGGCCTTGAACACCCCCAGACACAGGGCACCCACCCCCTCTCTGGGCAGCCTGTTCCAGCCCCTCACCACTCTCTCTGCAAAGAACTTCCCTCTAATATCCAATTTAACCCTTCCCTCCTTCAGCTTCACTCCAACCCCCTTGTCCTGCCATTATCTACCCTTTTAAAAAGTTGAATCCCCTCCTGTTCCTCTGCTCCCTTCAGGGACTGGAAGGCTGCAGTAGGTCCTGCTCCTATGAAGCTCTGCAGGCTCCTGGAGCAGACGTGTCACTGCTCCAGTGCAGCATCCTGCCGTGGTGGCTTTCAGTCGTTCTTCCAGCTCACGTTCTGCTGCTTTTGTTGCAGCCTGGGAGAAATGGGGAGGCCAGTGGGTTTATCAGGTTGGAATTAGGCTCCTTCCTTTCTCCTGGCACTCCTTTCCAGGATGGCTGTTCCCAAACCACCGAGGGACAGGGGTGCTGTGGTGCTGGCCCAACAGAAGCAGGTAGCCAGTGCTGCAGGAGAGGCACATGAAGCAGTTCTCAGCTCACCAGGCAGCATGCAGTGCTGTGGGCAGGGTGGGTGCAGGCTGAGGGGCCCGCTCAGGACAGGTGAAAACTCAAAGCCAGAGTGCTGGTGGTAACCAGTGTGGCACCCTGGGTCAGTACAGCCCTTCATAGGCAGGCCAGCATGGTCTGGTACATAGTCTGGGGTGATGCAAATCCTGCATAAAGCCTGGAAAATAAAATCTCACACCCTCCTCCTGAGCATGGTGGCAGGGGCTGAGAGCTGTGTCCTGAGGAGAGCAAAAACATCACATAGGAGAAGCAGTTTTGAAGAGAAAGAAAGAAAGAAAGAAAAAAGAAAGAAAGAAAGAAAGAAAGAAAGAAAGAAAGAAAGAAAGAAAGAAAGAAAGAAAGAAAGAAAGAAAGAAAGAAAGAAAGAAAGAAAGAAAGAAAGAAAGAAAGAAAGAAAGAAAGAAAGAAAGAAAGAAAGAAAGAAAGAAAGAAAGAAAGAAAAAGAAAGAAAGAAAGAGAAAGGCAGGAGGAAAGAAAGGCAGGAGGAAAGAAAGGCAGGAGGAAAGAAAGAAAGGCAGGAGGAAAGAAAGGCAGGAGGAAAGAAAGAAAGGCAGGAGGAAAGAAAGAAAGGAAGGAGGAAAGAAAGGAAGGAGGAAAGAAAGAAAGGAGGAAAGAAAGGAGGAAAGAAAGAAAGGAGGAAAGGAAGAAAGAAAGGAGGAAAGAAAGAAAGAAGGAAAGAAAGAAAGAAGGAAAGAAAGAAAGAAGGAAAGAAAGAAAGAAGGAAAGAAAGAAAGAAAGAAAGAAAGAAAGAGAGAGAAAGAGAGAGAGAAAGAGAGAAAGAGAGAAAGAGAGAAAGAGAAAGAAAGCAAGCTCCATTTCCATATTGAACAGCCCCATTTCCAAGTTCATATCCGAAAATATCCCTGTGAGCCGTTTACCAGCAGGAACACCTCCCCCTGTCTCTAAGGCTGTCTCTGTATTCTTATACATAGGCAAAAGATAAGCAAGTGTAGGAAAACAAAGCTCTTACAAGCCCAAGGCCAGGAGCTCCCCATGGCCACCAGCACCTGCCTGTGCTGGGAGCCCAGCAAGCCATCAAGATTTGGAATTAACAACTTCCACAAATTAATTTGCCAAGAAATCTTCTTCCAGCCATGTCTGAGCAGAGCACAGGCTCAGGGGCTGCTGCCAGCAGCGATGGACACAAGGCAACTGCAGGCAGGCTCGGCAGGGAGCATCACCCGTGGCAGCGTGGGGGGTGGCTCTGTGGCACTGTGGTTGATGCTGCTGGAGCAAGGAGCTTGCAGCGAGGGGTTCTGTGAAGTAAGGGGATTCAGAGCTTGGCCAGCCTCATGGGAAGGACCAAGGGTTGGCCCCTGCTTTCTCACCATCACAAGTTACAGGACTGGCCCTCACCAGGCACCACGGCAGCTGGGCATGTGGTGCCTGAGATCTGCCAGCCTGGGAGTGATGCTCCACATGCAAACTGCAAATCATTTGAATTCAATGAATGGGCTGAGCAGGTGTTTCTACCCACAGAGGGGCTCCAAAAATTTACCCCAAAAGTAACCATTAGAGACCATGCATTATTAACCTAGACCATCCCCAACTTCATCTGTCACAGGTCACAGCCTCACCCAAATCCTCTCTACTGAGGCCAAAGTCTCTAGTGAGGCTACACATTTCAATCCTGCAAGACCCAGCTGCCAGCAGAAAGGGACCAGCAGGGTCTCCCCTGGATGGGATGGGATCTGCCAAGGTGATTTCCCCTCAAGTCAACACAACAAACCAGGTGCTTCAAGTGTGATGGAAACTCCCCAGGCCTCTGGCAGGCTGGGGGTGCAGATTCCTCCCAGGGCTTGTGCTTGGTTAAAAGACATCGGTCTGGGCCAGTGGAGCTTCTCCATCAAAGGTGAAAGCAGGGTCCACCATGCTCCATCTCCAAGTAGGATGGGCCTGTGATAATTTGGGTAAAGGAAAACCCAAAATAGCACAAGTCTTTCTGCAGGTAAAAAGAGAAGTTCAGAGCATGATGTTTAAATATAATAAAAGAGGTCATTGAAAGCACTGCCCACAGGAGACATTTGGTTTCCCTGGCCCTGGTCAGGCTACCCCAGGCACTGGCAGCTTCTCCCACTCTGCATCACCCCCATTTTCATATCCAGCCCCTCCATCTCCCCATCCAGCTGCTCCCCTGTGAGGGGGACACACCACGGCAAAGATCTTCCATCCTTCATCTTTCTGTGCCATGCACAAAGAGATCCTCGACCTCAAGCCAGAAGGATGTTTCTCAGCCCTCAGAAGACTTTGTAGCTTTTCTTCCAACCCTCTTTTGTGCTCCTACAGGTTCCATCAGAGGCTGACAGCAGTGCTGCTGTGGTGTTCCTGTAATAGCTTTTCCAATGCCGTGTGAAGGATCTAGGTCAGTCCTGCCTTCTTGCTATTCTCCTTTTATACAGCCCACATCAGGCAGATGCACAGGATTCCTCTGAAGCTGCCCTGCATCCTGCTCTCTCAGACAGAGTCTCTCATCCTGGGGATGGTTTTCCTGGTGGGTTTTGTGGATGCCTCTTCAACCACAGCGGCTGGACTGGGACTATTTAATGATCCCAGTGGTATTGCAGCAGTAACCTGTCCTGCTCAGTCCTTTCCTCATCTGCACACAATAATGAAGATCTTGTAATTGTCATCTGCATCTTTCATAAATCACAGAATCACAGAATCACAAGGTTGGAAAAGCCCTTTAAGCTCATCAAGTCCAACTGTTCCTGTCCTGTTCTAAACCAGATCCCTGAGCACCTCATCTATCCTTTTGAAAACACACCCAGGGGGGTGACTCAGCCCCTCCCTGGGCAGCCTGTGCCACAGCCCCACAACTCTGCCAGGGAAGAACTTTGCCCTCCCATCTGAGCTGCCCCTGCCCTGGCACAGCTTGAGCCCATTGCCCCTTGTCCCATCTCCTGTCCCCTGGCTGAAGAGACCATCGCCCACCTCTCTGCACCCTCCTGGCAGGGCAGGGGAGGTGGGGAGAAGGTCTCCCCTCAGCCTCCTCTTCTCCAGGCTCAACACCCCCAGCTCCCTCAGCTGCTCCTCAGAGGATTTGCCCTCCAGCCCCTTCCCCAGCCTGGTTGCCCTTCTCTGGACTCGCTCCAGGACCTCAATGTCCTTCTTATGGTGAGGAGCCCAGAACTGGACCCAGCACTCGAGGTGCAGCCTCCCCAGTGCCCAGTACAGGGGAACAATCCCCTCCCCAGACCTACTGGCCACACTATTTCTGACACAAGCCAGGATGCCATTGGCTTTCCTGGCCACACTGCTGACTCATGTTCAGTCTGCAGTCACCCAACACCCCCAGGTCCTTCTCTGCCTGACAGCTCTCCAGCCAGTCTCCCCCAGCCTGTAGCGCTGCCTGGGGTTGTTGTGTCCCATGTGCAGCACTCTGCACTTGGCCTTGTTAAACTTCATCCCATGATCCCACAGCTCCATGTTTCTAATATCTAGTCCCAGCAGGAAAAGCATCTCTCCATCTCAAGGTGCTGGTGTTGGTATGGAGCTCTGGGATGAGGCTGGTGGCATGTGAACCCTCACTTACCCTGCTAGTTCAGAGCATTTGATGATTTCCTTGGCAGTACCATTTCCACACAGACTTGTACTCAGTCTGCTTAAAACTGCTCCAGCATGGCCTGGCCCAGCGTGGATGTTTCCACCAACCCAAATTTCTCATAGCAGAGACCACAAGTCTGTCCAGCAAGAGCTCCTTTCCCTGCCCAAAGCCATTCGTTAAACTGTTTAGCCAACACTGAGCTGCAGAAACCCAATTACCCTTCCCAGGGTTTGATCTGGGTTCGTGGTTTCCTTTCTCAGACCATTGTGACAACTCTGTAATCCCCCAGTCAGTCCCCTGGGACCTTCTAAATGGACAAGCCTTGCCAAATCTCACCATTGGTGACTCAGCTTCCCTGCTAATTCCCCTGTGAGTTCCAGATTTAGGCTTTCCAGAGTGACAGCTTAAAACTCCTCCCTGTCATTGAGCTTGCACACTCCTGGATGCACAGTGACAGGTTTTCCAAGGACATCCAGCCCAGCTGGAGCAGGGCTTGGATGAACTCACACCAGGGTCACAAAGACATCTTCCCAAAAAAGATTCATACAACCTTTAGTTAGTGTGGGTTCTGTGGTCTTGTTTCTTGACTATTTATTCTTTAAATTAATATAAAATAATTAATAATTGTATTCTAATAGGATGTTCTGCTCTGAAGGGACTAGGAAGGTGCCATGCTCACTGGGAAGGTGATCCCCAGCCAACAGCCACTGAGCTTGTTGCTTTGAATGAGCTTCAAGGCACTGGCTAGATTTTTGGGGGAGGAAAAATTGAATTGAGATGGGAACTTCCCAGAGAAACTCAGACTCTCAGAAGGGTCACAACACTGGGAGGAGAGCAACACCTGGAGTCCCATCCTGTGGCACTGGAAAAGCAGGGGGAATAATAAACTCATTGTCTCCAGTTGATGTGTACATATCAAAGAGCAGTAAGGGCAAACAAAGAGTGAGACTTATCAATAATAACATTTTATATCAAACCAAGTTCAGTAAGTCTGAGGTGATGTGGACCTAAACCATCCCCAAAATGCAAAGAGTGGTTTAAGAAGAGATGAGCCAAACTGACTCAATAGCCTGTGCTGTTTCATCATCCCAACACTTTATTATGATTCCTGAAAGGAAAAGCTTTTGCTTGAAGTTTCCTCCAGTGGTTGAAAAAGCAAAGCAAGGATTGTGCTGGGCAAACTGGCAAAAAGGCAAGAGGAGAGAAGTGCAACAGGAGGAGAGAGAGAGGTGATGGATGCCCTGTCCCTGGGGGTGTTCAAGGCCAGGTTGGATGGGGCCCTGGGCAACCTTGTGTAGCTCCAGGCCTGGAGGTTGGTGGCCCTGCCTGTGGCAGGGGGCTGGAACTGTGTGATCCTTGGGGTCCCTTCCAACCCAGACCAGGCTGGCATTCTATGGTTAAACGTGAGAATTTTCTCTGCTGAATCCAATACCCCAAACAGCCAGTTTCAAAATTCAGCCAGGGGGGAGGAAAGGTCCTTTTTTTATCATTTATTTCTTTGTGTGCAAGAGAGAAGTGGTGAAAAGATTCACCCAGCTCTGATCAGCTTAGAGTCCCCCATGCATGCCAGGCACCAGGACCTACAGGCATCATTTATCTCCTCCCACATCCAGCTGCACCTGCGAACATCTGGAAGGATCCCTCTGTTCTCTTGGCACAAGGGAAAGCACAGACACAGGCCACTGAGCCACAAGTGACTGTGCCCTGCAGCTCACTCCCACGTGGCACAAGGCAGCTCAACCCCCCTGCCCATTCCCCACAGACCCAAAGATTGACTCAGCCCAACCAGCCTGGCCAGGAGCCCGAGAACACTAATGACCCATCCACAGCAGCTTGTTATGTCTTGGGGAATGGTGTTTCTTCCCAATAGATGGATCAAAGAGGAGTCTGGAGTCAGGAATCCCTCTGGGAGGATGAGAGGTTGGCTTGGATTAAGCCAGGCAGCAATTTGTGAAGGGGATGCACAGAAGAAACAAGCTGTTAGGGGAAGCATCCGGGGCTGGCAGCATCACAGAGCAACAGTGGGGAATGGTTAAAATAAGCTAGGAACAAAGGGAATTCGATCCCATCCTTGTCTATTAATAGGCACAGGGAGTTCATTAACAGCACTAACAAATCAGGTGTTTGATAACTGGTTGAAGTTCTGCTTCAGTACGGAAATGGGATCATTTGCCTTGTAACACATCAGGCTGATAAGGAGCTCTCAAGCCACACTGGCCAAGATATTTAAGCAACACACAAAATAAACTTACTTTTTTGCCTGGATAACCCAAACAGAAGCAGCCTTAAGGAGCTGACGGAGATATATCACAGAATCACAGAATCACAGGGGTTGGAAGGGGCCTCCAGAGCCCATGGGGTCCAACCCCCTGCCAAAGCAGGGTCCCTAGGACAGGTCACACAGGTCGGTGTCCAGACAGGGCTGGAATCTCTCCAGAGAAGGAGACTCCACACCCCCTGGGCAGCCTGTCCCAGGGCTCCCTCACCCTCACTGGGGAAAAGTTCTTCCCCATGTTGGTGTGGAACTTCTTATACTCCAACTTGCAGCCATTGCCCCTTGTCCTGTCCCCACAGACACTGAAAAGGGGCTGGCCATTCCCCTGCATCCCATCCTTCAGATATTGATAAACATTAATCAGGTCTCCCCTTAGTCTTCTTCTCTCCAGGCTGAACAGCCCCAGCTCACTCAGCCTTTCCTCACAGGGGAGATGCTCCAGGCCCTTCAGCATCTCTGTAGCCTCCTCTGGCCTCTCTCCAGGAGATCCCTGGCTGTTTTATCCCAGGGAGCTCAGCACTGGACACAACACTCCAGATGGGGCCTGACCAGGGCCGACCTGTGTAACCTGTCCTAGGGACCCTGCTTTGGCAGGGGTTTGGACCTGATGAGCTCTGGAGGTCCTGTCCAACCCCTACAGCTCTGTGACTCTGTGACTCTGTGATCTGCATCAGGGGATTGGTGCCCTTTTTGTAGTAATCAGTCGTTTATTGTGCTGGCAATCCCCAAGAGCTGACCAGAACCAGACTGCAAATGTGCTTCAGCTTTTTTGGCAACACTTCAGAATAAATGGCAAGCCCTTTCTGCAGCTCATTCCCATTGTAATATTAATCAAACTGAATTCCTGGGGTGCTCATATGGATATGTAAATCCTTCTGAACTTGGTTGCTGCTAACTCCAAATTCAAGGCAATGGGGAAATTTCTCCCCTGTCTCCATCTTTAGCTCTTGGCTCTTGTGCATTTCTTCCATTCATGAAATCCAGATTGTCGTGGAAATGAGGGAATGCCAGTGCTGTCAAAACCCCCGAGGAGCATTGATGACACTTCCCTTTTTATAGGGAAGGTGCTGTGATGCTGTGCTGACAGGCAGCACCCTGAAGTCCTGGCATGGCAGCGACGTACCTCCGTGTCCTACCATCATATCCAAGTACTCTACATATTAAAACAGAAGCCTCCAACTGTCCATCCCCTCAGTGGGACTATTTTAGGAATGAGGTTTTCCAGGCCAGTGCTCATTTTCAGCAGTGGTCATTGCCACTGTTCAGAGAAGGATGGGAGAAGCTAACAAACAGCAGTTCTGGAGCAGCCCCCTCTCAAAGAATCGTCCTCCAAGACCTTATAAATCACACCCCATTTGATGTCCTTATTGATAAATTTTTGAGGGGATAAACAGGTAAATACAGGTTGCATTTTCCTCTGAGATCACTGACCCCTTTTGTTTCCTGAGAAGGTGACCACAGAACTGTGGAGTAGTTGCTGCCCCCAGAAGTTAGCTACTGGCCAGGCAGATGCTCATTTGGCCTTGGGCAGGACCTTACACCTTGCATAGGCTGGGCCAAGTCCAGCATCTGAACCAGGGCAACATTCAGGGCACCAACATTGCTTGGGGGGGACTGGCTGGAGAGCTGTCAGGCAGACAAGGACTTGGGGGTGTTGGGTGACTGAACATGAGCCAGCAGTTTGCCCAGATGGCCAGGAAAGCCAATGGCATCCTGGCTCGTGTCAGAAATAGTGTGGCCAGTAGGTCTGGGGAGGGGACTGTGCCCCTGTACTGGGCATTGGTGAGGCTGCACCTCGAGTGCTGGGTCCAGTTCTGGGCTCCTCACCATCAGAAGGACATTGAGGTCCTGGAGCGAGTCCAGAGAAGGGCAACCAGGCTGGGGCAGTGCTCTTCTCAGTGGTACACAGTAACAGGACAAGGGGCAACAGGCACAAACTGGAACACAGGAAGGTCCATCCCACTATGAGGAAAAGCATCTTCGCTCTGTGGGTGCCCTGGGACAGGCTGCCCGGAGAGGCTGGGGAGTCTCCTCCTCTGGAGAGACCCCAAACCCGCCTGTACGTCATCCTGTGTGACCTGCTCTGGGTGATGCTCCTTTGGCAGGGGGTTGGGCCGGATGATCTCCAGAGGGCCCTGCCAGCCCGGGGGTCTGTCATCCTGCCTGTGCCCGGGGCCTGGCAGGGCTGCATGGGGTCTGCCCCAGTGCTGGGTGTCTCCTGTGGGCCCGGGGCCGCCACAGGGCTTTTTCCCGTGGAGACACAGACATGGATGCGCATCACTCCGGTACCCAGAGGGTCCCGGCCGGGTCCGCCCTCAGCTGCGGGGATAGGGGGGGCTGCCCCGGGCTCAGCATGCGGGTGAGGACGGGCTCCATCCCTGCAGGCGGCTCGGTCCCGAGTGGACACGGCGTGGGGCCGCCCGCAGCGCTCAGCCACGCTCGGGGGCAGTTCGTGAGGGCCGGGCTCCGCTCCGCTCGGCTCCGCTCGGCCCGGGCCGGCCCTCTCCATCTCCCCCCGCAGCGCCGCCGTCCCGGGCGGCAGGGGGCGGCGCGGGGCCGGGCCGGGCCGGGGCTGTCCGCGCTCCCTCCCCCGCTCCCCGCCTTCACTGCGCATCGGAAACATGGCGGCGGCGAGGGATTGAGCAGCCCCAGCGCTCGGCGGCCGCGCAGGTGAGAGGGACGGCGGGAGTGGCACGGTGCGCTACGGCCTGGGCCGGTACGGTGAGGCGCTGCTGGAGGGCGGGCGGGGGTCGGACGCGTAGGCCCCGCGGCGGGAGCGCGGCAGGCCCGACCCGGCCCGGCCCGGCGCGGATCCCGCCTGTCAGAGCGGCCCGGCCGCTGCCGCCTCACACGGGGCGCCGGGCCGCGTGGCCGCGGGTCGGAGGTGGCGTGTCACCGCCGACACCTGTTGGTGGCCGTCAGGGTCCGGCCCGGTTACCCCGGGGCCTCTCCGGCGGCGCCGCGGCTCCCGCCGGCAGCGGGACAGAGGCCCGGGGGGAGCTCTGCGCTCTGCGCCGGCCTCCCACGCCTGCCCGCGGGCCGTTTGCCTCTTCCCGGCCGGGCTGCAGCTGCCGGTGAAGCACCTTCGAGGGGCTTTGTTGTTCTTCCAGGTGTCCCCGGGCAGCGCTCCACCGGGACAGCCCTGCCGGCGCGGGGGACGGGGCACAGGAGCTTGTCCAGCGGCACCGGGCCGCGGTTATCTCGTTACCAAAGGCCTCAGAGCGGGGTTTGCGGACCGCCGGTGCCTGCCCCCTCCCCGGCGCTGTGTGCCATCAGCCGGACCCTCCCCGCACGGGAAGGGAAGCGGGACCGAACTGCCGGAGGGTTTGCGGGAAATGGGCCCTGCCTGCGAGTTGTGGCCAGGGAGGGTTTGTGCCGTTCCCTCCCCACGATCGCTTTAGGACGTCAGGGGAACCCTCCCTGCACCCACGGTGTGTTTTGGGGATGAACAGTCATGCTCGGAGCAGGACCCGTCACCAGTGTCACGGGTCATCCCGGGGACTGGACAGAGAAATCCCTCAGCCCCGTCCCAGGGGAGATGTCTGCGCCTCCTTCCCAGCCCCCGAGCCCGGCACTTGAACAGAGCTGGGTGTCAGGCAAGATTTGAGGGTTTTCTGCACATTAAGATGTTTAAAAATAAACCCAGCGTCAGGCTGGCTCCAGCTGCATGTCTCAGGTTTAATCCAAAGGCTCTTTGAAGCTCCTGTGTAAAACCGTGGCAGCATTTAGGAGTCTGGATGACTGAAGGTAGAGACAGTGAATCTAAACAGGCTGATTAAGTTTTGGGTGCACTGAGCAGCTTGGCTCCCAGATATTTTAGGTTCAGCAGCTGAATACTAAACTAATTATTTCCATGGGGAAGGTCAGGATGTGGAGACCCAGTTCAGGGGTGCTCAGCTTTCATTTTTGGCTCCCTTTCTGTTTACTGTTGTTGTTTATAGTACACGCCATGCACTGAGTGGCTGAGAACAGCCATGTGGTAGCTCCTCTTCACCAGCCAGTGATATTGGGCAAATAGATTCTCCCACCTCAGCTGAAGGGACAGCGTGTGGCGGGTGGGACTGAGGATGCTGGCAGGGGAACAGCTGCCTCTCCTCCTCTCTGCCTTTCCTCTTCTCTTACCCTCACACTTTGCTGGCCAGGCTGCGGTGTCCCCATGCTCTTGCTGGAAATATTTGGAGTATGGGATGGTGGTTTCGTGCCTCCCTTGCATTTCATAGCAAACACAGGCTTGTGGTTTGGTGCTAAGCTGGGGGATAAAGCTCAGCTTGTGGGGGGACTCAGCTGCTGGCTGCAGCCTTGCAGGGCCTGTGCTGTGCTGTGGGTAATTCAGGATCTGCCCAGTAGATGGTATGAAAATGCAGACAGAAATAGGGGAATCCTTTACAACAGGCAAGAGGGAAGTGCAGGTACTTTTGTGCTATTTAAAGTATTTATTTTGTTAAGGTTAAAGTACTTTTCATTTGAGAGAGATACAGTGACCCTCGGTCCTGCTGTTCCAGTGTTTACATCTTGGGAAATAATTTTGATCATCTGCTTTTTAGTCAAGTTTTAGGTATTAAATAAATGGGCTAATTAAAAGGAAGCAAATGCAGAGTCTAGAACAGGAGCATGAGGAGCATCCCCTGCAAGTTCTGAGCAGCCTGTGCCTGCTGGTTTTCCTGTGTCTAAATTAATGTTGTGAGTGTTTAACTCCTGAGCCACTTCTCTGGAAATGTGATGAATTTTGCAGCAGTTTGGTGTCTTTAAAGGAAAGATGCTCTTAGGGTATAAAAGGATGATGTTAATTCATCAAGCAGCTGTGTTTCAGCCTAGGATGCCAGCGGCCTGGGGGTTGTGTCCTTGCTGTGTATCTAATTTAAAGGTATCTCTGAAACTTAATTTCATAACCTCCACCACAGTGTGTCTGGAGAGGACCTCCAGAGATGTCCTACTTGTTTCCCACCCCCAAAGTAAGGTCAAGTACACATCCAAACCCTTCCTGAGCAATGTTTCTTCTTTGAAGGCTCTTCCTGCTGACAATTTCATATCCTGTACAGATGATGTACACCAACACTCGGGCCTCCTCACCATTAGAAATGCTTTCCTGGTGTTTAATCTGAAACTTTCTCTTGTGCTTTGAGCCTGTTCCTTCTTCTCTGATCTCCAGTGCATGTGGAAAACACTCTACTCCCTCAAACTTGGCAGCTAAATTTGAAGTATTTGAAGACTTTGTTTTCTCTTCCTAAGCTGAACAGCTCTGTTCCTCAGCTCTTTTCCCATGGGCTGCTTGTGTGCACAGCTGATCTGCGCCCCTCTGCTCGCTCCACACTTCCCTTAGAGCACTGTGGTCAGGCTGGGCTTGGTAGGACTGTGTTAGTTGAGCTTCTGTTGAGCAGTAGTAATAAATGGGCCTAAATGACCCCATTTTGGGTATGTCTGAGGACTGTTATGTCCAAAGGAATGCAGATCAGACGTCTGAGCTGTGTGTTTGTGGCAAAGGACTTGGCGTGCTCAGTGAACTTCTATTTGCAGAACTTGGAGTAGCGTGCTGACAGTGTGGGCTTGGTGCTGGCTTTAAGTTCAAGCTTGGCATGTTTGGGTCTCCTGAAGCCACACTGTTTGCATCTAGCCCCCTGTCTTTTTTCCCTTTTCTTTTTCTTGGCTGCAACTGAAATGGAGTTTGTGATGAGACCAGCAGATTTGGAGTCATTTAATCATCCATTTGTGTTTGAAAATTTTCCTAACGAGATGGCCAGGAGGGATCCCTGTGAAATGAAGCAAGATGCATCGAGGACAGAGCAGCAGCTCTGACTCCCAGCTTCTCTTGCATGGTGGTTAGTCTCCTGCTGATGCTTCTGTTTTACATAATTCAGGTACATGCCAAGGTAAAAATCATCCCCACAATTAAACTCTGGTGTAACAGGACTGTAACTGGGAGGGAGCGCTTCCTTCACCCAGCAGTACACCCTGGTGTAGCACATGGGCTCTAAGCTGGGTGACATGAGCAATGTTTCATCACTCTGTTTTGCAGGCTGACAAGATCTAGTCCTAAAGGCAAATGCTTCTTTATGTGTATCTGTATTTGTAAAGAACTCCTTCCTTACTAACCTTAAATATCTAACAGTGGAGACTTTCATAAAACGCTTGCTCAATGTTTCAGATAAATAATGTTTAAATAATACAACACAATGTTTAAATAGTACAAGCCTGAAAGTAGCAGGAAACCTGTGAGATGTTTCATCTGGGTCACCAGGTCTTGCTGGGCTCGGCCTTAAAGCAAACAATGCTTTTACCTGTCTAGTGACCTGAGCTGGCAGTGTCAAGCCCGGGTCTGGTGAGGGCACTTGAGCACTGGAGATCCCCAGCGCCTCTTGTTCATGCAGCTGTGCTCTTTGCTGATGTCCAGTGTCCATTAGTGGGAAATTTCAGAGGTAGCTTCAATCGTGAGCTCTCACCAAGCAGGAGATTTCAGTACAGAGGCATCACTGCAGCCTGAGTGGTGCTGAAAACTTTAATTCCCAGAGATCTCCATCTACATTAAAATTCCTTAAAAGAACAGGTTAATACTTAGCACCTATACAGAGGTTTCTGACAGGCAGGCTCTAGCAGATTTAGACACCACAGTCTATGGTTTTGTGTCTGCAGGGTTTGCTCAGACACCTGCCCAACGCTGCTGTGCCTGTAGCAGGCGTGGAAGCAGTTTCTGTGTGTGCCCCACTCGTGCTGTGTGCAGTCTCGTGGTTTCATGCAGACTCATCCTGAGCAAAAGTTCAGTATTGGGCTGTGAACTGAGGGAAAGGAGGAACGTTTTCTGCCTCCTCTGCTGTTTGCATGGCAGCCTCGTCTGAAGGCCAGACTGACAGGGTGATGTCTTTAAGCTGCTGTAGAGGTGTCTAGCAGCATTTGTCTTCCTGCAATCTGACTTCATCAGCAGCTGTAAGTCACCCTTGCAGCTCCTCTGTCTGGTGGGTAACTGGTCATTGAGATAAGGAAGCAAGAGCAGAGGTGAGTCAATATGGCCATTACCAACATGAGGGAGTTGACATGGGAGTTGAGTGCAGGACTGGGTTTTTTTTTCCCCTGGGACAAGCTGGTGCCTCTGAATCACACACACTCTCTCAGTTTCTTGCTTATAGGTTTTGTGTGTGTTGCACCAGTGAGGAGCCTACCTCTTTTTGGAGGTACCTCCTCCCAGCCAGTGTTGTCTGAGTTACCCAACTTCTCTTAGCTCTTATGTTTTCCAGACTGACACAGCAGGAACCATCCAGAACCCTCCCTGTGGCTCAGTTTTGTTTTTAACAGCGGAAACCACAGGAGTAGATGCCAGTGGAAATTTGTGAAGCTCTGTCTTTGCCCATTGAAAAACAGGCTATTCACCCCTCCTCTCCCAGCCCTTCCAGCCTTGCTTGGGACCAGCCTTCCAGCCAGGTCCCTTCTCCTGGATATGGTGGTGAGGGAAAGGTTTGCTTCACACCTTGCTGGAGCTACATCTGCTGCAGTTTGCCTGGGCATGCAGGGGGTAGGTGCATCCTTCTGAGCTCCCCAGGACAGCTGAAGTTTGGCTTCACAGAAAGCTCCTGCTCAGAAAAACGGTTGCTTTCCAGCAAGGACTTTGTGCCTGGGGGAGCTGGAGGGTGCTGGAGCCTTGGCAGAGTGCTGTGCAGTGTGAAACACCCAGCGCTGCTCTGGCCTGCACCGAGGGAGCTGCAGGGTCCCCTTGCCCACCGCTGCCTGGAAGGCTCAGTGCCACAACGCCTCCTCCCGTGAGCCAGGGCTTTTGTCCTTCCTGACCTTCCCTTGAGCGATGGCTGCACCTCATCCCCTGCTCCTGGGCCTCTCTTTCCCTTCCCTGTTCCATGGATGCCTCTGCCGCCTCCCACCGCACTGAGCCCTCTCCGCCTGCGTTGGAAGCGGTGGGGTGCAGGTCCAGCTGCGCTCCAGCAAGGGGGGAGGTGGCTTGTGTTCCCTCCTCACAACCCCCTGGCTGTTGGCTGTCAGAGAGCCTCCCTGGGCCTCCTGCCAGAGGCCGCCTGCCCTTCCCGTGTCCCCTGCTGCCTGCAGCCGGCGGGGGAGGCCAGCAGCCAGGCAGCAGAGCCCTTAGGAAGCCAGGCTGGGGGGGACAGGGGTGAGCAGCACTTCTCCAAGACAAGAACCCAGGCTTAGCCCTGGCTCCCAGCAGCATGAAACGCTGTCCACACCATGCTGCTTTACATCCCTGAAACCAGCAGAGGTGACCACATTAGGGTGACGTTGGGTCCCCAAGCTCACGCTGAACACATTGGGTGGGCTCTGCAGCATGTTCAGGCATCTCCTGGCAGGCATTTCCCTCCCTGCTGCTGCAAAGAGGCTCTTGCTTTCTGCTCGCCTGTTCTGCCAAGTGTGGCCTTTCGTCCCTGAGTGCTGTGTGTAAGGTAGGAGAGATTTCTGCTGTGTACACACAGAGCATTACTGAAATGAAGGCACAGCGAGCAGGCAGAGGAGCTTATAAAGTCTGATGTGGACTGAGGAGGAAGTTGCACCAATTCCACTTTCTAAAAATAGGTCAAGCAAACGTTCCTGCAGCCCAGAGGCTGCTGCTCTCTATACACTGAGTTTGTTTGCTTTGTTTCTTTTGTATCTTGTTTGGGCAGATTTAAAAAGAAAGCTGCTACAGCCCAATGCTGCAGTGGTTGTGTGATCAGAGACAAGCTTATGAAGAAAGGTCTTGGCTGTTTCATTGTTTCTAGAAGTGACCTTGAAGGATTACCCATGCCTAGGGTTTCCTAGAGGTTTCTCTGGGCTGTTAAAGATTTCCAATGATGGTGATTCAGACTTTCCTCAGCAATCCACTCCAGTGCCCGAGTCTTTGGATGATTAAGGAGATTTCCTTGATTTCAGGCTGGGATTACTGTACTTTAACCTCATCATTTTGACATTTCACCTCCTCTCTGGCAGGCTCCCAAAGAGAAGAAAAGGTCTGTAAATGTAAAAGCAACCCATTTGTGTAGAGCTGGATCTGCCTTCCTACCTCTCCCTTCTGTGTTCAGAGAGCATCTGTTGTATGCTGAGGGGAGACCTTAATCACCACCTACAACTACCTGAAGGGAGGTTGTAGAGAGGTGGGTGATGGTCTCTTCAGCCAGGGGACAGGAGATGGGACAAGGGGCAATGGGCTCAAGCTGCACTAGGGCAGGGGCAGAGCAGATATTAGGAAAAATTTTTGACTGAAAGAGGTTTTGGGGCCTGGCACAGGCTGCCCGGGGAGGGGCTGAGTCACCTTCCCTGAGTGTGTTTAAAAAAAGGGTAGATGAGGTGCTCAGGGATCTGGTTTAGTTTAGGATGGGAATGGTTGGACTTGATGATCTTAAAGGTCTTTTCCAACCTGGGGATGCTGTGGCTGAATTACACGTGTGGCAGTCGGGAAGCCCGAGACTGGCTCCTCCTGTTGTAGTGGCTGTAACTAACAGTCCTTCATCCCCACTAATGTCAGTGAAAACGTCGTGCTTGAGGTGACGTGTTTTATTAAAATTGTATATCACAAGTTCCCCAGCTGTCTCATCCCTCTGTAGCAAAATGCACAGCACAGAGAGCTCACAGAGGTTTTTGTGGTAATAGATTTTATAAAACCCAACAAGATGACATTAAAAGTCATGTTACTTCAAAACTTGATGTGGGGACGCTGATGATAAAACTGTTGCTGAATAGGAAGGAGCAGAATATTGTTCTCTCTCCTGGGGTGGGGTTCTGTCTGCTTTGCCTGTGGTTGAACATTTCATGATCTGACTTGATTTCCCTTCCCTGTCCGTGCTGTGATGGGTCTTCCCAATAACTTCAAGGTGTTACCATAACATTTCTTCATTCCAGTCATTGATAAAATTGTTAGGATAAATTTCATTAAGACATTTACAGTTGAAAAAGGCTGTGATAGATTTTTTTTTTTTCTTCAGAAAAGGGGGAAAAAGGGATGAAGTACTCACAGATTCTTTCCTGGGACAAGAACTGCTGCCTCAAAAAACCCAAGTGAGCTGGGGTGGACTCCTGGCTGTAAAGCAGTAATGACACTGAACTCTCTGCATGGCATGAAGGTCTCTGTACCACAGTTATCCTGCTTCCTTCCTGTATTTTCTACCCACTGCTGCCTTCTAATTGTTATCTCTGGGGCTCATATGTTTTCCTGGATTGCATTTTTGTGCTGGCACTGTGTGCCTGTTCCTGCAGCCCTGCGAGTAGAGATGGTGGCAACAAGTGTGCACGATGCCTGTACCAGTGCCCCTTACCTGCCCAGCTCCTGGAAGTCCCTGTCACTGCAGTCTCTAGCCTGGAATTCTGTTTCTGCAGAAGCCCTTGGTGAAACCTCTCAGTATCACATGTTCATGTGCATGTTCACATTGTCAGGCTGTTATTTGAATGTGGCTGGGTGTTGCTACAGTCTGACAAGAGCTGCCCTTCTGTGCACACACACGCTGCCTCTCCAGACCTGCAGGAGTGGGGAAAGGCTCCTGGCAGGTGGGAAGTGATGCTCCTGCTCTGCCCATACCAAGCCCTGTGTGAGGCAGCCCTGAACCAGGAGCCTCATAGCTGTGTGATGCTGTCTTCGGGCTGGGCAGTGGTGCTCTCATTGCCATCACACAGTCCCAGCTCAGGGATCATGGTGTGTGGTGAGATTGCACCTGCCTGCAAAAAGATGGGAGAGACATGCTTGTCATCAGCTCCTGCCTGAGTTGTTAGGCTCTTCAAGAAAATAAGTCTTGAAGTAGTGCAGCATCATTACAAACTGTTTTCAGGTGGAGGTCTCCATCAGAGCATCAGCTGTGGATGGAAGATTGGAACCTCTGCTGCTGTAGTGGTGTGCTGTCAGCACAGACAATGGGATTGTTGCTCATTCACACCTGTGTTAGTAGTTCTTACTGGTTAGTAACTGGGTAGTGCATGGTTCTGACGGTGTTCCCTAGGTGATGGAAGTTTACACCATTCAGGTGTTGGTACTGTTGGTATTTCTGTTCTTGTGTGCAGATTTCTCAGTAAAATGCTTTTTTATTTTCTGTAGCAGAATATCTGCTGTACCTCATGTTATGTGCAGCTGACAGGACATCAGGCAGAAGATATTGGTGACTGATGGGTGTCAGCTCTAACCAGTTAGCCCACCACCTTGCAGTTCTCCTGGAGCTCTTAGCACAAGGGTAATGAACCCTGGCAGACAGCAGATCCTGCTGGCTTGTCACAGCTCCAGAGGTGAGGTCCCTGTTGTCAGTGGTCTTGGGAATCTGGAGAGGTCCCAGTTGACTGGAAGCTGGCAAACATCCCAATTTTCAAGAAGGGTAAGAAAGAAGACCCTGGTAATTACAGGCCTCACCTCAGTGCCAGGTAAAATGATGGAGAAAATCATACTGGGAGTTACTGAAAAACACCTAAAGGACACCACAGTCACTGGTCACAGCCAGCACGGGTCCAAAAGATGAAGGTCCTGTCTATCCAATGTGATCTCCTTTCACGACAAGGTCACCCAGGTGGTTGACCAAGGGAAACCAGTCGATGTTATATTTGGGATTTCAATAAGGCTTTTGACACCGTGTCTCACAGTATCAAAGTGTCCAGCATACAACTAGACAAAGCCATAATGTGTTGGGTGGGCAGCTGGCTGCAGGGTCGGGCCCAGAGTGTGACAGTGAATGAGGTGACAGCTGGCTGGTTACAGTCACTAGAGGGGTTCCCCAGGGCTCCATTTTAGGCCCAACTCTTTTTAATATTTTCATAAACAACCTGGACACAGGACTAGAGGGAGAGACTTGCAGAGAGACCTGGAGAGATCAGAGCTGGGCAGTCACCAACTGCATGATGTTTAACGAGGGTAAGTGCCAAATTCTGCCCCTGGGAAGGAGCAGCCCTGGCTGCACCCCCAGCCTGGGGGATCAGGCGCTGGAGACCAGCCGTGCTGAGAGGGATCTGGGGGTCTTGGTGGACAGCAAGTTCCCCATGAGCCAGCAGCCTGCCCAGGCAGCCAGGAGGCCAGCCCCATCCTGGGGTACATCACACACAGCATGGCCAGGCCAGGGAGGGGATTGTCCCGCTCTGCCCTGTGCTGGGGTGGCCTCACCTCGAGTCCTGGGGGCAGTTTTGGGCACCACAGGACAAGAGGGACACTAAACTATTGGAGACTGTCCAGAGGAGGCACTGAGGATGGGGGTCTGGAGGGGGAGGCTTATGAGAGGCTGAAGGCCCTGGGGTTGTTCAGCCTGGAGAAGAGGAGGCTGAGGGGAGACCTCATGGGGTCTGTGGGTTCCTGATGAGGGGGAGCAAAGGGGCAGGTGCTGAGTGGAGGTTTAGGCTGGGTGTCAGGAAGAGGTTCTGTGCTGAGAGGGGGGTTGGGCACTGGCACAGGCTCCCCAGGGGAGGGGTCACAGCCCCGAGCTGGGCTGAGATCAGGAAGCATCTGGATGACGTGCTCAGTGCAGCTCTGACTGGGCTGGGCTGTGTGGAGCCAGGAGCTGGACTGATGGTCCTTATGGGTCCCTTCCAGCTCAGGAGATTTTATGATTGCAGCAGTCCTAAAATGCAGGCTTTTGGGTGGCTGTGCAATGCCCCATGTCCCCCAACATGACAGGAGGCAACAGCTGGTTTGACGGTGAGTTGCCCGTGGCCCAGACAGGGCAGGAGGAACTGGTCCCCCTTGGGCACTATCCAAGCCCTGCACTGTAACTCTGGGCAGCCCTATGGCTGCTCCAGCATTAGTGATGCTGAGGGATGGCTTTGTCATCTTGGCTCATCACTGTGAGCTTCACTCTCCTCTTGTGCATTGCTGGCACAACTTCTAGCTGTATCTTCAGAGGCCTCAGTCTGTGCTGGGGCTCTTCAGTTATTTCATCTTCTTGTCAGCTGGAAAATCTGTAAATGCCCTGTGCTATTTTATGGCTTTGTAAGCTGTACAAAATGTCCAGCAGGTAGTTTAATGTCTAGCAGATACAGCCTGGAAGAGTGTGTTTTTTTCATTAGCTCTTTGGCAGACACTGAGCATACTTTCAGAGCTGCAGGATGGGCTTTGGGTTGCTTGTGGTCATAGTTGTGTGTTTTCTTTAATATTGGCATCTCCTGTCTGTACATGTTATTGCCAAAGTAAGAGAGAGTTCCTAGTGCCTGTACCAGCAGCAGTGGAAGGCCTCACAATATATATTTTTTAGTTTTCCAGACTCTTGGCCTTCAGGAATGTAAAGCAGCCTCACAGCTTTGTTTCTTTTCTTTACATAATTAAAAGCAATCTGTTCAGGGGCTCTTGCAGGAACTGGCTGGAGATTGTTTTTTCTCTCTGGGAGTAATTCTCTTGGGATAACATTTCTGTGTACTGCTAGATTGCTCTTTCTTTTCTTATTAAAATGTACAGAAGTTTTGATGGGCACTTGTTGGAATTTCTTTGTATCCAGACTTTGCAGCCTGGTGAGAATATTTCACCCATTTCAGTAGATTTACAGTTTTGACTCCTGGGATTTGAGCTTCTTAAGTCACAGATGAGACCAGAGTTATACACAGGATAAAAATAGAAAGCAGTAATTAATACCCATCCTTGGTGAGCCTGGCTCTTCAAGTCTCTCTTGACATGTTGCACTGTTGCAATTTCCTTTTCTTTTCCTAAGAAATAGATGAATTAATAACTCTCTACACGAGGGAGAAAATCAACCCAAGCTGCTTGCTTCCTGCCCTGGCACGCTGCTCCCCTTGGGGCACAGGAGCTTCTATGAGCTCTGGGCTCCTTTGCAGCTGTGCTGCCTTGGCAGGCTGCTTGCTGGGCTGGAGGAGTCTGGGCAGCAGAATCACAGAATCACAAGGTTGGAAAAGCCCTTTAAGATCATCAAGTCCAACCATTCTCATCCTAAACTAAACCAGATCCCTGAGCACCTCATCTACCCTTTTTTTGAACACACCCAGGGAAGGTGACTCAGCCCCTCCCTGGGCAGCCTGTTCCAGCCCTGACAACTCCTTCAGTAAAAAATTTTTTCCTAACATCCAATCTGCCCCTGCCCTGGCACAGCTTGAGCCCATTGCCCCTTGTCCCATCTCCTGTCACCTGGCTGAAGAGACCATCACCTATCTCTCTACAACCTCCCTTCAGGTAGTTGTAGGTGGGGAGAAGGTCTCCCCTCAGCCTCCTCTTCTCCAGGCTGAACACCCCCAGCTCCCTCAGCTGCTTCTCAGAGGATTTGCCCTCCAGCCCCTTCCCCAGCCTGGTTGCCCTTCTCTGGACTCGCTCCAGGACCTCAATGTCCTTCTGATGCTGAGGAGCCCAGAACTGGACCCAGCACTCGAGGTGCAGCCTCCCCAGTGCCCAGTCCAGGGGCACAATCACCTCCCCAGACTCAGCATTGGTGAGAAGTGGTGGCACAGCCTCTCCTTTTGGCCCTTCCCTGACATCTCTCTTTGCCTCTATCACAGGCTGGATTATCTGTCTCCATGATCCAAGCAGCAGAGACAGACTCCTCTTAGCTCAAGTGGGGGTAAAGCCAGGCCTGTGTGACTGTGCTCCATCCTCTGAGGGTTCAGGTGGGGGGGTTTTCCATTTCTTTTGTGGATGGGGCAGATCAATGGGAACCTTTTCTCTCCTGTCCCCTGTTTGCACAAGAAGAACCAGCTGCTGTGAGTGTGAAGGGAAGAGCTGGACTCTCAGTCTGGCTGTACTGCTTGGCAGGGGATGCCCCTTCTCACTCTAAGGATATATACACACACTAAAGGGATCGTCTTACCTCACCCTTCCCTGAGAAAACAGGTTCATGAGGGCAGAGAGAGTTGTATTTGACAAGTTGGCTGTGTGGGTGTTGAGTCACAGACAGGGTTTGTGTGAAGATCTAGGAAGAACTCACCCTTGAGGTGTTACTGAAGTCTCGGCCCCCAGGGTGCTGCTTGCCAACGAGGACATGACTGGAGGTCATGTCTTCTGGGGTGCATGACTTCTGGGGTGCTGGACCCCAGAAGTTGAGAAATGCCAAACTCCAGAGGTCATTACTCTGTGCTGGATCAGGGAAGAGAGCACCTTACACACTGAGGAGCACACCTGGTGATTGCTCCCATGCCGTGTGGGAGTTTCCATCCTGTGTATCTCTCCAGGGGTTACTGCTGAACATTCAGCTTCACTGTTGGGATCAGCTCTGGGGGGAAAGCAGAAGCCAGGAAAATGCAATTCTAGGTGCCTGTAAGCATCATTATCCCCCATGTTGCTGGTGTTTTAGCTCATTAAAGGGTGGTGATTTTGGCCCTTACCTTTTCTTCAGGGCTGGTTTGCTCTTGTCTGCACTCTGAGCTCTCAGCTACCTTTCCCTTGTTTTAGACACTGTCCCTGGGGAGCATCCTCCCCTGTGCCTGGTGCTTGCAAGTAACAGGGATGTAAAGGATGGGGTCATCTCCTTCCCCTCTCTTTCCAAGGCTTTCCTCATTTACATTTCTGTTGTGTCCCTTAATTACCATCCCTTTGTTGTCTTTTTTTATTCCCCCTCTAGCTGCCTTTTCCTGCTTTCTCTCTCCTGAGGATGCTGTGCTGAAACTTTATCAAACTTCCTTACTAGAAATAGTTAATGCAAACTCTTCTTGCAGGAATTCTCACACCCAGCTTGCAGCATCCTTACACAATCTGTCATGACATTTCTAGTAGAGGCACAGCTGGAAGTCAGACCTTTCTTTCTGGATTACCTCCAGTTTCCCCTTGCTAGGGACAAGGGTACATATTGTCTTCCTGGAGCTAAGGTATATTTATTTCATTCATTAGGATTGCAAATCATGGATGCATTTATCTACTTGATACTTGCTTCCCACATCTAAAGAGCTTAGTTTTTAATAAGATACAGTCTAGCAGAGAATAAGGTTGATTAAACAGGTTTTTCCAGAATATATGTGTGTGTGTGTGTATATATATATATATATAGGGTGTTGAACAGAGACCTATGAAGAGTTTACACACTGGAGCACGTTTTTGGGGCCACATACATTGTGTGTGTAATTGCTGTCTGGAAAAGCAGGCGTGATTTACTGGGAGAGGAGTGCTGTATTAGCCTGTCATGGGGCTGGGAGGGAACGTTGAGCCTCTGTTACAGCCTGGTGATGATACAGAAACCATGCACTGGGGTTTTTTTTTATGTACTCCTGTTTAAATTCTTATTTAAAGACTTTGAAGCAGCCTATTGTGTGCTTTTGTATGGGGTGACTTTGTAACTGTCATGGGCAGAATCCCATTTCAAGGTCTCTGTAAGCCATCTGCTTTCATTAATAGCTTTTGGGTTTGACATGTGCTTGGTGCAGATTAAAATAGCCACGTTGCTGCAAGACTTTTCTTTACTCCTTCAGTTTGGCCTTCCTGTTGAGCCCCTGCAGCCTGGGTGCACCCTGAGAGGAAAGGGTGCTCTGTGCTGTACCCTGCTCTCAGCATGTGTCCTCCAGCTCAGCCCTGGGCAGTGAGGAAAGCAGGACCCAGTGTGGAGGTGTGTTGGGATGCACCATCGCTCTGCTGCTCTCTGTGCCCTTGGGATTGGTTTGAGAGGAAACCTGGGTATGTGCACAGCTGGCACGTGGCCTGGCTCCTGGCCATGGAGGTGTCAGGGTATGGTCAGAACATGCTGGGTCAGGACTACAGGGTGCCAACAGTATCACAGAATCACAGGGGTTGGAAGGGGCCTCCAGAGCCCCTGGGGTCCAACCCCCTGCCAAAGCAGGGTCCCTAGGACAGGTCACACAGGTCAGTGTCCAGATGGGGCTGGAATCTCTCCAGAGAAGGAGACTCCACACCCCCTGGGCAGCCTGTCCCAGGGCTCCCTCACCCTCACTGGGGAAAAGTTCTTCCCCATGTTGGTGTGGAACTCCCTGTGCCCCAACTTGCAGCCATTGCCCCAACTTGCAGCCGTTGCCCCTTGTCCTGTCCCCACAGACACTGAAAAGGGGCTGGCCATGTCCCCCTGCATCCCATACTTAAGATATTTATAAACATTAATTAGGTCCCCCCTTAGTCTTCTTCTCTCCATCCACGTGTGTGATGGATTTTCATCTCTACTGTGAGGTGACGCCTGTGGGTTGGGTGCTGGGTGCCACTCTAGATAGCTTCTGCTGCCACAGCCCAAGCCATTTAAAGGCAGAAAACTTAAACTCTTGCCTGTGTGAGTCCTGCTGACACCAAATCATTGTGACCCAGACAGTTCTGTGGCAGAAGCATCAGATGCCCGGATCTAATTCTATGCCTTGGCACGTTCTTCCTTTACAGCACTTGGGGAGTCCATCAGTCCCTCAGTTTTATACATGTAGAAGGTGTCTCAGCTGTCCAAAGAGGCAGTTGTCTGTGTTGGTTTCTGCTACGGTGCTTCTGGGATAGCTCCACTGGAGGTACCTGGTGGTATGGGTCAGAAACATCTCTGCTCACCCCCCAGAAATGGAGACCTGCTGCTTTTCCTAGAGAGCCTTCAGAACATTTATGGTGAGCCGTGGTCTTGGTGGCCTCACCCACACTGGGCTGTGGTGTGTGGGCATTGCTCACCCGACAAGACACAACAGTGACACCAAGTCTGGAGCTCAGTTCAGCAGCAGGACCAGTGGAGCTTCTTTAACCCCCACTGTACTGACAGGGAATTGGGTTTAGATGATTAGCTGAACCCTGTGCCACATCAACCAGTCTTGCTGGTGTCCCCTGCAAGGGAAGGCAGCCCAGGTCTTTGCTCCAAGCCTTGAGTGCAGAGCAACACAGGATCCTCTGCTTGGTGTTTGTCCCTGCCCATGGTAGGGCTTGGAACTAGATGGTCTTTAAGGTCCCTTCCAACCAAACCAGTTGATGATTCTGCATTGCCCTGCACAGGGAGGCTTTAGGATTTGTGCTGTTTTCTGTCTGTGTGTGTGGTGGGGGGAGGTTTAAGCAGCAAAGTGAGACTGGCCATAAAGCAGAAGCAGCTCTGCTATTTCAACAGGGTGGGAATTTCTCCTGACACTCAACTCCCACCTTCCTAAAGAGGAATCACTCCCATCACCACAGAAATGGCACAGCAGCAAGCCAGCTCCTCCATAGAACAGTCCATACTGAGAAGATTGAAAAGTTAAGGGGCTTCCTCTTACCAGACTCAGGACAGACAGTCTCACCTGGCTTTTCTTGCAGCCAAATGTAGTTTTTATTGCAACCTCTTGAATCTTTGTGGAGAGCAAGATCTGCTCACAGGGAGACACAGCAGGATGGTTCTATTTTCAGCCAAGGCCTACGCTGGTTTGGGTTTTTTTTCCTGAGAGAAGGAAAGGTTTATTGCAATCCTGCAAGGTTTTATTTCATTTCCTCCACTGTTGGGAGAGGTGGTAACTCCTGAGGCCTCCCTTGCAGTGGTGAGTGATTCCTTCCAGTGCTCCCTGGTTTTCACCCTCATCCTGAGCTGTTGGCTTTCCCTTGTGCTCAGCTCAGTAGTGTTTGATGATCCAGCTGCCATTTGCTCAGAGTTTGACCCATCTTCTCTCCTCTCCAACCTGAAGGTGTTCAAAAGGAAGTCATAAAGTTGATATTTTCATAGTAGAAACATGGTCTATCCAGGGGTTTTTGCATGTTTTTGTTTCTCTTCAAGTATGTTCTCCCCTGAGATTTGGCTCAGGGGCTGAGGAAGTGTGTGATCACATCGTTGAGACACCTCAGTGTCTTAACATCTTCTGCAAGAATGTGTTTCTGAAGAGCCAGTCATGAAGTCTGGACTTTATCAGTCCACTTCTTACATGGTAGGAAGATAAAATTAGTTCCAGAGAGGGAGAGTTGTTGGAAATGACACAAAATCCTTCTGGTAGAAAGAGGAGGAATGGTTTGCAGCCAGGAGGTACTCACACAAGGGGCTCAGTCCTCCAGATGGAAATACCAACAGTCATTGTGTGTCTTTGAAAAATTTCCTGGTCTGATCATAAGGACCCTCGAGACCTAATGAGGAGAGGTGCTCCCATTGGTCAAGAAAAATTCTGACTCACCACCTTAAAATCTGCAGCTACACACCCTTGAGAGTTCCCTTCAGGTCCCATGTAAGCATTTCTTTGGCATTTAGTGTCTATTCCCTGTCTGCTCCACCTGCTCTGAGGAGGTTGGTGTTCAGGGTGATGCTGAGAGCTGTCTGCTGGTCATTGCCTTCTACCCAACCAAGGGGTCAGTCACTGGCTCACCAGAGCACACTTCAAGGGGGGAAAACCATGATTTTTCAACCAGCAAAAATTAAGGTGTCCCCAGGTAAGGCAGAAATCTGAGGAGCTTAGTCTGATGTGAAAACCAAGAGAGACAAGAAGTGTTCCAGATCACATGCTCACAGCCCTCTCATGTCTCAGCTAGGCTGCAAGTGCTTTTCTTTCCACCACAGAAATTAAAAATGGGGAAAAAAAGGGTATTAGAGGAGCAGGCTGAGGTGGTAACATGCATCTGCTCCTCTGTGCCTGGTTTGCTGACCAGGCTGGGATGCAGTTGGGTGCTCCCATGTAACCTGTGGTGCACATGTGGGCTTCCAGCCTGGTGCTGAGGCAGCAGCCAGCACAGCCAAGCCTCCAGTGCCAGACCTGGGCTGGCAGCTCCACCGTCACCCTTGATGGGCTGGAACTGTTCTTGAGGGAATTCCCAAGGGTGAGCTCTTCTTGGCAACCTTGTAGAGTTTGATGGAAAGATCATAGAATCATAGAATCCCAGACTGGTCTGGGTTGGAAGGGACCCCAAGGATCACAGAGCTCCAACCCCCTGCCACAGGCAGGGCCACCAACCTCCAGGCCTGGAGCTACACAAGGCTGCCCAGGGCCCCATCCAACCTGGCCTTGAACACCCCCAGACACAGGGCACTCACCCCCTCTCTGGGCAGCCTGTTCCAGCCCCTCACCACTCTCTCTGCAAAGAACTTCCCCCTAATATCTCATCTAACCCTTCCCTCCTCCAGCTTCACTCCATCCCCCTTGTCCTGCCAGTCTCTGCCCTTTAACAAGCTGATTCCCCTCCTGTTCCTCTGCTCCCTTCAGGGACTGGAAGGCTGCAATGAGGTCCCCCCACAGCCTTCTCTTCTCCAGGCTGACCCAGCCCAGCTCCCTCAGCCTCTCTCCATAGGGGAGCTGCTCCAGCCCTCTGAGCATCTCCGTGGCTCCTCTGACCCCTCTCCAACAGTCCCACATCTTTCTTGTACTGGGGCCCCAGCTCTGGACACAGGATCCAGCTGGGGCCTCGTGAGGGCAGAGCAGAGAGGGACAATCCCCTCCCTGTCCCTGCTGCCACCCCTCTGCTGATGGAGCCCAGGATCCCATTGCCCTTCCGAGCTGCAAGAGCCACTGCTGGCTCAGGGGAAGTTCCTCATCCACCAGAACCCCCCGGTCCTTCTCAGCAGGGCTGGATACCCATGAAGAAAGCTTGGTGGAAGCCGAGGTTACCTTGGCAGGGTTTGTCCCAGCTGGGCTGGTCGGGGTGCTCAGGCTCCGTGCTGTTGTGGGGGGAAGAAATCAATGACTGAGGGTGTTTTGCATTGTGAGAAACCATCAGGATTCTCCTGTCTCTGTCCCATGGGATGTCCAAGGAGTGTCATTCTCACAGTCCTCTGGCAATATGCAGAAGTTTCTTTCTTTTCCCTCCTTGATGCTGCTCTGGGGGGTACAGATCCAACCCAAAAACACATCTTTTCAGCTCCACTGTTGGTAGTTCTCTTCCTCTCCTTCCTGCTGGCAGCTGCATTGTCCAGAGGGGTTTGAAGCTTGGCACACTGTCAACAAAACTTCAGGTACCCTTTCAATCAAACATGGTAGCACTGTGAGCTGACTTGGCCTCCATCCCAAGGTTCACCATGATGTTCTTCATACAATAAAAAGTCCAAACAACCCCAGGAAATAATTCAGATGCAAGTGATGCCTTTAGTGGGATAAAGAAGCTTCTAGAAGAGACATAAGGAACCTCAGCTTTAACTCTTTTCATAATTATGCACTCCAAAGGAGCAGAGGCTTTGTAGATAAAGAGATGACATGCATCTTACAAGGTCTGTAGAGCTGTGACAGTATCTTCCACCCACATTTTCTCACTTTTTGTTTTCCTGACATCCCAGTTGAAACATTTAGTGGAAGAATATTGTGGAACAGGCTTCCCTAGAACCCCAAAGGTCCCTTCCAATCTGGCACAAGGAAATTGAATTATTCTCCCCTTAGGGGATGATAAGGATGAGCCTGGTGGTGAGAGCAGTGGCAAGGGGAGAACTTAATTAGATGAAGATGTGGTTGGGGCGTGTTTGTGCTGAGGGCTGTGTGGTGTGGCTGCCAGAGAGAGGGGCAGCCTGAGCTGGGCATGGCCTGGGAGGCTGTTCCCAGCCCTGGCTGCATCTGTGCTGCCTTTATTGCTGAGCAAGAAAAATCCATCTGAGGTGTAAATCTCATTGTAAACCAGTACAGGGGCCAGTGGGGTGCTGACAGAGCCACGTCTCAAGCTGGTGTCCTGCCTCTGGCCATAACCCAGTGCTGGCATCCTGGCAGAGAGGCAAGTGTTGGGTTTTTCCATGCCAGAATGCAGCACGTAACACAGTGAGGGGGTGGGCAGGGTTTGGCTGGTCACCCCACCGTTCAGTCAGTGTTTGCTGGAGGTGTGGGCACCCATGGCCTGTGCCTTTTGTACTTTGATGCAGTTAGAAAGACTGTTTTGCTTTTGAGTGCCTTTGTTCTTTTTTAGTGTTACTTATTTGTCTTGATAACATCCAGGAGGAAGCTGCAGGCCTGTTAGTTGCCAGCAAACACCACTTCTTTCTCCCTGGTATATCCTTTCCCCCCCATGTTCTAGCTTTGCCCTGCTCCTCTGGGGAAGGGATGATTTGGAGTCACCAGCTCACTCCCTCAGTGCTATTTGTTATTTTATATATGCTGTGGTCTCTCTCCTTTTTTTATTCCTAATCAGGTCTAGTCTTTTAAATCCTTCTTTGGATGATAGTTTCTTTTTACAAAAGCTGAAATAGCTGGTACCAGCTCAGCTGATGTGCTCTCACTCCTATCAAAGGTGTTTAACAACTGCACTCCCCTGTTCACACTGCAAACTGAACTCCAATTGTGTCAAGTCCTGTGCTGCTTTGCTAAGGCAAGTGGGAATGTTTGGTGCAGCTGTCTTTAAATTTAAATTTGGATGTTTTAAATGAATTAAATATGAACATGAATAATGCAGCTGGTAACCTAGCCTTTCTGCAATTAAATGCAAAGGTTTTTCTTTCATTTTCTCTCTGTGCTTTCAGGGTTTGATATTTTGTCCTGACTTTGCTGTCTTGTAGGAAGGATGGGGAACTAGAGCCCAGGACAGTTCAGTGGAGCCATTGGCACTTTTCATATCTCGGTGAGTGGAAGTTGTTTGAACCTGGGGGAAAGGCACTTATTCTGCTAATAAAGGCAGCAAATCAGCTGGTCTTTGAGATTCTAAGGTAGCATCCTGCTGAAATGAATTTGCACGTTCATCTGTCCTTTCTGGGGAGAAATTCTGGAAACCAATAGCATGTAAAAGTGTGAGTTGTGCTTGCCAGATTGCCTTGATACCCACAGGCATGAATCATAGAATCATAGAATGGTCTGGGTTGGAAGGGACCCCAAGGATCACAGAGCTCCAACCCCCTGCCACAGGCAGGGCCACCAACCTCAGGCCTGGAGCTACACAAGGTTGCCCAGGGCCGCATCCAACCTGGCCTTGAACACCCCCAGGGATGGGGCACCCACCCCCTCTCTGGGCAGCCTGTTCCAGCCCCTCACCACTCTCTCTGGAAAGAACTTCCCCCTAATATCTAATCTAAACCTTCCCTCCTCCAGCTTCACTCCATCCCCCTTGTCCTGCCATTGTCTATCCTTTTAAAAAGTTGATTCCCCTCCTGTTCCTCTGCTCCCTTCAGGGACTGGAAGGCTGCAATGAGGTCCCCCCACAGCCTTCTCTTCTCCAGGCTGACCCAGCCCAGCTCCCTCAGCCTCTCTTCGTAGGGCAGATGCTCCAGCCCTCTAATCATCTCCATGGCTCCTCTGACCCCTCTCCAACAGTCCCACATCTTTCTTGTACTGGGGGCCCCAGATCTGGACACAGGACTCCAGATGAGACACAGAGCTGCTGAAAAAGAGGGGAGTTTTAACTCTGGTGTGCAGCTTTGTGCAAGTGTCAGGTTCTGGAGATGGGCACATTGCAGAGTGTGCTGGGCTGGTTCAGCCTGGAGAAGAGAAGGCTGTGGGGGGACCTCATTGCAGCCTTCCAGTCCCTGAAGGGAGCAGAGGAACAGGAGGGGAATGAGCTTGTTCAAGGGCAGAGACTGGCTGTCCCCAGGCTCACACCCATGGGCCTCTCAGCAGAGTGGGAGTCCCTGTGCAGCCAAAGTCATCTTCTTTTGGGAAGTCACCTTTTAAATTTATTTTTCCTTTAACAGGAGCATATTGACAATGTCTCATTCTCTTCCCTGACACCAGATCTGGCTGGGAGCACATTACAGTGTGGAGTGAGGAGCACCAGCAGTCATAGGTGTGCTTTAGGAGTAGTTAGCGTTACTCCTGTTGCGTGAGGCTGGAGGGTGCAGTAATTTCACCTCCCAAACCACAGCCTGCCACAAATCACATCTGACCATCTCCTACACAGTCACAAATTTTTGTTCCAAATACTTCTGCAGGGAAGGGCTACACTTCCCTTCTGGGTCAGACTCTGAATGCTCAGGCTGTAGCAGTGTTTCCAAAGCTGTCTGGGTGGCACAGGAGCTCGTGACCCATGGCAGACACATGAGATGTATGATTAGAAGGGGCTGGAGGGCAAATCCTCTGAGGAGCAGCTGAGGGAGCTGGGGGTGTTCAGCCTGGAGAAGAGGAGGCTGAGGGGAGACCTTCTCCCCACCTACAACTACCTGAAGGGAGGTTGTAGAGAGATAGGTGATGGTCTCTTCAGCCAGGGGACAGGAGATGGGACAAGGGGCAATGGGCTCAAGCTGTGCCAGGGCAGGGTCAGAGCAGATGGGAGGGCAAAGTTCTTCCCTGGCAGAGTTGTGGGGCTGTGGCACAGGCTGCCCAGGGAGGGGCTGAGTCACCCCCCTGGGTGTGTTTAAAAAAAAAGGGTAGATGAGGTGCTCAGGGATCTGGTTTAGCTTAGGATGGGAATGGTTGGACTTGATGAGCTTAAAGTTCTTTTCCAACCTGGAAATTGCTGACAGTGTTCAGGTACTTGAGAATGTCCCGTGTCTGGGGCAGCCAGCAGAGGTGCAGAGTGGGAGATGGGGAATGCTTGTCTGCTGCCTTTATATGAGGCCTTTCAACCTGGATTTTATGGCTGGGGGGACTTTTCCTCCTGTGACTGCTAGCTTTTAATAAAAATGACTGAAGAAAATTATGAAAAGAAGCATTAAAAGTTGTAAATAAGCTTTTTGCACGTGGCTCACCTTCTGCTATAAAAGGGAGAGAAACTACTGCTTTCACGTGCACAAACACACACACTGTTTATGAGAGGGGCAAGAAGAGACCACTGTGTAGTTTGTAGTGCTTTCATAGAAAATTAAACTCCTTGTTCTCTCAGGTTTGGAAAAAGCCTGGTTTTCAAAATCAAAACTTCTGGCCAAGTTGAGTCTGTAAATAAGCCTTTGAGCAGAGACTCAGCCTTGCATCCTGGGACAGCTTCCTCTGACGTCCTGCAGCCTGACTGCCCCACTGTGAATGAAATGGAGCTGTATTGACTCAATTAATCTTTCCTTAGTTAGTGTAGTGTCAAAACATGCCTTTACTAGCTTTTCTAAGGGCTTGCTTGCAGCTCAGCCCTTCCTTTAGGTATTTTCTGTCAGGGCTTGGCAAGGCTGTGTGCGTGCAGGGGGCACTGCCCTGAGCCCAGCAGTGTGGGGCGACTGGTCTCTATGTCTGTGTCTGGGATGCATCTCCCAGAGCTCTGATTTTCAGTCACACTTCCTTATAACAAGAATGTGAATGCTTTTCCTTTTTGAGGACAGTCCAGCCAGTTTTTCTCCAACCAAGAAAAAAAAAAACCCCATGCAGCTCAGCTTGGCCATTCCTTGCTGTCCTAATGGCAAAACTATTTCCTGGGTCATTGTCCAATTTCTCATCCTTATTACCCAGATCTGCTGTGAGCAATTTGAATTGCAAGTGGCGAGCTGGGGATTGCAGTGCTGCTTTGCCAGAGTTAATGGTATGTTTCCATGTGTTTTCTTTCATAAATTGCAGCTCAGCCTCCCTTTGTTAGTGAGCAAGAGCAGCCCCCCTTCCACACACACGCTCAGGCCCCGCTGCAGAGTTAGCACACACTGGCATATGCTCCTCTCACTTATTGATGCTGCTCCCACTGAAGCTGTCCACGTATTGGAGGAAGACTTAAGAGTTTTAGGAGGCTTGAAATGAATTGCCTGTGTTCAGTAGATGTTCTGTGCAACCCAGGGTGAAGGAGCATTTCTTTTCTCCCTGCTGTGTGATTAGTTGATGTTGCGGATGACTCTGTGCTCCAGAATGGGGAAATTTTCTCATCTTTATTTCTTTTGTCCTAGACATCTCCAGCTATCTAAAAGAGAGCCAGTCCCAGGATAAGGACAGCAGTGGGTGATAGAATGCGGAAACCAGGCCCTCAGAAAGGTGAGTGGGGATGTTGGGCAGTCAGAGGCCCAGCAGTGATTTGCTGCAGACCAAAGGATGGAGCACAGCACATCAGGAGACTGGCAGTGGGATGGGAGTGTGGGGGACATCCTGGTTGCATGCTCAGAAGAGTGTCATTTGTTTCTCTGGCATCAGTGCAGCCCCAGGACAGGCAGAGGGAGAGCCCCTTGCTGGGTGCACCCCTGCAGCTCACGGGGCACCGTGTCAGGCAGCGAGCGTGCTCCGGGGAGCCTGCGGCATGCACCATCTGCGAGTGCTCCCAGCATGAGGCAAACTGCTTCTCTGCTGGCACAAGCCTTCCCCTTCTAATGAGGCATGAAACCAAAGACCAGCCTACCTTGTGGAGCTGAAATCTGTTCCAGACACTTACCTCTTGCTGCCCAAGTCTCTCGTCCCGTTACACGAAGCAGCTCAGGGTGACCGAGTGCCTGCTGCCCACCTCCCGCTTGTCCTGGGACAGAGGGTGAAGTGAAGCATGCTGCCCACAGCTCAGCTGCTTGGGCTTCATGTGCTTAACAAAAATATTGATTTCCTTTAGTGTTGTGCCATGCATGTGTGTTCATCTGGAGTGATCTCATCACATGTGCTGTGGAGGAGGGGGGAAGGGAGAAGCGGAGAGGATGGAGCATCCTCTGCAGCTCTTTGTTCACATCTGCTACGTGCTCACAGGGTTTATTGCAGGAGATTCTATGCTCAATTTCTCTTCTCCCTTGATTTTTTTTTTTAAATGTCTCCTTTGCTTCTCTGGTGGTTCATCTTACAGAAGCATTATCCTCTTCCTAACACTGCTTGTCCTTTAATGAAGTGAAAATAAATGAAGGAAAGCAGGGAATGGGGAGAGCCTGCTGTGAGGCAGCTGGAGGGCTTGGTAATAAAAGAGGCAGGTTGATTAGTCAGCAGCGTGGCCATGGACCAGGCTGGCTGAGTTTAGCCTCTCACACAGCTTGTCCTCACGGAGCAGAGCACCTCCAGCCAGTGTGGCTGTGTGACCTGAGCTGCAAATGCCATGCTGGAGGTTGCAGAAGCAGTTCCTGCATCGTGCACACGTGGGTTCCTGTCCTACTTACCTGCTTTTTTAATAATGCATTGAACTTTTCCTATTTTCTCTCTCTTTTTTTTTCATTTGCCTGCAGATATTCCTGTGTTTCTTTCCCTCTCTGCTGCTTAATGATGATTTTTACATGTTAAAGGTTAACAATAAAATATAACTTCACCCACAGTGTGGTGAGAGGCTACTCTGAGTGCACAGACGCTATTAGAGGGCTCTCCTGCAACACTAAGAAGAGCAGTTCTCATCTTGGGGGGGCTTTTCTGCTTCTCACTTAAATACTTCATGTCCTTTATTCTTGCTTTCTTAAGGAGGTGGCAGGATACTGTCCTTTGTGGGAATACATTGGTAGGAAAGGTGCCCCACCAGCTGTCATTTGTTTGTGTCTCTCCGAGGAGGCTCTTTGTCTGGTCCATGTCTAGTGATGCTAGACTCTTGTGTTCCTTTAAGGGATAAAACCTACATGTGGTCCTCTTGTCCATTGTATTGAAGAGAACATGCCAAGAAGAGAAGATTACAAAAATAATGGTCCAGAAGCACTTTCAGGCATCTTAGGAGCCACCAGGCCACTCTAACAGCAGCTCATGACCCGCTTCTTTCAGCTACTTGTCAGGAGACTTCAAAACTTCTCCTGTTTTCTTTTTTATTCCTTTCATAAGGAACTTCTTTTTGCTGGGGGCAGGGCACGTTTCACAGAGCACTACCACACTGTTGGTTATTGTAGCCATAAAAAGACTTTGTAAAAGACAGGAGCTGGGCTCAGCAGCACTCCCAGAGCTGTGTTGGTCAGGCAGCAGTGGGTGGGGGATCTCACTCAGGGTGAGCTCTGCTGTGGCACACTGCTCTGGCATCCCTCCCTTAGACTGGAGGTGGCTAGAGGCAGGGATGAGTATCCTCCACTTCTTGTTCTTACCACCTTCCAGAGCTGTCATGAGCATAGACCCCTCAGATGAGATGTTCTACAGAGCTGGTGCCGCTTTCTGGTGCTCTCCTACCAGCTGTGTGGGACCCGCAGGGGTAACCCAGTGCAAAGGGCAGTTGTGCAGACTTTGGGAGAAGTCCTCTCCTCATCACCAAGGAGGGTCAAGGCTCTTTGTGTGAGCAAGGCCAGCTGCAGTGACCTGGAGTTGATAAACAAGGAGAGATTCAAGCTCCACTTCTCAGCGTATGAGATCTACATGAGCCATTTTCAGTGGCTTTGCGTTTGCTGCTCTCAAACCTCACCACCCCTTCACACAGTGGAAGTGATGAAGCTCCAGCAGTTTCACAGAATCACCAGGTTGGAAAAGACCTTTAAGATCATCAAGTCCAGCCATTCTCATCCTAAACTAAACCATATCTCTAAGTACCTCATCTCCCCTTTTTTTGAACACACCCAGGGAAGGTGACTCAGCCCCTCCCTGGGCAGCCTGTGCCACAGCCCCACAACTCTGCCAGGGAAGAACTTTTCCCTCCCATCTGCTCTGCCCCTGCCCTGGCACAGCTTGAGCCCATTGCCCCTTGTCCCATCTCCTGTCTCCTGGCTGAAGAGACCCTCACCCACCTCTCTGCACCCTCCTGGCAGGGCAGGGGAGGTGGGGAGAAGGTCTCCCCTCAGCCTCCTCTTCTCCAGGCTGAACACCCCCAGCTCCCTCAGCTGCTCCTCAGAGGATTTGCCCTCCAGCCCCTTCCCCAGCCTGATTGCCCTTCTCTGGACACACTCCAGGACTGTTTGCTGCTGTTTGCATTACTGCTTGCTGATGCACATGCAGGTACCTTGTGTCAGGTCTTCTTTTGAGCTGTGTGCAGGAAAGGAGCACGCTCCATAGATCAAATCCTCCATGTTTACCTGGGGTGATGATGGGGAGGTCACTTCTTTCCTTGGACATGCCTGTAAAAGAGGGGACATGAGCAGATAATGTTGAAGGATGCTCTTGCTGGTTTCCTTTGCTGACACAAATGCTTTATTTCTTGTCTCAGGCATAGACTGGAAAGATGGTAAAAAGCACAAGTACAGCCGCCTGTCAGAGTCTCCCTCCCAGTACCAAGGTAAGAGAGATCCCTTCTCCAGTTTGTGGTTGATGATGGGTTTTTTTTCCATAAAAGCCTTTTGAGTCGCTTGGATGTGGGAAACTGCAGTGTGCCAGGTTAATTTACAGATAAAGAACAGTTTTAGACAGTCCTCATGTATTTGATGCTGACCACAGTCAAAACCGACTGCCAAGTCACCAGGGTGAGCACGGGGCTTATAAGTATCTCAAGTGTGGGGCACAGGGGAACTGACCAGCCCCTTTTCAGTGTCTGTGGGGACAGGACAAGGGGCAATGGCTGCAAGTTGGAGCACAGGAAGTTCCACACCAACATGGGGAAGAACTTTTCCCCAGTGAGGGTGAGGGAGCCCTGGGACAGGCTGCCCAGGGGGTGTGGAGTCTCCTTCTCTGGAGAGATTCCAGCCCCGTCTGGACACCGACCTGTGTGACCTGTCCTAGGGACCCTGCTTTGGCAGGGGGTTGGACCCCATGGGCTCTGGAGGTCCCTTCCAACCCCTACAGCTCTGTGACTCTGTGATTCTGTGGGGCTGAGCATGTGTAAATCAGGCAGGATCGAGCAGGTCTGTCGCTGCCCGGCTGCGAGGGCCAAGGGGAGACTGCTGACGTTGTCACGTGTGTCCTGGGCATAAGCAGCCTCTTACTGCTCCACGAGCTCCTGTCCCACGGTGCCAGCAGTGGCAGTCCCTGTTGTGTAGGAGAGAATGGTGTGAGCTGCCCCCTCTCTTCCCCAGTGACAGGAGGACCCTTACCCACAGAGGCAGTGCCCAGGTGGGCTGGGTGGAGGGCTGAGTGGGGGCTGGACACAGTGGCACAGGAGTGGGTGGCTTCTTGCTCCTGTTGGGATGGTGCATCCTGTACAGCCTGTGCACAGTGCCTGCAGGTTGAGTTCATATAACTGGCAGCTCCTCCTGTCTCTCATGGGGTGTATGCAGGTGACTTCCAACTTTAGGAAGTTTATATGTTTACTTGTATAGCTTAGTAAAGATTTTAGGGCCTGTATTTTGCTTACAGAGTGTAACAATATCCTTATGTCCTCATGTCCCTATGTTAAGGTGATGTCTGTACTTCCCACCAAGTACAGAGTAACAAGAAACTAAATGAATGCTGAAGTGAAGCCATTTCTAACAGAAAACACGTTTGCCTTTGCAAAAGGCTCCCCTGTGTTTCTTGGGGCCCTGGGAGAGCTGAAGTGCTTCAGGAGCTTGGCTATTGACATGTTGGACTGTAAACCACCATCACCTTTTACTGTTCTCTCTTGGGGCATCTTGTTTGTCCTTGTCTACCCCTGTACTGCAGTTTGGGAAGGACCTTCTCCAAGGGGAAGAAGTTAGCACCTCTAATCATTCCCTGGGTCCTCTGTCACCCTGTGCTGGGCTCTGCGTGGCAATATGGGTTACCATAACAGCTCACAGGGGCTGTGTGTAGTCTGTCTTTGGGGTGTTGGGGGCTCCATTGCAGTTTCCCCTCTGCTCTGCACTGTCTGCAGATGTCAGAGGACTGGTTGCTCTTCAGTGCCAACGCTGACCTGAACTGGAGAGATGTGCTTTCCCACCAGCACCGATGGTAGCCCGTCATGCCAGCTGCCCCACCTCACCACATCCCAGCTCATGCTGGCCTAGGGAGGAGACACTGCAGATACACTGATGTGCACATCAGCTCTGCAAGCATGTGGTGTAGCAGCAGTGGTTGGGGATCACCTCCCTGCCCAAAGGGATCACTGCCCAAAGCTGGGCTATGCAGCAAGGGAAGTGAAACTGCAGCACCTTTCTGTCACCAAGCACCCCATAGTCCAGCCCAAAAGGGTTTCTGTTCCAAACTAACACTGAATTAGGACAACCCTGAGATGAAGCAAAGCAGACAGCACCACGGTGCTCAAAACCCATTGGTTTTGGCTCACACATTGTTGGATTTCTTCTGAGCAAGACCCCAAGCAAGCGGCATCATGTCATCGGTGTAGCTGCTGCTGGTGGAGAATGTGCAGCCAGACTGGAAGTTATAATGGGCAGGGCCTGGAGGAGCTCTGCCATCGTGGTGGGAGAGCTGACCCCTTGGGAGGCTGTGCTCAGACATTGGATGAGGCCACCACCGCCTCTGGATCTGCGAGCAGAGACAAGACTCTGCTAATTGTCAGACAGAGCTGGCTCAGCCCCTGCAGCTTTCATGTGCTGCCTTGATGCTCGTTAGCAGACACACATATGGGCTGCAGACTTTAATGGGATGCCTTGATCTGAGTAGGGCACGTTCTCCTTCACAGATGTGACCTGAAATGCACATGTATCGTTTCAGTTGGATTGATGACCCCTCGGGAGCTGAAATGCTAATGGGCCCCCAACCAGACTTCGATTAAAGATACAAACAGGGACTCCATCTTCATTTACATTCTGGACAAAAGATCAACATTAAATGCAACATGATGAGAATCCAAACACAAGGGTGCAGAGTTGCATTGTTCACAACTACTGTAGTTTGACCCCTTGGGTGTGTGGAGTGTTTTGTTTGTAGTAAATATTTTCCAAGGTTAAGACATCAGAGCCCAAATCTGACACTCTGCCTGCAAGTAATATCTCCCTTTGGCATGAGCACATGGTCAGGAGCTTTCCAAAGGCAAACAGAAGTGATAGACAGTCACCCTCAGTAGGCATTTTCACAGCTGAGTTACCAGGAGTCGTATAGTTTTACAACCCTTGGCTTCTGTTTAGCTCACAGATGTAATTATGGAAACGTGGTGTTTCTCATTAAGTGTCCTTCTCTGGTTTCTCCTGTAAAGAAGATCTGATGGATGTTCTACAGAGGAACAGGGTCCATTCAAACAATGATCCTCCCCTTCTGTGGGAGCAGGATGTGCTCTGCCAGGGATGGGGGGTGAAAGAGAAAGCAGGGACCAGGCAGAATAGAGGTGGGTTTAGGGCTGGTAGGACACTGCATGTATAGTACTGGAGCTGGGGGTGACTGTTCCCCTTCGCTTTTTGGGGTGAGAGAGGATTTCAGTCCCCACAGTCAGCTCTGTGCTGGGACACACTTGCTCCATCAGTACTGAAAGGGATACTGTAGGACCTGCTCAAGTGTTGATTTTTATGGAGCAAAGCATGGGAGGAAAGGCACCAGGGTGTTTGGACCAACACTTGGAAAACATCCCCCAGTGTTACCTGTCCTGGGCAGATACACAACAAGCATCTTACAGACTAAAACGTCCTGTCCCTCCACAGTAAAGCACTCAGTTTATTAATATGAATAAGAGTATTGACAGAATATAAAATACAGGATAATCTGTGCTGACAAGAAGACAACCCAGATACTCTCCTCAGCGTGTCCCTCTGGCCGTACACCCGCAGTGCTCTGTGAGCCTGTACAATCCCAGCAGCCAGCAGCGGGGCTGGGGGCCTCTGGGACAGACCTGCACAGTGGGAGTGAGCAGGACTGGGCATGGTGAGCAGGATTTGGGTCTGGCCCAGGGGAGCTAAGGTTGAGAGAGGCAAGTTTGGTGTACCCATCTTGAGCCACACGTGCTCTTCTCAAGTACAGAGCTCAGGGCTTGTTCTCTGCTCCCCGATGAAAAAACCCATAAGTGCCTTGACAGCTGTCCCTTTGCTGGAACCCCCCAGCCTCTGTGTTAGGCCATTGGCTTCAGATTCTTCCTGCAGTTGAAGCTGATCATATTTGGTTAAGTGTGCTTTGAAATTCCTGCTTGAAAAGCATGGTATCATGAGCCAAATCCTATTACTGAATGAATTAAAAACAATTCCCTGCATCCTGTGCAGGGCATCTTCTTGTGCATCCTCTGCAGGGCATCCTGTGCAGGGCATCCTCTTGTGCATCCTCTCATGCATCCCTGCAGGGCATCCTCTCATGCATCCTCTGCAGGGCATCCTTTCGTGCATCCTTTCGTGCATCCCCTCGTGCTAAAGCAGCAGTGGCAGCCTCCAATTTCCATGTGCAATTTCTGTCCCTGTTTGAGAGTGATCCTGAGAAAGAAGTGCAGAGTTTAATTGTCCTTGTTGTGCCACCTTTATGTAAAGAACTGTCCGATAGTGACCAGGAAAGGGAAGGTGAATTCTTGTCTATCAATCAGCTCTATCTGACCTTATCACCACCTACAACTACCTGAAGGGAAGATGTTGAGAGGTGGGTGATGGTCTCTTCAGCCAGGGGACAGGAGATGGGACAAGGGGCAATGGGCTCAAGCTGTGCCAGGGCAGGGGCAGAGCAGATGGGAGGGAAAAGTTCTTCCCTGGCAGAGTTGTGGGGCTGTGGCACAGGCTGCCCAGGGAGGGGCTGAGTCACCCCCCTGGGTGTGTTTAAAAACGGGGAGATGAGGTGCTCAGGGATCTGGTTTAGCACAGGATGGGAATGGTTGGACTTGATGATCTTAAAGGTCTTTTCCAACCCTGTCATTCTGTGATCTTTCCCAAAAGCTCAGAGAAGTCTTTCTGCTGCTCCTGCTTTGCTTTGCAAAGTGAATCACCAGTGAGTAACTGCAGCTCCAGTGTTGTGTGTGCTTCTTCCAGTGGTGTTTGGGTCCCAACAGGCTGCACCATTAATCTCAAATAAGTTCCATGTCCAGGCACTATTTTGGGAGGCACACAGCTGCCTCTGAAATGCACAGCTCCTGCTGGGACCGCGCGGCGTGGGTCTGGGCTGCGGTAGGAGCTGCTGCAGGGAGCGCAGCAGCCTCGCCCGGTTCACACTGAGCGAAAAGTGGAAGGATTAAAACCATGACTACTCAAATAGTGAGGGATTGGAACCAGCTGAGGGGAGGTTTCTTTTTTTAAAATAAAGCTCTCAAGATGCTTGCCCAGGCCTTGGGGCTGAGGCTTGTACTCCTGGCCCCAGTGCTGGCACTGTGGGCATGCTCTGTGCTCCATGCACAAGGGCCTCTGAAGGGCCACCCCAGTGTGAGATGAGCTCAGAGCAGCAGCCAGAATTGAGGGCTGGGATGCAGCAAGGTGTTTCCATGCCACGGTATTTGCACCCCAGGATCCCATCTCTCTTAGCCAATGGGATCCTGGGGGGCATCAAGAGGAGTGTGGCCAGCAGGTCACAGGAGGGGATCCTCCCCCTCTGCTCTGCCCTGCTCAGGCCCCACCTGGAGTGTTGTGTCTAGTTCTGGGCTCCCTGGGATAAAAAAGCCAGGGATCTCCTGGAGAGAGTCCAGAGGAGGCTACAGAGATGCTGAAGGGCCTGGAGCATCTCCCCTGTGAGGAAAGGCTGAGTGAGCTGGGGCTGTTCAGCCTGGAGAGAAGAAGACTAAAGGGGGACCTGATTAATGTTTATCAATATCTGAAGGATGGGATGCAGGGGGAAATGGCCAGCCCCTTTTCAGTGTCTGTGGGGACAGGACAAGGGGCAATGGCTGCAAGTTGGAGCACAGGGAGTTCCACACCAACATGGGGAAGAACTTTTCCCCAGTGAGGGTGAGGGAGCCCTGGGACAGGCTGCCCAGGGGGTGTGGAGTCTCCTTCTCTGGAGAGATTCCAGCCCCGTCTGGACACCGACCTGTGTGACCTGTCCTAGGGACCCTGCTTTGGCAGGGGGTTGGACCCCAGGGACTCTGGAGGTCCCTTCCAACCCCTGTGATTCTGTGATTTACTGAGCATTATCTGTACAAAGGGTGCCATTGACATACTGCAAACTATATCTTCACTTAAGCAAAATAATTCTGGTTCTGTGAGAGCCCCTTTGCAGTGGATCCCTGAGTTCCTTCATCCACCCCAGTGTGATACCATTGGAGAAAAAGATATATGCCGGAGGGTGGGAATCCATATTTCAGGAAGGGAGAGCTGCTGTCTGTCTGCAAACACAAATACAGTCAGCCAGTGTGGCAGTGAAACTATGTTTTTCATTTACTTTCCTTAGTGCTTAACTGTGTGCTAGTCACCTGCACAGGAGCCACCAAGAAAGCAGCATTTCTGTGTCTGAAGGTAGAAGATTTTCCAGCCCTTAAGGCTTCTCTGTGCCCAAGGCAGAGCTGACACAGCGTGTGCTGACCTTACTGCAGGAGTGTTCAGAGGTGTGGGGTGCACTGCAGCAACACCACTGCCTCTTAGTGTAGCTTTTGTTTTGAAAATAGACTGATTAAAAACTTGACATCAATAGGGGAAGTGGTAGCTGACTCTTTTAATTGTGCTGCCACCAATGCTCTTGAAATGACTTGCACACAGCAGTCTCCTGGGAGCTGTTCAGATGAATACAAGTAATGTGGTGTTGGAAGGATCCTTTCCCAGCTGCTCAGTTTAAATGGCAGAAGTCATGATTTGCTCAGATCACAAGAGCTTTTCATTCCTCATTTCATAACAGGTTGCCCTGGGTGGCATATTGCCTTTGCCCTTCCTGCTGTACATGGGGAAGGTGCTCAGAAGGATAAAGCCACTTCCCCCCACAGCACCACACAGAGAGGGGCTGTGGGGGTCAGGAAATCCCTGTTTGGAGGATTCCTGCTTCCATCCTGCCCCAGCTATGGACTCCAGGTCTGCTTTGGGGAATTAATTGCTGACCTGTCCACTAATTGCTGGGGATGGACTGAGACCTGCTCTGAGCTTCTGGCTCAAGTGGCCTGTGGATGGAGCCCCCCACTGTGGGGGATGCATAAAACCAGCACAGTGCAGTTGATTTTGCTCACTTTTAGCCCTCAGTGACTGTTCTTAATCCCCAGACTGTTTAACAAATAATTCTTAAGGGGCACTTGCCTGGAAGACTCTGTGGATTCCCATCTGTGCTGGGTGGTTTATATTAAGTTGTAGGTTGTTCTCCTCACTCCTCAGCAGCCTCCCCAGCAGCACAGGGCAGGAAGATGCCGTAGGCAGCACCATGCTTTGTTCTGCCTGTCAGCTGCAGTTGTAAATCTGTGGTCACACACATCAGAGGAGCTGGATGAAAACATGTTGCCTGTGAGCACCTCCTCTGTGAGAAGTGAAGAACTGCTGGCATCAGCAGCCCAGCCCTCTCTTTATCTGAGGGGTTTGCTCATCAGTTCCTATCTGAATCCTTTTCTCAGGTCACTTCACCTGGGAGAAATACCTGAAAGAGACATGTGCCATCCCAGCTCCTGCCCATTGCTTCAAGCAGGTAAGAGGGTGAATGAAAACAAGAAAGGCCAAGGGTGCTGGTCCATTGTTGACCCAGGAGTTCTGTGCCTTGATTAGGTCCCTTTTTTCTGGCAAGGAAGGTGCTGAAGGATATTGGAGACTTAATAAAACTCTTAAAGTTTGCTGAAGCAAAGATTAAAAGAAAGATACATTCAGGCACTGTGAATGTGAGGGGATGTGCATGGATAGGGACACAAGAATGTTCTTTCTCTCTGCTGAATACAGGGCCTTGGAGAAGATGCTCTTAGTGGGCTGTGATCCAGGTTTTGGTGGATCCTGCCCAGCAAGAGGATTTTTGTTAGAACTCACCAGATCCTTGTGAATTGAATAGCACTGCCCCAGGCATTGGGTGCTTGAGCACAGAGGTGAGTTGAGGGGATACAGGAGTGAATTGGCATGGCACCCCTGGGCCTGGGCAGGGGCAGCAGCGTGGTGGAGTATCTTTTTGGGTCTTGGATCAGATGGGTGATTCTCCTGAGGTGAGAGCGAAGAGAAGAGTGTAGGTCTCATTGTCTAGATGATGCAGGACTGAAAGACAGTGGTCTGGATTACAGGTCTGCCAGGGCTCACTGAACTTTCTTAGCTGCTCTGTGGTGTCTGCTCCCATCCTGTGCTTGGAGGATGCTGTCAGCCTTTGGTAGAATCAGTTTTGATGCTCTTAGGGCTTAAGCTTTATGACTGAGGTGGTGCGTTGATTCTGATTCCTGTCCTTTTCTTTGCAGTCATACACTCCACCTGCAAACGAATTCAAGATCAGTATGAAACTAGAAGCCCAGGACCCCAGGAACACCACCTCCACCTGCATTGCCACCGTGGTGGGCCTGACAGGAGCTCGCCTTCGCCTGCGCCTCGACGGCAGTGACAACAAGAACGACTTCTGGAGGCTGGTGGACTCTGCTGAAATCCAGCCCATAGGGAACTGTGAGAAGAATGGAGGGATGCTGCAGCCTCCACTAGGTGAGCTGAAGTTCTGCTGTCCAGCCAGTACCTGCCTTGTCTGTGGGGATTTACCCTAGGGATATTGTATTTCTGTTCTTGGGACAGAGCCTATGGACAGCCCCTGCCTACAGCATGATGTAGACCTGTTAGCTTGGGCTGTGAAACAAATGTGTCCCACCCCAGGTCTGTATTTCCACATGAACATCGTGGTGTGCATCAGGAGATGCTTCAGAGTGTAGGTGAAAGAGGTCTGTGCTCCTAGGTGAGCTGCTTGCACTCTCTGCAGCTCGAGCTCAGGATTAGCATTCACTGACCATGCTCTTCCACCTTCTGAAACTCTCCCTGGGGACCTCAAAGGAAAACCACATTTTCCACAGATTTGTTTGCAAGAATGCCAGCAGCACTCTGCTTCCAAGAGGACACACGAGCAATCAAAGGGGACCCTGAAGTCCTGCTGACCCAGGAGCATGGGCAGTAGGGTTGAAGGTCAAGTGACTGTGGTGGCCTTGCCTGGATAAGGACAGAGGGAATCCAGGTTCTTTTTTTCTGGGAGCCCCCACACAGTGGCCCAGGCAGTGCTGGCACAAAGCTCCAGCAGTGGCTTGATCCCTGGCTGTTGCCCATCGCTCTAGGCAAGCATTGTCATCCCTGAGGTGTGCTTGACATGGAACGGCTGCCATCCATCAGTGCCTCCCCTGCTCTCCCCCTCTGCTGCTGTCTGGGTGGAGGTGCTTTGCTGGGGATCTGTAAATCTTCCTGTAGAGAATAACCAAGAGAGCAATTAGGGCTGAGGCATCTGCTGTATCCCTGCTAATTCTGACACTCTGATTTCCAAAGCATTTCCATTTTCATTCTGCTGTCTGAGGGGACTTGTGCCCAGGTGTCTTTGGGGCAATAGCTGGTGAGCTGGAGCCCATCTGATGGGGAAACATCATGTCTGAAAAGGTTCCCAGTGAGTTAAGTCCTGAAGGGGCACTTGCAATCATAGAATCCCAGAATCAGAGAGGTTGGAAGGGGCCTCCAGAGCCCATGGGGTCCAACCCCCTGCCAAAGCAGGGTCCCTAGGACAGGTCACACAGGTCGGTGTCCAGACAGGGCTGGAATCTCTCCAGAGATGGAGACTCCACACCCCCTGGGCAGCCTGTCCCAGGGCTCCCTCACCCTCACTGGGGAAAAGTTCTTCCCCATGTTGGTGTGGAACTTCCTCTGCTCCAACTTGCAGCCATTGCCCCTTGTCCTGTCCCCACAGACACTGAAAAGGGGCTGGCCATTTCCCCCTGCATCCCATCCTTCAGATACTGATAAACATTAATCAGGTCTCCCCTTAGTCTTCTTCTCTCCAGGCTGAACAGCCCCAGCTCACTCAGCCTTTCCTCACAGGGGAGATGCTCCAGGCCCTTCATCATCTCTGTAGCCTCCTCTGGACTCTCTCCAGGAGATCCCTGTCTGTTTTATCCCAGGGAGCCCAGCACTGGACACAACACTCCAGGTGGGGCCTGAGCAGGGCAGAGCAGAGGGGGAGGATCCCCTCCTGTGACCTGCTGCCCACACTCCTCTTGATGCCCCCAGGATCCCATTGTCTCTCTCAGCCGCCAGGGCACACTGCTGGCTCATGGCCACCCTGTCACCCACCAGGACCCCCAGGTCCTTCTCCACAGAGCTCTTCTCCAGCAGGTCACCCCCAGCCTGTACTGATTCCAGCAGTTATTCCTTCCCAGGTGCCAGACTCTCCACTTGCTTTTGTTGAACCCCATCTGGTTTCTCCCTGCCCAGCTCTCCAGCCTGTCCAGGTCTCTCTGGATGGCAGCGCAGTGTCCTGCCTGTCAGCCACCCCTCCCAGCTCTGGATCATCAGGTACTTGCTGAGGGTGGGTGCTGTTCCCTCATCAAGGTCGTTGATGAAGATATTAAACAGGACTGGACCCAACACCGAGCCCTAATTTTGCTTGGCTACAGCTTTATGAGTAATTGGGCAGTCAAACACTCCTTCCAGTCTTCACTTAAGCACACACACATCTTTCTATTTATTGTTTTTCTGCACTGGCCAGAGGATGAGCTCATCTGCTGGTTCTTTCCTGATGAAGCAGCAAGATTAAGCTGCCTTTACATTCTGCCACTCATTATTTTTGAAGTGTTTCATAAATCTCTCCCTCAATTAGCTCATGCCCAAATAATATCAAACTGATTCATAGTGATACAAGAAACCTTCAGCAGGACACCTTGAGTTAGGAATACTTTTAGTTTTTTCTTCCTGGAGCACCTTTTGTGAGCTTTGGTGGGAGTCCAGTCTGAGTTGCAGTGGGACACTTGAGACTGACCTTCCTGGAGAAGGAAGAAACACCAGCAGGTGCATGTTTTGGCACATGACACCCCACAAAGCCACGTGTGTGCAAGTCTAATTATACCCTTTCCCTTCATAACTGCTACAGGCAAACCCTGCTGCAGCCATTAATATCAAACCTGACATGTTTAATCCTTGTTTTCATGCATGCTGCTGTCCACTGGCAGACATCTCTTTGAAACCCTGGCCCAGGGTGCAGCTCCCAGCTCTGCTGCAGGTACCTGCTCTGGCTGGCAGGGATGGGCTCCTCCTGTGCCTGGCTGGGTTTTGCCAGCAGATGGCAATAAAGGTAATCCAAGTTGTAGAGCAAAACTCCTTTCTGATGTGCCAGGGAAGAGTGTTCATACTCTGGAAGAAGTTTGCATGTCCAGCTCTGATCTCCCCTATGGGGACAGGCTGAGTGAGCTGGGGCTGTTCAGCCTGGAGAAAAGAAGGGGATCTGATCAATGGTTATCAATATCTGAAGGGTGGGACACAGGGGGACATGGCCAGCCCCTTTTCAGTGTCTGTGGAGACAGGACAAGGGGCAATGGCTGCAAGTTGGAGCATAGAAAGTTCCACAGCAACATGGGGAAGAACTTTTCCCCAGTGAGGGTGAGGGAGCCCTGGGACAGGCTGCCCAGGGGGTGTGGAGTCTCCTTCTCTGGAGAGATTCCAGCCCCATCTGGACACCGACCTGTGTGACCTGTCCTAGGGACCCTGCTTTGGCAGGGGGTTGGACCCCATGGGCTCTGGAGGGCCCTTCCAACCCCTACAGCTCTGTGAGTCTGTGACTCTGTGAGCTGCATCGCCTGCTTAACCTTGGGCCAGGCAGGAGTGGTTCTCTTGCACCCAGCGTAAAGACAGGAAACAGGTACCCAGACAGGTAGCAACTATCAGGCTCTGCCCTTATCCTTTCTGCCTGAGAGCCCCAGGGCCCAAAAACACAGCAAGGATCCTCAGTGCTCCTTGGAGCATTTTCTGTTTGTACAGATCTTCTGCTGTTCCACTTCTTCACACAGCCAAAGGGTTCCCTTCACCCCCCTGGGAGCTCAGCTCTCCCATCTCCTGAGGTCTGTGGTGAGCTCATTCCATTTCTAGGCTGTTTCTAGGCTGCTTTGGCAGTTGCAGGGCTGGCAGGGTGGCTTGCACTGAGCTGGCAGGGTGGCCTGCACTGAGCTGGATGTGTTCTGGCATTTCAACCCTGGTAACACTTTGCCCATCATGGGATGCTCTCCCTCCAGGTCCCAGCTTGCCCTCAAAACACCACAGATGCACGAAGTGCAACTCTCTGTTCAGCTGAGAGCAGAAACTGCCTGTATGGGAAGATGCACATTTGGCAGAGATGGTGTTTTGGGAGTTCTGGAGATGGTTGGTTGTGCAGTTGTGCTCAGCACCATAAACTCAGAGCATGTGAAGTTTCTTTTCCCTTCCTGTAGTCCCTTTTCTGTTATTTCTCCTCTTCTTTTCACAGATGGTGTCAAGCCAAAACCTGCCATCCTTTCCTGGAAGGGTTAAATCTCTTCCCTAGCCAAGTCACAGCCTCTTTATTTCTTCAGGTTAGCTTGCCTGCAGTTCAGTCTCTAAGGTGGAAGAGGCCACCCAGAAGCTCAGGTTCCCTTTTGAGGAGGAAGTTTCACAGTCTGAGCATGCCCTTGCTGATTCATGTCTCTCCTGTAGTAGGCTCACTGAAGCTGCCAGCACTAGCACTGCACAGACTGCTCTGCCTGCATGGTCAGTGTTCAGACTTTTGTTATAATAAGGGAATGTTGCAGTCAAACAGCCATTTCCAGATGTTTCATTTCAACCACAGAATGTTTTGTGCTCAGAGTATGTGGAAAAGGTCAAACCTGACTCTGCAGCACAAGGAGGAGGATAGCACACAATGTGTGCCTGCCATAAAGCTTGCATCACGTGTGCTGCCAGATCCAGTGGCCTCTACAGCCTTTAAGTCTCCATCTCTGGTTCCTTCTCTGCAGGCTTTAGGCTGAATGCCTCCTCTTGGCCCATGTTCCTTCTGAAGACTCTGAATGGAGCAGAGATGGCTCCTGTCCGGATTTTTCACAAGGTATTTTAATGTTGTTTGCAAAGACATCCTTCTGCTGTGTCCCCTTTTACTGCACAGCCCCAAAATCACAGCTTGGGGCTAGTGTGCCCTCTGCTGACCCCACAGGACATGGGTTGCCACTCTAGGACATACCCATAGGCTCTGCTGCTGTGCTGTAGCAGTGCTGGGATGCAGCAGAGGTCTACTAAGAAAATGCCTTGGGCTTGAGGGATGTGCTTCTCAGGAGCTCCTCAGTGAGGAATGCAGTGTGTGGGAGTCAGCAGCTCCCTCTGTGGCCTAGAGCTTGGAAGGAGTGCACGTGCTGCTGTGAGGCAGCCCTGCAAGTATGATACCACAGTTTGTGTTCCCACAGCCACAGTGAAGTCAGAGAGATGGTGAAGAGTGAGACACGAGGAGAGAGTATCCCACTGAGGCTCTTTTCTTTGGAGCTTTATTTTCTGCTCATGTTGCATGACAGGAGCTGTCACAGGGTGTAGTGTGGACAGGGGGTAGTGTGAACTGGGGGTAGTGTGAACAGAGGGTAGTGTGAATAGGGTGCAGTGTGAACAGGGTGCAGTGTGAACGTAGCGCTGTCTGGGTTTGGTCCAGCAGCCAGGTGAGGCAGAGCAGTCAGTAGTGGACTTCATTGTCCCTTGACAAAGGGCACATGGTTACATAGCTGGGCCAGCATGGGCTCACCATTTGGGGTTCAGATCCAGTCCTCTAGCTTCCTCCTTCATCTGCTCCTGGAGGTGAGTTTGCTGATGAAGGGGGCAGCCCTGGTGTGGGGAGTCACTGGTGGATCCTCTTCGAGCACATTTTCAACTTCTTCTTGTAGGAACCACCATCTCCATCCCAAAACTTCTTCAAGACAGGTATGAAGCTGGAGGCAGTGGACAGGAAGAACCCTCACTTCATCTGCCCGGCCACCATTGGGGAGGTGAGAGGTTCTGAGGTCCTCATAACATTTGATGGCTGGAGAGGTGCCTTCGATTACTGGTGCCGATATGATTCCCGGGACATCTTTCCCGTAGGCTGGTGCTCGCTGACTGGAGATAATCTGCAGCCCCCTGGAACAAAAGGTAAGGCCCATGTTGTTGCCTAGCTGTCTTCCTCCTCTACTCAGCTCTCAGAGCAGCAAAACAGGCAGAGGCCAGCAGCAAGGACAGCTGGGTGCCCTGTCTGGCTTTCTTACGCTGCTTCATGCATGGTGAAGGTACAGATGATCATACCTGTCAGCAGTGTAACTGCCTGGTGTCAGGGTGCTGAGGAACAGCCATCTGTAAAGCTGGGCAGGATGGTGGCTCTCTGGAGGGATGGTTGTGCTGTACAGCTGCTGAGGTCTGCTCCTCTTCAGGAATTTCCTTGGAAAACCCATTCCTGGGGGCTTTTTCCCAGGGGCTGGGTTATTTGTGGATAGAAAGGAATAATGAGATTACAAATGCCTGGGAGTTCCCTTGCTCTGCCTTATGCTGGGATCTCTGCTGTGAACATGGGAAGAGCAGGTCTGGATCAGGTTGCACTTGCCTTGTTCTACAACCGTGCTTGTTGTTTAGGAATGGTGTTGGGGAAGTTGCTGCCTTGCAGAGGTCTGAGCTTTGGCTGTTGAGAGGTGCAGGTGTGTCTCCAGCTTGCTGGCATTGCAGTCGTGTTTCAGACCAGGGGAGCTGTCATCCCCTGGTGTTGGATGGCTGGCAAGTCCAGCACATGCCTGTCAATGAAAGGAGAAGCAGAAGGACAATCTGTGCTGAGCTGAAGGATTAGTTAGGCAAGTCCTTTCTCTGATGAGACTGTTCCTCTTGAAAATCCGGGGTCAGCCTGTGGTAACCCCTGAGGCTGGTGCTTTCCTGCCATCCCTGGCTGTGAGCCCTTGCTGTGTCCGTGCTGCAAGGCTGGTGAGAGGCTGAGCATGGCCTGTGTGCAAGCCAAGCTGTGGGCTCCCCTGGGGTCGAGATGATTTCGGTTATGGTTGGGAACCCAAAGGCACTCCTGCTGTTTATCTGGATTTCTGCATTGGGCCTGGCTGTTCTCAGCCCTCTCCCTCTCTTGCTGTTTGTGTCCTGTCTGCTGTCACCCTGCAGCCTCCACAGAGCTGCTGGGGACCTCCTGGCCAGCGGCTGACCTCTCCAAAAGTGCCCTGAAGTGAAGGGCTCTTGCCTAGGGTGAGCTCTTACCCAGGGTCTCCAAAGTGTTTCTCAGGTACTGCATGAGTGGCTAAAAGACATGTTTGTGTTGATTGGGAGCTTTCCTGGTAGTAAACTGTGGCTGGAAGGTTTCAGGAGCAGGGTGGAAGCTGCCTCTCCAGGAGAAGTAGGAACCTCCATCTGACCCATGGCACCAGGTGCAGGCTGCTCTGCTCCTCTCCAGCCTCCCTGTGCCTGGGGCTGAAGCTGTGTGTGAGCATCCAGAAATAACACCCCATCATGGGGGTGACACCATGGTAATTTGGAGCCCTCTTGTGAAGTGTTTGCTTCCTCCCTTGGCAGGAGGAGTGACAGGCTCTCCCTCTCGCCTTGGCACCCCTGGCTTCAGCTCTGCAGCTCCCACTCATGTCCAGAACTAGTGAACCCTGAATGTCACATCTCTTCACTCCCAGGCAGTGGCAGCCCTTCCTCTCAGGCAGATCTCTGCTCTCCTTGACGTGTTTTCAAGCACTGGAGCCAAGAGCAGGGGTTGGCAGAGGCTCCATACAAAAGTGCTGTGAAGTCAGGACCAGCCTTGTCTTCGTGGTATTTTACTTTCCTCTCTGTGGTTTCCCCTTCCCTGTTCTGCCCCAGACTTTCCAACCTTTCCTTTGTGGGATTAACCCAGAAGAAGGGAGTGTTGGGAACTTTCTTCATCTGTAATTAAGTTCCTCCCTTGTTCCCTGACTCCTCAGCCCTGCTTTGGAGGAGTGCTGAGCATGGTCCTCTCAGGACCCAGGAGTGCTGGGTTGGGGGTTCCTTCACTGCAGAGGGATTCCCCTTTCCTTCAGCTCCAGTTAAGCTTCCCAGTGTGCCAGCCTGGCACCCATGGGACCACGCTCTGGAGTTGCAGAGGTTCTCTTTCCTGGTGAGAATTCCCCTTAAATCAGGGAGAGCCAGGGAGATAGGGAGGAGGTCAGGGCTACCCAGGGTTGTGCTCTGCTCACGCACTAGACCGATGCCCAGAGCTGATGGTACCAGGGGGTGAGATGCCTGGGGGAGCCCCATGAAGAGATGGGTGGCTTCCTGGGGCTGAGCAAAGAGAGGCCTGTGAAATGAGCTCATGTTCAAGGGAAGCAGAACTTCAAAGGGACATCACAGAATCACAGAATCACAGAATTGTAGGGGTTGGAAGGGACCTCGAGAGATCATCGGGTCCAACCCCCCTGCCAAAGCAGGCTCCCTAGCTCATATTGCTCAGATAGGCGTCCAGGCGGGTCTTGAATATCTCCAGAGAAGGAGACTCCACCACCTCCCTGGGCAGCCTATTCCAGTGCTCAGTCACCCTCACTGTGAAAAAGTTCTTCCGCATGTTGGTGCGGAACTTCCTATGCTCCAACTTGCAGCCATTGCCCCTTGTCCTATCCCCACAGACCACTGAAAAGGGGCTGGCTGATTCCCCCTGCATCCCCTGCTTCAGATAATTATAAACTTTGATTAGGTCCCCCCTTAGTCTTCTCTTCTCAAGGCTGAACAGTCCCAGCTTACTCAGCCTTTCCTCATAGGGGAGATGCTCTAGGCCCTTAATCATCCTCGTAGCCCTTCTTTGGACTCTTTTCAGGAGATCCCTGTCCTTTTTATACCAAGGAGCCCAGAACTGGACACAATACTCCAGGTGGGGCCTGACCAGGGCAGAGTAGAGAGGGAGGATCACCTCCTTTGACCTGCTGGCTACACTCCTCCTGATGCATCCCAGGATCCCATTGGCTCTCTTGGCCACTGAGGCACACTGCTGGCTCATGGCCAACCTGTCATCTACCAGGACCCCCAGGTCCTTCTCCACTGAGCTCTTCTCCAGCAGGTCATCCCCCAGCCTGTACTGATTCCAACAGTTGTTCCTTCCCAGGTGCAAGACTTTACACTTGCTTTTGTTGAACTTCATCTGGTTTCTCCCTGCCCAGCTCTCCAGCCTGTCCAGGTCTCTCTGGATGGCAGCGCAGTGTCCTGCGTGTCAGCCACTCCTCCCAGCTTTGTATCATCAGGTACTTGCTGAGGGTGGATGTTATTCCCTCATCAAGATCGTCAATGAAGATATTAAACAGGACTGGACATTAAACAGGACATGTTTATTTAATGCCAGGAACTTAATTCAGCTCTAATCTGTCCCTTCTGCTCGTTGCCAGCAGAGGTGGGGGAGTGCAGGGCTTCTCCCAGGCACATCCCCTGGGCGGCTCTGGGGCCTCCCACTCCCACCAGTGTTTGCTTAGCTGGGGTGGCTGGGCAGGGTGCTGGTGGAGCTGGGGCCCAGCCAGCCACGCAGAGGGGAGCTTTCAGGAGGGCACATGTGTGTGAAGGGAGGAAGGGGAGGTCAGATGGCGAGGAGGAGCTGTGTGCCAGGTTGGTAATTCCATCGCTGTCAGGATGTGCTGTCTGTGGGGTGGCCTGCTAGGAGAGCCCACCACAGCCAGAGGCCAGATGGCTGTGGGCTCCCAGGTGTCTCCTGAAGCTCCTCTCTTGATACAGAACAGCTTGGAGCTGGGGGAGGTCAAGTAAACATGCATCACAGGGGAAAAGTAGCTCTGGGGGTGCCTACATATGTGGTGGGTCCCGATCCTCTGCTCCGTGTCAGCCAGCAGGCTGGGGCCGCAGGTCGGCTCTGCTGGGCTTACAGAGCAGGGTGAAATGTGGCACAGCTCATCCCATGCATCCTCAGCTGCTCCACACCAGCCTGGCAGCAGCTGGGGAAGGCAGGTCCCTATGGCTGTCCCAGCAGTGGGGGGTTCTGTGAGGGTGCAGTGTGCCACAGGGCACTCCCAGGGCTGTCTCTTGGGCAGGATTCCCCCTTCCATCACATTTAATGTTCAGCATCTTAGGTATTTTTCCATACCTCTTACACACATGCTCTTTTACCCTTAGACCTGGGCTTTTAGGAATGTGAAGTGAGGTGGGCTTCCTATTAGCCCATGTGCTGGGTGGGAGCTTTGAGCTCTGCTCACAGGGCAAACTGGTCATGATGGTTTGTGCAGTTCCCTTGCACAGGAGGGCTTCTGACCTGCAGGTTCATTTCAGAGTTTTAGAAATCAGCTTTTTTTGACTGTTTCAGCTCTTTGCAGTGTCCTTGTCAAGTCACAAAGTCATCCTAGAGGAATAGTGAGAAATACTAATCTATCACAGTGTATCTACATCAAGCAGCTGTGTGAGGGTGGTGTGGGGCTTCAGACCCAAACTTACTGCAAAGGTTTGGGATCTCCTGTTGCATGGAGGGGGCAGAGTTTTAGAACTGGGGTAACACAGAGGAGAAGGGTGTTTCTCTGTCAGTAGATACTGCAGCACACGTTATGTGCACGTTACTGACAAGGTGGATTTGTCAGCATAAGGCCCTGCAGGTGTGTTGGGAAGGAGTTACCCACATCTGCCAGGCCCACATGCTTCTCTGTTCGAGTCATGTAGTGACTCAGCTGACACTGGGATACAGAGCAGGAGGGAGCTGGTTCTTCTCAAGCTGAGAGCTTCAAGCTTTGGATTCAGTTGTGATATATGTAAGCAGTGTGCAAGTCTGTGCACTCCAGCATTAGGTAGAAATGTAAATTGGGAGGAAAACAGAGATTGAAGGAGGAAAATATAGAGGTGAGCTGGTGTGGGTTAGTCCTGGTGGGCAGCTGAGACCCCCCAGCTCCTCACTCCCCCTCCCAGCAGGACAGGAGAGGGAATCGCAGGGGTAAAAAAGCCCAGGTGCTTGACAGAGGAGACCAAGAAAATCTTACAATAGGTGGGGAGAAAACAGCATTTTGATCTCCCCAGTTTCCAGCACCACAGTTGTCAGTGGTATTCCATCTTGCACATGGGGTCTGGGACAAATGGCAAAGGACAGAGGCAGGGTCCAGTTTCGGGAGCGCTTGGCTCCAGCACCAGCACAGAGGAGCCGTGGAGGGACTTGTTCCTGCCTTGGATGGTTGGGAAAAGACAGGGAGATCCAGGGGGTATTTGAAAAGAATCAACCTACAAGGGGGGGACAAGAAGGGGAAAATGTGTTTAAACAGAGCTGTGTGCACATAAAACCTGGAGGGTGCTGCCAGCACCCCCTAATCCCTACGCAGCAGCACCCGGCACCCCAAGGAGGGAGAAGAAGTGGGATAGTCCTGGTGGGCAGCTGAGCCCCCCAGCTCCTCAGTCCCCCTCCCAGCAGGACAGGACAGGGGGTAAACATGCCAGAACTCGTGGGGTGGGCTGCAGACAGAGCCCCAGGTAAAGGCCAAGCTGCTCCCAGGCAGCACAAGCCCAGGGATCCCTTCCCCAGGCCCCGGGGCCGGCGGGCGCTCGGCCGTCCCGGCACAGCCGGGCTCCGGCCCGGGGAAGGGGCCTGGGGAAGGGAAACGCCGCCACTCCCAGCGCCCCTCCTCCTCCTCCTCCTCCTCCTCCTCCTCCCGGTGCCTGTGCTGAGCAGGACCTTGGCCGGAGGGAATATCCCTGTGGGCAGTTGGGCTGGGTGCTCCCGGCCGTGCCCCCTCCCAGCACCTTGTGCACCCCCAGGCCCTTGCTGGGAGCCAGAGGAGACTCTGCCAGCCCAGCCCAGCCCAGCAGCAGCTGAAGCGTGGGGGTGGTGTGGGCAGTGTCTGGGTCACAGACCCAAACCACAGCACCACGTGAGCTGTGATCACAGGAGTTTAACTCCATTCCAGCCCAAACCAGTCCAACACCTTTGAAAAACTTTCTGCATAGGTTTTACTTTCTCCAAACCTCCTGCTCCTTGGGATGTCCAGGAGCAACATGAGTTTTCCAGGCTCTTCCCCAGGACAGAAACATTCCTGCTCTCAGGTCAGTGACATACATGGAGCACAGATTTGGAAGGTGCTTTGGAGAGTCCTTCTCCATTGCAAGCAGCACAGAACATCAACACCTGAGCTCAACCTAAGAATGAGGATTGTTCCTTAATGACTTTAAATCGTGTCCAGGGAGGAGGAGAGTGAGAGGGGGGCACACACAAATGGGGGTGCTGCTGCTAAGGTTCAGGGCAAAACATTGAGAGGGAAATATGAGACTGTGATAAAAATCACTGAGAAGAAAGAAGGAAGAGATAAGAGGCTGGTTAATGATTGTGGCTTCCAGGGCCACCTGCCCTCAGCAGGGCGGTGGGATGAAGGAGATCTGCCATCAACAGAGGCCTTGCAGAGGAGATCCAGCTGCTTCTCTGGGAAAATGGGGTTTCACAACTGATCACAAACTAGAGGGAAGCTCAGTCCTTTGTAGCTGGGGAAGCCCACGTTGCACATGGATCCATGAAAAGGTACTTTGCTTTCTGAAGTGGTTTGTGGGATGGAGAAGCTGTGGGTCCCAGAGGACAGAGAGACAAACCCGGGGTCTTCTGAGGTACCTCTGTGAGGTGTCTGCCAGCTCTGAGCTCTTTACCTGAGGAGGGGATGCACGGAGGAGTCTGTCCACACCAGGTAAAGGGTTGCAGCCTGGGAAGAACAGGCTGGGCAGGTGGCATCAGTGCTTCCTGCATGTAGCAGCTGATTGTGGGCACGGGAACCCTTGAGATTGTCTGCAAGCCTGCAGAGCTCTGCTGCTTACACACTAGCTTTGATTTCAGAGAAATGTGTGCACTCTTCTGGGGTTGATGCTACAGTGTCAGGAGCTTTAGCTTTGATTTGCCTCAAAAGTGAGATGTCTACAGTACCCCCCTCCACAGGAGCCCTGCTTACAGCTGAGCACTCATGGCTCTGCATGATCCCAACAGTACTGCTGCTGGAAGATGCTCTGGCAGGGGCAGCCTTTCTCATTTCCCAGGTCCTGAGAAGTGCAGGTTTAATCCTTGCCTGTGCCAGGAACTGTGCTAAGGACCCTTCCCACACACGTGTCACATACTTCCTCTGCTGTAATAACGTCCCTTAAGTCTGCTCCCCCATGTTGAGTGCATCACTGCTGGAGGACAGGGAAGTCCTTCAACCTCAAAAACAAGGATGCAGGGACACACACAGCCTGCAGCAACCTGCCCACAGTCACAAGTATCACCATCCAAGCCTGTAACTCAGAAGGTCCTTGTGCCATTCTTCTGTTTGGGCGATGCCTCGGGCTGATGCTGAGTTCCTCTGGAGTTCTCTGGTGGGTTCATCACACTGTTTGACACCCTTCTGGATCCTTTGGACCAGAGAGGGATGATGCTGTGCTGGGTGTGGAAGAGGAGCAGCAGTGGAAGTGTTAAGGCCGGGCAGGCAGAGCTGGAAGCAGTTGGAATTTGGAGGAGTGGGGTTGCTGCCCTGGCACCAGCCCAGCTGGCAGAGAGGCCCCTCGCCCAGCTGAGTCGGCAGAGCTAACGTGGGGCACGTCCTCCCAGCTGCTGTGCCAGGGCTGATGGGGAGCTGCAGCCAGTGTGCTGGAGATGCTGGTGCTCAGCACAGTCCCACAGCAGGCACTGCCTTGGCCAGGGTCTGCCTTGGCCAGGGTCTGCCTTGGCCGGGGTCTGCCGTGGCTGGGGTCTGCCTTAGCTGGGGTCTGCCTTAGCTGGGGTCTGCCTCAGCTGGGGTCTGTCTTAGCTGGGGTCTGCCTTAGCTGGGGTCTGTCTTGGCTGGGGTCTGCCTTAGCTGGGGTCTGTCTTGGCTGGGGTCTGCCGTGGCTGGGGTCTGTCTTAGCTGGGGTCTGCTTTAGCTGGGGTCTGTCTTGGCTGGGGTCTGCCTCAGCTGGGGTCTGTCTTAGCTGGGGTCTGCTTTAGCTGGGGTCTGTCTTAGCTGGGGTCTGTCTTGGCTGGGGTCTGTCTTGGCTGGGGTCTGCCTTAGCTGGGGTCTGCCACCTCAGCACTCCTCTCCCCATCCCGGGGCTGCCAGGGGAGCGTTGCCCTCCTCTTGCAGAAGTCAGCAGTTGTAGATAGTTTCCATGGGGATGTTGAATTGGGGCTCCCACCCACTCCTGGCCCAGCCAGCTGCTGGAGCGTTGTGCTGGTGCTGCAGGGGCTGGAGGGTGCCAGCACGCTGGGCTGAGCTTGCTTGGTGCTGTGCTGGCCCTGGCACTGCCAGGAGGGAACAGAGGCACAAGACACTGACCCTGGATAGAAGCTTCATCAAGTTCTTCATCTCTTGCCACCGTGGCTGCCATGTGGTTTATTGGTTAACTGCTTGGTGTCTTCAGATGAAGATGATGATCAGATGCTGGATGTTCTGCCCATGGGCAAAGGTAATGTGTATTGTATGACTTTATTTTTGATGGCACTTGGTTTCTCTTCCTCCTACGAGGTGAGAACACAGCAGTGGGTGGAGGTGCTGCATCAGGAGTAGGTGTCAGGGGAACGCTGAGGTGAGCTCCTGTGCTTTACAGCTTGAAGGAGCTGGACAAATCTTAATTAATAGTCACTTCAGGGCTGAGCTGAGGTTTGGAGCTCGTTCATCAAGCTGGGTGACGTTCGTGTGTGTCAGGGTGACTGGATTTGGGACCACACAGGTAGGGCTTATGTACTGATGGCAGGAGAAGGCTACACAAAGGAGTTGAGCATTTTCTCTGTGTCCCCAAGTCTGCTGCACACGCAGCCAGGGTACACTGGAGCTGCTGCCTCCAATAGCAAGATCCCGGGAAAAGCTCTTGAGCTGTTTGGAGCCCAGAGCCAAGGTGCTTGGCAGGAACCCTGGCTCAGCTCAGATGTGTGTCCTGGAATAACTGTTGGGTTTGGAGGTCTGGGAGTATGGACACTGGAGGGTGTGCTGCTCCCCACCCTCTTTGGATGCTGACAGTGCCCAGGGCTCAGCAGAGAGCTGAGCTCAGTGGGGATGGTGAATCTGGTGTGGCAAAGAGCAGCTCTTCCTGTGTGATGTCTTGGGGCTGACCTGGGAAAGGCAGCACTTCCAGCATCCCCCAGCACCAGAACCTCTGCCTTCCTTCCCCCTTCCTGCCCAGACAGGGGCTCAGAATCTCAGGGTGTGTCTACAGGAACATCACTGTTGGAACCTTCCTCTTTTTGGGTGAATAACCCTGGGGCTGCTGCTCCATTTCTGCAGCATCCCTCACCAGTAAAAACACTTCTAATGATGGGACATCAGGGGAATCAGCTTGTTAAAGGGCAGAGACTGGCAGGACAAGGGGGATGGAGTGAAGCTCAAGGAGGGAAGGGTTAGATGAGAGATTAGGGGGAAGTTCTTTGCAGAGAGAGTGGTGAGGGGCTGGAACAGGCTGCCCAGAGAGGGGGTGGGTGCCCCGTCCCTGGGGGTGTTCAAGGCCAGGTTGGATGGGGCCCTGGGCAACCTTGTGTAGCTCCAGGCCTGGAGGTTGGTGGCCCTGCCTGTGGCAGGGGGTTGGAGCTCTGTGACCCTTGGGGTCCCTTCCAACCCAGACCAGTCTGGGATTCTGTGATTCCATGACATGGTGTGAGGCTGGGCATGAAACCTGTGTAGGCTGAAGGTCTGAGTACTGTCAGGATGGAATTGGACAAGCTGAAGGAAGAGCAGCATTCCAGGCCTTTTATTTATGGGGGTCTGAAAGTGTCTGACTCAGGATGTCCTCAGCAGGGCTGGTGTCTCTACCTAACCATCCTGTGGTGCCAGGTGTGGACCCAGAGTTAAGTAAGCCTGAAGTGTGCCCAGTGTAACAGTTTGTGTATCTTGAGGAGAGCCAGAGGGAGAGCACCCATCTAGATGAGGTGTTTAAACAGTACTAAGAAGTTTCACATCAAGGCTTTAGGGCTCCTAGATTCTACGTGTCACCAGCACACATACACCAGCTGCTGGTGACAGGAGCTTGGTCCCTTGTGGGGATGTGGGCAGGTGCCAGAGGAACCAGAAGGTTCAACCAGACTCTTCTCAGGGGGTTCTGCAGAGGCTGTGCACGGTTAGTGGGTGGGTGTGACTGGAGCAGCGAATGCACCTATGGGAGAAATAGACCCATTTGGGTGGGATTGTTCCCAGTGACTCCCTGGGAGTGAGAACATTACCTCATCTTCTGACCTCCTGGGTCATTTCTTCAGTCTTTTGTTTCCTCCCTGGTTTTTGGAAAGGGGAAGTAAAGATCCCAGCACTGCCCCAGCCTTGGGGAACCAGCGTGTGCTCCCACACGTGCATCTTTACTGGACCTGGAGCTTCATACTGAACACACAGCCCTTCTTGTTAGAAAGACCAGACCTTGTGCAGGTTGTCACAGTTCTCCTCTTGATCTTTGGTATTTTTATAACTTCTGAACAGCTTTTAAAAAGAACAAAAGGTGGAATAAACCACACCCTCCTGGCAGGCTCCTTGTTCTTTCTGCACTGCTATGGTGGAGGTGTTCTGCTAATATTTAACCAGGAAGCCAAAGCTAAAAAAAGAGCTTCAGAGAAAATGGGAACAAGCAGAAACCCCAGGAACAGTCCTGAAGAGCCTGAATACAGCAGGAGTACAGAAACATTCTGATTCTCCACATGGGGCTTTGGAAACCCACTGGTGATTAACTCCCAGGGGCAGGAGATGTGATCAGTCAGTAGATTGGCTGTGGTGGCTTCTCATGGCACATATTGTCACTGAATGGCTGTCCTTGCTCTAGCTGGATATCAATAGCAGCATAGCCCTGCTGTTGCAAATGTCCTGTGGGCTGTAAACCTGTGAAGCCACCAGTGAGCTCTGTCCTCTTGTCTGGGATGCACTGCCCAGCCTGCAGGATCACCCAGTCTGCAGGTTGGTGGCTTCCTAAGACCACAGCTCTGGGATTTTCTTGAGGACTATGGGTACATGTTCTGCTGCTGGCCTCTCCTAAAGTCCAAGCCTGGAAGACCTGCAGTCTGATGGTTTTCCTGAGGTGTGGAAATGAGTTTATGTTGTTGGTGACTGTCAGGACTAAAGGTGCTCGTTCTGCTCGTGTAGCATCTACTGAACAGCCCCAGGGGTCACAGGTGGACTCTTGCTGTTGCTGCTGGAGTCCTTGCCAGGTGTCCATGGGCTCTGTCATGCAGGAGATGATCTCAGCATGGCTTTGGGGTAATCATAGAAAGGTTTTGGGTTGGAAGGGACCTCAAAGATCATCTAGTTCCAAACCCCTGCCATGAGCAGGGACACCCTCCACTAGATCAGGTTGCCCTGATCAAATTAAACGTGAGGGTTGAAGTTCAGATTTTTACTTGGTTTTGTTCTGACTTTGCCAATAAACATTGGCATTGCCACTTCTCCTGATGCTCCCTGGTTGCCCCTGTATGTCTTCTTCCATCCACTCCTGCATCTCCTCAGTCAGGAGCTTGAGTTTCAATTCTGCTGATGCATTTCTCACACTGGAGCTGTCCAGCTCAGTACTTGTCTCCTTTTTGTAGTTCAGAATTCCTCTGATTTAATTCCACAGCTGTTTAATTCCACAATCAGATTTCTTTTTGCAGTGGACTGGAGAAGGTGAGACTGATAGGGAAGTCACAGGTTGTGTTGGAGCCAGTTTCTTTGGAATAAGAGGTAGTGGGATGGGGATGAGAGGAAAACTGATGAGTTGGGATGTGAAGAGGGTGATTAGGGACAAAATTGGCATTTGCTTTTTCTCTGCATTTGAACCATATGCCCCAGTAGACTCACTGCAGCTTCTTGTTGTCCAGTCTGGTAGCTGGGTTAGGAGGAGAAACTGTGCCTCAGCTGGGCTGGGGGAACTGGGAGGCTCCATGCTCCTGGCTGCACCCTCAAAGGAGCATTAGTTGTCTGTGGGGACAGGACAAGGGGCAATGGCTGCAAGTTGGAGCACAGGGAGTTCCACATCAATCTAGGGAAGAACTTCTTCCCAGTGAGGGTGAGGGAGCCCTGGGACAGGCTGCCCAGGGGGTGTGGAGTCTCCTTCTCTGGAGAGATTCCAGCCCCGTCTGGACACCGACCTGTGTGACCTGTCCTAGGGACCCTGCTTTGGCAGGGGGTTGGACCCCAGGGGCTCTGGAGGTCCCTTCCAACCCCTACAGCTCTGTGAGTCTGTGATCTCACTGGATTTGCAGAACTGAACCCAGAGTTAAGATGTCTGAGCCCTGGAGAAACACAAACTGCTGCTGGCCCAGCGTGCAGGGCAAGGCCACCAGCCTCCTAAAAACAGGCTGCTGGGGTTGCTGGACACTGGCTCATCCAAGTGAGCACTGAAGGATGGTGATACTCTGCAAGGAATAAATCTCAGCACTGTGGCAGAATGGGCTGTATCTGTGCTGAGGGCTTCCTGCACAGTCCAGATCTGCATGCTAAATCCCTTGAACCAGTCCCATCCAAAACTGCTGTGTTCCTCTGGGGTGTGAATGCCTGTGCCAGGTCTGTTCCCAGCATGGGCTTTCTGCTCCTTTGCTCTGCCTTCTGGGAGCTGGAAGAGGGGATGGCAGGGAAAAGAGAGGCTGAAGAAGCAGGAGTCTGCTGCTCTTCCAAGCTCCAGCCATGTATTTGGCAGCGTGAGCTGTTCATGGCTGGTTGTGCAGATGTTCCAGAGCAAACATGCTGAGAGATGAGTGGCTTATGAGCTGTTGTTCAGGGAGAAGCCTGCTTGGCTGCTGCAGTGGAGCCAGAGGGGAGGCTCTTTCCCCTTACCCAAATGCCTTTGGGGTATTTTATAAACCAGACACATAAGCCAGTTTACCCAGTTCATTTCTAATGCTGTCCAGTGGATGCAGAGCAGATACTTTCTGTCCTGTATGAGGGAGGAATGAAGAGCTGGGCTTTGCTCTAAGTAAATCTGTGCTCTCAGCACTAAACTGGAAATGAATTTTGCTGAGAACAACAAACTGGGCATCCTTGGTCTTCCCAGCACCACCAGTCTCTGCTCATGGGCACATCACTTACCTCTGTTTAATTTGCCATCAGTGGAACAGGCACTGTGCTGACCCTGGGGTGTTGTGATCAGTGTGTGTGTTGGGTGGCACATCCCTGACACCTGGTGTTCCAGTCCCAAAGCATTTCCCTCCTCTTCACGTGGGTGTTTATAATCTAAAAAGCATCAGTAATTGCTAAGTGAGAATAAGAATTGCTGTCTGGGAAATGATGCTGGAAACAGGTTGAAAACAGTAAAGGGGAGCTGACACTGTGTGCTGAGCAGAGAGCCAGAGCAGAGGGAAGGAGCTCTGACAAACAGCCCCATCACAGGGTTTTCTTGATGAGATGGGTGAGTGCAGACTCCCAGAGACACCCAGCACACAGGCAGAGCTCAGCCCTGGCTGAAGATACCACTGCACAGGGTGAAGCTCTGCAGAAATGAGGATCCAGGGCTTGGCCTGGGCCTTTTGGCTTGATCTCTAACCATGGAATGAAGGTTTCTGTTCAGCTCTTTCCTACTGTGACGCCCAACATCCTGAGCTCTCATTTTTCCCAAGTGGCACCTCTTGCCCTGGCTCTTTCTGGGCACTGCTGTGCTCTGAGCTGGTGACATTCCTGCACAGTGAGTGGTACATCCAGGTTGTCTCCTGAAGGAGCCCCAGGCAGCTCAGATCTCAGCATTTGGCATCTGCAGGTAGGAGTGATTGGCTCCACACTCACCCCTTTATATTTATCAACGTGACAATCACCATCTGTCTTCTTGCCCTGAAACTCAGTCTCCCAGCTTCCCTGGGGAGCTGCTCCCAGGCTACCACCATCCTCCTTACCCTGGGAAGTGCAAACCATTCAAAAACTTTCCCACTTTGCTTATCCCCTCAACAGGTCACTCAGGGATAGGGTGAGCAGTGCAGATCCTGCTGTGGATCTCTCCACACAGACCAGTTTCCCCTGCCAGAAGGGCTGCCCCCACCCCTTCTAACCCCTCATTTATCCTTATGGAAACCTCTCCTCTTATTCCATGGCTCCTTAGGTTTCTATAAAAGCCTTTGGTGAGGATCTCAGAGGCTTTGTGGAAAGGAATTAGGCTGTGCCACATCTGTACGCAGGTTTGTTGACCCATCCAGGTTTGGGGGCCCAGGTTTCTGTTGCACTTGGGCCAGAGGAATCCCAGACAGATAAACAGACTGGGAGAGGAGCCCCTGGAGAGCAGCCCTGCTGAGAAGGACCTGGGGCTTCTGGTGGGGGAGAAACTTCCCCTGAGCCAGCAGTGGCTCTTGCAGCTGGGAAGGGCAATGGGATCCTGGGCTCCATCAGCAGAGGGCTGGCAGCAGGGACAGGGAGGGGATTGTCCCTCTCTGCTCTGCTCTGCCCTCACGAGGCCCCAGCTGGATCCTGTGTCCAGAGCTGGGGCCCCAGTACAAGAAAGATGTGGGACTGTTGGAGAGGGTTCAGAGGAGCCATGGAGATGCTCAGAGGGCTGGAGCAGCTCCCCTATGGAGAGAGGCTGAGGGAGCTGGGCTGGTTCAGCCTGGAGAAGAGAAGGCTGTGGGGGGACCTCATTGCAGCCTTCCAGTCCCTGAAGGGAGCAGAGGAACAGGAGGGGAATCAGCTTATTCAAAGGGCAGAGACTGGCAGGACAAGGGGGATGGAGTGAAGCTGAAGGAGGGAAGGGTTAGAGGAGAGATTGGGGGGGAAGTTCTTTCCAGAGAGAGTGGTGAGGGGCTGGAACAGGCTGCCCAGAGAGGGGGTGGGTGCCCCATCCCTGGGGGTGTTCAAGGCCAGGTTGGCTGGGGCCCTGGGCAACCTTGTGTAGCTCCAGGCCTGGAGGTTGGTGGCCCTGCCTGTGGCAGGGGGTTGGAACACTTTGGGGTCCCTTCCAACCCAGACCAGTCTGGGATTCTGGGATTCTATGATTCTGTTACAGAAGTGGTACCGACACAGCCCGAGTAGGTCAGATTCCTCCTGGGTGCCGTGTTCCTGGGTAACACCTCGGGTTTGTTGTGGAAAATATTTCAGCCAGGTGGACTTTGTGCTTTGGTAACATCAGCTGCTGGGATTGAGCCAATGGCTGGGTGAGTGGGGCAGCTGGTGATGCTCAGCAGGGCAGCGCTGCTGGGAGAGACATCTCGGAGCTGGGAGTTCTGGGTTTGGATTCATGGGAGCAGATCCTGCTAGTCCAGAAGAGGCATTTTCTCACCTTCAGCTCCAGCAGTGGTGACTGCAACCTTCAGTTGCTCTTTTCACCTATCCCTGTGTGCTCAGAGTTCAGAGTTAGGACACCTGGGACGTGCTGCAGTACTGCTCCCAGCCTGGCACTCCGGGCGAGTCGCTAAACCTCCAGCTGCCAGCGTGTTGCTGGGCATCACTGGGATGGGCTGTGCTGGGATATGTTGCACTGGGATGTGTTGTACTGGGATGTGTTGTACTGGGATGTGATGTGCTATGCTGGGATGTGCTGGGATGTGATGCTAGAGGGCAAATCCTCTGAGGAGCAGCTGAGGGAGCTGGGGGTGTTCAGCCTGGAGAAGAGGAGGCTGAGGGGAGACCTTCTCCCCACCTCCCCTGCCCTGCCAGGAGGGTGCAGAGAGGTGGGTGATGGTCTCTTCAGCCAGGGGACAGGAGATGGGACAAGGGGCAATGGGCTCAAGCTGTGCCAGGGCAGGGGCAGCTCGGATGGGAGGGAAGAGTTCTTCACTGAAAGAGTTTTTGTGGACTGGAACAGGCTGCCCAGGGAGGGGCTGAGTCACCCCCCTGGGTGTGTTCAAAAAAAGGGGAGATGAGGTGCTCAGGGATCTGGTTTAGTTAAGGATGAGAATGGTTGGACTTGATGATCTTAAAGGGCTTTTCAAACCTGGTGATTCTGTGATGCTGGGATGTGCTGGGATGGGATGTGCTGGGATGGGATGTGTTGTACAGTGTAGCAGGTGCCTGGGAAGGTGTCTAAGGCCCCTGGCTGAATGGCCTTCACACAGTGCTGAGGTTACTTACCCACACAGCTTGGGGCACACAGGAATGCTGCCTGGAGAGGTGTTCAGTAAGGCTTGTGCAACCCCCAAATACCAGTCACTCGCATCACTATGACTCTGGAGACATGTAAAACCAGCACAGCTTGTACCAGGGGGATGTGCAGTAGCATCAGCTGATCTAAATACGTGCAGACAATTAAAAGAAGAGAATTGTTGCTCCAGGCCATGCTGATTGCTAAACCCTGAGCAAACGGGGCACTCGTGATGGGTGTTCAGAGCCTTTCTCAGGTTCAACAGGTGTGTAAGACACTGCTTGAGTTTGAAGCTCTTCTTCACATGCCTATGGATGTCCTGTCCAGAAATGGACATTGAAATGTGACCTGATCATCAGGATGAGCAGGACAGAGGCAGCTTGAGGGACCCTGGCTTTGTATTTTGTGTGTGCTGCCATGTAACCACTGCCCAGCAAGGGCTGGGAGGGGATGGGTGAGTAAGGCACCTCTTGGCTTCCAGGTAAGGGAGCAGCAACTGTCAGCAGTTGAAAGCTGAAACTAAACAAATCTTGTGTAAAAAGAATATGTGTTTATGTGTTTTGGGGAGTGAACTGATGATGAGAACATCTCAAACAGACTGAACCAGGCTGTGCTTGGATCCCCTTGCTGGGTTATGATATTAGATACATCCTCTGATCTCTCAGCCTCAGCTCAAGCAGATGTCTTAGGCTGGAGAGCAGGAATCCCTGCAGGAAATTGGGAAATAATGAATTATCAGAATAATTATATCCTGACTTTGAAATTCTAGGGTTTGGAGGATTGTTCCTAATCACTGTCATTGCAGGGGGACCATGTCTCCCACCCAGCTCTGACCTTTTCTCCTGCATTATGCCTGCTCTGCCTACTGAGAGCTCAGGCTGTACCAAACACTGAGCCTGCCCTGAGCCCATATTTAGGTCCCACTGTGCTCGTGGTGGCCAGTGGTGACCACCTCTGCTTTGGGAAGAATCACAGAGGTTCAAAGCTTTCACATCTGACTCTTGGACAGGCTCTGAGCTCTGGTTCCTGTCCAGCTCCAGCCTTGAGGTATGTTTAGGCTTGAACTGCTGCATCCAGGGAAGGGTTCAGCAAGATTGGGCTGGAGCATCTCCCCTATGGGATGGGCTGAAAGAACTGGGGCTGCTCAGCCTGGAGAGAAGAAGGCTGAGAGGGGATCTGATCAATGGTTATCAATATCTGAAGGAAGGGATGCAGGGGGAAATGGCCAGCCCCTTTTCAGTGTCTATGGGGACAGGACAAGGGGCAATGGCTGCAAGTTGGAGCACAGGGAGTTCCACAGCAACATGGGGAAGAACTTTTCCCCAGTGAGGGTGAGGGAGCCCTGGGACAGGCTGCCCAGGGGGTGTGGAGTCTCCTTCTCTGGAGAGATTCCAGCCCCATCTGGACACCGACCTGTGTGACCTGTCCTAGGGACCCTGCTTTGGCAGGGGGTTGGACCCCATGGGCTCTGGAGGTCCCTTCCAACCCCTACAGCTCTGTGAGTCTGTGATTCTGTTCTCTGGCCAGTTTGTTTGTCTGAAACACGTCTTTCCACCCCAGCTCTTTGGGTCCTGCAGTGCTGAAGATGGGACAAGGGGCAGCTGCAGCACCCAAGAGCCACTGCACAGGTGGCCCACAGAGGTGCTTCAGGATGGGTATGAATGGCATTGTTGGTCTTCTCAGAAACCAGCCCTCTGTTTTGGGACACTGGGATGGTCATTACTGGTACCTCTAGAGAAGCGACACAGCAGAGTGCAGTAGCCCTCAGAGTGTAAAGCAGAGATTGCAGGGCTGGTGCTCCCACAGCCTTTGGTAACCACCAACTATTAAACAGCTGGTGAATCAGAGGGAGAAGCAGGGAATGATTCTCCATCCTCAACTTGTCCATTCCATGTTTTCCTAAGTGTTGGCTTTGTTATTCTTACTCAAGGACATAATTTTGTCTTCTTCAAGCTGTGACAAGCCTGAGGTAAGCTGATGAGTGACAAATGCTGCTTTCTAGTATTGGCTAACCCTCAACAGCAGCTGTAGAGAGTCTTCTGTAAGTAATAGTTGGGGTCACAGTGTGGTGGGCAGCTGGTGCTGCTGTGTGTCAACTGGGAAGGGACATTGTGGCACTGGGAAATGGAGCCTAAAGTTTTGGATTCTCTGCCAAGTCTTTTTGTTTCTGCAGGAAACTCAGGACTCTTGTTGACACTGATGCACTCAGGGGTGCCTGTCTGTTCCTTGGCTCAGAGTTCAGCTGTGTTTGATCCCACATCTTTTGGGTGACGCAACCAATGCCACCCAGCCCGTGTGTCTGCCCTTGTGCTGACCCAGATACCTGTGTGACCCAAAACAAGACAGTTAAGCCAGCAGCAAACTTCTGTTGATTAGTTTTCTCTTTCATTAATGAGCTGAAATGATTAGCCATGAGCTCAGATCACAGAATTATTCCAGGCAGAAGGGACCTCTGGAGGTTGCATGGTCCAGCTCCTTGGCTGAAGCGTGGCCAGCTTGGGGCTGTGTCAGGTTGCTCAGATCCTGTGTGAGCACCAAAACTGTGAGGCAGAGACACCCCTTTTCTCAGCAACACCAAACTGTTGATTTTCTAAGTGGGCCCTGCATGATTTCCCTGAAAATTTGGCTCCTCTTGGCAGCTCAACATGAGGTAAAGACAGTGGAATGGAGAAGGAGGAGGTGGGCGTGGCCCTGGCAGATGCTTATGGTTGGGCTGGCACTGCCACCAGCTGAGTAAGATGGGGTAGATGGAAGCTTCTGGCAGCTGAGGGCTCTGTGGGCACTGTTCACAGTGTGAGGAGCTGGGCACAGCAGTTACCACTGCTGGAGCTGGGTGAGGTGCTGAGCCCTCTGCACCACCCCGTCCCACAGCAATCCTGTGCTTCCTGACCACATCCTTGTAACACCAGGGGCTGGAAGCCAGGAGGAAAGTAACAGCCATCTGTCAAAACCTGTAGGAAGCAGAGAGTCACTGGAGGTGGTTAGAAATGCCCTGGTGACAGGATGGCACCGTGCTTGGGTGGCCGATGCCGCGTGGGTGCAGCTGGTGGCACAGCTCCGCTCTGACCTGGCTGGTGTCTCCTCCTCACACAGCCCAACACATCTGGGACAGGCAAGAGAAATGAATGAGCATGGGAGGGGGGGTTGTTCTCCTCAGATTCTGGTTCAAGTCAAGCAAAAAGCCAGGCAGGGCTGCTGGAGGGCGCTGGGTGGTGGGGTGACAGGACTCCCTAACGTCCAGTCGCTCCGGGGCAGAAATGCTTCTGTGCTGTATCAGCCTGGGTGAAGCAGCCACAGGGAGGAAACATCAGTGCATATTCAGCAGTGGACTCAGCACTGCAGTACTGTGAGGCACAAAGCAGCAATGTAGGTCATTCCCTGGGGATTTATGTCCTGGCTGCACATGCAGATCTGACTGAACCTGGTTTGTGGAGCTGCAGCAGCTCACCCATCCCTGCAGCACTGTGGGATGTGGTGCCAAGGGCACCAGTGGAAACTCCTCTAGCCTGGCCAGATGAAATGAGGTTTCCTGTGTGGGGGCTGCCCACCCCGGGGATGAGCTTTTACTGCCTTCAGCACAACCCAGTGATTCGTCAAGCCTTGCAAATTAATGTTACCTGTGACATCTTCACAGCTGCAGGGGACAAGAGGTATTTCTAGCATTTATTATACCAAAAGATGAAACTGGGTTGTATTATACAATTACCCAGTGAAAGCAAGCACACCAGGAGTTCATCCCTTCCCTGGCACTGGGATTTCTCTGGGAGCCAAGGGTGCAGTGCAGCACCTCTGCCCACTGCAGCCCAACTTCCCACACACACCGTGTCAGTGGGGTTTCACTGCTGACACTGAGATCCTGTGTTTGCTCCTCAGCTTGGCTGTAGAGTCCTTGATTTCTCTTCCACATCAGAGAAACCTCATTGCAGAGCAGCTTGGCTTAGGCACAGAGTATTGGGGCGGTATGAAATGAGATGCCCTCACATTTTGCACGTCCCTTTGATGTTTAAGAGTTTCTGTGAAGTTTAGAGCATTTTACAGAATCACAATCACCAGGTTGGAAAAGCCCTTTAAGATCATCAAGTCCAACCATTCCCATCCTAAACTAAACCAGATCCCTGAGCACCTCATCTACCCTTTCTTAAACATATCCAGGGAAGGTGACTCAGCCCCTCCCTGGGCAGCCTGTTCCAGCCCTGACAACTCTGTCAGTAAAACATTTTTCTCTAATGTCCAATCTGCCCCTGCCCTGGGGCAGCTTGAGCCCATTGCCCCTTGTCCCATCTCCTGTCCCCTGACTGAAGAGACCATCACCCACCTCTCTGCACCCTCCTGGCAGGGCAGGGGAGGTGGGGAGAAGGTCTCCCCTCAGCCTCCTCTTCTCCAGGCTCAACACCCCCAGCTCCCTCAGCTGCTCCTCAGAGGATTTGCCCTCCAGCCCCTTCCCCAGCCTGGTTGCCCTTCTCTGGACTCGCTCCAGGACCTCCATGTCCTTCTTATGGTGAGGAGCCCAGAACCTGGGTTTATCCTTGTTCTATCAAGTTGTGGGATTCCAGTAAATCCTTTAATAGAAATATTTCTCTGCTGAGATCAGCTGTGCACATGTGAGGCTGGAGGCACACTGATTCAGCCATTCCTCTCTGTTACCACAGCTGCATGCCACATGTCACCTTAGCAGGTGACACTCACCATCCTGGAAAACCATCAGCTGTAAGAAGCAGTTGTGTCATTGTATTCCTTTTCTTGCCAGTGAAGTAGTCATGCTGTTAACACTGCCATCTATAAAGAGAAGTCCAACTCTATTTATGCCATGATTCTCTGTGTCTGCCTGACACAAAACAGGACATTACTTGGGAAGATCGATCCCCAAAGGACTGTGCACTTCTGCCCTGCATCTGATGCAGATCCCTAATGCACAGAAGCCAGGAACTAAAATTAAAAAGAAGAAAAGTCAATTGAGGACACCAGAAACCTTGCCCTGCCCACAGGACGAGCAGGACGGGCTGACTCCTGGATGTGCCGTGCACAGTGTTACTTGCAGCCGTGCAGGGTGAGCTGAGGGTGGGTGCAAACCACCTCAAGACAACTGCTGGATCTTCTGTGCTTCACTTGTTATGCAGATTGCTTGTAGGAAGGCAGAGGAGCTCGGTGTGGTAGGGCAGGGACAGCAGAGTTGTGCATCTCGCAGCAGCAAATGGACAGGTTTGGCAGTGGCAGCAGGAGGAACACTGCTGGTGTTCCTCACCTTTCCTTGTGGGATGCTGAGCTGGCAGCTGGGGTCAGCTGTCCACCCTCATGCCCCCTGCACCACTGTCTGGGGCACTGCCAGCGAGACAGAAATGCCCATGTGGCTGCATGCAGGGAGCCCTGACAGCATCTTGGACCCAGAGGAGTGCAGGGCCAGTGCATCAGCCTGCTGAAGCCATCTGCTCCTGCCAGGAGGTAACACCCATCCTGGTTTCCAGGAATGGCCCATTCTCATGGGTTTCCTCAGAGCTGGCAGCCAGGTTCATGCCCAGGCTCCCTCTGGAGAGCACCCTGGGTGAAGCTGGTGTATGGAGTCACACCAGAAGAGCAAAGCAGGATCCTCCACCTCCAGTGGCTCCTTCACACAAGCCCATAACAAGCTGCCACTGATGGGACCATTGGCAGATCTACCCACACCAGCCACACCATTCATCAGTCTGCACTTTGGCTTGCAGTGAAGGAGTTAACAGCTCCTGGAACATCTCCAGACTCAGGGCTTGCTGCTGGCACCTCGCAGCCGCTGATCTTCTCCAGACCCCAAGCAAGTCAGACTCATCTCTGCTGCTTCTGAGCTGTCAGCAGGAAACAGTCCTTTGTGCCAGGGGAGTGCTCAGAGTAACCACTCATAGAACCCTCCTCAGAAACACCTTAGCACTCTCTTTATGTGCCCACAGTTGTGGCACTGTCAGGGCTGCATGCTGTCCTAGCATCAACCTTCTAGAGCACTTTGCTTCCTTGACCAAGATTTTCTTCTTAGCTATGAAGCTCCTCACTTCCCAGAGGGGCTTTTCCCTTCTGATTCAGGGCCCTCACGCTGAGGACACAGTGAGGGTCACAGCAATGAGACATCCTGAAGGTTGCTGGGCATTGGTCAGCAACGCTGGTCTGCTGAGCAGGGCCAGCCCATCCCTGGCCTTTAGCTGGACTTGGGAAAGATGAATGACCAAATTCAGGGGTGGGAAAATACCCCAGAAACCATGTCATGGAAAGTGTGTGAAGATGTGAAGGAACAGACCATGTGCTGGCTCTGTGCTTACCTCTGGCAGCACATGAGGAGTAGCAGTTCAGATCCAACTGAGATGAGCTGGTACTCGGGGCCGGGAGCGATAGTCCGTACAGGCATGGGGCTGGAGCTGGTACCTTCCACCACAGCTCACTGGGAATTTAGGGACACAGCAAGTTTGACTTTTGCCCTGAGAGAGGGGATTTCCAGCACAGGACTGGCTCTGGCTGTCAGGCAGGTCTTGACTGATCCTTCAAGGAATGCTCTCAGTGCATTTTACCTGGTCTTTGGCAGGTCACCACTCGCAGGAGGAAGAGGTGTAGGTGCCAGTTATTTTCAGGAAGGAAGGTATGGCTGAAAGCATGATCCTTCTGGAGTTCAGCCCATCCAGACTAAGCCACAGTGTCCCACAGCTCAAGGGCTGAACAAAGGATCAATGCACTTGGTTTTTATTCTAGCCTGGAGAGCAGCAGCCTCTATTCAAGGGGCTGCCGACGTGCCAGGTTTTTTTCCATGTCACACTGTATAAAGATGGAGGCTGCTCTTGTTTTGCTTCTCACCTGATTTAATTCTATTTGCTTTTTTTCTCTTTTTATTTCAGTTGTGATTCCAAAGAGCCCTTTACCTGCCTCCGAAGTAAACTCGGAGAAACCTAGCATGCACAGTAGCACAAAGACTGGTTTGGGGCATCAACAAGGGCAAAGGCGTCGCAAAACAGGGAAGAAGCGTGGTCGAACGACCAAAGCACTAATCCATCACCCCCTGCCTACACCCTCCAAGTCAGTGGAGCCTTTGAAATTCCCCAGAAAGAGAGGCCCCAAGCCTGGCAGTAAGGTAAAAGCTGATGCTGATACAGGCGGGTGAAAAGCAGGTGCTGCAGGTTCTGCCATGGGATGGTGTGTTTGTGCACGTTTGTCTCAGCCTCTGGCTGTGTGACTGCAGCAAGTAGGAAACCAAAGGGGTATGTGGGCTGGGAATATCCCTCAGAGTTCAGCCCCAGAGCTGTAGAGAATGTCTGTGTCCTGAAGATCATTTCCATCAAGAAATTGTGTCTTTGGAGCTGTGAAAGTAGCATGGCAGATGCTGTGATCATGACAGGGTGGCCAAACTGTGGAATAAGCTCTTCCATCCATCGTGTGTAGCCAGTCTAAGTCAAGCAGAGGTGGCAGATCTCAGGCTTGTTATTTTTTCAGGACTGTGGTTTATAAAATGCACAAGTATTGGTTAGTAGGCTCTTGAGACTCCCCGTCATCACCATCAGAAGTGTGTCATGTTCCACAGTGCCTTGTCTGTTGGATGCAAAGGAGAGAGTGTAGTGATCATGGGTGGTGAAGGAGAGCAGGGATAAAAGGAGAAATATCTCCTCTTTTTCTGCAGAGGAAACCTAGGACATTGCTGAACCCAGCACCCACCTCTCCAACAACCAGTACCCCAGAACCAGACACAAGCACTGTGCCTCAGGACGCTGCTACAATCCCCAGCTCTGCCATGCAGGCTCCCACAGGTAAGGGTCTTGAACCACATTCATGACAAGGTTGCACAGTTAGGAGCCACATCAGTTAGGAAGTGACACACCAAGATACTCCTGTTTCTTTCTAAACCACAGACCAGCAGCTGTTACAGTTCCAGAAGGGCTGGTCTGATAGAGACTGTGTTGGGAGGAAGAGAGAGGTACAGCAGTTCCCATCAGCCCTTTGCTTATCTCTCCATCCCTTCTGGAGATAAGGGAGTCGTAGGAAGGGTATGGGTCCATCTGGTTGGTGCAGGGACCCCTTTCCCCAGGTTACCATGTGCATGCTAGTGACTCCACAGCTCTGGAGGGGCCCTTCTCGTGGCCTGCTCTGCCCAGGGCAGGGGGTGTGCAGCACCTCTTGCAAGCCCAGAGCATGAGCTCTGCCAAACTGTGCCAGGCACAGCTCCAGCAATGTGCCAGACAACTGCTGAGTGACAGTGGCCATGTCCAGATTGAGACAGGACACTGAGGCAAACAGGGACAAGAGGGAGCAGGGGAGGAGTAGGAGTGATGGAGTTTACACTCTGCTATTGCTGTGAGATGGAGCTGAAGATGAACCAGGCAGGAAAGTCAAATGCAAAGCTGCCTTTTATATGTTTGGTCAAGCACTGGATATGGGCTGAGCTCTCTGTTTCCCCAAAACATATGTGGCCCATTTTCAGAGGAACCTAAAGAATCCAGTGTCCCTAAAAAGTGGGGGCTGTGTTCCTTTATCTCCTTTGAACATCACAGGCACCTTCCCTGGCTGGCATGGGGAGCACTTTGCAGCCTGCCTTTGGGAGCCTGAGTGCTGGGGAGAGCGTAGGGGAAACAGCAGCAGCCTGGGAGGTGAGTGTGAGGCAGGAAGAGTTTGGAGGTGGTTCCCCTCTGCTGTTAGGATGCAGACAGGCAGTCGTGGTGGATTCCCCTTTGTGGTTGATTTGAGAGTCTTAAAATCCCAGCATCTCTCAGGTTGGATTTTAGGCATCTGTTTCTTGCTTTCTTGAGTGGGTTAATGGCAAACACATTTCTCATCTTGGCAGTTTGCATTTACTTGAACAAGAATGGCAGCACTGGGCCCCACCTAGACAAGAAGAAAGTTCAGCAGCTGCCAGACCATTTTGGACCAGCTCGAGCTTCTGTTGTCCTGCAGCAAGCAGTACAGGCCTGCATTGATTGCGCTTATCATCAGAAAACAGTCTTCTCCTTCTTAAAACAAGGCCACGGGGGAGAGGTCATCTCAGGTGAGAACTGGCCTGCAGCACTTTGCCTTCAGCGATGTCACGGCGAGGAGTCGCTCCTTGGAAGGTGCCTCTCCTGAAGCTTGGTGCAGTCAGGGGCCAGGGGCAGGCAGATTTCTGTCTTCTCTTCTTTGCCATCCATCTGTGTCAGTGAAGCAGTAGCTGGTGGCTGACTCAGGACCGAGCAGAGAGCGTGGCAGAAGCCAACGTGCCGCCCTGCTCTCAGCCAGGGTAGCGTCCTCCCCTGTCCTCCCCCAGCGCTGCCCGAGCCCCGGGAGGAGGAGGAGGAGGAGGAACAACAGGTGGGATTTCCAGATCTCCTGATGAAAACACAAGAAATTCCCCACATTTTAGCTTTTAAGTCCATGTTTACCCAGATGCTGGGAGTGCAGGACCCTCCTTGAGTGCCTCTCCATCCCCTGGGACGCTGCTCCCTGGGCGCTGCAGCCGGGTCCCCGCAGCAGGGTGCAGCAGGCTGGTCGCAACCTGTCCGGGGAAGCGAGCTCGCCAGCGCTCAGCCAGAGGCAGGCAGTGGCTTTCGTTTGCTCTAGTCTAGACCAGCGATGCTGAGGTACAGAAGCTGGCTGTGCAGCCCTGGGCGTAGTCTCCTGCCTTTGCTGGGGGTTTACGTGTTGGGCTCTGTTTGTTTCTGTCTCCAGCTGTGTTTGATCGGGAACAGCACACTCTGAACCTGCCAGCAGTAAACAGTATCACCTACGTCCTCCGCTTCCTGGAGAAGCTCTGCCACAACCTTCGCAGTGACAACCTCTTTGGGAACCAGCCTTTCACTCACAACAGCCACATGCAGCGGGCACACGAGTACGACCACGACAGGTATCTACCAGGTAGGAGCTGGGGCGGGGGTGGCGTTGTAGGGACCCCAGGTGCTCCGTGTCTTAACCCAGATTTTATCTATCTCAGGAGGCAGGGTGTGTTTCAGAGCCCTCTCTGCTGGGCTCATTGCATCACACTCAGTGCACGTTGCCTGCAGGGCTCTTTTTGCTCAGGATTCCAGTCGCTGTATTTTCTGCCTGTCAGTCTGATTTCCATCTCTGCCTGTAGGTTCCCCTCTCATCCATGCTGTCTCCTTGTCTTCCCTCCTCTCCTCATCCCCCAGTCCTTCCCGCTTCCTGTAATCCGACTAGAGTGACTTCATCCAGTTAGGAATGAAGTTGAAAGGCTCTGCCTGAGAATTACAAGAGTAGCAGGTAAACTGTAATTAGAAATAGAAATAAAACCTAGCAGAGCAGTTTCCAGAGTGGCTGTGAAGCTGCTGCCAGCTCATCCAGCCCTCAGTGGGAGCTTTGCCCGGTGGGTGATGGTGCTGCAGCCATCAGAGGCAGAGGTGCCTTTGCTTTTCTTGGCAGGGCTAATGCTGTGCTGCGTTGAAGCAACACCCCCAGCAAGACAGTTCATGCCATGATGCAAATTGTCAGGCTGCAAAATTGCTCTTAAAGCTGGGGAAAACAAGAAGAGCAGTAGTTTTCTTTAATAACACCAACCTCTGGGGTGACAGCTGCCTCCCCAGGGCAGCTGTGGGGCTCGGGGGGAACTGCTGCTGTAGGATTGCCAGTCCTGGAGAGGATGAAAGCTAGCTATCTGCACCCTCTTGAGGTAGTTGACAAGTGTCTTGTGCTGATCTGCTCCATCTGCTCTCCTGTCTTGCTTTCTCCACTACCACTTTGCTCCCCCAAATCAGCTCATAGCTGTTTGAGGTCTTTCCAGAGTTAATCCCTTGGGTAATTATGGCTCTGACAAGAAAAGCAGGAATTTGATATGTCAAAGGATGGGTGCTTAGGAAGAGCCATGGGAGGAAAAGCAGCAGCCTAATGCCACTGGTGCTTCATGGCATCTCCTGAAGCACCCATGCTCAGGGGAGGGTGCTAGCAGCAGTGTAAAGAGCAGGAGGGTCTTGGAGTGACCTTGCTCTGCTTCCCCTGTGGCTGATAGCAGCCTGCATGCTGGGGCTGTGCAGCACCATGCTGGGACCAGCAGTGCGAGGCACAGGGAGCTGTGGGATGCTGGAAGAAGAGCAGCGTAGGCAGTGGGGTGGCTACTTACTGAAGTGACTCCTCTGGGGAACCCTCAATTAGAGGAAACACCCCTGTTTCAGTGCAGAAGCACCCTGTTGTCATGAGAGACAACAAACCAGAAGGGGAGGAAGAGGACCTAGAGTCTGGGCATGGTAGCAGGTTTGGATGGTGTGGGTCCTGTAGCCCACACATGTGGTTTCTAACCATTGTGAGATGTCAGTGGTGTCTGTGCCAAGAGCTGGGCTGCCAGGCAGGGTGGGAAAGTATAAAGAGCAAAGTCAGAATTCAGGGAAACTCAGACAGAGCATCAGCTAGGACATGGTGCTGAGACCTGCCCATCCTGAACTCTTGGTTAGAGTGTTTGCAGGGAGTAAAGAAAGATAAACCACTGGCTGGGGAAGTGATAACACCTAGTCTTGCAGTTCAGACTGATGTCTTGGGGATTGTTGGGCATCTGGTCATCCAGCATTTTTCTCAAGCACCTAAAAGATGCAGATAAACATGGTTATCTACACATTGCAGTGGCTTCTGGTGAGGGCAAAGAAATGCTAACTGTGATTTTGAGAGGTTCAGGCTGCTCATGGAAGAGTGAGGGTGCAGTTGTACATCAGCTTAAGCCACACCAAGTGGTATCACTTTCACCTCTGTGTGTCCTGCCTTGTTCCCTCTACAGTACTGGTGCTCATGTGCCTGGACAGCAGCTGGTTCTTCTAGAGAACAGTCTCTGGTTTGGCCTGGGAGGAGGTCTCCATTCCCACAACAAACTGATTAACCACAGTGGATATCGTGGAGAACTCGTGTGTGTGTCTGGGGCAGGAGGAAGGTCTGCAGCAGCCCTTAGGTCAGCTGCATCCTGGCATTCTGCCTCCATCAGTAAGGTGTGATCCTGGAAACAAGGGGAGATAGATCAAGTTGTCCATCAGAAAACAGTAGATGTGCAAGAAGGGGGGAGTTGATGGCTGTTAATAGGAAGAGGGATGGGCTGTGAAATGTTGTGAACAGGTGGAGCTGATCTGGAGCCATCTGAACACACAGGACTGGAGGGACCTTCTGGACCATGGAGCCTTGGGTCCTGTTCTTGCAGGCACCACAGCATGTGGTGGTGCTTTAACCCCAGAGCTGGTGACTTTGTTTGCCCACTGGAGGCTGCTCCAGGATATTTTCTTGGTGAATTTTTAGAAACTGGTTTAGTTTCTAGACCAAATATCTTCTTGGACAACTTGGTGCCCATGTCTCCTTGTCTTAACATAGTCTTTTACCTTAACTTAGTTCTCCTTCCTCTGGAAGTAGGCAGAGAGCAGTCTGTCCTTCAGAAGAGCTCACCTTTTGGTCACTCTGCTCTCCTCTCCTCACCTGCTGTTTCTTCAGTTAAACTTGATGAGGTGACCAGAGTGCCACCCAGCACCCTGGGGAGGGGCTGATGGGGACCTGGTGCCACAGCACCACGTTCATAAGATACATCTCTGGGAACCACTTTTCCTTGCTTCATCCTTGTAGCAGGTGGTGATCAACCCATCCTGGGCACACACCCTGTTCTTCTCACCTGTCACTGTCAGCTGCAGGTTCCCAGCTCATGGCACAATGTTTCCAGTTCCAGTGCCCCTGGTTTTGCTGCTGGATTTAACATCCTTTCTGGGCCATAGATCTTTTTCTGCAGCATTTCAGTTGCTGCTTTATCTGGCCTGATGCCTGGGAAGACCTCAGCAGATTTTATTGGTGAACCTCTAAAATTCCTGCCAAAGTTATTAATAAAAATATTAAATGATCCAGGGGAACATTCATTAGCAATTGCTCTCCTGCCTCATGTCCCTGCTCTGCCAACAGCTTTTCCCCTCAGATCAGACATATGTTCATGTAACAAGGTTCCTGTAGTCCCCATGTTCTCTGTCTCCACTGGTGGATCTCCATGTGAAATTCCAGGTAGAGGAGGTTGCCCAGTTCCTTTGCTGATGGATCAGTTGTCCCCCCATGATAAGGAAGCTTTTGGGCTACTCTGTGATGAACACCCACTGCAGTGTGTTCCCTCCCCTTCCCTTCCCTTCTGAACCTTCTGCAGTGCTGCTGAGGTCAGATGTGAGCATTTCCTTGCCAAAATCATTTTTTCACCTCCTTTTTTAACCATTAGCTCCCCGTTCCCAGTCACCCTGAGCAGCACCTCATGGGGTGTGTTAGAATGCAGGGTTTCCCATGCACCTTCTCTCTGAGGTTGTGTGTTGGCTTCCTCAGCACCCACACTTGGGGTGCACCCAGTTCTTTGATTCCCATTTCTTAGTGAATGGTGCAGATTGTCATCCCTGTCCTGGTTCTTTCACTCTTGGAGCCTTGCTCTGGCACTCAGTGTGGCTGTGGCTGGAGGTGAGGGGTGGGATATGTTGTCGTGAGTGCAGGTGGACATGCAGCCCTGGGCTGGTTGTGTAGGCAGGCTCTGCAGTCAGGAGGAGGTGCCAGTGTGGGTTACAGCTTCCTAAACTAGGAGCCTTGGCTTTGACTTTGACCTGATGAGACAAGCAGAGTCTCGTGGACTAAAGGCATCCATCCTGGCTGCCTCGGGATGGCCAACAGCACAAACCCAACATGAAGATGGGCTTCTCTCCCCTCCACCAGCCTCCCAGGTGAGGTGGGGTGAAGTATCCCTCAGCACTGTCCAGACATTTGCAGACAAGGACACCTTTTCTTCTCAACCTTCACCTTTCTGCACAGTATCCTCTCCCTCCTGACACAGTCCTGTCTTCTCCTTGGCACTGTGTCAAAAGACAGAATGGGAAAAGTTAAATAAATAAATAGTAATAAATAAATAATATTCTTTTAAAATAACATAAAAAGCTAAAACCACTTTTTCCCTGCACTCCCTGTTCTGTGAGGTGTATAGCTCCATGCTGAGCAGGACCTTTCCATCTCCAGGAGATGAGCTGCTTGTTCTCAGCACCCTTCTTGAAGTGATCTATTAGACTTGGGGTCCTTTCCTCCCAGGTGACTTGCTCACTGATGATAGACACTCATGTTTATGGCATCTTCTGAGCTGAAGGTGTTGGCTTTTCCTCCTGCTGAGCTGCATCATGCAGCTGGGTGCAGCTCTGTGTGTTACTCCATTTCTGCATTCTCTTAAAATCTGTCCTTTCAAATCAGAGCCCTACTAACTCCAGACCTCCTTCTGGTTTATCCTTCCATGAATTTACCCTGACCTAACTCCTGAGTCCCTGGATTATCTTCTACAGCCTGACCACCTTTGGTTGTGTCACTTTTCAAATCAACCAATGTGAAAAATAACCCAAACCAAACAACCTGAACCTGTAAAACCTTCCAAGAGCATCACCTTTTGTTGTGTCCTGGGAATGCTTGGTGAAGAAGGTCCTGTAGTTTTACATGGAGACAGCACTGAGAGCATTTGTTTCTCATCTCTGTCTGGGCAGCCAATGTTTCTTCCAGGGACTTGTCCCAAGGGCTGGATTTGTCTTTATAATAAGGTTGCAGTGGGTTTGGTTCACACTCATATGGAGTCCCAGGGCCTCTGTCTCAGCAGCAAAGCTTTCCTTTCCCCAAAGGACTTTGATAGAACAGAGACATTTCTCTGTAGCCAAGTGCCTGTCTGATGCTCCCCACCCGTCTGTACCTTCGTCTCTGTTTGGCCTGACGCATCTCCCACGGTGTCCAGCCCCAGCTGCTCTCCCCATATTCCTGTCACCCCCCCAGGCACCCATCCCTGCCCTGTGCCCACAGCTGGGGCCATTCCATGCTGTTGTCTGGCTCCTGGCATTTGTGTCCCAGCATTCCACCCCTCTGTCCCCACTGCAGCTCACACATGCCAGGGCAGCTGGAAGGGACCAGGCAGGTGGCTCACGTGTGTGGGTGGTGGCTGGTGGGTCACCTCTCCATTGCTTCTCACCTGCCCATGCTGTGCCCAGGTGGGACAGGGTCTGCCACCCTCTGTATCGCTTGCCTGGCTGCTGTTCCCATCCGTGTCAGCGCTCCCATGCCCTGTGTTCATCCCCCCACTGACACTTTGTGCCCAGCCTCTAGCCCTCAGCCCAGCCTGATGCCCCGTCTGCCACGTAGAGTGCAGAGAACCCCCCAGCGCTGGGAAGCCTTTGGAGAAGAGCAGCAGTGACACTGGGGTGCTTGAGGGATCCATTTGGGGAAAGATGGAGAATGGGACTGTGGTTTAATCAAGCTCTGTGTAGGGCACAGAGTGTTTGCCCATCATCCAGGGGCTGTTTGCAGATCATCCGAGGGCGGCGTGCATCTGGAAGGGAAGCGTGGGGAGGAGCAGGAATGGTGTGGGACAAGCAGAGGGGTAGAATGAGGAGAAACGGAACTAAGAAATCAATCAGAGGGGATATTTGGGGTGAAATATGGCAAAATGTGGCTAAGATTCTTCCTTAGGTTTCTTGCCACCCTTTTACTCCAACCAAACTGGCAAAGCACACTGACAGATGTGCTGGGTTGCCTTTAACAGGCTGTTCCAGGCTGGCGACGCATGCGAGGCACTCTGGCAAGCCTGAATGTCCCAGGAAGCCTCCACTCCTAAATAGGGCTTGTTCTCTTTTCCTAGACAGAAGCAGTTCCTTAGACGGCTCTCTGCAGGGACCAGGCCGGGGTACAAAGCGGTATTCCCAAGATTCCCCTCCATACAGTGCTCCTCTGTCCCCCAAGTTACCAAAGAATGACCGTCACCCTTTGGAAGGTGAGCACAGTGTCTCTTCCCAAAGCTGGCTGCTTGTAGTGACTTGTAACGGATACAGCAGGGTGAGATTGGCTGTGCCAAGTCAAGCCATGTGTGGAGGAAGTCTGCTTTGCTTTGGCTCTGCCATGGGTGTCAGAAGGGAGGGAAGAAGCCACTCTGTGCCAAGGCAGGTTCCCCAAGCAGCTGCGTAAAGCATGTGGAATGCAGGGAGAATTCCTTCTAACCCTGATAGTCATCATCTAATTACCATATAATCTGGGATTTAGTGACCTGTATTTCAGCTCCCATCGCTGTGCCTGGTGTTAATGGTTATAAAACTGCCCAGTTGCTGCATTCAATCTTCCCCCAGAGTTTTCCATGGTGGTTTGCTGCAGGGGGTTGTACAGATGCAAGCTCTCTGACCAGGAACCTGCTGCTTTTTCCTAGGATCCCATCTTGCTCCTCACAGTCCTCCCTCAATAGCAGGGAGGGTCTCACTAGCGTGTGCTCCACCAGCTAAACCAGATCAAATCCCATCCAGAGCTAATGCAGCAGTGGTAATGTGTTGTAGAAACATCCTCCTTGGTGTGTGGTCCATAGTGTCCCTTGCATGGGCTGGTGGGAGATGCCCTGGAGCTGCAGGTAGCTGGAGGTCTACCTGAGCCTGAATCTTCAATGAATACACTTCCCCCTTCCCCCTCTGTTCTGAACTGCAAGCACTCTGCATGCAGACTGAGGGTTTAAACTTCTAAAGCCTTTGTAATGAATTGGTGATGAGATGCCAAGATGTTACTCTCAGTTCTTGGCAGTGTGTCCCTGAAGGTTGCTGGAGACTCAGTCTGGTGGCCTCGTGTTCCATTGCTGTCCCTTCAGCATCACCGTTTCCCTGGTTCTTGCTGGGTGTGGGTTGTTGACCCCAGGTTTGAGAGAGTGCACAGCCTGTCGTGTGTGGGGGAGGATTTTGGTCTCCATCCATCACTGTGTCCTGTCCTCTTCAGGATTACTGGTTCCATGTCTAAGTACAACTGATCTAAACCTGCTCCCTGTGCTGGACAGCTCTAGTGGCCTTACTGTCCACACTGGTGACGATTGTAGGTTTGTCACCACCTTGATGTGAAGAACAAGGTGACATGTGGGACTGTCTCCTGTATCCCAGCACAGTGACAAGTCAAAAACTGTTCCATGAGGCCCAGTCTGTTTGTCACACATCCTCACTGGTCTCTGTGACAGTCTCCTCTCATGCATCAGCTGCTGCACCTTGGTAACCACTGGCAAAGCCTGTCTGCTCCTCTGACAGGCAGGTGGAACGTGCTGTCTTTGCCCTGGTGTTGAAGTGTGGTGAGGTGCTGTGATGGTTCAGGTGCCTCGGTTAGGTGGTGAGTGTTGTACACTTTCTGTATTGCCAGGGAAGTGAGAAGTCTTCCATGATAGTAATCCCAAAGGCTGATTCTTCATCTAGTTCAAAGTCTATCCAGTTGTCTCTTGGCTTTTGAATGGGTTGTGCCATCTGGATGCCCAGAATACTCCAGCTTCTTCTGTAAAAGTAGAGCTAAGTGGGCAGGAAGCATGCCTTCATGTCAGCATGATGGTCCTGCTGATGGGAGAACTTCCTACAGCCTGGGCTTGTTCTGTTCTTGGGCCAAGCAAGGGGTGTACATGTGGGGAGAGATGAGGGGCAGTTCCAAATTCCATCTAGAAATTAATTTATATCCCATAGGACAAAGCCTGTTCATCCTCCTCCACTGTGGAATTTAAGTCCAAGCAGGAATATTTGCATTCCAGAAGATACATTTTAGGAATATGAGCATGAAATACCCAGATGTTGAATCTTTCTGGAGGAATCATACAATCCCAGACTGGTCTTGGTTGGAAGGGACCCCAAGGATCACAGAGCTCCAACCCCCTGCCACAGGCAGGGCCACCAACCTCCAGGCCTGGAGCTACACAAGGTTGCCCAGGGCCCCATCCAACCTGGCCTTGAACATCCCCAGGGACGGGGCACCCACCCCCTCTCTGGGCAGCCTGTTCCAGCCCCTCACCACTCTCTCTGTAAAGCACTTCCCCCTAATATCTCCTCTAACCCTTCCCTCCTCCAGCTTCACTCCATCCCCCTTGTCCTGCCAGTCTCTGCCCTTTAACAAGCTGATTCCCCTCCTGTTCCTCTGCTCCCTTCAGGCACTGGAAGGCTGCAATGAGGTCCCGTCACAGCCTTCTCTTCTCCAGGCTGAACCAGCCCAGCTCCCTCAGCCTCTCTCCATAGGGGAGCTGCTCCAGCCCTCTGAGCATCTCCATGGCTCCTCTGACCCCTCTCCAACAGTCCCACATCTTTCTTGTACTGGGGCCCCAGCTCTGGACACAGGACTCCAGCTGGGGCCTCGTGAGGGCAGAGCAGAGCAGAGAGGGACAATCCCCTCCCTGTCCCTGCTGCCAGCCCTCTGCTGATGGAGCCCAGGATCCCATTGCCCTTCCCAGCTGCAAGAGCACACTGCTGGCTCAGGGGAAGTTTCTCCCCCACCAGAACCCCCCGGTCCTTCTCAGCAGGGCTGCTCTCCAGGGGCTCCTCTCCCAGTCTGTTTATCTGTCTGGGATTCCTCTGGCCCAAGTGCAACACCTGACACATTAGGTTCACCCAGGTCCACCTTTCCAGCCTGTCAGGATCCCTCTGGATCTCAAAGACAGGCAGTGTGTCTGCTCACAGTGATGAGCTCCTCCCAGCAGAGCGTGTCCTGGCTCCAGCAGTGTGACAGACTGAACAGTTTCCAGTTTGCCACAGTGAAGGCAGCGAGTAGCAGCGGGAAGTCAGATAGATGATGAGGGGATCTCACTGCTCACATTGTCTTTCCTCCTGCATCCAGTGGCATTTATGTTGCTTTTTGCTAAAAAGCTGCAGTTCCAGCACAGTGGGGACCTGCTTTCCAGAGCCTCAGCTGCTGGCAGCAGTGGGTGTTCAGTCATTGTGCAAATCAGATTGCTGCTTGTGGCCAAACTCCCGTGTTCTAGCAGTAAAACCACACTCTTGCATCTGTAGTACTCTTTGTTTAATTAAACTTTCATTATCTGCTCCCTGCCTCTCCACCACTCCTGGGGGGATGTTCTCCTGTGATGCTCTAAATGTCTTTATTTAAAACCAGCAGCTTGTGGAGAAAACCTGCCTGAGAGTGAACTGCCTCCTGCTCACCCCAGAGCTGCTTCTCGAGGGGGAAAGGAGCCTCTCCGTGCCCAAATGCAGGCTGGGCCCTGCTGCTTGCAGAAGCATGTTGTCTTCTGCTACAGATGATTCACAGAACTAGTAATCATCCCCCTCCTGTTTGCTCTCCCCTCTCTGAGGGGCCTGAGCAGCCACGCTGTTCTCTGGGTGTTTGGATTCCTCAGTCTCTCTTGTGCCGACCTGACCAAGCAGCCTCCAGCTCTGCTGAGGTATTTACAGCCCAACCAGGTTCTCACCAGCCCTGAGATAGGTAACTGGAGGAGGAACATCAGCTCCAGCCCTGCCTCTGGAGCAGAGCAGAGCCCCACTCCCCTGGCCCAGCCTCATCCTCCCTTCTGGCTGCACGAGCGCCTGTGAGGACACGATCACATACTTGAGGGGTGCATCAGGCTGCATCCACACCAGGGTAATGACAGGGTGCTCACTGGCAGGCTCAGGGTGTTCTGAGGGGGAGTGTTGGACCTGTAGGATTGCACCAACATGACCCTGTGCACGTGGCCCCTCAGCCTCCCTGGCTGGAGTTGCTGCTGAGCCCAGAAGCTCCTCCAGCTGACACCCTTGGTGTGGGTTCTGGGCCTCACAAGCAGACAGACACGTGTTTGCCTGAGCCAGCACATCTGGGGAGAGTGTCCCAGGGCTTCCTGGCAAGTTGAGGCTGTGTGTCACTGGCAGAGGGCTCTGGCTGTTCTCAGAGGGTGGGTGTGTGCAGCATGGACCTTCCCCATGCCCACAGCCACTGTCCAGGCCAGCACAGGGAGCTGTGCCTGCTGATTCACAGCTCTGCTCTGCCTGTGTGACAGTCACCCTTTGGCACAGGTGTTTAATGGGAGGTGATCTGGGCTTCAAACAGACCTGTCCTGTGGAGAGGAACCCTTATCACTTGCTGTAAGGAAGCTCCTATGGAGGAGTTGTAAGCTGGGGACACGGTGTGAGTCTGGCCAGGCTGGGCCAGGGAATCCTGACAGACCTTTAGGCCAGAGCAGCCAGGTCAGCGCTGGGCTGGCACCCAGCTTGGTGCTGTAATGGCATCGTGGGCAAGAGGAGTGGGAGTGAAGGGCTGGTCCAAAGTTGGTCAGGGGTAGCCATGGGTCAGAAAGCCTTCTTCTCTGCATAAAGAGCAGGTGAAAACAGAATGACAGGCTCCTGGGCTGGTGGGGGCTGGCAGGACCCTCTGGAGATCATCCAGTACAGCCCCCTGCCAAAGCAGCATCACCCAGAGCAGGTCACACAGGATGGCATGGAGGTGGGTTTGGGGGTCTCCCCAGAGTAGACCCCTCTGGGCAGCCTGTCCCAGGGCTCAGGCACCCACACAGTGAAGATGTTTTTCCTCACATTGAGATGGACCTTCCTGTGTTCCAGTTTGTGCCCACTGCCCATCATCCTGTCACTGGGCACCACTGAGAAGAGCCTGACCCCATCCTCTAGACATAAGCACTGATCAGATCCTCTCTCAGACTTCTCCAGACTGAACAGCCCCAGCTCTCTCAGCCTTTCCTCACACCAGAGCTGCTCCAGGCCCCTCATCATCCCCGTACCCTCTGCCAAACTCTCTCCAGTAGCTCCCTGTCTGTCTTGAACTGGGGAGCCCAGCACTGGGCACCCAGCTCCAGCTGTGGCCTCACCAGGGCAGAGCAGAGGTGGGAGAGAACCTCCCTTGGCCTGCTGGACACGTTCTTGTCAACGTCCCCAGGTCCCATGGGGTTCTTGGTCATGAGGGCACAGTGCTGGTCATGGAGAGCTTGTTGTCAACCAGGACTTCCAGGTCCTTCCCTGCAGAGCTGTGTCCCAGCAGGTCACCCCTAACCTGTAGTGGTGCTGGGGGTTATTCCTCCCAGGGGGCAGGACCCTACACTTGCCCTTGTTGAATTTCATTGGGTGTCTCTCTGCCCAGCTCTCCAGACTGTGCAGGTCTCTCTCTTCTGATATCGTGTCCACTCCTGCCAGTTTGGTATCATCAGAAGACTTGCTGAGGCCATGCTCTGCCCTTCATCCAGGTCACTGTTGAGCAAGACTGGCCCCAGCACTGGCCCTTGGGGGACCCCACTGGCTGCAGGTCTCCAGCTGGACTCACAACCCTCTGGGTGCTGCCATTCAGCCAGTCCTGAACCCAGCTCACTGCCCACTCCTCCATCCCACACTCCCTAAGCTCCCCAACTCATCCACCCCCGCAGGAGACGAGTGTGTTGTGGGCCAGCACAGGGCACCAGGGGGATCTTCTCTATGTGAGATTTTAAGGATGTGCTGCTGGTGTCCAAGAGTGTCCCAGAGACCTGAGAGCAAAGACAGGCATCAGCACCTCAAGGGCAGGGTAGCAAAGCCCATGAGATGGAGGGTTGCAGCTCTGCAGGTGATGACCTCAAGTCTGCTTCACTGAATCACCAACAGGAGGGATGTCTCCAGTCTGTAGCCTTATGAGGTGAAGCCAGGGAAGGAATGGGCTGGCTGCCTCCAGCTGAAGTCCCCTCTGTGATCTCTGCTCAGGCAGCAGAAGCACTGAGGATCCCAGGTCACAGAGGAGTCCCATTGTTGAGAGAAGGCAGCGTGTCTCCAAGAGCAGCTGCCCTATTTGGTGGGGCCCAACCTCTGGAGCACGCAGGTGCCACTTGAGCTGTGTCTCCCTCCCCTGGAGCATGGCAGCATCAGCACAGCAGGGAAGTTTGAGATCTCACTCAACACCTTTTGGGTTTGATGGGCTGCTCTATGGACTCTGCACCCTCACCACCATCCCAGCTGAGCGCAGTCCCACTGTGCTGGCTTCTCACCTGCTGCTCCTGCGGTCTGGGCAGTCCCAGGGAAGAAGCCCAGGGCCTGGCTGGGGCAGTCACTCAGTTCTTTTCAGCCTTGTCACCTACCATGGTGTTTTAGTGGCAGCAGCTCAGGACTGTGAGCTGATCTCACGGTCTCTGTGGGTGCTGGTGGAGGAGCCCCAGCTCCCAGCCAGATACCGTGGCCCAGCCTAGAGTGCATGGGCAATACCCCTCACTGTAGCAGCTGCCTTTGGCTGTAGGAACTGGCCAGGTATCTCCTGATAAAGGATGCAGGTATTTGGGGACATGTGAGGCATCAGGTCTGCCTGGTCTGAGACACTGGTGTGCATAGTCACTGCTCAGACATGTAGTCCTAGGATGAAGGTGTCACAGTGTCACAGCAGAGGGAGATCTTGCTCATCCCATGTGATACATCACCCTGCATTGTTTCTGAAGCCCCTCCATCCCATACTGCTGCTCACAGTGGACAGTTGTGTATTTCTGGTAGAGCAGGTGCAGAAGCCAGTGTGGCACTGTGCCCCCTCTGCCCTGTCCCTCCTGCATGTGTCCCAGCAAAGGGTCTTGGTCAATGACTCAGACAGTGAGGAAGGGCCCACAGGAGATCCAGAGGGGTGAGCTGCTGCTCACCAGCACACCCATGGTGTGAGAGTGCTGCCTGGCCATGCTGCTGTAGCCCAGATGCTCAGAGGAGCTGCTGCTCAGCCCTGCCCCACACAGCCTGAGTCCTACAGTGCCAACACCTGGTCTGCTACCTCCTGCACTGCTGCCAGGGATGCACAGTGCTGGACCCCAAATGTCAGGGAGCCTCCTCTCCCCAATCCCTGCCCAGGGCTCTTGTGTCCCTTGGCATCCAGAGCAGGACACCCTCAGCTGCCTGGCGCTGCAGTGCCCCGCTGCTGCAGGAGCTCCTCTGGAGGCAGCAGGGACACGGGACCACCAACCAGAGCTGTGGTGGCATCAGCAGAGAAGCTGTTGCTCCACTCTGGGTACCAACAGCTCGCGCTCCTCCCTGATGGGACTGGCAGTTGCCAGGCAGACTCCAGGCTGCAGGGCGTTAGCAGGGCCTGGAGTAATCCCTGTGCTTGGGAGCGGAGCAGCGAGGCGGTGGCGGGCGCTGCCCCGGCTGCGGCTCTGCTCGTCTGCCGTCGGGCCGCGTGGCGTTCGGGTGCACTGACTGCAGCTTGGTGCGTTCCAGGTGAAACCTTTGTCCTGGGAGATGGGCTCCCAGGGCCCTTGGAACCTCGCCTGGACCCCATGGACTCTGCCTTGAACTCTGTCAATTCATCCAGCCACAGCAGGAGCTCCAGAGACTATCGCCTGC